>JASDDO010000014.1:542565028-544965028 GCA_030015575.1 Agapanthus africanus | reverse complement strand
CCGCAACGAAACCTGTACGGAAAAACCTGCAAGAAACTGTGGCACAACGGGGATGAGTTGCCAACTCGTGAGTAGAAAACATCACCGAGCAGAAATCGTAATTATGACTCAATCCTAGGTCAATACGATCATAATATAAATCCTCAATATGATAAAGTCTGAAGCATGATAAGATGGCAAGGATAAACATATATGCATAAGTGTAATACCATGTGCTCGTGTCAGTGCCTCAGGTAGCAACATGTCATAAATATGAGGTATGCAATATAATGAAAACAGAATACATCATGAATGAGAAAACTGTTTTCCTAATTTAGTGAGATTTCTGTATATTTATAAATCGAGGTATCGTCAATGAAATCAACGTGAAATCAGTGTCAAGTATCGACACAAAACATAAATCTCAATATCTCAGGCTCCAGCAATCCGGACTGGCCTGTAATCTCGAATCTCAATATCTAGGGCTCCGGCTATCCGGACTGGCCCATATCATCAATCTCAAAACCTCAGGCTCCGGCTATCCGGACTGGCCTGTACTCCGATCGGTATCCTTCGGATATCCGTCGAGTCACAATACAATCACTGGTCAGTAGTGCTCCCCTGTCTCAAGCTCAACGGCATCATCTGCAACCTTCTAGCCCCGGGGTACGGCATCGGGTCCACCATGCACCCACAGACGGTTCATCCTCCTCCTCGAATCGGGTGTATGATATCACTCAAGAGCCGAGAAAACTCATGGTGGACAAATCTCAAATCATATCATGAGAAAACCGCAACTTTCATTTTAAAATGATAATCAGTTTATAAAATTTTTGCGGTTTCTCTAAATCCAGAAATCTCATAGAAATCCGAAATCATAATCGCCAGGGTAAATAAACAATGAATTTCATAATATTGGGCTCCGGCAATCCGGACTGGCCCATAATGTCATGGAAGATGAATATATAAATATGCATGAAAATCAAAGTAATAAATGAAATGTCTAAGCTATCATATAAAAGCAAGCTTACTAGTGTAAGTGCACGGCGGCGCCCCGGCCGTCTGAACGAGGCCAAAATGCGGAAACGATACTTTTACGAAACTTGTAAACCGGCAGCACCGTGCACTTTAAACCCGGATCGGGCTATTCACCTACTCCTAGCAAACAAGAGAAGGGGTAGAGAGATATACCGAGCGATCCGTATCCTTCAGTCTTCTCGTCGTCGTCCCAATCTCCCCGCGGAATCACCGGTCTTCATCTCCTCGTCGGAAGGGCACCACATCGCCGGGTTCTTTTACGGGCTCCTAGCACTGGACCGAGGCAACTCGGGAACGAAGTTGGCGAGTCGATGTGTCCAAGAATACTGTAGATGAAGTGTAGAACTCTTTTATCTCCATGGGGTTACTAGAAGTTGCCTTGTATTGGTGGAGGAATGAGATATCCTTTGGAGATGAACCAAGGGGATTTTTAGCAAGCAAATGAGACTCTTTTTCACTACCCAAAAAAATGGACGGCCCAGTCTTCATTTGGCCGGCCATCTCATCAAGAGAGGAGGGAGAAAAGTCAAGGGGGGAAGCAATGATGCAAGAGTGAATAAAGAGTTATGATGAGAAGAATATGATCACAACCATGTCTCCACTCCATCAACCATCATAACACCAAAGTCAAGTAATGATGAATCATGAGAAGTCAAAAGATGGTAGAATCATCATGAAGCAACAACTCACAAATAACACCCTCCACTAATCAAATTTGCATGCTTGCAAATAAGCCCTCCTCCACCAATTTTCAGCCAAGAAAAGAAACAAAGGAAAATGGCCGAAACGGAAAGCAAACTGGCAACTTCAAAAAACTGATCCCGTAATAAGTTACAGGAAAACCCCGCGACTGTATATACATATCCGCATTTGTATTCCGACCGAATACAAATGCAATGAGACAAAATCTACACTGTACAATACTAGGATCCGGCTTAAACCAAAGCCCACTAGTATTAACCGTCCGATCATGATCCGTGCAATACCGCACGCACATGATCGAACCCTGCCATATCTCCATACGGCCTCTACAGCGTTTCGCCCGAAACTTGAGAAACGGTCTGTGGGGGACTCTAAAGACTCGTCAATACTTTGGTTGTGGATTTAACCACTAGCACGTCAGAGGTATTAGCCATACGTAACGGGCTACCAGGTATTGACCAAAAGGGACGTCGATGAGCGAACTCATCCTGACACCCTACTGAGCCTGTCAGTAACAATATCCGTACAGTCCGGTCCGTTCGTCTATGAGCATCGCATGGCGGGCCTAGGGGGTTGGTAAAAGTCAGACCTCTAAAAGCGGTACAAGTCATGTCGGAGTGTAGCCCAGAACACCCTTAGATACTACCGGAATACCTACCGGTAAATCTCATGCCTTGGCCAAGGACTTCGTGTAATGGCTCTCCTAGTCACAACGCGACCTCACCCCCAATACCGGGAGAGACGAACCCCTGCAGATCCGCTCACTGCCTCCATGTGGCTCGGGAATGTACCCAACTAAAAACCTGTTTGCACGACTCCTTTGAGCCGTGGTAGGGTAGTAATCAAAGTACAGTGGGAACTCACACGAGACAAATAACGATCTCAGGTCGATGAACTATCCTGTACACATGTCACCAGGGAACTGCTATCTAACGTCAGGTATAAGACCAACTAGCATATTCCCGGCGAGTCCTGTCCGGTGTACTCATAACCCAATGAGCACCTGTATACATCTTAGGTGAACCAACTAACACCAGTGACTTGTGAGACCGGCTACCGCCCCTCGTCGGGGTCTTGACTGTATACACTAGTCTACTCCGGAGTATCGATGCCCTGTCTCGAAAACTCCCACGACTGGGGACCTTTTAAGGATGTGCTTATAGACCCCAGCTCCCACGTATATGATCGCCATCATACTGCTGGCCGTCAAGCAAGAATCCTAAGGGCTCTATCAACGTGCAATAGTGACCTGTAAAGTCACCTGAAACAGTACACGATGATAAAGATAAACCAGATAGCATACTATCATCTTGAGTAAGACTGTTCTAACGATATAGGTCCTCTCTCAATCATTGCAATCACGTGCCTGTGATCCAATAATTGACTCTGATGTCACTATCTCCAACAATCTCCCACTTGCACTCAAGACTAATTATTGCGATGTCGCATACTCACAGCCCGTGTGATACCGAACACCCAACTCCTCTACTAATCTGTCTCACAAAACCCGCTTGCGAAACTAATGCGTTTGAGGAATAGCCTCAGTGTGTGGATCCGCTCTAATGTTTCTTTCTATGTCTCTCTTTATCTCAAGTTCGCCGAGAAAGCCATCTCCCGAAATGAGTAATACCTGTCTTAGAATTTGTCTGGATATCTGATGGGACCTAGTTCATAAATGAACTCCAAATCCAAACTTCTTAGACTGTATCGTCAACTGAAACCAATCAGTATCCTGCGCCATGCCTCCCTCAGTATCCCCTTGGACCACCTGTCCAAAATACTGCCCCTTGTCAGAAGGAAAAACTATAACTCTGACAACCTCTCTGTCATCCAGGTCACCTTGGAAGCCTGGAATGATAACTGTCTCCCGAAGGAGGATACCGTTATCATATCCCTAGAACATCCACTTATGTTCTAAAACTGCTTCCGATTGGTTTTCCAGGATTGGATTATTATCAACTTATTGCATCTACTGCAAAAACAACATCTGGTGTGGTACTTGACATCTCATGATTGACTCAATTGCCTAAGCAAGTGATCTGCCAATCATGCACATCCCTCTCCCCTTTAGTCTGTAAAACGCCTTTAGAGAGGGTGACTCCATCACCTGCAGGTATACTACCGTGCCAGGAGTCGTCCATTCTAAAACACCTTTAGAATGCTGTCTAAGTACCCAGATTGGGAAACTACCCAAATCTAGATCTAAAACCATAGATCTAGTAACCAGAATGTCTGATATAATATCCAAGTCCTTTGTGGAGAAACCACTGTGTGAAAACCAAAGTATAATCGATCGTAGTATAGGAATTTCACTTCCTACTTTGTGTATGTCATCCAAATACCAGGACATAACACCCTACTACCTTCTTAACAGATCCATCCCCTATTCTGATGAAGTCAAACCTATGACCGTGACATCAGAAATAGATGATCTATCTCCACTATATCTGCTTTAGTCTATAAATAGACATAAGGTACTTGTCCACTATGCTTCCGCTGCTCCCACTGACTACGACAACCCTCTGGCAGAGTCATATACACGTACACTTCTAAAACCAGTTCAGAACGACGCTATACTCATCCTCCTGCCGGGTCTCATAGCCTAGAACAACAGTAGTGTCAAGTCTGGGTAAACAAGAACCTCCCTGTCACCATCCTTGAGACTACCGGAGTACCTCTCGGGTGCCTGAGGTTACCCACCTTATCTGCGGAGTGGCCAATGGAATGTCAAACCAGATTGAATCTTTAGGTTCTTATTAAATTTTCAGTAATCGTTTGCGGTTCTGGAATCACTTCCAGTTCTACCATACTCCCACTTCTGTTTTCTGGAAAAAAAATTATCAAAACTGTGGCGAGTCAAAAACAATATCACTATTGATCTTCCAGATGGTAGAAAGTCAACCCTCGTCATAGCCCGGGTCAATCCACAAACAGCCATTACAGAAACGTGCCTTGAGTTATCCAGAGTCTGATTTTAAGCATAAGCTGGACAACTCCCCGTACCTTAACAATGTCAAGATATGAACTGTTCTATATCCAATATAGAAACAGAGGCACTGATTTAATTGAACCAGATTCAAATCATGCAACTGTCTCCAGTGCATGTCAACTAAATGGAAAGAGACCGATCAGCGTTACTCAACTTAGGAATACTTCCAATTATGAGTAACCTGAAAGAGAAGCAAGTTCTCTTAATCATTACTATCATCTGAATACCCTACACAAGTATCTACATCTTCGATCACCTTAAAGAATCCTGATACTTGCAACACCTGGTTCTCTACTTTATTCATATACCTATAACTTCTCAAAACTTGGACCTTGTGTTTCTACGAAACACATGTCTAAGAACTAGAGAAGTCACAAGTAAACAGAATATAGTACGAGTACCAACCCCTCTGTCCTGATGGACACTGGACAACATACAATACTCTGTATAAGTCCCTTGAGTCTGATAACTCGATCCCTGTGTGTCGTAGGTTGAAAACTGTACTATGGTTATGAAAGATTACACCGCTGTTTAATGCTCCTTACCTAACCATCAACTGATTTAGGTAAATGTCATTGACATAATTTCAAAAAAGGTATATCTCACTCTATAAAAATAGACGTACAGATATATCAATTTGAAATTGGTGCATAACAGCGGATATTCAAAACCAAATATTCACCGTCCGGCAAACAACCCAGGCGATTTCCTCAAATATCACCAATTACAATGAATCCCGATATAATGAGGATAATCACCCAATTCCCAATACCTTGCTCCCACTCAGCATCTGTAAAACCATACAGATGTGAGAATCAAACCTGGTAAATGCATACCCTGGAGCAAGTGCTAATTAGGAAATCAGTTTTCTTTTAACAATACACAGTGAAACTGAAACATTGAAATGTTTCGTAGGGGTATCCTGGTATTCCTAGTAATGCCTCTTCCATTATCCAGATTAACAACTGTAACCGTATATCTCTTTGCCATCTCTCCAAATCCCTTTATATGTCTTTTAGTCATTACCTTCTGCACACCCCTTTAGGCCAAATGGTTTTCTTCCTTCCCTACCGCTCGGCCCCTGCCTATGGTTTGGAAGAAGACTATCCAATAAGCATAATGGGTGTACTGTCCTAATCCTAGGAGCACTCACAATGCGAGAGAAGGTGAAAATAAAAGACAACCGAATAAACCTTATTCCTATTTCTCCCGAACCAGAATCCATCCCCGAACTGGAACAAGTTCCTTTCAAGTTCGTATATAACAATACGATGGAGTATCCAAATAACTGTGGATCTTCATAGTGATACGGAGTGTTTTGGAGAAATACAAAGGTGAAATGGGAGTGGTAATGAAATACTTGGTTTGGTTGTGAATAGCAGTCGCAATTTACTTTGCCCTCCTTCTAATCCCTTTATTTGTCTTTACTTAATACCTTCTGTACACCATAGTTAGGCTAATTGGTTTTCTTCATTCCCTACCGGTAGGCACCTGCCTATGGTTTGGAAGAAGACTATCCAATTTGCGTAATAGGTGTATTGTCCTAATCCAAGGAGCACTCGCAACCTGAGAGAAGGTAAAAGGAAAAGACAACTGAATAGTCCTATTCATTTTCTCCAGAACCGAAAACCATCCTCGAATAAATTCCTTCGAGTTCGTATATAACCATACGATGGTTTTATCCAATGGAAGTGGACGTTCATAGTAATACCGGGTGTCCTGGAGAAAAGGGTAAAAGTAGGAGTAGCAATGAGGTATGCAACTCTGACAATCCAAAAGCCAGTGTTTAAGAAGGTTCGGTTAATTTGGTCATTGAGTCATAGTCTTAGGGTCGGGTCATGGTCGCTACCAAAGAGAGAGAGAAAAGAAACACTCAGCGTGCACTCTAACCTAGATCAGAATGGTTATCAATTTATCTAATCTGGAAACCTCCCACTGTACCGTCAAATTCTCCTCCAAACCTGAAAGAAGAATTAGTCGGGATCACCCGAGGAGTAAACCAACTCATCAGTGGGAATCGGGATCCAACTATCATCGCATGATAACGTGATGGAATCCACTCACGTCATCATACTCCAGAAGGTATGCGCATATCTGGCAAGTTTCAGTTTCTTTTAGAAACTCCCGATGTGATTTTTGCCCCATGCTCTTATGACCTTGACTAAGGCCAACAAATCATAAGTCACATGTCAAGTTCTACCCGTCATTGTCCTGGTTAATTTGAACCCACCCGTACAAGCCCTTGACTAGGGCCAACAAGGCTATACGACTGTCCCAAACCAACGCATCTATCTATGCAGCAGAAAGGTAACAAGCAGCTACCATACACTATGCCTTGACTAAGGCCAACAAACATAACATGAATACTACGTGCTACCTGTCTGAAATGACGGAGGGCTACGAATGGTTTTTAGCGGAAAACCTTTAACGTAATGAACTTGATATCGTTGAAGGAACCGGATAGCTTTTTATAAAAATATAGTGACGAAAACCTTTGCTAAAGAGGTCACTCCCGGTGAAGGGATCTCGGCTCTTTCCCCGTAGAATGAGGTGCAGGATATTCCAACTGAATACTACGATGCAAAGCAAAAGTAATCGGCTATAGTTAAGTTATTACCCTGATGCAAACTTCTGTCCAAGGGGTCACTCCCGGTGAAGGGATCTCGGCCCTTGCCTCGTTGATTGAGGTGCTGGATATTCCAATTGAATACCACTGTGCAAAACAAAAGAGAACGTCCTTGCAATAACAGCTTTTTGAAAAATGTTCCAACAATATCAGAATAGGTTTGTTTAGCTTGCATTGATCCGAATCAATGCAGTCCCATCAATCGATCACACCAATAAAGAACGAAAATTATGATGTACGTATATGCCATCTGCATTCGCCACTGGGTCCCGTCATTACCCGTTAGGTTACTTAACTAACGACAGAGCGGGGACTGGACTAGCGCAGATGCAAAACATATACAACATCTACTAATATATATATCAATATATAATATTCACTCAAGGCGTGATAAAATGCAACATCACAGAAATGTAATAATCATCACAGAACAATACAGATATCTGGGATCCCCGGGTTTCATAGAGCCGCTACTGAAACCCGACGTTCCCCTGGTCGTGTGGATAGCCTGTGCAATGAAATCCTAGACCCCTACGGGCGCGGCAAGTTACCCGCCAAAACCTGAAGCGAAGCAGCCCCCTTCAACAACGTGAATGGACCACCCAGCACTTCCCAGAATCCGATAACTTGGGCACCCCTCCTTGGGTCAACCTGTACCCCTACGAGTGCGGAGAATAGCCTGCCAATTCTAGAGTGAAGCCCCCTCCGTCTCAACGCCATGAGATGCGGGCCCATTGCCCTCTAGAACCCGGCTATCCGTGCACCCCACCTTGGGGTAATCCTAGTACAAAAAGTAAAATATACAACGGGTATATCGACCTCAGCCCGGTCGTTCCCCAAAAGAATAATATACAAGTAGGCAGTGACAGCAATCCACATGTCAGACGCTCGCCCCGCAATATCAAATGTACATAATAAACCAAACTGTACTACCATTGCATCCAGGCTATCCACCACGACAATCCGCAACAACACAGCACAACACAGAACATCAACGTGAATGTCATGTTCGCAAATCCGTCTAAAAGGGCTATAGCAGTTAGACAGGATTTACCGATCAAATGGCATTCACGGTCGCAGATATAATGTAAATACTGTGAACTAACATGTTTAAAATTTTCGATCGACTAAATTTTCCCAAGTGGGCCCCAAGCACTACTGTAGCACTCAAAGAAAATCTGGGCCCAAATAGAATATACCAAAACCCCCATTTCCAAGTCCAAGACTCTCTGTAAAAATTTGGTGCACTGTTTCCTTAATATTGCGGCGGAACCGCGGCCGTAATAGGGGTAAGGCCGCGGTTCCGCGGTGCTACAGGAACAACAGTGAACAAAAATTTCACAGAATACTTAAAAAACCCTGCACGATTTTTTGACATGCTCAGAAAAATTTTTGGAGCACAAAATAAAATCGACAGAAAACTGGAGTTGGAAATGGGCATTTTAGAAAATCCGCTCGATCGAACTTTTAAACACACTAGAGCAAGCTAGACTAGGTTAATGGCGTGGCTCTGATACCAGTGTAAGTGCACGGCGGCGCCCCGGCTGTCTGAACGAGGCCAAAATGCGGAAACGATACATTTACGAAACTTGTAAACCGGCACCACCGCGTACTTTAAACCCGGATCGGGCCATTAACCTACTCCTAGCAAACAAGAGAAGGGGTAAAGAGATATACCGAGCGATCCGTGTCCTTCAGTCTTCTCGTCGTCGTCCCGATCTCCCCGCGGAATCTCCGGTCTTCATCTCCTCGTTGGAAGGGCACCACATCACTGGGTTCTTTTATGGGCTCCCACCTCTGGACCGAGGCAACTCGGGCACGAAGTTGGCGAGTCGACGTGTCCAAGAATACTGTAGATGAAGTGTAGAACTCTTTTGTCTCGATGGGGTTATTAGAAGTTGCCTTGTATTGGTGGAGGAATGAGATATCCTTTGGAGATGAACCAAGGGGATTTTTAGCAAGAAAATGAGACTCTTTTTCACCACCCAAAAAAATGGACAGCCCAGTCTTCATTTGGCCGGCCATCTCATCAAGAGAGGAGGGAGAAAAGTCAAGGGGGGGAAGCAATGATGCAAGAGTGAATAAAGAGTTATGATGAGAAGAATATGATCACAACCATGTCTCCACTCCATCAACCATCATAACACCAAAGTCAAGTAATGATGAACCATGAGAATTCAAAAGATGGTAGAATCATCATGAAGCAACAACTCACAAATAACACCCTCCACTAATCAAATTTGCATGCTTGCAAATAAGCCCTCCTCCACCAATTTTCAGCCAAGGAAAGAAACAAAGGAAAATGGCCGAAACGGAAAGCAAACTGGCAACTTCAAAAAACTGATCCCGTAATAAATTACAGGAAAACCCCGTGACTGTATAAACATACCTGCATTTGTATTCCGATCGAATACAAATACAATGAGACAAAATCTACACTGTACAATACTAGGATCCGGCTTAAACCAAAGCCCACTAATATTAACCGTCCGATCATGATCCGTGCAATATCGCACGCACATGATCGAACCCTGCCATATCTCCATACGGCCTCTACAGCGTTTCGCCCAAAACTTGAGAAACGGTCTGTGGGGGACTCTAAAGACTCATCAATACATTGGTTGTGGATTTAACCACTAGCACGTCAGAGGTATTAGCCATACGTAACGGGCTATCAGGTATTGACCAAAAGGGACGTCGATGAGCGAACTCATCCTGACACCCTACTGAGCCTATCAGTGACAATATCCGTACAGTCCGGTCCGTTCGTCTATAAGCATCGCATGGCGGGCCTAGGGGGTTGGTAAAAGTCAGACCCCCAAAAGCGGTACAAGTCATGTCGGAGTGTAGCCCAGAACACCCTGAGATACTACTGGAATACCTACCAGTAAATCTCCTGCCTTGGCCAAGGACTTCGTGTAATGGCTCTCCTAAACACAGCGCGACCTCAACCCCAATACCGGGAGAGACGAACCCCTGCAGTTCCGCTCACTGCCTCCATGTGGCTCAGGACTGTACCCAACTAAAACCTGTTTGCACGACTCCTTTGAGCCGTGGTAGCGTAGTAATCAAAGTACAATGGGAACTCACACGAGACATATGACGATCTCAGATCGATGAACTATCCTGTACACATGTCACCAGGGAACTGCTATCTGACGTCAGGTATAAGACCAACTAGCATGTTCTCGGCGAGTCATGTCCGGTGTACTCATAACCCAATGAGCACCTGTATACATCTTAGGTGAACCAACTGACACCAGTGGCTTGTGAGACCGGCCACCGCCCCTCGTCGGGGTCTCGACTGTATACACTAGTCTACTCTGGAGTATCAATGCCCTGTCTCGAAAACTCCCACAACTGGGGACCTTTTAAGGATGTGCTTATAGACCCCAGCTCCCACGTATATGATCGCCATCATACTGCTGGTTGTCAAGCAAGAATCCTAAGGGCTCTATCAACGTGCAATAGTGACCTGTAAGGTCACCTGAAACAGTACACGATGATAAAGATAAACCAGATAGCATACTATCATCTTGAGTAAGACTGTTCTAACGGTATAGGTCCTCTCTCAATCATTGCAATCACGTGCCTTTGATCCAATAATTGACTCTGAGGGCACTATCTCCAACAACTAGTACCATGTCGAAACTATCAGCTAACATTTTATACTAATGAAGTAGCATTTTCTAATGTGTACGTGACATGGCAATCACCGATGATGATGTGTGTGAGCCGGCAAGCAGGTGTACATGGAACATACGCATCATCGGTAATGGTGCTGGTGTCCTGACAGCATGATTTTTAATAATAACTAATGAAAACACAATATAAGCATGCGATGCGATGCAAACAACAATAATATGCAGAATATGAATAATAACGCAATATATAAGAATATACATTTATATATGAGTCATACAGTTTGACATTTGAAATAATACGAATCAGGGTGTTTAGAAAATAAGGCTACGGTGTTTTTAAGAAAAAGGTGCGTCCTTTGAAATATCCGTAGAATCCCTTGTCCTGTCTTTAAAATACTCATGATTCGTTAGTTTTGAAATAGGTATGACTCGAGTCTAGTCTAACATCTACCAGTAAACTACAGGACTAAACTAATAGACTAATCGAAAAGGTATGGAAACCACCTAAATCTGAGTCGATATATATATATATATATATATAAGTCGGTGATCCCGCCTCAATAGTATCACATACGATACAATATATTATATGACTTTCTTGAGTCAAGAGTGTGGATCTATCATCATAATTATAGCTCGTACGATAAACCTATCGTACAGCATCCCAATCTGGGTAAGGGTCAATATCACATTTATCTCATTATCCAACTAGTATCCTTATCATCATATTTCATGAGCTGGGTACTGATCTACGTCTAGTACATACTGATACCATCAATAATATATATGAGTGTGTCTGAAAACACAACGCCGAAAGACCCGCTATAATATCATGTCGTATCTCATAATACGAACCGCATCATATCACCGATCTCATGGCACCATGCCCAATCTCATCGACTCATCTCCAAGTACCATATACTATCCTCATAATCCATGTATATGTATACGTGTGTGTGTGTATATATATATATATAGTTGTTGGTTATATGTATGCCCTAGAGGCCATTACTGTACATTGGATGTATATTGTAGTGGATGCTGGGACGTATATAGGGAGGAATTTCTCGCTCGACATGATAGTATGCTATCTGGTTACACTTTACCTTAACGTGTATACTGATTGTCTCTCTGTTACATGTTGGTAAAGCCCTTAGGATGTGTACTTGACTACCTGGACTATGATGCAGATCATACTAGTGGGGACATGGTAGTCCATAAGTACATCCTTCAAAGTCCCTAGTCGTGGGTGTATCGAGACGGGGCATCGATATACCAGAGTAGACTAGCGTATACCTTCTCGACCCATATAGATGGGCGATGGATGATCCTATATCCATTGGTGTTTGACATCAGAGATGATATACGGGTGCTCAGTGGAGACTGGGTACACTGGACGGACTCGCCGAGAACTCCCAGATGGTATTATACCTCACGTCAGATGGCAGTTCTCTGGTGACACTGGTACAGAGTAGTCTGTTGACCCGAGATCGTCATAGAGTCTTGTGTGGTTCCCACTGTACTTTGATTTCCATCTTACCACGTCCAAGAGGGCGTGCAAAACGGTGGTTTTTGGGTACAGTCCCGAGTCACATGGAGGCAATGAGCGATAGGAGGGGATTCGTCTCTCCCGGTATAGGGAGTTGATGTTGCGCTGTGTTCGATTGTCTATAACAGGAAATCCCGGGCCAGGGTTGCTGAGATTTACTGGTAAGTGTTACCAGTAGTTTCTCGAATTGTTATAGACCTCGTATCGACACGACTTATCGAGCTATTGGGGTCTGACGTTTACCACCCCTAGGCGAGATATGCGACATATCAGACGATCAGACCGGACTGTACGGTAGTGTTACTGGTTGGATTCACTGGAGTGTGAGCGGGCTTGCTCGTCGATCTTCAGATCGCTCAATACCCGGGTGGCCGTTACGTTTACCAGACCGCTTGCGGCTTGTGGGTGTTTGATATGATCATCGCCTACTGCCGGCGTATTGACGAGTCTTTAGAGTCCTACACAGAGGTTTCCTGGCTCAAGCGAAACGAAATAGGAGCGCATATGAGATATGTGCGGGACCGAGAATAATGCGTGTATGTGATACCGTATTCCGTTCTCGCGATGAATGTATCGATTAGGTTATATGCGATATACCCTAGTTATCGAATCAAAGGTTGATTCGATAAGCCGATACATAGGATACTGGTCGGTTATATGCGATATGACCGGATCGTTAAATCAAGTGTTGATTTAATGATTTAATGTATAATTATATATCTGATATATTACTTTGCACTAACTAGTATCGGTTGACTTTAAATGGATTTTCTCACTCAGGTGTGCGCATTGCATATGCGATATGATTTTGTGCACTTGTTTGTATCATGTTTGATGATGCAAGAATGCTAGGGTTTGTGTAATGAAGTAAACCTAAGTTAAATAAATAATTAGGGTTTTCTTTTATTCATTCATTTATCTTTTCATTTGGATTTAAAAGATAAATGAGAAAAAGAAAACAAAAGGGTTTCTTTCATGAAGCTAAGTGAAGCTTCATGAAGCTTTGACCAATCAAACCCTTTTGTCTTCATCTATTAAACCCTAACCATTCATTTAACTATGGTCAACTCTCTACACATTACTATAGTTTAATTATGATAAGAAATGATTTATTCATATTCTATTCTATTATTCTTATCATAATAGATCTTCTTCTTCTTCTTCATCTTCAAAGATGAAAACCTTCACTTCATCAATGGTGAAGTGATAAAAAGTGTGAGAAATCCAAAACTAAAGTCTACCCACTTCCTATTTCTTCATCCTCTACCTCTTGCCAAGTAGTAGAGTGTGTTTTCTTCACAAGTTTCTTGACTTGGTGAAGTCGGAGCTTGATTTAGCGATGCCTCGACGTAGATCATCTTCGGCATGGACATCGACGACCTAGCTCGCTTATTCTCCGATGAAGTCGACGCTAGAGCCCGGATTCTTTTTGGACAGCGGAGAGGACTTCGTTGCGGAGCTTTGGAGGTGGGGCACCGGATCTACAAAGGTTGTATTTCCGTCTACTTGTAGTTAAGTGTTAACTAGATTGCTTTTCGCCTAGACATCTAGCCATCGATCCGTAGTTTAGGGTTTCTCGGCACCGTATTTTTGAAACGGGCATGGTAGATGCCTTGTGAGACCTTACTAGGATGCCTAGGAACCCTACAGTGGTATCAGAGCCTAGCTAGAGCCTTAGGCGAAGTCTAGACGCAATTTGAAGTCCGATCGAACCAAAACCCGAACCCGGATCATGCTCTCTGTCCTTTTTTCAAAAACGTGGATTTTTCCAAATTAAAAATTGCTAAAAAATTCAGCAGGTGAATTTAGGAGTTTCTGTAAAATTCGTAGCCCTAACTCCATCAAACTGCCGCGGTTCCGCGGCCCGAGCAAGCCTCGTGCGGCTGTTCCGCGGCCGTACGGCCACCTTATTTAATATATTTTACACAGTAACTCCTGATAAATTCTGCTGAGTTTTCTGGGAATTTTTAAAATATTTTCAAGAGTTGAATTTTCTGGAGTAGTTTTGGGGATTCGGTGTTTCGATCGGGATATCAGATTTTGTCTAAGTGGCTTTCCGGATAATTTTGTAGAATATGTTAAAAAGTTCGACCGGATATAAATACCCAATTTTTCCCCTGTCGGGAAATTTCCAAGTGTTGGATTTTTCCGTAGTTTAACAACGTTCTAAGTAGTGCAAGTAACGCAATGGACCCTCTAGAAGACAACAAACCTTAACTCGATTATGTGACCGTCTTGAACTGCCCTTTGAACCTTAGGGTTTGGGGCAGTACGGCGTGCCACATGTGAGGCGTTGGCTTGACCCTTCTACGGCTGGACCGTTGGTACTGAGGCACGAACTGAATGTTGTTAGACTTGTTTCATGTGTTGATCTGTATCGGGAAAACTTGGGTGTTCGATTGTTCGGTCGGAAAGTTTGACATCTTCTATTTATCCAGAATGGGATACAATAATTGGAATTCACAAGTAGTTATGTGATAACTGAATGAATGTTATAAACGTAGCACTTTAGTCTCACTTGATCGGTTGCCACGGAATTTTGATATGATCAAAAGTCCGTCGCAATCACGTAGCGTACGCGGATACTCGCCGGGTAAACTTAATAGACAACCTCACTCCATAGCCCCGACCAAGTGACTGTAGGAGAACCCCGTCGCCGAAAGCATCCGTTCGGGTGCTCGCGGAAGCGGTGTTCCGCCTTGGTGCACTTCGTCGACGGCATTAGGGGTGCGGCCGCCTACTGAAGTTTGCGACGAGCATTCGATCAGGATGTCGGGAATCTTGTTGAATTGCCCGACTTGATATTGAAAAGTGTTTTCGATAATGAGACTAAAATGCGGAGTTTATAATTGTTAGGCATGCGATGTCTAAGTAATTCATTTGATTAGGCATGCGATGTCTATGCAGATTGCGGATTCCAACTGTTGTAGTTTTACACTTTCTTTTCTGTGACCGTAAGTGTAATATGTGATATCGCCGGTTCCGTTGCTATATGTCAACGACAATTGGGATGCGCATATTTACTTACGTTGATGACATGTGATATTATGTGTTGCTGTATATGTTATATTGGATCGTCGTGTTTGAATAGCCGGGGGGTTTTTTATGTGAGATGAGTGTTTTTCATTTTCATTCATGTAAAAACTTGTATGTAATATTCTTTTATTGGGGCGCTTCCAGGTTGCGGAAGTTGTCACCTGTTGTATATTATTTGCTTTTCCGCACTAGGATAGACCCAAGGAGGGGAGCACAAGTAACCGGGTTCTGGAGTCCAGTGGGAGACCAACTCGAGGAGTCCTAACTCTAGAATTGGTAGGGTTGCTTGCCGCTCTCGTAGGGGTCTAGGGGTGTGGGTTTGGCTATTTATCACGACCGTGGAATCCGTGTTTTGTACTGGCTCGTATTGAAAACACGGACGTCCTAGTATATCCCATATTTCATATGTTTCTTCTGCTGCGATATCTGTGATGAGATCATGTGATGTTCTATGATGGATATAGTATATAGTATATATGATATATTATATAGACGTTACTTATGTTTTACACCCGCGCTAGCCCTGCCCTGCTCTGTCGTTAGTTACCTAACCTAACGGTGCACGAGGGGACATCGAGGCGAATGCGGATGGCATAAGTGTACGTCATATCTATCTGTGATGTTTAGGTACTTATATGATGGGACTTCATTAATATGATTAATGAAATAAAAGAAACCTAAGATGTTGTAGAATCGAATTTCAAAAATAAAACAGGTAGCTACAGTTCTTGCTTTGCACAGAGGTATATATGATATATCCTGCACCTTATTCGATAAGGAAAGGACCGAGATCCCTTCACCGGGAGTGACTCCTTTAGCAATAACTGGCAGATGCTACACACTCGGTTTGACTTTTGATTGCTTATAACTGTTTTTGCTTTGCACAGAGATATATGTGATATATCCCGCACCTCATTCGACGAGGAAAGGACCGACGATCCCTTCACCAGGAGTGATTCCTTTAGCAAAACTAGAAAAGCCTCAAAAACACTCCATTTCAAAAAATCATTTGATTCTACAACGATATCAAGTTCATTACGCAATAGGTTTTCAGAAAAACCTGCGTAGCCCTCCGTCATTTCAGATACGTACTAGTTAGTATTCGTGCTGCGGTTGTTTGGCCTCCGTCAAGGCGTAGTGTACGGTAGCTAACTAGTGCTTATCTGCTAGCATATGATGCGATTGGATTAGGGTATTCGTACGGCGTTGTTTGGCCTCCGTCAAGGGTCGTGCGGGTGGGTTTAATTCAATCAGGAAATGACGGGTTGAACTTGACTAGCGGACTATGGGTTGTTTGGCCTCCGTCAAGGTCATAGAACGCTAGGGGTAAAATATTATCGGGAATTTCAAGTGTTGAAATTTGCAATGAGATTGCATACCTTCTATGAGATAGTTGGATCCCGATACCCGCTGCGAGTAAGAGTTACTCCTGGGAGAGTTTTATACATTACAATTAGCCGATCAAGTAGGTGTCTAGAAAGGTGTTAACGAGGTTACGCCTCTGGAAAAACGAGGTTTACATTAATTAGGTTCGTGCGAAAGCACGGGGGACCTCCCTCAAAGTACCGACACTGGCCTGGCTGAAAGATTGGCGAACTTGTAGTGTGTAATTAATCCCGGCTAGTCTTTCCTTTTAGGGTTTGAAGGAAGATTTGATAAAAAGCAGTGGGAGCCATCCTGATTAGATAAAATAAAAACCAATCTATTCTCGACAGAGCGCACGCTGAGTGTTTTCTTCTCTCTCTCTCCTGGTAGCGACCATATCACGCCTTAATCAAGATAATAATACGGATATTTGACCGAACCCGCTTGTTATACTGAGCTGGGGAACGTTGGTCCCGCTCCAACTTATAATTGTTATAAGACAGAGCAGGAAATTGGGGATACCAGAATTCCCGTGCCGCCCAAACGAAGAGAGTGCATGCTGATGCATCATCTTCGGGTGTGTTCATTATACAGAACTGTTTCTCAGTATCCTCCGCATCCTTGGTATATGATACCGGATCAGGATCCCAGATATGTAATCTGTTACATAGGGCTACAAAAGGGTAGAAAAACTGAGAACGGGTGATAAGTTTCATGAGGCAGAAAACGGGGCAAGTGTTGCAGCCAAGTCTGTTGGTCACTGTCACCCTGTATTTTAATACATTGATACTGAACGTATGTTATTAGATACCGAACCTGATATACAAAATCATATCTGTCTCTTTATTAGTAAAGAAACGATAATATTTTGTATTGTTGGATAATGTTTTGAACATTTCCTATATCAAAAGTTGATCGGTTCAGGCACGTTATCTAAAAGCATTGATGTTCTAAATCAAACTACAGTTCTTAGTATATGAAACACACACAAGAGGAAGAGTTCAGAAATGAACGGATCCTTCTTTTGGTATTGTAGACTAGGTCATATCAATGCTACCCGACTAGCTGAAGTTACATGTAGATGCATATTTAAATCAGTTTGAATTTACATCTTGTGAAACTCGCCAGTCATGTCACAAAGATAAGATGACCATAGCTCCGTTTACTGGAAACAGAGAAAGAGTTAGTAAACTCTTAGGATGATACATGTTGATGTATGAAGGTCCCCTGTCTACACATGCCAGGACTGGTTCTTTATACTTCATTACGTTCTCTGATGATCTCTTTAGATTCAGACGTATGTTCCTGTTGAAACACAAGTCCGAACCTTTTGAGATATTCACATAATATAAGTTAGAAGTAGAGAACCAAAATACGGGTATAAGTATTATGTCCTATGATGAGGAATACTTGAGCACGGAATTCCTGGATTATTCTAAAGGAGAATGAGATTCTCTCTCAGAATTACTCCTCTGTATACACCATTACACAATGGTATATCGGGGCGGAGCAATCACACCCTATATGATAAGGTGTGCTCTATGATGAGTAATACTGAGTTACCTTTTTCCTTAGGGGGTTATGCACTTGAGAAGATGCATACCTATTGAATAGGGTTCAAATCAAATCAGCAGCCTACCGCTTCATATGTGATATGGAAAGGGAAGAGCCCATGTCTTAAGCTAGTTAAGATTTGGGGTTGTCCGGCCTATGTCTAAAAGCATAATCCGGACAAGCTCGAGGCAAGGTCTGCAATGTAGAACTGGAAAGGTTCCAGCTATACAAACTGCAGCTGCTGATTTGGTAGAACCGAGAGATTCAGTAGATTCCAACGAACCTCTGCCTCTCCGCCGATCTAGTAGGGTTCCTCACCCACCTGAGAGTTGCTCCGGTTTCTCTATGACAGTGGGAGCGAGGATTGCATCATAGGATGATGGCCCAACTAGTTTCGAGCTGGCCATCAGGAGTGAGACTCTGTAAGAATGGCTGGATGTTTAGCGATCTGAGATGGAATCCTTATACACCAACAAAGTATGGACTTTGGTTGCTATATCTGAAGGGTTAAATCCCCATCAGGAGCAAGTAGATCTTGAGAAGATTACTTGGTGTACATGGAAATGTTGAGACTTTCAAAGCTAGACTTGTTAAAGGTTTTCGCCATTGACCAGGCGTGGATAATGATGAAACCTTTTCCAGTACCTATGCTTAAGTCCATCCAGATACTACTTGCCACGGCTACATACCATGACTACGATATCTGGCGGTTGGGTGTCATGAATGCTTTTCTAAATACTAATTTAGAAGAGTGCGTCTATAAGTACACAGCCAGAGGGCCTCGTAGACAGTGGGAGCAGCGGAAACGTGTGCAAGATGCTTTATAGGATAAAGCAGGCATCGCGGAGTTGGAACATCTGTTTTGATGGATTAGTCAAAGAGTTTGACATCATCAAAATGGTAGATGAACCTTGTATAAACAAAAAGGTAGTAGGGAGTATGGTAGAGTACGTGGATGACATACTCTTGATAAGAAAGGAGTTTCTTATGCTACGCTCGATCAATCTCCGTTTATCACAAAGATTCTCCGTGTAGGATCAGAATGATACCTCCTAAATCCTGAGTTTTGGATCTATGAGATAGATTTAACTGGATGTTAGGATTCTCACTAGTTGTAGTGAGAAGATATCAATCGATCCTGGGGAGAATCACTGGAAGTGTTCCAGGGTGATAAAATCGACTGAATGTCAGTCGCAGGCATTGTCTTTACCCTCAGTAAGGGGACGGTATGTTGGAAGAGTTCCAAGCTAGATACCGTGGCATACTAGACGATAAAGGTTGGATACATCGCTACTTAAGATGCTACCAAAGAGGGTGTTTGGGTGTATAATGGTTCATGAGATGAACTACGTTCCTACCATTGTGAGACAATGGAGTTGTGGCTTATGCCAAGGAACGCCGGTCCCATCAGTGATCCAGACTTATTCTAAGGCAGTATCACCTGATCATGGAGATGGTTGATCTCCAGGATGATCGAGGCAAGGAGAGCAAATTTAGAGGATAACGCAGCGGATCCACTCACGAAGGCCTATTCCCAGAGAGAGACTTTTATGGGATGGTTGAGTATGAGATACTACAACCACTGCTACAGATGGCCCTAGTGCAAGTGGGAGATTTTTAGTTATATGTATGCCCTAGAGGCCATTACTGTACATTGGATGTATATTGTAGTGGATGCTGGGACGTATATAGGGAGGACTTTCTCGCTCGACATGATAGTATGCTATCTGGTTACACTTTACCTTAACGTGTATACTGATTGTCTCTCTGTTACGTGTTGGTAAAGCCCTTAGGATGTGTACTTGACTACCTGGACTATGATGCAGATCATACCAGTGGGGACATGGTAGTCCATAAGTACATCCTTCAAAGTCCCTAATCGTGGGTGTATCGAGACGGGGCATCGATATACCAGAGTAGACAAGCGTATACCTTCTCGACCCATATAGATGGGCGATGGATGATCCCATATCCATTGGTGTTTGACATCAGAGATGATATACGGGTGCTCAGTGGAGACTGGGTACACTGGACGGACTCGCCGAGAACTCCCAGATGGTATTATACCTCACGTCAGATGGCAGTTCTCTGGTGACACTGGTACAGAGTTGTCTGTTGACCCGAGATCGTCATAGTGTCTTGTATGGTTCCCACTGTGCTTTGATTTCCATCTTACCACGTCCAAGAGGGCGTGCAAAACGGTGGTTTTTGGCTACAGTCCCGAGTCACATGGAGGCAATGAGCGATAGGAGGGGATTCGTCTCTCCCGGTATAGGGAGTTGATGTTGCGCTGTGTTCGATTGGCTATAACAGGAAATCCCTGGCCAGGGTTGCTGAGATTTACTGGTAAGTGTTACCAGTTGTTTCTCGAATTGTTATAGACCTCGTATCGACACGACTTATCGAGCTATTGGGGTCTGACGTTTACCACCCCTAGGCGAGATATGCGACATATCAGACGATCAGACCGGAATGTACGTTAGTGTTACTGGTTGGATTCACTGGAGTGTGAGCGGGCTTGCTCGTCGATCTTCAGATCGCTCAATACCCGGGTGGCCGTTACGTTTACCAGACCGCTTGCGGCTTGTGGGTGTTTGATATGATCATCGCCTACTGCCGGCGTATTGACGAGTCTTTAGAGTCCTACACAGAGGTTTCCTGGCTCAAGCGAAACGAAATAGGAGCGCATATGAGATATGTGCGAGACCGAGAATAATGCGTGTATGTGATACCGTATTCTGTTCTCGCGATGAATGTATCGATTAGGTTATATGCGATATACCCTAGTTATCGAATCAAAGGTTGATTCGATAAGCCGATACATAGGATACTGGTCGGTTATATGCGATATGACCGGATCGTTAAATCAAGTGTTGATTTAATGATTTAATGTATAATTATATATCTGATATATTACTTTGCACTAACTAGTATCGGTTGACTTTAAATGGATTTTCTCACTCGGGTGTGCGCATTGCATATGCGATATGATTTTGTGCACTTGTTTGTATCATGTTTGATGATGCAAGAATGCTAGGGTTTGTGTAATGAAGTAAACCTAAGTTAAATAAATAATTAGGGTTTTCTTTTATTCATTCATTTATCTTTTCATTTGGATTTAAAAGATAAATGAGAAAAAGAAAACAAAAGGGTTTCTTTCATGAAGCTAAGTGAAGCTTCATGAAGCTTTGACCAATCAAACCCTTTTGTCTTCATCTATTAAACCCTAACCATTCATTTAACTATGGTCAACTCTCTACACATTACTATAGTTTAATTATGATAAGAAATGATTTATTCATATTCTATTCTATTATTCTTATCATAATAGATCTTCTTCTTCTTCTTCATCTTCAAAGATGAAAACCTTCACTTCATCAATGGTGAAGTGATAAAAAGAGTGAGATCCAAAACTAAAGTCTACCCACTTCCTATTTCTTCATCCTCTACCTCTTGCCAAGTAGTAGAGTGTGTTTTCTTCACAAGTTTCTTGACTTGGTGAAGTCGGAGCTTGATTTAGCGATGCCTCGACGTAGATCATCTTCGGCATGGACATCGACGACCTAGCTCGCTTATTCTCCGATGAAGTCGACGCTAGAGCCCGGATTCTTTTTGGACAGCGGAGAGGACTTCGTTGCGGAGCTTTGGAGGTGGAGCACCGGATCTACAAAGGCTGTATTTCCGTCTACTTGTAGTTAAGTGTTAACTAGATTGCTTTTCGCCTAGACATCTAGCCATCGATCCGTAGTTTAGGGTTTCTCGGCACCGTATTTTTGAAACGGGCATGGTAGATGCCTTGTGAGACCTTACTAGGATGCCTAGGAACCCTACAAGTCCCATACCTATATATATATATATATATATATATATATATATATATATATATATATATATATATATACACACACATACGTATCCCCATATACGCACAAATAATATAAAATGTATGCAAGTGTGTGTGTGTGCGTGTATGCAAATCTTAACTCTAGGGTTTCATGACTAAGATGCTAAACTAAGTTACTTCTAGTTACACTAAACTAACCCAAAGTCACACATTCCTATCTTGCTATGTATGTAAATCTCATAACAACATAAGTATATCTAAATATATATCATAACGCATTCGCGTCCTATACTACGAAACTGCGGAGGTGCTATACGCCATCCACCCGACTTCCCCCATAGATATATATCTACTCATCTCAATTCTTGCGTACCGAAGTCGATGTCGCCGTTGTAACGTTTTAGAAATCGTTATACGAATTTTTTCCGTTTTAGGGTAAAATAGTCGGTGTTTTCCGTTCTAACCCGATTGTGATCAAACTTCTATATAGACTTCACGGCACCTAGTTTAGCTAGAATGAAGCTAGTGCGCGGGGTTTGGGAGTCAATAGGAAGTTTTAGTTCACATAAAAATTTTCCCTAATTAAATATTATTTTAATGTGTTATTTACGCACTTAATTAGTAGTAATTACATTTTGGGTTAATTACTTCTAATTTGAATCATTGCTAATCTAATCACTAGATATTTTTGTTAATCCACCCATCCAAATATCTAGATATTTTGTGAATTTAGAATGAAAATTTAAAAGAAAAGAAAGAAAATTTGGCAATTTGCATTTAATGATGCATTTATTGCTTTTTGCTAGAATTTTCTTCACATTTTGCACAAAACACCCCCTCCCCACTCCCTCATGGCCGAGCCTCTTCCCTAGTTCTGCCCTCATTTTTCCCAAGCCTAATTTCATCTCTTCCAAGCTCAATAAATCATCAAAAATCCCTAAATAAATCCACAAAACTCCTAAACAAATTTTAACCCATCATTCTTGTTCACAAGTCTAGCTTAAATCTTCAAGAAAATCTTGATCTTTGGAGGCTAAAGTTGATGAAACTAGTTGCTAGATTTTGTTCTTGAGAGGTATAATTTCAAACCCTAATCCTTTTTGGTTATGCTAAAATCATTAAGTTAGCTAATTAATTGTTTAATATAGCTTAATTAGCATGTTTTGTGGTTTCATTATAATTTTAATGAAGTTCAAGTTAGTGTTTAAACTTGATTAAAGGGTTAATGGTTAATTGTTGTTTTGGAAAACTAAACCTAGTTGCTAGTTTGTTAAATGATATTTTCCTAATTGTAAAATTAGAGAATTAGCAAACTAAGCTTTTACTAAACCCTATTTAAGAGTGATTAAAAGTATAGTTAGGGTTTGTATGGTTTAATCATGCTATATGGTGATATTTGTGATTGCTAGTTTCAGTAAAATCTTGTAGTTTTGAGCTAAAATGATATATGTTGCTTACTAGATTTCGGTAAGTTTAGGCGTGGGTTTCTTTTGACGTTGCGACGTTATTTATATTAGATTCCACGCTATATCTTGTGTTGTGAATGTGCGATCGGTACGATCAGGGTCTAGGCTTGGTAGTTGTGTCACTTTGCGTTCCTAGTTAGGGTCGTGCCGATGTCGTTCGTGTCCTTGTATAGCTTTTGCTCTTGAGTTGGTTTCGTAGTGTCGCTACGCGCGTTAGCCACTTGACAAACACTTGAGAGTAGCTTTGGAGTTGGTGCGTCGGTCAAACGTAGTTGGTACGTGTTATTGGTCGATTGCTAATATATACTTTTATATTGTTATATGCTTTCAGGATCGCAGGCGGGGACTTCGGGCGCTGCGAACAGGGGAAAGCGTGTAGTTGGATTTACTTAGCCAGGAACGTTGGTGAGTAGATTTAACATCTATAGGGGGATCGCCCGCATGGCGTTATGCGTCTGGGCTAGATCAAATGACATGACTATTAGTTAGAAGTATACGGATATTGATTGTGCATGTATACCTTTGTTGCTTATCTCATTTCCTTGTGTATGGACTTAGTATTAATGAGACACAACACCATTATTGACGGTTCATGTTTCACGAGCACTAATTGTATGCTACATACACACCGTCAATAATTGCCATGACACGCACAACACCTATACATATATTATATTGTATTGTTTAGGGACATTGAGACATGATCCCTATTTCCTTTTGTGCATATAACATATAGCATACATGTATACCTACTTGCTTTCGCATATGCCTTGACATGCCTGCATGCTAGTTACCTATATACATATATGGTATCGTACCATTAGTGACATGTATATACACATATGAGACATAGCTACATGTACAGCTTGCATACCTACTTATACATATACCTGGAGGGTATTACATCATTATTGATAGGTAGATACACATATCTTGCTATATCGACATGGTTACGCACACCTGGCTATAGCTACATGTTCACCTTTATTTGATATTATATGGACTTGGAGAAATTTAGGAACCGCATGATATATATTAACTTGTTGCGGTTAAATAGGGGATTTTCCTTTATATGCTCACATTACAGTTTTATGTTGCATATATTATATTTCATAGATTTTGCATTGATAGATGGTTTTCATATGATGTCCTCTGATATTTTTACTCCTAAATATATATAACAGTGGAATGGGACGCTGTTATATATATATATATATATATATATATATATATATATATATATATATATATATTTATATATTAGTGAAATGGGACGCTAATATATATGTATACATGTCTAATTTATATATATCATCATAATGATTCATGCAAATATACTTATTCATTACTTGATGTTTTCTGGATTTGAGGACCGTGGTAGTTTTATGAAATTATGCATTATTTGAAAAAACCGGTTTCTCTTGATATGATATTTCAGCGTCCACCATGAGATTTCTCGGTTCTGAGATTGTGATATTTACCCGATGCGAGGAGTGAGTGGGCCGTGTGCGGGTATATGGTAGAGCCCAGTACGGTTCCCCTCGGCAACATGATCGCAGATGATAGGCGATGAGCCTGGAAGGTAGGCAAGTACCTACCGGTGATAGTATTTAGACTCGGCGGTTATCTTGGGGATACCGACCAGAGTCATGTACGTATGGATACATCGAATTTCAAGTGTCAAAGCAAGGCACTCGAGTTTTCGGGATAGCGTATGATACGTACCTATCAGGAGGGCCAGTCGTGGTGACAGCGCCTGATAGACCGGTATTTATGTGTCGATGCTAGACACTTGTTTCATGATGTTTTTGGGTGTCGATGTTGGACACTCACTTTATATGAAACTTACTCGATACTAGATATTGGATATATGAGATTTACTTGATACTGTACATTCAGGATATATGAGATTTACTTGATATTGTACATTCAGGATATATGAGGTTTACTTGATATTGTACATTCAGGATATATGAGATTTACTTGATATTGTACATTCAGGATATATGAGACTTACAGGATATGAGAGCTAATTTGGGGGCTGATTTGAGTAAATTTGGGATTTAGATTGTCTTGATGGACTTTAGTCCTGTCATGAGGTCAGGATTCCGTGAGAATGACATGTTTTATTCCATACTCCTCAATTATTTTATATGCATTTCTTCATGTATTAGTTGTACCTGCTAGAGTACCTTTCATGACTGTTGCATACATATGACCATTTATTGCTATCCGCTTGCATGTATTAGATTCGCGCTGTACGTACATAATTGCGATTACCTGCATATGTTATTTACTATTCACGAGTTGGCAACTTACCCCCTTTGTGCCACAGTGTTTTGCAGGTAGTCCCTCAGGGCTGTCGCGGCAGGCTTTTCATCTTTCGTATCATCTTTTGCAGCGGATACCGCTACGTCTGACTGTGTACAATATTGCTATAGGTGGGTTTTACGGTTATTCGATGTTGCGTATTGTTTATTCGTTGTATCCTATACTCTCCATCTACCATTTTCATGTGTATGACTTAGAGACTTGATGTGAGGATGATATTGTATATTTTGGTGACTTGGATGTCTTTTATGCAGTTTTACTTATATCATATTTTATTTCTTCGCTACGGCGTCGTATATCCGTTGTGGTGGTTGTTTTCCGCTGTTGGGCATGGATTTGCTCCCGTTTGGGGATGCTTTACTTTTATTTATGTTGTACCCATTTTTGGGGTTAGTTTTTACAAAGGAGGTGCTGCCAAAATTTTTAAGAAAGTAAAGTTGGAATTTAAAGAATTTGGTTTGAGATTTCAAAAGTTTTGAAAATGCTACTATCACTTACTACTTTTATTTATGTTAATGAAGTTGCCTTTTGGATCGGGTGATGGAATGAAAAGAGCTTTGAAATTTCCATACACATAAACTATAATCTTTTCTCAAAACAACAACCATGATCTTCCACCAAGGGGTGGTCGGCCACTAAATAGGCAAGGGGGGGTGAGTGTAGGAGGAGGGATGGTGACCATAAAGATAAAGATTATCAATGACTCACTTAAACACCTAGTATGAACACATTAATGTAAGGAATGACTCATTAACCTTAGTCACCCTTTCATTAATGCACCATTAATGAACAAATGAGTTACAAGCTACCTCATCATCCTAGTCACCATCTAGAAGCTTCCACACTCATCTCAAGAAAATATAAATCCGCATTTAACCGAATGTTAAATACGGCTGATAGAAAACTGGAAACTGGCAACTTCCAAAAGCGATCCCGAAACGGATTTCAGGATAACCCCGTAACAGTATAAACATACCCGCATTTGTATTACGACCGAATACAAATGCAACTGAGATAAAGATATTATATCTATACAGTATAATACTGGGTTCCGGCTTAAACCAAAGCCTACCAGTATTATCTGCCCGAAAAATGACACGTGCGAAAATGCACGTGAATTTTCCGAACCCTGCCATAAAACCATACGGCCTCTACAACGTTTCGCCCGAACTTGGGAAAGTGTCTGTGGGGGACTCTAATGACTCATCAACACACTGGCACTGGGTATAATCTCTAGCACGTCAGAGGTACAAGCTGTACGTAACGGTTTGCCTATGTATTGATTGGAAGGGAAGCAGACGAGCGAACTCATCTCTAAACCCTACTGAGCCTAACAGTGACAATATACATACAGTCCGGTCCGTTCGTCTATGAGTATCGCATATCTGCCTAGGGGGCTGGTAATGTCAGACCCCCAATAGCAGTATAAGTCGTGTCAGAGAGTGGCCCAGAACACCCTGAGATACTACTGGAGTACCTACCAGTAAATCTCCTGCCTCGGCCGAGGGCTTTGCGTAATGGCTCTCCTAGACACAGCGCGATCTCACCCCCAATACCGGGAGAGACGAATCCCCTGCCGATCCGCTCACTTGCCTCCATGTGGCTCGAGACTGTACCCAAAAAAGACCTGTTTGCACGACTCCTTTGAGCCGTGGTAGGGTAGAAATCAAAGCATAGTGGGAACTCACACGAGACAAATGACGAACTCAGGTCGATGAACTAACATGTACACATATCACCAGGGAACTGCTATCTGACGATATGTATAATACCAACTAGCATGTTCTCGGCGAGTCCTGTCCGGTGTACTCATAACCCAATGAGCACCTGTACACATCTTAGGTGATCAAACATACACCAGTGGCTTGTGAGACCGGCCATCGCCCCTCGTCGGGGTCTCGACTGTATACACTAGTCTACTCTGGAGTATCGATGCCCTGTCTCGAAACTCCCATGACTAGGGACACTTTAAGGATGTGCTTACAGACCCTAGCTCCCACATATATGATCGCCATCATACTGCTGGTAGTCAAGCAAGAATCCTATGGGCTCTATCATCATGCAATAGTGAATTAAAGCATGTATACGATGATAAAGACAAACCAGATAGCAAACTATCATCTCGAGCAAGACTGTCATATCGGTATAGGTCCTGCCTCAATCATTGCAATCACGTACCTGCGATCCAATAATTGACTTTGAGGGCACTATCTCCAACAATCTCCCACTTGCACTTAAGGCTAATTATTGCGATGTCGCATACTCACAGCCCGTGTGATACCGAACACCCAGCTCCTCTACTAATCAGTTTCACAAAGCTAGTTTGTAAAAACTCTTGTGTTCGAGAAAATAGCCTCAGTGAGTGGATCCGCCCTGATGTTTCTTTCTATGTCTCTCTAAATCTCAAATTCGCGGAGAAAGCCATCTCCCGAATCGAGTAATACCTGTCTTAGAATATGTCTGGATATCTGATGGGACCTAGTTCATAAATGAACTCCAAATCCAACTTCTTAGATTGTATCGATCACTGAACCTAATTAGTATCCAGCACCATATCTCCCACAGTATCCTCTTGGACCACCTGTCCATAATATTGTCCCTCATCATAGGGAAAACTATAACTCTGATAATCACTATGTCAACCATGTCACCTCTGAAGCCTGGAATGATAACTGTCTCCCTAAGGAGGCTGCCGTCATTAAATCCATAGAACATTCACTCATGTTCTGAAACTGCTTCCTTATATTTCTTCAGGATTGGATTAATATAAACCTATCGTATCAAGTGCAAAAACTACATCTGGTGTGGTACTTGACATCTCATGATTGACTCAATTGCCTAAGCAAGTGATCTGCCAATCATGCACATCCCTCTCTCTTTTAGTCTCTAAGACACCTTTAGAGAGGGTGACTCCATCACCTGCAGGTACACCACCATGCCAGTAGTCTTCTATTCTAAAATACTATTAGAATACTGTCAAAGTACCCACATTGGGAAACTACCCAAATCTAGATCTAATACCATAGATCTAGTAATCAGAATGTCTGATATTATATCCATATCCTATCTGGAGAAACAACTATGTGACAACCACAGTACAACCGATCGTAGTACAGGAATTTTACTTCCTACTCTGTGTATGTCATCTAAATACCAGGACATCACACCCTACTACCTTCTTAACAGATCCATTCCCTATTCTGATGAAGTCAAACCTATGACTGTCGCATCAAAATTAGATGATCTTATCTCCGCTATATCTGCTCAAGTCTATAAATAGACATAAGCTACTTGCCCACTATGCTTCCGCCGCTCCCACTGACTACGACAACCCTCTGGCAGAATAATATATACGTACACTTCTAAAGCTAGTCTAGAACGACGCTATATTTATCCTTCTGCCGAGTCTCATAGTCTGGAACAACAGTAGTGTCAAGTCTGGGTAAACAAGAACCTCCCTGTCACCGTCCTTGAGGCTACCGGGGTACCTCTCGGGTGTCTGAGGTTACCCACCATGTCTGCGGAGTGGGTAATGGAATGTCAAACCTGATTGAATATATAGGTCCTATTAAATTCTCCGTAATCGTTTGCGGTTCTGGAATCACTTCCAGTTCTACCATACTCCCACTACTGTTTTCTGAAAAAATCCATTTTACTAAAACTATGGTGAGTCAAGAACAATATCACTATTGATCTTCCATATGGTAGAAAGTTAACCCTCGACTGAGCCCGGGTCAACCCACAAACTGCCATTACAGAAACGTGCCCTGAGTTATCCAGAGTCTGGTTTTAAGCATAAGCCGGACAACTCCCCGTACCTTAACATCGTTAAGATATGAACCATTCTATATACA
This sequence comes from Agapanthus africanus, assembly GCA_030015575.1. Taxonomy (NCBI): domain Eukaryota; kingdom Viridiplantae; phylum Streptophyta; class Magnoliopsida; order Asparagales; family Amaryllidaceae; genus Agapanthus; species Agapanthus africanus. The sequence goes on along the minus strand of JASDDO010000014.1, from coordinate 544,935,051 downwards.
ATATAGAAATAGAGGCACTAATTTAATTGGAACCAGATTCAAATCATGAAGCTGTCTCCAGTGTATATCAACTTAATGGAGAGAGGCTAATCAGCATTACTCAACTTAGGAATCCATCCAATTTTGAGTAACCTGAAAGATAAACAAGTTTCTCAAAACCATTACTATCATCTGAATACCAATCACAAGAATCTATATCTTCGATCTCTTTGAAGAATCCCGATACTTGCGATACCTGGTTCTCTACTTTATTCTTATACCCACAACTTCTCAAAACTTAGGCATTGTATTTCTACGAAACACTTGTCTAAAAACTAGAGAAGTCACAAGTAAACAGAACATAGTACGAGGACCTACCCCTTTGTCCTGACGGACACTCGACAACATACAATACTCTGTATAAGTCCCCTGAGTTTGAATAACTCAAAACCTGTGCATCGTAGGTTGAAAACTGTACCCAGGCGATTTCCTCAAATATCACCAATTACAACGAATTCCGATATAATGAGGATGATCACCTTAATTCCCAATAACTTACTCCCACTCATCATCTGTAAAACCATACAGATGTGAGAAACTCACCTAGTAAATTCATACCCTGGAGTAAGCATCTAATCGGGAAATCAGTTTTCTTTTAACAATGCATAGTGTAACTGAAATATGAAAATGTTTCGTATGGGTATCCTGGTATTCCTAGTAATGCCTCTTCCACAATCCTATTCATGACTGTAACCGTATATTTCTTTGTCGTCTCTCCAAATCCCTTTATTTGTCTTTAGTCGTTACCTTCTGTACACCTTCGTTAGGCTAAATGGTTTTCTTCCTTCCCTACCGTTCGGCACCAGCCTATGGTTTGGAAGAAGACTATCCAGTAAGCATAATAGGTGTACTCTCCTAATCTTAGGAGTACTCGCAACTTGAGAGAAGGTGATGATAAAAGACAACTGAATATTACTTTATTCTTTTTCTCCCGAACTGGGGAAAAAATCAAAGGTGAAATAGGAGTGGCGATGAAGTACGCGGTTTGGTCGTGAATGATAGCAGTCGCAATTTACTTTGCCCTCTTTCTAATCCCTTCATTTTGTCTTTATATATTACCTTCTGTACATCCTACTTAGGCTAATTGGTTTTCTTCATTCCCTTCCTTTCGGCACCAGCCTATGGTTTGGAATAAGACTATCCAATAAACGTAATAGGTGTACTCTCCTAAACTAAGGAGCCCTCGCAACCTGAGAGAAGGTGATAACAAAAGACAACTGAATAAACTAATTCTATTTCTCCTGAACCTGGATCCATCCTCGAAGAAGTCCCTTCGAGTTTGTATATAACCATACGATGGATCTATCCAATGGAAGTGGATATCCGTAGTAATACGGGGTGTTCTGAGAAATGCAAAGGGTAAAAGAAGGAGCGGCAATGATTTAGGCAACTAAGACAATCCAAAGGCCAGTATTTTAAGAAGGTTCGGTCAACTTTGGTCACTGAGTCATAGTCTAGGGTCGGTCAATGGTCGCTGCCAAAGAGAGAGAGAAAAGAAATACTCTGCGTGCACTCTAACCTAGATCAGAATGGTTATCACTTTATCTAATCAGAAAACCTCCCACTGTTATCTTAAATTATCCTCCAAACCTGAAAGAAGAATTAGTCGAGATCACCCGAAGAGTAAACTAACTCATCAGTGAGAATCGGGATCCAACAATCATCGCATGATAACTTGATGGAAGCCACTCAAGTTATCACACTCCAGAAGGTATGCGCATGCCTGGCAAGTTTCCTGTATGTTTGAAACTCCCGATGTGATTTTTGCCCCATGCTCTTATAACCTTGACTAAGGGCCAAAATGTCATAAGTCACATGCCAAGTTCTACCCGTCACTATCCAGGTCAATTTGAACTCACCCGTACATACTCTTGACTAAGGGCCAACTATAGTAATACGGCTGTCCCAAACCAACGCATCTATCTATGCAACATGTGAGTACCCAGCAACTACCAACACTATGCCTTGACTAAGGGCCAAAATACATAGCTTGAATACTACTGACCATTCATATGAAATGACGGAGGGTTACGGCTGGTTTTTGGCGAAAAAACCTTTAACGTAATGAACTCGATCTCGTTGAAGGAACCTGATAGCTTTTTATAAAAATATAGTGGCGAAAAACTTTTGCTAAAGAGGTCACTCCCGGTGAAGGGATCTCGGCTCTTTCCTCGTGGAATGAGGTGCAGGATATTCCAACTGAATACCGCGATGCAAAACAACTTGTAATCGACTATATTGAAGTTACTACCATGATGTAAACTTCTGCCCAAGGGGTCACTCCCGGTGAAGGGATCTCGGTCCTTGCCTCATCGAATGAGGTGCAGGATATTCTAAACTGAATATCACTATGCAAAACAAAAAGAAACGTCTTTGTAATAACACCTTTTAAAATTTGTTCCAACAACATCAAATATAGGTTTTTTTTATCCTTGCATTGATAAGAATCAATGCAGTCCCATCAATCAATCACACCAGAGAAGAACGAAAATAAAATGTACGTATATGCCATCCGCATTCGTCACTGGGTCCCGTCATCACCCGTTAGGTTACTTAACTAACGACAGAGCGGGGGCTGGACTAGCGCGGGTGTAAAACATATACAACATCTAATAGTATATATACCAATATACAATAATCGCTCCAAGCATGATAATATGCAACATTACAGAAAAGTAATAAGCATCACAGAACAATACAGATAATCTGGGATCCCCGGGTTTCACAGAGCCGCTACTGAAACCCGACGTTCCCCTGGTCGTGTGGATAGCCTGTGCAATGAAACCTAGACCCCTACGGGTGCGGCAAGTTACCCGCCAAAACCTGAAGCGAGGTAGTCCCCCACAGCATAGTGAATGGAACACCCGGCACTTCACGGAATCCGGTAAATTGAGCACCCCTTCTTGGGTCAACCTGTACCCCCTACGAGTGCGGCGAATAGTCTGCCAATTCTAGATTGAGGTCCCTCTGCCTCTCAAAGCCATGAGATACGGACCCGTTGCCTTCCAGAACCCGGCTATCCGTGCACTCCTTCGCGGGATAAACCTAGTACAGAAAATAAAATATGTACAATGGGTACATCGACCTCAACCCGGTCGTGTCCCAAAAGAATATTATACAACAGGCAGTGACGGCAGTCCACATGTTGGACGCTCGCCCCGCAATATCAAATGTACAAATAAATCCAAACTGCACTATCATTGCACCCTGCTATCCACCACGACATATCCGCAACATCACAGCACAACACAGAACATCAACACGAATGTCACGTTCGCAAACCCGTCTAAAAGAACTATAGCAATTAGACGCGGTTTACCGATCAAATGACATTCCCGGTCGGAGATATAAAGTAAGTACTGCATACTAACAAGTTTAAAATTTCGATCGACAAAACTTCCCGAAGTGGGCCCCACGTACATCTGCTGTACAGTAACAAAATCTGGGCCCAAATGAACAGTACCAAAAACCACAATTTCCCAAGGAAAGCCTACTGGAGAATTTTGAAGCACTGTTCCCACAGTACTGCCGCGGTTCCGCGGTCAAACCCTAGGTTTGACCGTGGATCCGCGGCGGTCACGTGGGATCACGTGCTCAAAATTTCCCATTTTGCTTAAAACACCCTGCTTTGTTTTCTGTAATATGTAAAATAATTTTAAGACTGTTTTAAAAATCGACAGAAACTCAGAACATGGAAAATTGCGATTTACGAAAATCCGTTCGATCGATATTTTAAACGCGTTAGCACAAGTTAGTAAAGCTTAATGGTGAGGCTCTGATACCACTGTAATTCCACGGTAGCGCCCCGGCCGTCTAACAGATGCCAAATGCGGAACAAAAACTTTTTACAACTGGCGCTATCGCATACTATAACCCGGATCTGCCATTAAAGCTAAACTAACAAACTACAAAGTGGGTAGAAGAGTTATACCGAACGATCCAAGTCCTTCGGTCTTCAACCATCATCTTACGCTTTGTTGCGGCTGCTCCGATCTGCTGAATCTCCAATCTTCTCGTCCAGGTGGCACCACGTCGACGGATCTTTAAACGGGCTCCCGCCTCTGAACCGAGGCAACTCGGTCGTCAAGTTTGCTAAAAGAGACGACCAAGATGATGTAAAGGATGAGTAGAACACTTTGTCTCGTTACGTCTAAAGTCACGGACGAACGGTTAATGAAGTTGCCTTTTGGATCGGGTGATGGAATGAAAAGAGCTTTGAAATTTCCATACACATAAACTATAATCTTTTCTCAAAACAACAACCATGATCTTCCACCAAGGGGTGGCCGGCCACTAAATAGGCAGGGGGGTGAGTGTAGGAGGAGGGATGGTGACCATACAGATAAAGCTTATCAATGACTCGCTTAAACACCTAGTATGAACAAATTAATGTAAGGAATGACCCATTAACCTTAGTCACCCTTTCATTAATGCACCATTAATGAACAAATGAGTCACAAGCCACCTCATCATCCTAGTCACCATCTAGAAGCATCCACACTCATCTCAAGAAAAGATAAATCCGCATTTAACCGAATGTTAAATACGGCTGATAGAAAACTGGAAACTGGCAACTTCCAAAAGCGTTCCCGAAACGGATTTCAGGATAACCCCGTAACAGTATAAACATACCCGCATTTGTATTACGACTGAATACAAATGCAACTGAGACAAAGATATTATATCTACACAGTATAATACTGGGTTCCGGCTTAAACCAAAGCCTACCAGTATTATCTGCCCGAAAAATGACACGTGCGAAAACGCACGTGCATTTTCCGAACCCAGCCATAAAACCATACGACCTCTACAACGTTTCGCCTGAACTTGGGAAAGTGTCTGTGGGGGACTCTAATGACTCATCAACACACTGGCACTAGGTATAACCTCTAGAACGTCAGAGGTACAAGCTGTACGTAACGGTTTGCCTATGTATTGATTGGAAGGGAAGCAGACGACCTCAGGTCGATGAACTTGTAAGTGCACGGCGGCGCCCCGGCCGTCAATCCGACGGCCAAACGCGGAAACGGTGATAAACTTTAATTTTTGCGGACTTGGCAAAACGGCACCACCGCGCACTAAAACCGGATCGGGCCATTAAACTAAATCTAGCTAACTACAAAGAGAAGGGGAAGAGATATACCGACGATCCAAGTCCTCCGGTCTTCATCTCCACTCCGATCTCCTCGCGGGATCTCCGTCCGTCTCCTCCTCGTCGGAAAGGGCACCACGAAGCTGGGTACTTTTACGGGCTCCCACCTCAATACCGAGGCAACTCGCGCATGAAGCCGGCTACTCGACATGCTCAAGATATACTGTAGGGAATGTAATGTAGAATGTATGTCTCACATTGGGGTTGGTTGCCATTGAAGATGATGGAGGAATCAAGACTAGGAAAATGGTGCTTGCATTTTTCTAGCATGGAAAGAAGATCAAGAATGAAACTCTCATGGTGAAGCTCTCATCTTTTTCTTTCTCTCTTTTCTTTTCCTTCTTTCTTTCTTTCCTTTTTCTTCTTTCTTTCTTTCTACCATTTTTCATCAAGTGAGAAGAATAAGGTGGAGGAATGAATATGAAGCATAACCATAGAAGGAAGGTGAGTGTAGGAAAAGTAGAAAGGTGACTATATCCTAAACATCATCATAACAATCTTTCTTATCAACCTCAAATCCTTTCTAATCTCATAAAGCAAAGATGCTAACCATTATGAAGGAAAAAGAAAAGATGCTATCATAATGCATGAAACCCCTCCACAAAAGTAATTTGCAAAACTGCAAATTACCCCCTCCATCAGAAAAGTCCGGCCGGGAAAGAACAAAGAAAAACCGGCCGGAACGGAAAGCAAAATGGCAACTCTAGAAAACTGGTCCCGTAATAAATTACAGGAAAACCCCACACTGTGCATACACACCCGCATTTGTATTCCGTCCGGATACAAATGCAATGAGACAAAATCTACACTGTACTATACTAGGACCGGCTTAAACCAAAGCCGGCTAGCAATATCCGTCCGATCCTGATCCGTGCAATACCGCACGTATCTGATCGAACGCTGCCATATATCCATACGGCCACTAGTACAAAACTGTCCGATCCTGATCCGTGCAATACCGCACGTATCTGATCGGACCCTGCCATATCTCCATACGGCCTCTACAGCGTTTCGCCCGAAAGCTTGAGTAACTGAAAAAGTGGTGGACTCTAAAGACTCGTCAATACTATGGCTGTGGATTTAACCACTAGCACGTCAGAGGTATAAGCAAATACGTGACGGGCTACCAACTATTGACTAAAAGGGACGTCGATGAGGAAGCTCACCCCGACACCCAACTGAGCCTGTCAGTGACAATATCCGTACAGTCCGGTCCGTTCGTCTATGAGTATCGCATGGCGGGCCTAGGGGGTTTGTAAAAGTCAGACCCCCAAAAGCGGTACAAGTCGTGTCGGAGTGTAGCCCAGAACACCCTGAGATACTACTGGAATACCTACCAGTAAATCTCCTGCCTTGGCCAAGGTCTTTGTGTAATGGCTCTCCTAGACACAGCGCGACCTCACCCCCAATACCGGGAGAGACGAAACCCCCGAAGATCCGCTCACTGCCTCCATGTGGCTCGGGACTGTACCCAACTAAAACCTGTTTGCACGACTCCTTTGAGCCGTGGTAGGGTAGTAATCAAAGTACAGTGGGAACTCACACGAGACAAATGACGATCCCCAGGTCGATGAACTAACCTGTACACATGTCACCTGGGAACTGCTATCTGACGTCAGGTATAAGACCAACTAGCATGTTCCCGGCGAGTCCTGTCCGGTGTACTCATAACCCAATGAGCACCTGTATACATCTTAGGTGAACCTACTGACACCAGTGGCTTGTGAGACCGGCCACCGCCCCTCGTCGGGGTCTCGACTGTATACACTAGTCTACTCTGGAGAATCGATGCCCTGTCTCGAAACTCCCACGACTAGGGACCTTTTAAGGATGTGCTTATAGACTCCAGCTCTCACTTATATGATCGCCCTCATACTGCTGGCAGTCAAGCAAGAATCCAAGGGGCTCTATCAACGTGCAATAGCGACATGTCAGGTCACCTAAAGCAGTACACGATGATAAAGGTAAACCAGATAGCATACTATCATCTCGAGCAAGACTGTCCTACCGGGATAGGTCCTCCCTCAATCATTGCAATCACGTGCCTGTGATCCAATAATTGACTCTGAGGGCACTATCTCCAACAGAACTAACCTGTACACATGTCACCAGGGAACTGCTATCTGACGATATGTATAATACCAACTAGCATGTTCCCGGCGAGTCCTGTCCGGTGTACTCATAACCTAATGAGCACCTGTATACATCTTAGGTGATCAAACTTACACCAGTGGCTTGTGAGACCGACCACCGCCCCTCATCGGGGTCTCGACTGTATACACTAGTCTACTCTGGAGTATCGATGCCCTGTCTCGAAACTCCCATGACTAGGGACACTTTAAGGATGTGCTTACAGACCCCAGCTCCCACGTATATGATCGCCATCATACTGCTGGTAGTCAAGAAAGAATCCTATGGGCTCTATCATCATGCAATAGTGAACTAAAGCATGTATACGATGATAAAGACAAACCAGATAGCAAACTATCATCTCGAGCAAGACTGTCATATCGGTATAGGTCCTGCCTCAATCATTGCAATCACGTACCTGCGATCCAATAATTGACTTTGAGGGCACTATCTCCAACAAGACGTTGCGTAGTTTAAGGGCCGTCACGTTCCAATTTCGGGTCGTGACAGCCATCCTCTTCTTCATCGAATGAAATCCACATGAAGGTACCTACATATATAACAAAATCGCAATGCGTATTAAAATCAAGGCGAAAAACCAAAACGGCACACGTTTCACCCATAGGTTAAAACCTATAGCCTCGCATGCAAAACACGACCAATAACCCCAGTCGTTGATGTTCAAATGCCACACGATGGAAACACAACATCAAATACCAAATCCAAATTCATAAAAAGCCGCAAAACGAATTCAGAAACTTCGAAAACACTTCCAGATTTGCCGCAGGTGACAATTGGAACATTTTGCATATAAGGGAGGTCTTATTTACTGCAATTGGAGCCATGGACCAAACCTGGGGCCTATCCAAATAATCCAGGCGGCAAATTGCGGCTCCTAGGGTTAAATCTGCGGCCATGAGGAGGGATTTGGGGCTCGGGTATCTAGGGTAGCTTCCAGTTCGCCTGCACATCTTTCATTCTTCGCTAAATAATTTTCAGGTCCCCCGAGTGTTAGCAGATCTCCATTTACACCTCAAATTTCCACAATTTCCCGATATCGGGATTTCTAAGTTTGGGAATTGTGGGTTCTAGTCTCTGTTTTAGTCCATAAAACTAACACTACAGGGGTTATATGGTCCCTACTAACATCAATTACACCTTTGAATTCAATTCAAAACCTAACCCTTAACATGGAATTTCCAAAGTTCACTAAACCGAACTAAAACACTTCTAAACCAATATGGAAGCTAAAGTGAATGATATACAATATTAATGGTGAAGAAATTACCTCATTTGGCAAGTCAAGAATTTTCTTGAGTTTCCCCAAGTCTTCAAAATCCGATTTTTCTTGGTCCAAAGTGTTTGTAGTGAGCTTGTGCATGTCTTTTGTGAAGTGGGGATGAACTTTTGATGAATTTTTCATGGAGTTGTGAGGGTTTAGAGATGGGGGAGGAAGAGGGCAACCATAAAGAGAGGGGAGAAGAAAAATGAAGAAGGAAATAATGAAGGGGAGAAGCCATGGTCCAAGGTTGACCCCCCCATCTCTCTCTCTCACTTCTCTCTCTTGCCCATACCCAATATTCTAATCCCACTTTCTTTTTCTTTACTTTTCTTTGTTTTTCTTTTCTCTTCTTCTCATTTTAAAAACAAAACCTTGCATAAAAATGAAGAAAAGCCATGACAAAATGTAACAAGTGCTAAAATGTGACATGATGCATGTCATGTGCACAAAACCGGATTAATGCAAGATTAGCAATATTTAATCGCGATTATCATTAAAATGGAATCTAATTAATTATAAAAATTCATAATTTGTCTAAATCACATAAAGCACCCTCTTTTCAGTAATTTCTGTAATTTTCCAAATATTTTTCAATTTATCGGTATTTAATTATACCGCATTAATAAGATATTCATAATATTTATTATTTAATTATAAAAATTCCCAAAAATAATATTTTATTTTTCTGAAATGTTACAATTTCCTTATTTATTTATTTTTCAATATTATTTTAAACTTGCTTTTACACACTAAATTAGTGATAATTACAAATTAGTATAGGTTAATATATGTTTGTGCACCATGACAAAATTAAACACAAAATGTAACATATTGTTTTAAATAAAAATGTTTGACCACGGTTCTAGAAATTTCAAAGTAAAACTTTCATAGAAAATAAAAGAAATAATAAAATGAGAATAGAAAAGAAGCATGGTGCATTTATGAGGTAAGGTGAACATGTTGTGGTGTTTGCTTTCACTCTCTCTCTCTCTCTTCCTCACCCCTCCTCAAGTTCGGTAGCAGCCCTCCACTCTTCTTCCTCCATTTTTCTTTATCCAAAAATGCCTCTATCTCACTACAAACCTCCTCAAATCAACTTTAATTTCTTCTAAAATCATCACAAAAATTCCTTGTTCAAATCTGAGCATGGTTCTTGGCTCAATTCTTCATTTTGGCTAGCATGTTTGGATCTCTTTCCAAACCATTTTGAGGTATACAACCTAATCTAATTGTTACTTTTCTAATATTTGCCTTTATCTAATTTTTATTAGGTGTTAATGTTGTTTTAATGCAATATTATAGTTTTAAAGAGAAGGGTTTGGGGTTAAGGTTTTTATCATTTAATTAGGTTAGCTAAGTGTAGTTTAACATCTAATGGCTTTGTAAATCTAATCTAGTTGATTTCTTTGCTAATATTGCTTTAAATTATCTTAATTAGGATTTTATGCAATTTAATTGCATGATTAGTGTGTGTTTATATGAGATTTGAATTAATTAGTGTTGCATGGCTTGATTAGGATATTTAAGTGTGATTAGTGGCTACTAGGCTTACTAATCCATCTAGTTTTGCACTAAAATAGCTTAATATTGCTTACTAGGTTTTTAAAGGAAAAGATTTTAAATAAGTTTTGGGATTGTGACTTGATCTACAAGCTTTTTCCTATTGTTAGCGTTGTGTTATTTGTGCGATTCAAACGTTTAAACTCTAGGTTGGGTGTTTACTACGCATAATAAGCCCTAGTTGTGGTTTGTGGCAATGTCGCGTGCGCGTCTTGTGCACCAAGTGCACGCGCGTCTAGTTAGTGCGTGTTGGTTGCTTCGTATCGTTTTGTGTCCGTGTCTATTTAAATGTCTAGCCTCATATATATTATTTGTGCGATTATAGGATCGGTCGCGGGGACGTCGGACACGGCAAGAAAAAGCAAGGCAATGTTCGGATTCGACTAATCGAGACGTTACGGTGAGTAGATGTATTCATCTATGGGGAGATCGTTTGGATAGCGTAAAGCACCCGATAGAAAGGATTTACTTATAATTCTTGTTTTCATTGCGTGTATCTTATTCGTATTGTACTAACATCATTTCATGCCTTGATATTGTTACTTAGGACACTTGCACCTTACCGATGGTTTATACCGCACGTGCACTATTTTATGCAAACACACATGCCATTGGTAATTTCCATGTCACGATACACTTTAGAACTTGCTAAATAATCGGTATCTGTGCATTTGCATCATCATTCATACATAGCCTTCTAGTCATATATCACATTTCATATTATTGATATCATAGACATTCATCTTTATTGACATGTTCATATATTGTGATTCTTCTTGGAGATTCCAGTATTTATGAGATTTCTGGATTTAGGGGAAAACCATAAGAATTTTATAAACTTATTATCATTTTAAAATGCAAGTTGCGGTTTTCTCATGATATGATGTGTATGGTGTCCACCATGAGTTTCCTGGATTTGAGTTTGGTTTTCGAGACCCGATTCGAGGAGTAGGATGAACCGTCTGCTGGTACATGGTGGACCCAGTAAGGTACCCAGGGGCAATAATCTCAAGTTGTAGATGATGAGCCTGGCAGGGGAACACTACCTACCGGTTATTATTGGCTCGGCGGTTATCCGGAGGATTCCGACCGGAGTCGTGGGATGTGACAGATTTGAGGGCCGATCTGAGAGACGGCTATTGAGATATTGAGATATATATTGTGTCGATACTTGACACGGATTTTCTGTCGATTTCATTGATGATACTCCAGTTTTACTATACAAAAGTTTTACTAAGATAAGAATACAGATTTTCTCATAACAGATATATCCAGGTTTCGTGTTTGATTATGCATTCATGTCGCATTCAACTAGTGCATCGCATCATGATTGTATATGTAGGTTGTGACGTATTTGCGTGCATGCTTACGATAGTCTTAATAGATGTTACTTACTACTCACGAGTTGGTAACTCACCCCCGTTGTGCCACAGGATCTTGCAGGTCTGACCCGTCAGTATAATAGCGGTGGGCGTACTTCCTCTTCTGCTCCCTTTGCATCGACTTGCGGCTTGCTTGTAAGTGGGTTTGTGAGGATACTCTTTTGTTCCCACCTTGTGTATTTACTGTTGTATCTAGTACACTCCATCTACCCTATCTACCATTTCCACCATTTGTATAGGACTTAGACTGTGAGCTTGTGAGATTTGTTTGTGTGTGTGTGTGTGTGTTCTGATCTGGTGTCGAGCTCGTGTGAGCCGACATTATACTTGGTTTCTGTTTTCTTGCTTTTAAATGTTGATTTCATATTATGATGATATATCTTGTATGTGGTTGTGTTCCGCCGTTCGGCGAAGAGCTAGCTCCCGCTTGGTGATGTCTTTATACATCACTTTATATATATTCATGTTTTGTACCCGTTTGGGGACAGTTTTTACAAAGGAGACTCTGCCGAAATTTTCAGAAAAACTGGATTCTTTTAAAATGATTTTGATGCAACTCATTTGTCAAAAAATCAACCTTTTAATTTAAGTTTTCTTCACTCTAATTCATTAAACGGTTTAGATTTATGGGCTTTGTCTTACTTAGATTACGCTACGCCTCTATACGTTGTGTGATTTAAGTGCCAGTCACGTTCCACATATTCGGGTCGTGACAAAACCCTAGTAAAGGTGCTAAGACGCACTTACACTTTCGTACCCTCCACGCAGTCTGCAGATTAGTATTCTTAAATATAAGATCTTTTTCACAAAAGAGACGATGACTTGGACACACTAGCCTATCCAAAGGGCCCAAATTTGACCAACAATTACCACTTTGAATTTAGGTTTTGCATACATCTCTATTTTCATAATACAAATGATTTAAGCTCTCAATTAGTTTTACCTTTTTGGTGGATGTAGTCAGCCTTTATTTTTATAAAAAAAGTGTTTTCATTTTATATATCCTCTAAGAATAATCATGAACTTCATGTAATTTTATCTTCAATGTTTATTTTCTAGTTGGAGGGAATGTATCCACATTCGGGTCACCGACTGTTCCTCACCAGGGGAACTATCGTCCCGCTCATGTTGCTGCCTGGGCTTAGGCTCATGCTGCTATCGCCGGAAGTATATATCGCACTTCAATTTTCGTTGATTTTTTATTTCTAAATACCATTTTGTCTTGATATTGCTTGTGTATATATTTATTTTGTAGATGCAGGAAATCCACACCCCGAGAAGGGGACTCGAGGGACGAATTAGTCCCACATGCTGAGGCCCGATAAAGTTAGGAGAGACACCATTCCCCCTCTTCTTTACCCTCGATTATCTCTACACCGGCGATTATGCCGAGAGATTCGTCCAGTATATGGTGGATGAAAACCATATCCAAAAGAAGTATTCTCATTAAGTTGAGTGGGGCGATCAGCACTGGCGCTCATTTGCCCTCCTCCGAGATCAGGCTCGGGTATTAATATATATTTTCATTTGACTTATCAAATAAATTTACTTTATTTAACACTTATAATTTAAATACATTATTTTCTTGTATCTGCAGTTGGATTACGACTTTCAGCCTGTACCCGATCCTGATCATCCTGACAGAGTGCTCGATCTTCACGCTCTTTACCTAGGCCTCATGAAGAACATGCAATCTAAGATCCGATATAATAGGAACGAGCTGAAGATCTATTGCTACATGCTATGGCTGGCAACCCTCGAGGCGGAGAGAGCGTCTCTCCTACATTCTCTGGCCTTTGCCAGAGTCGACATAGATACATTGCCTTTCTTATGCTGATATTATGAGTCTGAGCACAAACATGTTTGTAATTTAAATGTAATTCATTATTTAGTATATAATTTATTTTTTTGTGTTTCTTAATTAGAAAACTAAATCTGAATGTGTTGTGCAGAAACAAGCAGATCAAAACAAGGAGAATAGGAATTCCTCGAAGAGGGGTCGTCCCCACATGTGGCTCGAGGAACATTACCCATGCTATGAAACTATCGGTAAATTAAAATATAACTATTTTGATGTAATGCAATATTAAAAGTTATTTTATAATATATGTAATTTTCTTTCAAATTGCAGATAGCTCAGACCCTGGCACACTGTGGTACACCGAGCGGGTTGACCGTGTATCTGGCCATCCACGGCACCTCGACAGATCCTGCCATGAGCGAGCTACGATTCCCCGACATTGCTGCTCAGGAGTATTGCGTAAGTGTTAATATTTGTTCTAATTTGAATGAAATTTTTGTTTTGATAAGTTCGATTTTAAATGATATACTTATGTTTTAATGCTTAACATGGGTGTAGGAGTGGGTGGTGGAGCAGGCGGAGGTATCGGGGATTGATTTCAGTGGACAGACCGATCCATCATACTGATCTCAGTCCTAGACGCCGCACATGGAAGGCACTACGGAGGTTGGGAGAGAGGCCATGGACTTGGACCTAGCAGGACCCATATGAAGTTGGTTTCCACTCTGGCGGTTACTTTCCCTACCCCCCCGTGAGCGACGTCTGGAGTATGATATTGCCGCATTGAAGACCACCGTCGAGGAGTTGAAGAAGATGTTGGTACGTATATTACTTATTAGAAAAATATTATATCACATTATAGATAGTAGCATATACAATATTAGTAGCCTGAGCTTATTTGGTTTTAAACTTAAGTTTAGTTAATCAGACTTACATAAAACTATCTAAATTGAACTCTATAATCATAACCATGCCACATCTTTCTTTATTTTGGAATTTAAAAAGTTATGATTATCCAAACTCAAAACTTAAGAAGAAAATATTGCTTTGTAAATTAGATAACTCCACAACCAAGTATCCAATCAAAACTAAACAATTAAGAAGAGATACATGCTTACAGGTTAGAGTAAGCATAATTTCTACCTCCACTTAAAATAAACTACAGTTTTCCAAACTAGATACCCAAACTAGGCCTAAGTCCCTAAATATTCTTAGATTGGGGGAAAAAGAATAGCCCTGAATGTGTGGAATTTCAACATGTATAAATTCTCATACATAACATATGAATTTCAACAGAACGTGTGGAATCTCAACAAAACATATATAAATTCACGGTTTTGTAATAATCCAATATTGATACGAATTCGACTAAAATCTAGTACACCTTTCTTACTCGTTAATTACACAAACATAAAATTTTACAGATTCGGCAGGCTACTTCGGCTGCGGCTCCACATGCCTCTCCTTCGGCTACGACTCCAAAAGACACTACCTCGACTGTGGCTGCGTAGGCCACTCCTATAGCTCCACAGCCCACTCAGACTTTTGCACTGACCACTCAGACTCTTGCATAGTCAACTCCTTCATTAGTCGAGTTTTTTTTTCAACCCAGGGCTGCACCGAGGAACAGATGCGCCATATTATGGCGTTTATTAAAGGTGGAGGAGCTGGACCGAGCTAGGATATGTTTATTTATATTTTTGATGATGGATGTACTTATTTGATATATATTGTATGTTTTGGACGATATCGGTGGTTGCTTGGATGTTTTCGATGATTTTAGATTGATTTCATATTCTGTTTGTTTATTTCTTCTATATATTATGCGTAAGATGTTGTCTATAAATATTTCTGTATTTGGCTATATATATATATATATATGCATACAAGGAAGGGAAGAAACGGGAAGCTCCTTTTTAAAAAAATCCTGATATAATGTCCGTACGGATTAATCCGTATGGGCAACTATTGCACCTACGGATTAATCCGTAGGGAAAATTATTGTCCCTACGCATTTATCCGTAGTGACAAAATATCAGAATATCTGATATTGTCCCTATGGACTCAGTAATATGGGAAAAACTTGCTCCTATAGATTAATCCATAGGGGCAGTTGTACGGCTATACGTATAAATTCGTAGGTATAAATTATGTACCGTATCGGCTTGATGAAAAGAAAAAACTTTCGTAACTTCCAAATTTTTGTTCACAATTTCCTCTGACTTGGGACATAACACTCCATTCTGCCCTTCGGCTTTTTCTCGAGGACTATTGAAGAGATCCATCAAACATACCCTTATGTGGTTCACTATTTGAAGAATAGAATGTTAGTGTATATGCCCTAGAGGCCATTACTGTATCATACTAGTATATATATTACTTAATGGAAGCTTGGGATATTCACCTTGTATTGATAATCTTGCTCAAAATGGTAGTATGCTACTTGGTTTGTTTCTGCTTTAATGTGTACATGTGTTTCTTTTAGCATATCGCCTTTACACATTAGTGGAGCCCTTAGGATCTTTGCTTGATTACCAGCGTTGTGATGGAAGTCACACTCGTGGGGGCTGGGTAATCTATAAGCACATCCTTATGCAGGTCCCTAGTCACAGGACTATCGAGACAGGGCATCGATACTCCGGAGTAGACTAGCGTATGCGCTTATTATCCCAACTTGGGAGACGGTCTGTCCCACAGCCGTCAGTACGTCGTACTTGAGATAGTATGCGGGTGCTCGTTAGGTTACGAGTACACTGGACAGGACTCGTCGGGAACTGTTGGTTGGTATTATACCTATCGTCAGTTATCAGTTCCCAGGTGACATGAGTACAGCTTAGTCCGTTGACTTGACACTGTCACTTCGCCTCGAGTGTGTTCCCACTGTACTTTGATTACTACCCTACCACGGCTCAAAGGAGTCGTGCAAACAGGTAGTTTTTGGGTGCAGTCCCGAAGCACTTGGAGG
The DNA here is from genome assembly GCA_030015575.1 of Agapanthus africanus. Classification (NCBI taxonomy): domain Eukaryota; kingdom Viridiplantae; phylum Streptophyta; class Magnoliopsida; order Asparagales; family Amaryllidaceae; genus Agapanthus; species Agapanthus africanus. The sequence goes on along the minus strand of JASDDO010000014.1, from coordinate 544,918,740 downwards.
CAGTAACGGTTAGACAGGATTCGTCTCTCCTGGTATTGGGGTTTGATATCGCGCTGTGTCTAGGAGAGCCATTACACAAAGTCCCTGGCCAGGGCGAGCGAGATAGACTGGTAGGTTTCCAGTGTTATCTCAGGTGTTCTGGGCTACACTCCGACACGACTTGTACCGCTAGTAGGGGACTGACATTTACCGCCCCCTAGGCCCGCCATGCGATGTTCTCAGACGAACAGACTGGACTGTACGGAGACTGTCACATTCAGGCTCAGTAGGAGTTCAGATAGATTTCACCTCGTCCGTCTTCTTGTCGGCATCTACCTGGGGACCGATACGCACAGCTAGTGCCGCTTGCGGTCTGTGGTTAAACCCACTGCCAGCGTAGTGTCGAGTCTTTAGAGTCCCACACAGAAAGCTATTCGCCTTTTGGAAAAAGAGTAGAGGTCGCATGGTTTTGCGACAGGGTTCGGTCACATCCGTGCACTTGTGCACATTTAGTGTCCGGACAGTTAACACTAGCGGGCTTTGGTTTAAGCCAGATCCTAGTGTACGTTTTGGGATTGGTTTTATCTCGATTGTATTCGTGTTCCTCGGAACGCGGATGCGGGTGTGTATGCACAGTTGACAGAGAGACATAGGCAGAGAATTCTCATTGGGGTTGTTGACTGTTGACTGTTGACTTTTGCTAAAACCCTAATGAGAATATGAAATATGATTAACAATAATATTAATTAAGTATTATAGTGACATGGTTGTTGAGGGGTTGACTTTGTTGACGTGTTGACTTTGTTGACCGGTTGACTAGGTTGGACTAGTTGACCGTCATCATTACAATGGCTATCATTTCATGGCAAAGACTTTTGCTTGCTTGTTTCTTCTTGCAAAATGAGTGCATGAAATGATATGGCCATTTTGACTTGAACCATCACATAATACTTGATTACTATTATTTGTTATGATGATTTTGGATTATGAGAGCTTGGATGGCAAAAGAGTTACTCATTCTCTCATTTGCTTTCTCTCTCTTGCTTGAGCTCTCCCTCTTGCTCTTCCTCTTGCTCTCTCTCTAGCTCAAGGCAACTCCCTCTCATGAGTTGAGAAACATTTCCTTAGAGATAAAAGAAAACCCATGTAACTTCTCTACTCATCCTAGTTCACAAGGTTTAGCAAACAAGTGTTCTAGTTTCTTCAAGTTCGAAGAAGAAGCCAAAGGTAGAAGCTTTCAGGTGGATCCATCTTCGGCGCAAGGAGACGACGAGGTGAGGCCGATCCGTACACCGCAAAGAGTTGAAAACGAAGGATTTCAAGAAAGGTATAACCCCCTAACCGAGTAGGTAAAACTCTTGTTAGGTTTGTTAGATAGTTGTTTAACAAAGATCCGTATTTTGAGTCCATGTTACCACCTGTTGAAAAATTGTTTTTCATCATTTCCACAAGCCCGTAAGTACCGGGAGAGGTAACGTGGACTTACAGTGGTATCAGAGCCTAGTTAAACACTATCTAACATGTTAGCAAAGTAAATAGAAATTCGATCGAAGAAAAAGTCCCGAAACGAACCTGTAAAATCAACTTTCTGTCGAATTTTTCCTCTGTTCCAAAAATAATAAATCTTGCCTTAAAATTCGACTCAGGGTTTTTAAAGCACACTGTAGGAAAATGGTCCAGAGAGCCGATCAACCCGCCGCGGAACCGCGGCAGGAGCTTGCTCCCGCCGCGGATCCGCGGCCGAGTTGACTCGGCCGTGGACGATTTTCCTTGCAGTGTGCTTCTGGTGCTGTTTTGGGATTTTTACAATATGATTTTTCTGCCCAGATTTTCCAGAAAGCAAAATTTGTTTTTGGGGCTTAAAAAACCGTATTTTGATCGAGTTTCTAAAGACTTAAGCTAACGGGTTTATATCTGTAATGTGATATATGTATTGAACGTCTGCTAATCGCTATACGTCGATTAGTGGGGGTTATACATATCTGTGATCTGTAATGTTGATGGTATGTGTATATGAATTCATTGGATTGTCGCGGGTGAATAGCCGGGGTTTGTGAGATGAGAGTTTTCTTTATCTTTCAATTCATGTAAAATATGTAAATTAATGTAATTTTATTTGTATGGCCGCACAACCGGGTCGGGATTGTAGCCGTCATTGTATAATTTCTTTTTACTGTTTTTGCTCCTAAGATAGACCCAAGGTGGGGTGTACAAGATACCGGGTATCTCGAAGTGCCGAGTATCCTACTCACGAGTTGAGGGAGGTTGCTTCGCTTCGGGTACTTGGCGGGTAGTTTGCTGCACCCGTAGGGGTCTAGGGTGGGGTTTGGCTATTCACCGCGACCGTGTAATCCGTTTTTCGTTACAGGCTCGTACGAATTGCGGATTCCTAGTATATCCAATGTGTTCATCTGTGATCTGAAATGGCTATCATTGCAATATATCTATATAAGATATTATTTAGGCGTTGCTTATGTTTTGCATCCGCGCTAGTCCAGCCCCCGCTCTGTCGTTAGTTAAGTAACCTAACGGGTAATGACGGGGCCCCGTGGCGAATGCGGATGGCATAAGCGTGTGTCATATTTTGGTTATTTTCTGCAATGGTAGGATTAAATGATGGGACGCATTGGAATTAATGCAAGAAAAAAAATAAACCAAGTAACAATCGTTGGAACACTTTGAAAACCACTCGGTTCTTTTCAAAACCAAACTTTTAAATGCGGAGCTTGAACCACTCCTTTTGAAAGCTATCTCGTTCCATCGATTATATCAAGTTCACTACGTTCAAGGTTTCGCCAAAACCATTCGTAGCCCTCCGTCGTTTCACATGAATGGTCAATAAGTATTCAAGTTATGTTTGTTGGCCAAAGTCAAGGCATAGTGATTGGTAGCTATTGGGTATTCATGTGCAGCATAGATAGATGTGTTGGTTTGGGGCAGTCGTTCTACCTTGTTGGCCAAAGTCAAGGGTATATGCGGGTGGGCTCAAATTAACCTGGAGAATGACGGGTAGAACTTGACATGTGACTTATGATTTGTTGGCCAAAGTCAAGGTCATAAGAGCATGGGGCAAAAATCCACATCGGGAGTTTCAAAAGAACTGAAACTTGCTAGCGCTGCATACCATTTGGAGTGTGATAATTCTGGTAGGATTCCTTCAGTTTTGTCACGCGATGATATTTGGATCCCGATCCTACTGTGAGTATATGCTACTCCTCCGGAACTTTCTCACTTAACGATCAATGCTATAAACCAAGTAGGTGTCTAGAAAGGTGTTAGCGGGGCTACGCCCACAGGGAAAAGAGGTTATTTAATTAAGGAACTTCGCAAAAGCGTTGGAAAACCTCCCTCGAAGTACCGACACTGGTCTGGCTGAACGGTTAAGCAAGTATTGTACGGTGAGATTGATCCCGACTAGTTCTTCCTTTATGGTTTGAGGAGGGATTCGAGATACAGTGGGAGCCATCCTGTTTAGACAAATTAAAAACCACTCTAAACTTGCAAGAGCATCATGCTGAGTGTTTCTTCTCTCTCTCCTAATTGCAGCGACCAATAGTCATGACCGGACTTAAGTTACTTCTAGATAAAAACATACTGACAGGGCCAAACTACAAAGATTGGCTCAGGAATATCAAAATGGCAATCACTTATGACAAGTTGGGGTATCTTCTTACAACCAAAGCTCCCCCTGTCCCAAGTCCCAAAACCAGCGTCGCGGATAGGGAAATCCGTAAGACCTGGGAAATCGAATGCGCGTAGGCCAAGTGCCTCGTGCTTGCCTCTATGGACAACGAACATCAGAGGAGGCATGAGAATATGGACCTTGAATCCATATTTCTCCATACAAAAGAACTGAATGAAGAGCAATCTCGTATCGCCAGATACGAAGTATCGAAGAAGTTGTTTTCGGCAAGATTGGCCGTCGGATCATCGGTAGCGGAACACGTGCTTAAGATGATTGGCTACATAGAGGAGCTCGCGGACCTTGGGACCATGTTGGAGAATGAGCTCTATACGGACTTGATTCTTCAGTCCCTTCCTTCCACTTACGCCCAGTTCATCCTGAATTTCAACTTGCAAGAAAAGGAAGTTGAACTTTCAAAGCTCCTCAACATGCTGAGGAGTGCAGAGGGCACCCTACAGAAAGGTAGGGAAACATCCACTTTGTTTGTAGGAGGATCTTCCTCTTCTAGGTCCAAGGCGAAAGTCAAGGGAAAGAAGAAGAAAACCCCCGCCAAACCAAGGGGCGGTGTTAGTAAGGTGGATACGAAGGGAAAGGCAAAAGCAATAAAGGTAGCGGGGAAGCTTGTGGATAAGGAAGAATGCTTTTACTGTCACAAGAGTGGACACTGGAAGAATGATTGCAAGGCTTGGAAAGCCAGAACACAGGATCTGAAGCAGGTTGCGGCTTCAGCTTCAGGTGTGTATGTTATTGAAAACTTTCTATCAATAAACTCTACGTCCTGGGTATTGGATACCGGATCAGGATCTCATATCTGTAATTCTTTGCAGGCGTTGAGAAAGCGTAGGTTTTTGAAAGCAGGTGACATGACCCTCAAAGTTGCAAACGGAGCTAGCATGGATGCTGAGGCCGTGGGGGACTATCACCTGGGAATGTCAGATGGACATGTTTTGGTTTTACGTAATTGCTTTTTTGTACCCAATGCAACTTGTAATATCATTTCTGTATCTTTATTATCTAAAGAAGGTTATGAATTTGCATTTGTAAGTAATGTTGTGAACATTCACCTTAATCAAGTTCTGATTGGGTCAGATATATTAAGCAATGGTATATACGTATTAAACCAACCACAGATTTTCAATGTCCAGAATACACACAAAAGAAAGTCTCCGGAAACTAATCAGGCTTTCTTATGGCATTGTAGACTAGGTCACATCAATGAGAGAAGATTGACTAAGTTACATACAGAAGGATATTTGGATCCATTCTAATATCAATCATATGCAACTTGTCAATCCTGTCTCAAAGGAAAGATGACAAAGACTCCGTTCACTGGACACGGAGTAAGAGCGAGCGAGCTCTTGGGACTCGTACACAGCGACGTGTGCGGTCCAATGTCTACGCATGCACGAAGCGGTTATTCTTACTTCATTACTTTTACGGATGACTTTTTCAAGGTACGGTTATGTCTTCTTAATGAAACATAAATCCGAAGCCTTTGAAAAATTCCAGGAATATAAGAATGAAGTAGAAAAACAAACAGGCAGAAGTATCAAAACACTGAGATCTGATCGAGCTGGTGAATACTTAAGTGCCGAGTTCCTGAATTACTTAAAAGAGAATGGAATTCTCTCTCAGCTTACTCCTCCATACACCCCGCAACATAACGGTGTATCGGAGAGACGGAACCGCACCCTATTGGATATGGTTCGTTCCATGATGAGTAAAGATGAGTTACCGCGATCCTTCTGGGGTTATGCACTAGAATCAGCTGCATACCTTTTGAACCGAGTTCCAACTAAGATTGTGTCTACTACACCATATCAAATGTGGTGTGGGAAGAGACCCTATCTTAATCACATTAAGACATGGGGATGTCCAGCTTTTGTCAAAAAGCAGCATGCGGACAAGCTCGAGGCACGCTCAGTACAGTGCAAGTTTGTGGGATATCCAAAGAACTCCAAGGGATATTTCTTCTATTGCGAAGAGGAACAAAAGATTTTTGTCTCTCGTTATGCCCACTTCTTGGAAACTGAGTTTTTGGAAAATCAGATAAGTGGGAGCGCAATAGAACTGGAAGAAATTCCAGAACCACGAGCTATTACTGAAAGCTTAATAGAACCAGAGGGTTCGAAAGATCATGACATTCCTACGCCGCTCCGCAGGAGTAGTAGGCAGTCTCATCCGCCCGAGAGATACTACGGTTTTATCATAGACGGGGATAGAGAGGATTGCATCATTGATTATGATGAGCCGACTAGCTTCCAGTAGGCCATTCAGAACGTTGACTCGGTAAAATGGCTGGATGCAATGCAGACCGAAATGGAGTCCATGTACACCAACAAAGTATGGACGTTGGACATTGCTCCAGATGGGGTAAAACCCATAGGATGCAAGTGGATCTTCAAAAGGAAGATTGGTGTAGATGGACAGGTTGAGACCTATAAAGCTAGACTTGTTGCAAAGGGTTTCCGTCAAAGACCTGGCTTGGACTATGATGAAACCTTTTCTCCAGTAGCTCTGCTGAAATCCATTCGGATCCTTCTTGCCATTGCTGCCTTCCACGATTATAAGATCTGGCAGATGGACGTAAAGACCACTTTTCTAAATGGAAATTTAGAGGAGTGCGTCTATATGGACCAGCCAGAGGGTTTCATTCAGAGTGGGAGCAGCGGAAAGGTGTGCAAGTTGCTTAAGTCCATATATGGACTAAAGCAGGCATCGCGGAGTTGGAACATCTGTTTTGATGAGACGGTCAAGGAATTTGGCTTTATCAAAAATCCAGATGAACCATGCATCTATAGTAGATTTGTAGCGAGAAATGTAGTATTCCTCGTTTTATACGTGGATGACATTCTCTTGATAGGAAATGACATTCCTATGTTACAATCTGTAAAAGGGTTCTTCTCACACAGGTTCTCCATGAAAGACCTGGGTGATGCCTCCTACATTCTGGGGATCTGGATCTATCATGACAGATCCAAGAGAATATTAGGACTCGCACAGTCCAGGTGCATCGACACCATACTGAAAAAGTTCAGTATGGAAGATTCCAAGCGCGGTAATCTACCAGCTTGTCACGGGATCACCCTCTCCAAATAGATGTCTCCCAAGACTGATTTGGAATGGGATCGCATGTCTATTATACCCTACGCTTCTGCGGTAGGCTCTATAATGTATGCGATGTTGTGTACCAGACCAGATGTAGCTTATGCACTGAGTGTGGTAAGCCAGTATCAGTCAAACCCTAGGGAGAAACACTGGATAGCGGTAAAGAACATTCTCAAGTACCTGAGAAGGACTAAGGAGATGTTCTTGGTGTATGGCGGAAAAGACCTCCAGATCGAGGCCTTTGCTGACTCCAGCTTCCAGAGTGACAAGGATGATTCCAAGTCCATGTCGGGTTATGTCTTTACCCTCTATAGAGGGGCGATGTGTTGGAAGAGTTCCAAACAGGAAACCGTTGCTGACTCGACGATGGAAGCGGAATATATCGCTGCTGCAGATGCCGCAAAGGAAGCTGTCTGGATGAAGAAGTTCCTCACGGAGCTTCAGGTGGTTCCTACCATTGTTGATCCAATACCGCTGTATTGTGACAACAACGGAGCTATAGCTTTAGCGAAGGAACCCAGGTCCCATCAGAAGTCCAGACACATCTTGGGGCGGTATCACCTGATCAGAGAGATCGTGGGTCGCCAGGAGATCGAGGTTCGGAGAGTTGCTATGGAAGATAACACTGTCGATCCATTCACGAAGGCCTTACCCCAGACTCAGTTCGAGCGGTTGATCGAGATGATAGGTCTTCGATAAGCCAGTACATGGCCTTAGTGCAAGTTGGAGATTGTTAGTGTATATGCTCTAGAGGCCATTACTGTATCATACTAGTATGTATATTACTTAATGGAAGCTTTAGATATTCACCTTGTATTGACAATCTTGCTCAAAATGGTAGTATGCTACTTGGTTTGTTTCTGCTTTAATGTGTGCATGTGTTTCTTTTAGCATATCGCCTTTAGACATTAGTGGAGCCCTTAGGATCTTTGCTTGATTACCAGCGTTGTGATGGCAGTCACACTCGTGGGGGCTGGGTAATCTATAAGCACATCCTTATGCAGGTCCCTAGTCGCAGGACTATCGAGACAGGGCATCGATACTCCGGAGTAGACTAGCGTATGCGCTTCTTATCCCATCTTAGGAGACGGTCTGTCCCACAGCCGTCAGTACGTCGTACTTGAGATAGTATGCGGGTGCTCGTTAGGTTACGAGTACACTGAACAGAACTCGTCGGGAACTGTTGGTTGGTATTATACCTATCGCCAGTTATCAGTTCCCAGGTGACATGAGTACAGCTTAGTCCGTTGACTTGACACTATCACTTCGCCTCGAATGTGTTCCCACTGTGTACTTTGATTACTACCCTACCACGGCTCAAAGGAGTCGTGCAAACAGGTAGCTTTTGTGTGCAGTCCCGAAGCACTTGGAGGCAGTGACGGTTAGACAGGATTCGTCTCTCCCGGTATTGGGGTTTGATATCGCGCTGTGTCTAGGAGAGCCATTACACAAAGTCCCTGGCCAGGGCAAGCGAGATAGACTGGTAGGTTTCCAGTGTTATCTCAGGTGTTCTGGGCTACACTCCAACACGACTAGTACCGCTACTAGGGGACTGAAGTTTACCGCCCCTCTAGGCCCGCCATGCGATGTTCTCAGACGAACAGACCGGACTGTACGGAGACTGTCACATTCAGGCTCAGTAGGAGTTCAGATGGGTTTCACCTCGTCCGTCTTCTTGTCGGCATCTACCTGGGGACCATTACGCACAGCTAGTGCCGCTTGCGGTCTGTGGTTAAACCCACTGCCAGCGTAGTGTCGAGTCTTTAGAGTCCCACACAGAAAGCTATTCGCCTTTAGGCAAAAGAGTAGAGGTCGCATGGTTTTGCGACAGGTCGCATGGTTTTGCGACAGGGTTCGGTCACATCCGTGCACTTGTGCACGTTTAGTGTCCGGACAGTTAACACTAGAGGGCTTTGGTTTAAGCCAGATCCTAGTGTACGTTTTGGGATTGGTTTTATCTCGATTGTATTCGTGTTCCTCGGAACGCGGATGCGGGTGTGTATGCACAGCTGACAGAGAGACAGAGGCAGAGAATTCTCATTGGGGTTGTTGACTGTTGACTGTTGACTTTTGCTAAAACCCTAATGAGAATATGAAATATGATTAACAATAATATTAATTAAGTATTATAGTGACATGGTTGTTGATTTGTTGACTTGTTGACTTTGTTGACCGGTTGACTAGGTTGGACTAGTTGACCATCATCATTACAATGGCTATCATTTCATGGCAAAGACTTTTGCTTGCTTGTTTCTTCTTGCAAAATGAGTGCATGAAATGATATGGCCATTTTGACTTGAACCATCACATAATACTTGATTACTATTATTTGTTATGATGATTTTGGATTATGAGAGCTTGGATGGTAAAAGAGTTACTCATTCTCTCATTTGCTTTCTCTCTCTTGCTTGAGCTCTCCCTCTCGCTCTTGCTCTTGCTCTCTCTCTAGCTCAAGGCAACTCCCTCTCATGAGTTGAGAAACATTGCCTTAGAGATAAAAGAAAACCCATATCACTTCTCTTCTCATCCTGGTTCACAAGGTTTAGCAAACCAAGTGTTCTAGTTTCTTCAAGTTCGAAGAAGAAGCCAAAGGTAGAAGCTTTCAGGTGGATCCATCTTCGGCGCAAGAAGACGACGAGGTGAGGCCGATCCGTACACCGCAAAGAGTTGAAGACGAAGGAGTTCAAGAAAGGTATAACCCCCTAACCGAGTAGGTAAAACTCTTGTTAGGTTTTGTAGATAGTTGTTTAACAAAGATCCGTACTTTGAGTCCATGTTACCACCTCTTGAAAAATCGTTTTTCATCATTTCCGCAAGCCCGTAAGTACCGGGAGAGGTAACGTAGACTTACATAGAAAAATTGCGGGCCTCACGTATCCAGTTATTATATGATTCAGCAATATTGGTTGTAACATGATCATACGTGCATTCAACAAATAGATAAATAAATAAATAAAGACCACACGATGACCATGACTATCTATATGTTACATGCAACTTTAATAGATGTTACAAGAAACTGTTGTAGATGTTACAAGCAATTTAGTAGATGTTACATGCAACTTAGTATATGTTAAAATTAAGTTATTAGATATTACATGCAACTTAGTAAATGTTACATGCAAGTCATTAAATGTTACAGGTAATTTAATACATGTTACAGGCAACCGTCGAGATGTTACAGGAAACTATTATAGATGATACAAGCAACTCAGTAAATATCATATCACATCCAACTTAGAAGATGTTACAATCAAGTTTTTAGATGTTACAGGCAACTTAGTAGATGTTACAGGCAAGTCATTAGATGTTACAACAACTTAGTACATGTTAGAGGCAACTGTCTAGATATTACAGGCATCTGTTGTAGATATTACAAGTAACTCAGTAGATGTTATATGCAACTTAGTAGGTGATACAATTAAGTTATTAAATATTACAAGCAACTTAGTACATGTTACAGGCAAATCATTAGATGTTACAGGTAACTTAGTACATATTACAGGCAAATGCTTAGATGTTACAGGCAACTGCTTAGATGTTGCTGGTAACTGTCCAGATAATGCAAGCAACTGCTCAGATGTTATAATCATGTTCATAATCAAATCAGGTGTATTGAGGAGCAAAGAGATTGTACTTTATTTCAGGGAAGTAACAATTAGTCCAATGTTGAGGACGGTAATGTTCAACCAATGCGTTGTAGCAACTATCGATTCTTTCTTCAATAGGTTCATCTTCCCCAAGAACTCAACTGTCGTGTATTGGTAACACATTATCTCCATCAGATGCGTATAAGTTTCAGCTTCTGAATTTTTCATACCAAGCCCTTTGAGCTTATTTTTAAAATTATGTTTCAATTGAAGAATACAAAATGAATGCAATGTGGTGGGAAAGCACATCCTAACCGCTTCTTTGATTTCCTTGTCGTGGTCGGATACAAACACAAGGGTATACGGGGGGTGGTAAACCCTAGAACCATCAACAACACGGCTTTTAACTGATCTAAAACCACGTCCAATTTGTGATTTTCTCTTGATCGCAAATAATGAAAGCTAACAGAAACAAACCATTGTTTCCGTCATAAGCAGTCACCGCGAATAGAAGACCTTTTAACATGTTCTTGATAAATTTTCCATCAAAAAATATGATAGGCCGGCAACCATCTAAAAACCCGTCAATACAAGCACCATAGCTAACAAATAGCCTCATGAATCTGTCATCCGCTGATTTGTCAATGCTAATTACGCCCCCGGAATTGGTTTCCATGCACTTACTTTGATACCACCTAAAAGAGCCATAAGAGTACCGATAATTGCCGAAAAGAGTCTCTTGTGCTAATATCTAATAAGTTGCTTGTAACATAAGAGTTCTATGTAACAGTCAACACGCATCATTAATAGTAAATAATAAACATTACCAAATAAGGATTTTAATTCATAATAATTAATTAATAGTAAATAATAAACTTTACCAAATATAATAATGAGCATTTGTTCATAAAAAGAGGTCTATATGCTAGTAAAATTAGAATTCAAATGTACAAAACAAAGAATTTCATAAATGTTGATAGTTTATTTTCAAAACTACAAACAAAATAACAAGTAATTATAGGCACACACTTAAATTAGTACTTCTTTGGACATATCCGAAAATAAAGATTATGTTGTTGTAATCAGTGGGTTTAAAAAACCTTTATGCAAAATAATCTGAAAAAATATAGATTTTCATAGTTTGCAAGCTATATGGCATGAAGATATCCCGGTGTGGTGCAATATATCTAAGCTTGAGGGGACAGGCTAAACTATATATAGAAATAATAAAATAAATAATAGAAGTCAAAAAAATATGTAAATAATATTAAAAAGGCTTGTATCCTCTTTGCATGAAGGAATGTAGTATGTGATTTTACATTTATAAGAGAATAATAGATATGAGGTATAGATTCATTTAATCAAATTCTTGCATATCTAAAGGCAGTCATCATAAACTTAATTTAATCCTGGCACTTAATATCAAAAATATTATATAGCTACTCAAACATAAATTAAATTAGAGACTATCTAAAAATTGATAGATTACCAACGACCAACAAGATTAGTAAATTATCTTAAAATAAATGAAACATGTTCTATGCATTGTTAATAATTGCAATCAATAAATCATAATTGGAAGATCGCTAGAAAAAGAAAAAAAAACTGATGCTTTATATATATATATATATATATATATATATAGAAAATAGAAGATCCTATCCACTTTTCAGAGGTCAGTACATGCCTTTTTCCCATAAACTTTAATTTTCATACTTATGATTCACAAAGTTTAGATTTTTGTTTATTTAATTTTTCAGATATAAAATGTATTAAACAACAAAATTTTCTAAAAATCTAAGAAAGATAAGGATCAATTTAATTCATTTTGTTTAATTCAAATCTGTTAATCTAATCTTTAATCGATAATTACTTTAAATTAGGAACTGTAATTGAAATTTGAGTTCTAATTATAATTAGAATTGTTTAGTCAGTAACTTATAAACAATTATTTGGAATATTTAATTACTGATCTGTTAGTTAATTACTTATAATCTGTTTAGTATTAATTTACTTAATTAATTGCTATTGTATATAATTATCTATATATTCTGTAATTGCATCAGTATACTGATTGGTCTACTTTGTTAAGTATATTCCCTCAAATATTACCTTACGGATACTGATTGCACTATACTGATTGGTTTGCTTTGTTGGGCATGTTCCCCTCAAAGATTACCTTACGGATTTTAACAGCATTATTTTTATTGTTACCAGTAAATTCTATAGTAATAGTGAATATTACAATTAAGAATTAGTTTAATTATTAAAATCATACCGAATATTCATATTTATATTTTTAAATTCTAACACATTTTTATTATCCATCGGCTGATATATTATGGCAAAGAGCAACGACTCCAGTTCCATAAAATCCGAAAACTTCAATGTCCAAAGTGATTTTAAGACCTGTCAAATCCAAGTCGAGTACCGGTTGACTATATTAGGATTAATAACGGCAATCAAAGAAAGTCCTATCACTTCTATATCTTCTGAATTTGTGCCTGAGGAAGAATGGAAATACTGCAGTAACCACTCCATCCGCGAAAAAAACCAAATCTAAGTACTCCTCTCCCGAGAAGATAAATTACCATTGTAAGTTCTGAATACTTAGTGCCTTAGAAGATCCACTTTATCATGCATTCCTTCATTTTAAAACCGAGAAGATAAATTACCATTGTAAGTTCTGAATACTTAGTGCCTTAGTAGATCCACTTTACCGTGCATTCCTTCATTTTAAAACCGCTAAAGAACTTTGGTTCGCATTAGAAAAACGATACAGTAATGATAATGCTGGGATAGAAAGATTTAGCATATCAACCTTTAGGAATTTTACCCTTAAGGATAATGAGCTTGTAAATAAACAATTTCATGATTTTCAGGAGTTAGTCACGAAAGTGATTAATTCTGGAACTATACCGTCAGATCAGTTTCACGTGACTGCTTTGATTGATGTTCTTCCGCAATCTTAGGAAGCTTTTGCTAACCGATTTCGGATAAACCAAAATTCACACTCCTTGATATCATGAATTCCATTAGAATTGAAGAACAAAGAAAGGGTGTACTTAATCCTAATACTAAAAGTTATAATAAAGTCAACATGACTGAAGATTTCAATAAAATTGTTCTTAAGGAAAACCAATTTAGAACTAAGAACAATAAGTACAAAAAGAAAAAATTTAAGAAAGGTATAAAGTAGAAGAAAAGTCACAAGCCAACGAACAAAGAAAAATTATGTTTCGTATGTGGGAGAACTAACCATATTTCTACCAGATGCTTCTTCAGGAAAACCGAACCAGTTCGGAAACCTGGAAGTACCAATAATGCAAATGTGAATGTGATGGAAATAGGTGAAGGTTCCTCTCTCAGGTATATTTTCCCACACTATAAAGCTTATCACATCATCTAATGATTGGTGGTTAGACAGTGGTACTAATGTGCACGTATGTTCTAACATTAAATGGTTTACTTCATTTCAGGATGAATGTGGAGGAAGTGTAACACTTAGAAATGATACAACATCACTAGTAAAGGGAAGGGGATCTATTAGTCTCTCGATGATCTCTGGAAAATATTTACTATTAAGTGATGTTTTGTGTGTTCCAGGTGTAAGAAAAAATTTAATAATTGTTTCTCTACTTTCTAAAGGAGGTTACAAAATTGTATTAGAAAATAATCAAATTGTAATCTCCAAAGGAGGTATATTTATTGGTAAGGGTTATGTCTATGATAGATTGTATAAATTAAATGTCGTTTGTAATAATAATGATGAAATAAATAAAACTATTCCTATTTTTTTAATCTTATCTTCTTGTGATATATGGCATGGTAGATTAGGACATATTAATTCTCAAACTTTAAATAAAATGATGCGCTTAAATATGATTTCTAAAAGTTCTACTGACTTGAAATCTAAATGTGGTATTTATGTCAAGACTAAGTATACTATAGGTATATTTAAATTTGTTGAACGCTGCACTCGAAGCTTAGGTTTAGTACATTCTGATGTTTGTGATTTTTGCAAACAAACAACTAGAGGTGAAAATAAATACTATGTTACATTCATTGATGACAATACTAGATATTGTTATGTATATTTCTTCCAACTAAGAATGAGTTGTTTAATAGATTCAAAATATATAAAGCCGAAGTAGAAAACTACAATGAAAAAAAACTCAAAGTCTTTAGATCAGACCATGGAGGGGAGGATACTTCTAATATATTAAATCTTTTTTGTTAAGAACATGCAATTAAACATGAATATTCTCCTCCTTACACTCATGAATCTAATGGTGTAGCAGAACGTAAAAATAGAACTTTAATGAATATGGTTAATTTCATGTTATTCAGTTTTGGTGCACCTGAAAATTTATGGGGAGAAATTATACTATCGGCATGCTATATACTAAATAAAATACCTCATAAAACTAAAAATAAATCTCCATTTGAATTATGGTTCGAAATAACATCTAGATTAGACTACCTTCTTATTTGGGGTAGTCTCACACTTGTATATATTCCTTCTCACAAAAGAAACAAAATAGGTCCTAAAATAGTAGATGCATTATTTATAGGATATTCTCTCGACAGTAATACTTATACATGCATTGTCTTAAAATCTGATATTACTGATATTAAAGTTAATACCTTAATAGAATGTAAAGATGCTATTTTTTTTAACATAGATTTCCTTACATAACTCAAATTTCTAAACAAGTAAATAATTATGTTTCTAACCCTGACATAAAAAGTACTTCTAATAATAATGAATTAATTCAAAATGCATCATCCTCGGTTCTAATATCCGAATCGGAATTAAGAAGAAATGATAGAATTAAAAGAAGGAAAATACTTACTGATGATACATATTACTATTACCTAGTAGAAGGAGATCTTTCTTCCTATGAAGAAGCAATGACATTTTCTGATGCTAAGCATTAAGCATTGGAAAGAGACTATTCAAACTAAGATTAACTCAATCCGGAATAATAATACATGGGTTCTAACAACCTTACCTTCTAGTAGTAAAGCTATAGCATGTAAGTGGATTTTTAAAAAGAAACTAAAGGCTGATGGTAGTATTGACAAATATAAAGTCAGGCTAGTAGCTAAAGGTTTTTCTCAACGAAAAGGTATAGACTACAATGATACTTATGCGTATATAGCAAGAATTACAACTATGAGAATATTAATTGCCTTGGCCGCTATACATAAGCTATTAATATATCAAATCGATGTAAAGACCTCCTTTTTAAATGGTGATCTTGATGAGGAAATTTATATAGAAAAATCAGTAGGTTTCATCGAAAAGGGGAATGAAAATAAAGTCTGCAAACTTGTTAAGAATATCACGCATTAAAAGAACTGATGCAAGATAATAAACCAAGCAAAAATCGTTGGAACACTTTCGAAAAACCACTCGGTTTTTTTAAAACTAACTTTTAAATGCGGAGCTTGAGCCACTCCTTTTAAAAGCTATCTCATTCCATCGATTATATCAAGTTCACTACGTTCACGGTTTCGCCAAAACCATTCGTAGCCCTCCGTCGTTTCGCATGAATAGGCAATAGTATTCAAGCTATGTATGTTGGCCAAAGTCAAGGCATAGTGATTGGTAGCTATTGGGTGTTCATGTGTAGCATAGATAGATGCGTTGGTTTGGGACAGTCGTACTGACATTTTGGCCAAAGTCAAGGGTAGGTACGGATGGATCCAAATTAACCTGGATAGTGACGGGTAGAACTTGACATGTGACTTATGATATTTTGGCCAAAGTCAAGGTCATAAGAGCATGGGGCAAAAATCCACATCGGGAGTTTCATAAGTACTGAAACTTGCTAGATTTGCATACCATTTGGAGTGTGGTGATTCTGGTAGGATTCCTTCAGTTTCATCACGCGATGATATTTGGATCCCGATCCTACAGTGAGTATATGCTACTCCTAGAGAAATTTCTCACTAAACGATCAATGCTATAAACCTAGTAGATGCCTAGAAATGTGTTAGCGGGGCTACGCCCCCAGGGAAAAGAGGTTATTTAATTAAGGAACTTCACGAAAGCGTTGGAAAACCTCCCTCGAAGTACCAACACTAGCCTGGCTGAACGGTTAAGCAAGTATTGTGCGGTGGGATTGATCCCGACTAATTCTTCCTTTATGGTTTGAGGAGGGATTCGAGAGACAGTGGGAGCCATCCTGTTTAGAAAAACTAAAAACCATTCTAAACTTGCAAGAGCATCGTGCTAAGTGTTTCTTCTCTCTCTCCTAATTGCAGCGACCAATCAACATGACTGGACTTAAGTTACTTCTAGATAAAAATATATTGACAGGGCCAAACTACAAAGATTGGCTCAGGAATGTCAAAATGGCAATCACTTACGACAAGCTGGGGTATCTTCTTACCACCAAAGCTCCCCCCGTCCCAAGTCCCACCTCCAGCGTCGCGGATAAGGAAATCCGTAAAACCTGGGAGATTGATAGCGCGAAGGCCAAGTGCCTCGTACTTGCCTCGATGGACAATGAACATCAGAGGAGGCACGAGAATATGGACCTTGAATCCATATTTCTCCATACAAAAGAACTGTATGGAGAGCAATCTCGTATCGTAAGATACGAAGTGTCGAAGAAGTTATTTTCGGCAAAGTTGGCCATCGGATCATCGGTAGCGGAACACGTTCTTAAGATGATTGGCTTCATTGAGGAGCTCGCGGAACTTGGAACCACGTTAGAGAATGAGCTCTATACGGACTTGATTCTCCAGTCCCTTCCTTCCACTTACGCCCAGTTTATACTGAACTTCAACTTACAAGAAAAAGTGGTTGAACTTTCAGAACTCCTCAACATGCTGAGGAGCACAGAGGGCACCCTACAGAAAAGTAGGGAAACATCCACTTTGTTTGTAGGAGGATATTCTTCTTCTAGATCCAAGGCGAAAGCCAAGGGAAAGAAGAGGAAAGCCCCCGCCAAACCAAGGGGCGGTGTTAGTAAAGTGGATACGAAGGGAAAGGCAAAGGCAACAATGATAGCGGGGAAGCTTGTAGGTAAAGAAGAATGCTTCTATTGTCATAAGAGTGGACACTGGAAGAAAGATTGCAGGGCTTGGAAGGCCAGGACACAGGAACTGAAGCAGGTTGCGGCTTCAGCTTCAGGTGTGTATGTTATTGAAAACTGTCTTTCAATAAACTCTACTTCCTGGGTATTGGATACCGGATCAGGATCTCATATCTGTAATTCTTTGCAGGCGTTGAGAAACCGTAGGGTTTTGAAGGCAGGTGACATGACCCTCAGAGTTGCAAACGGTGCTAGCATGGATGCTAAAGCCGTGGGGGACTATCACCTGGGAATGTCAGATGGGCATGTTTTGGTTTTGCGTAATTGCTTTTTTGTACCCAACGCAACTTGTAATATCATTTCTGTATCTTTGGTTTCTAAAGAAGGTTATGAATTTGCGTTTGAAAGTAATGTTGTAAACATTCACCTTAATCAAGTTCTGATTGGGTCAGGTACATTGAGCAATGGTATATACGTATTAAACCAACCACAGATTTTCAATGTCCAGAATACACACAAAAGAAAGTCTCCGGAAATCAATCAGACTTTCTTATGGCATTGTAGACTGGGTCACATCAATGAGAGAAGGTTGACTAAGTTACATACAGAAGGGTATTTGGATCCGTTCGAATATCAATCGTATGCCACTTGTCAATCATGTCTCAAAGGAAAGATGACAAAGACTCCGTTCACTGGACACGGAGTAAGAGCGAGCGAGCTCTTGGGACTCGTACACAGCGACGTGTGCGGTCCAATGTCTACACATGCGCGAAGCGGTTATTCTTACTTCATTACTTTTACGGTTGATTTTTCAAGGTACGGTTATGTCTTCTTAATGAAACATAAGTCCAAAGCCTTTGAAAAGTTCCAGGAATATAAGAATGAAGTAGAAAAACAAACCGGCAAAAGTATCAAGATTCTAAGATCGGATCGAGGTGGAGAATACTTAAGTGCCGAGTTCCTGAATTACTTAAAAGAGAATGGAATTCTCTCTCAGCTTACTCCTCCATACACTCCGCAACATAACGGTGTATCGGAGAGACGGAACCGGACCCTATTGGATATGGTACGGTCCATGATGAGTAACGCTGAGTTACCGTGATCATTCTGGGGATATGCGCTAGAATCAGCTGCATATCTTTTGAACCGAGTTCCTACTTAGACTGTGCCTACCACACCATATGAAATATGGTGTGGGAAGAGGCCCCATCTCAGTCACATTAAGACTTGGGGAAGTCCAGCTTTTGTTAAAAAGCAGCATGCGGACAAGCTCGAAGCACGCTCAGTACAGTGTAAGTTTGTGGGATATCCAAAGAATTCCAAGGGATATTTCTTCTACTGCGAAAAGGAACAAAAAGTTCTTGTTTCTCGTCATGCCCATTTTCTAGAACACCAGTTCTTAGAAAAGGAAATAAATGGGAGCGCAGTAGAACTGGAAGAAATTCCAGAACCACGAGCTATTACTGAAAGCTCAGTGGAACCAGAGGGTTCAAAAGAACAGGACATTCCTACGCCGCTCCGCAGGAGTAGTAGGCAGTCTCATCCGCCCGAGAGATACTACGGTTTTCTCATAGACGGGGATAGAGAGGATTGCATCATAGATTATGATGAGCCTACTAGCTTCCAGCAGGCCGTTCAGAGCGTTGACTCGGTAAAATGGCTGGATGCAATGCGGACCGAAATGGAGTCCATGTACACCAACAAAGTATGGACGTTGGACATTGCTCCAGACGGGGTAAAACCCGTAGGATGCAAGTGGATCTTCAAAAGGAAGATTGGTGTAGATGGACAGGTTGAGACCTATAAAGCTAGACTTGTTGCAAAGGGTTTTCGTCAAAGACCTGGTTTGGACTATGAAGAAACCTTTTCTCCAGTGGCTATGCTGAAATCCATTCGGATCCTTCTTGCCATTGCTGCCTTCCACGATTATGAGATTTGGCAGATGGACGTAAAGACCGCTTTTCTAAATGGAAATTTAGAGGAGTGTGTCTATATGGATCAGCCAGAGGGTTTCATTCAGAGTGGGAGCAGCGGAAAGGTGTGCAAGTTGCTTAAGTCCATCTATGGACTAAAGCAGGCATCGCGGAGTTGGAACATCTGTTTTGATGAGACGGTCAAGGAATTTGGCTTTATCAAAAATCCAGATGAACCATGCATCTATAGTAGATTTGTAGCGAGAATTATAGTATTCCTCGTTTTATACGTGGATGACATTCTCTTAATAGGAAATGACATTCCTATGCTACAATCTGTCAAGGGGTTCTTGTCGCACAGGTTCTCCATGAAAGACCTGGGTGATGCCTCATACATCCTGGGGATCCGGATCCATCGTGATAGATCCAAGAGGATATTAGGACTTTCTCAGTCCAGGTACATCGACACCATAGTGAAAAGATTCAGTATGGAAGATTCCAAGCGCGGTAACCTACCGGCTTGTCACGGGATCACCCTCTCTAAAGAGATGTCTCCTAAGACTGATTTGGAGAGGGATCGCATGTCTATTATACCCTACGCTTCTGTGGTAGGCTCTATAATGTATGCGATGTTGTGTACCAGACCGGATGTAGCTTATGCACTGAGTGTGGTAAGCCGGTATCAGTCAAACCCTGGGGAGAAACACTGGATAGCGGTAAAGAACATTCTCAAGTACCTGAGAAGGACTAAGGAGATGTTCTTGGTGTATGGTGGAAAAGACCTCCAGATCGAGGCCTTTGCTGACTCCAGCTTCCAGAGTGACAAGGATGATTCCAAGTCCATGTCGGGTTTTGTCCTTACCCTCAATGGAGGGGCGGTGTGTTGGAAGAGTTCCAAACAGGAAACCGTTGCAGACTCGACGATGGAAGCGGAATACATCGCTGCATCTGATGCCGCCAAAGAAGCTGTCTGGATAAGGAAGTTCTTGAAAGAACTTCAGGTGGTTCCGTCCATTGTTGATCCAATACCTCTGTATTGCGACAACAACGGGGCTATAGCTTTAGCGAAGGAACCCAGGTCCCATCAGAGATCCAGACACATCTTGAGGCGGTATCACCTGATCAGGGAGATCGTGGATCGCAAGGAGATCGAGGTTCGGAGGGCTGCATCAGAAGAAAACACTGCAGATCCATTCACCAAGGCCTTACCCCAGACTCAGTTCGAGCGGCTGATCGAGATGATAGGTCTTCGATACGCCAGTACATGGCCTTAGTGCAAGTGGGAGATTGTTAGTGTATATGCCCTAGAGGCCATTACTGTATCATACTAGCAAGCCGGAGATCCTAGTTCACTCTAAGTTCGAGAAAGAGCCCGAAGGTTGAACCCTCAGGTGGATCCATCTTTGACGGAAGAAGGCAACGAGGAAAGAACCATTAACCTCTACAAGGTTTCAAGAAGAAGGAGTTCAAGTTAGGTATAACCTTCTTTTCAGAGTAGCTAACTCCCTTTCAGAAAAACCTGGCGTAGCCCTCCGTCATTTCAGATGAGTAGTAGTTAGTATTCGTGCTACGTTTGTTGGCCTGCGTCAAGGCGTAGTGTGCGGTAGCTAACTAGTATTTACATGCTTATGCATATGATGCAGATTGGATTAGGGTAGTCGTGCGACTTTGTTGGCCTGCGTCAAAGGTCGTACGGGTGGGTTTAATTCGATCAGGAAATGACGGGTTGAACTTGACTAGCGCACTATGGTTTGTTGGCCTGCGTCAAGGTCATAGCACGCTAGGGGCAAAATATTATCGGGAATTTCAAGTGTTGAAATTTGCAATGAGATTGCATACCTTCTAAGAGATAGTTGGATCCCGATACCCGCTGCGAGTAAGAGTTACTCCTGGGAGAGTTTTACACATTGCAATTAGCTGATCAAGTAGGTGTCTAGAAAGGTGTCAACGGGGTTACGCCTCTGGGAAAACGAGGTTTACATTAATTAGGTTCGTGCGAAAGCACGGGGGACCTCCCTCAAAGTACCGACACTGGCCTGGCTGAAAGATTGGCGAACTTGTAGTGTGTAATTAATCCCGGCTAGTCTTTCCTTTTAGGGTTTGAAGGAAGATTTGATAAAAAGCAGTGGGAGCCATCCTGATTAGATAAGATAATAACCAATCTGATCTTGCACGAGCATACGCTAAAGTGTTTTCTTCTCTCTCTCTCCAGGTAGCGACCATTTCATGCCCTAATGAAGATAATAATATGGATGTATTGACCGAACCCGCATGTTATACTGTGCTGGGGAACGTTGGTTCCGTTCTTTCCTATAAGAGTTATAGGAATGAACAGGATATAGGGGAATACCAGAATTCCCATGCCACCCGATTGAAGAAAGTACATGTTGATGCATTTTCTTCGGGTGTGTTCGTTACTGAGAACTGTTTATCTATTTGCTCTACTTCCTGGGTATTAGATACCGGGTCGGGATCCCATATATGTAATCTGTTACATGGGCTAAGGAAAGGTAGAGAACTTGGAGAAGATGATAAAGACATTAGAGTTGGAAATGGTGCAATTGTTGCAGCTAAGACTGTCGGGGAATATCACCTTGAATTACCAACTGGTAATACATTGGTTCTGAACGAATGCTATTACATGCCGAACCTGATATGCAACATTATATCGGTTTCTTTATTAAGTAAAGAGGGATATAATTTTGTATTACAGGACAATGTTATGAACATTTTCCGTAACCAAAAGTTGGTTGGATCAGGCACGTTGTGCAATGGCATTTATGTTCTAAATCAATCAACAGTTCTGAGCATAACAAACACACACAAGAGGAAAAGTTCAGAACTGAACGAATCCTTCTTGTGGCATTGTAGACTGGGTCACATCAATGTGACACGACTAGCTAAGTTGCATAAAGATGGATATTTAAATCCGTTTGAATTTTCATCTTATGACACTTGCCAGTCATGTCTCAAAGGAAAGATGACCAAAACTCCGTTTACGGGACACGGAGAAAGAGTTACCGAACTCTTGGGACTGATACATAGTGATGTATGCGGTCCCATGTCTACACATGCCAGGGATGGTTCTTCATACTTCATTACATTCACTGACGATCTCTCTAGGTTCGGGTATGTGTTCCTGATGAAACACAAATCAGAAGCTTTTGAGAAATTTAGGGAATATAAGCAAGAAGTTGAGAACCAAACCGGAAAAAGTATTAAAATCCTACGATCTGATCGAGGAGGAGAATACTTAAGCAATGAATTCCTGGACTTCCTAAAAGAGAATGGGATTCTCTCTCAGCTGACTCCTCTATATACACCACAGCACAACGGTGTATCAGAACGGAGGAACTGCACCCTATTAGATATGGTGCGCTCTATGATGAGCACAGCTGAGTTACCTATTTCCTTCTGGGGATATGCACTGGAAACAGCTGCATACCTATTGAATATGATTCCCACCAAAACCGTGCCGACCACTCCATATGAGATATGGAAAGGAAAGAGACCATGTCTTAATTATGTTAAGATATGGGGTTGTCCGGCCTATGTAAAAACGCAAAATCCGGACAAACTCGCGGCCAGGTCCATTCTGTGTAAGTTTATTGGATATCCCAAACATTCGCGAGGGTATATCTTCTACCACCCTGAGGAACAAAGAGTGTTTGTTTCTCGGCATGCCACCTTTTTAGAAAAGGAATTTCTTGAAAAAGAGATTAGTGGTCATGAGGTAGAACTGGAAGAGGTTCCAGCTGCAGAAGCTACAACAGAAGATCTGGTGGAACTAGAGGATTCCGTAGTTCCCGATGAACCCCAGCCACTCCGCCGATCTAGTAGGGTTCCTCGCCAACCTGAGAGATACTACGGTTTTCTTATGGACGGTGGGAGCGAGGATTGCATCATAGAGGATGATGACCCAACTAGCTTCGAGCAGGCCATCACGAGTGGGGACTCAGTGAAATGGCTGGATGCTATGCGGTCCGAGATGGAATCCATGTACACCAACAAAGTATGGACTTTGGACGTTGCTCCTGAAGGGGTAAAACCCATTGGGAGCAAGTGGATCTTCAAGAAGAAACTTGGTGTAGATGGGAAAGTGGAGACTTTCAAAGCTAGACTTGTAGCAAAGGGTTTTCGTCAAAGACCAGGTGTGGACTATGACGAGACCTTTTCTCCAGTGGCTATGCTTAAATCCATCCGGATCATGCTTGCCATCGCTGCTTATCAAGATTACGAAATCTGGCAAATGGATGTTAAGACCGCCTTTCTAAACGGTGATTTAGAAGAGTGCGTGTACATGACTCAGCCAGAGGGCTTCGTAGACAGTGGGAGCAGCGGGAAGGTATGCAAGCTGCTTAAATCCATTTATGGATTAAAGCAAGCATCGCGGAGTTGGAACATCTGCTTTGACGTCGTTATCAAAGAGTTTGATTTCGTCAAAAACCCAGATGAACCTTGTATCTACAAGAAGGTGGCAGAGAGTAAGGTTGTCTTCCTCGTATTGTACGTGGACGACATACTCTTGATAGGAAATGATATTCCTATGCTGCGATCGGTCAAGCTCTTCTTATCACAAAGATTCTCGATGAAAGATCTTGGTGATGCCTCCTGCATATTGGGAATCAGGATCTATAGAGATAGATCCAAACGGATTTTGGGATTGTCCCAATCCAGGTACATTGACACCATACTAAAGAGGTTTAGTATGGAAGAGTCTAAGCGTGGGAACTTGCCCACGATCTCTGGAGTCACTCTCTCCAAAGAGATGTCTCCCAAGACTGATTTGGAGAGAGCTCGCATGCAAAGGATACCCTATGCTTCGGCAGTAGGCTCTATCATGTATGCGATGCTATGTACCAGACCGGATGTAGCATACTCACTAAGTATAGTGAGCAGGTATCAAGCTGATCCTGGAGAGAGTCACTGGACAGCTGTGAAGAGCATTCTCAAGTACTTGCGAAGGACTAGAGATATGTTCTTGGTGTATGGTAACGGAGAGCTCCAAGTGGAGTCCTTTACCGATTCGAGCTTCCAGAGTGATAAGGACGACTCCAAGTCGCAGTCGGGTTTTGTCTTTACCCTTTACGGAGGGGCGGTTAGCTGGAAGAGTTCCAAGCAGGAAACCGTGGCAGACTCGACGATGGAGGCTGAATACATCGCTGCCAACGATGCTGCCAAAGAGGCTGTCTGGATCAAGAAGTTCATTACTGAACTTGGAGTGGTTCCATCCATTAAGCGTCCAATACCTTTGTATTGCGATAACAATGGAGCGGTGGCTTTGGCCAAGGAACCCAGGTCCCATCAGCGATCCAGGCATATTCTGAGGCGGTATCACCTGATCCGGGAGATAGTTGATCGCCGGGAGATCGAGGTCAGGAGGGTTGACACGAAGAACAACACGGCGGATCCACTCACGAAGGCCATTCCCCAGACACAGTTTGAGAGACTCTTCGGGATGCTCGGTATGCGATACTACAGCAGCTGGCCCTAGTGCAAGTGGGAGATTGTTAGTTGTATGTATGCCCTAGAGGCCAGTATTGTACAGATGTTGTATATTATATTGGATGCTTGGACATATATAGAGATGACTTTCTTGCTCGATATGATAGTATGCTATCTGGTTACTCTTTATCTTAACATGTACACTAGTCTCTTTATACTGTCTTGTAGTTACATGTTGGTAAAGCCCTTAGGATGTGTACTTGACTACCTGGACTATGATGCAGATCATACTAGTGGGGACATGGTAGTCCATAAGTACATCCTTCAAGGTTCCTAGTCGTAGGTGTATCGAGACGGGGCATCGATATACCAGGGTAGACTAGCGTATACGCTTCTCGACCCATGAGATGGGCGATGGATGATCCCATATCCATTGGTGTTTGACATCAGAGATGGTATACGGGTGCTCAGTGGAGACTGGGTACACTGGACGGACTCGCCGAGAACTCCCAGATGGTATTATACCTCACGTCAGATGGCAGTTCTCAGGTGACACTTGTGCAGGTTAGTCTGTAGACCCGAGATCGTCATAGAGTCTTGTGTGATTCCCACTGTGCTTTGATCTCCACCTTACCACGTCCATGAGGGCGTGCAAAATGGTGGTCTTTGGGTACAGTCCCGAGTCACATGGAGGCAATGAGCGATAGGAGGGGTTTCGTCTCTCCCGGTATTGGGGGTTGATGTTGCGCTGTGCTCGATAGGCCGTAACAGGGAAGTCCCTGGCCAGGGCTGATCAGAGATTTGCTGGTAAGTGTTACCAGTAGTTTCCCGACCCGTTATGAGCCTCACATCGGCACGACTTATCGAGTATTGGGGTCTGACGTTTACCACCCCTAGACTTGATATGCGACGTATCAGACGAACAGACCGGACTGTACGATAAGTGTTACTGGTTGGATTCACAGGAGTGTGAGCGGGCTAGCTCGTCGATCTTCTGATCGCTCAATACCCGGGTGTCTGTTACGTTTAGCAGATCGCTTGCGGCTTGTGGGTGCTTGATATGATCATCATCTGCTACCGGCGTATTGACGAGTCTTTAGAGTCCTACACAGAGGTTTCCTAGCTCAAGCGAAACGAAATAGGAGTGCATATGAGATATGTGCGGGACCGAGAATAATGCGTGTATGTGATACCGTATTTGATTCTCGCGATTAATGTTTCGATTGGTTGTATGAGATATGACCTAGTTATCGAATCATTGATTCGATAAATCGATGCATTGAATACTAGTCGGTTATGTGCGACATGACCGGATCATTGAATCAAGTGTTGATTTAATGATTTAATGTATAATTATATATTTGATATATTACTTTGCATTAACTAGTATTGGTTCATTTTAAACGGATTTTTCTCACCTGATTTACACATTGTATATGTGATATACTTTTGTGCGCATATTTGTATCATGTTTGATGATACTTGATCATATGGTTAAGTGTATAGAATTAAACCATAGTTAACTTGAGATTAGGGTTTTGATTATGCATTTATTCATTTATTTGTTTATTCATTTATTTGGATAAATTTTAAGATGAAAATGGTGGCAATTTTTGTTTCATATTGAAGCTTCATGAAGCTTTGACTTTGCTAACCATTCTTGTCTTCATGCTTAACCCTAACCCACTCAAATGACCATGGTTTATTCTCTACACTTAACCCTAGTTATAGTTATGATAAGTTTGTATTTTCTTTTCATTTTAATAGAGAACTTATCATAACTAGCTTCATCATCTTCTTCTTCTAAAAAGAAAAAGCTTGCTACTTTAATGGCAACTTGAGTTCTAGTGAGAGAAATCCAATTCCAAAGTGAACCCACCTCCTATTTCTTCACCCTCTACCTCTTGCCAAGTTGTTTTGGGTGTTTTCTTCACAAGTTTCACAACTTTGTGAAGTCGGAGCTTGAACTAGTGCAACTTCGACGTAGATCGTCTTTGACATGAAGCCGACGACCTAGCTCGCCCGTTTTTCCGATGAAGCCGACGATTGGGTTCGGGATTCATGAAGGACTGCGAGAGGACACACAAGTGGAGCTAAGGAAGTGGAAATCCGGATCTACAAAGGTTGTAGCTCTCTTCCTTTAGTTAAGTAGTTAACCAAGTTTTCTTTTCGCCTAAACATCTAGTCTAAGATCCGTAGTCTAGGGTTTCTCGGCACCATTTTTTTTAAATTGGCATGTTACATGCCTTGTGAGACCTCTACTGTGTGCCTAGGAACCCTACAGTGGTATCAGAGCCTAGCTAGAGCCTTAGGCGAAGTCTAGACGGAGTTTGAAACCCGGACGAACCGAAAACCCAACCCCAAAATAGCTCTCTGGAAATTTTTCAAATTTGTGGTTTTTTGTCAATTAAAAATGCTTTAAAAAATCAGCAATAAAATCTAAGAATTACTGTGCAAAACGTTTCCTGTGAACAGTACAAACTGCGGCGGAACCGCGGCAGAAGCATGGCTTCTACGGCGGAACCGCGGCAGAAGCATGGCTTCTGCGGCGGTTCCGCGGCTCCTTGATGACGTAAGCCCCACTTCTTTGCACAGTAATACCTGATTTATTATTCTGAGTTTTCTGGGAATTTTAATTTGACTCCAGGTTTGAGTATTCTGGGGTTGTATTGGGAATCGTCGATTCGATCGGATTATCGAACTTTGTCTAAGTGCTTTCCGGATAATTTTTTGAATATGTTAAAAACTTCGACCGGATATAAATACCCAACTTTTCCCCTGTCGTAAAATATCCAAGTGTTGGATTATTGTGTGGTTTAAGGACGTTCTGAGTAGTGCAAGTAACACGATGGTCCCTCTAGAAGACAACAAACCTTAACTCGATTATGTGACCGTCTTGAACTGCCCTTTGAACTTTCGGGTTTGGGGCAGTACGGCATGCCACATGTGAGGCGTTGGCTTGACCCTTCTACGGCTGGACCGTTGGTACTGAGGCATGAAATGAATGTCTTTGAACCCATTTCATGTGTTGGACGGTTTCGGGAAAACTTGGGTGTTCGAATGTTCGATCAGAAAGTTTAATATATTCTATTTATCCGGAATGGGATACAATAATTGGAATTCACAAACAGTTATGTGATAACTGAATGAATGATATAAATCTAGCGGTTTAGTTTCATTTGATATTGAAAAGAGTTTTCGATAATGAGACTAAAATGCGGGATTTATAATAATTAGGCATGTGATGTCTAAGATATTCATTGGATTAGGCATGTGATGTCTAAAGTAGTTGCGGATTCCAATTGTTGTAGTTTTACACTTTCTTTTCTGTGACCGTAAGTGTAATATGTGATATCGCCGGTTTCGTTGCTATATGTCAACGACAATTGGGATGCGCATATTTACTTACGTTGATGACATGTGGTGTTATGTGTTGCTGGATATGTTATATTGGATCGTCGTGTTCGAATAGCCGGGGGTTTTTATGTGAGATGAGTGTTTTTCATTTTCATTCATGTAAAAACTTGTATGTAATATTCTTTTAATTGGGGCACTTCCAGGTAGCGGAAGATGTCACCTTTTGTATATTATTTACTTTTCCGCATTAGGACAGACCCAAGGAGGGGAGCACAAGTAACCGGGTTCTGGGGTCCAGTGGGAGACCAACTCGAGGAGTCGAGTCCGGGTCTCCTAACCCTAGAATTGGCAGGGTTTCTTGCCGCTCTCGTAGGGGTCTAAGGGTGTGGGATTGGCTATTCATCACGACCGTGGAATCCGTGTTTTATACTGGCTCGTATTGAAAACACGGACGTCCTAGTATATCCAATATTTCATATGTTTATTCGGCTGCGATTCTGTGATGTGATTCTGTGATGGATTTAGTATATAGTATATATGATATATTATATAGACGTTACTTATGTTTTACACCCGCGCTAGCCCTGCCCTGCTCTGTCGTTAGTTACCTAACCTAACAGTGCACGAGGGGACATCGAGGCGAATGCGGATGGCATAAGTGTACGTCCTATCTATCTGTGATGTTTAGGTATTTAAATGATGGGACTTCATTAATGTGATTAATGAAAGATAAGAAACCTAAAATGTCGTGGAATCGAATTTTAAAATAAAACAGGTAGCTACAGTTCTTGCTTTGCACAGCGGTATATATGATATACCCTGCACCTTATTCGATGAGGAAAGGACCGAGATCCCTTCACCGGGAGTGACTCCTTTAGCAATAACTGGCAGATGCTACACACTCGGTTTGCTTTTGACTGCTTTTGGGTTTTTGCTTTGCACAACGATATATATGATATATCCCGCACCTCATTCGACGAGGAAAGGACCGAGATCCCTTCACCGGGAGTGACTCCTTTAGCAAAACTAGAAAAGCCTCAAAATCACTCCATTTCAAAACTTCATTTGATTCTACAACGATATCAAGTTCATTACGCTCATGGTTTTCAGAAAAACCTGGCGTAGCCCTCCGTCATTTCAGATGAGTAGTAGTTAGTATTCGTGCTACGTTTGTTGGCCTGCGTCAAGGCGTAGTGTGCGGTAGCTAACTAGTATTTATATGCTTATGCATATGATGCAGATTGGATTAGGGTAGTCGTGCGACTTTGTTGGCCTGCGTCAAGGGTCGTACGGGTGGGTTTAATTCGATCAGGAAATGACGGGTTGAACTTGACTAGCGCACTATGGTTTGTTGGCCTGCGTCAAGGTCATAGCACGCTAGGGGCAAAATATTATCGGGAATTTCAAGTGTTGAAATTTGCAATGAGATTGCATACCTTCTATGAGATAGTTGGATCCCGATACCCGCTGCGAGTAAGAGTTACTCCTGGGAGAGTTTTACACATTGCAATTAGCTGATCAAGTAGGTGTCTAGAAAGGTGTCAACGGGGTTACGCCTCTGGGAAAACGAGGTTTACATTAATTAGGTTCGTGCGAAAGCACGGGGGACCTCCCTCAAAGTACCGACACTGGCCTGGCTGAAAGATTGGCGAACTTGTAGTGTGTAATTAATCCTGGCTAGTCTTTCCTTTTGGGGTTTGAAGGAAGATTTGATAAAAAGCAGTAGGAGCCATCCTAATTAGATAAGATAATAACCAATATGATCTTGCACGAGCATACGCTAAAGTGTTTTCTTCTCTCTCTCTCCAGGTAGCGACCATTTCATGCCCTAATGAAGATAATAATATGGATGTATTGACCGAACCTGCATGTTATACTGTGCTGGGGAACGTTGGTTCCGTTCTTTCCTATAAGAGTTATAGGAATGAACAGGATATAGGGGAATACCAGGATTCCCATGCCACCCGATTGAAGAAAGTACATGTTGATGCATTTTCTTCGGGTGTGTTCGTTACTGAGAACGGTTTCTCTATTTGCTCTACGTCCTGGGTTTTAGATACCGGGTCGGGATCCCATATATGTAATCAGTTACATGGGCTAAGGAAAGGTAGAGAACTTGGAGAAGATGATAAAGACATTAGAGTTGGAAATGGTGCAATTGTTGCAGCTAAGACTGTCGGGGAATATCACCTTGAATTACCAACTGGTAATACATTGGTTCTGAACGAATGCTATTACATGCCGAACCTGATATGCAACATTATATCGGTTTCTTTATTAAGTAAAGAGGGATATAATTTTGTATTACAGGACAATGTTATGAACATTTTCCGTAACCAAAAGTTGGTTGGATCAGGCACGTTGTGCAATGGCATTTATGTTCTAAATCAATCAACAGTTCTGAGCATAACAAACACACACAAGAGGAAAAGTTCAGAACTGAACGAATCCTTCTTGTGGCATTGTAGACTGGGTCACATCAATGTGACACGACTAGCTAAGTTGCATAAAGATGGATATTTAAATCCGTTTGAATTTTCATCTTATGACACTTGCCAGTCATGTCTCAAAGGAAAGATGACCAAAACTCCGTTTACGGGACACGGAGAAAGAGTTACCGAACTCTTGGGACTGATACATAGTGATGTATGCGGTCCCATGTCTACACATGCCAGGGATGGTTCTTCATACTTCATTACATTCACTGACGATCTCTCTAGGTTCGGGTATGTGTTCCTGATGAAACATAAATCAGAAGCTTTTGAGAAATTTAGGGAATATAAGCAAGAAGTTGAGAACCAAACCGGAAAAAGTATTAAAATCCTACGATCTGATCGAGGAGGAGAATACTTAAGCAATGAATTCCTGGACTTCCTAAAAGAGAATGGGATTCTCTCTCAGCTGACTCCTTTATATACACCACAGCACAACGGTGTATCAGAACGGAGGAACCGCACCCTATTAGATATGGTGCGCTCTATGATGAACACAGCTGAGTTACCTATTTCCTTCTGGGGATATGCACTGGAAACAGCTGCAGACCTATTGAATATGGTTCCCACCAAAACCGTGTCGACCACTCCATATGAGATATGGAAAGGAAAGAGACCATGTCTTAATTATGTTAAGATATGGGGTTGTCCGGCCTTTGTAAAAACGCAAAATCCGGACAAACACGCGGCAAGGTCCATTCTGTGTAAGTTTATTGGATATCCCAAACATTCGCGAGGGTATATCTTCTACCACCCTGAGGAACAAAGAGTGTTTGTTTCTCGGCATGCCACCTTTTTAGAAAAGGAATTTCTTGAAAAAGAGATTAGTGGTCATGAGGTAGAACTGGAAGAGGTTCCAGCTGCAGAAGCTACAACAGAAGATCTGGTGGAACCAGAGGATTCCGTAGTTCCCGATGAACCCCAGCCACTCCGCCGATCTAGTAGGGTTCCTCGCCAACCTGAGAGATACTAAGGTTTTCTCATGGACGGTGGGAGCGAGGATTGCATCATGGAGGATGATGACCCAACTAGCTTCGAGCAGGCCATCACGAGTGGGGACTCAGTGAAATGGCTGGATGCTATGCGGTCCGAGATGGAATCCATGTACACCAATAAAGTATGGACTTTGGACGTTGCTCCTAAAGGGGTAAAACCCATTGGGAGCAAGTGGATCTTCAAGAAGAAACTTGGTGTAGATGGGAAAGTGGAGACTTTCAAAGCAAGACTTGTAGCAAAGGGTTTTCGTCAAAGACCAGGTGTGGACTATGACGAGACCTTTTCTCCAGTGGCTATGCTTAAATCCATCCGGATCATGCTTGCCATCGCTGCTTATCATGATTACGAAATCTGGCAAATGGATGTTAAGACCGCCTTTCTAAACGGTGATTTAGAAGAGTGCGTGTACATGACTCAGCCAGAGGGCTTCGTAGACAGTGGGAGCAGCGGGAAGGTATGCAAGCTGCTTAAATCCATTTATGGATTAAAGCAAGCATCGCGGAGTTGGAACATCTGCTTTGATGTCGTTATCAAAGAGTTTGATTTCGTCAAAAAGCCAGATGAACCTTGTATCTACAAGAAGGTGGCAGAGAGTAAGGTTGTCTTCCTCGTATTGTACGTGGACGACATACTCTTGATAGGAAATGATATTCCTATGCTGCAATCGGTCAAGCTCTTCTTATCACAAAGATTCTCGATGAAAGATCTTGGTGATGCCTCCTGCATATTGGGAATCAGGATCTATAGAGATAGATCCAAACGGATTTTGGGATTGTCCCAATCCAGGTACATTGACACCATACTAAAGAGGCTTAGTATGGAAGAGTCCAAGCGTGGAAACTTGCCCACGATCTCTGGAGTCACTCTCTCCAAAGAGATGTCTCCCAAGACTGATTTGGAGAGAGCTCGCATGCAAGGGATACCCTATGCTTCGGCAGTAGGCTCTATCATGTATGCGATGCTATGTACCAGACCCGATGTAGCATACTCACTAAGTATAGTGAGCAGGTATCAAGCTGATCCTGGAGAGAGTCACTGGACAGCTGTGAAAAGCATTCTCAAGTACTTGCGAAGGACTAGAGATATGTTCTTGGTGTATGGTAACGGAGAGCTCCAAGTGGAGTCCTTTACCGATTCGAGCTTCCAGAGTGATAAGGACGACTCCAAGTCGCAGTCGGGTTTTGTCTTTACCCTTTACGGAGGGGCGGTTAGCTGGAAGAGTTCCAAGCAGGAAACCGTGGCAGACTCGACGATGGAGGCTGAATACATCGCTGCCAACGATGCTGCCAAAGAGGCTGTCTGGATCAAGAAGTTCATTACTGAACTTGGAGTGGTTCCATCCATTGAGCGTCCAATACCTTTGTATTGCGATAACAATGGAGCGGTGGCTTTGGCCAAGGAACCCAGGTCCCATCAGCGATCCAGGCATATTCTGAGGCGGTATCACCTGATCCGGGAGATAGTTGATCGCCGGGAGATCGAGGTCAGGAGGGTTGACACGAAGAACAACACGGCGGATCCACTCACGAAGGCCATTCCCCAGACACAGTTTGAGAGACTCTTCGGGATGCTCGGTATGCGATACTACAGCAGCTGGCCCTAGTGCAAGTGGGAGATTGTTAGTTGTATGTATGCCCTAGAGGCCAGTATTGTACAGATGTTGTATATTATATTGGATGCTTGGACATATATAGAGATGACTTTCTTGCTCGATATGATAGTATGCTATCTGGTTACTCTTTATCTTAACATGTACACTAGTCTCTTTATACTGTCTTGTAGTTACATGTTGGTAAAGCCCTTAGGATGTGTACTTGACTACCTGGACTATGATGCAGATCATACTAGTGGGGACATGGTAGTCCATAAGTAGGTCGTTTCATCCGCCTGAGAGATACTACGGTTTTCTCATAGATAGGGATAGAGAGGATTGCATCATTGATGATGATGAACCTACTAGCTTCCAGCAGGCCATCCAGAGCGGCGACTCGGTACGATGGCTGGATGCAATGCGGACCGAAATGGAGTCCATGTACACCAACAAAGTATGGACTTTGGACTTTGCTCCAGATGGGGTAAAACCCATAGGATGCAAATGGATCTTCAAGAAAAAGATTGGTGTAGATGGACAGGTAGAAACCTATAAGGCTAGACTTGTTGCAAAGGGTTTTCGTCAAAGACCTGGTTTGGACTATGACGAAACTTTTTCTCCAGTGGCTATGATCAAATCCATTCGGATCCTTCTTGCCATTGCTGCCTTCCATGATTATGAGATCTGGCAGATGGACGTAAAGACGGCTTTTCTAAATGGTAATTTAGAAGAGTGCGTCTATATGGATCAGCCAGAAGGTTTCAATCAGAGTGCGAGCAGCAGGAAAGTGTCCAAGTTTCTTAATTCCATTTATGGACTGAAGCAGGCATCGCGGAGTTGGAACATCTGTTTTGATGAAACGGTCAAAGAATATGACTTTATCAAAAATCCAAATGAACCATGTATATATAGTAAAATTGTAGCACGAACTGTCGTATTCCTCGTCTTGTACGTGGATGATATTCTATTGATAGGAAATGGCATTCCTATGCTACAATCAGTCAAAGGATTCTTGTCACACAGGTTCTCCATGAAAGACCTGGGTGATGCCTCTTACATTCTGGAGATCCGGATCTATCGTGATAGATCCAAGAGGATGTTAGGACTTTCGCAGTCTAGGTATATCAACACTATACTGAAAAGATTCAGTATGGAAGATTCTAAGCGCGGTAATTTACCGGCTTGTCACGGAATCACCCTATCCAAAGAGATGTCTCTAGACTGATTTGGAAAGGGATCGCATGTCTATTATACCCTACGCTTCTATGGTAGGCTCTATAATGTATGCGATGTTGTGCACCAGACCAGATGTAGCTTACGCACTGAGCGTGGTAAGCCGGTATCAGTCAGACCCAGGGGAGAAGCACTGGATAGCAGTAAAGAACATTCTCAAGTACTTGAGAAGTACTAAGGAGATGTTCTTGTTTTACGGAGGAAAAGACCTCAAGATCGAGGCCTTTGCTGATTCCAGCTTCCAGAGTGACAAGGTTGACTCCAAGTCCATGTCAGGTTATGTCTTTACCCTCAATGGAGGGGCGGTGTGCTGGAAGAGTTCCAAGCAGGACACCGTTGCTGACTCGACGATGGAAGCAGAGTATATTGCTGCTTGCGATGCCGCAAAAGAAGCAGTCTGGATGAAGAAGTTCCTAACAGAACTTCAGGTGGTTCCTACCATTGTTGATCTAATACCGCCGTATTGCGACAACAACGGAGCTATAGCTTTAGCAAAGGAACCCAGGTCCCATCAGAAGTCCATACACATCTTAAGGCGGTATCACCTGATCAGGGAGATCATAGATCGCCGAGAGATCGAGGTCCGGAGAGTTGCTACAGAGGAGAACACTGCTGTTCCATTCACAAAGGCCTTACCTCAGATTCAGTTCTAGAGGCTACGCGAGATGATCGGTCTTCGATACGCCAGTACATGGCCCTAGTGCAAGTGGGAGATTGTTAGTATATATGCCCTAGGGGCCATTATTGTATCATAGTAGCTTGTATATTACTTAATGGAAGCTTGGGATATTCACAGTTATATTAACAGTCTTGCTAAACATGGTAGTATGCTACTTGGTTTATATCTATCTTAATATGTGTGTACGTATTGATAGAGCCCTTAGGATCTTGCTTAACTACCAGCGTTGTGATAGCAGTCACACTAGTGGGGGCTGGGTATTCTACAAGCACATTCTTTTTCAGGTCCCTAGTCGTAGGATTATCGAGACAGGGCATCGATACTCCGGAGTAGACTAGTGTGTACGCTTCTCATCCCAGTTGGGGAGATGGTCTGTCCCACAGCCATCAGTACGTCATACTGGAGATAGTATACAGGTGCTCGTTGGGTTATGGGTACACCGGACAGGACTTGCAGGGAACTGTTGGTTGGTATTATACCCGTCGTCAGTTAACAGTTCCCAGGTGACATGAGTACAGCATAGTCCGCAGACTTGACACTGCTGCTTCGCCTCGAGTGTGTTCCCACTGTGCTTAGATTGCTACCCTACCACGGCTCAAAGGAGTCGTGCAAACAGGTAGCAGTTGGGTGTAGTCCCGAAGCACTTGGAGGCAGTGGCGGTTAGACAGGATTCGTCTCTCCCGGTATTGGGGGTTGATATCGCGCTGTGTCTGGAGAGCCATTACGCAAAGTCCCTGGCCAGGGCAAGCAAGATTTACTGGTAGGTTTTCCAGTAGTTTCTCAAGGTGTAATGGGCTTCGCTCCGACACGACTTATACCGCTTTTAGGGGACTAACGCTTGCCGCCCCTAGGCCCGATATGCGATAGTCCTAGACGAACAGACCGGACTGTACGGAGATTGTCACATCAGGATCAGTAGGAGTTCGGATGGGTTTCCTTATCGGCCTTCTTATCGACATCTACCTAGGGACCGTTACGTATAGCTAGTGCCGCTTGCGGTCTTTGGTTAAACCCACTGCCGCCATAGTAGTCGAGTCATTAGAGTCCCACACAGAGAGTTTCCCTGGTTCGGGCGAAACGATATAAAGGTCGTATGGTTTTACGACAGGGTTCGGACACATACATGTTTTCACGCACGTACGATGTTCGGGCAGTTTTTACTAGCGGGCTTTAGTTTAAGCCAGATTCTAGTATTGGATTATTGGATTTAAACAGTCTCAGAATTTCCGTGTTTTCACGGATAGGAGGGGCGTTCTCGTAAATTGTCGAGAAGCTTCTAAAAGGTTGATGACAAGGAGAGCTTAGGTGTTATATGCATTAAATAGTTTTGTGACTCATGGAGATGATTTATCAAGAGAGTTAATGATGCATTAAATGTTTTTAATGACTCACTTGATGATTCATTATGTATTAAATGAAGCATGAAGATATTTATGCAAAGAGAATTTTGTGCAAAATATCTTATGCTTCATATATATACACAAATGAGTTAATTCCATTTCATTTTTATTATCACGTTCTCTCTCCTCAAGCTCTCACTCTCTTCAAACCTTAACCCTAACCTCTCGTGTGTTGAGATCAAGGGTTAGCAAGACTAATTGATCCCTAATCCTATTCTATATCCTCTATGTTGCTTTGATTAGCACTTTTAGTAACCTAGTTACCTCAAGTTAGAGGTCAAGCTTGGAGTGGTAGCTCTCGGGTGGATCTTCTATCATAAAGAGGAGGCCGATGAGGAGGTGGTCAATGAGAACAAGAAGGACTTGGTTCATTAGGTATAATCTTCTTTCATAGTAGCTAATCCCTCCTATGATGTTGTTCGTTACGGTTTGGCAAAGATCCGTAAGTTAGTCGATGTTAGTTTAGAAAAAAATGATTGTTTTACCTATTCCGCCTCCCCGCAACTCGTGGGGTGTGTAACGTCGACTTACAGGACCGCGGCTACCTCAACGGCCTCCTCGAGTCAAAGACGATCCACCCGAGAGTCTATAGTCCGAGCTCCTATCTCGAATCTGAGATAACTACGGCTTCTAGTTTGCTAATATAGAAGTCCTAGATGGTGTAGAGTATTTAGATGGATTACTTTGTCACTTCAAACCCTAGGATCCTCAACACATGAGTGCTTTTAGGGTTTGAGGAAGAAGAAGATGAAGACTTTAGAGAATGAAAGTGTTTGTGATGAATAATGATGAAGCATTACTCATGATTGAATAATATGAAGCATACAAATATCTATCAAATAGTATCTAGTAAATATCTTAGCATGCTTAATTTAATTCAAGTAGTGAATCACCCCATGAGTCATGGTTCATTTAATGCAAACAGACACCTCATTTCCTCCACCTCATTTAAGCTTTAATCAAAAGATAAAAACCTTAATGAGTCACCTTCTTCTAAAAACTTCCCGACAAATTACGAGACTGCCCCTCCCATCCGTATTTACAAAAAATACGGATAAACTGAGACTAAATAAATCCATCAGTATAATACTAGAATCTGGCTTAAACCAAAGCCCACTAGTATTATCTGCCTGATCACAGTACGTGCACAAGTGTACGTAAGTGGTCGCGGCCCTACCGTAAAACCACATGGCCTTTACACGTTTTGCCCGGTGCAGGGAAACTCTCTGTGTGGGAATCTAAAGACTCGACACTACGCTGGCAGTGGGTTTAACCACAGGCCGCAAGCGGTACTAGCTGTACATAACGGTCCCCTGGTAGACGTCGATAAGAAGGCCGATGAGGTAACTCATCCGAACTCCTACTGAGCCTGTATGTGACAATCTCTGTACAGTCTGGTCTGTTTGTCTAAAAGTATCGCATATCGGGCCTAGGGGGATGGTGAACGTCAGACCCCTAAAAGCGATATAAGTCATGTCGGAGTGTAGCCCAGAACACCCTGAGAAACTACTGGAACACCTACCAGTAAATCTCACTTGCCATAGCCACGGACCTTTGAGTAATGGCTCTCCAACACAGCACGATATCAACCCCCAATACCGGGAGAGACGAATCCTATCTAACCGCCACTGCCTCTAAGTGCTTTGGGACTGTACCCAACTAGTACCTATTTGCATGACTCCTTTGAGCCGTGGTAGGATAGTGACCAAAGTACAGTGGGAACACACTTGAGGAGAAGTAGCAGTGTCAAGTCGATGGACTAAGCTGTACTCATGTCACCTGGGAACTGCTACTTAACGACAGGTATAATAACCATCAGCAGTTCCCGACGAGTCCTGTCCAGTGTACTCGTAACCTAATGAGCACCTGCATACTATCTCCAGTACGACGTACTGATGGTTGTGGGACAGACCATCTCCCGACCTGGGATGAGAAACGTATACACCTGTCTACTCCGGAGTATCGATGCCTCGTCTCGATAATCCTACGACTAGGGACCTGTATAAGGATGTGCTTGTAGATTACCCAGCCCCCACTAGTGTGACTGCCATCATAATGCTGGTAATCAAGCAAACATCCTAAGGACTCTACTAATATGTATAAGCGATATGCTAAAAGAAACATACGCACATATCTGAGTAGAAACAAACCAAGTAGCATACTACCATTTTTAGCAAGACTGTCAATACATCTGTGAATATCCCAAGCTTCCATTAGTAATATACAAGCCAGTATGATACAATAATGGCCTCTAGGGCTTATACACTAACAATCTCCCACTTGCACTAGGTCCATGTACTGGCGTATCGCAGACCTATCATCTCGATTAGCCGCTCAAACTGCGTCTGAGGGATGGCTTTCGTGAGTGGATCAACAGTGTTATCCTCTATATCTACTCTCCTCACCTCGATCTCCTTGCGATCTACGATCTCCCTGATCATGTGATACCGCCTTAAGATCTGTCTGGACTTTTGATGAGACCTGGGTTCCTTCGCTAAAGCTATAGCTCCGTTGTTGTCGCAATACAACGGTATTGGATCAACAATGGTAGGAACCACCTGAAGTTCGGTTATGAACTTCCATAGCCATACTTCCTCTTTTGCGGTGTCTTTATGCAGCTAACTACTCCGTTTCCAACGTCAAGTTAGCAACGGTGTCCTGCTTGGAGCTCTTCCAACAGACCGCCCCTCCATTGAGGGTAAAGACATAACCCGACATGGACTTGGAGTCATCCTTGTCACTCTGGAAGCTGGAGTCAGCAGAAGCCTCGATCTGGAGGTCTTTTCCGCCATACACCAAGAACATCTCCTTAGTCCTTCTCAGGTACTTGAGAATGTTCTTTACTGCTATCCAGTACTTCTCCTCTGGGTTCGACTGATACCGGCTTACAACGCTCAATGCGTATGCTACATCTGGTCTGATACATAACATCACATACATTATAGAGCCTACCGCTGACGCGTAGGGTATAGATGACATGCGAGCCCTTTCCAAATCAGTCTTTGGAGACATCTCTTTTGGAGAGGGTGATTCCGTGACAAGCCGGCAGATTACCGCGCTTAGAATCATCTATACTGAATCTTTTCAGTATAGTGTCTATGTACCTTGACTGTGAAAGTCCAACTATCCGTTAGATCTATCACGATAGATCTGGATCCCAGAATGTAGGAGGCATCACCCAGGTCCTTCATGGAGAACTTCTGTGACAAGAATCCTTTGACTAATTGTAGCATAGGAATATCATTTCCTATTAAGAGAATGTCATCCACGTACAAGACGATGAATACTACAATTCTCCCTACAATCTTACTGTAAATGCATGGTTCATCTGGATTTTTGTTAAAGTTGAATTCTTTAACAGTATCATCAAAACAGATGTTCCAACTCCGCGATGCCTGCTTTAGTCCATAAATGGATTTAAGCAACTTGCACACTTTCCCGCTGCTCCCACTCTGAGTGAAACCCACTAGCTGATCCATATAGACGCAGTCTTCCAAATTACAATTTAGAAAATCCGTATTTACATCCATCTGCCAGATCTCATAATCGTGGAAGGCAGTAATGGCAAGCAGGATCCGAATGGATTTAAGCATAGCCACTGAAGAAAAGGTTTCGTCATAGTCCAAACCAGGTCTTTGACGAAAACCGTTTGCAACAAGTCTAGCCTTATAGGTTTCAACCTTTCCATCTACACCAATCTTCTTTCTGAAGATCCATTTTCATCCTATGGGTTTTACCCCTTCTGGAGCAATGTCCAAAGTCTATACTTTGTTGGTGTACATGGACTCCATCTCGGTCCACATTGTATCTAGCCATTTTATCGAGTCGCCGCTCTGAATGGCTTGCTGGAAGCTAGTAGGCTCATCATTGTCAATGATGCAATCCTCTCGATCCCCGTCTATGAGAAAACCGTAGTATCTCTCGGGAGGATGAGATTGCCTACTACTTCTGTGGATTGGCGCTGGGATGTCCCTTTCTTCTGAAACTTCATGTTCTACCAAACTTTCAGTAATAGATTGTGGTTCTGGAATTTCTTCCAGTTCTACTGCGCTCCCACTAGTCTGATTTTCTAAAAATTCAGCTTCTAAGAAGTGGGGATGCTGAGAAACAAAAACCTTTTGTTCCTCTGCGTAATAGAAAAGATACCCCCTGGAGTTCTTTGGGTATCCCACAAACTTACACAGTACTGAGCGTGCATCGAGCTTGTCCGCATGCTGCTTTTTTACAAAAGCAAGACATCCCTATATCTTAAAGTACTTAAGACAGGGTTTCTTCCCACTCCACATCTGATATGGTGTGGTAGGCACAGTCTTGATTGGAACCTTGTTCAAAACATATGCAGCTGATTCTAGTGCATAACCCCAGAAGGATCGTGGTAACACAGCCTTACTCATCATGGAACGAACCATATCCAATAGGGTTCGATTCCGCCTTTCCGATACACCATTGTGTTTTGGCGTGTATGGAGGAGTAAGCTGAGAGAGAATTCTTTTCTCTTTTAGGTAACCCAGGAACTCGGCGCTTAAATATTCACCACCTCGATCAGATCTTAGTGTCTTGATACTTTTGCCTGTTTGTTTTCCCACTTCATTCTTGTATTCTTGGAATTTCTCAAAGGCCTCAAATTTATGCTTCATCAAGAAGACATGCCCATATCTAGAGAAATCATCCGTAAAAGTAATGAAATAGGAATAACCACTTCGCGCATGTGTAGACATTGGACCGCATACATCGCTGTGTATGAGTCCTAAGAGCTCGCCCGCTCTTACTCCGTGTCCAGTGAACGGAGTCTTTGTCATCTTTCCCATAAGGCAAGATTGACAAGTGGCATAAGACTGATATTCGAACGGATTCAAATATCCTTCTCTATGTAACTTCATCAACCGTGTTTCATTGATGTGACCCAGTCTACAATGCCATAAGAAAGCTTGATTTGTTTCTGGAGACTTTCTTTTAAGTGTGTTCTAGACACTGAAAACCTGAGCTTGATTCAATACGTATATACCGTCCTCTAATGTACCGGACCCAATCAGAACTTGATTTAGGTGGATGTGCACGACATCGCTTACAAATGTAAAATCATATCCCTCTTTTGAAAGCAGGGATACTTATATGATATTACAAGTCAAACTAGGTACATACAAACAGTTACGTAGAATCAATTTCTGCCCACTTGTCAGTCCTAGATGATATTCTCCCATGGATTCAGCATCCACACTCATTCCGTTCGCAACTCTGAGAGACATATCACCTACCCTGATAACTCTACGGTTTCTCAAAGCTTGTAACAAATTACAGATATGAGATCCTGATCCAGTATCTAGTACTCAGGAAGTAGAGTTAATTGACATACAGTTTTCAATCACAAACACACCCGAAGTCGAAGCTACAACATGCTTCGGATCCTGGATTCTGGCTTTCCAAGCCCTGCAATCCCTCTGCCAATGCCCCTTCCCATAACAACAGGAACAACCCTCATTCCCTACCGTTAACCTTGAAACTTTTGCCCTTCCCAGTCCTTCTACCTTATTGACACCACATATCAGCTTTGTGGTGGTCTTCTTCTTCTCACCCTTGGCTTCCACCTTGGATCCAGAAGAGGAAGA
This sequence comes from Agapanthus africanus, assembly GCA_030015575.1. NCBI lineage: Eukaryota > Viridiplantae > Streptophyta > Magnoliopsida > Asparagales > Amaryllidaceae > Agapanthus > Agapanthus africanus. The sequence continues at coordinate 544,876,617 of JASDDO010000014.1, read as the reverse complement.
TTCTCCAATAAGCAGAGTGGGTGTCACCCTGGTTTCCTTCAGGGTGCCCTCATCTGGAAGTATAACTTTCTTTCCCTAGGCGTAAGTAGGAGGTAGGGACTGTAGAATCAAGTCAGCATATGACCCATTTCTCAACGTGGTCTCCAGATCCGTGAGCTCATCAATATAGCTAGTCATCGTAAGGACATTGTCCCCTACAGATGACTCGACAGCCAACCTCGCTTGAAGCAATTCGTTTGAGGTCTTATATCTTATGATATGAGATTGCTCTCCATATAAAACTTTGTTATGGAGGAAGATAGAAACTAAGTCCATCTTCTCGTGCTGCCTCTGGTATACACCATCAACTGAGGCTATCACAAGGCACATGGCATTTGCACATTCTTTTTCCCTTGTCTTACGGATATCCATATCCACGATGGTGGAAACTGGACCTGGGAAGGCGGGGTTTTGAGTATTAATGATGTGGTCCAGCTTGTTATAGGCAATGGACATCTGGACAAACCATTGCCAGTCATTATAGTCAGATTCAGTCAATTTATTATCTAGATGTAACCTAGTCTCAGTCACATGGTCGCTGCAATTAAGAGAGAGAGAGAAGAAAACAATTAGCACGATGCTCTTGCAAGTTTAGATTGGTTTTTAATTTATCTAAACAGGATGGCTCCCACTGTTTCTCCAATCCTTCCTCAAACCATAAAAGAAGAACTAGTCAGGACTAATCTCACCGTACAATACTTGCTCAACCGTTCAGCCAGGTTAGTGTTGGTACTTCGAGGGATGTTTTACGATGCTTTCGCAAAGTTCCTTAATTAAATAACCTCTTTTCCCTGGAGGCGTAGCCCCGCTAACACTGTTCTAGACACCTCTTGGTTTATAGCATTGATCGTTAAGTGAAAATCTCCCGAAGAGTAGCATATACTCACAGTAGGATCGGGACCTAAATATCATTGTGTGATAATGCTGAAGGAATCCTACCAACATTATCAAACTCCAAATGGTATGTAGCACTAGCAAATTTCAGATTCTTTAGAAACTCCCTATATGGATTTTTGCCCCATGCTTTTATGCCTTAACGTTGGCCAAAATATCATAAGTCACATGTCAAGTTCTACCCATCATTATCCAGGGTAATTTGAACCCACCCGTACATACCCTTGACGTTGGCCAAAATGGTAGTACGAATGTCCTAAACCAACGCATATATCTATGCAACAGATGAATATCCAGCATCTACCAATCACTATGCCTTGGCATTGGTCAAAATACATAGCTTGAATACTACTGAATATTCATATGAAACGACGGAGGGCTACGAGTGGTTTTGGCAAAACCGTGAACGTAGTGAACTTGATATAATCGAAGGAACCTGATAGCTTTTTTTAAAAAGGAGTGGTTTAAGCTCCGCAATTAAAAAACTGCTGCTTTAAAATAACCGAGTGGTTTTTAAAATTTTATCCAATGATTCAACTTTGGTTTATTTGCTTTACATTAATCTAATGCAGTACCATCATTTAAACCTATCATTGCAGAAAACAACGAAAATACAACGTACGCTTATGCCATCCGCATTCGCCACTGGGCCCCGTCATCACCCGTTAGGTTACTTAACTAACGACAGACCGGGGGCTGGACTAGCGCGGATGCAAAACATAAGCAACGCGTACTTGATATCATATATATATATATGTACATTTGTCTGACGCAATTATAGGCATTCCAGATCACATATGAACACATTGGATATATTAGGAAGTCCGCGTTTCGTTTGAGCCTGCATCAAAAGACGGTTTCCACGGTCGTGATGAATAGCCAAACCCCACCCTAGATCCCTACGGGTGCAGCAAACTACCCGTCAAATACCCGAAATAGAACAACCTCCCTCAACAAAGTGAGTAGGTCACTCGGCACTTCAAAGTATCCGGTAGTTTGTGCACTCCACCTTGGGTCTATCCTAGGAGCAATAAACAGTAAATGAAATAATACAACGGTGGCTTCAATCTCAACCCGGATGTGCCCCGTGAAATAATATTACAACAAATTACAATTTACATCGAATGAAAGATAAAAACTCTCATCTCACATCCCTGGCTATTCATCCAGGACAATCCAACAAGTTCATATACACAAATCGATATCACAGAAATGTGCAACCCCCAACTAACCGATATATAGAAATTAGCGGAAGTTTACGAACACATATAAACATCACCAACCTTGTAAAGTAACAACGATATTAGAATCCCGCACCCAATTAGCAAACACATCCAATTTTCCAAGACCCGAAAATCCAGTGAGCTAAATTTCAAAAACTGAAAGTTTTGAGTCAATCCGGGAGTCGAAACGAACTCGAAATCCGTCCGAATCTTCACGGAGGAAAATGCACATGTTAATAAGTTGAATTGGGGGCCTCAGGGGGGTACCCACCTTGCGGGGCCACCACGAGGTGGCCCCACAAAGTGGGCAGACCCGAGAGCACCATCTGGTAGTGCTCTTGGGTCACCACCATCCAAGGCCACCAATTGGTGGTCTTGGGTGGTGGTCCCGGCCGTTGGTCCCCCCGGGCTGTCCCCGTGGTGCGCATGCTTCATCCCGTGGCTTCTCGGTTCAAACCATGAGCCTGCGGGGTGTGCAAATAACTCAAAACCTCACTTTTCAAAACTGTTTTTGTCGAAAGTTTTCCGGCGAAAAAAACGGCGGAATTCTAACATCGTTACAAGATATCTAAGGTTTATGAAAGTCTCTGATACCACTGTAAGTCGATGTCACGCACCCCATGTGTCCGCGGGGAGGCTGAAATAGCAAAAAATGATTTTTACGAGCTTCGCAACACCGACTCAAACCAAGGATCAAACACAAACCATAGCTAGCAAACTACGAGAGGTTTAACTGCTCGGATTCGAAGTTATACCTCATGATACAAGTCCTTCGGGTCTTCATCGTTGTCCTATACTCATCGTCGGCTCCAAGGATCGTAACGGATCGCGGCTACCTCGACGGCCTCCTCGAGTCAAAGACGATCTACCCGAGAGTCTATAGTCCGAGCTCCTATCTCGAATCTGAGATAACTACGGCTTCTAGTTTGCTAATCTAGAAGTCTTAGATGGTGTAGAGTATTTAGATGGATTAATTTGTCACTTCAAATCTTAGGATCCTCAACACATGAGAGATTTTAGGGTTTGAGGAAGAAGAAGATGAAGACTTGAGAGAATGAAAGTGTTTGTGATGAATAATGATGAAGCATTACTCATGATTGAATAATATGAAGCATACAAATATCTATCAAATAATATCTAGTAAATATCTTAGCATACTTCATTTAATTCAAGTAGTGAATCACCTCATGAGTCATGGTTCATTTAATGCAAACATACACCTCATTTCCTCCACCTCATTTAAGCTTTAATCAAAAGATAAAAACCTTAATGAGTCACCTTCTTCTAGAAGCTTCCCGACAAATTACGAGACCGCCCCTCCCATCCGTATTTACAAAAAATACGGATAAACTGAGACTAAATAAATCCATCAATATAATATTAGAATCCGGCTTAAACCAAAGCCCACCAGTATTATCTTCCCGATCACAGTACGTGCACAAGTGTACGTAAGTGATCGCGGCCTGCCATAAAACCATACGGCCTCTACACCTTTTGCCCGGTGTAGGGAAACTCTCTGTGTGGGACTCTAAAGACTCGACACTACACTGGCAGTGGGTTTAACAACAGACCGCAAGCGGTACTAGCTGTACGTAATGGTCCCCAGGTAGACGTCGATAAGAAAGCCGATGAGGTAACTCATCCGAACTCCTACTGAGCCTGTATGTGACAATCTCCGTACAGTCCGGTCTTTTCTTCTAAGAGTATCGCATATTGGGACTAGGGGGATGGTGAACGTCAGACCCCTAAAAGCGGTATAAGTCGTGTCGGAGTGTAGCCCAGAACACCCTGAGAAACTACTGGAACACCTACCATTAAATCTCACTTGTCGTGGCCACGGACCTTTGTGTAATGCTTCTCCAACACAGCGCGATATCAACCCCCAATACCGGGAGAGACGAATCCTGTCTAACCGCCACTGCCTCCAAGTGCTTCGGGACTGTACCCAACTACTACCTATTTGCACGACTCCTTTGAGCCGTGGTAGGGTAGTGATCAAAGTACAGTGGGAACACACTCGAGGTGAAGTAGCAGTGTCAAGTCGACGGACTAAGATTTACTCATGTCACCTAGGAACTGCTACCTGACGACAGGTATAATAACCATCAGCAGTTCCCGACGAGTCCTGTCCAGTGTACTCGTAACCTAATGAGCACGTGCATACTATCTCCGTAAGACGTACTGATGGCTGTGGGACAGACCATCTCCCAACCTGGGATGAGAAACGTATACACCAGTCTACTGCGGAGTATCGATGCCCCGTCTCGATAATCCTACGACTAGGGACCTGTAACATTTCAGAAAATATAAAATATTATTTTTGGAATTTAATATTAAAATAATATTTTTCCCGAAAACTGCCCGATTTGCGAAATTGGGGTTTTCGAAAAAAAGGTATAAATATATACCAATAATTATGAAATAAATAGAAATTAAAATGATTTATTCATTTAAAAATATATTTAAAGGATTTGGCAATTTTAAAATTTATTATATGCAGTTTCGATAAAAAAAACCCGATTAGTGCACTGCTAATCGCGATTAAGCCAAATCCGCATTTCTACAGTTTTCCATGGTTAGTACACCATGACATGTTTCATTTGTTACATGTTTCATTTCTTTTGTGTTATGGTTTATTGGTGGCGAGAAAAGAAAAAGGAAAGAGAAAAGGTCAAAGGGGACAAAATGATTAGGTTAGGTGGGCTTTTGGAGAGAGAGAGAGTGTGTGTGTGAATTGGTGAGAGAGAGGGAGGGGGCTGCTGCCCTTTCATTTCCCCTATCTTTTTTTCATCTCTCCTTCATCTCCCTCAAGCCACAACCCTCCACTAAAATTCCTAGATCTATCTCCTAACAATCCCCAAAACCCTACACACCCTTCACAAATATTAATCCCCTCTTCAACCTCTATACATGGGACCAAGAAAAATTCAGTTTTGATGATCTTAAGGATTCATGGGTGATATATGAGGTAATCCCTTCACTAATTGGGTAGTTTTTCATTTACTTTAGTATTCATATGTGTTTAGATGTGATATTGTGAAGATTAGTGAACATTAGGAAACCCTAGTGAAGGTTTGAGTGTTGTTTGAAATTGGTGATGTTAGAGGCTGTTAACTAGACTTGGGTGCTATTTAAGGACCTAGACCAGACCTTAGAAACCCCAAAACACGGATTTAGAAACCCCGACATCGGATAAATGTGTGATTTTAGAGGGTATTTTGGAATCTGGAGCAACCCGGGGACACTAGAAATGATTTTGGGATTACTGGGAGTCGTGCAGGCACCTAGGAAGATACCACCAAGACCTGAGCCTCATTCCCTGCACCCAAGCCGCAGATTTAATCAATCTGGCCTCAATTTGCGGCCAGAGTAGGGTAGAATTGTTCCAGTTTTGTTCCATGGCTCCTTTTGCACTAAATTAGACCCCTCCTATATGCAGTTTTGGCTAATTGTCACCTGGGGAAAATCTGGAAGCATTTTGGTGTGTTTTAGGCTATGTTTTCCGTATTTTAAAATGCACTTTCTTGATATTTGGATTTGTATTTGGTTGTTGGGTGTTTGTACATCGACAACAAGGGTTGTTTGATTGTTTTGCACGTTTAGGCCATAGGTTCTAACCTATGAGCACGCCGTGCGCTGTATCGGTTTTCTGCCCCGATTTTAATACGTATTGCGATTGTTTATTATTGTAGGTACACTCGCATGTTTCCGAGGCGAAGAAGCGCGGCGTCATCGATTTCGGCGAGCGAAGACTAGGTGAGTAGATCTATATCTACCGGGGAAGTCGGGTGGATGGCGTATAGCACCCCCGCAAACTTTTGATGGAAAACCGATTTCTAGAATATAGTTAGGAAACCTAGATTAGGAAACTAAGGTTAGAATGAGATAGCTATGAAACCATATTAGAAACTAGAGGATAGTTAGAAGTGATATGTTACGACTATCATAGGATCGCGTTTAGCGATATTGCCGTTTAGGATACTGTAGGATTAGATAGTCGAGGTAGATGCGTCATCCGAACCATACCTTTTTCTAACCCGAAGAATTGTATGTATCTTTTAAATATGTACCTTGAGGGATATTACGGATTTTCAAATGATATCTTTTCCTTAAAACACCGTAACCCATATTTTCAAAACTACGATTCGCTTCTTTAAAATCTGCTTGTATGGTTCGGGTGTGTATGCTAGATTAGATACCTATACTTATAGTAGAGATAGAAGGTTTAGGTAAACTCGGCTTGATATGAGTTATAAATGCGATGAAAAGAATACAAGACGAATTTGATGATATGATGAGATGATGATATGATATGATGGTATACGGATGCGAGTCGATCGAGTTGATTTATACCTTGCCGGTCCCCTGATATGAGATTATTGCAGATGTGACCTGGGACATAGGTACCTAGATATATATACATTTATAGAATGTTGTGAATCATGGATGATAGGCCGTATGTGATATTAGGCTGTACCGTCTTTGGTCGTATAGGATGATAGGATCCCTATTAGTATAAAGCCGCCGCACGATGATATTCCGTGCGTGATGAGTTTGACTTGATGATTGATCCTTACCCTTAACTAGAGGTTGCCGTACGATGGATTATACCGTACGCGATGTTACTTGGCTAGATGCCGATTGATAGATTCACCGACTCGGACATATGATAGTTACGTATACCTTATAGCTTTTAGCTGATGATTTACCTTGTGCTGCATTCATGATATTATTATTGCATCGCATGTACCTGTGATAGTACACCTGCACTATTATCGATGATGCATATGTTACACGTACACATATTTGCCGGCTCACACACTTCATCATCGATAATTTCCATGTCACTACACAGCAGGGTTGCTGCATCATGATATATACATTGATACATTCATACTTGCGGATATACACATTTGTATATCCATATTCGTGCACATATACATTGATACATTCATACTTGCGGATATACACATTTGTATATCCATATTTGTGCACACATACATTGGTACATCTATACTTGCGCATATACATATTGTACCTACATAGATAACTGATTTTATTGGGAGATTGGGAACCGCATGTTATATTTTAAAAACTGGAATCATTTTAAAAGAGAGGTTTCCCCTTAATATGTCATATCACTGTTCCAAGTTGCATGATATATTGATATGCTTACAATTTAGTTATATGTCGCATACATCATGCTCTATGTATTTTACGCATTGAGATATGCTGTTTTTATGAGATTTCTGGATTTGAGAACCGTGGTTATTTTAAAAGGAAGCATGTACTGTTTTAAAAATCCGGTTTTTCTTGATATGATATTTCAGTGCGTCCACCATGTGTTTTCTCGGTTCTGAGAGTGGCATGTGAAACCCGATTCGAGGAGTGGTAGGCACCGATTGCGGGTACATGGTGGACCCGGTGAGGTATCCCGGGGCAAGAAGACTCAGATATGTTAGACGGTGAGCCCGGCAGGGGAGCACTACCTACCGGTGATAGTATTTGGGCTCGGCGGATATCCGGAGGATACCGACCGGAGTCAAGAGATGATATGGGCCGATCTGGACTGACGGAGCCCGTGGGCCGATCCAGACTGACGGAGCCCGATATATGAGGATTTACGTGCCGATGCTAGGCACTGTTTTCATGATGTTTTCGAGTGTCGATGCTAAGCACTCAGGTTCCATGATTTTGATGTGTCGGGAGGGACACCGTTGATATACATCCTCATACTTTCATGCACACTCTTTTATGACGTTTACATGCATGATGTTGTTGCGTCAGTGGTTGACGCGTAGACTGGATCCACATACATACATACATACATTGATTTTACTATTGGAGGTTATACACATGCTTATAGACATTGATTCATGGGTGGACGAGATCCACATATCTGCATACCTTGATTATGGTTGGACGATACCCATATACATGCATTGATTATTACTGTTGGATGTTATCGACTTGCATATAGATACTGACTACCTTGTTGGCACATATTCGACCCGGTCATCTTAGATATCATAGTATTACCTTATGATATAGTTTACTTAGGAGTCGTTGTTTATTCGATTTCTACTTGTAGATATATTTCTATTCACGAGTTGGCAACTCACCCCCGTTGTGCCACAGTTCTTGCAGGTTGACCGCTTGGATCAGTAGCGGCTTCGCTGGCACACAGTTCTATTCGGGTGTTTTGCATGGTAGGTGGGACATTTGTATCATACCCACTCTTGTATTATATTTAATATTGTATCTAGTTAACTCCATCAATCAATCAAAAATTGTAAATTGTATAAGTGATGAGACTTAGTGAGACTCGTAGTTGCGAGATTTGAGCGATGGGTTTTATATTCACTTTGGGGGTTATATCTTGCTCATTTCTTTATCTTTTGTGGTGAACTTTGCCGTTGGATATCGTATATCTATTTATGCTATATTGCGTGGTTGTGATCCGCCGTTTGGCGAAGAGCTAGCTCCCGCTTGGGGATGCCTTTATCATTATTATATATTTGTGGGTTTGGATCAAAAAATACAAAGGAGGTGCTGCCAAAATTTTTTTAAAGACGATACACGTTTTCAAACTAGTAAATTTCACATGCATCATTCATGTTCCTTTTCTATGCATTAAGGAAAATTGATTTCATATACCTTTATTTCAAAACCTCACCTCCTTTATTTTCTTAAAAAGGTTTAGATTTCTGAGTTTCATCTTACTTGAATTCCGTTACGTCTTTAGACATTGCGTGATTCAAGTGCTGGTCACGAGCTAATATTTCGAGTCGTGACAGGACCTGTATAAGTATGTGCTTGTAGATTACCCAGCCCCCACTAGTGTAACTGACATCACAACGCTGGTAATCAATCAAAGATCCTAAGAGCTCTACTAATATGTATAAGCGATATGCTAAAAGAAACATACGCATATATCTGAGTAGAAACAAACCAAGTAGCATACTACCATTTTGAGCAAGACTGTCAATACATCTGTGAATATCCCAAGCATCCATTAGTAATATAAAAGCCAGAATGATACAATAATGGCTTCTAGGGCATATACACTAACAGCAATATAGATCTCAAGAGAGGATATCGCCGTATTTGGGGCGATGCACTATGTTTGAGGCGGCGCCCTAATTTAAGGACATTTCGGTCCATTGTTAGTTTAGGGACATCTCGGTCCAAGGCCAGTTTAAGGACGTAGTGGTCCACTGTTACCATTTTCGAGGCAACAGATCTTCTGGATACTACTTTCAGGGTTCTGACTCGGGAAGATAGCGAGTAAACACGGGTGTTGTCATCTATCATTAACCTAGGTCATAACCCGTTAGGCGTAGTATCTTTTGAGGAATTGGTCATTTATTGGCCGGAAGGGTCTTTCGCCATGCATATCCATGAGCAGGTAGGCCCCACCCTGGTAGACCTTGTCTATGATGTACGGGCCTTCATAGTTCGTCTCGAATTTCCACCGTTTTGCCCGATTGGGGATCATAAGTCTTTTGACGACTAGCACGAGTTCACCTTGGCGGAATGTTCTCGGCCTGGTCAGTTTTTTATATGACTGCGTCATCCTTGCCTTATAAGCCTCTAGGTTCTGTTGTGCTATAAGGCGAGTTTCGTCGAGGGCAATTTCCTCAGCGATTTTTTCCTTTCCCTTTGTCCTTTTTGCTCGAACTCTTATTTGTAAGTCCAAGATTTTTTCATGTAGCGTGCGACTACGCTATTCTCGCAGTTCTTCTCATCCTCTTCTTTTTTGGAGGTGGATTTCTTGAAGAGAGGGCCGATGGTCATTTCTTCCTCAGAATCGCTCCCGAAGGTAAGAACTTGGAATCCATTTTTGGATTATCCATTTTTGGATTTATTTCATCTTTCCCGACCGGTATCAATCATATGACAGTTTCCAGTCATTTTCTCATGCGCACTTGTCGAACTTCTTTGTTGTCGACGAGCTTCGTGTTTCATCCTCTTGAACTGTTGTTGATGGGCAACATATCCTTGCCACTACTTCTTGAAGGCACTGCATTCCTCGGTGGGGTGGGTAACCTACTGATGATATAGGCAGTAGTTTGGATGTATATCCGCTCCGTCAAGGCACATGACCCCGGGAGTGTTTTCCACGAGAAGGGGCAGCTTCATTCTTATTGATAGGGCTTTGGAGAACTGCTTCTCTACTTTGATCCTACTCTTGTTTGTGGCGGGAGTGCTTTGGCTTAGTTGGAGTACTTTATGACTCGTCCTTACCGCAGCTTCTTCATCCTGACGCCGACGCTTAGCCTTTTTGTATATGGTTGTTTCGCGTTCTCGGTCAACTTTGCTCTTTCGAAAGGATTCATTTAACAACCTATCGATTGGGTCTTCTGACAGTTCCGGGGATTTTGGCGCCGATCCTGCCCCCAGTTCCTCTGCGTTGTTTTTTGACGCCGAGGGAGCTTCTTCATCATTTGACGACGAATGGGAGACATGTGGCAACTTGCTACATAGTCTTTGGTTTCTTCTGATGAGTTATTTTCCTCATCGTTGTCACTCTCTTCGTTCTCAAGAATATGCTTGAGGAATTCTTCGATGGTGACCGGTGTCCGCGCCTTCTGGTTGTACTCCTCCAGCGCGTCAATGTACCTCTGTAATTCTGTGTGTTTGTCGTCATACTCGACAGGTTGCACATACTTCTTGGTCTTCTTCTTTTTCTTCGAAGATTTTGAAGGTTCGACTTGGGGATTTTGTCCTTTGTCGAAAGTTTTCGGTACGGGACGCGGTTTCAGCATCCCTTCGATGATTTCCGGTTCAAGTGGGCTCTTCCACCAGATTGCCGGACTTGCCTGGAGATCCTTCAGCATTTTTTTGGTTTTAGCTGAAAGGACAACTTCCCATGGAGCTTCTTCTACGAGCGAGCATGATGCCCCCGGTGCATCCACCTTTTTGGGAGTGTGCTTCTTGGGGGGGAGGGGGTTTATCCTCCGGTTCTCAGACAGCGTGAACTTTCTCCGTTGATACTGGTCCTCGATCCAGTTCTTGAAGACGTAGCAATCCTCAATTGGGTGGCTCACTATTCTATGATAGGAGCAGTAGTTGGGGTTGTTGACGTCGCCGGGTTGCGGTGGACACCGTGGGTCTGGCAATGTGATGAGTTTGCTGCGCACTTCCAATTCAAATAGTCTCCTCATCTTGTAGCGGGGAAACGAGTAAGCACGTTCTAGCCTTTCTTCCAGGGATAGGCGTGGACGCGTGTTGTTTTGGCGAGCAGCCGGTTTTGGGCCACTCGGTTGCTGTTGAGTATTGGAAACGAAGGCCGCTTTCCCTTTACCCTTGGCATTTCGAGGGTCCATTTTCGAAGAGGAATGCTCGTGGCCCATCTGGTCCATTTGGGCCAGTTTGTCAATCAGAGCATGGAAGGTGGTCGTCTTGAAGAAAGTTATGAACTGGGGCACCGTCATTTAAGAATCTAGTGTCCCGATGAACATACCCACGACAGGAGATTCTTCGATGCGTTGTTCGCACTTCGACCATAGGTTCCGCCACCGAATCGCGTATTGGACCCAGGTTTCTCCTGACTTCAGCCTGGCATTGATTAATACCATGATCGGGGTGCGCTCGCTTGCGCTGGAGAACCGCTGTGTGAACTGCAGTTCCATCTCGGTGAATGTTTTGACGGAGTCATTTGGGAGCTCCGAGTACCATTCGAATGCCGTCTTCGACAAGCTACCGACAAACTGGCGAAGCAGCAGTTTGTCATCGCCTCCAATATTGCCGCATAGAGCTCTGAACTGAGCAACATGCTGATGTGGATTGCCTGTCCTTTTGTACACATGAAACTTGGGGATCGTATATCCTGGCGGGTACTTGATTTGGTCATACCAGCTCGGATACGGTCGCCAAGTTTTGACAGTTTGGCCAGCCGCTTCACTAGCTTGATGAGCTCGTATTTGTTGAGCTAAATAGTCATCGACAGCGGCCTTGGAGATTGTTTCCACTTTGGCTGTTGATAGAGCCGGAAGAGGGTTTGATGTTTCCCCTCTGTCATTCTCGATTATTATCGGAGGATCTTCAGCTGGAGGTTCTGGTTGGATCATCATTCCAACTATATCTTGGAACAAAAGCGCCGGCTTCTTTATATTAGCAGCTTGTTCCGCGACCTCCATGTCTTTTCTTTCTAGCACCCTCCGCAGGAACTCTGTATCGGTCTCCTGCTTCTGGCGCTGTTCAGATGCCGATTCTGGGTTTTCTTTTGCCCGGTGAGTGATGACATTTTGATCAGTATTTCCTGGAGCTTATGTTGTTGCTCCTGAGTTTTTGTCAACGAACGAGTTTGCGGCCGATGAACCACGGAAGCATGACTTTTCTCTTTCCCGGAAGCCATGTAGACCATGTGCACTATCATACCCCCAGACTTAGGGCGTTTGGGTCCATCACCTTTGGAATTTTCCGCCGGTGGTGGGATTTTCTCCAGCCTCATCCTTTTATGGGAGGTTGAAGTTGAAGGAGCCGTTGTAGCAGGCGCCTGTGTAGAAGACGTCCCTCCCTGAATAACGGAGGGATGGCCTTTCTCCTGCCGAACCTTCATTTTCTTCAATCGGCGAGAGTAGTTCTTGTTGATCACAGAATCTTGGACTTTTCGCCAGACCCTGTGGATTTGGGAAGAGAGACGCTGAGGGGGCTGCTCCGGCTTTTCCTGCATCATGTTTTCAGAAGGCGGAGGAGATTTCTTCAGCACCGCGGTTGGAGAGTTCTTATGCACCCTCCTATGCAGATCAAAGTTGTTCCCGGTTAGAACATCATTGTCAATTTCCACCATTGGAGCTGGTGGGGTGAGTCCGTAGGGGGAGTTGCCCCCAGCTCTTCTCACTCGGCACCAGTGGCGATGTCGAGCGTGCCCTGCAGATGGGACGACCTCAGTTGTGGAAGCGGCTCCGTCATGCCCCCTGCTTTGGTGAGGGGCTACTTCTGGTGCCTGCCTGTCGAAGACTAACGTCCTTTGATAGAGAATAGCCAATCTTTCGAAGGCCGACTTTCTGGTAGGGGAAGAACTTTTGATGAGTTCACCTTCCGGAGGAGTTGGGAGGACTATCCGTTTTGGGATAGCCCCTTCAGGTATTGCGGGCCCACTTGAGCTTCGGCTCAGCATGTTGAAGACCGAGTTGGCAGACTTGGACGACCCGTGGAGAGGGGCCGTGGAGGTTGCAAGTCGATCGAAGACCGACTTCTTGGGAGCTTCCTGTGGTGGCATTAGGGCGCTGAAGTTTGCTGGCGGGAGCATGGTCCCGAAAAACAATCCAGTGGTGGCTTGAGTCACTTGCCTCACCAGAATTGAAAAGATGGAGGTCGTATTAGGCCCGTATGTCACTCCTCCAGTTGGGGCGGAGCGGGAGTTGCTGTTGCAGTTTGTGCAGCTGGAAGCCATTGATGTTCACTTCTTCTTTCTGCATTGGAACAAGACACCAAATCTTAGTAACTCGAATCCAAGGGAAACTATAGCGAACCGCGATTTTCTTCGCGAAACACGACACACAAAGTGTGGAGTGGAAAGAGAAAAAGGTCCCACCGGGTGTGCCAGAATCTATTCACCGCCGAAAATGGGGACGAACCGGGATGGATCGTCCTACCTGAATTTGGGGGCATATGCTATTTGGATTTATTCATCCACCTCTCCGAAGATGCCAAGTTGATTTATGGCACCGTATATCGGAGGTTTGGACGGATTCGGTCGTTGTAGCATGACTTCATCAGATTCCCCTCGTTTGCGAGGGGTTTTTATTGTGGGGACGCTCTTCCCTGCAGGCGGAAGCCCTTGCAGTTAATTACGTTATCGCATCGTGATAACCACTTTCTCCTGCTCCGAAAGTTCACTTTGTGTAGTGTGTGTTTTTGTTTTTTTGGGTTGCCCGTGGATTGTATATGGAGACTAATTTATGTCGTCGCCCGTAGGGCGTGTATTAGTCCAAATACGTATATCTTAGATTTGGGTTTTTTATATTTAAGGATCGTTAATATATTTTGAGATTAAGATCGACTTAAATGTATGTGAGCATTTAGGGGCTCGATTTGTTTTTGTTAAGGATACATTAGTCAAATTTGAGACTAAAATCCACTTAACGGGGTTTCAGAATCATTTTTATTTCAGATCCAACAAAAGAGAATTTGGGTTCTATTGTTTTAATTTAAGGACGTTTCGGTCCATTATCGCCATTTTGGAGACGAATATTAGTTTAGGGACATTTCGGTCCATTATCGTCGTTTTGGAAGCGAATATTAGTTTAAAGACATTTCGGTCCATTACCAGTTTAAGGACGTAGTAGCCCATTGTGTTCATCTTGCGCGCACGTGTATTTGTTACGTGACGGGATGAACAAGAGTGATATGGAATGTGTTAGGTTACGGCAGCGCCCCTGCCATCAATCCATGACTAAATACGGAACAAAAATTTATAAAACTTGGCGCTACCACAACCAATTACCAGGATCTACTCATAAGCCCTAGATAACAAAACATGCAAAGAAGTTAGAATGGTTATACCAAATAGATTTATGTCCTTCGGTCTTCAACCATCATTCCAAGCTCTTAGGGGCTTCCTTGATCAAGCTTGATCTCCGGTCTCCCTCCATCGAAGATGATCCTCCCGAGAGTCTATGCAACGAGCTCCAACCTCATATCCGAGGCAACTAGGGCACCTAGATCGCTACTCTAGATACCGTAGATGAAGTAGAGAGTGATGAAGGATTAGTTTGTCTCAAGACACCCAAGGATTCTAAACTCATGAGAGGGTTTGGGTGGAGCTAGAGGAAGAAGAAGATGACATGAGAATGAGGTGCTGAGAGCAACTCAAAAGAGAGAAAAAGAAATGAATAATCGCTTGTATTTTTGTTTGTTGTGTGAGTGTGATAAGAAATAATGGAGCCATCACATAAATGTCCATGTCTCCAAAATATTTTAGTCAACAAAAAATATCTCAAGTCAACATAATCTCACAAAAAACAAAAACCCTAAGCATGCTAGAATGGTAACCATGGGTCACTAATTAGCCATGCCACCAAAAATTCAATAAACACCTCATCCTACACCTCAATAACCTTTTAATCCAAAAAGGTCTAAACCATGATGTGGTTTAATCTTCTAAAAGTAATCTTGAAATAAATTACAAGAATACTCCTCAACCGTATATACATACCAACATCCGTATTCTAAAGAATACGAATACAATGAGACGAAAATAATCCAACAACATAATATTAGGATCCGGCTTAAACCAAAGCCCACTAGTATTATCCGTCCGAACATCATGCGTGCACAAGTATACGTATGTAATCGAACCCTGCCGTAAAACCATACGGCCTTTACATCGTTTCGGCCGAAGCAGGAAAACCCTCTGTGTGGGACTCTAAAGACTCGTCAATATGCTGGCAGTGGGTTTAACCACAAGCACGTCAGCAGTACTAGCTGTACGTAACGGCTGCCCAGGTATTGAGCAAAATGGAAGCCGACGACCAAATTCATCCTGAAACCCTACTAAGCCTGACAGTGACAATATCCGTACAGTCCGGTCCGTTCGTCTATGAGTATCGCATATCGAGTCTAGGGGGTGGATAAAATCAGACCCCTAATAACGCGCCATTTAGTGTCGGTATGAAGCCCATCACGACCTGAGAAACTACTGATCCGAATCAGTAATTCTCGACTACCTTGGCCAAGGATTTCTGGTGATGGTCACCCGTGCACACCGCGACATCAACCCCCAATACCGGGAGAGACGAATCCCCTGACGATCCTCTCACTGCCTCCATGTGGCTCGGGACTGTACCCAACTAAAACCTGTTTGCATGGCTCCTTTGAGCCATGGTAGGGTAGTAATCAAAGCACAGTGGGAACTCACATGAGATAAATGATGATCTCAGGTCGATAAACTAACCTGTACACATGTCACCAGGGAACTGCTATCTGACAATAGGTATAATACCAACTAGCATGTTCCCGACGAGTTCGTCCGGTGTACTCATAACCCAATGAGCACCAGTATACATCTTAGGTGAACCGACTAACACCAATGGTTTGTGAGACCGGCCACCGCCCTTCGTCAGGGTCTCGATCAGTATACACTAGTCTACTCTTGGAGTATCGATGCCCAGTCTCGAAAATCCCACGACTAGGGACATTTTAAGGATGTGCTTATAGACCACTCAACTCTCACGTATATGATCGCCATCATACTGCTGGTAGTCAAGAAAGAATACTATGGGCTCTATCAACATGTAATATTGATCTGTAATGTCACTTGAAGCATGTACACGATGATAAAGACAAACCAGATAGCATACTATCATCTTAAGTAAGACTGTTCTACCGGTGTAGGTCCTTCCTCAATCATTGCAATCACGTGCCTGCAATCCAATAATTGACTTGAGGGCACTATAGCCAACAATCTCCCACTTGCACTTAAGGCTATTATTGCGGTGTTGCATACTCACAGCCCGTGTGATATCGTACACCCAACTTCTTGTTGGATATATGTATGCCCTATAGGCTATTATATGATAGTGGATGTATCGGTATGTGTATATATATATATATATTAAGAGGACATTCTTGCTCGACATGATAGTATGCTATCTGGTTGTAATTTTTCTTGACATGTTCATTTGATCATGCATCTTACTCATATGGTACTTGTTGATAAAGCGCTTAGGATATTTGCTTGACTACTGAGACTATGATGTAGATCATACTAGTGGGACAAGTGTATTTTATAAGCATATCCTTGAAATGTTCCTAGTCGTAGGTGTATCTGTTAGTGTATATGCCCTAGAGGCCATTACTGTATCATACTAGTTTGTATATTACTTAATGGATGCTTGGGATATTCACCTTGTATATACAATCTTGCTCAAAATAGTAGTATGCTACTTGGTTTGTTTCTACTTCAATGTGTACATGTGTTTATTTTTGTATATCGCCTATACACATTAGTGGAGCCCTTAGGATCTTTGCTTGATTACCAGCGATGTGATGGCCGTCACACTAGTGGGGCTGGGTAATCTATAAGCACATCCTTATGCAGGTCCCTGGTCGCAGGACTATCGAGACAGGGCATCGATACTCCGGAGTAGACCAGCGCATGCGCTTCTCATCCCAGTATGGGAGACGGTCTGTCCCACAGCCGTCAGTACGTCGTACTTGAGATAGTATGCGGGTGCTCGTTAGGTTACGGGTACACTGGACAGGACTCGTCGGGAACTGACTAGTTGGTATTATGCCTATCGTCAGTTATCAGTTCCCAGGTGACATGAGTACAGCTTAGTCCGCTGACTTGACACTGTCACTTCGCCTCGAGTGTGTTCCCACTGTACTTTGATCACTACCCTACCACGGCTCAAAGGAGTCGTGCAAACAGGTAGTGGTTGGGTGCAGTCCCGAAGCACTTGGAGGCAGTGACGGTTAGACAGGATTCGTCTCTTCCGGTATTGGGGGTTGACATCGCGCTGTGTCTAGGAGAGCCATTACACGAGTAGTCCCTGGCCAGGGCAAACGAGATATACTGGTAGGCTTCCAGTGTTATCTCAGGATGTTTTGGGCTTCGCTCCGGCACGACTTGTACCGCTATTGGGGGACTGACGTTTACCGCCCCTAGGCCCGCCATGCGATGTATCAGACGAACAGACCGGACTGTACGAAGAATGTCACACTCAGGCTCAGCAGGAGTTCAGATGGGTTTCGCCTCGTCGGTCTTCTTATCGGCATTACCTGGGGACCGTTACGCACAGCTAGTGCCGCTTGTGTTCTGTGGTTAAACCCACTGCCAGCGTAGTGTCGAGTCTTTAGAGTCCCACACAAAAAGCTTTTCGCCTTTAGGCAAAAGAGTAGAGGTCGCATGGTATTGCGACAGGTCGCATGGTTTTGCGATAGGGTTCGGTCACATCCGTGCACTTGTGCACGTACAGTGTCCGGACAGTTTACACTGGCGGGCTTTGGTTTAAGCCAGATCCTAGTGTACCTTTTGGGATTGGATTTATCCAGTTTGCATTCGTGTTCCTCGGAACGCGGATGCGGGTGTGTATGCACAGTTGACAGGGAGGCAGAGGCAGTGGATTCTCATTAGGGTTGTTGACAGTTGACCGTTGACTATTGACCTTTTGATCAACCCTAATGAGAATATGATATGTGATTAACTATTATATTAATTAAGTATTATGGTGACATGGTTGTTGACTTTTGTTGACTTTGTTGACTTGTTGACTTTTTTTGACTTGTTGACTTTGTTGACCGGTTGACTAGGCTTGACTAGTTGACCATCATGATAACCATAGCCATCATTTCATGGCAAAGACTTTTACTTGCTTGCTCATTTGTGTAAAATGAGTGCATGATATGATATGGTTATGGTTACTTCAACCATCACATAAGACTTTTGTTGATATGATGAGTTATGATTAGTTTGGATTATGAGAGGGTGAAAGACAAAAGAGAGCCTCATTCTTTCTTGCTCATTCTCTCTCTTGTTCTTGAGCTCTCCATTTTGCTCTCACCCTCTTTCTCTTGCTCCCTCTCTTTAATCTATGGTTCTCTTGTCTCATGAGTTGAGAATCAAGAACCATAGATAAAATCCCATTCTATTTCTTCTCTACTCATTCTAGTTCACTAGGTTTAGAAAACCAAGTGAACTAGTTTCTTCAAAGAACGAAGAAGGAGCTAAAGGTTGGAGCTTTCAGGTGGATCTATCTTCGGCGTACGGAGACGACGAGAAGAAGCCATCGGACCACCATCGGAGCTTGAAGACGAAGGAGTTCAAGACAAGCAAGGTATAACCCCCTAACCGAGTAGCTAGAAACTCATAGTTAGGATGTTAGATAGATGTTTAACCAAGATCCGGGTTATAGGTCCATGTTACCACCTCCGTAAAAATCGTTTTTTACCAAATTCCGCATTCCCGAAAGTACCGGGAGAGGTAGCATGGACTTACAGTGGTATCAGAGCCTAGTTAAACTCTATCTAACATGTTAGCAAGTAAGTAGAAGATCGATCAACGAAAAAGTCCCGAAACGAACCCCGGAATTTTAAACTTTCTGTCGATTTTAAAAGTGCTGGAAAACTTTTTTGAAAAACACCAAAAATCGACTCAGGCTTTTTTAAAGAAACTGCAAAAATTTGGGCCCATGACTCGATCAAAGAGCCGCGGTTCCGCGGCGGGAGCACGCTCCCGCCGCGGTTCCGCGGCCGAGTTGACTCGGTCATGGGTTTTATTTTTTGCAGATTGCTTATTGGGGTATTTTGGGATTTTTGGAATATATATTTTCTGCCCAGATTTTCCAGAACGAAAATTTTATTTTGGGGTCCCGAAAATCCGTATTTTTGATCGAATTTCTAAAAGACTTAAGCTAATGGGTTTTCTGTAATGAGATATTTGTATTGAACGTCTACTAATCGCTATATGTCGATTAGTGGGGGTTATACAAATCTGTGATCTGTAATGTGCTGGAATGTGTATATGAATATGTTGGATTGTCGCGGGTGAATAGCCGGGGGTTGTGAGACGAGAGTTTTCTTTTCTTTCAATTCTTGTAAATTTGTAAATTGATGTAATAATTATTTGTATGGCCGCACAACCGGGTCGGGGTTGTAGCCGTCATTGTATAATTTCTTTTTACTGTTTTTGCTCCTAGGATAGACCCATGGAGGGGGTGCACAAACTACCGGGTATGCCGAAGTGTCGAGTGGCCTACTCATGGAGATGAGGGAGGTTACTACGCTTCGGGTACTTGGCGGGTAGTTTGCCGCACCCGTAGGGGTCTTGGGTGGGGTATTTGGCTATTCACCGCGACCGTGTAATCTTTCTTTCGTTACAGGCTCGTACGAATTACAGATTCCTACTATATCCAATGAATTCATCTGTGATCTGAAATGTTTATCATTGCAGTATATCTATATATGATATTATTTAGGCGTTGCTTATGTTTTACAGACGCGCTAGCCCAGCCCCCGCTTTGTCGTTAGTTAAGTAACCTAACGGGTAATGACGGGGCCCAGTGGCGAATGCGAATGGCATAAGCGTACGTCATATTTTGGTTGTTTGCTGCAATGGTAGGATTAAATGATGGGACGCATTAAAAGAACTAATGCAAGAAGATCACGCATTAAAAGAACTAATGCAAGATAATAAACCAAGTTAAAGTCGTTGGAACACTTTCCAAAAACCACTCGGTTCTTTTCAAAACAAACTTTTAAAATACGGAGTTTGAGCCACTCCATTTAAAAGCTATCTCGTTCCATCGACTAAATCAAGTTCACTACGTTCACGGTTTTGCCAAAACCATTCGTAGCCCTCCGTCGTTTCACATGAATAGTCAATAGTATTCAAGCTGTGTTTGTTGGCCAAAGTCAAGGCATAGTGATTGGTAGCTATTGGGTATTCATGTGCAGCATAGATAGATGCGTTGGTTTGGAACAGCCGTACTGCCTTGTTGGCCAAAGTCAAGGGTATGTATGGGTGGATTCAAATTAACCTGGAGAACGACGGGTAGAACTTGACATGTAACTTATGATTTATTGGCCAAAGTCAAGGTCATAAGAGCATGGGGCAAAAATCCACATCGGGAGTTTCATAAGTACTGAAACTTGCTAGATTTGCATACCATTTGGAGTGTGATGATTCTGGTAGGATTCCTTCAGTTTCGTCACGCGATGATATTTGGATCCCGATCCTACTGTGAGTATATGCTACTCCTCGGGAAATTTCTCACTAATCGATCAATGCTATAAACCTAGTAGGTGCCTAGAAAGGTGTTAGCGGGGCTACGGCCCCAGGGAAAAGAGGTTCTATAATTAAGGAACTTCGCGAAAGCGTTGGAAAACCTCCCTCGAAGTACCGACCCCGGCCTGGCTGAACGGTTAAGCAAGTATTGTGCGGTGGGATTGATCCCGACTAATTCTTCCTTTATGGTTTGAGGAGGGATTCGAGAAACAGTGGGAGCCATCCTGTTTAGACAAATTAAAAACCACTCTAAACTTGCAAGAGCATCATGCTGAGTGTTTCTTCTTCTCTCTCCTAATTGCAGCGACCAATCAACATGACTGGACTTAAGTTACTCCTAGATAAAAACAAACTGACAGGGCCAAACTACAAAGATTGGCTCAGGAATGTCAAGATAGCAATCACTTACGACAAGCTGGGGTATCTTCTTACCACCAAAGCTCCCCCTGTCCCTGGTCCAACTTCCAGCGTCGCGGATAAGGAAATCTGCAAGACTTGGGAGATTGATAGCGCGAAGGCCAAGTGCCTCGTGCTTGCCTCGATGGACAACGAACATCAGAGGAGGCACGAGAATATGGACTTGGAATCCATATTGCTTCATACAAAAGAACTATATGGAGAGCAATCTCGTATCGCAAGATACGAAGCGTCGAAAAAGTTATTCTCGACAAGAATGGCCGTCGGATCATCAGTAGCCGAGCACGTGCTAAAGATGATCGGCTGCATTGAGGAGCTCGCGGACCTAGGGATCACATTGGAGAGTGAGCTATATACGGATATAGTTCTCCAGTCCCTTCCTTCCACTTACGCCCAGTTTATACTGAACTTCAACTTACAAGAAAAAGAGGTTGAACTTTCAGAGCTCCTCAACATGCTGAGGAGCGCAGAGGGCACCCTACAGAAAGGTAGGGAAACATCCACTTTGTTTGTAGGAGGATCATCTTCTTCTAGGTCCAAGGCGAAAGCCAAGGGAAAGAAGAAGAAAGCCCCCGCCAAACCAAGGGGCGGTGTTAGTAAAGTGGATACGAAGGGAAAAGCAAAAGCAACAAAGTTGGCGGGAAAGCTTGTGGATAAGGAAGAATGCTTCTATTGTCATAAGAAAGGACACTGGAAGAATGATTGCAGGGCCTGGAAGGCCAGAACACAGGAATTGAAGCAGGTTGCAGCTTCAGCTTCAGGTGTGTATGTTATTGAAAACTGTCTTTCAATAAACTCTACTTCCTGGGTATTGGATACCGGATCAGGATCTCATATCTGTAATTCTTTGCAGGCGTTGAGAAACCGTAGTGTTTTGAAAGCAGGTGACATGACCCTCAGAGTTGCGAACGGAGCTAGCATGGATGCTAAAGCCGTGGGGGACTATCACCTGGGAATGTCAGATGGACATGTTTTGGTTTTGCGTAATTGCTTTTTTGTACCCAACGCAACTTGTAATATCATTTCTGTATCTTTAGTTTCTAAAGAAGGTTATGAATTTGCGTTTGTAAGTAATGTTGTAAACATTCACCTTAATCAAGTTTTGATTGGGTCAGGTACATTGAGTAATGGTATATACGTGTTAAACCAACCACAGATTTTTAATGTCCAGAATACACACAAAAGAAAGTCTCCAGAAATAAATCAGACTTTCTTATGGCATTGTAGATTGGGTCACATCAATGAGAGAAGGTTGACGAAGTTACATACAGAAGGGTATTTGAATGCGTTCGAATATCAGTCGTATGCCACTTGTCAATCCTGTCTCAAAGGAAAGATGACAAAGACTCCGTTTACTGGACATGGAGTAAGAGCGAGCTCGCTCTTGGGACTCGTACACAGTGACGTGTGCGGTCCAATGTCTACACATGCCCGAAGCGGACATTCTTACTTCATTACTTTTACGGATGAATTCTCAAGGTACGGTTATGTCTTCTTAATGAAACATAAGTCCGAGGCCTTTGGAAAATTCCAGGAGTATAAGAATGAAGTAGAGAAACAAACCGGCAAAAGTATTAAGATTTTAAGATCGGATCGAGGTGGAGAATACTTAAGTGCCGAGTTCCTGGACTATTTAAAAGAGAACGGAATTCTCTCTCAGCTTACTCCTTCATACACCCCGCAACATAACGGTGTATCGGAGAGACGGAACCGCACCCTATTGGATATGGTGCGGTCCATGATGGGTAACGCTGAGTTACCGCGATCATTCTGGGGGTATGCGCTAGAATCAGCTGCGTACCTTTTGAACCGAGTTCCGACTAAGACTGTGCCTTCCATACCATATGAAATGTGGTGTGGGAAGAGACCCTATCTTAAGCACATTAAGACATGGGGATGTCCGGCTTTTGTCAAAAAGCAGCATGCGGACAAGCTCGAGGCACGCTCAGTACAGTGCAAGTTTGTGGGGTATCCAAAGAACTCAAAAGGATATTTCTTCTACTGTGAAGAGGAACAAAAAGTTCTTGTTTCTCGTCATGCCTACTTCTTGGAAACTGAGTTTTTGGAAAACCAGATAAGTGGGAGCACAGTAGAACTGGAAGAAATTCCAGAACCACGGACTATTACTGAAAGTTTAGTGGAACCAGAAGGTTCGGAAGAACAGGACATTCCTACGCCGCTCCGCAGGAGTAGTAGGCAGTCTCATCCGCCTGAGAGATACTGCGGTTTTCTCATAGACGGGGATAGAGAGGATTGCATCATAGATTATGATGAGCCTACTAGCTTCCAGCAGGCCGTTCAGAGCGTTGACTCAGTGAAATGGCTGGATGCAATGCGGACCGAAATGGAGTCCATGTACACCAACAAGGTATGGACATTGGACATTGCTCCAGACGGGGTAAAACCCGTAGGATGCAAGTGGATCTTCAAAAGGAAGATTGGTGTAGATGGACAGGTTGAGACCTATAAAGCTAGGCTGGTAGCAAAGGGTTTTCGTCAAAGACCTGGCTTGGACTATGACGAAACCTTCTCTCCAGTAGCCATGCTGAAATCCATTCGGATCCTTCTTGCCATTGCTGCCTTCCACGATTAAGAGATTTGGCAAATGGACGTAAAGACAGCTTTTCTAAATGGAAATTTAGAGAAGTGTGTCTATATGGACCAGCCAGAGGGTTTCATTCAAAGTGGGAGCAGCGGAAAGGTGTGCAAGTTGCTTAAGTCCATCTATGGACTAAAGCAGGCATCGCGGAGTTGGAACATCTGCTTTGATGAGACGGTCAAAGAATTTGGCTTTATCAAAAATCCAGATGAACCATGCATCTATAGTAGATTTGTAGCGAGAACTGTAGTATTCCTCGTTTTATACGTGGATGACATTCTCTTAATAGGAAATGACATTCCTATGCTACAATCTGTCAAGGGGTTCTTGTCACACAGGTTCTCCATGAAAGACCTGGGTGATGCCTCGTACATTCTGGGTATCCGGATCTACCATGACAGATCCAAGAGGATATTAGGACTTTCACAGTCCAGGTACATCGACACCATACTGAAGAGATTCAGTATGGAAGATTCCAAGCGCGGTAACCTACCGGCTTGTCACGGGATCACCCTCTCTAAATAGATGTCTCCCAAGACTGATTTGGAGAGGGATCGCATGTCTATTATACCCTACGCTTCTGCGGTAGGCTCTATAATGTATGCGATGTTGTGTACCAGACCGGATGTAGCTTATGCACTGAGTGTGGTAAGCCGGTATCAGTCAAACCCTGGGGAGAAACACTGGATAGCGGTAAAGAACATTCTCAAGTACCTGAGAAGGACTAAGGAGATGTTCTTGGTGTATGGCGGAAAAGACCTCCAGATCGAGGCCTTTGCTGACTCCAGCTTCCAGAGTGACAAGGATGATTCCAAGTCCATGTCGGGTTTTGTCTTTACCCTCAATGGAGGGGCGGTGTGTTGGAAGAGTTCCAAACAGGAAACCGTTGCAGACTCGACGATGGAAGCGGAATACATCGCTGCATCTGATGCCGCAAAAGAAGCTGTCTGGATGAGGAAGTTCTTGAAAGAACTTCAGGTGGTTCCGTCCATTGTTGATCCAATACCTCTGTATTGCGACAACAACGGGGCTATAGCTTTAGCGAAGGAACCCAGGTCCCATCAGAGATCCAGGCACATCTTGAGGCGGTATCACCTGATCAGGGAGATCGTGGATCGCCAGGAGATCGAGGTTCGGAGAGTCGCTTCAGAAGATAACACTGCAGATCCATTCACCAAGGCCCTGCCCCAGACTCAGTTCGAGCGGCTGATCGAGATGATAGGTCTTCGATACGCTAGTACATGGCCTTAGTGCAAGTGGGAGATTGTTAGTGTATATGCCCTAGAGGCCATTACTGTATCATACTAGTTTGTATATTACTTAATGGATGCTTGGGATATTCACCTTGTATATACAATCTTGCTCAAAATAGTAGTATGCTACTTGGTTTGTTTCTACTTCAATGTGTACATGTGTTTATTTTTGTATATCGCCTATACACATTAGTGGAGCCCTTAGGATCTTTGCTTGATTACCAGCGATGTGATGGCCGTCACACTAGTGGGGCTGGGTAATCTATAAGCACATCCTTATGCAGGTCCCTGGTCGCAGGACTATCGAGACAGGGCATCGATACTCCGGAGTAGACCAGCGCATGCGCTTCTCATCCCAGTGTGGGAGACGGTCTGTCCCACAGCCGTCAGTACGTCGTACTTGAGATAGTATGCGGGTGCTCGTTAGGTTACGGGTACACTGGACAGGACTCGTCGGGAACTGACTAGTTGGTATTATGCCTATCCTCGGTTATCAGTTCCCAGGTGACATGAGTACAGCTTAGTCCGCTGACTTGACACTGTCACTTCGCCTCGAGTGTGTTCCCACTGTACTTTGATCACTACCCTACCACGGCTCAAAGGAGTCGTGCAAACAGGTAGTGGTTGGGTGCAGTCCCGAAGCACTTGGAGGCAGTGACGGTTAGACAGGATTCGCCTCTCCCGGTATTGGGGGTTGACATCGCGTTGTGTCTAGGAGAGCCATTACACGAGTAGTCCCTGGCCAGGGCAAACGAGATATACTGGTAGGCTTCCAGTGTTATCTCAGGGTGTTTTGGGCTTCGCTCCGGCACGACTTGTACCGCTATTGGGGGACTGACGTTTACTGCCCCCTAGGCCCGCCATGCAATGTATCAGACGAACAGACCGGACTGTACGAAGAATGTCACACTCAGGCTCAGCAGGAGTTCAGATGGGTTTCGCCTCGTCGGTCTTCTTATCGGCATTACCTGGGGACCGTTACGCACAGCTAGTGCCGCTTGCGTTCTGTGGTTAAACCCACTGCCAGCGTAGTGTCGAGTCTTTAGAGTCCCACACAGAAAGCTTTTCGCCTTTAGGCAAAAGAGTAGAGGTCGCATGGTATTGCGACAGGTCGCATGGTTTTGCGACAGGGTTCGGTCACATCCGTGCACTTGTGCACGTACAGTGTCCGGACAGTTTACACTGGCGGGCTTTGGTTTAAGCCAGATCCTAGTATACCTTTTGGGATTGGATTTATCCAGTTTGCATTCGTGTTCCTCGGAACGCGGATGCGGGTGTGTATGCACAGTTGACAGGGAGGCAGAGGCAGTGGATTCTCATTAGGGTTGTTGACAGTTGACCGTTGACTATTGACCTTTTGATCAACCCTAATGAGAATATGATATGTGATTAACTATTATATTAATTAAGTATTATGGTGACATGGTTGTTGACTTTTGTTGACTTTTTTGACTTGTTGACTTTTGTTGACTTGTTGACTTTGTTGACCGGTTGACTAGGCTTGACTAGTTGACCATCATGATAACCATAGCCATCATTTCATGGCAAAGACTTTTACTTGCTTGCTCATTTGTGTAAAATGAGTTCATGATATGATATGGTTATGGTTACTTCAACCATCACATAAAACTTTTGTTGATATGATGAGTTATGATTAGTTTGGATTATGAGAGGGTGAAAGACAAAAGAGAGCCTCATTCTTTCTTGCTCATTCTCTCTCTTGTTCTTGAGCTCTCCATTTTGCTCTCACCCTCTTTCTCTTGCTCCCTCTCTTTAATCTATGGTTCTCTTGTCTCATGAGTTGAGAATCAAGAACCATAGATAAAATCCCATTCTATTTCTTCTCTACTCATTCTAGTTCACTAGGTTTAGCAAACCAAGTGAACTAGTTTCTTCAAAGAACAAAGAAGGAGCTAAAGGTTGGAGCTTTCAGGTGGATCTATCTTCGGCGTACGTAGACGACGAGAAGAAGCCATCGGACCACCATCGGAGCTTGAAGACGAAGGAGTTCAAGACAAGCAAGGTATAACCCCCTAACCGAGTAGCTAGAAACTCATAGTTAGGATGTTAGATAGATGTTTAACCAAGATCCGGATTATAGGTCCATGTTACCACCTCCGTAAAAATCATTTTTTACCAAATTCCGCATTCCCGAAAGTACCGGGAGAGGTAGCATGGACTTACAGTATCGAGACTGGGCAACGGTATTCCAGAGTAGACTAGCGTATACGGTTCTTGTCCTATATGATGGGCGATGGATGATCCCATATCCATTTGGTGTGATGACACCAAAGATTGTATACGGGTGCTCAGTGGAGACTGGGTACACTGAACGGACTCGCCGAGAACTCCTATGTGGTATTATATCTATCGTCGGATAGCAGTTCTCAGGTGATACAGGTACAGGTTAGTCTGTAGACCCGAGATCGTCATAAAGTCTTCTGTGTCCTCCCACTGTACTTTGATCTCCACGCTACCACGGCTCTACTAAGTCGTGCAAATAGGTGGATTTTGGGTACAGTCCCGAGACACATGGAGGCAATGAGCGATAGGAGGGGTTTCGTCACTCCCGGTATTGGGGGTTGATGTTGCGCTATGCTCGATTGGCTATAACAGGAAGTCCCTGGCTAGGGCTGATGAGATTTACTGATGAGTGTTATCAGTAGTTTCTCGATCTGTTGTAGGCCATATACCGGCATGACTTAATGAGTTATTAGGGTCGATGAAACCATCTCTAGACTCGATATGCAGCATATCTAACGAAGAGACCGGACTGTACGGTAATTGTTGCCAGTTGGCTCGACGGGAGTTTTGACAGGTTCGCTTGTTTTTCTTCTGATCGCTCAATACTTAGGAGCTGTTACGTACAGCTAGTGCCGCTGACGGTTTGTGGGTATGTGATATGATCACTGCCTACTGCTAGCGTATTGACGAGTGTTAGAGTCCCATACAGGAGTTTCCTAGCTCAGACGAAACGATGTGGTGTGCATATGAGATATGCGCGGGAGCTCGATTAAATGCGTGTATATGATACCGTATTTTAATCGGGCGTTTTCTATTGTTCGGGTCGTATATGATATGACCGGTTTATTAAATCAAGTGTTGATTTAATACCGACTTTTAGCTCACTTTTATTAAACCTTTTCTATTTGTTTGTATGCATGAATGTATGCATATACATACACATGTTGATGTGAATGCACACATACAAGCATACATGTGTGTCATGGTTGTTGATACATTGGAGATGGCAATGCGAGACTTGCATGGTATAAATATACATATATATTTATTATTGAGAAAAAGAAAAAGGAAATTAAAACATGGTGAATGTTTCTACACTCTTTTCTCTTTAACCATGACTTCAACCATGGGTTTAATTTCCATTGTTCATTAACTCACTATTAAAAATATCTAGATATTTATTTACCATGGTTTATGTGAGTGTGACTTTCATATATAATCTTTTTCTTTTCTCTTTTTATTAAGAGATTATCATTATTGAGCTCAAGCTTTGCCATCTCCTTCTTCTTCCTCCTTCATGCTCTCTTGAGTTTTCTATTGAGTGAGGAATATAAAAAGAAATGGTTTTTAAGTGAGAATACAAACCATATCACCAATCTATACTAGTCTAGCCCATTAGTGCAGGTTGTTTGCTCCACTTCTTCATAGATCAAGTGAAGTTGGGAGCTTGAGCAAAGGGACTCCGGGTGGATCGTCGTGGACTTGGAAGGATTCAAGCAAGCTGGTTCAAACCTTAGGTTATCCAAGGAGTCACAAGAGGAGGTCTACAAAGGTTGTATTTCTCCCCACTTAATGTTACACACTAGTTAGTATGTGATACTACAAGTTGCTACCCTAACTTTCTAGTTCAATTCCTAGGTTAGTTTGCTTAGCACCCCCTAAATTTTTAAAGTGGCATGTTTGATGCTTCCAAACCTTAGGCATGGTGCTAAGTAAACCCTACAGTGGTATCAGAGCCAGGTTAGAAATTTAGACGATGTTAAATATTATGAAACCGAAACAACTCCGAAAAATACGATATTCTAAAACCCTAGGATCTGCTCTCTGTCGATTTTAAAATGGTCTCAAAAATTATTTTAGTAACTGCAGAAGATTGCATGTGATGCACTGAGAACACACAAGAAAATTGAGGTCGTTCCATCAGATTTCACCCGATGAGAACCCCATAAAAACTGAGGTGGTGGGCCCAAACTGCCCCATTTCGCCTCGATTTTTTTCTGTGCTTTGGTCTGTAGGTTTTGGGGTTTCAGGCATTGTTTGTTTAGCACAAAATTTAATGTGATGTTTATTTTGTTTAGGGGCTAATTCATAGTATTTCGTGGTCGTAAATTTAATATTGTTTTGGTAACTTGGACGACGTTTAACAGTTTGAACGAATATCACACACCACCTTATTACTCTCGCTGGAAATTTTCAATTGTTGGAATTTCCCAAGTTGAACATATTCGGAAGATCGTGCAAGTATCCCTATGGACTCTCTAAAAGAACGAACCCTAACTCGATCCTATGACCATGGAATCGCGGCAAAACCTTAGGGTTTGCCGTAGTTCCATGGAGACATAAGTGAGGCAAGGGTTGACCTTTCTACAGTTGGTCTATAGACACTGTGGCACGTTTTGGGTATTTTAACTTTGCTCAAGTGTTGAGCTCTCGGGGTAATTTGTGGGTGTTTGTTGATTCGATCGAAACGTTTAACATCATCTAGATATATGTGAAAGTGATGATTCCAATTGTTGTTATTTTTCACTTTCTTTTTTGCGACCGTAAGTTTAATATGTGGTGTATCTCCGATTTCGTTGCTATACATCAACGACAATTGGGGTACGCATACTTACTTACGTTGATGACATGTGATGTTATGTGTTGCTGAGATATGATGTACAGGATCGTCGTGAATGAATGGCCGGGGGTTTTATGAGAGTTTTTATTTTCATTCATGTAAAATTTATTGTATGTAATATTCTTTTATTTGGGGCACTTCCGGGTTGAGGATGATGTCACCATTGTTGTATATTATTTACTTTTCCGCACTATGATAGACCCAAGGAGGGGAGCACAAGTGATCAGGTTCTAGGGTTCAGTGGGAGGCCATCTCGAAGAGTCGAGACCGGGTCTCCTAAACTCTAGAATTGGTAGGGTCACTTGCCGCTATCGTAGAGGTCTAGGGATGTGGGCTTGGCTATTCATCACGACCATGGAATCCGTATTTTCTATTATTGGCTAAATACAAAGTACGGACCTCCTAGTATATCCTGTATTTTTATATGTGTGCTTCTGTTGTTGATATTCTATGATGTGATCACTTTATATGATAAGACGAATGGTGTATTATATATATGATATATAATAAACGTTGCTTATGTTTTACATCCGCGCTAGTCCCGCCCCGCTATGCCGTTAGTTAAGTAACCTAACGGTGCATAACGGGACATTGTGGCGAATACGGATGGCATAAGCGTACGTTCTATTTTCGTTTCTTTTCTGTGATGGCTTAAGGACTTAAATGATGGGACTACATTAATGAGATTAATGTAAAGATAAATGAACCTAAAAGATGTTGTAAAATCGGATTTGAAACCTACTCGGCTTTTTATGAAAAAGTAATTTTTCAAAGTGCGGAGATTAAGCCACTCCTTTTAAACTCATTTGATTCTACAACGAT
This sequence comes from Agapanthus africanus, assembly GCA_030015575.1. Lineage (NCBI taxonomy): Eukaryota > Viridiplantae > Streptophyta > Magnoliopsida > Asparagales > Amaryllidaceae > Agapanthus > Agapanthus africanus. The sequence goes on along the minus strand of JASDDO010000014.1, from coordinate 544,845,770 downwards.
ATCAAGTTCAAAGCGTTAAAGGTTTTCTTAAAAACTATTCGCAGCCCTCCATCATTTTAGAAAGTAGACAACTTAGTATTCGTGATGCGTATTTTGACTATAGTTAAGGCGCAGTGTACGGTAGCTAAGTGATGTCTTTCTACACCGCATATGATGCAATTAGATAGGACATTCATATGATTATGTTAACTATAGTCAAGGGTCATATGGGTGGGTCTAGTTAATCATGAAATGACGGGAAGAATTTGACTAGTACTTATGAAATGTTGACAATAGTTAAGGTCATGAGTGCTAGGGGTAAAAACCATATCGGGAGTTTCAAGAGTTGAAATTTGCAATGAGATTGCATACCTTCTATGTGATAGTTGGATCCCGATCCCACTGTGAGCAAGAATTGCTCCCAGGAGAGTTTTGCACTTTACAATTAGCTAACCCATTAGGTGTCTAGAAAGGTGTTTACGGGGTTACGCCTCTGGGAAAATGAGGTTTACTTTAATTAGGTCCGTGCGAAAGCACGGGGAACCTCCCTCAAAGTACCGACACTGGCCTAGCTGAACGGTTAGCGAAGTTGTAAACTGTAATTAATCCTGGCTAATTTTCTTTTTAAGGTTTGAAGGAAAATTTGATAAAAGCAGTGGGAGACATCTATTAGATAAGATAATAACCAATCTGATCTTTGCAAGATCTTTCGCTGAGTGTATTCTTTTCTCTCTCTTAATGGCAGACACCAATGACAGGCCTTAAGCTTTTACTAGATAAAAACAAGCTGACCGGACCGAACTATAAAGGCTGGTTGAGGAACATTAACATTGCTCTCACATATGATAAGGTATCATATGTCCTCACCACCTCAGCCTCACCCAGCCCAGGCCCTGAATCTTCTGTTGCGGATAGGGAGATCCATAAAACGTGGGATATTGACAGTGCCACTGCCAAATGACTCACGCTTGCATCGATGGACAATACACATCAAAAGCAGCACGAGCAGATGGATGTTCAATCCATCTTTCTCCATACAAAAGAGTTGTATGGGGAGCAATCTCAGACCCTGAGATACGAAGTGTCTCGAAAGCTGTTTCAGATGCGGATGGCTCCTGGCACACTAGTAGGCGATCACGTTTTGAAGATGATAGCTCTTATTGAAGAGCTTGAGGGCCTTGGATGGACAATGGAGAATGAACAATATGTTGATATTGTTCTACAGTCTCTTCCCTCTTCCTTTGCTCCATTCGTAATGAACTTCAACATGCATAACATGGAGAAGTCACTACCCGAACTTCTCAATATGTTGAGAAGTGCAGAGAGCATGCTTCAGGCAAAGTCTCCCTCTCTGCTTGTTGGACAATCTTCCTCTTCCGTCCCAAAAGCCAAGGCCAAGGGAAGGAATAAGAAGAAATCCACCAAACCAAGAGGTGGAATTAAGAAGGCGAAGGGGAAAGACAAATCCAAAGCTGCGGAGTCGGGGAAAGGAGAATGTTTCTATTTGAAAGAAGTTAGGGCACTGGAAGCGAAATTATACTAAGTACTTGGATCTCAAGAAAAAGAAGCATGGTGATGCTTCCGCTTCAGGTGTGTTTGTAACTGAAAACGGTTTCTCTATTAACTATGCTTCTTGGGTATTGGATACCGGATCGGGTTCTCATATCTACAATTCTGTGCAGGGTATGAGAAATAGCAGAGTTTTGAATACCGGTGATCATACTTTCTGAGTTGGAAATGGTTCCAATGCAGTTTCAGTGGGAGAGTATCACCTAGGGTTGCCGTCAGATTGTATATTGGTTTTGAACCCATGTTATTTTGTACCAAGCATGCTTTGTAATATAATATCCATTTCTTTGTTAGACAATGAAGGATATCATTTTGTATTGCAGCATAATGTTATGAACATTAAACTAAATCAAGAGTTGATTGGTTCTGGTATATTTAATAACAGGATATACGTTCTAAATCAACACACAGTTTTCAACATACAACACACAAATAAAAGAAAATTTTCAGATATAAATGAAGCTTTTCTTTGGTATTGTAGACTTGGTCATATTAATGAAACAAGACTAAACAAGTTTCATAAAGATGGATATTTAAATCCTTTTTGAGTATAAATCTTATGCGACTTGTCAGTCTTGTATCAAAGGGAAAATGACCAAAACTCTGTTTACTGGACACGGAGAAAGAGCTACAGAGCTCTTGGGCCTCATACATAGTGATATATATGGGCCAATGTCTACACATGCGAGAAGCGGTTTTTCTTACTTCATAAATTTTACTGATGATTTCTCAAAATTCGGTCATGTGTTTTTGTTAAAGCAAAGTCTGAAGCTTTCGAGAAATTCAAGGAGTACAAACTTGAAGTAGAAAAACAAATAGGAATGAGCATCAAAATACTTCGATCAGATCGAGATGGAGAGTATCTTAGTACAGAGTTTTCGAACTTCCTAAAAGAGAATGGGATTCTCTCTCAGTTCACTCCCCTTTACACACCACAGCACAACGGTGTGTCAGAGCGACGGAATCGCACCCTATTGGATATGGTGCAATCCATGATGAGTGATACTGAGTTACCCCTCTCCTTTTAGGGGCATGCATTGGAGACTGCAGCTTTTCTGTTGAACAAAGTTCTAACCAAGACCGTGTCTACCACTCCATATGAGATATGGTACGGGAAGAGACCATCTCTTAAATGAGTTGAGATTTGGGGTTATCCGGCTTTTGTCCAAAAGCAGAATCCAGAAAAACTCGAGACACGATTGGTCAAGTGTAAATTTGTGGGATATCCAAAACATTCGTTTGGATATCTTTTCTACCACAGGATGAACAAAAGGTGTTTGTTTCTCAGTATGCCACATTTTTAGAAAATGAGATTTTTCCAAATCATACTGATGGCAATGTGGTAAATCTAGAAGAGGTTCTAGAGACACAAGTTACAAATGACGACTTGGTTAAACATGATGTTGCAACAGAATCTTATGAATCTCAGCCACTCCGTAGATCTGGTAGGACTTCTTGCCCACCGGAGAGATACTACGGTTTTCTTATTGATGGTGATAGAGAAGATTGCATCATGGATGATGATGACCCTATCAGTTTTCAGCAGGCCATCACGAGTGGTGACTCTGTGAAGTGGCTGGATGCCATGAGGTCCGAGATGGAGTCTATGTACACCAACAAAGTATTGACTTTGGAGGTTGTACCCTCTGGGGTAAAACCCGTAGGGTGCAAATGGATCTTTAAAAGAAAGATCGGTGTAGATGGGCAGGTGGAGACCTATAAGGCATGATTGGTAGCGAAAGGCTTTTGTCAAAGACCAGGACTGGACTATGATGAGACTTTCTCTCAGGTAGCTATGCTTAAATCCATTCGGATCCTACTTGTTATTGCTGCTCACTACGACTATGAAATCTGTCAGATGGACGTTAAAATTGCATTTCTAAATGGTGATTTAGAAGAATGCGTTTATATGGATCAGCCAGAGGGCTTCATTGACAGTGGGAGCAGCGGGAAAGAATGTAGGTTGCTTAAATCCATTTATGGATTAAAGCAGGCATCACGGAGTTGGAACATCTGTTTTGATGATGTTATCAAAGAGTTTGATTTCGTCAAAAATCCAGATGAACCTTGTGTTTATAAGAAGACTGTAGGAAGAACTGTCGCATTCCTCGTATTGTACGTTGATGACATTCTTCTGAAAGGAAATGACATTCCTATGCTACAGTCGGTCAAATCATTCTTATCACAAAGGTTCTCCATGAAGGACCTGGGTGATGCCACGTACATATTGGGCATACGGGTCTATAGGGATAGATCCAAACGGTTATAGGGATTGTCCTAAACCAGGTACATCAACACCATCCTAAAGTGGTTTAGTATGGAAGACTCAAAGCGGGGTGCCTTACCCGCTTTCCATGGAGTCACTCTCTCCAAGGACTTTTGCCCAAATTCTGATGAAGAGAGAGCTCGCATGAGCATTATTCCCTACGCTTCAGCCGTAGGATCAATAATGTATGCGATGTTGTGTACACGCCCTGATGTATCTTATGCACTTGGTGTAGTAAGCAGGTATCAGTCAAACCCATGGGAGAATCACTGGACTGCTATGAAGAACATTCTTAAGTACTTGCGAAGGACTAAAGAATTGTTCTTGGTGTATGGTAACGGGGATCTCCAAATGGAGGCCTTTACCGATTCGAGCTTCCAGAGTGATAAGGATGACAGCAAGTCTATCTCAAGGTTTGCATTTACCCTCAATGGAGGGGCGGTGAGTTGGAAGAGTTCCAAACAGGATACCGTTGCAAACTCTACGAAGGAAGCTGAGTACATTGCTGCAAATGATGCTGCTAAGGAAGCCGTCTGGATGAGGAAGTTCATCTCGGTGCTAGGAGTAGTTCCAACCATTATTGGTCCAATACCATTGTATTGTGATAATAATGGGGCTGTGGCATTGGCCAAAGAGCCCAGGTCCCATCAGAGGTCCAGACACATCCTGAGGCGATAACATTTGATCCGGGAGATAGTTGATCGCCACGAGATCGAGATTAGGAGAGTAGATACAAAGAATAACATGGTGGATCCACTCACCAAGGCCCTCCCTCAACCGCAGCATGAGTGACTTTTTGAGATGTTGGGTATGAGATACGCCAATAATTGGCCTTAGTGCAAGTGGGAGATTGTTGGATATATGTATGCCCTAGAGGCCATTATATGATGGTGCATGTAACGGTATGTGTGTGTGTGTGTGTGTATTCAGAAGACATTCTTTCTCGACATGATAGTATGCTATCTGGTTATACTTTATCTTGACATATTCATTTGATCATGCATGTTAATCATTTGGTACATGTTGATAAAGCCCTTAGGATATTTGCTTGACTACTGAGACTATGATGTAGATCATACTAGTGGGACAAGTGTAGTTTATAAGCATATCCTTGAAATGTTCCTAGTCGTAGGTGTATCGAGACAGGGCATCGGTATTCCAGAGTAGACTAGCGTATACGGTTCTTGTCCCATATGATGGGCGATGGATGATCCCATATCCATTTGGTGTCATGACACCAAAGATTGTATACGGGTGCTCAGTGGAGACTGGGTACACTGAACGGACTCGTCGAGAACTCCTATGTGGTATTATATCTATCGTCGGATAGCAGTTCTCAGGTGACACTGATACAGGTTAGTCTGTAGACACGAGATCGTCATAGAGTCTTCTGTGTCCTCCTACTGTACTTTGATCTCCACCCTACCACGGCTCTACTGAGTCGTGCAAACAGGTGGATTTTGGGTACAGTTCCGAGGCACATAGAGGCAATGAGCGATAGGAGGGGTTTCGTCTCTCCCGGTATTGGGGGTTGATGCTGCGCTATGCTCGATTGGCTATAACAGGAAGTCCCTAGCCAGGGTTGATGAGATTTACTGATAAGTGTTATCGGTAGTTTCTCGATCTGTTATAGGCCATATACTGGCATGACTTATTGAGTTATTGGGGTCGACGATACCATCCCTAGACTCGATATGAAGCATATCTGACAAAGAGACCGGACTGTACGGTAAGTGTTGCCAGTTGGCTCGACAGGAGTTTTGACAGGTTCGCTTGTTTTTCTTCTGATCACTCAATACCTAGGAGCCGTTATGTACAGCTAGTGCCGCTGACGCTTTGTGGGTATGTGATATGATCACTTCCTACTGCTAGCGTATTGACGAGTTTTAGAGTCCCACACAGGAGTTTCCTAGCTCAGGAGAAACGATGTGGTGTGCATATGAGATATGCGCGGGAGCTCGATTAAATGCGTGTATATGATACCGTATTTTAATCGGGCGTTTTCTATTAGTCGGATCGTATATGATATGACCGGTTTATTAAATCAAGTGTTGATTTAATATTGACTTTTAGCTCACTTTTATTAAACCTTTTTTATTTGTTTGTATGCATGGATGTATACATATACATTCACATATTGATGTGAATGCACACATACATGCATACATGTGTGTCATGGTTGTTGATACATTGGAGATGGCAATGCAAGACTCACATGGTATAAATATACATATATATTTATTATTGAGAAAAAGAAAAAGGAAATTAAAACATGGTGAATGTTTCTACACTCTTCTCTCTTTAACCATGACTTCAACCATGGGTTTAATTTCCTTTGTTCATTAACTCACTAATAAAAATATATAGATATTTATTTACCATGGTTTATGTGAGTATGACTCTCATATATATTCTTTTTCTTTTCTCTTTTTATTAAGAGATTATCATTATTGAGCTCAAGCTTTGCCATCTCCTTCTTCCTCCTTCATGCTCTCTTGAGTTTTCTATTGAGTGAGGAATATAAAAAGAAAGGGTTTTTAAGTGAAAATACAAACCACATCACCAATCTATACTAGTCTAGCCCATTAGTGTAGGTTGTTTGCTCCACTTCTTCATAGATCAAGTGAAGGTAGGAGCTTGAGCAAAGGTACTCCGGGTGGATCGTCGTGGACTTGGAAGGATTCAAGCAAGCCGGTTCAAACCTTAGTTGATCCAAGGAGTCACAAGAGGAGATCTACAAAGGTTGTATTTCTCCCCACTTAGTGTTAGACACTAGTTAGTATGTGATGCTACAAGTTGTTACCTTAAGTTTCTCGTTCGATTCTTAGGTTAGTTTGCTTAGCACCCCCTAAATTTTTAAAGTAGCATGTTTGATGCTTCCAAACCCTAGGCATGGTGCTAAGTAAACCCTACACTTCTCTACTAATCAGTTTCACAAAGCTCGTTTGTAAAACTATTGCGTTCGAGAAATAGCCTCAGTGAGTGGATCCGCTCCAATATTTCTTTTTATGTCTCTCTTTATCTCAAGTTCGCGGAGAAAGCCATCTCCCGAAATGAGAAATACTGGTCTTAGAATATGTCTGAATATCTGATGGGACCCTAGTTCACAAATGAACTCCAAATCCAGAAAACTTCTTAGACTGTATCGCCCACTGAATTTAATCAGTATCATGCGCCATGCCTCCCTCAGTATCCACTAAGACTACCTGTCCAAACTACTGCCCCTCGTCAAGAAGGAAAACTATAACTCTGACAGTCACTCTATCATCCAGGTCACTTTGGAAGCCTGGAATGATAACCGTCTCCTGAAGGAGGCTGCTGTTACCAAATCCCTAGAACATCCACTTATGTTCATAAACTGCTTCCGAACGTTTCTCCGGGATTGGATTAATATATAAACTTTTTGCAACTAGTGCAAAACAACATCTGGTGTGGTACTTGACATATCATGATTGACTCAATTGCCTAAACAAGTGATATGCCAATCATGCGCATCCCTCTCCCCTTTAGTCTGTAAGACACCTTTAGAGAAGGTGACTCCATCACCTGCAGGTACACCACCATGCTAGGAGTCGTCCATTCTAAAACACATTTAGAATACTGTCTATGTACCCAGATTGGGAAACTACCCAAATCTAGATCTAAAACCATAGATCTAGTTACCAGAATGCCTTATATAATATCCATATCCTATATGGAGAAACCACTGTGTGACAACCACAGTATAACCGATCGTAGTATAGGAATTTCACTTCGTACAAAGTGTATGTCATCCAAATACCAGGATATACCACCCTACTACCTTCTTAACAGATCCATCTCCTATTCTGATGAAGTCAAAGCCTATGACTGTCACATCAAAAATAAATGATCCATCTCCGCTATACCTGCTTTAGTCTATAAATAGACATAAGCAACTTGTCCACTATGCTTCCGCTGCTCCCACTGACTACATAACCCTCTGGAAGAGTCATATACAAGTGCATTTCTAAAGCTAGTTTAGAACGACGCTATACGCATCCTCATGCCGGATCTCATAGTCTAGAACAGCAGTAATAGAAAGTCTGGGTAAACAAGAACCTCCCTGTCACCGTATTTGAGGATACTGAAGTACCTCTCGGGCGCCTAAGGTTACCCACCATATCTGCAGAGTGGCTAATGGAATGTCAAACCCGATTGAATCTTTAGGTTCTATTTAAATTTTCAGTAATCGTTTGTGTTAGTTATATGTATGCCCTAGAGGCCATTACTGTACATTGGATGTATATTGTAGTGGATGCTGGGACATATATAGGTAGGACTTTCTTGCTCGACATGATAGTACGCTATCTGGTTGCTCTTTATCTTAACATGTATACTTTATGTCTCTCTGATTACATGTTGATAAAGCCCTTAGGATGTGTACTCGACTTCCAGGACTATGATGAAGATCATACTAGTGGGGCCTGGGTAGTCAATGAGTACATCCTTCATTGTTCCTAGTCGTGGGAATATCGAGACGGGGCATCGATATTCCAGAGTAGACTAGCGTATATTTTCTCGACCCATGTGATGGGAGATGGATGATCCCATATCCATTGGTGTTTGACATCGGAGATGGTATGCGGGTGCTCAGTGGAGACTGGGTACACTGAACGGACTCGCCGAGAACTCCCATATGGTATTATACCTCACGTCAGATGGCAGTTCTCTGGTGACACTGGTGCAGCTTAGTCTGTTGACCCGAGATCGTCATAGAGTCTTGTGTGTCTCCTACTGTGCTTTGATTTCCACCCTACCATGGCTCTACTGAGTCGTGCAAACAGGTGGTTTTTGGGTACAGTCCCGATTCACATGGAGGCAATGAGCGATAGGAGGGGATTCGTCTCTCCCAGTATTGGGGGTTGATGTTGCGCAATGCACGACTGGCCATAACAGGAAATCCCTGACCAGGGTTGCAGTGATATACTGGTAAGAGTTATCAGTAGTTTCACGAATGTTATGGACCTTACGTCGGCATGACTTATCAAGCTACTGGGGTCTGACGTTTACCACCCCTAGGCGAGATATGCGACATATCAGACGAACAGACCGGACTGTACGGTAAGTGTTACTGGTTGGATTCACAGGAGTGTGAGCGGGCTTGCTCGTCGATCTTCTGATCGCTCAATACCCGGGTGGCCGTTACGTTTAGCAGACCGCTTGCGGCTTGTGGGTGCTTGATATGATCATCATCTGCTGCCGGCGTATTGACGAGTCTTTAGAGTCCTACACAGAGGTTTCCTGGCTCAAGCGAAACGAAATAGGAGCGCATATGAGATATGTGCGGGACCGAGAATAATGCGTGTATGTGATACCGTATTCTATTCTCGCGATGAATGTATCGAATGGTTGTATGCGATATAACCTAGTTATCGAATCGAGGATTGATTCGATAAGTCGATACATTGGATACTAGTCGGTTATATGCGATATGACCGGATCGTTAAATCAAGTATTGATTTAATGATTTAATGCATAATTATATATTTGATATATTAGTTTGCATTAACTAGTATTGGTTCACTTTAAATGGATTTTCTCACTTGAAATGCACAAGTTGTATATGTGATATACTTTTGTGCACTTGTTTGTATCATGTTTGATGATACATGCTCACTTAGGTTTGTGTAAAGAATTAAACCATGGTCAAGTTAATGATTAGGGTTTTGTTTATTTAATTACTTATTTATTTATTTATTTATTCATTTTGGAAAAGATAAATAAGAAATGGTGGCTTTCTTTGTTTGCTTGTTGAAGCTTCATGAAGCTTTGAACAAGTCCACCATTCTTGTCTCATGCTTAACCCTAACCATTCAACCTAACCTTAGTCAATTCTCTACACCTAACTAAGGTTAAGATTATGATAAGTATCATATTGTTTTCTATTTTAAATAAGACTTATCATATTCTTTCTTCATCTTCTTCATCTTCAACAATGAAGAAACCTTGCAACCATCAATGGCAACTTGAGAAAAAGAGTGAGAAATCCAATTCTAAAGTGAACCCACTTCCTATTTCTTCATCCTCTACCACTTGCCAAGTAGTATAGGGTGTTTTCTTCACAAGTCTCATGGCTTGGTGAAGTTGGAGCTTGATCTTGTGTTGCCTCGACATAGATCATCTTCGGCATCGAAGTCGGCGACCTAGCCCGATCTTTTCTTCGATGAAACCACCGCAAGAGTCTAGGATTCCGATTACTACAGCGGAGGGACGTCAAAGCGGAGCTATGGAGGTGGAGAACCGGATCTACAAAGGTTGTAGCCCCTTCCCTTTAGCTATAAATTCGTTTATTTGCATTGCATCGCCTATACATCTAGTTAACGATCCGTATTAGGGTTTCTCGGCACTTGTAAAATTTTAATTGGCCATGTTTGATCACTTGTGAGACCTCATTAGTGTGCCTAGGAACCCTACAGTTTGTGGTTCTGGAATCACTTCTAGTTCTACCATACTCCCAATACTGTTTTATGAAAAAGTCCATTTTACTAAAACTGTGGCGAGTCAAGAACAATATCACTATTGATCTTCCAGATGGTAGAATGTTAACCCTCGTCATAGCCCGGGATAACCCACAAACTGCCATTATAGAAACGTGCCTTGAGTTATCCAGAGTCTGGTTTTAAGCATAAGCCGGACAACTCCATATACCTTAATATCGTTAAGATATGAACCATTCTATATTCAATATAGAAACAGAGGCACTAATTTAATTGGAACCAGATTCAAATCATGCAGCTGTCTCTAGTTCATGTCAACTAAATGGAGAGAGGCCGATCAGCATTACTCAACTTAGGAGTGCATCCAGATATGAGTAACCTGAAAGAGAAGCAAGTTCTCAAAACCATTACTATCAACTGAATACCAAACACAAGTATCTACATCTTCGATCACCTCGAAGAATCCTGATACTTGCAACACATAGTTCTCTACTTAATTCTTATACCTATAACTTCTCAAAACTTGGACCTTGTATTTCTACGAAACACTTGTCTAAAACTGGAGAAGTCACAAGTAAACAGAATATAGTATGAGCACCAACCTCTTTGTCCTAATGGACACTGGACAACATACAATACTTTGTATAAGCCTCCTGATTTGAATAACTCAAACCCTGTGCGTCGTAGGTTGAAAATTGTACTATGGTTAAGAAGAATTACACCACTATTTAATGCTCCTTACCCAATCATCAACTTATATAGGTAAATGTTGTAGACATAATTTCAAAAAGTTATATCTCACTTTATAAAATAAACATACAGATATATCAGTTTGAAATTGGTGCATAACAATGGATATTCAAAACCAAATATTTGTCGTCAGGCAAAACCCCAGGTGATTTCCTCAAATATCACTAATTACAACGAATTTCGATATAATGAGGATATAATCACCTAATTCCCAATAACATACTCCCACTCATCATCTGTAAAACCATACAGATGTTAGAATCAAACCTGGTAAATACATACCTTGGAGTAAGGATATAATTGGGAAATCAATATTTAATTAACAGCGCATAGTGAAACTGAAACATGAAAATGTTTCGAAGGGATGGCCGGGTATTCCTAGTAATTCCTCTTCCATTATCCAGATTCATGACTGTGACCGTATATTTTCTTGCCATCTCTCCAAATCCCTTTATTTGTTTTTACTCATTACCTTATGTACACCACCCTTAGGCTAAATGGTTTTCTTTCTTTCCTAACGTTCGGCACCAGCCTATGGTTTTGAAGAAGACTATCCAATAAGCGTAATAGGTGTACTCTCCTAATCCTAGGAGCCCTCGCAACCTGAGAGAAGGTAAAAATAAAAGACAACTGAATAATCCTTATTCTATTTCTCCTGAACCAGAATCCATTCTCGAACTAGAACAAGTTCCTTCAAGTTCGTATGTAACTATATGATGGCTTATCCAATATATGTGGATCTTCATAGTGATACATGGTGTTCTGGAGAAATGCAAAGGTGAAGTAGGAGTGGTGATGATATACGCGGTATGGTCGTGAATAATAGCTGTCGCAATTTACTTTGCCTTCTTTCTAATCCCTTTATTTGTCTTTACTTGTTACCTTTTGTACACCTCACTTAGGCTAATTGGTTTTCTTCCTTCCCCGTCTTTCGGCACCTGCCTATGGTTTTGAAGAAGACTATCCAATAAGCGCAATAGGTGCACCCTCTCCTAATCCTAGGAGCCCTCACAACCTGAGAGAAGGTAAAAGGAAAAAACAATTGAATAGTCTTATTCAATTTATCCAGAACCGGAAACCATTCTCGAATCTGAAATAAGTTTCTTCGAGTTTGTATGTAAATATACGATGCTCATATCCAATAAATGTGGATCTTTGTAGTGATACGGAATGTTCCGGAGAAAAGCAAAGTGTAAAAGTAGGAGTGGCAATGAAGTATGCAACTCTGATAATCCAAAAGCCAGGGTGTTTTAAGAAGGTTCAGTTAACTTGGTTTATAATTTCAATTCTAGGGTCGGGCCGTGGTCGCTGCCAAAGAGTGAGAAAAGAAACACTCAACGTGCACTTTAATCTAGATCAGAATGGTTAATCACTTTATCTAATCAGGATGTCTCCCACTGTTTCTTCGAATTCTCCTCCGAACCCAAAAGAAGAATTAGTCGGGATCATCTAAAATCACCCGAGGAGTAAACCAAATCATTAGTGGGAATCAGGATCCAACTATCATCTTATGATAACCTGATGGAATCCACTCAAGTTATCACACTCCAGAAGGTATGCGCATGTCTGGCAAGTTTCCTGTATGTTTGAAACTCCCGATGTGATTTTCACCCCATGCTCTTATGACCGTGACGAAGGCCAACAAATCATAAGTCACATGTCAAGTTCTACCCGTTATTGTCCAGGTTAATTTGAACCCACCCGTACTCGCCCTTGAAGAAGGCCAAAAATGCTGTACGACTGTCCTAAACCAACGCATCTATCTATGCAACAGAAAGGTAACAAGCAGCTACCATACACTATGCCTTGACGAAAGCCAACAAACATAGCATGAATACTAAGTGGTACCCGTCTGAAATGGCGGAGGGGTACGAATGGTTTTTGGAGAAAAACCTTTAACGTAATGAACTTGATATCGTTGAAGGAACCGGATAGCTTTTTATAAATATATAGTAGCAAAACCTTTGGTAAAGAGGTCACTCCCAGTGAAGGGATCTCGGCTCTTTCCTCGTCGAATGAAGTGCAGGATATTCCAACTGAATACCGCGATGCCAAGAAAAAAGTAATCGACTATAGTGAAGTTATTACCCAAGGGGTCATTCCCGATGAAGGGATCTCGGCCCTTGCCTCGTCGAATGAGGTGCTGGATATTCATAACCGAATACCGCTGTGCAAAACAAAAAAACGTCCTTATAATAACAACTTTTTAAAATTGTTCCAATAACATCGAATATGTCTGTTTTCCTTGCATTGATCAGAATCAACGCAGTCCCATCAATTAATCACACCAAAAAAGAACGAAAATATGATGTACGTATATGACATCCGCATTCGCCACTGGGTCCCGTCATCACCCGTTAGGTTACTTAACTAACGACAAAGCGGGAACTGGACTAGCACGGATGAAAAACATATACAACATCTACTAGTATATATATACCAATATATAATAATCTCTCCAGGCATGATAAATGCAGCATCACAGATAAGCGATAAGCATTACAGAACATTACAAATAATCTGGGAGTCCCGGGTTTCCATTGAGCCATAAGTGAAAACCCGACGTTCTCTGGTCGTGTGGGTAGCCTGTGTAATGAAAACCTAGACCCCTATGAGCGCGGCAAGTTACCCATCAAAACCAGAAGTGAGGCAGCCCCCTTCATCAAAGTGAATGGGCCACCCGGCACTTCACGGAATCCGGTAACTTGAGCACCCTTCCTTGGGTTAACTTGTACCCCCTACGAGTGCGGCGAATAGCCCACCAATTCTAGAGTGAGGCCCTTTCTGTCTCAACGCCATGAGATGCGGGCCCGTTTCCCTCTGGAACCCGGCTATCCGTGCACTCCACCGCGGGGTAATCATAGTACAGAAAAGAAAATATGTATAATGGTGATATTGACCTCAACCCAGTCGTGCCCCAAATAAATAATATACAAACAAACAGTGATGGCAGTCCACATGTCGGACTCTCTCCCCGCGATATCAAATATAAAAATGAAACTAAACTGTACTAACATTGCATCCAAGCTATCCACCACGACGATTCCGCCAGAACACAGCACAACATAGAACATCAACGTGAATGTCATGTTCGCAAACCCGTCTAAAAGAACTATAGCAATTAGACAAGTTGCACCGCTCTAATGATATTCATGGTCGCAGATAGTAATGTATGTACTGAAAACTATGAAATTAGAATTCCGTACGCAATTAGCAAACTAAACCAATTTCCAAAACCATGAAAAAACAATGAGCTAAAGTTCCAAAAACCGACCGTTTAAAACCAATTCGGAAGTCCGAATCAAAACGAAACGCTCCCAAACCTTCACGGGAAGTTAGAGCACGAAATTAAATTCGAGTCGGGGGGCCTAGAGGGGGTACCCCACCCTCGAGGCCACCACGAGGTGGCCAGGGGGTGAGGCAGACCCGAAACTGCCCAAGATGGGGCAATTTTGGGTCCCCACTGCCAAGACCACCTTGTAGTGGTCTTGGGGAGTGGGCCCAGCCGATCAGTCTCCCCTGGGGATTCCCCGGGGTGCCCATGCACCACCCTGCGGCTTCTCAGTTCAAACCGTGAGCCCGCGGGGTGTGCAAACATCTCAAACTTTCAGTTTTCGGAACTGTTTTTGTCAGCAGTTTTTGCACGACAAAAACGGCAGATTTCAAATGTCGCAATAAGTTAACTGAGGCTTATGGAGTGGCTTTGATACCATGTTGGGTTACGAAAGTGCCCCGGCCATCAATCCGGGACCAAATGCCGAACAAAAATTTATAAAACTTGGCGCTTCCACATACAATTACCCGGATTTACCCATAAGCCCTAGATAACAAAATATGTAAAGGAGCTAGAATGGTTATACCGAATAGATCCGTGTCCTTCGGTCTTCAACCATCATCCCAAGCTCCTAGGGACTTCCTTGATCAAGCTTGATCTCCGGTCTCCCTCCATTGAAGATGATCCTGTAAGTCGATGTAGTACACCCCAGTACTTATGGGGAGGCGGAATTTACAAAAAACTTATCAAGTTTAAACAACGAACATCGACTAACCGCTTGAATCGAAGCTAAACTCTAAATAACCGTATTCTAAAGTTTCATCTCACAAGTGATTAGGGATTATACCTAATGAAACCGGTCCTTCTTCTTTACGTCCTCCTTTGTTCTCCTCGGCCTTCTCTAGGTAGTAGACGATCCACCCGAGAGCGAAACTCCAAGCTAAACCTCTAACTTGAGGTAACTAATCAACTTTGATTGCTAATCAAAGATGAGAGGATGATATAGAGTGAAGGTTATGGATTGTTTAGTCTAACTAATCCTTTGATCTCAACACATGAGGATTAAGGATTAGGGTTAGAAGATGAGAGCTTGAGGAGAGAGAATGTGTGATATGATAATGAGAGAAGAGAGAGAGTGTATCATAATATTATGAAGCATTCTTATTATCAAATAATCAATAAAGGAAATGAATAAGCATGCTTCACAAAATATCTTGTGATGATTCATTAACATGAGTCATTAAGCAATAAATGTGCATTAATGAAGTGAATGAATCACCACTATGACTCACTCTCTTATCCAAAAGAAACCTCCTTAGTCACATCTTCTAGAAGCTTCTCGAGTAATTACGAGAACGCCCCTCCGATCCGTAAAAATACGGAAAAACTTTAGACTGTAAAAATCCAATAACCGGATACCAGTAACTGGCTTAAACCAAAGCCGACTGGTAAAATCTGTCCGAAAGTCGTACGCGCGTAAACGCACGTATGCGTCCGAACCCTTTGTCGCAAAACCATGCAACCTCTATATCGTTTCGCCTGGAGTAGGAAACTCTCTGTGTGGGACTCTAGAGACTCGACTACTACGCTGGCAGTGGGTTTAACCACAGACCGCAAGCGGCACTAGCTGTACGTAACGGTCCCCAGGTAGTTGTCGATAAGAAGGCCGATGAGTAAACCCATCCGAACTCCTACTGAGTCTGATATGACAATCTCCATACAGTCCGGTCCGTTCGTCCAAGACTATCGCATATCGGGCCTAGGGGGGCGGCAAGCGTCAGTCCCCTAATAGCGGTATAAGTCGTGTCGGAGTGAAGCCCATTACACCCTGAGAAACTGCTGGAACCTACCAGCAAATCTCGCTTGCCCTGGCCAGGGACTTTGCGTAATGGCTCTCTGACACAGCACGATATCTACTCCCAATACCGGGAGGGACGAATCCTGTCTAACCGCCACTGCCTCCAAGTGCTCGGGACTGCACCCAACTGCCACCTGTTTGCACGACTCCATAGAGCCGTGGTAGGGTAGCAATCTAAGAACAGTGGGACACACTCGAGGCGAAGTAGCAGTGTCAAGTCTGCGGACTACGCTGTACTCATGTCACCTGGGAACTGTTTACTGACGACTGGTATCAAACCAACCAACAGTTCCCTGTGAGTCCTGTCCGGTGTACCCGTAACCTAACGAGCACCTGTATACTATCTCCAGTACGACGTACTGATGGCTGTGGGACAGACCATCTCCCCAACTGGGATGAGAAGCGTACACACTAGTCTACTCCGGAGTATCGATGCTCTGTCTCGATAATCCAACGACCAGGGACCTGAATAAGGATGTGCTTGTAGACTACCCAGCCCCCACTAGTGTGACTGCCATCACAACGCTGGTAGACAAGCAAGATCCTAAGAGCTCTATCAATACGTATACTCACATATTAAGATAGAAAAACCAAGTAGCATACTACCATGTTTAGCAAGACTGTTATATACATGTGAATATCCCAAGCTTCCATTAAGTAATATACAAGCTAGTATGATACAGTAATGGCCTTCTAGGGCATAAACACTAACAATCTCCCACTTGCACTAGGGCCATGTACTGGCATATCGTAGACCAATGATCTCGAGTAGCCTCTCGAACTGAATCTGAGGAAGGGCCTTCGTGAATGGATCAGCAATGTTCTCTTCTGAAGCAACTCTCCGAACCTCGATCTCCTGACGATCAATGATCTCCCTGATCAGGTGATACCGCCTCAAGATGTGTCTGGACTTCTGATGGGACCTTGGTTCCTTCGCTAAAGCTATAGCTCCGTTGTTGTCGCAATACAGAGGTATTGGATCAACTATGGTAGGAACCACCTGAAGTTCTGTTAGGAACTTCTTCATCCAGACTGCTTCTTTTGCGGCATCGCAAGCAGCTATATACTCCGCTTCCATCGTCGAGTCAGCAACGGTGTCCTGCTTGGAGCTCTTCCAGCACACCGCCCCTCCATTGAGGGTAAAGACATAACCCGACATGGACTTGGAATCGTCCTTATCACTCTGGAAGCCGGAATCAGCAAAGGCCTCCAACCTGAGGTCTTTTCCGCCGTAAACCAAGAACATCTCCTTAGTCCTCCTCAGGTACTTGAGAATGTTCTTTACTGCTATCCAGTGTTTCTCCCCTGGGTCTGACTGATACCGGCTTACCACGCTCAGTGCGTAAGCTACATCTGGTCTGGTACACAACATCGCATACATTATAGAGCCTACCGCAGAAGCGTAGGGTATAATAGACATGCGTTCCCTTTCCAAATCATTCTTGGGAGACATCTCTTTGGAGAGGGTGATTCCGTGACAAGCCGGTAGATTACCGCGCTTAGAATCTTCCATACTGAATCTTTTCAGTACAGTGTCGATATACTTGGACTGCGAAAGTCCCAACATCCTCTTGGATCTATCACGATAGATCCGGATCCCCAGAATGTAAGAGGCATCACCCAGGTCTTTCATGGAGAACCTGTGTGACAAGAATCCTTTGACAGATTGTAGCATAGGAATGTCATTTCCTATCAATAGAATGTCATCCACGTACAAGACGAGGAATACGACACTTCTGGCCACAACTTTACTATATATGCACGGTTCATCTGGATTTTTGATAAAGTCATATTCTTTGACTGTCTCATCAAAACAGATGTTCCAACTCCGCGATGCCTGCTTTAGTCCATAAATAGACTTAAGCAGCTTGCATACTTTCCCGCTGCTCCCACTCTGATTGAAACCCTCTGGCTGATCCATATAGACGCTCTCTTCTAAATTTCCATTCAGAAAAGCCGTCTTTACGTCCATCTGCCAGATTTCATAATCATGGAAGGCAGCAATAGCAAGAAGGACCCGAATGGATTTGAGCATAGCCACTGGAGAAAAAGTTTCGTCATAGTCCAAACCAGGTCTTTGACGAAAACCCTTTGCAACAAGTCTAGCCTTATAGGTTTCCACCTGTCCATCTACACCAATCTTTTTCTTGAAGATCCATTTGCATCCTATGGGTTTTACCCTATCTGGAGCAAAGTCCAAAGTCCATACTTTGTTGGTGTACATGGACTCCATTTCGGTCCGCATTGCATCTAGCCATCGTACCGAGTCGCCGCTCTGGATGGCCTGCCTGAAGTCAGTAGGTTCATCATCATCTATGATGCAATCCTCTCTATCCCCATCTATGAGAAAACCGTAGTATCTCTCAGGCGGACGAGACGGCCTACTACTCCTGCGGAGGGGTGCGGGAATGTTCTGTTCTTCTTGAACCTCTGGTTCTACCAAACTTTCAGTAACAGCTTGTGGTTCTGGAATTTCTTCCAGTTCTACTTCGCTCCCACTCTTCTGATTTTCTAAAAATTCAGTTTCTAAGAAGTGGGCATGACGAGAAACAAAAACCTTTTGTTCCTCTGCGTAATAGAAATAATATCCCTTGGAGTTCTTTGGATATCCCACAAGCTTACACAGTACTGAGCGTGCCTCGAGCTTGTCCACATGCTGCTTTTTTACAAAAGCTGGACACCCCCATGTCCTAAAATGTTTTAGACAGGGTTTCTTCCCACTCCACATCTGATATGGTGTGGTAGGCACAGTCTTGGTTGGAACCTGGTTCAAAAGATATGCCGCTGATTCTAGCGCATAACCCCAGAAAGATCGCGGTAACTCAGTATTACTCATCATGGATCGTACCATATCCAATAGGGTTCGATTCCGTCTCTCCGATACACCGTTGTGCTGTGGAGTGTATGGAGGAGTAAGCTGAGAGAGAATTCCTTTCTCTTTTAGGTAACCTAGGAACTCGGCACTTAAGTATTCTCCACCTCGATCAGATCTAAGTGTCTTAATACTTTTGCCGGTTTGGTTTTCCACTTCATTCTTATACTCCTGGAATTTCTCAAAAGCCTCGGATTTATGTTTCATCAGATAAATGAATCCGTATCTTGAGTAATCATCCGTGAAAGTAATGAAATAGGAAAAACCACCTCTCGCATGTGTAGACATTGGACCACATACATCACTGTGTATGAGTCCTAAGAGCTCGCTCGCTCTTACTCCTTGTCCAGTGAATGGAGTCTTTGTCATCTTTCCTTTGAGACAAGATTGACAAGTGTCATAAGTTTGATATTCGAACGTGTCCAAATATCCTTCTCTATGCAACTTAGTCAACCTTCTCTCATTGATGTAACCCAGTCTACAATGCCATAAGAAAGCTTTATTTAAATCTGGAGACTTTCTTTTTAGTGTGTTCTGGACATTGAAAATTTGGAGTTGGTTTAACACATATATGCCGTTATTTAGAGTACCGGACCCAATCAAAACATGATTAAGGCGGATGTTGACAACATCTCTTACAAACGTGAAATCATAACCTTTATTTGATAACAAGGAAACTAATATGATATTACACGTTAAGCTGGGTACAAAATAACAGTTATGTAAAACCAAAATGTGTCCACTCGTCAATCCTATGTGATAATCCCCGACGGACGCAGCTCCCACGTTAGCTCCGTTAGCAACCCTGAGGATCATATCACCTTCCTTCAGCACTCTACGGTTTCTTAGTGCCTGCAATGAATTGCAAATATGAGATCCTGATCCGGTATCCAATACCCAGGAAGTAGAGTTGATTGACAGACAATTCTCAATTACAAACACACCTGAAGTCGAAGCCACAGCTTGCTTCGGTTCCTGGTTCTTGGCGTTCCACGCCTTGCAATCCTTCTTCCAGTGCCCTTTCCTGTGACAATGGAAGCACTCATCCAGGCCAACTACCGGTGCTGTGAACTTTTTCTTTCCCTTCTTTCCCACCTTACTAACACCTCCTCTAGGTCTGGGTGCGGCCTTCTTCTTCCTTCCTTTGGCCCTAGCCTTGGACCCGGAAGAAGATGAACCGCCAACAAACATAGCGGGTGTTTCCCTTGCCTTCTGCAAGGTGCCCTCTGCACTCCTTAACATGTTCAGGAGTTCCGCAAGTTCAACTTCTTTTCCTTGAAGATTGAAGTTGAGGATAAACTGGGCGTAGGTGGGAGGAAGGGACTGGAGAACAAGGTCTGTATAGAGCTCATTATCCAAAGTCGTCCCAAGGTCCGCGAGCTCTTCAATATAGCCGATCATCTGTAGGACATGTTCACCTACCGATGACCCGACAGCCAACCTCGCTCGAAATAATTTCTTAGAGGTCTCGTATCTTGCTATACGAGATTGCTCTCCATAAAGTTCCTTTGTATGGAGAAATATGCCATCTAGGGACATATCCTCGTGCCTCCTCTGATGTTCATTGTTCATCGAGGCAAGCACGATGCACTTGGCTCTCGCGCAATCTAAATCCCAGGTTTTGCGGATTTCCTTATCCGCATTGCTGGATTTGGGACCAAGGACAGCAGGTGCTGTAGCGGTGAGGACGTACCCCAGTTTGTCATAGGTCAAAGCCATCTTGACATTCCGCAGCCAATCTTTATAGTTTGGCCCCGTCAGTATATTTTTTTCTAAAAGTAACTTAAGTCCAGTCATTTTCAGGGTCGCTGCAATTAGGAGAGAGAGAAGAAAACTCTTTAGCATGATGCTCTTGCAAGTTTAGAATGGTTTTTAGTTTATCTAAACTGGATGGCTCCCACTGTTTCTCAAATCCTTCCTCAAACCATAAAAGAAGAATTAGCCAAGACTATTCTCACCGTACAATACTTGCTTAACCGTTCAGCCAGGCCGGTGTCGATACTTCGAGGGAGGTTTTCCAACGCTTTCGCGAAGTTCCTTAATTAAATAACCTCTTTTCTCTGGGGGCGTAACCCCGCTGACACTTTTCTGGACACCTACTAGGTTTATAGCATTGATCGTTAAGCGACGAATATCCTGATAAGTAGCATATACTCACAGTAGGATCGGGATCCAAATATCATCGTATGATAATGTTGAAGGAATCCTACCAACATTCATCAAACTCCAAATGGTATGCATCTCTTTGCAAATTTCAGTTTCTTTAGAAATTCCCGATATAAGTTTTTGCCCCATGCTCTTATGATCTTGACTAAGGGCCAACAAATCATAAGTCACATGTCAAGTTCTGCCCATCATTATCCTGTTGATTTGAACCCATCCGTATACTCTTGACTAAGGGCCAAACAAAGTAATACGACTGTCCCAAACCAACTCATCTATCTATGCAACAAATGAATACCCCAGCAGCTACCAAACACTATGTCTTGACTAAGGGCCAAACAAACATAGCTTGAATACTACTGACCATTCATAAGAAATGACGGAGGGCTACGACTGGTTTTGGCGAAACCGTGAACGTAGTGAACTTGATATAACCGAAGGAACCTGATAGCTTTTAAAAGGAGTGGTTAAATCTCCGCATTTAAAAATATCTGTTTTAAAAATAACCGAGTGGTTTCTTTTAAATTGTTCCAACGATTTAAACTTTGGTTTGTTTTACTTTGCATTATAGATAATGCGTCCCATCATTAACCTATCATTGCAGAAAACAACGAAAATATAACGTCCTCTTATGCCATCCGCATTCGCCACGGGGTCCCGTCATCACCCGTTAGGTTACTTAACTAACGACAGAGCGGGGGCTGGGCTAGCGCGGGTGTAAAACATAAGTGACGTCTAAATAGCTATAATAAATATAGATATTTTACATTCGTCTGACGCAATGATATTCATTCCAGAACACAGATAAACAATATTGGATTTGCAAGCAATCTGTATTTCTTTTGAGCCTGCAAGAAAAGACAGATTACACGGTTGTGATGAATAGCCGTTTACCCCACCCTCGACCCCTACGGGTACGGCAAACTACCCACCCGGCAGTTTGTGTACCCCACCTTGGGTCAGTCCTAGGAGCAAAAACAGTAAAATGAAATAATACAACGGTGGCTACAACCGCAACCTGGAAGTGCCCCGCGAAAATAATATTACAACAAATTACATTTACAACAAATGAATTAAACAATAACCCTTTGCTAACCCCGGCTATACACCACAACAGTCCAATACAGTTTATATGCACAAACAGATATAACCATTTCAGAAATGTGCAACCCCCTGCCAACCGACATACTAGCAGTTGGGGGAGGTTTACGAACACATCAAACAATCACAGATATAATCCAATACGCAAATACTGTACAATTCGATCGAATAAACAACATCAATATTGCTCTAAAATCTGCTCTGTTAAACAGTAACCTGAGCAATAATTAAATATTCCAGAAAACCCTAAATATCACAGGGGACCCACTCAAAAAAATTAAGCCCATGACTCGGCAACTCGGCCGCGGAAGCGCGGCGGATCGGTGGGATCCGCGGCGCTTCCGCGGCGCTTTAGTCGAATCATTGGCTCGAATTTCTTGGGTGTTCTCCTGTGGTCATGTCAAGCTCTCTGAACACATCAGAAAAATTTTAGGACTTCATTTTAAGTTCGACAGAAACTAAACAGAATTAGGGTTTTCCGGCTTCGTTTTTTCGTTCGAAATTCGTACAAATTTGCGATTAAGTTATTTAGTGTTTAGCGAGGCTCTGATACCACTGTAAGTCGATGTAGTACACCCCAGTACTTATGGGGAGGCGGAATTTACAAAAAACTTATCAAGTTTAAACAACGAACATCGACTAACCGCTTGAATCGAAGCTAAACTCTAAATAACCGTATTCTAAAGTTTCATCTCACAAGTGATTAGGGATTATACCTAATGAAACCGGTCCTTCTTCTTTACGTCCTCCTTTGTTCTCCTCGGCCTTCTCTAGGTAGTAGACGATCCACCCGAGAGCGAAACTCCAAGCTAAACCTCTAACTTGAGGTAACTAATCAACTTTGATTGCTAATCAAAGATGAGAGGATGATATAGAGTGAAGGTTATGGATTGTTTAGTCTAACTAATCCTTTGATCTCAACACATGAGGATTAAGGATTAGGGTTAGAAGATGAGAGCTTGAGGAGAGAGAATGTGTGATATGATAATGAGAGAAGAGAGAGAGTGTATCATAATATTATGAAGCATTCTTATTATCAAATAATCAATAAAGGAAATGAATAAGCATGCTTCACAAAATATCTTGTGATGATTCATTAACATGAGTCATTAAGCAATAAATGTGCATTAATGAAGTGAATGAATCACCACTATGACTCACTCTCTTATCCAAAAGAAACCTCCTTAGTCACATCTTCTAGAAGCTTCTCGAGTAATTACGAGAACGCCCCTCCGATCCGTAAAAATACGGAAAAACTTTAGACTGTAAAAATCCAATAACCGGATACCAGTAACTGGCTTAAACCAAAGCCGACTGGTAAAATCTGTCCGAAAGTCGTACGCGCGTAAACGCACGTATGCGTCCGAACCCTTTGTCGCAAAACCATGCAACCTCTATATCGTTTCGCCTGGAGTAGGAAACTCTCTGTGTGGGACTCTAGAGACTCGACTACTACGCTGGCAGTGGGTTTAACCACAGACCGCAAGTGGCACTAGCTGTACGTAACGGTCCCCAGGTAGTTGTCGATAAGAAGGCCGATGAGTAAACCCATCCGAACTCCTACTGAGTCTGATATGACAATCTCCATACAGTCCGGTCCGTTCGTCCAAGACTATCGCATATCGGGCCTAGGGGGGCGGCAAGCGTCAGTCCCCTAATAGCGGTATAAGTCGTGTCGGAGTGAAGCCCATTACACCCTGAGAAACTGCTGGAACCTACCAGCAAATCTCGCTTGCCCTGGCCAGGGACTTTGCGTAATGGCTCTCTGACACAGCACGATATCTACTCCCAATACCGGGAGGGACGAATCCTGTCTAACCGCCACTGCCTCCAAGTGCTCGGGACTGCACCCAACTGCCACCTGTTTGCACGACTCCATAGAGCCGTGGTAGGGTAGCAATCTAAGAACAGTGGGACACACTCGAGGCGAAGTAGCAGTGTCAAGTCTGCGGACTACGCTGTACTCATGTCACCTGGGAACTGTTTACTGACGACTGGTATCAAACCAACCAACAGTTCCCTGTGAGTCCTGTCCGGTGTACCCGTAACCTAACGAGCACCTGTATACTATCTCCAGTACGACGTACTGATGGCTGTGGGACAGACCATCTCCCCAACTGGGATGAGAAGCGTACACACTAGTCTACTCCGGAGTATCGATGCTCTGTCTCGATAATCCAACGACCAGGGACCTGAATAAGGATGTGCTTGTAGACTACCCAGCCCCCACTAGTGTGACTGCCATCACAACGCTGGTAGACAAGCAAGATCCTAAGAGCTCTATCAATACGTATACTCACATATTAAGATAGAAAAACCAAGTAGCATACTACCATGTTTAGCAAGACTGTTATATACATGTGAATATCCCAAGCTTCCATTAAGTAATATACAAGCTAGTATGATACAGTAATGGCCTTCTAGGGCATAAACACTAACAGATCCACCCGAGAGTCTATGCAACGAGCTCCAACCTCATATCCGAGGCAACTAGGGCATCTAAATCGCTACTCATACCATAGATGAAGTAGAGAATGATGAAGGATTAATTTGTCTCAAGACACCCAAGGATTCTCAACTCATGAGAGGGTTTGGGTGTAGCTAGAGGAAGAAGAAGATAACACGAGAATGAGGTGTTGAGAGCAACTCAAGAGAGAGAAAAAGAAATGAATAATCTCCTGTATTTTTGTTTGTTGTGTGGGTGTGATAAGAAATAATGGAGCCATCACATAAATGTCCATGTCTCCAAAATATCTTAGTCAACAAAAAATATCTCAAGTCAACATAATCTCACAACAAAAAAAACCCTAAGCATGCTAGAATGGTAACCATGGGTCACTAATTAGCCATGCCACCAAAAATGCAATAAACACGTCATCCTACAACTCAATAACCTTTTAATCCAAAAAGGTCTAAACCATGATGTGGTATAATCTTCTAAAAGTAATCTTGAAATAAATTACAAGAATACTCCTCAACCTTATATACATACCCGCATCCGTATTCCGAAGAATACGAATACAATGAAACGAAAATAATCCAACAATATAATACTAGGATCCGGCTTAAACCAAAACCCACTAGTATTATCCGTCCGAACATCATGCGTGCACAAGTACACGTATGTGATCGAACCCTGCCGTAAAACCATACGGCCTCTACATCGTTTCACATGAAGCAAGGAAACCCTCTGTGTGGGACTCTAAAGACTCGTCAATATGCTGAGTACGTCAGCGGTACTAGCTGTACGTAACGGCTACCCAGGTATTGAGCGAAAGGGAGGCCGACGAGCAAACTCATCCTGAAACCCTATTGAGCCTGACAGTGACAATATCCGTATAGTCCGGTCCATTCGTCTACAAGTATCGCATATGGAGTCTAGGGGGTGGATAAAGTCAGACCCCTAATAACTCAACATTTAGTGTCGGTATGAAGCCCATCACCACCTGAGAAACTACTGATCCGAATCAGTAATTCTCGACTACCTTGGCCAAGGATTTCTGGTGATGTTCACCCGTGCACACCGCGACATCAACCCCCAACCGGATGAGACGAATCCCCTGACGATCTACTCACTACCTCCATATGGCTCGGGACTGTACCCAACTAAAACCTGTTTGCACGGCTCCTTTGAGTCATGGTAGGGTAGTAATCAAAGCACAGTGGGAACTCACACGAGACAAATGAAGATCCAAGGTCGATAGACTTACCTGTACATATGTCACCAGGGAACTGCTATCTGACAATAGGTATAATACCAACTAGCATGTTCCCGGTGAGTCCGTCCGGTGTACTCACAACCCAATGAGCACCTGTATACATCTTAGGTGAACCAACTAACACCAATAGCTTGTAAGACCGGCCACCGCCCCTCGTCGGGGTCTCGATCAGTATACACTAGTCTACTCTTAGAGTATCGATTCCCAGTCTCGAAACTCCCACGACTAGGGACATTTTAAGGATGTGCTTATAGACCACCCAACTCTCACGTATATGATCGCCATCATACTGCTGGTAGTCAAGCAAGAATCCTATGGGCTCTATCAACATGTAATAGTGATCTGTAATGTCACCTGAAGCATGTACATGATGATAAAGACAAACCAGATAGCATACTATTATCTCGAGTAAGACTGTTCTACCGGTGTAGGTCCTCGCTCAATCATTGCAATCACGTGCCTGCGATCTAATAATTGACTTGAGGGCACTATAGCCAACAGAATGCACCCAGTGTTGGGGTCAAAAATTACATCCCGGTTGACCAAGTCAAAGTCAATGTCAACCCCAAGTAAGTGGGCCCAAGCCTAGATCAAGTGGGCCGATGCCCAAGTCGAGCCCAACGGCCGGTCTCTCCCATGTCAAAATGAAAATTATGTAATAAATAATTTTGATGTAATTTTCATACATGAATGTAAGAAAATTGGGCATAAAGCCAAATTTTTGTAAAGCACATGGCTCATGTGCAAAAGAAATGAGCACATGATGCATGGGATGGGCAAAATGCCATTTTGTAAAGCCCAAGGGGCTATATGTAAATTTGTAAGCCTATAAAAGGCAACATGATAATGAAATAAATAAAGGAATTGATTCCCCTCAAATTCTGGGGTTTATGTGCCTCCTTCTCCTTCCTCAAGGTTCTAAACCTTCTTCCCCTTTTTGAATTAAATCAAGAGTTTAACTCTTCCTTTTTCAAAAAGAAATAGTTTTTACCATAAAACCCACAGAGGGGAGCTCGGATCTCCCATCAGATCTCTAAAGGGGAGATTTTGAATCTCACCCCCCTTTTCCTTCAAGATCCAGCCAACGAAAAGGAGGAAGAAAGAGACCCATTTCCAAAAATCTCATTCCGGGAGGATCCGAGGCTCAAAAGAAGATCCAAAGATCTCTAGGAGTTTAACTCCATTCAAGATCTGTTGGAGTTTAACTCCATAAATCAAACACCTTTTTAGGAGTTTAACTCCAATTCTATATATAATCCCTGTTAGGAGTTCAACTCCAAAGCCCCCTTAGGAGTTTAACTCCTAATCCAAGGGCTAAGCCCTTTTCCGCTGGTGTTTCCAGTGGTCGCGTATCGCGGACGTGACCCACATGGGTCCAGCAGTCGCGTGCCGTGCACGTGACCCGCGGGTGCTAAGCGCCCATGTGCGCCTCATGCGACCCGCGGGCGCTCAGCACCCAGCGGTCGCGTGCAGCGTTACCCGCGAGCGCCCAGCGGTCGCATGCAGGGCATGTGACCCAGGGGCGCTAAGCACCCACGTGCGCCTCACGCGACCGGATGGCAAGTTTCATAAGATGATAATTCGAACGGATTCAAATATCCATCCTTATATAACTTAGCTTATCGTGTTGTATTGATATGACCTAGTCTACAATACCACAAGAAGGATTCGTTCATTTCTGAATTCTTCCTCTTGTGTGTGTTCTGTACGTTAAGAACTGTATTTTGATCCAGAACGTATAACCCATTACATAACGCACCAAACCTAATCAACACTTGATTTAGGTAAATGTTCATAACATTATTCTCTACTACAAAGTTATATCCTTCTTTATCTAATAAAGAAATTGATATTAAATTGCATATCATATAGGGCACGTAATAATATTCGTTCAAGATCAAAGTATTGCCATTTGGTAATACTAGGTGATATTCACCACCTGCTTTGGCTGAAACACTTACACCATTCCCTACTTTTAGAGAATGATCACCTATTCCCAGTTCTCTACCTTTCCTTAGCCCATGCAACATATTACATATGTGGGATCCCGATCCGGTATCTAATACCCAGGACGTAGAGTATACTGAGAAACAGTTCTCGGTAACTAACACACCCGAAGAAGATTCATCAACATGCTCATTCTTCGTTTGGGTGGCATGGAAATTCGGATATTTTCCTATTTCCTGCTCGGACTTATAACAATTATAAGTTGGAGCGGAATCAACGTTCCCCAGCTCAGCATAACAAGCGGGTTCGGTCAATACATCCATATTATTATCTTGATTAAGGCCTGACATGGTCGCTACCTAGAGAGAGAGAGAAGAAAAAACTTAGCGTATGCTCTTGCAAGATTAGATTGGTTTATTATCTTATCTAATCAGGATGGCTCCCACTGTTTTTATCAAATCTTCCTTCAAACCCTAAAAGGTAAGACTGATCGGGATTAATTACACCTTACAAGTTCGCCAATCTTTCGACCACGCCAGTGTTGGTACTTTGAGGGAGGTTCCCCGTGCTTTCGCACGGATCTAATTAAAATAAACCTCGTTATCCCAGGGGCGTAACCCCGTTAACACCTTTCTAGACACCTACTTGATCGGATAATTGTCATGTGTAAAACTCTCCCAGGAGTAACTCTTACTCGCAGTGGGTATCGGGATCCAACCATCTCATAGAAGGTATGCAATCTCATTGCAAATTTCAACACTTGAAATTCCCGATAATACTTTTACCCCTAGCGTCCTACGATCTTGACGGAGGGAAACAAACCATAGGCTTCTAGTCAAGTTCAAACTGTACATTTCATGATTGAATTAAACCCACCCGCACGACCCTTGACGAAGGCCAACAAAGTCGCACGACTACCCTAATACAATCTCATTTTATGTCGCAGACAAGCACTAGTTAGCTACCACACACTACGCCTTGACGGAGGCCAACAAACGTAGCACGAATAATAAGTAGTATTTATCTGAAATGACAGAGGGCTACACAAGTTTTTAAGAAAACCATGAGCGTAATGAACCTGATACGTTGTAGAATCAAGTGATTTTTGAAAAGGAGTGTTTTTTAGGCTTATTACTAGTTTTGCTAAAGAGGTCACTCCCGGTGAAGGGATCTCGGCTCTTTCTTTATCGAATAAGGTGCAGGATATTTCATAAATACCGCTATGCAAAGAAAGAACTAAAAGAAGCAATTAAAAGACAAAACCGAGTGGGTTGTAGCATCTGCTAGTTTCGCTAAAGTGGTCACTCCCAGTGAAGGGATCTCGGCTCTTTCCTCATCGAATGAGGTGCTGGATATTCTACTAGAAATACCGCTATGCAAAGCAAAAACTAGAGCTACCCTTTTTGAAAATATGATTCTACAACATCTTTTAAGTTTCTTTTCTTTCATTAATCTCATTAATGAAGTCCCATCATTTATGCTTTCTAATCATCACAGAAGAAACGAAAATACAACGTACGCTTATGCCATCCGCATTCGTCATAGTGTCCCGTTATGCACCGTTAGGTTACTTAACTAACGGCATAGCGGGGTGGGACTAGCGCGGATGCAAAACATAAGCAAAGTTTATTATATATCATATATATACAGTAATAAATCATTCGTCTCATACTTCTAAAGTGAACACATCACACAATATCAGCAGCAGAAGATAACATATGAAATGTTGGATATACTAGGAATTCCGTGTTTTAAATTAAGCCAGTATAAAACAAGGATTCTACGGTCGCGATGAATAGCCAAACCTACATCCCTAGACCCCTACGAGAGTGGCAAGCAACCCTACCAATTCTAGTGTTAGGAGACCCGATCTCGACTCCTCGAGATGGTCTCCCACTGGATCCTAGAACCCGGTTACTTGTGCTTCCCTTCTTGGGTCTATGCTAATGCAGAAAAGTAAATAATATACAACAATGGTGACATCATCCTCAACCCGGAAGTGCCCCAATAAAAGAATATTACATACAATGAATTTTACATGAAGGAAAATAAAAACTCTCATCTCACATAAAACCCCCGGCAATTCAAAACACGACGATCCAATATAACATATCACATCAACACATAATATCACATGTAATCAACGTAAGTAAATATGTGTATCACAATTGTCGTTGACATATAGCAACGAAAACGGTGATACACCACATATTACACTTACGGTCGCAGAAAAGAAAATGTCAAACTACAACATTTAGAATCCACAATCACCTTAGACATCATAAACCCGAAATATCACATATTTCGGATTTCATTCCTAACTATATGAATTCCACATATTGTATCACATTCCACAAATAGCTAGACGATGTTAAACATTTCGATCGAATCAACAAACACCCAAAATTTCCCAAAAAGCTCAACACTTGAGCGCAGTTTAAAAATACTCAGAACATGCCACAATACCTATGGACCAACCGTAGAAGGGTCAACCCTTACCTCACCTATGGCACAGCGGAACTGCCACAAACCCCTAGGGTTTGGCGGTGGTTCTTACGGTTATAGAATCGAGTTAGGATTTCGTTCTTCTAGAGGGTCCATCGCATTACTTGCATGATTTTTGAATGTTCTTTAACTCGGAAAAATCCAACTCTTGGAAAATTTTCCGTCGAGGGAAAAGTTGGGTTATTGATATCCGTTCGAACATTTTAACGCCGTCTAAATAACCCAAAATATAGTTAGAATTACGACTACGAAACACTCCGAATTTCCTTTATAGAAAATTAACATCTCAGGCAATTTTAGAAAAAACAAGCAACACCTGAAACACCAAAACCTAGAAAACAGAACACCAAACAAATACGAAGCCCAGAAACAATAAACAGGCCAGCCAGCTCAATTTTTTAGGGCTTGTGCTCAGGTCAAATCCGATGGAATTGGTTCGTATTTGTTCAGTGTTCATGTTACATCTCATAGAACAATCTGCAGTTGCTTAAAAATATTTCGACGACTTAAAAATTTGACAGAAACTGGGATTTAGTTTCGAGTGTTTCGGAGTAGTTTCGGTTTCGTAATTCTACAAACATCGTCTAAATCTCTAGCTTGGCTCTGATACCACTGTAGGATTGCTTGGCACGACAGCAAAGGTTCGGGAGGCATCGTCCATGCCATTTTCAAAATTTTGCCATGCTAACCAATCCTAACCCTAGAATCTTAACTGGATATTTAGACAATACTAAGTGTAAACAACTTTACAACTAAGTGAACTAGGAATATAACCTTTGTAGACCAGTCCTTCACTTCAATAGCTCCGTGTAGTAGTCCCTTCGCTCCAAGTAGTGATCTTCCGGACTCTAGAGTGGCTCCAAAAGATGAAAGGAGCGAGCTTGCACGAAGTCTTCGAGGCCGAAGATGATCTACGTTGAAGAGACACTGACCCAAGCTACCTCTTCACTAATTAGGGATTAGTGAAGCTAACACCCTAAACTAAATTGCTAATCTAGTAGAGGATGATGAAGTAGGATTTTTGCTCACTTTAGAATTAATTTTCTCACTATTTTTATTCTCCTCTCAAAAACCTAGAGATCTCTCTCATAAGCATGAAGAAGATGAACCAAATAATAGATGAGAGAGTGAATGGCAACCATGGGTGAGAAATATCTCATTAAACTCATGTAGAGACTTAACCATGAGTTTAGATAATGGTTTGGTTAATAAATATCTAGTGCAAGACAAAACTAGTGGACTAAGTCAATGGATCTCCAAGCTTCTATAAGCTTCATGCCATGTGACCAATTTCCAACTAATATTTGATTTACTCTAAATAAATAAACCCTACATTTTCATTAGCATTGTGTAAGTCTCATACACCCATGTTGCATGTGGCATCAAGCATGACACAAAAAGAAAGCACAATTAATATATATCACTTATATATTAAGTGTGCACATGTGAGAAAAGAAATACTTAAGTGAGCTAATATTAGTTAATGTAGATTAATATATCAAATATATATAATTATATATTAAATTATTAAATAAACACTTAATTTAATAATCCAGCTATATCTCATATGACCGACTAATATTATTTGTATCAACTTATCGAATCAACACTTGATTCGATAACCCGGTTATATCTCATATAACCGACCGATACAGTATCGACTTATCGAATCAACATTTGATTCGATAACCCGGCTATATCTCATATCACCGACCGATAACATAAATCGCGAGAATAGAATACGGTATCACATACTCGTATTAATCTCGGTCCCGCACATATCACATATGTTCTCCTACTTCGTTTTGCCTGAGCCAGTAAAACCTCTGTATAGGACTCTAAAGACTCGTCAATACGCCGGCAGTAGGTGATGATCATATCAGGTGCCCACAGCCATCAGCTGTACTAGATGGACGTAACGGCTACCCGGATATTGAGCGATCAGAAGATCAACAAGCAAGCCTGCTCTTACTCCTGAAAAGCCTGTTAGTAACACTACCGTACAGTCCGGTCTTTTCGTCTGATATGTCGCATATCTAGTCTAGGGGTGGTAAACGTCAGACCCCAGTAACCGATAAGTCGTGCTGATGTAAGGCTCATAACGGGCCGAGAAACTACCGATAACACTTACCAGTAAATTTCCATATCAGCCCTGGCCAGGGACTTCCTGTTATGGCCAATCGAGCACAGCGCAACATCAACTCCCAATACCGGGAAAGACGAATCCCCTCCTATCGCTCATTGCCTCCATGTGATTCGGGACTATACCCAAAAACCACCGTTTTGCACGTTCTCTTGAACGTGGTAAGGTGGAAATCAAAGCACAGTGGGAATCACACAAGACTCTATGACGATCTCGGGTCTACAGACTAACCTGCACCAGTATCACCAGAGAACAGCTATCTGACGATAGGTATAATACCAACTAGGAGTTCTCAGTGAGTCCGTTCAGTGTACTCATTCTCTACTGAGCACCCATATACCATCTTTGATGTCAAACACCAATAGATGTGGAATCATCCATCGCCCATCATATGGGTCAAGATGTGTATACGCTAGTCTACTCTGGAATATCGATGCCCTGTCTCGATACACCCTCGACTAGAAATAATTATAGGGTGCACTCGTGGACTACCCTTGGCCCCACTAGTATGATATCCATCATAGTCCTAGGATTCAAGTACACATCCTAAGGGCTTTATCAACATGTGAGAGCAAGACAGCATCACTTATACAAGTCAACATGTTAAGACAAAGAGCAACCAGATAGCATACTATCATGTCGAACAAGAAAGTCCTCTCTATATATATCCAAGAAACCATTATAATATACATCACATGTACAATAATGGCCTCTAGGGCATACATATAACTAACAGTAACACTACCGTACAGTCCGGTCTTTTCGCCTGATATGTCGCATATCTAGTCTAGGGGTAGTAAACGTTAGACCCCAGTAACCGATAAGTCATGCCGATGTGAGCCTCATAACGGGTCGAGAAACTACTGATAACACTTACCAGTAGATCTCTGAATCAGCCCTGGCCAGGGACTTCCTGTTATAGCCAATCGTAGCACAGCGCAACATCAACCCCCGATACCGGGAGAGACGAATCCCTTCCTATCCCTCATTGCCTCCATGTGATTCGGTACTGTACCCAAAAGCCACCGGTTTGCATGTTCTCTTGAACGTGGTAAGGTGGAAATCAAAGCACGGTGGGAATCACACAAGACTCTATGACGATCTCGGGTCTACAGACTAACCTGTACTAGTGTCACCAGAGAACTTCTATCTGACGATAGATATAATACCAACTATGAGTTCTCGGCGACTCCGTTCAGTATACCCAGTCTCCACTGAGCACCCGTATACTATCTTTGATGTCAAACACCAATGGATGTGCGATCATCCATCGTCCATCATATGGGTCAAGAAGTGTATACGCTAGTCTACTCTGGAATATCGATGCCCTGTCTCGATACACCCTCGACTAGGAACAATTATAGGATGTACTTGTGGACTACCCTTGTCCCCACTAGTATGATCTCCATCATAGTCCTGGTAGTCAAGTACACATCCTAAGGGTTTTATCAACATGTGAGAGCAAGACAATATCATAATACAAGTCTACATGTTAAGACAAAGGGCAACCAGATAGCATACTATCATGTCGAGCAAGAAAGTCCTCTCTCTATATATCCAAGCATCCACTATAATATACATCACATGTACAATAATGGCCTCTATGGCATATATATAACTAACAATCTCCCACTTGCACTAAGGTCAGTTGTTGTAGTATCTCATACCCAATAACCCGAAGAGTCTCTCAAATTGTATCTGGGGTATGGCTTTTGTGAGTGGATCCGCTGTGTTGTCCTTCGTGTCAACTCTCCTAACCTCGATCTCCCGGCGATCAACTATCTCCCGTATCAGGTGATACCGTCTCAGAATATGCCTGGATCGCTGATGGGACATGGGTTCCTTGGCCAAAACCACGGATCCATTGTTATCACAATACAAAGGTATTGGATGCTCGATGGACGGAACCAAACCAAGTTCGTTTATGAACTTCTTCATCCAGAAAGTCTCTTTGGCAGCATCGTTGGTAGCGATGTATTCAGCCTCCATCGTTGAGTCTGTCACGGTTTCCTATTTGGATCTCTTCCAACAAACCGCCCCTCCATTGAGGGTAAAGACAAATCCCGAGACCGGCTTAGAGCTGTCCTTATCACTCTGGAAGCTCGAATCGGTAAAGGACTCCACTTGGAGTTCATCGTTACCATACACCAAGAACATCTCTTTAGTCCTTCTCAAGTACTTGAGAATGTTCTTCACAGCTGTCCAGTGACTCTCTCCTGGATCTGCTTGATACCTACTCACTACACTTAGTGAGTATGCTACAACGGGTCTGGTACATAGCATCGCGTAAATGATTGAGCCTACTGCCGAAGCATAAGGTATCCCTTGCATGCGAGCTCTCTCCAAATCAGTCTTGGGAGACATCTCTTTGGAGAGAGTGAGTCCAGTGATCGTGGGTAAATTCTCATGCTTGGAATCTTCCATACTAAAGCTCTTTAGTATGGTGTCAATGTACCTGGATTGGGACAATCCCAGTATCCGTTTAGATCTATCTCTATAGATCTTAATCCCCAAGATGTAGGAGGCATCACCTACATCTTTCATTAAGAATCTATGTGATAAGAAGAGCTTGACCGAGTGCAGCATAGGAACATCATTTCCTATCAAGAGTATGTCATCCACGTACAATACAAGGAAGACAACCTTACTCTCTGCCACCTCTTGTATATACAAGGTTCATCTACGTTTTTAATGAAGTCAAACTCTTTGACAACCACATCAAAACAGATGTTCCAACTCCGTGATGCCTGCTTTAACCCGTAGATGGATTTAAGCAGCTTGCACACCTTTCCGCTGCTCCCACTGTCTACAAAGCCCTCTGGATGAGTCATGTACACGCTCTCTTCTAAATCACCATTTAGAAAGACAGTCTTAACATCCATTTGCCAGATTTCGTAGTCATGGTATGCAGCGATGGCAAGTAGGATCCGTATGGACTTAAGCATAGCCACTGGAGAAAAGGTTCCATCATAATCCACACCTGGTCTTTGACGAAAACCTTTTGCAACAAGTCTAGCTTTGAAAGTGTCAACTTTTCCATCTACACCAAGTTTCTTCTTAAAGATCCATTTGCTCCCAATTAGTTTTACCCCTTCAGGAGCAAATTCCAAAGTCCATACTTTGTTGGTGTACATGGATTCCATCTTAGATCGCATTGCATCCAGCCATTTCACAAAGTCCCCACTCGTGATGGCCTGCTCGAATCTAGTTGGGTCATCATCTTCCATAATGCAATCCTCGCTCCCACCATCAATGAGAAAATTGTAGTATCTCTCAGGTGGATGAGGAACCCTACTAGATTGGCGGAGAGGCTGAGGTTCGTTGGGAGCTATTGAATCCTCTGGTTCCACTAAATCATCAGTTGCAGTTTGTGCTGCTGGAACTTCTTCCAGCTCTACCTCTTTGCCACTAATTTCTTTTATAAGAAATTCCTTTTCAAAAAAGGTGGCATATTAAGAAACAAACACATTTTGCTCTTCAGCGTGGTAGAAAATATGTCCTTGTGAATTCTTTGGATATCCCACAAACTTGCAAAGAACTGACCGTGCCTCGAGTTTGTCCGGATTTTGCCTTTTGACATAGGACGGACAACCCCATATCTTAACTCGTTTAAGATATGGTCTATTCCCACTCC
The DNA here is from genome assembly GCA_030015575.1 of Agapanthus africanus. Taxonomy (NCBI): domain Eukaryota; kingdom Viridiplantae; phylum Streptophyta; class Magnoliopsida; order Asparagales; family Amaryllidaceae; genus Agapanthus; species Agapanthus africanus. The sequence goes on along the minus strand of JASDDO010000014.1, from coordinate 544,809,532 downwards.
ATATCTCATATGGTGTGGTATGTACAAATTTATATGGAACTTGATTCAATAGGTATGCTGCTGTCTCAAGCGCATAACCCCAAAAGGAAATAGGTAACTCAGCAATGCTCATCATAGAGCGCACCATATCTAATAGGGTGCGATTCCCCCGTTCTGATACACCGTTGTGCTGTGGTGCATACGGAGGAGTAAGCTGAGAGAGAATCCCATTCTCTTTTAGATAGTCTAAGAACTCATTGCTCAAGTATTCTCCTCCTCGATCAGATCGAAGGATTTTAATACTTTTACCCGTTTGGTTCTCGACTTCATGCTTATATTCTTTGAATTTCTCAAAAGCTTCAGACTTGTGTTTCACCAAGAACACATGTCCGTATCTAGAGAGATCGTCAGTGAATGTAATAAAGTATGAGGAACCATTCCTGGCATGTGTAGACATGGGACCGCATGCATCACTATGTATCAGTCCCAAGAGTTCCGTAACTCTTTCTCCGTGTCCATTAAACAGAGTTTTGTTGGAGATAGTGCCCTCAGAGTCAATTATTGGATCACAGGCACGTGATTGCAATGATTGAGGGAGGACCTATTCCGGTAGGACGGTCTTACTCAAGATGATAGTATGCTATCGGGTTTACCTTTATCATCGTGTACTGCTTTAGGTGACCTTACAGGTCACTATTGCACGTTGATAGAGCCCCTAGGATTCTTGCTTGACTGCCAGCAGTATGAGGACGATCATATACGTGGGAGATGGTAGTCTATAAGTACATCCTTAAAAGGTCCCTAGTCGTGGGAGTTTCGAGAAAGGGCATCGATACTCCAGAGTAGACTAGTGTATACAGTCGAGACCCCGACGAGGGGCGGTGGCCGGTCTCACAAGCCACTGGTGTCAGTTGGTTCACCTAAGATGTATACAGGTGCTCATTGGGTTATGAGTACACCGGACAGGACTCGCCGGGAATATGCTAGTTGGTCTTATACCTGACGTCAGATAGCAGTTCCCTGGTGACATGTGTGCAGGTTAGTTCATCGACCTGAGGATCGTCATTTGTCTCGTGTGAGTTCCCACTGTACTTTGATTACTACCCTACCACGCTCAAAGGAGACGTGCAAACAGGTTTTAGTTGGGTACAGTCCCGACCCACATGGAGGCAGTTAGCGGATCTTCAGGGGTTCGTCTCTCCCGGTATTGTGGGTGAGGTCGCGCTGTGTTTAGGAGAGCCATTACACAAAGCCCTCGGTCGAGACAGGAGATTTACTGGTAGGTATTCCAGTAGTATCTCAGGGTGTTCTTGGCTACACTCCGACACGACTTGTACCGCTTTTGGGGTCTGACTTTTACCAACCCCCTAGACCCGCCATGCGATGCTCATAGACGAACGGACCGGACTGTACGGATATTGTCACTGACAGGCTCAGTAGGGTGTCAGGATGAGTTCGCTCATCGACGTCCCTTTTAGTCAATAGCTGGTAGCCCGTTACGTATGGCTAATACCTCTGACGTGCTAGTGGTTAAATCCACAGCCATAGTATTGACGAGTCTTTAGAGTCCCCCACAGACAGTTACTCAAGTTTCGGGCGAAACGCTGTAGAGGCCGTATGGAGATATGGCAGGGTTCGATCAGATACGTGCGGTATTGCACGGATCATGATCGGATGGTTAATACTAGCGGGCTTTGGTTTAAGCCGGATCCTAGTATAGTACAGTGTAGATTTTGTCTCATTGCATTTGTATTTCGGTCGGAATACAAATGAGGGTATGTATATACAGTAGCGGGGTTTTCCTGTAATTTATTACGGGATCAGTTTTTGGAGTTGCCAGTTTGCTTTCCGTTTCAGCCATTTTCTTTTGTATCTTTCATTGGCCGAAGATTGGTGGAGGAGGGCTTATTTGCATTTATACAAATTAGCAATTTGGATGGTTGTCTTTGCATATTGTTGCATCATGATGGTGCACTTTCATTGACTTCTTGACTTGATCATTACTTGACTTTTGGAGTAATGATGATGGGTTATGATTAGGTTGTTGGAGTGTTGGATTTGGTTCTTGATCATGATTCATAATAAGCCTTTTTCTCTCTCACTCTTGCATGATTGATACACACTCCCCCCTTGAGTTTTTCCTCTCTCCCTCATGCATTATGGCCGGCCAAGTTTAAAGAAGTGTGGCTGTCCAAATTTTTGAAGGGGGTTTTTCATCTCTTTTGCTTTGTAAAAAAAAACCCTTAGCTCATCTCCAAAGTATAGTTCAATTCCTCCACCAAAAAGGCTACTCCATACAAACCCCAAATGAGACATGAGTTCTACAGTTAACCTACAGAAAACCTTGGGCACGTCGGCTCGCCAACTTTGTGCCCGAGTTGCCTCGGTCCAGAGGTGGGAGCCCGTAAAAGAAGCCGGCGATGTGGTGCCCTTCCGGCGACGTGGTGGAGACCGGAGATTCCGCGGGGAGATTGGGACGACGACGAGAAGACCGAAGAACACGGATCGCTCGGTATATCTCTCTACCCGTTCTTTAGTTAGCTAGAACTAGTTTAATGGCCCGATCCGGGAACTTTTGTGCGCGGTGGTGCCGGTTTACAAGTTCGTAAAAAGTTTCGTTTCCGCATTCCGGCGTCGGATTGACGGCCGGGGCACCGCCGTGCACTTACATGGTATTAGAGCCACGCCATTAACCTAGTCTAGCTTTGTCTAATGTGTTTACATTTCCGATCGATCAAAATTCCAAAAACCGCGTTTTCATGTGCATCAGTTTCTGTCGAATTTTTTTTGGCTCCAAAAATTTTTCGGGTAGTTGCAGAATGATGTGCAGGGAAGTATAAGAACTCTGGTAAAATTTGGTCGCCTGAACCCATTACCCCACCGCGGAACCGCGGCCAAACCCATGCTTGGGCCGCGGTTCCGCCGCCATTTTCACTGTTCAGTGTATCAAAATTTCACAGAGGCTCTTGGACTTGAAAATAGGGGTTTTGGAATATTCTTTTTGGGCCCAGAATTTCTTTAAGTGCTACAGTAGTGCTTGGGGCCCACTTCGATAAATTTGATCGATCAAGAATTTTAAACACATTAGTTCACAGTATTTACATTATATCTGCGACCGTGAATGTCACTTGATCGGTAAATCCTGTCTAACTGCTATAGCCCGGTTAGACGGATTTGCGAACGTGACATTCACGTTGATGTTCTGTGTTGTGCTGTGATGTTGCGGATAGGTCGTGGGGGATAGCCTGGGTGCAATGCCAGTACAGTTTTGGTTGTATTATGTACATTTGATATTGCGGCGCGAGCGTCCGACATGTGGACTGCCGTCACTGCCTGTTTGTATTATTCTTTTGGGGCACGACCGGGTCGAGGTCGATGTACCCGTTGTATGTATATTTTACTTTCTGTACTAGGACTACCCCAAGATGGGGTGCACGGATAGCCGGGTTCTAGAGGGCAGCAAGCCCGCATCTCATGGCATTGAGACGGAGGGGGCTTTACTCTAAAATTGGCGGGCTATTCGCCGCACTCGTAGGGGGTACAGGTTGACCCAGGAGGGGTGCCCAAGTTAACGGATTCCGTAAAGTGCTGGGTGGTCCATTCACTTTGCTGAAGAGGGCTGTCTCGCTTCAGGTTTTGGCGGGTAACTTGTCGCGCCCGTAGGGGTCTAGGATTTCATTTCACAGGCTATCCACACGACCAGGGGAACGTCGGGTTTCAGTAGCGGCTCTATGAAACCCGGGGATCCCAAATATCTGTATTGTTCTGTGATGCTTATTACATTTCTGTGATGTTGCATTTTATCACGCCTTGAGTGAAATATTATATATTGATATATATACTAGTAGATGTTGTATATGTTTTGCATCCGCGCTAGTCCAGTCCCCGCTCTGTCGTTAGTTAACTAACCTAACGGGTAATGACGGGACCCAGTGGCGAATGTGGATGGCATATACGTACGTCATTATTTTCGTTCTTTATTAGTGTGATCAATTGATGGGACTGTGTTGATTCGGATCAATGCAAGCTAAACAAACCTTTTCTGATGTTGTTGGAACACTTTTTCAAAAAGCTGTTATTGTAAGGACGTTCTCTTTTGTTTTGCACAGTGGTATTCAGATGGAATATCCTGCACCTCAGTCGACGAGGCAAGGGCCGAGATCCCTTCACCGGGAGTGACCCCTTGGACAGAAGTTTGCGTCAGGGCAATAACTTCACTATAGCCGATTACTTTTGCTTTGCATCGTGGTATTCAGTTGGAATATCCTGCACCTCATTCTACGGGGAAAGTGCCGAGATCCCTTCACCGGGAGTGACCTCTTTAGCAAAGGTTTTCACCACTATATTTTCATAAAAGCATCCAGTTCCTTCAACGATATCAAGTTCATTACGTTAAAGGTTTTTCGCCAAAAACCATTCATAGCCCTCCGTCGTTTCAGACGGGTAGCACGTAGTATTCATGCTATGTTTGTTGACCTTCGTCAAGGCATAGTGAATGGTTGCTGCTTGTTACCTTTCTGTTGCATAGATAGATGCGTTGGTTTGGGACAGTCGTATAGCCTCGTTGACCTTCGTCAAGGGCTTGTACGGGTGGGTTCAAATTAACCTGGACAATGACGGGTAGAACTTGACATGTGACTTATGATTTGCTGACCTTCGTCAAGGTCATAAGAGCATGGGGCAAAAATCACATCGGGAGTTTCTAAAGAAACTGAAACTTGCCAGATATGCGCATACCTTCTGGAGTGTGATAACTTGAGCGGATTCCGTCACGTTATCATGCGATGATAGTTGGATCCCGATTCCCACCGATGAGTTTTTTTACTCCTCGGATGATCCCGACTAATTCTTCTTTCAGATTTGGAGGAGAATTTGAGGTTACAGTGGGAGGTTTCCAGATTAGATAAAGTGATGACCATTTTGATCTAAGATAGAGTGCACGCTGAGTGTTTCTTTTCTCTATCTCTTTGGCAGCGACCATGACCCGACCCTAGACTATGACTCAGTGACCAAGTTGACCGAACCTTCTTAAACATTGGCTTTTGGATTGTCAGAGTTGCAAACCTCATTGCCACTCCTACTTTTACCCTTTTCTCCAGGACACCCCGTATTACTACGAACGTCCACTTCCATTGGACAAAACCATCGTATGGTTATATACGAACTCGAAGGAATTTATTCGAGGATGGTTTCCGGTTCTGGAGGAAACGGATAGGACTATTCAGTTGTCTTTTCCTTTTACCTTCTCTCAGGTTGCGAGTACTCCTTGGTTTAGGAGATAGTACACCTATTACGCAAATTGGATAGTCTTCTTCCAAACCTTAGGCTGGTGCCGAACGGTGGGGAATGAAGAAAACCAATTAGCATAACGATGGTGTACAGAAGGTATTAAGTAAAGACATATCAAGGGATTAGTAAGAGGGCAAAGTAAATTGCGACTGATATTCACGACCAAACCAAGTATTTCTTCGCCAATCCTAAAATCACCTTTGTATTTCTCCAGAACACTCTGTATCACTACGAAGATCCACAGTTTATTGGATACTCCATCGTATAGTTATATACGAACTCGAAAGGAACTTGTTCCAGTTCGGGGATGGATTCTGGTTCAGGAGAAATAGGAATAAGGTTTATTCGGTTGTCTTTTATCTTCACCTTCTCTCGCATTGCGAGTGATCCTAGGATTAGGACAGTACACCCATTATGCTTATTGGATAGTCTTCTTCCAAACCATAGGCTGGTGCCAAACGGTAGGGAAGGAAAAAAAACCATTTGGCCTAAATGGGTGTGCAGAAGGTAATGACTAAAGACATATGAAGGGATGTGGAGAGATGGCAAAGAATTATACGGTTACAGTTGTGAATCTGGATAATGGAAGAGACATTACTAGGAATACCCGGATACCCCATCGAAACATTTCAATGTTTCAGTTTCACTGTGTACTGTTAAAAGAAAACTGATTTCCCAATTAGACACTTACTCCAGGGTATGTATTTACCAGGTATGAATCCCACATCTGTATGGTTTTACAGATGATGAGTGGGAGTAAGTTATTGGGAATTAGGTGATTATCCTCATTATATCGGAATTCGTTGTAATTGGTGATATTTGAGGAAATCACCTGGGTAGTTTGCCGGACGGCAAATATTTGGTTTTGAATATCCGCTGTTATGCACCAATTTCAAATTGATATATCTGTACGTCTATTTTTATAGAGTGAGATATAACTTTTTGAAATTATGTCCATGACATTTACCTATATCAGTGGATGGTTAGGTAAGAAGCATTAAACAGCGGTGTAATTCTTCATAACCATAAGTACAGTTTTCAACCTACGACACACAAGGAATGAGTTATTAGACTCAAAGGGACTTATACAGAGTATTGTATGTTGTCCAGCATCCATGAGGACAGAGGGGTTGGTTCTCGTACTATATTCGGTTTACTTATGACTTCTCTAGTTTTTAGACAGGTGTTTAGTTGAAACACAGGGTCCGAAGTCTGAGAAGTTATAGGTATATGAATAAAGTAGAGAACCAGGTATTGCGAGTATTGGGATTCTTCAAGGTGATCGAAGATGTAGATACTTGTGTATGGTATTCAGTTAATAGTAATGATTAAGAGAACTTGCTTCTCTTTCAGGTTACTCATAATTGGAAGCATTCCTAAATTGAGTAACGCTGATCGGCCTCTTTCCATTTAGTTGACATGCACTGGAGACAGCTGCATGATTTGAATCTGGTTCAATTAAATCAGTGCCTCTGTTTTCTGTATTGGATATAGAACAGTTCGTATCTTAATGATGTTAAGGTACGGGGAGTTGTCCGGCTTATACTTAAAACCAGACTCTGGATAACTCAAGGCACGTTTCTGTAATGGTTGTTTATGGGTTGACCCAAGCTATGACGAGGGTTGACTTTCTACCATCTGGAAGATCAATAGTGATATTGTTCTGGACTCGCCACAGTTTTAATAAAAATGGATTTTTTCAGAAAACAGTAGTGGGAGTATGGTAGAACTGGAAGTGATTCCAGAACCGCAAACGATTACTGAAGATTTGATAAGAACCTAAAGATTCAATCTGATTTGACATTCCATTGGCCACTCCGCAGATAAGATGGGTAACCTCAGACACCCAAGAGGTACTTCGGTAGCCTCAAGGACGGTGGCAGGGAGGTTCTTGTTTACCCAGACTTGCCATTGCTGTTGTTCCAGACTGTGAGACCCGGCAGGAGGATGAGCATAGCGTCGTTCTAAACTAGCTTTAGAAGTGTACGTGTATATGACTCTGCCAGAGGGTTATCGTAGTCAGTGGGAGCAGCGGAAGCATTGGTGGACAAGTGGCTTATGTCTATTTATAGACTAAAGCAGATATAGTGGAGATAGATCATCTATTTCTGATGTGACAGTCATAGGTTTGACTTCATCAGAATAGGGGATGGATCTATTAAGAAGGTAGTAGGGTGTGATGTCCTAGTATTTGGATGACATACACAGAGTAGGAAGTGATATTCCTATACTACGATCGGTTATACTTTGGTCATCACACAGTGGTTTCTCCACATGGGACTTGGACATTAAATCAGACATTCTGGTCACTGGATCTATGGTTTTAGATCTAGATTTGGGTAGTTTCCCAATCAGGGTACTTAGACAGCATTCTAGAGGTACTTTAGAATGGACGACTCCTAGCATGGTGGTGTACCTGCAGGTGATGGAGTTACCCTCTCTAAAGGTGTCTTAGAGACTAAAGGGGAGAGGGATATGCATGATTGGCAGATCACTTGCTTAGGCAATTGAGTCAATCATGAGATGTCAAGTACCACACCAGATGTTGTTTTTGCACTAGATGCAGTAAGTTGACATTGATCCAATCCTGGAGAAACATTCGGAAGCAGTTTTAGAACATAAGTGCATGTTCTAGGGATATGATAACGACAGCCTCATTAGGGAGACAGATATCATTCCGGGCTTCCAAGGTGACCTGGACGACAGGGAGGTTGTCAGAGTTATAGTTTTCCTTCTGATGAGGGGCAGTATTTTGGACAGGTGGTCCAAGGAGATACTGAGGGAGGCATGGCGCAGGATAATGATTAAGTTCAGTTGACGATACAGTCTAAGAAGTTTGGATTTGAAGTTCATTTATGAGCTAGGTCCCATCAGACATCCAGACAGATTCTAAGACAGGTATTGCTCATTTCGGGAGATGGATTTCTCCGCGAACTTGAGATATAGAGAGACATAGAAAGAAACATCACTGTGGATCCACTCACTAAGGCTATTCCTCGAACGCAATAGTTTCGCAAACGAGCTTTGTGAGACTGACTAGTAGAGGAGTTGGGTGTTCGGTATCACATGGGCTGTGAGTATGCGACATCGCAATAATTAGCCTTGAGTGCAAGTGGGAGATTGTTGGAGATAGTGTCCTCAGAGTCAATTATTGGATCACAGGCACGTGATTGCAATGATTGAGGGAGGACCTATTCCGGTAGGACAGTCTTACTCAAGATGATAGTATGCTATCTGGTTTACCTTTATCATCGTGTACTGCTTTAGGTGACCTTACAGGTCACTATTGCACGTTGATAGAGCCCCTAGGATTCTTGCTTGACTGCCAGCAGTATGAGGGCGATCATATACGTGGGAGCTGGTAGTCTATAAGCACATCCTTAAAAGGTCCCTAGTTGTGGGAGTTTCGAGACAGGGCATCGATACTCCAGAGTAGACTAGTGTATACAGTCGAGACCCCGACGAGGGGCGGTGGCCGGTCTCACAAGCCACTGGTGTCAGTTGGTTCACCTAAGATGTATACAGGTGCTTATTGGGTTATGAGTACACCGGACAGGACTCGCCGGGAATATGCTAGTTGGTCTTATACCTGACGTCAGATAGCAGTTCCCTGGTGACATGTGTGCAGGTTAGTTCATCGACCTGAGGATCGTCATTTGTTTCGTGTGAGTTCCTACTGTACTTTGATTACTACCCTACCACGCTCAAAGGAGACGTGCAAACAGGTTTTAGTTGGGTACAGTCCCGAGTCACATGGAGGCAGTGAGCGGATCTTCAGGGATTCGTCTCTCCCGGTATTGGGGGTGAGGTCGCGCTGTGTCTAGGAGAGCCATTACACAAAGCCCTCGGCCGAGGCAGGAGATTTACTGGTAGGTATTCCAGTAGTATCTCAGGGTGTTCTGGGCTACACTCCGACACTACTTGTACCGCTTTTGGGGGTCTGACTTTTACCAACCCCCTAGGCCCGCCATGCGATGCTCATAGACGAACGGAACGGACTGTATGGATATTGTCACTGACAGGCTCAGTAGGGTGTCAGGATGAGTTCGCTCATCGACGTCCCTTTTGGTCAGTAGCTGGTAGCCCGTTACGTATGGCTAATACCTCTGACGTGCTAGTGGTTAAATCCACAGCCATAATATTGACGAGTCTTTAGAGTCCTGATCAGTCGAAAATACTGCATCTTTTAACCGGCAATTTCCCTATCATTTGCACTCATTTAGAAGTGTACGGTATTCATATTTCACATATTAGCAAATCAGTCGTTAAATATCAGATTGCATGTGTTAGACTCTAAAACCGGCACTATAAAGGAAATTGACCGCATTTCATGGCATCGCATCATCCCTATATTGCGCAACACTTGTCTTGAGAAATTGTGCAGGAACAAAGCCAAAAGAAGCTGATCAAAAATACGCCAACTCAAAGGCTAAAGATCTGGTAGCAATCCAAAGGGAATAATACAATTAAACATATCACAAAAAGTCCCATATATCAGCCTAAGACCACAGAAGAAGACCCGAGCCATGAAGCCTCCAAAACGCCGCGGTTCCGCGGCGGGAGCCAGCTTGCGCCGCGGAACCGCGGCGCTTATGCCACTTCATCAGTCAAATTTCATTGCAAAATTCTCATCTCTGGTCCAACATTCCTTTTATATACTTCAATCTCCAGAAAACCCTCGAAGCTTCTGCCAGATCAGCAAAGACGATTAAGCAAAGCTAATCTTAATTAAGCTCCTAACAAACTATTTCTAGAAGCTCCCTCCTAACTAATCATATCTAGAAGCTTCTCCTCTAACTAACTTTTGGAGGGAAATTCAAATTTCCTCAATAAACTTTTGGAGGGAAAACTTAAAATTCAAATCCTAGATCTAGGGTTTTAATGTCTATAAATAGGAACCTAGATCTAAGGGTTGGGTTGTTCATTACTTCCCTAATCTTGAATAGTTCAATTCTTCATCTCTCCCTCTTCCACCCACAAGTTGAGTGACATGACTTGTGCCAAACCCTAATTCCAATTCAAAATCAAGATCAAGATCCCGAGTACCATTCAAGCAAGAGAGCCTTCAACCTTTAGAAAGCGACGCCGGATTTCAACGGAGCAAGAGATCCAAGCCGATCCGCGACTCAAGGAGCCGAGCGAAGCCGAAATCGACGATCTAGTTCCTTCCTTTTGTAAATTCAAGAGAGTTGTAACGAAATTTGTCGATAAATAAAGGTGAAATTTCTATATCTTGCTTATCTTTTGATTCAACATTATGATTCGATCTCAATTTGTGATTGCGTTTGTTATTATGATGTTTGAGTAAACTCCGCTCGTATAGGAGTTGTGACGATCAATAGAATGATGATGATTTAGATCTTTTTACAATTTTTAAATCCTATAATGATTGTAAATTCTTGTGAATCAAATGATCGATGATCTAGTTTCGGGATGATCCTTCCTTGATTGTGTTCACTCGAAACTAGGGAACAACGATTGATCATTTGATTGACTAGAAGCTAGAATTTGAATGAGATTCATTGAAAGGTCAAAGGATAAGTTGAGAAAACCCTAGCTTCTTCGCAAAATCCTTAACCTCGATGAATTATCATCGATCTAGTATCAATTCGTTAAATGGATAAGAACATGAAATCTTTAGATCTCATCACATCTATAGATCCGATCTACTCCTACGAGCCTCACTTCGAATCTTGATTGTTGGTTGGAAAAATCATCACAAATTACCACTTCTTGATTTTAATGCTTTCTTAGATCTAGATTTTTCTCTTTCTTGAAATGCAATTTTAAATCATGAATTGTTTTCTTTTCTTTTCCTTAAAGTTTCGACTCACCTAATTCGAAAGACAAACGATTACACTTTCCCTGTGGACGATCCGCACTTACTAACGCGCTACATTCGACACCGTTATTGATTGCGGTCAAAATATTTTTGGTTGTGATTTCTATACAATTTCAAATACTACACATCAAGAATATCATTCAATCAAATGGCGCCGTTGCCGGGGATCGAATCCGGGTCACCCGCGTGACAGGCGGGAATACTCACCACTATACTACAACGACGTATAGTTACTCAAGTTTCTGGCGAAACGCTGTAGAGGCCGTATGGAGATATGGCAGGGTTCGATCAGATACGTGCGGTATTGCACGGATCATGATCGGATGGTTAATACTAGCGGGCTTTGGTTTAAGCCGGATCCTAGTATAGTACAGTGTAGATTTTGTCTCATTACATTTGTATTTCGGTCGGAATACAAAAACGGGTATGTATATACAGTAGCGGGGTTTTCCTGTAATTTATTATGGGATCAGTTTTTGGAGTTGCCAGTTTGCTTTCCGTTTCAGCCATTTTCTTTTGTATCTTTCATTGGCCGAAGATTGGTGGAGGAGGGCTTATTTGCATTTATGCAAATTAGCAATTTGGAGGGTTGTCTTTGCATATTGTTGCATCATGATGGTGCACTTTCATTGACTTCTTGACTTGATCATTACTTGACTTTTGGAGTAATGATGATGGGTTATGATTAGGTTGTTGGAGTGTTGGATTTGGTTTTTTATCATGATTCATAATAAGCCTTTTTCTCTCTCACTCTTGCATGATTGATACACACTCCCCCCTTGAGTTTTTCCTCTCTCCCTCATGCATTATGGCCGGCCAAGTTTAAAGAAGTGTGGCTGTCCAAATTTTTGAAGGGGGTTTTTCATCTCTTTTGCCTTGTAAAAAAATCCCTTAGCTCATCTCCAAAGTATAGTTCAATTCCTCCACCAAAAAGGCTACTCCATACAAACCCCAAATGAGACATGAGTTCTACAGTTAACCTACAGCAAACCTTGGGCACGTCGGCTCGCCAACTTCATGCCCGAGTTGCCTCGGTCCAGAGGTGGGAGCCCGCAAAAGAAGCCGGCGATGTGGTGCCCTTCCGGCGACGTCGTGGAGACCGGAGATTCCGCGGGGAGATCGGGACGACGACGAGAAGACCGAAGGACACGGATCGCTCGGTATATCTCTCTACCCGTTCTTTAGTTAGCTAGAACTAGTTTAATGGCCCGATCCGGGAACTTTTGTGCGCGGTGGTGCCGGTTTACAAGTTCGTAAAAAGTTTCGTTTCCGCATTCCGGCGTCGGATTGACGGCCGGGGCGCCGCCGTGCACTTACAAGTTTTGGTCATCTTTCCTTTGAGACATGACTGGAAAGTTTCATAAGATGATAATTTGAACGGATTCAAATATCCATCCTTATGTAACTTAGCTATCGTGTCGCATTGATATGACCTAGTCTACAATACCACAAGAAGGATTCGTTCATTTCTGAACTCTTCCTATTATGTGAGTTTTGTATATTAAGAACCGTGATTTGATTTAGAACATATATGCCATTATTTAACGAGCCTGATCCAATCAACTTTTGACTCAGGAAGATGTTCATAACATTATCCTATACAACAAAATTCTATCCTTCTTTACTTAATAAAGAAACTGATATAAGATTGCATATCAGTGTCAGTATGTAATAACATTCGTTCAGAATCAATGTATTACCATTTAGTAATACAAGGTGATATTCGCCAACTGCTTTGGCTGCAACATTTTCACCATTTCCTACTCTTACGGAATGATCACCCATTCCCAGTTCTCTACCTTTCCTTTGCACATGCAACATATTACATATGTGGGATCCCGATCCGGTATCTAATACCCAGGGCATAGAGTGTACTGAGAAATCGTTCTCGGTAACTAGCACACCCAAAGAAGATGCATCAACATGCTTATTCTTCGTTTGGGTGGCTTGGGAATCCGGATATGTCCTTATTCCCTGCTCAGTCTTATAACAATTATAAGAAAGAACGGAACCAACGTTCCCCTGCTCAGTATAACAAGTGGGTTCGGTCAATACATCCATATTATTATCTTGATTAAGGCCTGACATGGTCGCTACCTGGGGAGAGAGAGAGAAGAAAACACTTTAGCGTATGCTCTTGTAAGATTATATTTGTTATTATCTTATCTAATCAGGATAGCTCCCCCTGTTTTTATCAAATCTTCCTTTAAACCCTAAAAAGTAAGACTAGCCGGGATTAATTACACCTTACAAGTTCGCCAATCTTTCGACCAGGACAGTGTTGGTACTTTGATAGAGGTTCCCCGTGCTTTCACACGGACCTAATTAAAATAAACCTCGTTTTCCCATAGGCATAACCCCGTTAACACCTTTCTAGACACCTACTTGATCGGCTAATTGTCATGTGTAAAACTCTTCCAGGAGTAACTCTTACTCGTAGTGGGTATCAGGATCCAACTATCTCATAGAAAGTATGCAATCTCATTGCAAATTTCAACACTTGAAATTCCTGATAATATTTTTGCCCCTAGCAACTTATGATCTTAACATAGTCAACAAATCGTAAGCGCTAGCCAAGTTCAACCTGTCATTTCCTGATTGAATTAAACCCACCCGTACGACCCTTAACATAGTAAACAAATTCGTACGACTACCCTAATCCAATCGCATCTCATGCTTTAGCAGATAAGCACTAATTAGCTACCGCACACTACGCCTTAACATAGTCAACAAACGTGGCACGAATACTAAGTAGTATTTATCTGAAATGACGGAGGGCTACGTCAAGTTTTTAAGAAAAATTTTTGCGTAATGAACTTGATATTGTTGTAGAAATAGTGATTTTGAAAAAGGAGTGTTTTTTAGGCTTTTGCTAGTTTCGCTAAAGAGGTCACTCCCGGTGAAGGGATCTCGGCTCTTTCCTTATCGAATAAGGTGCAGGATATTCTACAAGGAATACCGCTATGCAAAGCAAGAACTATAGAAGCAGTTAAAAACAAAACCGAGTGAGTTATAGTATCTGCTAGCTTTTGCTAAAGAGGTCACTCCCGGTGAAGGGATCTCGGCTCTTTCCTTATCGAATAAGGTGCTGGATATTCTACAAGGAATACCGCTATGCAAAGCAAAAACTAGAGCTACCCTTTTTTGAAAATTTGATTCTATAACATCTTTTAAGTTTCTTTTCTTTCATTAATCTCATTAATGAAGTCCCGTCATTTATACTTCATAAGCATTACAGAAGAAACAAAAATACAACGTACGCTTATGCCATCCGCATTCGCCACAGTGTCCCGTTATGCACCGTTAGGTTACTTAACTAACGGCATAGCGGGGCGGGACTAGCGCGGGTGCAAAACATAAGCAACGTTTATTATATATCATATATAAAATAATAAAGCATTCGTCTCAGACATATAAAGTGATCACATCACACAATATCAGCAGCAGAAGATAACATATGAAATATTGGATATACTAGGAATTCCTTTTTTTAAATTAAGCCAGTATAAAACACGGATTTCACAGTCGCGATGAATAGCCAAACACACATCCCTAGACCCCTACGAGAGCGGCAAGCAACCCTACCAATTCTAGTGTTAGGAGACCCGGTCTCGACTCCTCGAGATGGTCTCCCACTGGACCCTAGAACCCGGTTACTTGTGCTCCCCTCCTTGGGTCTATCCTAATGCGGAAAAGTAGATAATATACAACAATGGTAACATTATCCTCAACCCGGAAATTCCCCAATAAAAGAATATTGCATACAAGCTTTTACATGAATGAAAATGAAAAAACTCTCATCTCACATAAAAAAACCGGTTATTCAAAACACGACGATCTAATATAACATATCCCAGCAACACATAACATCACATGTCATAAACGTAAGTAAATATGCGTATCACAATTGTCGTTGACATATAGCAATGAAAACGGCGATACACCACATATTACACTTACGGTCACAGAAAAGAAAATGTCAAACTACAACATTTGGAATCCACAATCACCTTAGACATCATAAACCTGAAATATCACATACTTCAGATTTCATGCCTAACTAATGAATTCCAAATATTGTATCACATTCCACAAATAGCTAGACGATGTTAAACAATCCGATTGAATCAACAAACACCCAAAATTTCCCAAAAATCTCAACACTTGAGCGCAGTTTAAAAATACTCAGAACATGCCACAGTACCTATGGACCAACCGTAGAAGGGTCAACCCTTGCCTCACCTTTGGCGCCGCAGAACTACCGCAAACCCTAGGGTTTGGCGGCGGTTCTTACGGTCATAGAATCGAGTTAGGGTTTCGTTCTTCTAGAGGGTCCATCGCATTACTTGCATGATTTTTGAATGTTCTTTAACTTGGAAAAATCCAACTCTTGGAAAATTTCCAGCGAGGGTTAAAGTGGGTATTTGATAACCGTTCGAACTTTTTAACGCCGTCTTAATAACCCGAAATAATGTTAGAATTACGACTACGAAACACTCCGAATTGCCTTTATAGAAAATTAACATCTCATGCAATTTTAGAAAAAACAAGCAACACCTGAAACACCAAAACCCAGAGACCAGAACACCAGACGAAGACGAACCCAAAAGAACGATGCGGGGCTGGCCAGGCCGGATTTTAGAGGCATGTCACCGGGTCAAAACCGGTGGAATGGGTTCGTATTTATTCATTGTTCATGTTACATCTCATATAACATTCTGCAGTTGCTTAAAAAAATTTCGACGACTTAAAAAATTTGACAGTAATTAGGTTTTAGTTTCAAGTGTTTCGGAATTGTTTCGGTTTCGTAATTCTACAAACATCATCTAATTATCTAGCTTGGCTCTGATACCATTGTCGGAATGCTTAGCACGATAGCAAGGTTTCGGGAGATATCGTCCATGCCATTTTCAAATTTTTGCCATGCTAAACGACCCTAACCCTAGAATCTTAACTAGAGATTTAGACAATACAACATGTAAACTACTTTACATCTAAGTGAATATGGAATACAACCTTTGTAGACCGGTCCTTTACTTCAATAGCTCCGAGTGGTAGTCCCTTCGCTCCAACTAGTGATCTTGCGGACTATAGAACGGCTCCACAAGATAAAAGGAACAAGCTTGCACGAACTCTTCGAGGCCGAAGATGATCTACATCGAGGAGACACTAACCCAAGCTACCTCTTCACTAATTAGGGATTAGTGAAGCTAACACCCTAAACTAAATGGCTAATCTAGTAGAGGATGATGAAGTAGGATTCTTGCTTACTTTAGAATTAATTTTCTCAAGCTTTTTCTTCTCCTCTCAAAAACCTAGATAGCTAAGCTCTTGATGAAGAAGAAGAAAAAAATGGATGAAAGAGTGAATGGCAACCATGGGTGAGAAATATCTCATATAACTCATGTAGAAACTTAACCATGAGTTTAGATAATGGTTGGGTTAATAAATATCCTAAGTAAAACAAAATTAGTGGACAAAGTCAATGCATCTACAAGCTTCCACAAGCTTCATTCCATGTGACCAATTTCCATCTAATTTGGATTTACTTTAAATTATAAACCTCACATTATCTTTAGTATGGTGTGAGTCTCATACACCCATGTAGTGTGTATCATCAAGCATGACACAAAAAAGAAAACACAATTAATATATATCACATATATATTAAGTGTGCAAATGTGAGAAAAAGAAATGCTTAAGTGACCAATATTAGTTAATGTAAATTAATATATCAAAAATATAATTATACATTAAATCAACACTTGATTTAATAATCCGGGTATATCTTATATGACCGGCTAATATTATTTGTAACAACTTATCGAATCAACACTTGATTCGATAACCCGACTATATCTCATATAACCGATTGATATTGTATCAACTTATCGAATCAACGTTTGATTCGATAACCCGGCTATATCTTATATAACCGACCGATATCATAAATCGCGAGAATAGAATACGGTATCACATACACGTATTAATCTCGGTTCCGCACATATCACATATGTGCTCCTACTTCATTTTTCCTGATCCAGTAAACCTCTGTGTAAGACTCTAAAGACTCGTCAATATGCCAGCAGCAGGTGATGATCATCAAGCACCCATAAGCCGTCATCGGTACTAGCTGGACGTAACGGCTACCCGGGTATTGAGCGATCAGAATATCAAAAAGCAAGCCCTCTCTAACTCCTGTAAAGCATGTAAGTAACACTATCGTACAGTCCGGTCTTTTTGTCTGATATGTCGCATATCTAGTCTAGGGGTGGTAAACGTCAGACCCCAGTAACCGATAAGTCGTGCCAATGTGAGGCTCATAACGGGTCGAGAAACTACTGATAACACTTACCAGTAGATCTCTGAATCAGCCATGGCCAGGGACTTCCTGTTATAGCCAATCGTAGCACAGCGCAACATCAACCCCCAATACCGGGAGAGACGAATACCCTCATATCGCTCATTGCCTCCATGTGATTCGGGACTGTACCCAAAATCCACCGATTTGCACGTTCTCTTGAACGTGGTAAGGTGGAAATCAAAGCACAATGGGAATCACACAAGACTCTATGACAATCTCGGGTCTACAGACTAACCTGTACCAGTGTCACCAGAGAACTGCTATCTGACGATAAGTATAATACCAACTAGGAGTTCTTGGCGAGTCCGTTCAGTGTACCCAGTCTCCACTGAGCACCCGTATACCATCTTTGATGTCAAACACCAATGGATGTGGGATCATCCATCACCCATCATATGGTTCAAGAAACATATACGCTAGTCTACTCTGGAATATTGATGCCCTGTCTCGATACACCCTCGACTAGGAACAATTATAGGATGTACTTGTGGACTACCCTTGGCCCCACTAGTATGATCTCCATCATAGTCCTGGTAGTCAAGTACACATCCTAAGGGCTTTATCAACATGTGAGAGCAAGACTGTATCACAATACAAGTCTACATGTTAAGATGAAGAGAAACCATATAGCATACTATCATGTCGAGCAAGAAAGTCCTCTCTATATATATCCAAGCATCCACTATAATAAACATCACATGTACAATAATGGCTTCTAGGGCATACATATAACTAACATTAACTCTGAAGAAATCTCTTATTAAGAGATCCTAATTGATTTGGGGATTTTTACCCACCATTGGATCTTTGATCCAAGGGTTTCTGTTTTACAGAACATATTTTCTTATTTCTAACAAGATTGGAAAAATATTTTCCCTTACAAAGAATTTATTCTGTAAAACGGTGATTTTTTTAATCACCGTTGGATTTTTAATCCACCGGTTCTCTGTTTTATAGAGGGCAATCTTTCTTGTTTAGAAAGATTGAGGGAATATATCCCAAAATAGAATTTTATTGTATAATCAAATTTGGGGAATGTTTTCTCCCGACAGAATTTAATTCTGTATTTTTGATGATTTATCATCTCCGTTGGATTTTTGATCCAATGGCTCTGTTTAACAGAGAGTAGAATTTAATTCTACTTGGGCGCTGGCGCTCACGTGTTGTGCACGTGGGAGCTACTTAAGGTTTTAATTCTTATAATGGGTATTTATGTGCTTTGCACATTGGCGCTCGTGTGAGGAGCAAGTGAGGCGCCACTATGGGATTAGTTCCTATCAGATTGGTCTTGGCATTGGCGCCCTCGTGGGAAGCACGTGAGGCGCTGTCTCATTTTTTTTTAAAAGAGCTTTGCTCTTTTATTGAGGAAACAGTGAATAAACACACTTCTGTGGCAGCGTTGGTCAACGAAATGGTTGGACTGAATGAGACCTAGGTTCAATATGTTACCTGATGGCGAAATCTCTGGTCAAAATGTGAGCAACTCATCGACAAAGCTACAGCCATGGGAATGTTCATAGCCATCCTGGACCCAAATTCAAAGGTTTTCCCATATATGGCCCTCTTCAAGCCGACGACCTTCCAAGAGCTCATGGATAAAATGGCTCGATTGGAGACCCATTCCTCATTCGATGAAGAAGAATGAAAAGCAAATGCAAGGTGGTGTTTGTCGCCAACGATCAACAAGATGAGCAGCTCTGAAACAATCTATCGCCAAAATAGCGATGACGTAGGTACTCGCCCTCCCCCCCCCGGAAATATACACAGGGGCATATTCCTCACTGGCGGTAGAATCTCTACGTGAGATGGTCCTTTCCTCTCAAATAATAAAAAGGATATCAAGGGACCTACAAGCGGGTCCTGCAATCAAGTGGAATATCCCACTTGAACCAAAAAACAATGGGAGGGAAGTGAAATCCATGTCCCACTCTGAATCAGACGATGAGGGAAAAATCCCTCAAGTCAAGTTCATTTTTCCAAGGAAGAAGAAAACTCAGCAGAAGAAGTGACGTGATATCTCGTTCCTTCGTATGAAGAAGATGCTTCGTTAGTGTCAGAAAGCGACATTGATAAGCAGGGGGCAGGTGCCGTGTAAAGTGCCATGTATTTACCGCAAAAACAACCTGATTGGTACGATGATAAATGAAGCAGTCTAAGAAGGTGAAAGTAGCTTAAGGTGTGAAGTGTCCATATATACAAAGGACAAGCATCATCGCCTAAGCAAAAAAGCGTTGGAAGGAATGAGTTATGCAACTCACCGACCAAATGATGATAATGGACCGGAACGTCCCTAAACTAATGTTCGTCCCCAAAACGGGAATGTTGGACCGGAATGTCCTTAAACTAACATTCGTCCCCAAAATGGGAATGTTGGAATGAAATGTCCTTACACTAATATTCGCCCTAAACATGGCGATAATAGAACAGAACGTTCCTAAACTAATGTTCGTCCCCAAAATGGGAATGTTGTACCAAAATGTACTTAAACTAACATTCGTCCCCAAAATAAGAATGTTAGACCGAAATGTTCTTAAACTAATATTCGCCCCAAACACGGCGATAATAGACCGGAACGTCCCTAAACTAATGTTCCTCGCCAAAATAGGAATGTTGGACCGAAACATCCTTAAACTAAAACTTCGCCTCGGACATCGAGATAATGGACTGAAACGTCCTTAAACTAAACTTCGCCTCAAATATGGCGATAATGGACCGAAACGTCCTTAAACTAAAACTTCGCCTCAAACAAGGCGATAATGGACCAGAACGTCCCTAAACTAGCGTGTCGCCCCAAATACGGCGATATGCTTTCTTGAGATCTATATTGCAATCGAAGTCCCAACAGCGAAGGTTGCAACTCAAGTCCTATCGGCTACACAACTACTCCACGGTAAAGCCATGTAATAACCGAGTTCAATTATACCAATTTTCTGTTTCCGTATTTGTGTATTTGTGGTATTTTATTTATTTATCATGTCTGGGTGCGAATGGTAGTTACAATTTACATTGCATTCGACCCGACCCGCTTGCTTGAACTTGTTGATTCATATTTATAGACTACCCTGGCTGGTTAAATAGACACGTGCATCTCATAGATACTGCATATTAACATTTCACCTAGCATCGCATATTTTACATATAACATTTTAGATCACGTAAAATAAATTAAAATTGCATTTCATAGCCTGCATGATACCCCTAACCCCGTGGTAGCATCCGCGCATCTTGTTCTTGTCCCGTTCAGTGAAACGGACGTGTTTGGATAGCTACGCGCACGTACGTGCATCCGTTCTTGGGGGTATGCTTTTTCGTTACCTGAGCATTCATTTCGAATTTTGAAAGTGGCATATATTTTTCATATTTTAAAATCTGAATTTTAGACCCGACCCGGGCATGTTTTAGAGTAAGATTGTATTTGCCAAAATCTTAAAACGGACCAATATTATATTCTTTATATATTTATAAACTATTATTATACTTTCAACTAATATATATTATTATATCCTATAACAGTTAAAATTTTATATATATTATATTTTTAAAACTAAATAAATCCTAACATCACACTGATTTCTCTCTCTCTCTCTCTCTCTTTCTCTCTCTTCCTCTCTCTCTCATCTCGATCTCTCTCTGCCTCTCTATCTCTCTCCTCTCGCATACTCTCTCTCTCTTATAGCCCTAGCTCTCTCCTCCATTGAAGCCCCAGCCAAGACCTTTTCCTCTTTCTTCTTCCGTGAGCCCATAACCCTCTCCTCTGAGCACAACCCCAAGAACCCAGCACTCATCGTCGTGGTCGCAGCCATCATCGCCTCCTCCTCCCTCGGCCATGCACGTCCTTGCCTCCATCTCCGAAACGAAACACCGCCAACATCTTCTCTTCTCAGCACCGGCCCCATCTTCTCGCTGTCTTCTTCTCCTCTAACACCCGATACTGCAACCACCGAGACACCCTCGACGAAAACCTAAAAACAACCCCGACTCTAAACCCATTGCCGCCCTCGTCGTCTTCGATCGCCATGGCCGCCTGCTTCATCTCCTGTCGTCTCCTTATTTTTGAATTCGATTTTTACCTGCCGAGACCCACGTTATCTTTATCGCCGCCATCTTCTTCAACCTCTGTCGTCGCCACTGTCGCCTTGTTCTCCGCGCGACAACAACAGCCACCTCGACGACACCAAGTCCTTGACTACAACAGCAGTTCGACGCCGTTCTGGGCCATGAATCGAGACTCCAAGGTTTGGCCCAAGTTCGCGTGAACGAAACGATCATTTTCGTGCCTCCGAATCTCCGTTTTGACAATGTTCGATTTTACACGCGAGGTGTTCGATGAAATGCTCCAATGGAGATTTTCTGTCGTTTCTCACGTTCGTGCCGTATGCCGCGCATCCTTGATCCGATCGAGGCAAGTTTACCTTGCTACATGCTACATTATATTTTATGCATCTATTTTTAATAAGTATAATTATTGAATTTCAAACCGTGCATCCATAGTACTTGTTTCACAGTTTTATAAGGACCATATGCATCCGTTCTTATCATTTCATATCTAGCATATGCAACTTATCTTGTCACATATCATAATATAGTATATCGCATCAAATTGCATATAACTATTCCCATTGTTTAATTGAACATCGTGCATTAACTAGTTATCATTTAAAGGTTATATGATATCCATCCGCATCCATATCGAATAGAATATATATAGCCGCATTCAAAGATCTCTTTAATAACCCAATATTGTTTAGTAAAGTGTAATCTAATTAGTTTTGGAACTATCAAATGTAATCCTAATCGACAGTGTGCATCCATGTCTTTGACTTTCTATCTATGTGCATACCATTCATGCTAGTTCATTTCATTAGTACTACATACTTGTTTTTGTGTACCCATGCTTATTATAGCTTGATTATGAGCACCCACGTAAGATTTTGTGCACCCCTGACATGACTTGATATGCTATTCTCGACATGACATGATACCTATATATCACCTGACTTGACAGGATGTACCATGGCTTTACCTGTTACCTGATCTTGTTACTAATGCCAACAGCTTTGACATGTTGTCCCTACGGACATTCCCTGTTGTCTATCCAGACAAACCTTTACCTGCTGATCCTGTGTTGGCATTAGCTCTAGATCTATCAACACTTGACTTGAATACACAACTTGGGGGTATGGGGAAATCAATGATGAAACCTGACTTGTAACTCGACAGTTCGATACCTTTACTGATCAGTTTTAGAGGCTAGGCCAGCCTTGGGATGATGCTGCTGACATCATCCATCGTTACCCACTACCTTTTTATAGGCTAGGCCAGCCTTGGGATGATGCTGTTGACATCATTCATCGTTACCTCTTTTCCTTTTAATGCCTAGCGGCATGTCTCGGTTTCAGCCCGAGAATCTTCACCGTGATCCCGAGCACGCACGGGATACTATTGAGTTACATCAATGATTCATCAAATTGATTTCAAAGACTTGAGAGTAGTTAACCAATAGACCAGTTTAGATTACTCACTACACATTACCCTCACTGTCCTCACTTATATCACTGTTATACCTGTTTTACCATTATACTCATACCTGCATGTATTGCTACCCCTGTTTATATTATTGCTTGATATTATGACGCACTGACGTCTGGGTTTTGCATGGCCCAGATCCTCTACCTTTGTTGTAGACTAATCAGGAGTACTGCCGCTGTTAGACCGAGCGGTGAGGACCCTGTTGGTATGCAGATTTACTATTCCAGGTGTTTTATTTATTGGATCTTTTGCTTCCGCATATTATATTATTTCTTGACTCGTTTATTCTGGCTTATGGACATGTACTAAATAGTTTAGTTTACTTTCCTGTTCTTGATATCTCTACAGCCGTAATGTGACTGTGGAAGAATTTTTCCTATCCACGGGTAGCATGGTTGGCTATGTCACGTGCCTATCTTAGCGTACTCTGGGAAGCGGGACGTGACATGGTTCTTTTGGTATCAGAGCCATAGGATATAGGTTAATCGAGTTTGATTCTTTTTGTAGTTGGGTATTGGACCCAATACACGAATCAGAATACTTGTGATTAGGAACATGTCCTGCCACCTTGTTATCGTGATTCTTGATTCATATCTTTCTCTTTATCCTTTGTCTTAACAATATGCAAACCACTTTGCATCTCGGCTTGAAACCTTTTTGGTTCACTATTGTTGGCTATAGTGCCCTCAAGGCAATTATCATAGTCGCAGGTATGTGATCATGATGATTGAGAGAGGACCTATACCGATAAAACAGTCTTACTCGAGATGATAGTATGTTATCTGGTTTGTCTTTATCATCATGTATATGTTGATAAAGCCCTTAGGATCTTGCTTAACTGCCAACATTGTGATGGCGATCACATACGTGGGAGCTGGGGGTCTATAAGCGCATCCTTAAATGTCCCTAGTCGTTGGAGTATCGAGTCTGGGCATCGATGCTCCAGTGTAGACTGGTGTATACTTATCTAGACCCTGACGAGGGGCGGTGGCCGGTCTCACAAGCCATTGGTGTTAGTTGTTCACCTAAGATAGTATACAGGTGCTCATTGGGTTATGAGTACACTGGACAGACTCGCCGGGAACATGCTAGTTGGTATTATACCTATTGTCAGATAGCAGTTCCCTGGTGACATGTGTACAGGTTAGTCTGTCGACCTGGGATGGTCATTTGTCTCGTGTGACTTCCCACTGTGCTTTGATTACTACCCTACCACGCTCAAAGGAAACGTGCAAATAGGTTTTAGTTGGGTACAGTCCCGAGCGACATGGAGGCAGTGAGCGGATCATCAGTGATTCGTCTCTCCCGGTATTCAGGGTTGATGTCGCACAGTGCACGGGTGGCCATCACCTGAAATCCTCGGCCGGGGTAATAGAGAATTACTGATTTAGATCAGTAGTTTCTCAGGAGGTGATGGGTTTCATACCGACACGAATTATCGCGTTATTAGGGGTCTGACTTTATCCACCCCCTAGACTTAATATGCGATACTCTTAGACGAACAGACCGGACTGTACGGATATTGTCACTGACAGGCTCAGTAGGGGTTCGGATGAGTTTGCTCGTCGGCCTTCCTTTCGCTCAATACCTGGGTAGCCGTTACGTACAGCTAGTGCCGCTGACGTGCTTGTGGTTAAACCCACTTCCAGCGTATTGACGAGTCTTTAGAGTCCCACACAAAGGGTTTTCACGGTTCAGGCAATATGGTGTAAGTGGCGTATGTTGATACATACAGGTGTCCGATTGAATATGTGCACAGGCTGCACAGACGTTAATCGGACGGTTGATAATACTAGCGGCTTAGGATTAAGACAGATTGTTAAACCAAGTTTTTATTTAATAATTTACATATGTATTTATATATATATGTATTCTAGTATTATTGCTCACTATTCGTTTTCTCTCTTGGCTATTCGTATTTTCGTACGAATACGCGTATGTGTATTCCGATACATATACCGGGAAGCATTCCATATTTATACAGAATGGCTTCTAGAAGGTGCCACATCATTATTGATTTTCTTTTAAAAATCATTTTGTTTATAATGAGGTGGAAAGGTGACTATGGTTTTTAGTCAAAGCATGGGTTGAACATGTAGAGATTGGTATGGTCTTGATTTGTTTAATGTAATTTGGAAATGACATTTTGTGAGGGCATGAGAGAGAGGGCCGGCCACTTGTGTGGGGAAATGCTTGCTCATTTGTGATGGTTCAATTTTGTGCTCTCTCACTCTCATGCTCACACAAAACACTTAGCCAATTTTCATGCCATCTCTTTTTGATCACCTCTTCTTCATCTTCACTTGATGCTTACTTAAGCTTGTAAATGAGAGAAAGAATTATAGTGACACTATTCTACACTCCCCACTCTCCACTACTAGCGATTTTGGAGGGTCAGTTGGTGCGCTTGGCGAACCTGGAGCTTGTGCCGTTTCCCTCGGGTGGATCATTGGAGATGAAGGAAGACCGGCGACCAAAGTCGATCCGCATCACTAGGAGCTTGGAATTGGTTGAAGACCCGAAGGACTTGGTTCATTAGGTATAACCATTCTATCTCTTTGTGTTTGGTTTGCTAGTTATAGTGTTTATGGGTTCGATCTTGGGATTGGGTTCCGTCGGCGCCAGTTTTTTATTAGTCGTTTTTGTTCCGCACCGGCCGCTTTTGATTGCCGAGGCACCGGCATAACCCAGCAGTGGTATCAGAGCCACCTATAAACCAATACTAGCTAGGTTGCACAAGCTTAAAATCTCGATCGATCAAAATTTCGAAAACTTTTTTCCGTATTGTCAAGTTTCTGTCGATTTCTGGAAGTGCTCCAAAAATTATTTCCAGTAGCTTAAAAATTTGTGCAGGCGATTCTTTGAGTTCAAAAAAAATTTGGGCTCCTGAAGCCTCTAAAGTGCCGCGGAACCGCCGCACTAACCCCCTTTTTGCGGCGGTTCCGCGGCCGTTTAGTGGCGACGGACCACAAAATATATACTGTAGCTCAGAAATTAAAAAAGATGATTTTTGTGATGATTTTTTTTGGCCCAGAATCTTTTGAGTACTGGTTTTGCTTTTGGGGCCTTTGCGGATAAATTTTAATCGATCGAAATTTTACCTGTGTAATTTTTCAGTACTTTACATTTCTATCTGTGACCGTGAATCTCATTTGATCGGTAAACCTTGTCTAATCGCTATAGTCCTTTTAGACGGGTTTGCGAACGTGACATTCACGTTGATGTTCTGTGTTGTGCTGTGATGTTGCGGATTGTCGTGGTGGATAGCTTGTGTACAATGGTAGTGCAGTTTGGATTTATTTGTACATTTGATATTGCGGGGCGAGCGTCCGACATGTGGACTGTCGTCACTGCCTGTTTGTATATTATTCTTTTGGGGCACGATCGGGCTGAGGTCGAAGTCACCCTTGTATATTATTTTCTTTTCTGTACTAGGATTACCCTGCGGTGGAGTGCACGAATAGCCGGGTTCTAGAGGGCAATAGATCAGTATCTCAAGGCGTTGAGACGAAGGGTACCTTACTCTAGAATTGACGGGCTATTCGCCGCACTCGTAGGGGGTATAGGTTGACCCAAGGAGGGGTGCCCAAGTTACCGGATTCCATGAAGTGTTGGGTGGTCCATTCACTTTGCTGAAGGGGGCTGCCTCGCTTCAAGTTTTGGCGGGTAACTTTCCGCGCTCATAGGGGTTTAGGACTTTCATTGCACAGGCTATCCATACGACCAGGGGAACGTCGGGTTTTCATTATAGCTCAATGGAAACCCGGGGATCCCAGATTATCTGTATTGTTCTGTGATGCTTATTACTTTTCTGTGATGTTGCATTTATTATGCCTGGAGCGATTATTATATATTTATATATATACTAGTAGATGTTGTATATGTTTTGCACCCGCACTAGTCCAGTCCCCGCTCTGTCGTTAGTTAAGTAACCTAACGGGTGATGACGGGACCCAGTGGCGAATGCGGATGGCATATACGTACATTATATTTTCATTCTTTTCTGGTGTGTTTAATTGATGGGACTGCATTGATTCTTATCAATGCAAGGATAAAACAAACCTATATTTGATGTTGTTGGAACCAATTTTAAAAACTAACATTACAGACGTACGCTTTTGCTTTGCACAGTGGTATTCGGTTATGAATATCCAGCACCTCATTCGACGAAGCAAGGGCCGAGATCCCTTCATCGGGAGTGACCCCTTGAGTGAAAGTTTGCGTCAACGTAATAACTTTACTATAGTCGATTATTTTTGCTTTGCATCGTGGTATTCAGTTTGGAATATCCAGTTCCTCATTCGATGAGGAAAGAGCCGAGATCCCTTCACCGGGAGTGACCTCTTTAGCAAAGGTTTTCGCAGCTATATTTCTATAAAAGCTATCCGGTTCCTTCAACGATATCAAGTTCATTACGTTAAAGGTTTTTCGCCAAAAACCATTCGTAGTCCTCCGTCATTTCAGACGGGTAGCACTTAGTATTCATGCTATGTTTGTTGGCCTACATCAAGGCATAGTGTATGGTAGCTATTTGTTACTTTTCTGTTGCATAGATAGATGCGTTGGTTTGGAACAGTCGTACTACCTTGTTGGCCTACGTCAATGGTATGTTCGGGTTGATTCAAATTAACCTGGATAATGACGGGTAGAACTTGACATGTGACTTATGATTTGTTGGCCTACGTCAAGGTCATAAGAGTATGGGATAAAAATCACATCGGGAGTTTCAAACATACAGGAAACTTGCCAGGCATGCGCATACCTTCTGGAGTGTGATAACTTGAGTGGCTTCCATCAAGTTATCATGCGATGATAGTTGGATCCCGATTCCCACTGATAAGTAGGATTACTCCTCGGGTAATTCCGACTAATTCTCCTTTTGGGTTTGGAGGAGAATTTGAGAAAACAGTGGGAGCCATCCAGATTAGATAAAGTGATTATCCATTCTGATCTAGGTTAGAGTGCACGCTGAGTGTCTCTTCTCTCTCTCTCTTTGGCAGCGACCATGGCCCGATCCTAAACAATAACTCTATGACCAAGTTAACCGAACTTTCTTAAAAACACTGGCTTTTGGATTGTCTGAGTTGCATATATCATTGCCGCTCCTTCTTCTACCCTTTGTATTTCTCCAGAAAACCCCGTATTATTACGAACATCCAAATCCATTGGATAAAACCATCGTATGGTTATATACGAACTCGAAGGAACTTTTTCGAGGATGGTTTCTGGTACTGGAGAAAATGAATAGGCCTATTCAGTTGTCTTTTATCATCACCTTCTCTCCGGTTGTGAGTACTCCTAGGATTAGGAGACAGTACACCTATTACGCTTATTGGATAGTCTTCTTCCAAACCATAGGCAGGTGCCGAAAGGTAGGGAATGAAGAAAACCAATTAGCCTAAGTGTGGTGTGCAGAAGGTAATAAGTAAAGACAAATAAAGGGTTAGAAAGAGGGCAAAGTAAAATACGACTGCTATTCACGACCAAACCAAATCTTTCATTGCCACTCCTACTTCACCTTTGTATTTCTCCAGAACACCCTGTATCACTACGAACATCCAATTCCATTGGATAAATCCATCGTATGGTTATATACGAACTCGAAGGAACTTTTTCGAGGATGGATTCTGGTTCAGGAGAAATAGAATAAGGATTATTTAGTTGTCTTTTATCATCACCTTCTCTCAGGTTGCGAGTACTCCTAGGATTAGCAGAGTACACCTATTACGCTTATTGGATAGTCTTCTTCCAAACCATAGGCTGGTGCCGAACGGTAGGGAAGGAAGAAAACCATTTAAGCCTAACGAAGGTGTACATAAGGTAACGACTAAAGACAAATAAAGGGATTTGGAGATATGGCAGAGAAATATACGGTTAAAGTCATGAATCTGGATAATGGAAGAGGCATTACTAGGAATACCCGGATACCCCTTCGAAACATTTTCATGTTTCAGTTTCACTGTGCATTGTTAATTGTAAACTGATTTCCCAATTAGACCCTTGCTCCAGGGTATGTATTTACCAGGTATGATTCTCACATCTGTATGGTTTTACAGATAATGAGTGGGAGTAAGTTATTGGGAATTAGGTGACTATCCTCATTATATCGGAATTCGTTGTAATTGGTGATATTTGAGTAAATCGCCTGGGTACAGTTTTCAACCTATGACGCACAAGGTTTGAGTTATTCAACTTAAGAGACTTATACAAAGTATTGTATGTTGTCCAGTGTCCATTAGGACAAAGGGGAAGGTCCCCGTACTGTATTCTGTTTACTTATGACTTCTCTAGTTTTTAGATAAGCGTTTCATAGAAATACAAGATCTAAGATTTGAGAAGTTATAGGTATAAGAGTAAAGTAGAGAACCACGTGTTGCAAGTATCAAGATTTTTCAAGGTGATTGAAGAAGTAGATACCTGTGTTTGGTATTCAGTTGATAGTAATGATTTTGAAAACTGGATTCTCTTTCAGGTTACTCATATATGGATGGACTCCTAGTTGAGTACTACTGATTAGCCTCATTCCATTTGGCAGATATGCACTGGAGACAGCTGCATGATTTTGAATCTGGCTCCAATAAAATTAGTGCCTTTGTTTCTGTATGGTATATAGAATCAATTTGTATCTTAACGATGTTAAGATATAGGGAGTTGTCCGGCTGATACTTAAAACCAAAATCTGGACAAACTCAGGGCACGTTTCAGTAATGGCCGTTTGTGGGTTATCCCGGGCTTTCACGAGGGTTAACTTTGTACCATCAGGAAGATCAATAGTGATATTGTTCTTGACTCGCCACCAGTTTTAATAAAATGGATTTTTTTCAGAAAACAGCAGTGGGAGTATGGTAGAACTGGAAGTGATTCCAGAACCACAAACGATTACTGAAAATTTAATAAGAACCTAAAGATTCAATCAGATTTGACATTCCATTAGCCACTCCGCAGATATGGTGGGTAACCTCAGGCACCCGAGAGGTACTTCGGTCTTCTCAGAGACGGTGACAGGGAAGTTCTCGTTTACCCAGACTTGCCATTGCTGTTGTTCCAGACTATGAGACCTGGCAGAAGGATGAGTATAGCGTCATTCTAAACTGGCTTTGGAAGTGCACGTGTATATGACTCTGCCAGAGGGTTGTCGTAGTCAGTAGGAGCAGCGGAAGCGTAGTGGACAAGTAGCATGTCTATTTATAGACTAAAGCGGATATGGCGGAAATAAATCATCTATTTTGATGTGACAGTCAAAGGTTTTTGAATTCATCAGAATAGGAGATGGATCTGTTAAGAAAGTAGTAGGGTGTGTGTGTCCTGGTATTGAGGATGACATACACAGAGTAGGAAGTGAAATTCCTATACTACGATCGGTTATACTTTGGTTGTCACACAGTGTTTTCTCTACATAGGTTATGGATATAATATCAGGCATTCTGGTTACTGGATCTATAGTTTTAGATCTAGATTTGGGTAGTTTCCCAATCTGGGTACTTAGACAGTATTCTAAAGATATTTAGAATGGACGACTCCTGGCATGGTGGTGTACCTGCAGGTGATGGAGTCACCCTCTCTAAAGGTGTCTTACAGACTAAAGGGGAGAGGGGTGTGCATGATTGGCATATCACTTGCTTAGGCAATTGAGTCAATCATGAGATGTCAAGTACCACACCAGATGTTGTTTTTGTACTAGATGCAATAAGTTGATATATTATTCCAATCCTGGAGAAAAACGAATGGAAGCAGTTTATGAACATAAGTGGATGCTCTAGGGATTTGATAACGGCGGCCTCCTTTAGGAGATGGTTATCATTCCAGGCTTCCAACGTGACCTGGATGACAGGGTGACTGTCAGAGTTATAGTTTTCCCTCTGACGAGGGGAAGTAGTTTGGACAGGTGGTCCAAGCGGATACTGAGGAAGGCATGGCGCAGCTTACTGATTAAGTTCAGTAGACGATACAGTCTAAGAAGTTTGGTAGATTTGGAGTTCATTTATGAACTGGGTCCCATCAGATATCCAGAAATATTCTATGATAGGTATTGCTCATTTTGGGAGATAGTTTTCTCCGCGAAGTTGAGATAAAGAGAGACATAGAAAGAAACACTAGAGCGGATGTTAGTGTATATGCCCTAGAGGCCATTACTGTATCATACTAACTTGTATATTATTTGATGGAAGCTTGGGATATTCACGTTGTATTGACAATCTTGCTCAAAATAGTAGTATGCTACTTGGTTTGTTTCTGCTTTAATGTGTGCATGTGTTTCTTTTAGCATATCGCCTTTACACATTAGTGGAGCCCTTAGGATCTTTGCTTGATTACCAGCGTTGTGATGGCAGTCACACTCGTGGGGGCTGGGTAATCCATAAGCACATCCTTATCCAGGTCCCTAGTCGCAGGACTATCGAGACAAGGCATCGATACTCCGGAGTAGACTAGCGTATGCGCTTCTTATCCCAGCTTGGGAGACGGTCTTTCCCACAGCCATCAGTACGTCGTACTTGAGATAGTATACGGGTGCTCGTTAGGTTACGAGTACACTGGACAGGACTCGTCGGGAACTGTTGGTTGGTATTATACCTATCGTCAGTTATCAGTTCCCAGGTGACATGAGTACAGCTTAGTCCGTTGACTTGACACTGTCACTTCGCCTCAAGTGTGTTCCCACTGTACTTTGATTACTACCCTACCACGGCTCAAAGGAGTCATGCAAACAGGTAGTTTTTGGGTGCAGTCCCAAAGCACTTGGAGGCAGTGACGGTTAGACAGGATTAGTCTCTCCCGGTATTGGGGGTTGATATCGCGCTGTGTCTAGGAGAGCCATTACACAAAGTCCCTGGCCAGGGCAAGCGAGATAGACTGGTAGGTTTCCAGTGTTATCTCAGGTGTTCTGGGCTACACTCCGACATGACTTGTACCGCTATTAGGGGACTGACGTTTACCGCCCTCCTAGGCCCGCCATGCGATGTTCTTAGACGAACAGACCAGACTGTACAGAGATTGTCACATACAGGCTCAGTAGGAGTTCAGATGGGTTTACCTCGTCAGTCTTCTTATCGGCATCTACCTGGGGACCGTTACGTACAGCTAGTGTCGTTTGCGGTCTGTGGTTAAACCCATTGCCATCGTAGTGTCGAGTATTTAGAGTCCCACACAAAGGGTTATTCGCCTTTGGGCAAAACCGAGTAGAGGTCGCATGGTCTTGCGACAGGGTTCGTTCACATCCGCGCACTTGTGCACGTTTGGTGTCCGGACAGTCATTACTAGCGAGCTCTGGTTTGAACCAGATCCTAATATATGCTTTGGGGTTAGTTTTATCTCATTGTATTCGTGTTCCTCGGAACACGAATGCGGGTGTGTATGCACAGTTGACTGAGGCAGAGGAAGAGGTTTTTCATTAGGGTTTTGGAACGGGTGTGTATGCACAGTTGACAGTTGTTTTTCCAAACCCTAATGAATATGTGAAATATCAATTAATAGTATTAATTAAATGAAATTGAGTTATGGTTAGGGTTGTTGACTTGTTGACCAAGGTTGACTTGTTGACCAAGGTTGAAAAGTTGACCGTCATCATTTCAAGCAAAGATGCTCTTTGATCTTTGCAAAACTCATTTAATATGAAATGATAATGGTCATTTCAACACACCATCACCTTTTTCATTTTTATTAATTTTTGTTAATTGATTAATTCACATATATTTGGTTATGGTTGTAAAACTATTTTTTTCTATTTTTTTGATTCTCTCTCCTCCTCTTCCTCTCTCTCTAGCTCTCCCCTCTCATGAGTTGAGAACCCTTTGAGCTTGAGATAAAACCCTCAAAAATACTCTTTACTCTTTCTAAGGTCCTAGGTTTAGCACACCAAGCACATTAGTTACTTCTAGTTTGAAGTTGGAGCCAAAGGTAGAGGCCCTCGGGTGGATCTTTCTTCGGCAAGAGAAGGCGACGAGACGATCCGTTCTTTCACTCTAAGGAGCAAGAAGAGAAGGACTTGGAGACCTAGGTATAACCCCCTTTCCGAGTAGCTAAACTCTTTTAGCTTTGGTTGTTAGTTTTGTTTAGCAAAGATCCCTCCTTTACATAGTCCATATTGCCTAGTGTTGTAAAAATCAGATTTTTCATAACGTTTCCGTCTCCCCGCAAGCACCGGGGTGGGCAACGTGGACTTACAGTGGTATCAGAGCCTGGCTAAACACAAACTAACTAGTTAGCAAAGTATCTAGAACTTCGATCGGAAAAAATCGCAAAACTATTTTTCAAAACCCTAAGTTTCTGTCGATTTTCATTTCTTCTTTAAAAATAATAAATCATACTTCAAAAATCGGCTCAGGGTTTTGTTAAGAAACACACCAAAAACGATCCAGTGAACCGGTCAAAGCGCCGCGGTTCCGCGGCAAGAACATGCTTCTTGCCATGGATCCGCGGCCGAGTTGACTCGGCCGTGGACCGAGTTTGGTGCAGTGTTCTTCTGTTGAGGTTTTGGGATTTTTAATATGGTTTGTTTCTACCCAGATTTTCCAGAGAACAAGTTAGTTTTTGGGGTGGTCACAAATCCGTATTTTGATCGAATTTCTTTACACTTTGGCTAATGGGTTATATCTGTGATGTGATATATGTATTGAACGTCTTCTAATCGCTATACGTCGATTAGTGGGGGTTATACATATCTGTGATCTGTAATGTTGATGGTTTGTGTATATGAATTCGTTGGATTGTCGCGGATGAATAGCCGGGGGTTGTGAGATGAGAGTTTTCTTATTCTTTCAATTCTTGCAATATATAAATTGATGTAATATTATTTATATGGCCGCACAACCGGGTCGGGGTTGTAGCCGTCATTGTATAATTTCTTTTTACTGTTTTTTCTCCTAGGATAGACCCAAGGTGGGGTGCACAAACAACCGGGTACCTCGAAGTGCCGAGTGGCCTACTCACGTTGTTGAGGGAGGTTGCTTCACTTCGGATACTTGGCGGGTAGTTTGCCGCACCCGTAGGGGTCTAGGGTGGGGTTTGGCTATTCATCGCGACCGTGTAATCCGCTCTTCGTTACAGGCTCGTACGAAATGCGGATTCCTAGTATATCCAATGTGTTCATCTGTGATCTGGAATGGCTATCATTGCATGTGACGAATGTTTATATATATCTATATGATATCTATTTAGGCGTTGCTTATGTTTTGCATCCGCGCTAGTCCAGCCCCCGCTCTGTCGTTAGTTAAGTAACCTAATGGGTGATGACGGGACCCCGTGGCGAATGCGGATGGCATAAGCGTACGTCATATTTTCGTTGTTTTCTGCAATGGTAGGATTAAATGATGGGACGCATTGGAATTAATGCAAGAAAAAATAAACCAAGTAAAAGTCGTTGGAACACTTTGAAAACCACTCGGTTCTTTTCAAAACCAAACTTTTAAATACGGAGCTTGAACCACTCCTTTTGAAAGCTATCTCGTTCCATCGATTATATCAAGTTCACTACGTTCACGGTTTCGCCAAAACTATTAGTAGCCCTCCGTCATTTCACATGAATGGTCAATAAGTATTCAAGCTATGTTTGTTGGCCAAAGTCAAGGCATGGTGATTGGTAGCTATTAAGTATTCATGTGCAGCATAGATAGATGTGTTGGTTTGGGACAGTCGTTCTACCTTGTTGGCCATAGTCAAGGGTATGTGCGGGTGGGCTCAAATTAACCTGGAGAATGACGGGTAGAACTTGACATGTGACTTATGATTTGTTGGCCAAATTCAAGGTCATAAGAGCATGGGGGAAAAATCCACATCGGGAGTTTCAAAAGAACTGAAACTTGCTAGCGCTGCATACCATTTGGAGTGTGATGATTCTGGTAGGATTCCTTCAGTTTTGTCACGCGATGATATTTGGATCCCGATCCTACTGTGAGTATATGCTACTCCTCCGGAACTTTCTCACTTAACGATCAATGCTATAAACCAAGTAGGTGTCTAGAAAGGTGTTAGCGGGGCTACGCCCATAGGGAAAAGAGGTTATTTAATTAAGGAACTTCGCGAAAGCGTTGGAAAACCTTCCTCGAAGTACCAACACTGGCCTGGCTGAATGGTTAAGCAAGAATTGTACGGTGAGATTGATCCCGACTAATTCTTCTTTTATGGTTTGAGGAGGGATTCGAGAGACAGTGGGAGCCATCCTGTTTAGATAAATTAAAAACCACTCTAAACTTGCAAGAGCATCATGCTAAAGTGTTTCTTCTCTCTCTCCTAATTGCAGCGACCATTTATCATGACTGGACTTAAGTTACTTCTAGATAAAAACATACTGACAGGGCCAAACTATAAAGATTGGCTCAGGAATGTCAAAATGGCAATCACTTATGACAAGTTGGGCTATCTTCTTACCACCAAAGCTCCCCCTGTCCCAGGTCCCAAAACCAGCGTCGTGGATAGGGAAATCCGCAAGACCTGGGAAATCGACTGCGCGAAGGCCAAGTGCCTCGTGCTTGCCTCTATGGACAATGAACATCAGAGGAGGCACGAGAATATGGACCTCGAATCCATATTTCTCCATACAAAAGAACTGTATGGAGAGAAATCCCGTATCGCCAGATACGAAGTGTCGAAGAAGTTGTTTTCGGCGAGATTGACCGTCGGATCATCGGTAGCGGAACACGTGCTTAAGATGATTGGCTACATAGAGGAGCTCGCGGATCTTGGGACCACGTTGGAGAATGAGCTCTATACGGACTTGATTCTTCAGTCCCTTCCTTCCACTTACGCCCAGTTCATCCTGAATTTCAACTTGCAAGAAAAGGAAGTTGAACTTTCAGAACTCCTCAACATGGTGAGGAGTGCGGAGGGCACCCTACAGAAAGGTAGGGAAACATCCACTTTGTTTGTAGGAGGATCTTCCTCTTTTAGGTCCAGGGCGAAAGCCAAGGGAAAGAAGAAGAAAACCCCCGCCAAACCAAGGGGCGGTGTTAGTAAGGTGGATACGAAGGGAAAGGCAAAAGCAACAAAGGTAGCGGGGAATCTTGTGGATAAGGAAGAATGCTTTTACTGTCACAAGAATGGACACTGGAAGAAAGATTGCAGGGCTTGGAAGGCCAGAACACAGGATCTGAAGCAAGTTGCGGCTTCAGCTTCAGGTGTGTATGTTATTGAAAACTGTCTATCAATAAACTCTACGTCCTGGGTATTGGATACCGGATCAGGATCTCATATCTGTAATTCTTTGCCGGCGTTGAGAAAGCGTAGGTTTTTGAAAGCAGGTGACATGACCCTCAAAGTTGCAAACGGAGCTAGCATGGATGCTGAGGCCGTGGGGGACTATCACCTGGGAATGTCAGATGGACATGTTTTGGTTTTACGTAATTGCTTTTTTGTACCCAATGCAACTTGTAATATCATTTCTGTATCTTTGATTTCTAAAGAAGGTTATGAATTTGCGTTTGTAAGTAATGTTGTAAACATTCACCTTAATTAAGTTCTGATTGGGTCAGGTACATTAAGCAATTGTATATACGTATTAAACCAACCACAGATTTTCAATGTCCAGAATACACACAAAAGGAAGTCTCCGGAAACAAATCAGACTTTCTTATGGCATTGTAGACTGGGTCACATCAATGAGAGAAGGTTGACGAAGTTACATACAGAAGGATATTTGGATCCGTTCGAATATCAATCATATGCAACTTGTCAATCCTGTCTCAAAGGAAAGATGACAAAGACTCCGTTCACTGGATACGGAGTGAGAGCGAGCGAGCTCTTGGGACTCGTACACAGCGACGTGTGCGGTCCAATGTCTACGCATGCACGAAGCGGTTATTCTTACTTCATTACTTTTACGGATGACTTTTCAAGGTACGGTTATGTCTTCTTAATGAAACATAAATCCGAAGCCTTTGGAAAATTCCAGGAATATAAGAATGAAGTAGAAAAACAAATAGGCAAAAGTATCAAGACACTGAGATCTGATCGAGGTGGTGAATACTTAAGTGCCGAGTTCCTGGATTACTTAAAAGAGAATGGAATTCTCTCTCAGATTACTCCTCCATACACTCTGCAACATAACGGTGTATCGGAGAGACGGAACCGAACCCTATTGGATATGGTAAGGTCCATGATGAGTAACGCTGAGTTACCGCGATCATTCTAGGGATATGCACTAGAATCAGCTGCATACCTTTTGAACCGAGTTTCAACTAAGACTGTGCCTACTACACTATATCAGATGTGGTGTGGGAAGAGACCCTATCTTAATCATATTAAGACATGGGGATGTCCAGCTTTTGTCAAAATGCAGCATGCGGAAAAGCTCGAGGCACGCTCAGTACAGTGCAAGTTTGTGGGATATCCAAAGAACTCCAAGGGATATTTCTTCTATTGCGAAGAGGAACAAAAGGTTTTTGTTTCTCGTCATGCCCACTTCTTGGAAACTGAGTTTTTGGAAAATCAGATAAGTGGGAGCGCAATAGAACTGGAAGAAATTCCAGAACCACGAGCTACTACTGAAAGTTTAGTAGAACCTGAGGGTTCGAAAGATCAGGACATTCCTACGCCGCTCCGCAGAAGTAGTAGGCAGTCTCATCCGCCCGAGAGATACTACGGTTTTCTCATAGACGGCGATAGAGAGGATTGCATCATTGATAGTGATGAGCGGACTAGCTTCCAGCAGGCCATTCAGAGCGTTGACTCGGTAAAATGGCTGGATGCAATGCGGACCGAAATGGAGTCCATGTACACCAACAAAGTATGGACGTTGGACATTGCTCCAGATGGGGTAAAACCCGTAGGATGCAAGTGGATCTTCAAAAGGAAGATTGGTGTAGATGGACAGGTTGAGACCTATAAAGCTAAACTTGTTGCAAAGGGTTTCCGTCAAAGACCTGGCTTGGACTATGACGAAACCTTTTCTCCAGTGGCTATGCTGAAATCCATTCGGATCCTTCTTGCTATTGCTGCCTTTCACGATTATGAGATCTGGCAAATGGACGTAAAGACCGCTTTTTTAAATGGAAATTTAGAGGAGTGTGTCTATATGGACCAGCCAGAGGGTTTCATTCAGAGTGGGAGCAGCGGAAAGGTGTGCAAGTTGCTTAAGTCCATCTATGGACTAAAGCAGGCATCGCGGAGTTGGAACATCTGTTTTGATGAGACGGTCAAAGAATTTGGCTTTATCAAAAATCCAGATGAACCATGCATCTATAGTAGATTTGTAGCGAGAACTATAGTATTCCTCGTTTTATACGTGGATGACATTCTCTTGATAGGAAATGACATTCCTATGCTACAATCTGTCAAAGGGTTCTTGTCACACAGGTTCTCCATGAAAGACCTGGGTGATGCCTCATACATTCTGGGGATCCGGATCTATCGTGACAGATCCAAGAGGATACTGGGACTCTCACAGTCCAGGTACATCGACACCATACTGAAAAGATTCAGTATAGAAGATTCCAAGCGCGGTAATCTACCGGCTTGTCACGGGATCACCCTCTCCAAAGAGATGTCTCCCAAGACTGATTTGGAAAGGGATCGCATGTCTATTATACCCTACGCTTCTACGGTAGGCTCTATAATGTATGCGATGTTGTGTACCAGACCAGATGTAGCTTATGCACCGAGTGTGGTAAGCCGGTATCAGTCAAACCCTGGGGAGAAACACTGGATAGCAGTAAAGAACATTCTCAAGTACCTGAGAAGGACTAAGGAGATGTTCTTGGTGTATGACGGAAAAGACCTCCAGATCGAGGCCTTTGCTGACTCCAGCTTCCAGAGTGACAAGGATGATTCCAAGTCCATGTCGGGTTATGTCTTTACCCTCTATGGAGGGGCGGTGTGTTGGAAGAGTTCCAAACAGGAAACCGTTGCTGACTCGATGATGGAAGCGGAATATATCGCTGCTGCAGATGCCGCAAAAGAAGCCGTCTGGATAAGGAAGTTCCTAACAGAACTTCAGGTGGTTCCATCCATTGTTGATCCAATACCTCTGTATTGCGACAACAACGGGGCTATAGCTTTAGCAAAGGAACCCAGGTCCCATCAGAAGTCCAGGCACATCTTGAGGCGGTATCACCTGATCAGGGAGATCGTGGGTCGCCAGGAGATCGAGGTTCGGAGAGTTGCTACGGAAGATAATACCGTTGATCCATTCACCAAGGCCTTACCCCAGACTCAGTTCGAGCGGCTGATCGAGATGATAGGTCTTCGATACGCCAGTACATGGCCTTAGTGCAAGTGTGAGATTGTTAGTGTATATGCCCTAGAGGCCATTACTGTATCATACTAGCTTGTATATTACTTGATGGAAGCTTGGGATATTCACCTTGTATTGACAATCTTGCTCAAAATAGTAGTATGCTACTTGGTTTGTTTCTGCTTTAATGTGTGCATGTGTTTCTTTTAGCATATCGCATTTACACATTAGTGGAGCCCTTAGGATCTTTGCTTGATTACCAGCGTTGTGATGGCAGTCACACTCGTGGGGGCTGGGTAATCCATAAGCACATCCTTATGCAGGTCCCTAGTTGCAGGACTAACGAGACAGGGCATCGATACTCCGGAGTAGACTAGCGTGTGCGCTTCTTATCCCAGCTTGGGAGACGGTCTGTCCCACAGCCGTCAGTACGTCGTACTTGAGATAGTATACGGGTGCTCGTTAGGTTACGAGTACACTGGACAGGACTCGTCGGGAACTGTTGGTTGGTATTATACCTATCGTCAGTTATCAGTTCTCAGGTGACATGAGTACATCTTAGTCCGTTGACTTGATACTGTCACTTCGCCTCGAGTGTGTTCCCACTGTACTTTGATTACTACCCTACCACGGCTCAAAGGAGTCGTGCAAACAGATAGTTTTTGGGTGCAGTCCCGAAGCACTTGGAGGCAGTGACGGTTAGACAGGATTCGTCTCTCCCGGTATTGGGGGTTGATATCGCGTTGTGTCTAGGAGAGCCATTACACAAAGTCCCTGGCCAGGGCAAGCGAGATAGGCTGGTAGGTTTCCAGTGTTATCTCAGGTGTTCTGGGCTACACTCCGATACGACTTATACCGCTATTAGGGGACTGACGTTTACCGCCCCCCTAGGCCCACCATGCGATGTTCTTAGACGAACAGACCGGACTGTATGGAGATTGTCACATACAGGCTCAGTAGAAGTTCAGATGGGTTTACCTCGTCAGTCTTCTTATCGGCATCTACCTAGGGACCGTTACGTACAGCTAGTGCCGCTTGTGGTCTGTGGTTAAACCCACTGCCAGCGTAGTGTCGAGTCTTTAGAGTCCCACACAGAGGGTTATTCGCCTTTGGGCAAAACCGAGTAGATGTCGCATGGTCTTGCGACAGGATTCGTTCACATCCGCGCACTTGTGCACGTTTGGTGTCCGGACAGTCATTACTAGCGGGCTCTGGTTTGAGCCAGATCCTAGTATATGCTTTGGGGTTAGTTTTATCTCATTGTATTCGTGTTCCTCGGAACACGAATGCGGGTGTGTATGCACAGTTGACTGAGGCAGAGGAAGAGGTTTTTCATTAGGGTTTTGGAACGGGTGTGTATGCACAGTTGACAGTTGTTTTTCCAAACCCTAATGAATATGTGAAATATCAATTAATAGTATTAATTAAATGAAATTGAGTTATGGTTAGGGTTGTTGACTTGTTGACCAAGGTTGACTTGTTGACCAAGGTTGAAAAGTTGACCATCATCATTTCAAGCAAAGATGCTCTTTGATCTTTGCAAAACTCATTTAATATGAAATGATAATGGTCATTTCAACATACCATCACCTTTTTCATTTTGATTAATTTTGTTAATTGATTAATTCACATATATTTGGTTATGGTTGTAAAACTAATTTTTTTCTATTTTTTTGATTCTCTCTCATCCTCTTCCTCTTTCTCTAGCTCTCCCCTCTCATGAGTTGAGAACCCTTTGAGCTTGAGATAAAACCCTCAAAAATACTCTCTACTCTTTCTAAGATCCTAGGTTTAGCACACTAAACACCTTATTTACTTCTTGTTTGAAGTTGAAGCCAAAGGTAGAGGCCCTCGGGTGGATCTTTCTTCGGCAAGAGAAGGCGACGAGACGATCCGGTCTTTCACTCTAAGGAGCAAGAAGAGAAGGACTTGAAGACCCAGGTATAACCTCCTTTCCGAGTAGCTAAACTCTTTTAGCTTTGGTTGTTAGTTTTGTTTAGCAAAGTTCCCTCCTTTACATAGTCCATGTTGCCTAGTGTTGTAAAAATCAGATTTTTCATAACGTTTCCGCCTCTCCGCAAGCACCGGGGTGGGCAACGTGGACTTACAGCGGATCCACTCACTGAGGCTATTTCTCGAACGCAATAGTTTTACAAACGAGGTTTGTAAAACTGATTAGTAGAGGAGTTGGGTGTTCGGTATCACACGGGCTGTGAGTATGCGACATCGCAATAATTAGCCTTAAGTGCAAGTGGGAGATTGTTGGCTATAGTGCCCTCAAAACAATTATCATAGTCGCAGGTATGTGATCATGATGATTGAGAGAGGACCTATACCGATAAAACAGTCTTACTCGAGATGATAGTATGCTATCTGGTTTGTCTTTATCATCATGTATATGTTGATAAAGCCCTTAGGATCTTGCTTGACTGCCAACATTATGATGGCGATCACATACGTGGGAGCTGGGGGTCT
Source organism: Agapanthus africanus (assembly GCA_030015575.1). Classification (NCBI taxonomy): domain Eukaryota; kingdom Viridiplantae; phylum Streptophyta; class Magnoliopsida; order Asparagales; family Amaryllidaceae; genus Agapanthus; species Agapanthus africanus. The sequence goes on along the minus strand of JASDDO010000014.1, from coordinate 544,767,892 downwards.
ATAAGCGCATCCTTAAATGTCCCTAGTCATGGGAGTATCGAGACTGGGCATCGATGCTCCAGTGTAGACTGGTGTATACTTATCTAGACCCTGACGAGGGGCGGTGGCCGGTCTCACAAGACATTGGTGTTAGTTGTTCACCTAAGATAGTATACAGGTGCTCAATAGGTTATGAGTACACTGTACGGACTCGCCGGGAACATGCTAGTTGGTATTATACCTATTGTCAGATAGCAGTTCCCTGGTGACATGTGTACAGGTTAGTCTGTCGACCTGGGATCGTCATTTGTCTCGTGTGAGTTCCCACTGTGCTTTGATTACTTCCCTACCACGCTCAAAGGAGACGTGCAAACAGGTTTTAGTTGGGTATAGTCCCGAGCCACATGGAGGCAGTGAGCGGATCATCAGGGATTCGTCTCTCCCGGTATTAGGGGTTGATGTCGCACAGTGCACGGGTGGCCATCATCTGAAATCCTCGGCCGGGGTGGAGAATTACTGATTTGGATCAGTAGTTTCTCAGGAGGTGATGGGTTTCATACCGACACGAATTATCGTGTTATTAGGGGTCTGACTTTATCCACCCCCTAGACTTGATATGCGATACTCTTAGACGAACAGACCGGACTGTACGGATATTGTCACTGACAGGCTCAGTAGGGGTTCGGATGAGTTTGCTCGTCGGCCTTCCTTTCGCTCAATACCTGGGTAGCCGTTACGTACAGCTAGTGCCGCTGACATGCTTGTGGTTAAACCCACTGCCAGCGTATTGACGAGTCTTTAGAGTCCCACACAGAGGGTTTTCATGGTTCAGGCAATATGGTGTAGGTGGCGTATTTTGATACATACAGGTGTCCGATTGAATATGTGCACAGGCTGCACAGACTTTAATCGGACGATTGATAATACTAGCGGCTTAGGATTAAGCCAGATTGTTAAATCAAGTTTTGATTTAATAATTTACATATGTATTTATATATATATGTATTCTAGTATTATTGCTCACTATTCATTTTCTCTCTTGGCTATTCGTATTTTCGTACGAATACGCGTATGTGTATTCCGATACATATACCGGGAAGCATTCCGTATTTATACGGAATGGCTTCTAGAAGGTGCCACATCATTATTGATTTTCTTTTGAAAATCATTTTGTTTATAATGAGGTGGAAAGGTGACTATGGTTTTTAGTCAAAGCATGGGTTGAACATGTAGAGATTGGTATGGTCTTGATTTGTTTATTGTAATTTGGAAATGACATTTTGTGAGAGAATGAGAGAGAGGGCCGGCCACTTGTGTGGTGAAATGCTTGCTCATTTGTGATGGTTCAATTTTGTGCTCTCTCACTCTCATGCTCACACAAAACACTTAGCCAATTTTCATGCCATCTCTATTTGATCACCTCTTCTTCATCTTCACTTGATGCTTACTTAAGCTTGTAAATGAGAGAAAGAATTATAGTGACACTATTCTACACTCCCCACTCTCCACTACTAGCGATCTTGAAGGGTCGGTTGGTGCGCTTGGCGAACCTGGAGCTTGTGCCGTTTCCCTCGGGTGGATCATCGGAGATGAAGGAAGACCGGCGACAAAAGTCGATCCGCATCACTAAGAGCTTGGAATTGGTTGAAGATCCGAAGGACTTGGTTCATTAGGTATAACCATTCTATCTCTTTGTGTTTGGTTTGCTAGTTATAATGTTTATGGGTTCGATCTTGGGATTGGGTTCCGTCGGCGCCAGTTTTTTATTCGTCGTTTTTGTTCCGCACCGGCCGCTTGTGATGGCCGTGGCGCCGGCATAACCCAGCAACTATTGTTTCTCCATGTTTCTTGATTCTTATACTAGGATTTGGGCGACATGAGTGGAATTATGAGATTGTAACTATGAACTACAGCATGGTTACAATGCGGTACTCTATTTAAGTAACTTGGAATTCTAGTTTTGATTCATTTCCTTGTTTTATGATCGTTATATTACCTTGTTTCTCTTAGTTTCATTGCTTACCAGTTATTGTTTTATCGCAAGCTTGAATCATATTTACCGTGCTTAATCGTCTTCAGTATCTTGACTTCGGATGAAGTCATCTTGGTATCTTACTTATTCATGTATTCCCCGCATTAGAATTATTCAATTCTGGTGCATCCCTTTGTTCGTTGTTGTCTTGGGAATGGATTTTCTCGGCACTTTCCACGCTCATATTGATTGTAAGGAAAGGAAAGTGATTTTCCATATTTCCGGACATCCGGATTTTTTTTTTGCTGGAGGAATCGGTTCTGTCGGGCCAGTCGAGTTTAGGGCTAGGCCGACAAACAATGTTCATTCGTCGACGGAAGTTGAAGCGCCAGCTGTAGTTCGAGATTTCATAGACGTGTTCGAGGATATCTCGGGTTTACCGCCGAAAACGAGATGTGGAGTTCGCAATCGATCTTGTTTCTGGTGTAGCGCCAATCTCAAAGGCGCACTATCGAATGGCACCAGTGGAGTTGGAAGAAGTCAAGAAGCAGGTTACTGAATTACTTGAGAAGGGTTGGATTCGCAACAGTAACTCGTCTTGGGGAGCTCCAGTTCTTCTAGTAAAGAAGAGGATGTCACACGGAGGATGTGCATCGATTATCGAGAATTAAACCGGGTGACTATTAAGAACAAATACCCGATCCCTCGCATTGGTGAATTATTTGAGCAGCTTAGTGGCGCGAAGGTATTCTCGAAACTGGATTTGCGATCCGGATATCATCAGGTCCGAGTTAAATCAGAAGATATTTGCAAGACTACGATCCGAACTCGGTATGGACATTACAAGTATTTAGTGATGCCATTCGGAGTCACGAATGCACCGGCGATATTTATGGACTTGATGAACAGAATCTTTTCACCATTCTTGGACCAGTTTATAGTGGTGTTCATTGATGATATTCTGGTCTACTCGAGGAGCTTTGAAGAGCATGCGGAACACTTAAAGATCGCACTGCAGACATTGAGGCAAGAAAGATTGTATGCAAAGATGGGCACGTGTGAGTTTTGGCTTGAAGAAGTGAAGTTTTTGGGGCATGTCGCATCCGGAGATGGAATCTCCGTTGAACCCGAAAAGATTACAGCAGATCGAGATTGGCCGATTCCGAAGAACGTTGCGGAGATCAGAAGCTTTCTTGGACTTGCCGGGTATTACAGAAGTTTCGTGGAAAACTTTGCTCGTCTGGCTGAGCCTTTGACCAAGCTTACGCGCAAGGAAGTACTATTTGTGTAGACGGATAGGTGTGCGTCAGCTTTTTAGGCGCTGAAGCAGAGATTGATAACAGCTCCTATCTTGACCGTACCAGACAATTTCGGAGGATTAGTGATTAACAGCGACGCATCTGGGAAAGGATTGGGATGTGTTTTGATGCTGCATGGGAAGGTTATAACATACGCATCGAGACAGTTGAAGATCCAAGAGAAGAATTACCCAACTCATGATTTGGAGCTAGCAGCTGTAAATTTTTCGCTTTGAAGATTTGGAGACACTACTTACTGGGCGAAAGGGTCAAGGTTTTCACCGATTACAAAAGCCTAAAGTATGTGTTCACACAGAAGGAGTTTAATATGCGGCAGCGTAGATGGTTGGAGCTAATGGCTGACTACGATTTTGATCTTAAGTACCATCCGGGAAAAGTTAATGTAGTGCCAGATGCGCTTAGTCAGTTACCAGAAATTCGGATGTTGACTGCACAGAAGGAATTTATTGAAGATTTTTTTCGGAGATTCGAGTTGGAGATTGTGCTACCGCATTCTTCGGGACAGTTGATACAGCTGCAAGTACAATCATCATTGATCCAGAGTATTAAAGCAGCGCAATCGAAGGACCCAAGATTGCAAAGGTTTCGAGAACAGGTTGAAGCTGGACTTCGAACGAACTTGTTAATTCATGGAAATGGTTCGTTGCGATATGGTAGCCGTTTGTGTGTGCCAAAAGGAGATAATCGCGAAGAAGTTATGAAGGAGGCACACAGTTCCGCGTATTCCGTACATCCAGGGGGCATGAAGATGTACCGAGATATACGACAGCATTTCTGGTGGGAAGACATGAAACGGGAAATTGCCAGCTTTGTGGCAAGTGCTTGGTGTGTCAGCAAGTCAAGGCTGAATATCAAAGAGTTGCTGGTTTATTGCAACCACTTCCGATTCCTCAATGGAAGTGAGAACATATAACTATGTATTTCGTGACGGCTTTACCGCGAAGTCCAAAGGGCAACAATGCAGTTTGGGTAATTGTTGATAGATTGACCAAGGCAGCTCATTTCATCCCTTCTCGGGTTGGTCAATCAACAGAAAATTTGGCAGAACAGTACATGCAGGAAATTGTAAGATTACATGGTGTACCGGTGAGCATCGTGTTCGACTGTGATACCCGTTTCTTATCACACTTCTGGAGGAGCTTACTGGAAAGTTTGGGGACTCGATTGAAGTTTAGCACATCTTATCATCCTCAGACAGATGGCCAGTTGGAGAGAACGATCCAAACTCTTGAAGACATGTTGAGAGCTTGCATGTTAGACTTCAAGGGTTCATGGGGGGATCATCTACACTTGGTGGAGTTTTTGTACAACAACAGTTTCCAGTCGACTATTCAGATGGCTCCATTCGAAGCATTGTAGGGTCGCAAGTGTCATTCACCTATTGTTGGGACGATGTTGGGGAACGAAGATTGTTGGGACCGGATTTGATTGTACAAACCGTGGAGAAAGTTAACACTATCCGGAATCATATGAAAGCAGCACAAGACCGACAAAAGAGTTGGGCAGATACATCGAGAAGACCTCTAGAGTTCGCGATCGGTGATCTGGTATTCTTGAAGATATCACCACTAGAGGGGTGATTTGTTTCGGAAGTCAAGGAAAGCTTAATCCTCGATTCGTTAGATCTTTTGAGATTTTGGAACGTGTTGGAGAAGTAGCATATCGATCGGCGTTACCGCATTCTTTGGCAAATGTTCATGACGTGTCTCACGTATCTCAACTCCGTAAGTATGTTCGAGATGAAACACACGTGCTGGATCATTCGGAGCTGACTATGCGAGAAGATTTGACTTTTGAGGAGCGACCGATGTCGATTGTGGATCGAAGAGAAAAGGTTCTTAAGAATAAAGTTATCCCTCTTGTACTTGTTTCTTGGGGTAATCGCTCATATGGAGAGTCAACTTGGGAACGAGAAGATGAGATCCGACAGAAGTTTTCACATCTATTCTTGAAATTTCTTGTTTGTTTATCCTTTCTTGTTCTTGGAATTTCGAGAACAAAATTCTTTTTGTAGTTGGGTATAATGTAACAACCGGGTTCAATTATACCAATTTTCTGTTTCCGTATTTTGTATTTGTGGTATTTTATTTATTTATCATGTCTGGGTGCGAATGGTAGTTACATTTTACATTGCATTCGACCCGACTCGCTTCCTTGAACTTGTTAATTCATATTTATAGACTACCCTGGCTAGTCAAATAGACACGTGCATCTCATAGATACTGCATATTAACATTTCACCTAGCATCGCATATTTTACATATAACATTTTAGATCACGTAAAATAAATTAAAATTGCATTTCATAGCCTGCATGATACCCCTAACCCCGTGATAGCATCCGCGCATCTTGTTCTCGTCTCGTTCAGTGAAACGGACGTGTTTGGATAGCTACGCGCACGTACGTGCATCCATTCTTGGGGTATACTTTTTCGTTACCTGAGCATTCATTTTGAATTTTGAAAGTCATATATATTTTTCATATTTTAAAATCTGAATTTTAGACCCGACCCGGGCTTGTTTTGGAGTAAGTTTGTATTTGCCAAAATCTTAAAACGGACCAATATTATATTCTTTATATATTTATAAACTATTATTATACTTTCAACTAATATATATTATTATATCCTATAACAGTTAAAATTTTATATATATTATATTTTTAAAACTAAATAAATCCTAACATCACTGATTTCTCTCTCTTTCTCTTCCTCTCTCTCTCATCTCGATCTTTCTCTACCTCTCTATCTCTCTCCTCTCGCATACTCTCTGTCTCTCATAGCCCTAGCTCTCTCCTCCATTGAAGCCCCAGCCAAGACCTTTTCCTCTTTCTTCTTCCGTGAGCCCATAACCCTCTCCTCTGGGCACAACCCCAAGAACCCAGCACTCATCGTCGTGGTCGCAGCCATCATCGCCTCCTCCTCCCTCGGCCATGCACGTCCTTGCCTCCATCTCCGAAACCAAACACCGCCAACATCTTCTCTTCTTAGCACTGGCCTCATCTTCTCGCCGTCTTCTTCTCCTCTAACACCCGATACTGCAACCACCGAGACACCCTCGACGAAAACCTAACAACAACCCCGACTCTAAACCCATTGTCTCCCTCGTCGTCTTCGATCGCCATGACCGCCTGCTTCATCTCCCGTCGCCTCCTTATTTTTGAATTCGATTCTTACCTTCCGAGACCCATCACTGAGACCCACGTTATCTTTATCGCCGCCTTCTTCTTCAACCTCTGTCGTCGCCACTGTCGCCATGTTCTCCGCGCGACAGCAACAGCCGCACAGCCACCTCGACGACACCAAGTCCTTGACTGCGACAGCAGTTCGACGCTGTTCCGGGCCATGAATCGAGAATCCAAGGTTTGGCCCAAGTTCGCGTGAAGGAGACGATCGTTTTCGTGCCTCCGGATCTCCGTTCTGACAATGTTCGATTTTACACGCGAGGTGTTCGATGAAATGCCCCAATTGAGATTTCTGTCGTTTCTCACGTTCGTGTCGTATGCCGCGCATCCTTGATCCGATCGAGGCAAGTTTACCTTGCTACATGCTACATTACATTTTATGCATCTATTTTTAATAAGTATAATCATTGAATTTCAAACCGTGCATCCATAGTACTTGTTTCACAGTTTTATAAGGACCATATGCATCCGTTCTTATCATTTCATATCTAGCATATGCAACTTATCTTGTCACATATCATAATATAGTATATCGCATCAAATTGCATATAACCGTTCCCATTGTTTAATTGAACATCGTGCATTAACTAGTTATCATTTAAAGGTTATATGATATCCATCCACATCCATATCAAATAGAATACATATAGCCGCATTCACAGATCTCCTTAATAAACCAATATTATTTAGTAAAGTGTAATCTAATTAGTTTTGGAACTATCAAATGTAATCCAAATCGACAGTGTGCATCCATGTCTTTGACTTTCTATCTATGTGCATACCATTCATGCTAGTTCATTTCATTAGTACTACATACTTGTTTTTGTGTACCCATGCTTATTATAGCTTGATTATGAGCACCCACGTGACATTTTGTGCACCCCTGACATGACTTGATATGCTATTCTCGACATGACATGATACCTATATATCACCTGACTTGACCTGATGTACCATGGCTTTACCTGTTACCTGATCTTGTTACTAATGCCAACAACTTTGACATGTTGTCCCTACGGACATTCCCGGTTGTCTATCCAGACAAACCTTTACCTGCTGATCCTGTGTTGGCATTAGCTCTAGATCTATCAACACTTGACTTGAATACACAACTTGGAGGTATGGGGAAATCAATGATGAAACCTGACTTGTAACTTGACAGTTCGATACCTTTACTGATCAGTTTTAGAGGCTAGGCCAGCCTTGGGATGATGTTGCTGACATCATCCATCGTTACCCACTACCTTTTTAGAGGCTAGGCCAGCCTTGGGATGATGCTGTTGACATTATTCATTGTTACCCCTTTTCCTTTTAGTGCCTAGCGGCATGTCTCGGTTTCAGCCCGAGAATCTTCACCGTGATCCCGGACACGCATGGGATACTATTGAGTTACATCGATGATTCATCAAATTGATTTCAAAGACTTGAGAGTAGTTAACCAATAGACCAGTTTAGATTACTCACTACACATTACCCTCACTGTCCTCACTTATATCACTGTTATACCTGTTTTACCATTATACTCATACCTGCATGTATTGCTACCCCTGTTTATATTATTTCTTGATATTATGACGCACTGACGTCTGGGTTTTGCATGGCTCAGATCCTCTACCTTTGTTGCAGACTGATCAGGAGTACTGCCGCTGTTAGACCGAGCGGTGAGGACCCTGTTGGTATCCAGATTTACTATTCCAGGTGTTTTATTTATTGGATCTTTTGCTTCAGCATATTATATTATTTCTTGACTCGTTTATTCTGGCTTATGGACATGTACTAGATAGTTTAGTTTACTTTCCTGTTCTTGATATCTCTACAGCCGTAATGTGACTGTGGAAGGATTTTTCCTATCCACAGGTAGCATGGTTGGCTATGTCACGTGCCTATCTTAGTGTACTCTGGGAAGCGGGGCGTGACAAGCCACCCCCAAGTCCCACTGGTACACTGATGGGTCACCTATGATGAAGTTATTCTCGAGAGTTTCAAAAAACAAAAAAAAACGGTATGTCCACAAGCGAAATGGGCACGGATGAAAATCCGAAAGGGCGTCGTGAGTAAAAACAGCAAGACTATCGGCGAGCTTGTGAAAACCCGGAAGGGCGCAATCTCGTAAAAAAAATACACATGCAGGGTCCTTTCGATCTTGTGAGGGGGAAAAACCTGCGTGAGATCCTTACGACTCACAAAGGAGCAACACGGTTAGGAGTCCCCATGATTCCTAAGGAGAAATTACACTTACGAGATCCTTACGACTTGTAAAGAGAATTTCTCCCTATGAGACCCTCACGGCTCATGGGATTCAAAAGTCTTAAGTTAAAGAGATCTAAACTTGTTCTTAAACCATCGAAAACCCTTTTGCCCTACAAGTGGTCCAATATCGACTCTTGAATAAAATCCGCGGGCATAAACAAATATTCTCCCACCAAGTTCCACCAATGATGAGAAATGTCCTCATATGGTGAACGACACTTGTAAGTCCTTTCGACTTATATGGAGAAAATACTCTTGTAAAATCCTTACGACTTATAAGAGAGAATGCACTTAGGAGTCCTCACGGTTCTTAAGGAGAAAATACACTTATGAGATCCTCACGACTCGTAGGGAGAAAAACCTTTATGAGACCCTTACGGCTGATAAAATCAAAAAGTCTTAGTCGACAGGATCTTAACCATGTTTCCTAAGACACTTTTGTTCAAATCGATAAGGGCAAATAATAATTCGCTCCTGGCAATATCCCAGTTGTAGCGATACTGATGCCTAAATAGGTATCAAACTCCAAGTTCTCTCATGGCAAATGATGATTCGCTCCTGGCAATATTCCAGTTGCAGCGATACTGATGCCAAGATTGGGATCAGATCTCTAGTCCCTGACTCGTAATAAAACTTAGCGATACAAAAAAAAATGCATATGAATAGCCGAAATGATGGAGCAACTTGCAATAAAAATTAGCGAGCAAAAAAAATATGCATATGAAACAGCCGAAATGTTTAGGCTACTCGCAATAAAAAATAGTGCGTAAAAATAAAAAAAATGAAATAGCCAAAATGATTGGGCACCGTGAAGGAAACGGCCGAAATGATTGGGCAATCGAGACATTCGCGATATGAAAAGCTAAAAAGATAGAATATCACGGAAATAAAAAATATATAAAATGAAATTTCCTCTGCCCTGCAAGTATGTCCATATTGACTCTTGTAGACGATCCATGGGCACAAATGAAAGAAAGGGAACCATATTTTTTCACCAGGCTCCGTCAAAGGAAGAGCCAGATCTCGACGGTTCATATACAACCTAGAGACCAACTTAACATTTTTCTCATTCTAACAGGGTGCAGACGTGATGTCAACAAAGCTCCAAGGATCAAAACAAAAATGGAGTAATGGCAAAATCCCAACTCCAGCTCGACGTTCCTTTTCGATGCAGACGCAACATCAACAAAGGCTCCAAGGAGCCGAAACAAAAAGGAGTGATGGAAAAATCCTAACTCCAGCTCGAGGTGCTTCCCATGTCAGCAGGATGCAGATGCAACGTCAACAAAAGACCCAAGGGTCAAAGCAAAAATGGAGCCATAGCAGAATCCTAGTTCCAAGTCTTAATGGTACATATACAACCTAAAGACTAACCCTGTGTTCTCCCCTCATTCCAGCAGAGACAGACACAACAATCAAATAAAAGTGAAGTGATGGCAAAATCCTAGCTTCAGGTCTTAATGGCAACATCTACACCCTAGAGATTAGCTCGACGTTCGTTCTCGGCACAGACGAATTGTCAACAAAGACCCAAGGGTCGAACAAAAATGGAGCAATAGCATATTCCTAGCTCCAGCTCGACGTTCCTTCTCAATGCAGACGCAACGTCAACAAAAACCCAAGGGTCGAACAAAAATGGAGTAATGGAAAAATCCTAGCTCCAAGTCTTAACGGTTCATATACAACCTAGAGACTAGCTCGACGTTCTCCTCATTCCAGCAGGGTGTTGACGCAACTATCAAATGAAATTGGAGAGATGGCATATTCTTAGCTCCGGACTTCAATTGCAAAACATACAACATAGAGGTCCTACAGATGTCTACCCTACTTCACCAAAGAATTGGTGCGACATCGTCAAAGCAAAATATGAAGTGACGGCATATTCCTAGCTTTGGGTCTTGACGACAACTCATATAAAACCCAAAAGACCATTGGAGATCATCCCACCCCAGAAGGGTGCGGTTATGACTCATCGGGGCTCCAAATTGAGCCTAACCTCAAGTAAAAAGCGTCATGGAAAATTCCTAACGCTTGCTCTTCTAACGGTAATATAACCTAAGGAGATTACTTGAAGACGTCTTGTCCAGCCCCCGAAGGGATCAAAGACACGACAGTCGCGGGGCTACTCGAACAGCAGCTTAAAGACTGCATATCAAGAAATATATCAGCCAACGCGAAGGTACCACGGACTAAAATCCTAGTACCACAAACCTAACGGACCTCTATCGTAAAAGAATGGGGGTTATTTATATTTCACGTTAGGATACACCTGCGAGATCCTCTCGACTCGTCTTGACTCGTAGGGAAAAACATTTTTATGTAACCCTGACGGCTCATGAAGGTGAAAGCCTTAGGCGACGGGGATATCAACCTATTTCCTAAGCACTGTGACCCTACAAGTAGGTCCAAACTGACTCTTGTATACAATCCAAGGGCCACATTCTCCAAAGTCGAAAACCGATGAGGAGAAGAAACCACTTACGAGTCATTTCGACTCGTAAGGGAAAAATTCTCTTGTGAGATCCTCACGACTCTCAAGAGAAAACGCATATAGGAGTCCTCATGACTTCTAAGGAGAAAATACACCTATGAGATCCTCTAGACTCATAAGGAGAAAAGTCTTTATAAGACCCTCACGGCTCATAAAGTTGAAAAGTCTTAGGCAACAGATCTAAACATGTTTCCTAAGCCATCGCTGTCCTACAAGGAGGTTCAAACTGACTCTTGTATACCATCCACGGGCCACATTCACCAATTAAGTGAAGAGGCTACTTACGGGACTTCACAACTCGTAAGGAAAAAATATCCGAATGAGATTCTTACGACTCACGAAGGCGATGAACACTTAGAAATCCTCACGATTTCTAGGGAGAATACACACCTATGAGATCCTCAAGACTCATAGGGAGAAAAACCTTCTGGAGACCCTTATGGCTCAAGAAGATAAAAAAAAACCTTAGGCTACAAGGATCCTAAACTTGTCTCATAAGCCATCAATTCTATGGCCATGCATAACTCTGTACTACTTCACCCATGTACATACTTACGTGGGCAAAGTAGTGGGGGGCATTTGTTCCTGCCAAAATTTTTGGCTAAGAGCTATTTGTTCCCTTATAAAAAAAAGAGAAAGAAAAGAAAGAGAAAAAGAATTCTCACAGTTTGGCATCGCGTGTTAAACACGTGAGCGCTTATATGCAAAGCATATAAGCGCTGAAAACAAATAACAAAAAGGCCAAACATGACTCACATGTTAAACACGTGAGCGCTCATATGCAAAATATATGAGCGCTGAACATAAATAAGCAATGGACAAACAAGCCTCACGTATTAAACACGTGAGCGCTCATATGCAAAGCATATGAGCACTGAATAAAATAAACCTAAAGGCAAAACTGGCCCCACGTGTTAAACACATGAGCGCTTATATGCAAAGCATATGAGCGCTGAACATAAATAACCAAAGGCCAAACAGGCCTCACGTATTAAACACGTGAGCGCTTATATGCAAAGCATATGAGCGCTGAAAATAAACACGCTAAAAACCACACTATGAGTCGCGTGTTAAAGACGTGAGTTCTCTTGCCGCTTTCTTTAGCAGCGCTCACGTGCAAAGCATGTGAGCGCCCCAATTTAAAATGCTCACATCTGTTAGAATTAAATTCTATGTGTTAGAATTAAATTCTATTTGGGAAATATTTTCCCTGATCTTTCTAATATGGTGTAACGTTTTGAAAATCGTTTCGGTGAAATTTTTGATGTTTTTAAAAACCGCATAATTCGGCTTATGCTATTGAAACTACTTGCTTTAAGTTGGTTTTTCCTGCACTCTACATCTTTTCTTGGTTTGGATTTCTGGGTTTTCGGTTTATTTAGATTACGTACGCCTCGAGACGTTCGTAGTTTAAGTGCCGGTCATGTTCCGTACTTTTGGGTCGTGACAAAGCTGGTATCAGAGCGTTAGGTTTTACCTTCGGAGCGTAGGATGACCCTTGGTTGATGGAATAGGTGACTAAAGTAGAGTGACGTACCGTAGGTATGTTCCGCGGCATATTTACGATACGCTACTCCACTTAAGAAGCCTTAGGATGTACATTTCTTTGCTCAGTATTATATTCATTCCGATCTAGCCTCATCAGTACCAGATATGGTTTTGCTGCCACGATTACGGGCAGGGAGAGCTACAGCTAGAGTTGCGGTCAGCACGAGCTCGTCACGAACGAAGACTGACCCGGGGCGAAATTCCGGCGACACACGATTGCGGAGATGTGTCTTTTTACTGTGTTTCCGCGCCACGAGCGTTTGGCGGATCGTCTTTATGAGGTTACTCGGATATACTGATCGACACTAAAGGATTGAGCCAATGATAGAGGCCAGCCAGATTTTGATGACCGTTGGTGTATTGCTTACTCATGATGATTGAGGCACTGTTCAGCGTGCAGACGAGTGAGCCAGTTGTTGCTGCGAGCGACGAGATATCGCCCCACATGTTGGAGCTATTGCAGTACAGGTTGTACTAAGAGATGATAGAAGGTCGCTAGTCACCCGAGGATGAATGACTAGGACATGTGGTTCGTTCGCCTACCCGATGAGAGGTCATCAGATAAATTGATTCCAGCAAGAGACGACTTCACGCGGAGACGTTGAGAGTCGACAGAGACGATCGAATGTCAGAAACCTATTATTCCAAGTTTAAAGTATTCGGAAGGGCATGCAGGCAATTCTATGGACCCTCTAGAAGAATGAAACCCTAACTCGACTTAATGACCGTGTGAAAGCCTTTGAACCTTCGGGTTTGCGGCAGTTCTACGGTGCCATTAGTGAGGCTTGGGTTTGCCCTTCTACGGCTGGACCACCGATGTTGTGGTATGTACTCGATACTATTAAACTGTGTCCAAGATGTTGAGCTCTTGGGGGATTAAGAGGTTTTGACGACTCGATCGGATGGCTCGACTTAATTCGGATGCTAGGTGGTGAGATGCATTTCTTGGGAGACTCCCGATACGAGGATAGCCGTTGGAGCTCATTCCATGCAGCCGCGATGAGATGAGTCCAAAGCAGATGACATTAGAGAAAAGTGAAGTAAGAGGTTCGTACCAGATCTAGATGAGATGACGTTCCACTCCGCCGACATCAGAGATGCGATGTGCACGCCGAGGCATGGTATTTGGATTTACCTTCCAGAAGGAGTCGCGATGAGTATGCAGTCGTTCCAGAGCAAGATGCAGATATAGGAAAGGACGATGACTTCCGGACAGTTGGCAGAGACGAGACATGGAAGAGACCGTGAGCAGGATTCCTTCCAGGACACTGCTGCAATGATACTTGCACCCAGGATCAGATGTGTCACGTACATTCAGAGAGCCAGAGGCCGACGCCAGTGATATGCTGTCTCACGAGTGGTCGCGATGATTGACCGAGAGATGACCAGAGAAGTGCCAGAACGGAATCATCCCCGTTAGCACACCTGACAGGGCTGATGAGCCGATGGACCGAGAGATTGGTAATTCACAGTGAAGACCTTGACCCAGGAGTGGTCATTGTTATGCACACCAGCAGGCCAGAGTTCATGATCATCGACGAGACGTCCCACTAGTGACCGCGACAGTTGGCCCGAGATTCTTAGAGGATGCACTTGAGCGATACTATTCCGCCATTATTGATTTCGATGTTTTGGGTGATTTATTCGCATGATTTGATTTTGATGATTGAGGATTTACGATCTTTGCACAGTGTTGCACTTGATATCGTTTTCGTGCTTTGGTTTCACATGTTTGTGATTTTACGGTTTTAGACATTTGAGTTGATTTTGTGCATATACACGCACACGATTTGGTTCCTGCACTCTGTATAGTTTATATATGCTTGCAGTGCAGTGATACGCCTTTTGTGCACTTAGATGCACTGGACTTCGATTTCGATTGTGATACTCGATATTTGTTTTGTGCACCTTGTGCATCTGATTTGATTTTGCGCATGTTCGGCGCTTGATATTGGATTTCATGATTTCATGCATGATGGATGCCCCTGGTTTTGGGTTTTCGCGCATGTTGAGCGCATGTCTTGAGATGCGATTTTGGTGCATACCAGATGCACTAAATCGAGATTTCTTTTCGTGCATGTCAGATGCACCTGATTTTGCTGTCAGGCACACACGTTGCCTACGACAGATGCCTTGTGCACACCTGATGCACTTAGATCTTGTTTCTGTGCACTTGTATGACACGTATATAGATTTTGATTGCCGTGCGCACCAGACGCACGTAGTATTCATACGCGTATTTTGGGATTGATTTCTTATAGAGCAGTACGTTTCTTTTTTTATGATAATTGCGATGTGTTTTCGTACTAAGCAGGACTAGTCAGAGGACAGTACCTGAATGTATTTTGCATGCATTGATAGCTATTGAAGGGAATTCCAAAAAGCGAGCTATAGTCTCAGTATTTACCTACGTGTCTGATATGACGCGAAACGTTTAAAATAAGAAAAACCATTCTAAATTGTTTCCCAAAACGGCGGAACGTACATTTCAAACAAGGATATTTATATATGTAGTTATTTTCTTACAATACACGTCCGCCACTGTGCAGTGTTGCGAGCATCGCACAGCGATTTGAAAAAGGTTTGTCATGCATTGCTTCTAGATGCTTTAATGATGTATATCATGTTGGTTTTCGTATTGGATCTTGACATTGATGTCTTCCCCATGACTCCGATGATGGCGGGATGCTTGACGGAGCTTTGATTTCGAGTTATCTACTCATTACTCATGCGCATGCAATGCGCTATAATGTGTTTATGTATTTATGATTTCGGAGCCCCGGCGATTTGATGGTTTTGGCTGAAATATTTTAGTATTTTGGGGGGAGTTTTAATTTAAATTCGGGGACCGAATTTCTTTAAGGGGGGAAGATTGTAACGTTTTGAAAATCGTTTCGGTGAAATTTCGAAAAAACGGTAAAATAAAGGGGTTTTCTGTAAAAAGTCAAAATGCAAATATCTTTACTATAAAATTAAATATACATATTCTAGCTATGTAATTGCTAGTATTTGGTGTTTATTGAGCCACTGGTGAAATTTCAAATTTTCTGAAAAATTTTCCGAAATTAATTATTTTAATATTATTTTAAGATATTTGCATTTTGACTTTTTACAGAAAACCCCCTTATTTTACCGTTTTTTCGAAATTTCACCGAAACGATTTTCAAAACGTTACATATGGAAAGATCTTTCCCTAACAGAGAATCTTGGATTTAAAATCCAATGGTGATAAAATATCACTAATTAAACCATCTGATAGAATTAAATTCTATGTGGGAAATATTTCCCTGATCTTTCGCAAACTAGAAAGATTTTCTCTGTTAAACAGAGGACCCTTGGATCAAAGATCCAACGGTGATTCTAAAATCACCCATCGATCATCTGATAGAATAAAATTCTATTTCAGGAAAATATTTTCCTAATCTTGTTAAACTAACAAGATATTCATATAACAGAATTAAATTCTATATTGAAATGATAGAATAAAATTCTAAGTGATAGAATTAAATTCTATGTTGGAATAAAATTCTAATCTTGTTAAATTAACATGATATTTATATAACAGAATTAAATTCTATATTAAGAAAATATATTCCTAATCTTGTTAAACTAACAAGATATTCATATGATAGAATAAAATTCTAATCTTGTTAAACTAACAAGATATTCATATGATAGAATAAAACTCGATCTTAGAAAAATATTTCCTAATCTTGTTAAACGAATAAGAAATCTTCTCTGTTAAACAGAGAGCCATTGGATTAAAAATCGAACGGTGAATAAAATTCACCGATTGATCTAAAAGATCAATTGGATTGATTATGAAATCAATCATGATCTCTCAATGAGAGATTTTCTCAACAAATTGATTATTTTTCTTCTCCTATAAACAGGAGCAAACAGATGAAAAGAAAGAGGTGGAGGAAAAATAGAGAGAGACCCCTCATAAGCTTCTGTAAAAATACATAAGGCTCCCTAAAAGCTTCCACAAAAAAGAACAGAGAATTTAATTCTCAAAGAAAAAGTTCTTCCTCCTCAAAACCCTAGATAAAGAAAACATAGAGATCAAAATACATCCTTTACCTAACATGCCATATCTAAGGGTTTAACCCTTTTCAAAGAACTTAGTTCTTTCTCTGGATCTGAGATCCAAAAGACAAGTCTCCCACAAGTTGAGAATTTAATTCTAATCGGGAAGATCTTGTTCATGAGAATCAAAGATTCAGGAAAGAACATGAAGAAGATGGAGTTCATAATACTCCAGGAACTTAATTTCATCAAATCAAGAACTTAGTTCTTTAAAAAACCCGATCACAGATCCTCAAAATAGTGGTCTTGGTGATCTTTAATGGTCAAAACACCATTAAAAGAGGTTTAATCTCTCTGAAAACATGAACATGGAAAACATGGAGTTCATAATACTCCAGGAACTTAGTTCTTTCAAATCAAGAACTTAGTTCTTAAAGAACATGATCCCAGATTCTCAAAATAATGATCTTGGCGATCGTTCATGGTTAAAATACCATTAACAGAGATTTAAGTTCTCTAAAAACATCAACAGAGATTAAATCTCCAAAAGAACGCAACGCCTCACGTGAATAGCACGTGAGCGCTCAAGGTGTAACGCCTTAGATTTCGGTTAGTGTTAGTTTAGACGATAATGCGGGTTGTTTGGTAAAAAGTTTACCAATTTGGGTTCCTCACATTTTATAACATTTAATTAATAATTTATTATTATTTGTTATGTCAAGCACACACATGTGCATGTTTATGTGAGGGTTTGTTTTGTGTTAATCTAGATTAGTAACCATGACAACTTAACCTAATCTAATCCTTGCTTTAATCCTTAACCTAAACCTCTTGATATTTGTCGTGAGAAGGGAGATATTTCCTTTGCTTGTTTTGTTTGTGGGGAGGTGGCATGTGACTCATTGAGAACAGTCATGCTTGCATTAATGGTGAGTTAATGCAAGGTGCTCTCACCCCCTGTCCTCACCTCTCTCTCTCTCTTTATCCTCACACACTCTCATTCTCACTCTATTTCCTTCTCATTCTCATTTATTTTCATCTCTCTTCACCTCAAACTGAACACTTGCATTTACTTCACTAATCCATCTCTAATCTTCACAAAATCTCACCAAAATCACATTTTTGGACTAGTTTTTCCTCTTGGATGCCTTGGAGCTTAGAAAGCTAGGATCTTTGAGTTCTTTTGGTTAGGTAAAGATATCTTTCAGTTAAGTTGGTGTTTATTGTATAGCGTAGCTTATTAGTTTCAGTTTAGATCGCGTTATGTATCGTTTCGTGCAAATATCGTATTTTTAGTGTAGTTTTGGGGTCTCGGTTGATCTGCTATCAAATCAGGTATTTGTTGCAAAAGTTCCCATCACAGTGACCTAGTGTAGTGATCTAAAACCTACCCTCAAAATACGAGCCCATTCCCTCATGTTCTGGCCTCAAATTTATTGCTTCTGGTCGCAAATTGCGGCCAGAGTGCGGTGGTTGGTGGTGAGTTTTGGTGTAGGGGTCTCTGGGGTTGTATGTGGTCTCGTAGTACTTACAACTTTTACAAATTGTTGGTATAGCAAAATCTGGGATCACTTGCTTGTTTTCTTGTGTCTCGTTTCACGCGTTACGTTATCCGATACGGTTCGTGTTCTGTGTTGATGTTGCTCTGAGTTGGTTTCGTTGTGTCGCTATGCACGTTAGGCACAATACGAACACTTGAGAGTATGTTTTGTGTTGTCGCATCGGTCAAACATAGTTTGTACGCGTTTTGGGTCTATTGCTAATATATACTTGTTTTTGTTTGATGTTTTAGGTTCACAGGCGGGGACTTCGTACGCTGTGAAGAAGGGAAAACAGGTGGTAGGCTTTACTTAGCCAGGAGCGTTGGTGAGTAGATTTAACATCTACAGGGGAATCGTCCGCATGGCGTTATGCGTCTGGGCTAGAGATGACATGATATTATTCGCATATTCTATTGCATATATAGAGTTTGCGCATACACCTCATTGCTTATTTACTTGTTGTGCTTAGACTTTTACCCTTATGACACAACACCATTATTGACGGTTCATGTTTCACGAGCACTAATTGTATGCTGCACGCACACCGTCAATAATTGCCATGACACGCACAACACCTATACATATGCGATATTGTATTGTTTAAGGACATTGAGATATTGATCCTTATTTTTCCTTCGTGCATATGACATATAGCATACCTGTATACCTACATGCTTACACATATGCCTTGCCATGCTTACATGCTAGTTACCCTTATACCTATATGGTATTGTACCATTAGTGATAGGTATATACACATATGAGATATAGCTACATGTACATCTTGCATACATACTTATGCATATACCTGGAGGGTATTACATCATTACTGATAGGTAAATACATATACTTTGCTATACCTACATGTTTACACAATATCTGGCTATAGCTACATGTTCACCTTTATTTGATGTTATATAGACTTGGAGAAATTAGGAACCGCATGATATATATATTAACTTGTTGTAGTTAAATAGCGGCTTTTCCTTTATATGCTCACATTTCAGTTTTATATTGCATATATTATATTCATGGATTTTTCATGATGTTTTCTGGATTTGAGGACCGTGGTAGTTTCATGAAATTATGCATTATTTGAAAAACCCGGTTTCTCTTGATATGATATTTCAGCAGCCATCATGAGATTTATCGGTTCTGATATATATACCCCATGCGAGGAGGAGTCGTGGGCCGTGTGAGGGTACATGGTGGGGCCCGGAGGTACCCCGGGGCAAGAAAAGGATTTCGATGTACCACGCCGATGAGCCTGACAGGGGAACCATACCTACCGGTGACAGTACCTATGACTCGGCGGTTATCGTGGGGATACCGACGGGAGTCATGTACGTATGGATACGTCGAAAGGCGAGGGTCGAAGTTGGGCACTCGAGTTTTCGGGATAGCGTATGATACGTACCTATCAGGGGGCCAGTCGTGGTGACAGCACCTGATAGATCGGTATTTATGTGTTGATGCTTGACACTTGGTTTCATGATATTTTTACTCCTAAGTACATATAACAGTGGAATGGGGCGCTGTTATATATGCATATATATATATATATATATATATATATATATATATATATATTAGTGGAATGGTACGCTAATATATATGTATACATATCAATTTATATACATCATCATAATGATTCATGCAAATATACTTAGTCATTTATGAGATTAACTGATATTGGACACTACGGGATATATGAGATTTACTTGATGTTGGACACTTAGGATATATGAGATTTACTTGATTTTGTACATTCAGGATATATGAGATTTATTTGATATTGTACATTCAGGATTTATGAGACTTATATGATATGAAAGCCAATTTGGTGGCTGATTTGAGGAAATTAGGATTTGGATTGTCTTCATGGACTTTGGTCCTACCACGAGGTCAGGATTCCGTGAGAATGACATGTTTTATCCCATACTCCACATTTATTGTTTATGCACTGCTTCATGTATTAGTTGTACCTGCTAGAGTACCTTTTATGACTGTTGCATATATACATTGTCATATCATTACTTCATGTATTAGTAGTACCTGATAGAGTACCTTACATGATTGTTGCATATAGATTGTCATATTATTGCTTCATGTATTAGTTGTACCTGCTAGTGTACCTTTCATGACGGTTGCATTCATATGACCTTTTATTGCTATTAGCTTGCCTATGTTAGATTCGCGCTGTACGTACATACTTGCGATTACCTGCATATGTTATTTACTATTCACGAGTTGGCAACTCACCCCCGTTGTGCCACAGTGTTTTGCAGGTTGTTCCTCAGAGTAGTCAGAGGCAGGGCTATTTTCATCTATCGTATCATCTTTTGGTGCGGATACCGCTTCGGCTCACAGTGTTCAGTTTTACTTTAGGTGGGTTTTGTGGTTATCCGTTATGTTGATCTTTGCATCTTGTTGTATCCTGTACTCTCCATCTACCACTTTCATGTATGACTTAGAGACTTGATGTGAGGACGATATTGTATATTATTTTGTGACTTGGATGTCTTTTATACGGTTTTATTTATATCGTCTTTTATTTCTTCGCTACGGCGTCGTATATCTGTTGTGGTGGTTGTTTTCCGCCTTTGGGCGTGTTTTTGCTCCCGTTTAGGGATGCTTTACTTATATCTTTGTTGTACCCATTTTTTTGGGGTTAGTTTTTACAAAGGAGGTGCTGCCAAAATTTTAAAGGATAAAGTTGGACTTTAAAGAATTTGGTTTGAGATTTCAAAGGTTTTAACAATGTTCTTATTTCTTACTACTTTTGATGGTTTAGATTGTTGGGTTTCCGGCTTACTTAAATTGCATTACGCCTGTAGACATTGCATAGTTTAAAGGCCGTCACATGCTAAATTTCGGGTCGTGACAAAGTTGGTATCAGAGCGCTAGGTTTTACCTTTCGGAGTGTAAGATGACCTTGGTATGATGGAGTAGGTAGCTTAAGCACAGTAACGTAGTGTGTGTATGTTCGCGGCATACTTACGACACGGTACTCCTGTTAGTGTATATAGCCTAGGGGCCATTATTGTATCATACTAGCTTGTATATTACTTAATGGAAGCTTAGGATATTCACAGTTATATTAACAGTCTAGCTAAACATGGTAGTATGCTACTTGGTTATATCTATCTTAATATGTGTGTACGTATTGATAGAGCCCTTAGGATCTTGCTTGACTACCAGCGTTGTGATGGCAGTCACACTAGTGGGGGCTGGGTAGTCTACAAGCACATCCTTTTTCAGGTCCCTAGTCGTAGGATTATCGAGACAGGGCATCGATACTCAGGAGTAGACTAGTGTGTACGCTTCTCATCCCAGTTGGGGAGATGGTATGTCCCACAGCCATCAGTACGTCGCACTGGAGATAGTACGCAGGTGCTCGTTGGGTTACAGGTACACCGGACAGGACTCGCAGGGAACTGTTGGTTGGTATTATACCCGTCGTCAGTTAACAGTTCCCAGGTGACATGAGTACAGCATAGTCCGCAG
The DNA here is from genome assembly GCA_030015575.1 of Agapanthus africanus. Lineage (NCBI taxonomy): Eukaryota > Viridiplantae > Streptophyta > Magnoliopsida > Asparagales > Amaryllidaceae > Agapanthus > Agapanthus africanus. Next base: position 544,746,073 of record JASDDO010000014.1, on the reverse strand, counting down.
ACTTGACACTGTTGCTTCGCCTCGAGTGTGTTCCCACTGTTCTTAGATTACTACCCTACCACGGCTCAAAGGAGTCGTGCAAACAGGTAGCAGTTGGGTGCAGTCCCGAGCACTTGGAGGCAGGGGTGGTTAGACAGGATTCGTCTTTCCCGGTATTGGGAGTTGATATCGCGCTGTGTCTGGAGAGCCATTACGCAAAGCCCCTGGCCAGGGCAAGCGAGATTTACTAGTAGGTTTTCCAGTAGTTTCTCAAGGTGTAATGGGCTTCGCTCCGACACGACTTATACCGCTTTTAGGGGACTGACGCTTTCCGCCCCTAGGCCCGATATGCGATAGTCCTAGACGAACAGACCGGACTGTACGGAGATTGTCACATCAGGCTCGGTAGGAGTTCGGATGGGTTTCCTCATCGGCCTTCTTATCGACATCTACCTGGAGACCGTTACGTACAGCTAGTGCCGCTTGCGGTCTGTGGTTAAACCCACTGCCAGCGTAGTAGTCGAGTCTTTACAATCCCACACAGAGAGTTTCCCTGCTCCGGGCGAAACGATATAGAGGTCGTATGGTTTTACGACAAGGGTTCGGACGCATACGTGTTTTTACGCACGTACGATGTTCGGACAGTTTTTACTAGCCGGCTTTGGTTTAAGCCAGATTCTAGTATCGGATTATTGGATTTATACAGTCTAAAGTTTTTCCGTGTTTTCACGGATAGGAGGGGCCTTCTCGTAAATTCTCGAGAAGCTTCTAGAAGGATGATGACTTGGGGGCTAAGGTGGCATTTGCATTTATTGATTTAGTGACTTATTTGTGTGATTCATTCATGTAGTTAATGGTGCATTTAATGACTAATGACTCATGAGATGAATCACTCATAATGAATAAATGAAGCATGGTTGATAAATCATTTGATTATTCATTTAATAAATCATTATGCTTCATATATTCAAATGATATCATTATTTCATTTCATTCTCACTCTCACCTTCTCTCTCCTCAAGCTCTCTCTCTCTCTTCAAACCCTAACCATAACCTCTCATATGTTGAGATCAAGGATTAGTAAGACTTGTTAATCCCTAATCACATTCTATATTACCAAGGTGACTTTGATTAGCAATTTGAGTAACCTAGTTTCCTCAAGTTAGAGGCAAAGCTTGGAGTAGTAGCTTTCGGGTGGATCGTCTATTACAAAGAGGAGGCCGACGAGGAGGTGGTTAACGAGAAGAAGAAGGACTTGGTTCATTAGGTATAATCTTCTTTCATAGTAGCTAACTACTCCTATGATAGTGTTAGTTAGAGTTTAGCAAAGATCCTTTCGGTTATTCGATGTTAGTTTAAATAAAAAGATTGTTTTTCATATTTCCGCCTCCCCGCAACTCATGAGGTGTACAACGTCGACTTACAGTGGTATCAGAGCCTCGCTAAACCATAACTAACTTGTTAGCAAAGTCGTTAGAAATTCGATCGCAAAACGAACCGGAAAAAACATCAATTTCACCAAGTTTCTGTCGATTTTAAAATAGGGTCTAAAAATTTTTCAGGGACCCTTAAAATTACAAGCAGGGAAACTTAAGAACACTGGAGAAATTTGGGGTCCTAACTTGGCCAAACCGCCGCGGATCCGCGGCCGATCCAACCGATCCGCCGCGGATCCGCCGCCGAGTTGAAGCCGAGTCGACTCAAATTTCCCCAGCAACTCTTTTGTGATAATTTTGTTCTTTCTGGAATGTTTTGTTTCTGCTCAAGTCTCAGGTGCACATAGAAGTTTTTGGAGTAGAATCAATTGTGTTTGCTCGATCGAAATTCTAAGATGTTTGGATAATTAGATTATATCTGTGATTTGTATAATGTGTTCGTAAACCTCCCCTAACTGCTAGTATGTCGGTTGGCAGGGGGTTGCACATTTCTGTAATGATTTTACTGTTTGTGTTTATGAACTTGATTGGATTGTTGTGATGATTAGACGGGGTTTGAGATGGGTTTTTATATTCATTCATTCGATGTAAATTGTAATATGATGTAATATTCTTTTGCGGGGCACATCCAGGTTGCGGTTGTAGCCATCGTTGTATTATTTCATTTACTGATTTTTGCTCCTAGGATAGACCCAAGGTGGGGTGCACAAACTACCGGGTACTTTGAAGTGTTTAGTGGCCTACTCACGTTGTTAAGGGAGACCGCTTCACTTCGGGTACTTGGCGAGTAGTTTGCCGTACCCATAGGGGTCTAGGGTGGGGTAATGGCTATTCATCACAACTGTGTAATCCGTCTTTCGTTGCAGGCTCAAAAGAAATGCGGATTGCTTGTATATCCAATAATGTTCATCTGTGATCTGGAATGCCTATTATTGCGTCTGACAAATGTACAATATCTATATATGATAGCTATTTAGACGTCACTTATGTTTTACACCCGCGCTAGCCCAACCCCCGCTCTGTCGTTAGTTAAGTAACCTAACGGGTGATGACGGGACCCAGTGGCGAATGCAGATGGCATAAGAGGACGTTGTATTTTCATTGTTTTCTGCAATGATAGGTTAATTGATGGGACGCGTTATTTTAATGAAAAGAAAATAAACCAAAGTTGAATCGTTGGAACAGTTTAAAAGAAACCACTCGGTTATTTTTAAAACAGAAGATATTTTTTAATTGTGGAGCTTTAACCACTCCTTTTAAAAGATATCAGGTTCCTTCGGTCATATCAAGTTCACTATGTTCAAGATTTCGCCAAAACCATTCGTAGCCCTCCGTCATTTAATTTGGGTATTCAGTAGTATTCAAGCTATGTATTTTGACCAACGCCAAGGCATAGTGTTTGGTAGCTGCTGGGTATTCATTTGTTGCATAGATAGATGAGTTAGTTTGGGACAGTCATATTATCATTTGACCAACGTCAGGGGTATGTACGGATGGGTTCAAATTAACAAGATAATGATGGGTAGAACTTGACATGTGACTTATGACATTTTGACCAACGCCAAGGTCATAAGAGCATGGGGAAGAAATTTATATCGGGAATTTCTAAAGAAACTGAAATTGCAAAGAGATGCATACCATTTGGAGTTTGATGAATGTTGGTAGGATTCCTTCAACATTATCACACGATGATATTTGGATCTCGATCCTACTGTGAGTATATGCTACTCATCAGAAGATTCGTCACTTAACGATCAATGCTATAAACCAAGTAGGTGCCGAGAAAGGTGTCAGCGGGGCTACGCCCCCAGAGAAAAGAGGTTATTTAATTAAGAAACTTCGCGAAAGCGTTGGAAAACCTCCCTCGAAGTACCGACACCGGCCTGGCTGAACGGTTAAGCAAGTATTGTACGGTGAGAATAGTCCTGTCTAGTTCTTCCTTTTTGGTTTGAGGAGGGATTCGAGAAACAGTGGGAGCCATCCAGTTTAGATAAACTAAAAACCACTCTAAACTTGCAAGAGCATCATGCTAAAGTGTTCCCTCTCTCTCTCTCATTGCAGCGACCCAAAACATGACAGGCCTTAAGTTACTATTAGAGAAAAATATATTGACAGGGCCAAACTATAAAGATTGGCTGCGGAATGTCAAGATGGCTTTGACTTATGACAAATTGGGGTATGTCCTTACCACTAAGGCACCTGCTGTCCCTGGTCCTAAATCCAGTAATGCGGATAAGGAAATCTACAAGACCTGGGAGTTAGATTGTGCGAAGGCCAAGTGCATCGTGCTTGACTCGATGAATAATGAACATCAGAGGAGGCACGAGGATATGGATCTTGAATCCATATTTCTCCATACAAAGGATCTGTATGGGGAGAAATCTCGTATAGCAAGATACGAGACCTCGAAGAACTTGTTTCAGGCGAGGTTGGCCATCGGATGGTCTGTAGGAGAACATGTCCTAAAGATGATTGGCTATATAGAAGAGCTCGCAGACCTGGGGACGACTTTGGAGAACGAGCTCTATACAGACTTGATTCTCCAGTCCCTTCCTTCCACCTACGCCCAGTTTATTCTGAATTTCAACATTCAAAGAAAAGAAGTTGAACTTCCAGAACTCCTTAACATGTTGAGGAGTGCAGAAGACACCTTGCAGAAGGCAAGGGAAACACCCGCTGTGTTTGTTCGCAGTGCTTCTTCTTCCGGGTCAAAGGCTAGGGCCAAAGGAAGGAAGAATAAGGCCGCCACCAAACCTAGAGGAGGTGTTAGTAAGGTAGGAGTGAAGGGAAAGAAAAAGATTGCGGTGCCAGTAGTGGCAAAGGATGAGTGCTTCCACTGTCATAGGAAAGGGCACTGGAAGAAAGATTGCAAGGCTTGGAATGCCAAGAACCAGGAACCGAAGCAAGCTGTGGCTTCGACTTCAGGTGTGTTTGTAATTGAGAATTGTCTGTCAATCAACTCTACTTCCTGGGTATTGGATACCGGATCAGGATCTCATATATGCAATTTATTGCAGGCACTGAGAAACCGTAGAATGCTGAAGGTTGGTGATATGACCCTGAAGGTTGCTAACGGAGCTAGCGTGGGAGCTGTGTCTGTAGGGGATTATCACCTTGGATTGACGAGTGGACATATTTTGGTTTTACATAACTGTTTTTGTGTACCTAGTTTAACGTGTAATATCATATCAGTTTCCTTGTTATCAAAAGAAGGTTATAATTTCACGTTTGTAAGCGATGTTGTTAACATCCCCCTAAATCATGGTTTGATTTGGTCCGGTACGCTGGATAACGGTATATATGTCTTAAACCAATTACAGATTTTCAATATCCAGAACACACTAAAAAGAAAGTCTCCAGATTTAAATAAAGCTTTCTTATGGCATTGTAGACTAGGTCACATCAATGAGACAAGGTTAACTAAGTTACATAGAGAAGGATATTTGGATTCATTCGAATATCAATCTTATGCCACTTGTCAATCATGTCTCAAAGGAAAGATGACAAAAACTCCATTCACTGGACATGGAGTAAGAGCGAGCGAGCTCTTAGGACTCATACACAGCGATGTATGTGGTCCAATGTCTACACATGCAAGAGGTAGTTTTTCCTATTTCATTACTTTTACGGATGATTACTTTAGGTACGGATTCATTTTCTTGATGAAACATAAATCCGAGGCTTTTGAGAAATTCCAAGAGTATAAGAATGAAGTAGAAAACCAAACCGGCAAAAGTATCAAAACACTGAGATCTGATCGAGGTGGTGAATACTTAAGTGCCGAGTTCCTAGGTTACCTAAAAGAGAAAGGAATTCTCTCTCAGCTTACTCCTCCATACACTCCACAGCATAACGGTGTATCGAAGAGACGGAATTGAACCCTATTGGATATGGTACGTTCTATGATGAGTAATGCTGAGTTACCGCGATCTTTCTGGGGTTATGCGCTAGAATCAGCTGCATATCTTTTGAACAGGGCTCCTACCAAGACTGTGCCTACCACGCCATATCAGATATGGAGTGGGAAGAACCCTATCTTCAGTATCTGAAGATATGGGGATGTCCAGCTTTTGTTAAAAAGCAGCATGCGGACAAACTCGAGGCACGATCAGTACAGTGTAAGTTTGTGGGATATCCAAAGAACTCCAAGGGGTATTATTTCTATTACGCAGAGGAACAAAAGGTTTTTGTTTCTCGTAATGCCCATTTTCTAGAACAACAGTTTTTAGAAAAGGAAACAAATGGGAGCGAAATAGAACTGGAAGAAATTCTAGAACCACAAACTACTACTGAAAGTTTGGTAGAACCAGTAGTTCAAGAAGAACAGGACATTCCCGCACCCCTCCGCAGGAGTAGTAGGCCGTTTCATCCGCCTGAGAGATACTACGGTTTTCTCATAGATGGGGATAGAGAGGATTGCATCATTGATGATGATGAACCTACTAGCTTCCAGCAGGCCATCCAGAGCAATGACTCGGTACGATGGCTGGATGCAATGCAGACCGAGATGGAGTCCATGTACACCAACAAAGTATGGACTTTGGACTTTGCTCCAGATGGGGTAAAACCCATAGGATGCAAATGGATCTTCAAGAAAAAGATTAGGGTAGATGGATAGGTGGAAACCTATAAGGCTAGACTTATTGCAAAGGGTTTTCGTCAAAGACCTGGTTTGGACTATGACGAGACTTTTCTCCAGTGGCTATGCTCAAATCCATTCGAGTCCTTCTTGCTATTACCGCCTTCCATAATTATGAGATCTGGCAAATGGACGTAAAGACGACTTTTCTAAATGGTAATTTGGAAGAATGCGTCTATATGGATCAGCCAGAAGGCTTCAATCAGAGTGGGAGCAGCGGGAAAGTGTGCAAGTTGCTTAAGTCCATTTGGACTAAAGCAGGAATCGCGGAGTTGGAACATCTGTTTTGATGAAACGGTCAAAGAATATGACTTTATCAAAAATCCAGATGAACCGTGTATATATAGTAAAATTGTAGCACGAACTGTCGTATTCCTCGTCTTGTACGTGGATGAAATTCTATTGATAGGAAATGACATTCCTATGCTACAATCTGTCAAAGGATTCTTGTCACACAGGTTCTCCATGAAAGACCTGGGTGATGCCTCTTACATTCTGGGGATCCGGATCTATCGTGATAGATCCAAGAGGATGTTGAGACTTTCGCAGTCCAGGTATATCAACACTATACTGAAAAGATTCAGTATGGAAGATTCTAAGCGCGGTAGTTTACCGGCTTGTCACGGAATCACCCTATCCAAAGAGATGTCTCCCAAGACTAATTTGGAAAGGGATCGCATGTCTATTATACCTACGCTTCTGCGGTAGGCTCTATAATGTATGCGATGTTGTGCACCAGACCAGATGTAGCTTACGCACTGAGCGTGGTAAGCAGGTATCAGTCAGACCCAGGGGAGAAGCACTGGATAGCAGTAAAGAACATTCTTAAGTTCCTGAGAAGGACTAAGGAGATGGTCTTGGTTTACGGCTGAAAAGACCTCAAGATCGAGGCCTTTACTGATTTTGGCTTCCAGAGTGACAAGGATGACTCCAAGTCCATGTCAGGTTATGTCTTTACCCTCAATGGAGGGGCGGTGTGCTGGAAGAGTTCCAAGCAGGACACCGTTGCTGACTCGACGATGGAAGCGGAGTATATTGTTGCTTGCGATGCCGCAAAAGAAGCGGCCTGGATGAAGAATTTCCTAACAGAACTTCAGGTGGTTCCTACCATTGTTGATCCAATACCGTTGTTTTGCGACAACAACGGAGCTATAGCTTTAGCGAAGGAACCCAGGTCCCATCAGAAGTCCAGACACATCTTAAGGCGGTATCACCTGATCAGGGAGATCATAGATCGCCGGGATATCGAGGTCCGGAGAGTTGCTACAGAGGAGAACACTGCTGATCCATTCACAAAGGCCTTACCTCAGATTCAGTTCGAGAGGCTACTCGAGATGATCGGTCTTCGATATGCCAGTACATGGCCCTAGTGCAAGTGGGAGATTGTTAGTGTATATGCCCTAGGGGCCATTATTGTATCATACTAGCTTGTATATTACTTAATGGAAGCTTAGGATATTCACAGTTATATTAACAGTCTTGCTAAACATGGTAGTATGCTAATTGGTTATATCTATCTTAATATGTGTGTACGTATTGATAGAGCCCTTAGGATCTTGCTTGACTACCAGCGTTGTGATGGCAGTCACACTAGTGGGGGCTGGGTAGTCTACAAGCACATCCTTTTTCAGGTCCCTAATCGTAGGATTATCGAGACAGGGCATCGATGCTCCGGAGTAGACTAGTGTGTACGCTTCTCATCCCAGTTGGGGAGATGGTCTGTCCCACAGCCATCAGTACGTCGTACTGGAGATAGTACGCAGGTGCTCGTTGGGTTACGGGTACACCGGACAGGACTCGCAGGGAACTATTGGTTGGTATTATACCCGTCGTCAGTTAACAGTTCCCAGGTGACATGAGTACAGCATAGTCCGCAGACTTGACGCTGCTGCTTCGCCTCGAGTGTGTTCCCACTGTTCTTAGATTGCTACCCTACCACGGCTCAAAGGAGTCGTGCAAACAGGTTGCAGTTGGGTGCAGTCCCGAGCACTTGGAGGTAGTGGTGGTTAGACAGGATTCGTCTCTCCCAGTATTGGGAGTTGATATCGCGCTGTGTCTGGAGAGCCATTACGCAAAGTCCCTGGCCAGGGCAAGCGAGATTTACTGGTAGGTTTTCCAGTAGTTTCTCAAGGTGTAATGGGCTTCGCTCCGACACGACTTATACCGCTTTTAGGGGACTGACGCTTGCCGCCCCCTAGGCCCGATATGCAATAGTCCTAGACGAACATACCGGACTGTACGGAGATTGTCACATCAGGCTCAGTAGGAGTTCGGATGGGTTTCCTCATCGGCCTTCTTATCGACATCTACCTGGGGACCGTTACGTACAGCTAGTGCCGCTTGCGGTCTGTGGTTAAACCCACTGCCAGCGTAGTAGTCGAGTCTTTAGAGTCCCACACAGAGAGTTTCCCTGCTCCGGGCGAAACGATATAGAGGTTAGTAAGACTTGTTAATCCCTAATCACACTCTATATTACCTAGGTGACTTTGATTAGCAATTTGAGTAATCTAGTTTCCTCAAGTTAGAGGCAAAGCTTGGAGTAGTAGCTTTCGGGTGGATCGTCTATTACAAAGAGGAGGCCGACGAGGAGGTGGTTAACGAGAAGAAGAAGGACTTGGTTCATTAGGTATAATCTTCTTTCATAGTAGCTAACTACTCCTATGCTAGTGTTAGTTAGAGTTTAGCAAAGATCCTTTCGGTTAGTCGATGTTAGTTTAAAGAAAAAGATTGTTTTTCATATTTCCGCCTCCCCGCAATTCATGGGGTGTACAATGTCGACTTACAACTCTGCCTAAAGTGACCTAAGTACTAATTGTTTGAAATTCCTTCCTTGATGATACTTATCCTTGTGATTCGATTTCCGTGTTCTTATCGAATCCTTTTCCCTTTATAGCCTTTGCCGCCGATGACTATAGGGACTCAGAGAGGTGCAGCGAAGGCTGAGGTCAGAGTTGACTCGGGTGGGACGAGGACTGACCAGAATGGCACGCTCATTACACTGGAGCAGATGGATCCACTTTCGACAGATCGTATCGCTATGCTTGAGGCTGAGATGCAGGACTTGCGCCAGACGATGAGGTCTTTGGTTGAGGCCAGTAGAGCGCAGCGAAAGGAGGTTGCCACCCCTGTTATCCAGTTGTTCCTTACGGTCAGTACACAGAATTTCGTCACTTACACCACACCTGTGGATGCAGCCCTAGTTGACGAGGCACGTATTCCAGAGACTTGGGAGTTCGAGGACCGAGGAGGGATAGTACAGGTGTGTCATCCCTGAGACAGAGGTTCGGTCACCGAGGCAGATTCCGTGACCGACACGGGAGTAGCAGAGGCTTAGTACGAGGACAGTCGTTCAGCTCTCATCCCCAGGAGGGTCAGCAGTCATCGCATAGATGTTTCTGGTGTGGGATCCTTCATCACCTCATCAGGAATTGTTCCTCAGCACCGCGTCAGACTCGTATTCAGAGAGGTCATGGTCGCGAAGGGTTTGCTCAGAGGGGACAGGTTGGCAGAAGAGGAGTTCAGCCAGTTGCGGGTAGGGGCAGACACGAGAGTTTGCTTCTACTCATCAGGAAGCGCAGGCGTCCAATGCAGAGTTTTCACGTATTCTTAATTCGTATGTTCTTTTGGTGCACTTGTTTGTTTTAGACACTTTGTGCCGTGGTTGGGCCGAGGGTCGTGTTAGCTAGAACAGCCGTTTGTTGTGTTAACTTCTGTCAGCGATTCTTTTGTTGCGTGACACGTGTTTCGGTCGTGTGCCAATCGGATAGGAGATAGAGATTTCTCCATCGTTGTGATCCTTCTAGAGATGTTGGATTTGATGTTCTCCTAGTCACGGACTGGTTGGCTGCGTGCTATGCGTCTGTAGACTGCCATGCAGAAACAGTCAGGATTGTTTCCCGGTGAGTCAGTTCTTGTTGTGCAGGGGGGACAGTGGTGCCGCCTTTCACAGCTTGAATTCAGCCTTTTTCGTTAGTCGGCTTTTGAGGAGAGGATGTCGAGGATTCTTGGCTTTCATTCGTGATACCGGAGCCACAGTGGGTTTGTTGGACCGGGTTCCTATCGTGCGAGAGTTTTCCGACGTTGTTCCAGATGAGCCGGCGGAGCTTAGCGAGCTTAAGAATCAGCTGCAGAGTTGCTTGTAGGGGGGCTGGTGCGTCAGAGTGTTTCGCTTTGGGGAGCTCCTATTCTGTTCGTCAGGAGAAGGACGGCAGTTGAAGTCGTGTATTGACGGATCGTCAATTGAACCGAGTTACGGTGCGGATAGGTATCCTTTACCTCGCATTGATGATTTCTTTGATCAGCTCTAGAGTGCGAGACATTTTCTAAGTTTGTTTGGGATCAGGTCATCATTGGTTGCGGGTTCGGAGTGATGACATTCCGAAGACTGCTTTTGTGCACGCTACGGGCGGTATGAGTTTTGGTGGTGTCGTAGGACTCACCAATACCCTAGCAGCATCCGTGGGTCTGATGAACCAGATTTCTTCAGGCCGTTCCTCGACCAGATGATTGTTGTGCTATTGATGACATTCTGGTCTATTCCAAGAGTTGTGAGGAACGTGAGCAGCATTCAAGGATTTGTTTTGCAGACATTGGGAGAGCACCAGCTGTTTGCTAAATTCTTGGAGTGTTCCTTCAGGCTTGATTGTGTTGACTCCTAGGTCTTGTAGTTACGGGAGACGGTTTTCGTATGGACCCGAGGAAGATCGATGTAACGTTTTGAAAATCGTTTAGGCGAAATTTCCGATTTTCGGTAAATAACGGGTGTTTTCCGTAAAAATCAAGATATAATTATCTTTTAATATAAAATTAAATATACATATTATAGCTATGTAATTGCTAGTATTTGGTGTTTATTGAGCCACTTATAAAATTTCTAGTTTACTGAAAAATTTTCCGAAATTAATTATTTTAATATTTTTTTTAGCCGTCACTAATACATTTAATTAGGGATTATTACAAATTGGAATGGGTTGATACAAATTTTGTGCATCATGACACATTAAACTAACAAGTAAAATATTGTTTTTGAAATGAAAAGAAATTATTAAGATGGTTTTAGAAAATATAAACTATAAAGGCTTAAATGGTGAAAATAGCTAAATAGAATTGAGGTATGGTTCTAGGTTGACTTGGGATATACTATTTATCATTTTTCCTCACCATACAAACCCACACACACCCATTTTTACTCCCCTAGCAGCATCCCTCACTTTTCCCCCCAATTTCTGACCTTAAAAGTCAAAGAAAAGAAAAGGGAATTAATAAAGAATGAAGCATGACTTTGTTGACTTGGAAATTGTATCATTCATTCAACCCTCTGTCTCTCTCCTCATCTCCCACACAATGGCCGAGCCCTCCCTCTCCCCAAATCAGCAGCAGCCCTCCCCCTCTTCTCCTTCTCATTTCACCTCAAAAATTCCACAAAATGCCCAAAAATCAACACAACGGCCTCACAAAATCAAAATCCAATCTCTACCCAATTCTTCTTGACCTATTCTAGTATGGATCATAAAGCAAGAAGCCATTTTGGAGGCCAAGATTTTCATGTTAGATCTTCAAATTTGTGAGGTATAATCCTACACTAATTGTACCTTGTTAGTATTTGTTGTAATCTAAGCTAATAAGGTGTTTAAATTGTGGGTTTAATTGAAAGTTGAAATTTAAAGAGAAGGGTTTGAACTAGGTTAGGGTTTATATTCATTGATCATGGGTTAATTGTGTAGTTAACATCTAGTGGGCATGCTAAAACAAAGCTAGTTGCTAGTTTGCTAATTGTATTTTTAAATTTGTCCAATTTAAGCTATTTTGCTTTCTAGGTTTTTAGTTATTGCATAATTAGATGAAATTAAAATCTAGTTAAGGTTTTAGCACATCATTAAGGTTACAATGTATAGTTTCACATCTTAGAATATGCAAAACCTAGTTTGGTTGTTAAATTGCAAATTGTTATATTTAATTTGTCCAAATCATATATTTTTGCAAAACTAGATTTTTATAAAATGTATAAATAGGTGAGATAAAATTCAAGTGAAGGTTTCTAGCATTAGATTATGGTTCTAATGAGTTGATTAATATGTCAATGCTATGCAAAACTTAATCTTGTTGCTTATGGCTAATTGTAATATTTAAAATGGTTAAAATTGGATAAAATTGCAAACTAAAACTTTAAGATTTCTACAATTGGTGTGATAAAATTATGGAGATGGTTTGTATGACTTATTGAAGATGTTTAGTGAGTATTGTAGCCTCTAGAATTGTTAAAACAACTAAATTGGCAATTGTTGCTTACTAGAGTTTCGGAAAAATAGCGAATTTGAAGTTTTGATGATTTAAACCCTATTTCATATATATATATATATATATATATATATATATATATATATATATATATATATATATATATATATAGTGTGTGTGCGGTGAGACCACGAATGGTACGTTTGGGTTTTTCTCGATCAATCGGCGTTTGTACGCCGATTTCGAGGGTTATTTAGTCCTTTTGCATGAGTAGACTATAGGTTTTGACCTATGGGTGATTCGTGCGACATTCTGGTTTTTTGTGCGTGATTTCGTTTACGATGCTGTATATGATATGTAGGTACCCCATGTGGACTTCGAGATGATGAGGATGAGCGTGGCATCGTCGACCCCAGCAAGCAAGATCGAAGTGAGTAGATTTTATCTACGGGGGAAGTCGGGTGGTTGGCGTATAGCACCCCCGCAATTTCGTAAGACATATGTGATATTATATGTATATAGGTGAAATGTGAATACTTGGAATGAAAGGTATTAAGTGATCATGGGTTGGATATAGTGAAATTTTGAGGAAAGAGATTAGTTCAATTATTAGTCGCAAGACCTTAGAGTAAAGGATTGACACACACATACGTGCACACACGTGGTCTGTTATCGTTATATATGGTTATATGGAATACCTAGATGTGTGGATGAGATGGTATATAGGTATGTACATATATGTATGTACTGATAATGAGGATAGTGGATGATAGTTGGAGATGAGTCGATGAGATTGGGCTTGAGGCCATGAGATCGATGATGTGATATGGTTCGTATTTAAGATACGACATGATATTTTAGCGGGTTCTTTAGGCGTGGTGTTTTCATACACACGCATGTATATACATAGATGGTATCAGTATTGTACTAGACTTAGATCAGTACCCCAGATCATGATATATGATGAAAAGGATACCAGACGAATAATGAGATAAATGTGATATTTGACCCGTACCCACACTTGGGAGGCCGTACGACGGATTTACCGTACGAGCTATATATTGATGATAGATCCACATTCTTGACTCGAGGATGTCATAGTATATAGGGTATCGTATGGGATACTATTGAGGTAGGATCTCCGACTATTATATACATATATATGTATCGACTCAGATTTAGGTGGTTTCCTTACCTTTAGATTAGACTGTTAGTTAGACATGTAGTTTACTTTATGACTCTTATTATTTATTACATGTTCATCATTGCATATTACTGTTGCTCGCCTCGCATTGCATGCTTAGATTATGTTTTCATATGTTAGTATCGAAATCATGCTGTCAGGACACCAGCACCATTACCGATTGTAAGTGTACGGCAGCGCCCCGGCCGTCTGTCCGAGGCCAAAATGCGGAAACGAAAACTTTTCTTTAAATTGTAAACCGGCGCAACCGCAAACTTTAAACCCGGATCGGGCCATTAACCTTCTACTAGCTAACTAGAGAAAGGGTAGAGAGCTATACCGAGCGATCCGTGTCCTTCGGTCTTCGGCCACCATCCCGATCTCCTCGCGGAATCTCCGGTCTTCATCTCCTCGTCGGAAAGGGCACCACATCGAGAAGTCTTTTTACGGGCTCCCGCTTCGTCCGAAGCAACTCGGGCACGAAGTGTGCTAGCCGACGTGCCCAAGGTGAAGTAGAAAATGTTGTGATCACTTTGTCTCTTGCATCCATGGCTTTGGATGGAGGTTAAAATGTTTCCATTGATGGAAGCAATGAGCTAGAGGAAGAAGAAGAAGAACAAGAGCTTTCTTTTTTCTTTTCTATTCTTTTGTTGGAATAATGAGAGTAAGAGAGTGAGATTATGAAAATACAAGACCAATAATACCAACCATGGCAGCCCCCCTCTCTCTCCATCTCATTTCAACACATTAAAACAAAACACTAATGTGACATCTTTGCTAAAAAAGAGACCATGAGTCATCTAAATGTCCATGTCACATTTAATGCAATGCATGATGAATTTCTAGCTCATTATTTCCATAAGCAAACATTAATCCAAATGTTTGCCATAACAAAAATATCCGGCAACATCTAAAGTAAACTCGTGACGGATCACAAGGATACCCCTCACCTGTATATACATACCTGCATCCGCATCCCGACTGAATGCGAATTCGATGAGACTAAAGTAATCCAACAAATCTAATACTAGGATCCGGCTTAAACCAAAGTCCACTAGTATGATCCGTCCGATCATGATCCGAGCAATACCGCACGTATAAGATCGAACCCTGCCATATATCATACGGCCTCTACAACGTTTCGCCCGAAACTTGAGAAACTGTCTTGGGCGCCCTCACGTGTCCCCACGTGACCCCTAGTAAAAATAATCAATGACTGGAAGCCCATCACGTGCCCACACGTGATGGCCTGAAGACCAAAAGTGTTTAACACTTATCTGAATATCCTGAGAACAAAATAAGGGGATCTGGCCCCACTTTTTGATTCTATCACGTGCTCCCACGTGATCCCTCTCTCTTCTAGTGTTTAACACTAATCTGATAATTTTGTTACCAGTGTTTAACACCATTATCTGTTAGTGTTTAACACTAATTTGAGAATCACATTTCTAGTGTTTAAACACTAATTTGATAATCTTATTACCAGTGTTTAACACTGTTGTTCTTTAGTGTTGAACACTAGCTTCAGCCTAATTGGCTAATTTTCTATAGGCAAAGCCTCCCCTTCAATTGAATATGTCTAATGGACCAACAGAGGGCCAATATTCCAAACTTGATTGGACATAGCCCAAGAAAGACATAAGTCCTCAATTCAGACTTAACTGAGCCAATGTGCTCATAATATAATTAATTGGTCTTAGTTCCAAACTGGGCTATAGATCATTTAACTCACCTTGGTTCAAGGGTACATCTCTGAACTCCTCTGATATTTGTCGTTGTAATCCTTCAACATCTTCAGAGAGGTGACGGGTCCCGATAACCAATCATTCCATAGACTGTGGGGTCCTTAAACTCATGGACTATGATGTCCTTAACCTTGACTGTGAGGTCTTTAAACTCACGGACTATGATGTCCTTAACCTTGACTGTGAGGTCTTTAAACTCACGGACTATGATGTCCTTAACCTAGACCGCGATGTCTTTAAACTAACAGTGGACCACCATGTCCTTAAACTGGCAATTGACCGCAAAGTCCTTAAACTAAAACAATAGAGCCCAAATGCTCTTTTGTTAGATCTAAATGATCCCGTTAAGTAGATCTTAGTCTAAAATTAGACTAACGTATCCTTAACAAATGGTTAAGTAGATCTTAGTCTAAAATTAGACTAACGTATCCTTAACAAATCGTTGAGTTGATCTTAGTCAAAATTAGACTAACGTATCCTTAACGAACGTTTAAGTTGATCTTAGTCTCAAATGAGACTAAAGTATCCTTAAACCCAAACCCCCCAAACCCAAATCTAAGAAGATACGGATTTGGACTAATCCACGTCCTACGGGAGACAACATAAATTAGTCTCCGTATACAATCCACGGGCAACCACAAACAAAACAAACACCCACGACACGAAGTGACCATCTGGAGAAGGAGAAAGTTGTTACCGCGATGCGGTAGCGTAATTAACTGCAGGGGCTTGCGCCTGCAGGAAAGAGCGTCCCCACAATCAAAAACCCCTTAAGCGAGGGGGAATATGACGAAGTCTGCTACATCGGCCGCATCCGTTTAAACCTTCGATACACGGTACCATAAATCAACTTGGCATCTTCGGAGAGGTGGAGGGATAGCACCAATTAGCAGCTGCCCTAAATTTCAGGCAAGATGTCCGTCTTGCGCGTCTTTCGGAGGGGAACAGATTATGGCACGCCCGGGGGACCTTTTCCTCCTTCCACTCCACACTTCGTGTGTCGTGTTCGCGAACCAAACGCGGTTTGCTAATGGTTGCCCTTGGGTTCGAGATACTGAGATTTGGCGTTTTGCTTGGTGCAGAAAGCAAAGACCAATGGCGTTCACCTGCTCGAAGTGTTCCACATGCAACTGCAACCCACGTTCTGCCTCAACTGGGGGCATAGCTTATGGGCCCCCGGCGACTTCCCTGTTCACGATGCCGTTGGAACAGGTCACCCAAGCCACCACAGGATTATTTTTTGGGAACATGCTCCCGCCAACGAGCTTCAGCGCTCCTATGCCAGCACCGGAAGCTCCCAAGAAGTCGGTCTTCGATCGGCTTGCTACTACCACGACCCCTCTCAACGGGTCGTCCAGCTCCAGAGCCTCGGTCTTCGCCAGATTGGGCCAAAGTTCCCGTGGGCCTATGATGAAGCTTGCAATTCAAGAGAAGGTTATTCCGAAAAGAGTAACCAACCCTGCTCCCGAAGTCGTCAGGGCAGCTTCTCCTGAAAAAAGGTCTGTCTTTGACCAGTTAGATACTTCTTCTCAACGGACATCAGTCTTCAAGAGGCTGGTGATTAGTCGAAAATATTGCATATTTCAGCCGGCAATTTCCTCATCATTTGCATTCATATAGAAGTGTTCGGCATTCATATTTTACATATTAGCAAAACTGTCGCAAAATATCAGATTACATGTGTTAGACCTTAAAACCGACACTATAAAGGAAATTGACTGCATTTCATGGCATCGCATCATCCCTACATTTGCACAACACTTGTTTTGAGATCTGTGCAGGAAAATCCAGAAGTAAAGCCAAAAACTTACAGGGTACCGATCAAACATGACGCCAACTCAATGATTTCAGTTCTGGTATCAATTCAAAAGGCAAAACAAAAATCAACATATCAAAGAAAGGCCCAAGGATCAACCCAAGACCACTGCAAAAAGACCAAGCCCCAAGGAGTCTACTTGGCCGCGGAACCGCGGCCTAAGCCGCCTTGTGCCGCGGTTCCGCGGTCAACTTGCCACGTCATCCACCAAACTTTGCACCAAAATTCTTATCTCTGGGCCCACATTCCTTTCTGATACAACAATTTCCAGAATACTCCAGAGACTTCTGCCAGATCAGCGAGCTTTGGGATCAACACTAAACTAGCCTTATCATTCTAGAAACTTCTCCCTAAACCCTAGATTAAACCCTAAGCTAAGCCTAACAAACTCTTTCTAGAAGTTCCTCAACAAACTTTTGGAGGGAACTCAAGAAGGCTTAGGGTTTGGGTGCTCTATAAATAAGACCCTAGGCTCACTTGTAAATCATTATGGAAAAATCCCTCCATTAGTTCATTTTAGAGCCATTCTATCTCTTTCTTCATCTTCTTCTTCCACAAGTCTAGTGAGAGGACTTGTGTGAAATCCCAACCCTAATTCCAATCAAAAGCCAAGATCCCGAGTACCCCATCAAGCAAGAAGCCTTGCAACCTCTTAGGAGCCGAGCCGTTCTTCAACAGAGCAAGTGGTCCAAGCCGATCCGCGACTCACGGAGCCGAGCAAAGCCGATTCGACAATTTAGTTCTTCCTCTTGTAGTTCTTGAGCGACTGTAATCAAATTATTGATATAAATAAAATGTGATATTCTTTTATCTTGTTTTCTTTAAATTCTTGCATCATGATTCAATCTAAATTTCTAGTTGTAATTCTTGTTGTGATGTTTGAGTAATACTCCGCTCGTCGAGGAGTCGAGACGATCAATAGAATGATGATGCAATATATCTTAAATCGATTCTTGAGTCCTACGAGTTTTGTAAACCCTAGCAAGTTAAAGAATCGACAACCCAATTCATTGCGATGCTTTCTTGATTGATATCGCTCGAGATTGGGGAGTTCCGATCATTTCTTGAAATTGCTAGAGGCTAGAATGTGAATGATATCAACGAAAGAACAAGGGGTAAACGATGAATCCCTAGTTTCATCAAGAAAGCCCTAACTCTCGTCGATCATCATCGATCTAGTATCAATCCTTCGAAGGACAAGAACACGAAATCTTGAGGTTACATCACGTCTATAGATCCGATCGATTCCTACGATCCTCATTTAGATTCTTGACATTTGGTTGGAAATATCATCGAAACCCGATTCTCGATTGTTTATCAGTTTCTTGATTCTTGATTAAACTAGTGACACCTGAATCAATCGATAAATTCTTGAATCATGTTTTCTTTTCTGTTCGATTAACTTTTCAATTCAAACAAATTAAATATAAAAACGAATCGCAAAATCCCTGTGGACGATCCGCACTCGCTTACGATCTACAATCGACACCGTAATTGATTGCGGTCAAATATAATTCTTTGATTGTGAATTTTATTCAATATTACCGACACATTGAAACTTATTCGCTTTATTCGATTTACACAAACAAGAAAATATTACAATCAAATGAAACCGTTATCAGGGATCATTTGAGTTGATTTACTTACACAGTCTTGAATTTTACGAATCAATCAAATGGCGCCGTTGCCGGGGATCGTGCGCTAATTCATTTCATATTATAGTTTTGAATTGAAAGATTTATTTCATTGAGATTTTAGAGATCAAAATTCGTGCAAACCCTAAACAATTTGTTGTGGTTCATTGCAAGGAAATCTGGAGCTGTTTGGAAATTGAAGAAATTTTTTTGAAAATTCCAGAGGACTAGGGAAGTGATCAGGAGTATTCTGCAAATTTTCTTTTCAAGAGATCGCATCATTCGACCGCGGAAGGGCGGCATTAACCTCCTATTGCGGCGGAACCGCGGCTACCTTGAGGGTTCTCTGCAAAATTTTTGCTTCAGGTGACTTCTTACCTTCTCCTCTCTCCTCTTTTTAGCTCCAACTAATAATTTTCTGCAGGATTCTTTGCAAAGAATAGCAGCTCGCAAATTGCAAAATTAAATTTGTGCGTGATTTTGTTTCTTGGTTTTTTGCATTCTAAATACGGATATTAAGGGGCACGGCCAAATCCAAATTAGGTGGGGATTTCATTACCCTTCCTAGGCCCCGAAAACCGCAAAACTTGCATCCGCATTGACCCACATTAACTAAAAGAAATCTAGAGATGACTCTAAGGACCGTCGCGCTCACTTAGGACAAGAGAAGGCCGTGGGTAATTCATTGCTTATCCGCGTTTTCTTGTGGTGTCTAGACAAGTGTGTCGAAGGCTAGTGATTATTAATTAGGCCCACTACTTACGTAGTGGAGTACCTTCCCACTTACCTGGCACTTACCTGGCCACAGGGGAACAAAGAGGCAGTGGAGGATTCTATCCTGCGACTTGTCTTTTGGCAGTTAGGAGCGGTCTAGAGCCGGACCTAGGTGACCACTAGATTCTAGGGTTTGTGTGCTGCATTTGTTGTGTCGCATCATTTTTTCAAAAATCCGCCCCTTTTTCAAAGCAAACACCGCATTCATTCATTTACCCCTAATTATAAGCCAACGCTGCCACTTGTACTAACCCTTTTTAGTACAAGATAGGCTGGACACGGGATTCTAGTGCCCGTTTAGTCCGCGTACCCTTTATCGACTCCGAAGTCGATATTTCTCCATTTACCTTTCCTTTACCCACTATCACACCCACACCGATGGATCCGACTCCATCAAACTTCTTTAACCCTAATCTGTCGCCGTCCGTTGGTGCGCAGAATCCACCCCGCATCTCTCTCCAGGAGAGGTGCTATCCACTTAGAGGTCCTCTTTCGACCTGCTTATCCACACCACCAGCCAATGGGGATAACTTTGAGATTAAGCCCCAGTATATCAATCTTTTACCCAAATTCCACGGACTCGAGACTGAGGACGCTTACGTTTTCATTACAAAATTTGAAAACGTATGCGCAATGATGGGTACGTCACAACTTTCAGTGGATGCGATGCGTCTACGACTTCTTCCATTTACTTTGTGCGATATAGCCGAGAAGTGGCTATATAACACTACCGCACACTCTATCACGAATTGGGAAGAATTCGTCGCTGCATTCCTTAAGAAATTTTACCCAATACAAAAAACAGCTCGAATCCGTAGCGAGCTGAATCAATTTGCCCAGCTCCCTACTGAACCATTCTCTAAATGCTTTGAACGTTTCAAGGATCTTTTGGTTCAGTGTCCTCATCACGGCATCCCGAGATGGGAGCTTTGCCGAATCATTTATGAGGGCATTAACCCAAACACTAAACAGAACCTTGAAAACATGTGTCAAGGTACTTTTATGACTAAGGATGATGGGGAAGCTTGGAAGTATTTAGAAGAGTTCGCTGAAAAATCACTACAGTGGGAGAGTGGAACCCAACCATTGAATAGGGGTGGCGTACACCAAATAGATGTGTCCATAGGTGTTAGAGCTGAGATGGCAGCAATGCAAAAGAAGCTCGACGCTATGGAACACAAATTTTCTGCAGCCTCCCTAAACCCAATGTCGCTCCCCAAAACTATTTGTGGGTGCTGTTCTGATCCGTCTCATTTAACGGAAGAATGTCCATTAAACTCTGCGTTTCAAGGTCACGGGCATTCTAATGCCGCATTTCAAAGACCTCGAAACGATCCATATTCTTCCACGTACAATCAGGGTTGGAGGAATCACCCGAATTTCGCTTGGAACCAAAATCAATCTCAAAACACGGTTCCAAACACGAATAATTTTCAAAGGGCTCTTCCTCCACCACAACAGAAACCCCTTCAACTCACTCAGCACCCTTACCAGTCACAAAATTTCCAAAACCAGGGCAACCCTCCTGCACAGTCTAATCCTATGCAGTTGTCCTGTTCTGACGAATTCTCTCAATTCACTCAAACCATGAAATCACTTTTATCAAATTTCATAGAGGTTTCGACTGAGGTTAGATCTTCCATCAGTGAGATAAAGAAAAACTCAGCGTCCCAAGCTGAGAGTATCAGATCGATGGAAGCTGAAATCGCACGCCTTAAAGCCGAAATGAGTGCGAGAGAAAAAGGGAAACTTCCCTCTCAACCCTTACAGAATCCTGGGCATTACAATGTAAATGCCATCACAACGTTGAGATCGGGAAGAGTGCTGAACAATCATGTCGGGGAAGGTATTGATGATACTGAAAATCATGTCAACACCCCGGCTGAGACCTTTCCACACATACACACTTCTCCTTCTGATCCTTCTTCTTCTACCACACCATCTTCTCACGAGCCTATTCTCCATTTCCCACTAGGCTCGACACCTTCTCCCAACCCTTATAATTCTCCACAGACGGTCTCCACACCTCTTTTGGGACCTCGTCTACCCCCTCTTCCTTCTCCTATGATGGACCCAGCGCTTATTGCGAAAGCTCCTTACCCGAATCGATTAAGGGGTAACAGAACGAGTCCTCATATAGAGAAAATTATAGAAATATTCAAACAAGTTAACATCAATATCCCTCTCCTAAATGCAATTCAACAAGTCCCCGCATATGCGAAAATTCTTAAGGACTTATGCACTAGGAAGAGGAAGACCCAAGTGCTGAAGAAGGTCTTTATGGCTAATAATATCAGCACTGCTTTTATCCCACAGCTACCAAAGAAACGAAAGGACCCAGGATGTCCTACAATATCGATTTCTATTGGGGGTAAAAACATAAATCGTGCTATTTTAGACCTTGGCGCAAGTGTTAATCTACTCCCTTATTCTGTCTATGAGCAATTAGGGATTGGAGAGCTGAAACCTGCTCACTGCACTCTCCAAATGGCAGACCGATCTATCACCAAACCAAGGGGTGAATTAGAGGATGTGTTGATAAAAGTCGGGGAATTTGTTTTCCCTGTAGACTTCATTGTGCTCGACACACATCCTGTAGCAAACCCCCGGGGCCAAATTCCGGTGATTCTAGGTCGTCCTTTCCTTGCCACTTCCAACGCTGTTATAAACTGTAGAAACGGTTCAATGAACTTATCATTTGGAAATATGACCATTGAACTAAACATCTACAAAGTTGGAAGTCAGCCATCAGAACCCTCTGCTCATATTTTAGATGTGTGCTCTGTCCATGAGATCGCTCCCGATAGCTGTGGAGCTGAGGAACTTTGCTTACTGATCTCGATGACATTACCACATCTCTGTTTGACTTTACACAAGATCTTAGTGAGGACACTTTACCTACACTTGAGTCCTGCACTTCTGACTTTTCTCCACCCGAGTCTGTATCTTTCACAGGCTCTGAGCTTCTTTGTAAATCCAAAAATCACTCAATGATCTCTCCTTCTATCATTTCTCCGCCTGAATTAGATCTCAAAATTTTACCGTCTCATCTGAAATATGCTTATTTAGGTGAGAAGGAGTCTTTACCGGTTATAATTTCCGCTTCTCTAGCATTAAAGCAAGAGAATGCACTTTTATCGGTATTAAGATCTAACAAAGAGGTGTTTGGTTGGAGTATGGAGGACATCAAATGGATTAGTCCCTTGATAGTTGAACATCATATACATGTGATGGATGATGCCAGACCAACCCGAGAACCACAGAGACGGTTGAATCCCGTCATGAAGGAAGCGGTAATGAAAGAGATCGTCAAATGCTTAGATAATGGTATTATATACCCCATCTCCGATAGCCAATGGGTAAGTCCTATACATGTAGTTCCTAAGAAATCCGGCATCACTGTTATAACCAATGAGGCAAATGAGTTGATTCAGACACGCGCCCAAACTGGGTGGCGTGTATGTATCGATTATAGAAAACTCAATGCTGCCACGAGGAAAGACCACTTTCCTCTACCATTCATTGATCAAATGCTGGAACGCTTAACGGGATGAGAGTATTATTGTTTTATGGACGGATACTCAGGCTATAATCAGGTCCCCATCGCCAAAAAGGATCAAGATAAAACCACTTTTACTTGTCCTTTTGGTACCTTTGCTTACAGTCGCATGCCCTTTGGGCTATGCAATGCTCCCGCTACCTTTCAGCGGTGTATGATGGGGATATTCTCTGATATGGTAGAGAATTTCCTGGAGATCTTTATGGACGATTTCTCGATTTTTGGAGACTCTTTTTCCGATTGCCTAGCGAATCTTGACGCTGTTCTTACTCGTTGCAAAAAGAAGAACTTGACTTTGAACTGGGAAAAATGCCATTTTATGGTCCAAGAAGGAATTGTTCTTGGACATGTCATTTCACAGAAAGGCATTGAGGTTGACAGAGCTAAGATAGATGTCATTCAAAACCTCCCTCATCCCAAAAGCGTCAAAGATATTCGATCTTTCCTTGGCCATGCGGGCTTTTATAGAAGATTCATTAAGGACTTTAGCAAAATTGCTAGACCTTTAACTCTTCTCCTGGCCAAGGATACGACCTTCCATTTTGACTCGGACTGTGAGACAGCTTTCGACTCACTTAAACACTCACTCACTTCAGCCCCCGTGCTATCATCACCAAACTGGGACTACCCTTTTAAGCTGATGTATGATGCATCTGACTTTGCAGTAGGTGCAGTCTTAGGACAGCACATCGAAAAGATGCCACACGTAATATACTATGCAAGTAAGACCCTGAATGATGCGCAAATCAATTATACAACCACAGAAAAAGAACTTTTAGCGGTTGTATTTGCATTAGAAAAATTCAGGCCTTACTTAATTGGCTCACCTATAGTTGTGAATACTGACCATTCCACTTTAAAACATCTTCTGGCGAAGAAAGATGCAAAAGGTCGACTAATACGTTGGATCCTACTGTTACAAGAATTTGATCTTGTTATCAAAGATAAGAAAGGATGTGAAAACGTAGTAGCTGACCATCTTTCACGCATCTCTTCTTCCCCTGTGACCCTGCCGATCAATGACTCGTTTCCTGACGAGCAACTCTTGAGCGTATCCAATGAACCATGGTTCAGGGATATCGTGATCTATCATGCCACGGGACTGATACCCAGCGATTGGTAAAAACAGGACAAATATCGTTTTCTATCCCAAGTAAAACACTTTTACTGGGATGAACCATATCTGTTTAAATATTGTCCTGATCAGATCATTCGCCGGTGTGTCCCGAATGAAGAGTTCAAGAGTGTTCTTTCTTTTTGTCATGATCAGGCCTGTGGGGGTCACTTCGGTCCTAGAAAGACAGCGGAGAAGGTTTTGCAATGTGGATTTTATTGGCCAACCTTATTCAAGGACGCATTTGAGAATTGCAAAACCTGTACACAATGTCAGTATATGGGTAGAATCTCCCAGAGGAATGAAATGCCTCAGCAACCCATTCTGGTTGTTGAAATATTCGATGTTTGGGGCATAGATTTTATGGGTCCTTTTCCCAGCTCCTTTGGGAATTTGTACATACTGCTGGCGGTTGATTATGTCTCAAAGTGGGTAGAAGCCATTCCATGTCGCACTAATGACAAGAAAGTTGTCATTAAGTTCTTAAAAGAGAATATCTTCTCGCGATTTGGACACCCACGCGCTATTATTAGCGATAATGGGACACACTTCTGCAACAGATCTTTCGAGACTCTGATGCGGAAATACTCAATCAACCACCGACTTTCTACACCCTATCACCCCCAAACAAGCGGGCAGGCTGAAATCTCAAACAGACAAATCAAACTTATCCTGGAGAAAACTGTTGCTAAAAATAGAAAAGATTGGTCGACCAAACTGACGGATGCTCTTTGGGCATTCCGAACTGCATATAAAACCGACCTAGGGATGTCTCCATATAGGATAGTGTTTGGAAAAGCATGTCATTTACCCGTCGAGATAGAGCATAAAGCATTGTGGGCTATTAAGGAAATAAATTTTGATCTAAACCTTGCTTGCAACTTTCGGAAGCTACAACTTAATGAGCTAAGCGAACTCCACGATGAAGCTTATGATAACGCTGTGATCACAAAGAATAGGACTAAGGTTTTTCACGATAAAAACATTTTGAGGAAAACATTTTCACCTGGTCAACAAGTCCTTCTTTATGATTCACGATTACACCTTCACGCGGGTAAGCTCCGATCTCGATGGAAGGGACCTTTTGTTGTGCGGTCTGTATACCCGCACGGGGCAGTAGAAATAGAAAATGTTAAAAACGGCACCTTTTTCAAAGTAAATGGACATAAACTAAAGCCGTATTTTTCCACTGACCCCACGGAGGAGCTCTTGTTCTTACAAGAGCCAGTTTATTTGGATTAAAATTCCTTCGTCTCACCTTCATGTCCAGTATATCATTGCATCATCTTTTGAATGAAGGTGAGTGAATAGAATAAGTTTGGGGGAAGTTCTTCACTTATATATTTTGCCCCCACTAATAATTCCTCCCAGACTTACAGGTTTTGTAGATATAGCTGTTGAGAACAGTGAGGACACTGTTGAAAACAAGTTTGGGGGAGGTTTGTGCTTATTTTTACATCATTTGCATATCATCTGCATAAGCACAAAACATTTCTTTTAAAAATCTATAAAAATTGAAAAATTTTCAAAACCCATAAAAATTTAAAAATTTTCAAGTATAAAAATAATTTTAATATTTACACTTTTTTGTATATAAATAAGATAATGAAAGTTTAGATAGTGAACATTTACATCCATGAGATTAGAAAAATTTAAGAAAACTAAGAAAATTAGAAGTTTTCTTATACGAACTAGTAATAAGTAGTTATGAGCCGTTGTCCCAAGGGTTAGTAAGATGAAGGATGTCACTAATCTGAGGATAAAAATAAGTCTGAAAAATAGTTTCTATTCTGGAAGCCAAACATTTTGAACGTTGCTACCCTGCTATTCGCACTTACACACGTCTTGAAGCCTGGGATAGTAGAGGATACCTTGAAATGCTCTTGTCTTAAAGCCAAAAGTATGAAGGAAATAAAAAAAAGTGAATAAAGAAAATATAAAGTGGTGAGAAAAATGGACACTGGTTTTGTTATCACCAAGGGAAATAAAAATATATAGTGAGGGTGCTTCTTCACCTAGTGCCCTAAGGCCAACTGGTCTGGGAGTCACTGCTATGCCTGAGGTGGTGCAAGACGAGGAAAATACACCGAGTAAGCAAGCACAGGAGTAATCGGTCGGTTAGTACCTCAAGAAGTATTAACGGTCGCATGAAAGTGTGTGAGCAATCTCATCTAAATATTCATTAATTAAAAAGTACTGAGGCTGATGGGCAAGAGTATGATAGCTTGAATTGAATTCTCCGGGTGTAGGG
Organism: Agapanthus africanus; assembly: GCA_030015575.1. NCBI lineage: Eukaryota > Viridiplantae > Streptophyta > Magnoliopsida > Asparagales > Amaryllidaceae > Agapanthus > Agapanthus africanus. The sequence goes on along the minus strand of JASDDO010000014.1, from coordinate 544,719,706 downwards.
ATGTCTTTACACACACGCAGGGTGATATGATCGATGTTTGGAATAAAGATAGGAATGAAGAATAAGACGATGTTATATTGAGGGAGGACGTGATTTCTGACATCTTTTCATGACCATTAAGATAGGGCTCATGAAAACCGAAAAGCTAGCTTAGTTGGAAACCCTAATTTTCAAGGCTTTTCTTTTACGATTCTTTTATTTAAATGTAATATTCATGATCTTTCTTTTATTATTGGATTTTGTGGGTGCAATCCGCTGAAAACCCTCAGGAGACAACACTCCTCCTACTAGGGATACCTAGAGGTTTAAAGGCTTGTTGCACGTGCTCAGTGCAATCGTGTTGCCTACGAAAGTGTGCTAGTTAGTTTTTTTCTCTTTCTTTATTTTCTCCTTCTCTTTTTAATAAAACAGTTCGCTCGAGATGATCGAAATTAAGTTTGGGGGAATTTGATTAGTCGAAAATATTGCATATTTCAGTCGGCAATTTCCTCATCATTTGCATTCATATAGAAGTGTTCGGCATTCATATTTTACATATTAGCAAAACTGTCGCAAAATATCAGATTACATGTGTTAGACCTTAAAACCGACACTATAAAGGAAATTGACTGCATTTCATGGCATCGCATCATCCCTACATTTGCACAACACTTGTTTTGAGATCTGTGCAGGAAAATCCAGAAGTAAAGCCAAAAACTTACAGGGTACCGATCAAACATGACGCCAACTCAATGATTTCAGTTCTGGTATCAATTCAAAAGGCAAAACAAAAATCAACATATCAAAGAAAGGCCCAAGGATCAACCCAAGACCACTGCAAAAAGACCAAGCCCCAAGGAGTCTACTTGGCCGCGGAACCGCGGCCTAAGCCGCCTTGTGCCGCGGTTCCGCGGTCAACTTGCCACGTCATCCACCAAACTTTGCACCAAAATTCTTATCTCTGGGCCCACATTCCTTTCTGATACAACAATTTCCAGAATACTCCAGAGACTTCTGCCAGATCAGCGAGCTTTGGGATCAACACTAAACTAGCCTTATCATTCTAGAAACTTCTCCCTAAACCCTAGCTTAAACCCTAAGCTAAGCCTAACAAACTCTTTCTAGAAGTTCCTCAACAAACTTTTGGAGGGAACTCAAGAAGGCTTAGGGTTTGGGTGCTCTATAAATAAGACCCTAGGCTCACTTGTAAATCATTAAGGAAAAATCCCTCCATTAGTTCATTTTAGAGCCATTCTATCTCTTTCTTCATCTTCTTCTTCCACAAGTCTAGTGAGAGGACTTGTGTGAAATCCCAACCCTAATTCCAATCAAAAGCCAAGATCCCGAGTACCCCATCAAGCAAGAAGCCTTGCAACCTTTTAGGAGCCGAGCCGTTCTTCAACAGAGCAAGTGGTCCAAGCCGATCCGCGACTCACGGAGCCGAGCAAAGCCGATTCGAAAATTTAGTTCTTCCTCTTGTAGTTCTTGAGCGACTGTAATCAAATTATTGATATAAATAAAATATGATATTCTTTTATCTTGTTTTCTTTAAATTCTTGCATCATGATTCAATCTAAATTTCTAGTTGTAATTCTTGTTGTGATGTTTGAGTAATACTCCGCTCGTCGAGGAGTCGAGACGATCAATAGAATGATGATGCAATATATCTTAAATCGATTCTTGAGTCCTACGAGTTTTGTAAACCCTAGCAAGTTCAAGAATCGACAACCCAATTCATTGCGATGCTTTCTTGATTGATATCGCTCGAGATTGGGGAGTTCCGATCGTTTCTTGAAATTGCTAGAGGCTAGAATGTGAATGATATCAACGAAAGAACAAGGGGTAAACGATGAATCCCTAGTTTCATCAAAAAAGCCCTAACTCTCGTCGATCATCATCGATCTAGTATCAATCCTTCGAAGGACAAGAACACGAAATCTTGAGATTACATCACGTCTATAGATCCGATCGATTCCTACGAGCCTCATTTAGATTCTTGACATTTGGTTGGAAATATCATCGAAACCCGATTCTCGATTGTTTATCAGTTTCTTGATTCTTGATTAAACTAGTGACACCTGAATCAATCGATAAATTCTTGAATCATGTTTTCTTTTCTGTTCGATTAACTTTTCAATTCAAACAAATTAAATATAAAAACGAATCGCAAAATCCCTGTGGACGATCCGCACTCGCTTACGATCTACAATCGACACCGTAATTGATTGCGGTCAAATATAATTCTTTGATTGTGAATTTTATTCAATATTACCGACACATTGAAACTTATTCGCTTTATTCGATTTACACAAACAAGAAAATATTACAATCAAATGAAACCGTTATCAGGGATCATTTGAGTTGATTTACTTACACAGTCTTGAATTTTACGAATCAATCAGCTGGCACCGGCGACGCCCCACCAGAACAGAGGGCATAACGAAGCCATCCCCATCACTGAACCAACACCATCAGCTCGACACGCTCGACGTCGTCACTGGCGCCGAGTAAGGAAGGCTGGGGGCAACTCCCCCGCTGGGCTAACTCCACCAGCCCCAATGGTGGAAGTCAATGCTGCTGTTCCAACCGGGAACAGCTTTGAGCTGCTGAACAAGGTGCGCAGGAATTTGCCTACCGCCATACTGAAAAGATCTCCGCCGCTGGTGGAGACTGTCACAGAAATAAAGCTGGAGCAGCCCCCTCAGCGGCTGTCCTCCAAAGTTTACAAAATATGGCGACAAGTCCGAGAGTCGGTGGTTGATCAAGACTATCCCCACCGGCAGAAGAAGCTGAAGGTCCGACAGGAAGAGAACCGTCCTGTTAAGCCACAGAAGGCGACGGCTACTTTGGTGCCCACTGCAACGGCCCCCTCAACTTCGACCACCCATAAGAGGAGAAGGCCGGAGAAGATCCTTATGTCTGCGACAAATGTCAAGGGCACTAAGCCTAAATGCACCAAGTCTAGGGGCATGGTGGTGCATACCGTCTATATGGCATCCAGAAAAAAGGATAGTCGTATTTCCACAGGTCATCGACCGCTTACGCGATCAGTGACCAAGGCTCAGGAGCAACAACAACAAAAGCTCCAAGAGATGTTAACAACTATGGCCGCACTCACATGACCGAAAGCAAGTCTAGAGGAATCCTCGGAGCAACGCCGTGAGCAGGAAACTGATGCCAAATTCCTTCGGAGAATGCTTGAGAAGAAGGACAAAGAGGACGCGGAACAAGCGGCCAATATAAAACAAATGGCCCTTCTATTCCAAGATATGGTGGGCATGATGATCCAGCCGGATCCCCCAGCCGAAGATCCTCCGGTAATAATTTAAGATGATAGAGGAGAAACATCAAATCCACCTCCGACTCTTTCAGCAGCCAAGGAGGAAACTATTTCCAAGTCCGCCCTGCATGATTACATCGCTCAGTAGATACGAGTTCACCAGGCAAATGAAGCGGCTGGGCAAATTGTCAGAACTGGTCGACTATATCCAGGCTAGTATGATCAAATCAAGTACCCGCCAGGATACACGATTCCTAAATTCCATGTGTACAAAGGGACAGGCAATCCCCATCAGCATGTCGCTCAGTTCAGAGCTCTATGCGGCAACACTGGAGGAGATGATAAGCTACTGCTTCGCCAGTTCATCAGCAGCTTGTCGGAGACAGCGTTCGAATGGTACTCTGAACTCCCGAACGACTCTGTCAAGACATTTGCGGAGATGGAGCTGTTATTTATGCAAAGATTTGCAAGTGCTAGTGAATGCACCCCGATTACAGCATTGATCAATGCCAGGGTGAAGCCAGGCGAGACCTGGGTTCAATATGCAATACGATGGCGTAATCTATGGTCGAAGTGCGAGCAGCGCATCGAAGAAGCGCCTGCGGTAGGCATGTTCGTGGGTACTCTTGACCCTCAAGCGACCATATCCCAATTCATGATGTTCTTCAAGCCGACCACTTTCCAGGCCTTGATTGACAAGCTGGCCCAAATGGACCAGATGGGCCATAGGCCTTCCTCTTCAAAGACGGAGCCTTGGAACGAAAAGGGCAAAGGGAAAGCATCCTTCGTTGCCAATACTCAACAACGGCCGAGCAACTTAAAGCCGGTTATTCGCCAAAACAACCTGCGTCCACGCCCATCCCTCGAGGAGAGACTGGGACGTCCTTACTTGTTTCCCCAGGATAAAACGAGGAGACTGTTCGAGCTGGCAATGCGCAACAGGCTCATAAATTTGCCGGATCCAGAACGTCCGTTGCAGCCAGGCGATGTCAACAATCCTAATTACTGCCCTTACCACCAAGCAGTAATCCATCCAATCGAAGATTGTTTCGTCTTCAAAGACTGGATTGAAGACCAATACCGGCAAGGCAAGTTCGCATTATCTGAAAATTGGAAGGTGAACCCACCACAACCTCACGCCCCTAAAATGGTGGACATGCCGGGGGCATCGTGCTCATTCATAAGGGAAGCCCCATTGGAGGACGTTCTTTCAGCCAAGACGAAAAGAATGCTGAAGGATCTCCAAACATGCCCGGCGATCAGGTGGAAAAATCCAATGGAACCCGAGATCATCGAGGGAATGCTGAAACCGCGTCTAACTCCAAAAAATGGTGGTGATGGTCAGAGCGCTCACACCCAGCCGTCAAAGTTTTCGAAGAAGAAGAAGAAGACCAAAAAGCCCGTGAAGCCTGGTGACAAGCGCACGGACCTGCAAAAACAGATTGACGCGTTGGAAGAATATAATCAGAAGGCGCGGACCCCAGTCACACTCCAAGAATTTCTCACCCACGTCCTTGTGGACAAAGATGATGACAATGGAGAAGACTCGTCGGATGAGTCTGAGGATTATGTGGCAAGCTGTCATGTGATCTCTCGCTCGTTAATAAACGGTGAAGAAGCTTTGGATGGAGAAAAACCAGGGGCAAATCCTGAGCCTGAACTTCTAGGACCATCAGACGAAATGATTGATGCATTCCTAAACGAAGCCCGTTAGGAAAGCAAAGCCAATCGAGAGCGTGAACTGGCTATATTTGAAGGTGCCAAATGCCGACGACTGGAGGAAAAGGTCGAGACACCCCGACTGGAGCAAAGCATCCATATCGCCAGCAAAAGCAAGCTTAAAGTAAGGAATCAATTCGCTAAGGCCCTGGCAATAGGAATGAAGTTGCCCTCTCTCAACGGAAATTCCCCTGGCGATATACGTCTTGATGAAGCGGACATACATCCTAACTTCTGCCTATACCATCAGAGGATTGCACACCCCACCGAGGAGTGCATAGCCTTTAAAAACTAGTGGCAGGGATATGTTGCCCATCGACGACACGTTCAACGAGTGAAGCGCAAGGCTCGTCGGGAACAGAAAAACATGACAGATGAGCACGAAAGAGCTGCTGGCAACTGTCACATAGCCGACACCAAGGGATCGCAAGTTATCACCTTTGGAAGCGACTCTAACGAAGAAATCACCCTCAGCCCTCTCTTCAAGGAATCCACCTCCGGCACAAAACATGCGAAGATTTGCGGCAAAATCTAGCTGCGTAATCGTATGTTGACAAATGACTGAAACGTCGTTAAACTACTCCCAACCCGCGGCATCTTCAGGCTGACGTGGTGTAAAAAAACGGTACGTCCACAAGCGAGATGGGCACGGATGAAAACCCGAAAGGGCGCCGTGAGTAAAAACAGCAGGACTACCGGTGATGTTTGTGAAAACCCGAAAGGGCGCAGACTCATAAAAAAATGGTATGTCCATAAGCAAAATGGGCACGGATGAAAACCCGAGAGGGCTCGGTGAGTAAACACAGCAGGGCTACCGGCGAGTGTTTGTGAAAACCCGAAAGAGCGCAACCTCATTAAAGGACACTTGCAAGGTTCTCTCGACCTTATGAGGAGAAACCACCTGCGTGAGATCCTTACGACTCACAAGGGAGCAACACACTTAGGGATCCCTACGATGCCTAAGGAGAACATATACTTACGAGATCCTCACGACTCGTGAGGAGAAACCTCTTATGAGACCCTCACGGCTCATAAGATTCAAAAGCCTTAAACTACAGGGATCTGAACCTGTTCTTAAGCCATCAAATTTTCCGCTTTTGCCCTACAAGCGGTTCAATATTGACCCTTGTATACAATCCACGGGCACGAATAAAACTTTCCTTAACAAAGTCCCATCCGCGACTAGGGATATGTCTACACAGTGAACAACCCTTGTAAGTCCTCTCGACTTAGAAGGATAAAGCACTCTTGTAAGATCCTTATGACTTATAAGAGACCATACACTTAGGAATCCTTACGATTCCTAATGAGAAAACGCACTTACGAGATCCTCATGACTTGTAGGGAGAAATACCTTTAGAGACCCTTACGGCTTGTGAAGTCAAAAGCCTTAGTCGACAGGATCTTAACCCTGCTCGCTAAGCCACCTTTGTTCGACATCGACAGAGGCAAATGATGATTCGCTCCTGGCAATATCCCAGTTGTAGCGATACTGATGTCTAAATCGGTATCAAATCCCAAATTCGCAGCGAAAAGACAGCAATCCACAAATGCATATGAAATAGCCGAAATGATGGGGCAACTTGCAATGAAATCAGCAAGTAAAAATGTATGCATACAAAATAGCCGAAATGATTGGGCAACTCGCAATAAAAAACAGCGAGTAAAAACAAAAAAAATAGCCGAAATGATTGGGCAATCGCGACTTTCGCGATATAAAAGCTGAAATGATAGAGCATCGCGGAAATAAATAAAAAAATGAAATAAAATGAAACTTTTTTCCCTACAGGTGAGATCGCATCGATCCCTGTATACAATCCAGGGGCGAAAACAAAGAGGAAACCATATCATCCCACCATGCTCCATTGAAAAGAGAGCCAAGTCTCGATGGTAACATCTACAGCCTGGAGACTCACAACGGCGTTCCTCCTCATCCCAACAAGATGCGGAAGCGACACAACGAAATGGAGCCACGGCATAGTCCTTAGTTCCAAATCTTAACTGCAATATCTACATCCTAAAAATCAGCAAAGGTGATCCTCCTCATTCCAACAGGACTCGGACGCAACATCACCAAACGGAACCACGGCATAGTCCCTAGTTCCAAATCTCGACGGTTCACAGACAACCTAGAGACCACCTCGACATTCGTCTCGTTACAGCAGACGCAATGTCAACAACGGCGTTCCTTCATAGTCCAGCAGGATGCAGACGCAACGTCAACGAAAGACCCCATGGTCGAAACAAAGCGGAGTGATGGAAAAATCCCAGCTCCACCTCAGCATTCGTCTCGTTACAGCAGACGCAATGTCAACAATGGTGTTCCTTCATAGTCCTGCAGGATGCAGATGCAACGTCAATGAAAGACCCCATGGTCGAATCAAAGCGGAGTGATGGCAAAATCCCAGTTCCACCTCAACATTCATCTCGTTACAGCAGACACAATGTCAACAATGGCGTTCCTTCATAGTCCAGCAGGATGCAGATGCAACGTCAACGAAAGACCTTACGGTCGAAACAAAGCGGAGTGACGGCAAAATTCCAGCTCCACCTCAGCATTCGTCTCGTTACAGCAGACGCAATGTCAACAACGGCGTTCCTTCGCAGTCCAGCAGGATGCAGACGCAACGTCAACGAAAGACCCCATGGTCGAAACAAAGCGGAGTGATGGCAAAATCACAGCTCCACCTCAGCATTCGTCTCGTTACAGCAGACGCAATGTCAACAATGGCGTTCCTTCATAGTCCAGCAGGATGCAGATGCAACGTCAACGAAAGACCCCATGGTCGAATCAAAGCGGAGTGATGGCAAAATCCCAGCCCTACCTCAGCATTCGTCTCGTTACAGCAGACGCAATGTCAACAATGGCGTTCTTTCATAGTCCAGCAGAATGCAGATGCAACGTCAACGAAAGACCTCACGGTCGAAAAAAAGTGGAATGACGGCAAAATTCTAGCTCCACCTCAGCATTCGTCTCGTTACAGCAGACGCAATGTCAACAACGGCATTCCTTCGTAGTCCAGCAGGATGCAGATACAACATCAACAACCCAAGGTTAAAACAATGGAGCCACGGCAAAGTCCCTAGTTCCAGGTCCTAACGGTTCACAGGCAACCTAGGAACCACCTCGACGTTCGTCTCGATACAGTAGACGAGATGTCACCACAGCGTTCTTCCTCCAACAGGATTCAGATGTGACAATCAAACAACGAAGCAAAGGCAATATTCCTAGCTTCAAAGTCTTGACGGTAACTCATATAAAACCTGAAAGACTATCGGAGATCATCCCACACCAGCGCGGAGTGGTCACCACCTCGACGTTCTTCTCGATACAGCAGACGCAACGTCAAAGCAAATGAAGCAAAGGCCAAATTCCTCGCTTCAGTGTCTTGACGGTAACTCATATAAAACCTGAAAGACTATCGGAGATCATCCCACACCAGCGCGGAGTGGTCACCATCTCGACGTTCGTCTCGATACAGCAGGCGCAACGCTAAAGCAAATGAAGCAAAGGCAATATTCCTAGCTTCAAAGTCTTGACGGCAACTCATATAAAACCTGAAAGACTATCGGAGATCATCCCACACCAGCGCGGAGTGGTCACCACCTCGACGTTCGTCTCGATACAGCAGACGCAGTGCCAGCAAACAAAGCGAAGGCCAAATTCCTAGCTTCAGGGTCTTGACGATAACTCATATAAAATCTGAAAGACTATCGGAGATCATCCCACATCAGCGCGGAGTGGTCACCACCTCGACGTTCGTCTCGATTCAGCAGACGAGATGTCACTACGGCATCCTTCCTCCAACAGGATTCGGACACGCCAAAGCAAACGAAGAAAAGGCCAAATTCCTAGCTTCAGGGTCTTGACGGTAACTCATATAAAACCTGAAAGATTATCGGAGATCATCCCACATCAGCGCGGAGTGGTCACCACCTCGACGTTCGTCTCGATACAGCAGACGAGATGTCACCCCAGCGTTCTTCCTCCAACAGGACTCAGACGCGACAATCAAACAACGGAGCCATGGCAAAATCCCTAGTTCCAAACCTCGACGGTTCACATGCAACCTAGAGACAACCGCGACATTCATCTCGATACAGCAGACGCAGTGCCAGCAAACGAAGCGAATGCCAAATTCCTAGCTTCACGGTCTTGACGGCAACTCATATAAAACCTGAAAGACTATCGGAGATCATCCCACACCAGTGCGGAGTGGTTATGACTCATCGGGGCTCTCCAAATTGAGCCTAACCTCAAGTAAAAAGAGGCATGGAAAAATTATTAACGCTTGCTCTTCCGACGGTCAAACTGCCTAGGAAGATTGCTTGAAGACGTCTTGTCCAGCCCCCGAAGGGATCAGAGACGCGACAGTCGCAAGGCTACTCGAACAGCAAGATTGCCTATCGAGGAATACATCAGCCAACGCGACGGTACGACGGACAAAATCCTAGTGTCACAGAAACTAACGGACCTTTGTCGTAAAGAGCAGAGGTTAACTGTGACGTTAGGACATCCTTGCGAGAACTTCTCGATTCGTCTCGACTCGTAAGGCAAAGCCTTAGGCAATAGGGATTAAAAAAACTATTTCCTAAGCACTGGGGCCCTGCAAGTCAGTCCAAGATGGACTCTTGCATACTATTCACGGGTCACACTCTCCGAAGTCGAACATCGACAAAGAGGGAAATAACCACTTACAAGTCCTCTCGACTTGTAAGCGGGAAAAATTCTCTTGTGAGATCCTTACGACTCTCAAGAGAAAACACACGCTTAGGAGTCCTCACGACTCCCAGGGAGAAAATACACCTACGGGATCCTCTCGACTCGTAAGGAGAAAACTTTTTATGAGACCCTCACGGCTCATGAAGTTGAAAAGTCTTAGGTGGCAGATCCTAACCCTGTCTCCTAAGCCATCCTGCCCTACAGAGAGCTCAAGATGGACTATCTATAGGCCACATTCCCCGAAGTCAAATATCGACAAGGAGGGAAACAATCACTTATGAGTCCTCTCGACTTGTAAGGGAGAAAATTCTCTTGTGAGATCCTTACGACTCTCAAGAGAAAACGCACTTAGGAGTCCTCACGACCCCTAAGGAGAAAATACACCTGCGGGATCCTCTCGACCTGTAGGGAGAAAAAAACCTTCTTGAGACTCTTACGGCTCATGAAGATGAAAAAGTCTTAGGTTATAAGGACCCTAAAACTTGTCTCTTAAGCCCTCAATTCCATGGCCATGCATAACTCTGCACTACTTTATTCACGTACATACTTACGTGGGCAAAGTAGTGGGGGGCATTTGTTCCCGTCAAAAATTTCTGCGCAAAGAGCCTAAGGTATCAAATGGCAGCGGTACGCTTAAGAAAATGCGAACCAGTATTTCTCGGGCTGAATTTTGATAAAATCCTAAAGGATAAACTGTTAAATTCTGATGGTATCGAAAGCATCTCGAAAACCCCTTCGATTTGATGTATTATGGGCCTCATAATTCATCCGGGATCAAAAGTTATGAGCAAATATGCTATACACTGTTCCCTGATTAAAAATCAGGAATTATCTCAATGAGGTGTCACGTGCTCACACGTGACTAATGGTCACGTGATGGTTAAAACAGAAATAAAAACAAACGGCTGAAGGAAATACCTCAATGAGGTATCACGTGCTCACACGTGACCAATGGTCACGTGTTGACACGTGATGGTTAAAACTGAAGCGTAAATACACGCTGAGAAAAGGACTCAATTGGGGGTCACGTGACCAAGGGTCACGTGTCAGCACGTGACTGGCTTCAAAAGCCTTACAGTTAATAGAATTAAATTCTAAAAGCTTCTAAATCTTTCCAAATGGAAAAGGATTATAGGGGCCGTTGGATTAAAGATCCAAGGGTGATTAAAAATCACCAATTTATGGAAAGATTTTAGACAAGGAAAGATTTCCCTAAAAATCTCACCAGAAGTAACAAACAGAATATCTTTGGATTTAAAATCCAACGGTGAATAAAGTTCACTTAATGATCTAAAGGATCATATTAATTATGAAAACAAATAAAATCTTTCAATGAAAGATTTACTAAACAAATTGATTATTTTCCTTCTCCTATAAATAGGAGCCAAGAGAAGGGAAGAATATAGAGTTTTGGAATCTTAAAATTTTAGAGAGAAAAGAAAGGAGAATTTAATTCTCAACAAAGAAAAACCCTAGGCGAGAAAAGAAAAGGGATCAAAACTTCAAACAGAGAATTTAATTCTCAAATCCAAGAGTTTAACTCTTCTGCACAAAAGAACTTAGTTCTTCCCCTGGTTGAAGATCTGCAAAGAGCACATCTCCTCATAAGTTGAGAATTTAATTCTCATCGGGTTGAGATCCTGCCATGCAGATCCAAAACTTAGAGAGGGAATTGAGTTATGAGAATTTAATTCTCCCAAAATTATAGGAATTTAATTCCTCCAAAACAAAACTAGGGTTTAACCCTATATGAGAATTTAATTCTCCCAAAATTCATAGGAATTTAATTCCTCCAAAACAGAACTAGGGTTTCACCCTGTACAAGAATTTAATTCTTTCACATACATGGGAATTTAATTCCTCTAAAACATAATTAGGGTTTAACCCTACAAGAGAATTTAATTCTTAAAGAAATAAAGAGATTTGAAGGATCTCCATGCATGCAAAGGACTAAGTTCACGTGGCCCCACGTGACCCCTGAAACGATCCCCAAAATGAGAAGGGAAAAAGCTTGGAGGCAATGCCTCACGTGCTCCCACGTGACCCTTAAAAAGAGAACAAATCCAAAGGCAGAACCATTCTTGGGCGCCCTCACGTGTCCCCATGTGACCCCTAGTAAAAATAATCAATGACTGGAAGCCCATCATATGCCCACACGTGATGGCCTGAAGACCAAAAGTGTTTAACACTTATCTGAATATCCTGAGAACAAAATAAGGGGATCTGGCCCCACTTTTTGATGCTATCACGTGTTCCCACGTGATCCCTCTCTCTTCTAGTGTTTAACACTAATCTGATAATTTTGTTGCCAGTGTTTAACACTGTTATCTGTTAGTGTTTAACACTAATTTGAGAATCACATTTCTAGTGTTTAAACACTAATTTGATAATCTTATTACCAGTGTTTAACATTGTTGTTCTTTAGTGTTGAACACTAGCTTCAGCCTAATTGGCTAATTTTCTAGTGGCAAAGCCTCCCCTTCAATTGAATATGTCTAATGGACCAACAGAGGGCCAATATTCCAAACTTGATTGGACTTAGCCCAAGAAGACCATAAGTCTTCAATTCAGACTTAACTGAGCCAATGTGCTCATAATATAATTAATTGGTCTTAGTTCCAAACTGGGCTATAGATCATTTAACTCACCTTGGTTCAAGGGTACATCTCTGAACTCCTCTGATATTTGTCATTGTAATCCTTCAACGTCTTCAGAGAGGTGACGGGTCCCGATAACCAATCATTCCATGGACTGTGGGGTCCTTAAACTCATGGACTATGATGTCCTTAACCTTAACTGTGAGGTCTTTAAACTCACGGAGTATGATGTCCTTAATCTCGACCGCGATGTCTTTAAACTAACATTGGACCACCATGTCCTTAAACTGGCAATTGACCGCAAAGTCCTTAAACTAAAACAATAGAGCCCAAATACTCTTTTGTTAGATCTAAATGATCCCATTAAGTAGATCTTAGTCTAAAATTAGACTAACGTATCCTTAACAAATGGTTAAGTAGATCTTAGTCTAAAATTAGACTAACGTATCCTTAACAAATCGTTAAGTTGATCTTAGTCTAAAATTAGACTAACGTATCCTTAACGAACGTTTAAGTTGATCTTAGTCTCAAATGAGACTAACGTATCCTTAAACCCAAACCCCACAAACCCAAATCTAAGAAGATACGGATTTGGACTAATCCACTTCCTACGGGCGACAACATAAATTAGTCTCCGTATACAATCCACGGGCAACCACAAACAAAACAAACACCCACGACACGAAGTGACCATCTGGAGAAGGAGAAAGTTGTTACCGCGATGCGGTAGCGTAATTAACTGCAGGGGCTTGCGTCTGCAGGGAAGAGCGTCCCCACAATCAAAAACCCCTCAAGCGAGAAGGAATCTGACGAAGTCTGCTACATCGGCCGCATCCGTTTAAACCTTCGATACACGGTGTCATAAATCAACTTGGCATCTTCGGAGAGGTGGACGGATAGCACCAATTAGCATCTGCCCCGAATTTCAGGCAAGACGTCTGTCTTGCACGTCTTTCGGAGGGGAACAACTGTACCCAACTAAAACCTGTTTGCACGACTCCTTTGAGCCATGGTAGGGTAGTAATTAAAGCACAGTGGGAACTCACACGAGACAAATGACGATCTCAGGTCAACAGACTAACCTGTACACATATCACCTGGGAACTGCTATCTGACAATAGGTATAATACCAACTAGCATGTTCCCGGTGAGTCCGTCCAGTGTACTCATAACCCAATGAGCACCTGTATACTATCTTGGGTGAACAACTGACACCAATGGCTTGTGAGACCGGCCACCGCTCCTCGTCAGGGTCTAGATAAGTATACACTAGTCTACACTAGAGTATCGATGCCCAGTCTCGATACTCCCACGACTAGAGACATTTAAGGATGTGCTTATAGACCCCCAGCTGTAACGCATTAGATTTCGGTTAGTGTTAGTTTAGACGGTAGGTTTACTGTAAAAAAGTTTACCAACTCGGCTTCCTCACATTTTATAACATTTAATTATTATTTTAATATTATTTGTTATGGGCATGCACGCACGTGTGCACGTAATTATGAGGGTTTGTTTGTGCTAATCTAGTATTAGTGACCATGACACTTAACCCCAAATCTAATCCCTTGCTTTAATCCTTTTGCTTTAACCTAGCCTTAATCTTCTAGATAATTGTTGTGAGAGGGAGAGAGATATTTACTTTGGGTTTTTGTTTGTGAGAAAGGTGGCATGGTGACTTGGTATGAATGCATTAATGGGGGAATTAATGCAAAGGATACACTCACCTCTCACTCTCACCCTACACCCACCTCTCTCTCTCTCTCTCTCATTTCCTCACACTCTCTCATTCTTTCTCTCTTAAATTCTTTCATATTTCTCTATCTCCTCTAAGCCTAAACTAAATACTTCATATTCCAACACAAAATCCATCACAAACTTTACAAAATCTCACCAAAATCACATCTTTAATCTAGTTTTGCCTCTTGGATGCTTAGGAGCTTGGATAGCTTGGATCTTTGAGTTCTTTTGGTTAGGTAATGATCCCTATCTGTTCTTTATATAGTTTTTGTGTTGTTTAGACTTTTAGTTTCAGTTTAGATAGTGTAAAGTTAAGTTTTATGCATAATATCGTATTTTTAGTGTCGATTTGTGATATCTGTGACCTGCTGTGACCCCGAGATTTTACTAGAAAACCAAACAATGTAGTTGTATTGTACCAGAGACCATAGGACATCACCTAGAGCACGAACCCATGGAGCTCGGACTCGGCCGGCGACGTGAAGGAGATTTCCGGCGACGCCGGAATTCTGGTGGAGTTTTGGGTTTGGGTTTTTGTAGATAGGTGTCTGCAGTGGTTTAGGTATGTTTGGTCTTGTTTAGTTGTTGAGTTTTCTCTGTATGAAAAATCTAGGATCACATATGTAGTTTATAGTGATACGACTACACGCGATACGTTATCCGACATGGTCCGTGCACTTCGTGTTGGTTTTTCTCTTGGGTTGGTTTCGTCGTGTCGCTACATGCGTTAGCCACAATACGAACACTTAGGAGTAGGTTTGGAGTTGGTGTGTCGGTAAAACGTAGTTTGTACATGTTTTTGGTCGTTTACTAATATATACTTGTGTTATCGTTTTGTTGTTTTAGGTTCGCAGGCGGAGACTTCGGACGCTGCGACGAAGGGGAAACAGGTGGTTAGCTTTGCTTAGCCAGGACGGTTGGTGAGTAGATTTAACATCTACAGGGGAATCGCCCGCATGGCGTTATGCGTCTGGGCTAGAAATGTTATGTTTTGTCGCATATTCTATTGCATATATAGAGTTGCGCATGCATATTACTGCTTGTCTATTGTTGTGCTTGGACTAGTAGCCTTAGGACACTGCACTATTATTGACAGCTTATGTTGCACGAGCACTGATTGTATGCCACACACACCGTCAATAATTGCCATGACACGCACAACACCCTTATAGATGTGATATTGTTTGGTTAGGGACTTTGAGACATTGATTCATATTTCTTTATGCATATGGCATCTAGCATACCTGTATACCTACATGCTTACACATATTCCTTGACATGCTTATATGCTAGTTACCTGTATACCTATAGGGTATTGTACCATTAGCGATAGGTACATATACACATAATGATATAGCTACGTGTATACCTTGCATGCATACCTTACTTATACCTGGAGGGTATATTACATCATTACTGATAGGTAGATTCTTATACCTTGCTATACCTCTATGTTTACACATATATCTGGTTATAGCTACATGTTCACCTTTATTTGATATTATATTGGACTTGGAGAATTAGGAACCGCATGATTTATATTTTAACTGGTTGTAGTTAAATAGCGGCTTTTCCTTTATACGCTCGCATTTTAGTTTCATGTTGCGTATATTATATTCATGGATTTTCGCATTGAGATATGGATTTTTCATTACTTGATGTTTTCTGGATTTGAGTACCGTGGTTGTTTCATGAAATTATGCAATATTTGAAAAACCTGGTTTCTCTTGATATGATATTTCAGCGTCCACCATAAGATTTCTCGGTTCTGAGATTGTGATATTTACCCGATGCGAGGAGTGAGTGGGCCGTGTACGGGTACATGGTAGAGCCCGGTATGATTCCCCTCGGCAAGATGATCACAGATGATAGGCGATGAGCTTAGAAGGTGGGCAAGTACCTACCGGTGATAGTATTTAGACTTGGCGGTTATCGTGGGGATACCGACCGGAGTCATGTACGTATGGATACGTCGAATTTCGAGTGTCAGAGCTAGGCACTCGAGTTTTCAGGATAGCGTATGATACGTACCTATCAGGGGGCCAGTCGTGGTGACAGCACCTGATAGATCAGTATTTCGGTGTCGATGCTTGACACTTGTTTCATGATGTTTTGGGTGTCGATGTTAGACACTCACCTTATATGAAACTTGCTTGATTCTGGTATTGTACATACAGGATATGTGAGATCTACTTGATATTGTACATTCGGGATATGTGGGATATACTGGTATTGTACATACAGGATATGTGAGATCTACTTGATGTTGTACATTCGGGGTATGTGGGATATACTGATATTGTACATACAGGATATGTGAGATCTACTTAATATTGTATATACAGGATATGTGAGATCTACTTGATATTGTGCATTCGGGATATGTGGGATATACTAGTATTGTACATACAGGATATGTGAGATCTACTTGATGTTGTACATTCGGGATATATGAGATATACTTGATATTGAACATTCAGGATATACAAGATTTACTTGATGTTGTCCATTAAGGATATGTGGGACTTACATGATATGATGGCCAATTTGGGGGCTGATTTATGAAAATTGGGATTTGGATTGTCTTGTTGGATTTTGGTCCTACCACGGGGTTAGGATTTCCGTGGAAATGACATGTTTTATTCCATACTCCACATTTATTGTTTATGCACTGCTTCATATATTAGTAGTACCTGATAGAGTACTTTCAATGACTGTTGCATTTACATACTATTATATGCATTGCTTCATGTATTACTTGTACCTGATAGAGTACCTTACATGATTATTGCATACAGATTATCATATTATTGCTTCATGTATTAGTAGTACCTGCTAGTGTACCTTTCATGACTGTTGCATTATATATGACCATTCATTGCTACTATTGCAATGTGTTAGATTCGCGTTGTACGTGCATACTCGCGATTACCTGCATATGTTATTTACTATTCATGAGTTGGCAACTCACCCCCGTTGTGCCACAGTGTTTTGCAGGTGTTCCTCAGGATAGTCAGAGGCAGAGCTATTTTCATCCATCGTATCATCTTTGCTGCGGATACCGCTTCGCCTGACAGGGTGCAGTTTTGCTTAGGTAGGTTTTGCGGTTATCCGATGTTGCTTGTTGTACATTTGTTGTATCATGTACTCTCCATCTATCATTATCTTGTATGACTTAGAGACTTGGTGTGAGGACGATATTGTATATTATTTTGTGACTTGGAGGTTTTTATGCAGCTTTATTTATATTGTCTCTTTTTTCGCTACGGCGTCGTATATCTATTGTGGTGGTTGTTTTCTGCCGTTGGGCATGGATTTTGTTCCCGTTTGGGATGCTTTTACTTATATATTGTTGTACCCATTTTTGGGGGCTTATTTTACAAAGGAGGTGTTGCCAAAATTTTAAAGGAAGAAAAGTTGGACTTTAAAGAATTTGATTTGTGATTTCAAAAGTTTTAACAATGTTCTTTTTCTTACTACTTTTGATGGTTTAGATTGCAGGGTTTTCGGCTTACTTAAATTGTGTTACGCCTGTAGACGTTGTGTAGTTTAAGGGCCATCACGTGCCATTTTCGGGTCGTGATACCAGCTCCCACGTATATGATCGCCATCATAATGCTGGTAGTCAAGTAAGAATCCTATGGGCTCTATCAACATATACATGATGATAAAGACAAACCAGATAGCATACTATCATCTCGAGTAAGGCTGTTCTATCGGTATAGGTCCTCCCTCAATCATCATAATCATCTGCCCGCGACTACGATAATTGCCTTGAGGGCACTATAGCCAACAGATATGACCAAGTCTACAATACCACAAGAAGGCTGTAACGTTTTGAAAATCGTTTCGGTGAAATTTCGAAAAAATCGGTAAAATAAGGTTGTTTTCGGTAAAAAGTCAAAATACAAATATCTTATTATAAAAATTAAATATACATATTCTAGCTATGTAATTGCTATTATTTGGTGTTTATTGAGCCGCTGGTGAAATTTCAAATTTTCTGAAAAAAATATTATTTTATTATTATTTTAAGCCGTCACTAATACATTTAATTAGGGAAAATTACAAATTGGAATGAGTTGAAACAAATTTTGTGCATCATAAAACATTAAATAAAAATTTATCATGTGGTTTTTGGAACGAAATCATTTGCCAAAACGGTTTAGAAATTATTGAAGAAAAAAGGCTTTTTTTTAGCGTAAATGGATGTTTGGGGTACTGTATTTATCATTTTCCATCACCCCACACCCATACCCACACTCACACACCCCCATTTTCCCTCCCCCTTGGCTGAATTCAGCAGCCCCCCCTCTCTTGTCCCCACTTGTTTTGCAAAAGAAAAGAAAAGGAAAAGAAAGGATAAAAGAATGTATAAGAATGGGCCTTTGACTTTTCTTTGACTTTGAAACCAACACTCTCTCTCTCTCACTCTCCCACTCACCTCACCCTCCCCATTTTCGGCCAGAAACAGCCCCCCCCCCCATTTTCTCCAAGTATCCATCTTCCTTCACCTCCATTTCCTTCAAAAAAAATCAACAAAAATCAACACAAACCCTCACAAAATCAAAATCCGACTCCTACCCATTTCTCTATAGCCAAAATTGCATGGATCTAGGGAACAAGATTCCAATTTGGGAGGCTCTGTGTGTGCTTGTGGATCTTCAATTCATTGGGTATAAATTCTAACCATTTTTGCTTAATTAGTTAGTTAATTTCTTAAGGCTAAGTTGTTAAAGTGTTAATTTTGCTCTTGTTGCTAATTTGAGAATTCAAGAGTATGGTTTGAAGCTAATTTGGGTTTAACCATCACTAATAGGATAATCAAGTGTAGATTATCATCTTGTGGAAATGTAAAACCTAATCTAGTTGCTAGTTGCAATTTGTTAATTTAAAATTTGCAATAAATAAGCTTTTATGTAAACTAGATTTTTATGAAATGCATATATATGTGAGATTTAAATCTAGTTAGGGTTTTATATCATTTGAACATGGTTTAAGTGTGTAATTTATCATATTAAGGCATGTTAAATCAAACCTAGTAACTAGTTTGCAAATTGTATCTTAGAATTTTACTATTTAAGCTAAATTGCAAACTAGAATTTTGGGATTTATGGAAATGAGTAAGTTTAAAATCTAGTAATGGTTTGGGTAGCTTAGTTAAGATATTTAGTGAGCATTGTAGCCACTAAAATCATTAAAACATTTAGTTTTGTACTAAAATGGAAAAGTTTGCTTACTAGGTTTTCGGAAAAATCGCTTTTAAAGTGAGTTTGAGGTTTTTGTGAATTCTAACATATTTCATATTATAATTAGTGTTTGTGAATGCGCAAATGGGTGCGTTTGGGTTTTTCTCGATGGTTTGACATTTGGACATCGACATCGAGTGTTGGTTTGGCTATTTTTGCATGCGTAGGTGATAGGTTTAGACCTATGTGTGATACGCGTGCCGATTTGGTTTTCGTATGCCGTTTCGATTTCGAATTGGGTTTTTAATGCGATGCAATGTGTCATGATACGTAGGTACCCTCACGAGGACTTCGAGAAGACAAGCAAGCGCGTGGCGACATCGATTTCGGCAAGCGAGGACCAGGTGAGTAGATTTATATCTACGGGGAGAAGTCGGGTGGATGGCGTATAGCCCCCCCGCAGTCCGTAATTATTACTATGTAGTATATTTTTATTTGTGATAGTTAGTGTGTTATGGTTAGTTAGGGGTAGAAATAACTAGCGTAGTTCCTAGTTGCGAACCATAGGATAGATTTGCACCCACACGCATACACTTGTGTGTTTCTTATACTTGCACGGTGTTTGATGATATGGGATGACTTTGGAGTTGAGTCGATGATGTGGGCTTTGTGCCGCGAGATCGGTGATTTGATATGATTCGTATTTGGGATACGAAATGTGATTCTTGCGGGTTCGGGATGTGTGTTTACCCCCGCATTCATACTTTGTAGATGATATCAGTTGTACTAGACTTAGATCAGTACCCCAGATTATATGATATGATAAGTGATATCTGAAATGTGATGAGATAGTGTGATATTGAACCGTACCCAGCTTTTGGGATGCCGTACGACGATTTACCGTACGAGCCTATATTGATGATAGATCCGCGCTCATGACTCGAGGATGTCAGATGATATACTGTATCGTACGCGATACTATTGAGGCGGGATCACCGACTTATATATATTTATATATCGACTCAGATGTTAGGCGGTTTCCTTACCTGTAGCTCAGCTTGTTAGTTCGGCCGTATAGTTTAGTGTAGTTGTTAGAGTAGATTAGACTTCTTACCTATTTCAAAAACTAACGAATCGTGGGCATTTTTAAAGACAGCTCAAGGGAATCTACGGACATTTCAAAAACGACGTATCTTTTCATAAAAACACCGTAGCCCTATTTTCAAAACCCCATGATTCGTGTTATTTCAAAAGGCACCATTCGTAGGACTTATATTAGATTAATGCAGATTAGTTTTGGTTACGTCTAGTTTCAGCTCCCACTCTTTTTTTTTGTGGTTCGCTTTGCATCGCATTCTTATATTATGTTTCATACTCCATTTTAATATCCTGCTGATAGGACACCAGCACCATTACCGATGATGCGTATGTACCACGTACACTTACTTGCCGGCTCACACACATCTTCATCGGTAATTGCCATGTCACGTACACCTTAGAAAATATATTATTGCTTGACATAGCCTATTAGCGAATAGTTTGGACATTGTAGTTATTACCTGCTACTTCATGCATACTGTTATTCATTGTTATGCCGCATTCATGGATTCTCATGCATATATTCACTATTTTGCATGCTATTGAGGTTTGGATTTGGATTTCAATGAGATTTTCTGGATTTGGAGGAAAACCGCAAAAACACAAATAAACATATTCTCTCTTTTAAAATAAAAAGTGCGGTTTTCCCATGATGTATGAGTCGTCCACCATGAGTTTGCTGATGGATTTGGAAACCCGATTCGAGGAGACGGATGAACCGTTTCGGGTACATGGTGGACCCGGTGCGGTACCCCGGGGCAAGAGGAATGTGGTGATGACGTTGAGCCTGGCAGGGGAGTACTACCTACCGGTGATTTTACCCGACGCGTCGGATATCCGGAGGATACCGTCGTGGTCTTGAGATTTATGGTAGGGGCCGGTCTGGACTGACGGCGCCCTAGATATTGTGGTTGAGACTTTGAGATATCGGGATATTGGGATTTCGTTTGTGCCGATGCTAGGCACAGTTTTATGCTGATTTCATTATGGTACCTCATTTTAAAAATACAAGGGAAATTTCACTAAAGTATGAAAACAGCTGCTTCATGTAAATGTATTCTGTTTTCACGCATTCATATCTCATTCTTATGATATATTGCTACCTGAAGCACTGACACGGGCACATGAAATTATACTCGGGTTAGATTTTACCCTAGACATTGTCATAGGCTGCCTGTTATACATATATTGAGGATATTTTCTGATCATTGACCTAGGTTGCGTTATTTATGCGATTTCTGTGCGTAGATATTTTTCTATTCACGAGTTGGCAACTCACCCCCGTTGTGCCCCAGTTTCTTGCAGGTTTGCCGTACAGGTTTCTTTACGGCTTTGCGGGCTCAGTTTCATTCGGGTGACTTGCTAGTAGGTGGGTTTTTCTTGTATCGTACCCATCATATTACCTTTTATAATATTATTCCGTTGTATCTAGTAAATTCCATCAACCAAACATGTATTTTTTGAGATAGAGACCAGTGTTGTTTATTCTTTCGACCTTAGAGTCGCTCGTTATATTTCTGGTGGTTTTGAGTTTCCTTTTGAGTTTTGATCCTCGCCGTTGGCGTTGTATATTTTATTGTTTGTGTGGTTGTGACCGTCGTTTAACGAAGAGCTAGCTCCCGCTTGGGGATGCCTTTTTCTTGATTTCGTATACTATTCATGTTGTATCCCGTTTGGGGGCCAATATTTACAAAGGAGACTCTGCCGAAATTTTCAGTAAATTTTTGATGTTTTAAAAACCGCATAATTCGGCTTATGCTATTGAAATTACTTGCTTTAAGTTGGTTTTTCCTACTCTCTACTACTCTTCTTGGTTTGGATTTCTGGGTTTTCGGTTTACTTAGATTACGTACGCCTCGAGACGTTCGTAGTTTAAGTGCCGGTCATGTTCCGTACTTTCGGGTCGTGACAAAGTTGGTATCAGAGCGTTAGGTTTTACCTTCGGAGCGTAGGATGACCCTTGGTTGATGGAATAGGTGACTAAAGTAGAGTGACGTACCGTTGGTATGTTCCGCGGCATATTTACGACACGCCACTCCACTTATGAAGCCTTAGGATGTACATTTCCTTGTTCAGTATTATATTCCTTCCTGATCTAGCCTCGTCGGTACCAGTTTGGTTTTGCTGCTACGGTTACCGGCAGGGAGAGCTACGGCTAGAGCTGCGGTCAGCACAAGCTCGTCACGAACGAGGACTGACCAGGGCGAAATTCCGGCGACACACGATTGCAGAGATGTGTCATTTTACTGTGTTTCCGCGCCACGAGCGTTTGGCGGATCGCCTTTATGAGGTTACTCGGAGGTGCTGATCGACACTAGAGGATTGAGCCACTGACAGAGGCCAGCCAGATTTTGATGACCGTTGGTGTGTTGCTTATTCATGATGGTCGAGACACTGTTCAGCGTGCAGATGAGCGAGCTAGTTATTGCTGCGAACGACGAGATATTGCCCCAGATGATGTCGTTAGTGCAGAACGAGTTGTACTAAGAGATGATAGAAGGTCGCTAGTCATCGAGGATGAATGACTAGGACATGTGGATCGTTCGCCTACCCTGATGCGAGGTCATCAGATAGATTGATTCCAGCTGGAGACGATTTCACGCGGAGACGTTGAGAGTCGACAGAGACGATCGAATGTCAGCAACCTATTATTCCAAGTTTTAAGTAGTCGGAAAGACATGCAGGCAATTCTATGGTCCCTCTAGAAGAATGAAACCCTAACTCGACTTAATGACCGTGTGAAAGCCTTTGAACCTTCGGGTTTGCGACAGTTCTACGGCGCCATTAGTGAGGCTTGGGTTTGCCCTTCTACGGCTGGACCACCGATGCTGTGGTATGTACTCGATACTATTAAACTGTGCCCAAAGGGGTGAGCTCTTGGGGGATTATGAGGTTTTGACGACTCGATCGGATGGCTCGACTTAATTCGGATGCTAGTTGGTGAGATGCATTCTTGGGAGACTCCAGATACGAGGATAGCCATTAGAGCTCAGTCCATGTAGCCGCGACGAGACGAGTCCAAGGCAGATGACATTAGAGAAAAGTGGAATAAGAGGTTCGCACCAGATCTAGATGAGATGACGTTCCACTCCGCCGACATCAGAGAGGCGATGCGCATGCCGAGGCATGGTACTTGGACTTACCTTCCAGAAGGAGTCGCGATGAGTATGCAGTCATTCCAGAGCAAGATGCAGATATAGGAAAGGACAATGACTTCCGGACAGTTGGCAGAGACGAGACATGGAAGAGACCGTGAGCAGGATTCCTTCCAGGACACTGCTGCAATGATACTTGCACCCAGGATCAGATGTGTCACGTATATTCAGAGAGCCAGAGGCCGATGCCAGTGATATGCTGTCTTATGAGTGGTCACAATGATTGACCGAGAAATGACCAGAGAAGTGCCAGAATGGGATCATCCCCGTTAGCACACCTGACCGGGCCGATGAGCCGATGGACCGAAAGATTGGTAATTCACAGTGAAGACCTTGACCCAGGAGTGGTCATGGTTGCGCACACCAGCAGGACAGAGTTCATGATCATCGACGAGACGTCCCACTAGTGACCGCGACAGTTGGCCGAGATTCTTAGAGGATGCGCTTGAGCAGTACTACTCCGCCATACTTGATTTTGGGTATTTTGGGCGATCTATTCGCAGGATTGATTTTGATGATTGAGTTTCATGATATTTGTTTTCATGGACCATGGTTGCACCTACTGAGTATTTACGATTTTGCACAGTGTTGCACTTGATATCATTTTCGTGCTTCAGTTTCACATGTTTGTGATTTTACGATTTTAAACAGTTGAGTTGGTTTTGTGCGTATGCATGCACACGATTTGGTTCCTGCACTCTGTATAGTTGATATATGCTTGCAGTGCAGTGATACGCCTCTCGTGCACTTAGATGCACTGGACTTCGATTTCGATGGTGATACTCGATATTTGTTTTGTGCACCTTGTGCACCTGATTGATTTTGCGCACGTTCGGCGCTTGATATTGGATTTCATGATTTCGTGCATGATGGATGCACCTGATTTGGATTTTTAGCGCCTGTTGGGCGCCTGTTACGAGATGCGATTTGGTGCACACCAGATGCACTAATTCGAGATTTTTCGTGCATGTCAGATGCACCTGATTTTGCTGTCAGGCACACACGTTGCCTACGACAGATGTTTCGTGCACACCCGATGCACTTAGATGTTGTTTCTGTGCGCATGTATGGCACATTCTTGGATTTTGATATCCGTGCGCACCAGACGCACGTAGCATTCATGTGCATATTTTGGGATTTATTTCGTATAGAGCAGTACGTTTTTATGATATTGCTATGTGATTTCGTACTGAGCAGGACTAGTCAGAGGACAGTATCTGAATATATTTTGCATGCATTGATAGTTATTGAGGGGATTTCCAAAAAGCGAGCTATAGCCTCAGTATTTACCTACGTGTCTGATATGACACGAAATGTTTAAAACAAGGAGACCCTTCTATTGTTTCCAAAACGGCGGAACGTACATTTCAAACAAAAGTATATATGTATATAGTTATTTTCTTATGGTAGGCGTCCGCCACTGTGCAGTGTTATACGCGTGCACAGCGACTTAAGGAGATTTGGCATGCATTTCCTTCAAATACTTACATATATAGATTCGATATTTACATGTATAGTTTCGAGTTATGGCATAGTGGTTTTGATTTGGATTTGGCATTGATGTCTTCTCCATGACTCCGATGATTGCGGGATGCTTGACGGAGTTTCGATTTGAGTTATATGCTCATTTTTCAAGCGCATGCGCTGCGCTACGATTTGTTTTATGTAGTTACAATTTCGGAGCCCCGACGACTTGATGGTTTTTCTTAGATGTTTTAGTATTTGGGGGAGTTTGAATTTAAATTCGGGGATCGAATTTCTTTAAGGGGGGAAGATTGTAACGTTTTGAAAATCGTTTCGGTGAAATTTCAAAAAAATCGGTAAAATAAGGGTGTTTTCGGTAAAAAGTCAAAATACAAATATCTTATTATAAAAATTAAATATACATATTCTAGCTATGTAATTGCTATTATTTGGTGTTTATTGAGCCGCTGGTGAAATTTCAAATTTTCTGAAAAAAATATTATTTTATTATTATTTTAAGCCGTCACTAATACATTTAATTAGGGAAAATTACAAATTGGAATGAGTTGAAACAAATTTTGTGCATCATAAAACATTAAATAAAAATTTATCATGTGGTTTTTGGAACGAAATCATTTGCCAAAACGGTTTAGAAATTATTGAAGAAAAAAGGTTTTTTTTTTAGCGTAAATGGATGTTTGGGGTACTGTATTTATCATTTTCCATCACCCCACACCCATACCCACACTCACACACCCCCATTTTCCCTCCCCCTTGGCTGAATTCAGCAGCCCCCCCTCTCTTGTCCCCACTTGTTTTGCAAAAGAAAAGAAAAGGAAAAGAAAGGATAAAAGAATGTATAAGAATGGGCCTTTGACTTTTCTTTGACTTTGAAACCAACACTCTCTCTCTCTCACTCTCCCACTCACCTCACCCTCCCCATTTTCGGCCAGAAACAGCCCCCCCCCCATTTTCTCCAAGTATCCATCTTCCTTCACCTCCATTTCCTTCAAAAAAAATCAACAAAAATCAACACAAACCCTCACAAAATCAAAATCCGACTCCTACCCATTTCTCTATAGCCAAAATTGCATGGATCTAGGGAACAAGATTCCAATTTGGGAGGCTATGTGTGTGCTTGTGGATCTTCAATTCATTGGGTATAAATTCTAACCATTTTTGCTTAATTAGTTAGTTAATTTCTTAAGGCTAAGTTGTTAAAATGTTAATTTTGCTCTTGTTGCTAATTTGAGAATTCAAGAGTATGGTTTGAAGCTAATTTGGGTTTAA
Organism: Agapanthus africanus; assembly: GCA_030015575.1. NCBI lineage: Eukaryota > Viridiplantae > Streptophyta > Magnoliopsida > Asparagales > Amaryllidaceae > Agapanthus > Agapanthus africanus. The sequence goes on along the minus strand of JASDDO010000014.1, from coordinate 544,693,475 downwards.
CCATCACTAATAGGATAATCAAGTGTAGATTATCATCTTGTGGAAATGTAAAACCTAATCTAATTGCTAGTTGCAATTTGTTAATTTAAAATTTGCAATAAATAAGCTTTTATGTAAACTAGATTTTTATGAAATGCATATATATGTGAGATTTAAATCTAGTTAGGGTTTTATATCATTTGAACATGGTTTAAGTGTGTAATTTATCATATTAAGGCATGTTAAATCAAACCTAGTAACTAGTTTGCAAATTGTATCTTAGAATTTTACTATTTAAGCTAAATTGCAAACTAGAATTTTGGGATTTATGGAAATGAGTAAGTTTAAAATCTAGTAATGGTTTGGGTAGCTTAGTTAAGATATTTAGTGAGCATTGTAGCCACTAAAATCATTAAAACATTTAGTTTTGTACTAAAATGGAAAAGTTTGCTTACTAGGTTTTCGGAAAAATCGCTTTTAAAGTGAGTTTGAGGTTTTTGTGAATTCTAACATATTTCATATTATAATTAGTGTTTGTGAATGCGCAAATGGGTGCGTTTGGGTTTTTCTCGATGGTTTGACATTTGGACATCGACATCGAGTGTTGGTTTGGCTATTTTTTCATGCGTAGGTGATAGGTTTAGACCTATGTGTGATACGCGTGCCGATTTGGTTTTCGTATGCCGTTTCGATTTCGAATTGGGTTTTTAATGCGATGCAATATGTCATGATACGTAGGTACCCTCATGAGGACTTCGAGAAGACAAGCAAGCGCGTGGCGACATCGATTTCGGCAAGCGAGGACCAGGTGAGTAGATTTATATCTACGGGGAGAAGTCGGGTGGATGGCGTATAGCCCCCCCGCAGTCCGTAATTAGTACTATGTAGTATATTTTTATTTGTGATAGTTAGTGTGTTATGGTTAGTTAGGGGTAGAAAAACTAGCGTAGTTCCTAGTTGCGAACCATAGGATAGATTTGCACCCACACGCATACACTTGTGTGTTTCTTATACTTGCACGGTGTTTGATGATATGGGATGACTTTGGAGTTGAGTCGATGATGTGGGCTTTGTGCCGCGAGATCGGTGATTTGATATGATTCGTATTTGGGATACGAAATGTGATTCTTGCGGGTTCGGGATGTGTGTTTACCCCCGCATTCATACTTTGTAGATGATATCAGTTGTACTAGACTTAGATCAGTACCCCAGATTATATGATATGATAAGTGATATCTGAAATGTGATGAGATAGTGTGATATTGAACCGTACCCAGCTTTTGGGATGCCGTACGACGATTTACCGTAAGAGCCTATATTGATGATAGATCCGCGCTCATGACTCGAGGATGTCAGATGATATACTGTATCGTACGCGATACTATTGAGGCGGGATCACCGACTTATATATATTTATATATCGACTCAGATGTTAGGCGGTTTCCTTACCTGTAGCTCAGCTTGTTAGTTCGGCCGTATAGTTTAGTGTAGTTGTTAGAGTAGATTAGACTTCTTACCTATTTCAAAAACTAACGAATCGTGGGCATTTTTAAAGACAGCTCAAGGGAATCTACGGACATTTCAAAAACGACGTATCTTTTCATAAAAACACCGTAGCCCTATTTTCAAAACCCCGTGATTCGTGTTATTTCAAAAGGCACCATTCGTAGGACTTATATTAGATTAATGCAGATTAGTTTTGGTTACGTCTAGTTTCAGCTCCCACTCTTTTTTTTTGTGGTTCGCTTTGCATCGCATTCTTATATTATGTTTCATACTCCATTTTAATATCATGCTGATAGGACACCAGCACCATTACCGATGATGCGTATGTACCACGTACACTTACTTGCCGGCTCACACACATCTTCATCGGTAATTGCCATGTCACGTACACCTTAGAAAATATATTATTGCTTGACATAGCCTATTAGCGAATAGTTTGGACATTGTAGTTATTACCTGCTACTTCATGCATACTGTTATTCATTGTTATGCCGCATTCATGGATTCTCATGCATATATTCACTATTTTGCATGCTATTGAGGTTTGGATTTGGATTTCAATGAGATTTTCTGGATTTGGAGGAAAACCGCAAAAACACAAACATATTCTCTCTTTTAAAATAAAAAGTGCGGTTTTCCCATGATGTATGAGTCGTCCACCATGAGTTTGCTGATGGATTTGGAAACCCGATTCGAGGAGACGGATGAACCGTTTCGGGTACATGGTGGACCCGGTGCGGTACCCCGGGGCAAGAGGAATGTGGTGATGACGTTGAGCCTGGCAGGGGAGTACTACCTACCGGTGATTTTACCCGACGCGTCGGATATCCGGAGGATACCGTCGTGGTCTTGAGATTTATGGTAGGGGCCGGTCTGGACTGACGGCGCCCTAGATATTGTGGTTGAGACTTTGAGATATCGGGATATTGGGATTTCGTTTGTGCCGATGCTAGGCACAGTTTTATGCTGATTTCATTATGGTACCTCATTTTAAAAATACAAGGGAAATTTCACTAAAGTATGAAAACAGCTGCTTCATGTAAATGTATTCTGTTTTCACGCATTCATATCTCATTCTTATGATATATTGCTACCTGAAGCACTGACACGGGCACATGAAATTATACTCGGGTTAGATTTTACCCTAGACATTGTCATAGGCTGCCTGTTATACATATATTGAGGATATTTTCTGATCATTGACCTAGGTTGCGTTATTTATGCGATTTCTGTGCGTAGATATTTTTCTATTCACGAGTTGGCAACTCACCCCCGTTGTGCCCCAGTTTCTTGCAGGTTTGCCGTACAGGTTTCTTTACGGCTTTGCGGGCTCAGTTTCATTCGGGTGACTTGCTAGTAGGTGGGTTTTTCTTGTATCGTACCCATCATATTACCTTGTATAATATTATTCCATTGTATCTAGTAAATTCCATCAACCAAACATGTATTTTTTGAGATAGAGACCAGTGTTGTTTATTCTTTCGACCTTAGAGTCGCTCGTTTTATTTCTGGTGGTTTTGAGTTTCCTTTTGAGTTTTGATCCTCGCCGTTGGCGTTGTATATTTTATTGTTTGTGTGGTTGTGACCGTCGTTTAACGAAGAGCTAGCTCCCGCTTGGGGATGCCTTTTTCTTGATTTCGTATACTATTCATGTTGTATCCCGTTTGGGGGCCAGTATTTACAAAGGAGACTCTGCCGAAATTTTCAGTAAATTTTTGATGTTTTAAAAACCGCATATTTCGGCTTATGCTATTGAAATTACTTGCTTTAAGTTGGTTTTTCCTACTCTCTACTACTCTTCTTGGTTTGGATTTCTGGGTTTTCGGTTTACTTAGATTACGTACGCCTCGAGACGTTCGTAGTTTAAGTGCCGGTCATGTTCCGTACTTTCGGGTCGTGACAAAGTTGGTATCAGAGCGTTAGGTTCTACCTTCGGAGCGTAGGATGACCCTTGGTTGATGGAATAGGTGACTAAAGTAGAGTGACGTACCGTTGGTATGTTCCGCGGCATATTTACGACACGCCACTCCACTTATGAAGCCTTAGAATGTACATTTCCTTGTTCAGTATTATATTCCTTCCTGATCTAGCCTCGTCGGTACCAGTTTGGTTTTGCTGCTACGGTTACCGGCAGGGAGAGCTACGGCTAGAGCTGCGGTCAGCACAAGCTCGTCACGAACGAGGACTGACCAGGGGCAAAATTCCGGCGACACACGATTGCAGAGATGTGTCATTTTACTGTGTTTCCGCGCCACGAGCGTTTGGCGGATCGCCTTTATGAGATTACTCGGAGGTGCTGATCGACACTAGAGGATTGAGCCACTGACAGAGGCCAGCCAGATTTTGATAACCGTTGGTGTGTTGCTTATTCATGATGGTCGAGACACTGTTCAGCGTGCAGATGAGCGAGCTAGTTATTGCTGCGAACGACGAGATATTGCCCCAGATGATGTCGTTAGTGCAGAACGAGTTGTACTAAGAGATGATAGAAGGTCGCTAGTCATCGAGGATGAATGACTAGGACATGTGGATCGTTCGCCTACCCTGATGCGAGGTCATCAGATAGATTGATTCCAGCTGGAGACGATTTCACGCGGAGACGTTGAGAGTCGACAGAGACGATTGAATGTCAGCAACCTATTATTCCAAGTTTTAAGTAGTCGGAAAGACATGCAGGCAATTCTATGGTCCCTCTAGAAGAATGAAACCCTAACTCGACTTAATGACCGTGTGAAAGCCTTTGAACCTTCGGGTTTGCGGCAGTTCTACGGCGCCATTAGTGAGGCTTGGGTTTGCCCTTCTACGGCTGGACCACCGATGCTGTGGTATGTACTCGATACTATTAAACTGTGCCCAAGGGGGTGAGCTCTTGGGGGATTATGAGGTTTTGACGACTCGATCGGATGGCTCGACTTAATTCGGATGCTAGTTGGTGAGATGCATTCTTGGGAGACTCCAGATACGAGGATAGCCGTTAGAGCTCAGTCCATGCAGCCGCGACGAGACGAGTCCAAGGCAGACGACATTAGAGAAAAGTGGAATAAGAGGTTCGCACCAGATCTAGATGAGATGACGTTCCACTCCGCCGACATCAGAGAGGCGATGCGCATGCCGAGGCATGGTACTTGGACTTACCTTCCAGAAGGAGTTGCGATGAGTATGCAGTCATTCCAGAGCAAGATGCAGATATAGGAAAGGACAATGAATTCCGGACAGTTGGCAGAGACGAGACATGGAAGAGACCGTGAGCAGGATTCCTTCCAGGACACTGCTGCAATGATACTTGCACCCAGGATCAGATGTGTCACGTATATTCAGAGAGCCAGAGGCCGATGCCAGTGATATGCTGTCTTATGAGTGGTCGCAATGATTGACCGAGAAATGACCAGAGAAGTGCCAGAATGGGATCATCCCCGTTAGCACACCTGACCGGGCCGATGAGCCGATGGACCGAAAGATTGGTAATTCACAGTGAAGACCTTGACCCAGGAGTGGTCATGGTTGCGCACACCAGCAGGACAGAGTTCATGATCATCGACGAGACGTCCCACTAGTGACCGCGACAGTTGGCCGAGATTCTTAGAGGATGCGCTTGAGCAGTACTACTCCGCCATACTTGATTTTGGGTATTTTGGGCGATCTATTCGCAGGATTGATTTTGATGATTGAGTTTCATGATATTTGTTTTCATGGACCATGGTTGCACCTACTGAGTATTTACGATTTTGCACAGTGTTGCACTTGATATCATTTTCGTGCTTCAGTTTCACATGTTTGTGATTTTACGATTTTAAACAGTTGAGTTGGTTTTGTGCGTATGCATGCACACGATTTGGTTCCTGCACTCTGTATAGTTGATATATGCTTGCAGTGCAGTGATACGCCTCTCGTGCACTTAGATGCACTGGACTTCGATTTCGATGGTGATACTCGATATTTGTTTTGTGCACCTTGTGCACCTGATTGATTTTGCGCACGTTCGGCGCTTGATATTGGATTTCATGATTTCGTGCATGATGGATGCACCTGATTTGGATTTTTAGCGCCTGTTGGGCGCCTGTTACGAGATGCGATTTGGTGCACACCAGATGCACTAATTCGAGATTTTTCGTGCATGTCAGATGCACCTGATTTTGCTGTCAGGCACACACGTTGCCTACGACAGATGTTTCGTGCACACCCGATGCACTTAGATGTTGTTTCTGTGTGCATGTATGGCACATTCTTGGATTTTGATATCCGTGCGCACCAGACGCACGTAGCATTCATGTGCATATTTTGGGATTTATTTCGTATAGAGCAGTACGTTTTTATGATATTGCTATGTGATTTCGTACTGAGCAGGACTAGTCAGAGGACAGTATCTGAATATATTTTGCATGCATTGATAGTTATTGAGGGGATTTCCAAAAAGCGAGCTATAGCCTCAGTATTTACCTACGTGTCTGATATGACACGAAATGTTTAAAACAAGGAGACCCTTCTATTGTTTCCAAAACGGCGGAACGTACATTTCAAACAAAAGTATATATGTATATAGTTATTTTCTTATGGTAGGCGTCCGCCACTGTGCAGTGTTATACGCGTGCACAGCGACTTAAGGAGATTTGGCATGCATTTCCTTCAAATACTTACATATATAGATTCGATATTTACATGTATAGTTTCGAGTTATGGCATATTGGTTTTGATTTGGATTTGGCATTGATGTCTTCTCCATGACTCCGATGATTGCGGGATGCTTGACGGAGTTTCGATTTGAGTTATATGCTCATTTTTCAAGCGCATGCGCTGCGCTACGATTTGTTTTATGTAGTTACAATTTCGGAGCCCCGACGACTTGATGGTTTTTCTTAGATGTTTTAGTATATGGGGGAGTTTGAATTTAAATTCGGGGACCGAATTTCTTTAAGGGGGGAAGATTGTAACGTTTTGAAAATCGTTTCGGTGAAATTTCGAAAAAATCGGTAAAATAAGGGTGTTTTCGGTAAAAAGTCAAAATACAAATAACTTATTATAAAAATTAAATATACATATTCTAGCTATGTAATTGCTATTATTTGGTGTTTATTGAGCCGCTGGTGAAATTTCAAATTTTCTGAAAAAAATATTATTTTATTATTATTTTAAGCCGTCACTAATACATTTAATTAGGGAAAATTACAAATTGGAATGAGTTGAAACAAATTTTGTGCATCATAAAACATTAAATAAAAATTTATCATGTGGTTTTTGGAACGAAATCATTTGCCAAAACGGTTTAGAAATTATTGAGGAAAAAAGGCTTTTTTTTAGCGTAAATGGATGTTTGGGGTACTGTATTTATCATTTTCCATCACCCCACACCCATACCCACACTCACACACCCCCATTTTCCCTTCCCCTTGGCTGAATTCATCAGCCCCCCCTCTCTTGTCCCCACTTGTTTTGCAAAAGAAAAGAAAAGGAAAAGAAAGGATAAAAGAATGTATAAGAATGAGCCTTTGACTTTTCTTTGACTTTGAAACCAACACTCTCTCTCTCTCACTCTCCCACTCACCTCACCCTCCCCATTTTCGGCCAGAAACAGCCCCCCCCCCCATTTTCTCCAAGTATCCATCTTCCTTCACCTCCATTTCCTTCAAAAAAAATCAACAAAAATCAACACAAACCCTCACAAAATCAAAATCCGACTCCTACCCATTTCTCTATAGCCAAAATTGCATGGATCTAGGGAACAAGATTCCAATTTGGGAGACTATGTGTGTGCTTGTGGATCTTCAATTCATTGGGTATAAATTCTAACCATTTTTGCTTAATTAGTTAGTTAATTTCTTAAGGCTAAGTTGTTAAAGTGTTAATTTTGCTCTTGTTGCTAATTTGAGAATTCAAGAGTATGGTTTGAAGCTAATTTGGGTTTAACCATCACTAATAGGATAATCAAGTGTAGATTATCATCTTGTGGAAATGTAAAACCTAATCTAGTTGCTAGTTGCAATTTGTTAATTTAAAATTTGCAATAAATAAGTTTTTATGTAAACTAGATTTTTATGAAATGCATATATATGTGAGATTTAAATCTAGTTAGGGTTTTATATCATTTGAACATGGTTTAAGTGTGTAATTTATCATATTAAGGCATGTTAAATCAAACCTAGTAACTAGTTTGCAAATTGTATCTTAGAATTTTACTATTTAAGCTAAATTGCAAACTAGAATTTTGGGATTTATGGAAATGAGTAAGTTTAAAATCTAGTAATGGTTTGGGTAGCTTAGTTAAGATATTTAGTGAGCATTGTAGCCACTAAAATCATTAAAACATTTAGTTTTGTACTAAAATGGAAAAGTTTGCTTACTAGGTTTTCGGAAAAATCGCTTTTAAAGTGAGTTTGAGGTTTTTGTGAATTCTAACATATTTCATATTATAATTAGTGTTTGTGAATGCGCAAATGGGTGCGTTTGGGTTTTTCTCGATGGTTTGACGTTTGGACATCGACATCGAGTGTTGGTTTGGCTATTTTTGCATGCGTAGGTGATAGGTTTAGACCTATGTGTGATACGCGTGTCGATTTGGTTTTCGTATGCCGTTTCAATTTCGAATTGGGTTTTTAATGCGATGCAATGTGTCATGATACTTAGGTACCCTCACGAGGACTTCGAGAAGACAAGCAAGCGCGTGGCGACATCGATTTCGGTAAGCGAGGACCAGGTGAGTAGATTTATATCTACGGGGAGAAGTCGGGTGGATGGCGTATAGCACCCCCGCAGTCCGTAATTAGTACTATGTAGTATATTTTTATTTGTGATAGTTAGTGTGTTATGGTTAGTTAGGGGTAGAAATAACTAGCGTAGTTCCTAGTTGCGAACCATAGGATAGATTTGCACCCACACGCATACACTTGTGTGTTTCTTATACTTGCACGGTGTTTGATGATATGGGATGACTTTGGAGTTGAGTATATGATGTGGGCTTTGTGCCGCGAGATCGGTGATTTGATATGATTCGTATTTAGGATACGAAATGTGATTCTTGCGGGTTCGGGATGTGTGTTTACCCCCGCATTCATACTTTGTAGATGATATCAGTTGTACTAGACTTAGATCAGTACCCCAGATTATATGATATGATAAGTGATATCTGAAATGTGATGAGATAGTGTGATATTGAACCGTACCCAGCTTTTGGGATGCCGTACGACGATTTACCGTACGAGCCTATATTGATGATAGATCCGCGCTCATGACTCGAGGATGTCAGATGATATACTGTATCGTACGCGATACTATTGAGGCGGGATCACCGACTTATATATATTTATATATCGACTCAGATGTTAGGCGGTTTCCTTACCTGTAGCTCAGCTTGTTAGTTCGGCCGTATAGTTTAGTGTAGTTGTTAGAGTAGATTAGACTTCTTACCTATTTCAAAAACTAACGAATCGTGGGCATTTTTAAAGACAGCTCAAGGGAATCTACGGACATTTCAAAAACGACGTATCTTTTCATAAAAACACCGTAGCCCTATTTTCAAAACCCCATGATTCGTGTTATTTCAAAAGGCACCATTCGTAGGACTTATATTAGATTAATGCAGATTAGTTTTGGTTACGTCTAGTTTCAGCTCCCACTCTTTTTTTTGTGGTTCGCTTTGCATCGCATTCTTATATTATGTTTCATACTCCATTTTAATATCATGCTGATAGGACACCAGCACCATTACCGATGATGCGTATGTACCACGTACACTTACTTGCCGGCTCACACACATCTTCATCGGTAATTGCCATGTCACGTACACCTTAGAAAATATATTATTGCTTGACATAGCCTATTAGCGAATAGTTTGGACATTGTAGTTATTACCTGCTACTTCATGCATACTGTTATTCATTGTTATGCCGCATTCATGGATTCTCATGCATATATTCACTATTTTGCATGCTATTGAGGTTTGGATTTGGATTTCAATGAGATTTTCTGGATTTGGAGGAAAACCGCAAAAACACAAATAAACATATTCTCTCTTTTAAAATAAAAAGTGCGGTTTTCCCATGATGTATGAGTCGTCCACCATGAGTTTGCTGATGGATTTGGAAACCCGATTCGAGGAGACGGATGAACCGTTTCGGGTACATGGTGGACCCGGTGCGGTACCCCGGGGCAAGAGGAATGTGGTGATGACGTTGAGCCTGGCAGGGGAGTACTACCTACCGGTGATTTTACCCGACGCGTCGGATATCCGGAGGATACCGTCGTGGTCTTGAGATTTATGGTAGGGGCCGGTCTGGACTGACGGCGCCCTAGATATTGTGGTTGAGACTTTGAGATATCGGGATATTGGGATTTCGTTTGTGCCGATGCTAGGCACAGTTTTATGCTGATTTCATTATGGTACCTCATTTTAAAAATACAAGGGAAATTTCACTAAAGTATGAAAACAGCTGCTTCATGTAAATGTATTCTGTTTTCACGCATTCATATCTCATTCTTATGATATATTGCTACCTGAAGCACTGACACGGGCACATGAAATTATACTCGGGTTAGATTTTACCCTAGACATTGTCATAGGCTGCCTGTTATACATATATTGAGGATATTTTCTGATCATTGACCTAGGTTGCGTTATTTATGCGATTTCTGTGCGTAGATATTTTTCTATTCACGAGTTGGCAACTCACCCCCGTTGTGCCCCAGTTTCTTGCAGGTTTGCCGTACAGGTTTCTTTACGGCTTTGCGGGCTCAGTTTCATTCGGGTGACTTGCTAGTAGGTGGGTTTTTCTTGTATCGTACCCATCATATTACCTTGTATAATATTATTCCGTTGTATCTAGTAAATTCCATCAACCAAACATGTATTTTTTGAGATAGAGACCAGTGTTGTTTATTCTTTCGACCTTAGAGTCGCTCGTTATATTTCTGGTGGTTTTGAGTTTCCTTTTGAGTTTTGATCCTCGCCGTTGGCGTTGTATATTTTATTGTTTGTGTGGTTGTGACCGTCGTTTAACGAAGAGCTAGCTCCCTCTTGGGGATGCCTTTTTCTTGATTTCGTATACTATTCATGTTGTATTCCGTTTGGGGGCCAGTATTTACAAAGGAGACTCTGCCGAAATTTTCAGTAAATTTTTGATGTTTTAAAAACCGCATAATTCGGCTTATGCTATTGAAATTACTTGCTTTAAGTTGGTTTTTCCTACTCTCTACTACTCTTCTTGGTTTGGATTTCTGGATTTTCGGTTTACTTAGATTACGTACGCCTCGAGACGTTCGTAGTTTAAGTGCCGGTCATGTTCCGTACTTTCGGGTCGTGACAAAGGCTTCGTTCATTTCTGAACTTTTCCTCTTGTGTATGTTCTGTATATTAAGAACTGTATTTTGATTTAGAACGTATATACCATTACATAACGTACCAAACCCAATCAACACTTGATTAAGGAAAATGTTCATAACATTTTCCTCTAATGCAAAGTTATATCCTTCTTTATGTAATAAAGAAACGGATATTATATTGCACATCATCTTTGGTACGAAATAACAGTCACTCAGATTAAATGTATTACCATTTGGTAATACTAGGTGATATTCGCTAACTGCTTTGGCTGCAACAATTGCTCCATTCCCTACTCTGAGAGACATATCACCATTTCCTAGTTCTCTACTTCTCTTTAACCCATGTAATAGATTACAAATATGGGATCTTGATCCGGTATCTAATACCCAGGACGTAGAGCAGACTGAGAAACAGTTATCAATAACTAACACACCCGAAGAAGAAGCATCAGAATGCTCCTTCTTCGTTCGGGTGGCGTGGGAATCCTGGCATTCCCCTATTCCTTGCCCAGACTTATGACAGGTGTCATAAGATAGAGCGGAACCAATGTTCCCCAGCCCAGTATAATAAGCGGGTTCGGTCAATACATCCATATTATTATCTTGATTACGGCGTGTCATGGTCGCTACCTGGAGAGAGAGAGAGAAGAAAACACTTTAGCGTTTGCTCTTGCAAGATTAGATTGGTTATTATCTTATCTAATCAGGATGGCTCCCACTGATTTTATCAAATCTTCCTTCAAACCCTAAAAGGTAAGATTTGCCGGGATTAATTACACCCTACAAGTTCGCCAATCGGTCAGCCAGGCAGGTGTTGGTACTACGAGAGAGTCTCCCCGTGCTTTCGCATGGAACTAATTAAATAATCTCATTTTCGCATGGGCATTACCCAGTTAACACCTTTCTTAGACACCTACTGGATTAGCTAATTGTAAAGTGGAAAACTCTCCCAGGAGTAACACTTACTCGTAGTGGGTATCGAGATCCAACTATCATATAGAAGGTATGCAATCTCATTGCAAATTTCAATACTTGAAATTCCCAATATCTGTTTTTACCCCTAACGACCTATAATCTTGACGGAGGCTAACAAACCATAGGCCGCTAATCAAGTTCAACCCATCATTTCGTAATTGAATTAAACCCACCCGCACGACCCTTGAAGGAGGCCAACAAGGTCGTACGACTACCCTAATCCAATCGCATCAACATACGGCAGATAAGCACTAATCAACAACCGCACACTATGCCTTGACGGAGGCCAACAAACGCAGCACGAATACTAAATAGCACTTATCTGAAATGACAGAGGGCTACAACTGGTTTTGAAGAAAACCGTTAGCGTAATGAACTTATCGTTGTAGAATCTAGTGATTTGAAAAGGAGTGGTTTAAGCTTCGCTTTTAAAATCGAGTAGTTTTCAAAATAAACCGAGTGGGTTGGAGCATATGCTAGTTTTGCTAAAGAGATCATTCCCGGTGAAGGGATCTAGGCTCTTTCCTCATCGAATGAGGTGCTGGGTATTCATAATAGAATACCACTATGCAAAGCAAGAACTATAACTACCTTTTTGAAAAATTTGATTCTACAACATCTTTTAGGTTTCTTTTCTTTTCATTAATCTCATTAATGACGTCCCATCATTTATGTTTCTTAAATATCACAGAAGAAACGAAAATAAAACACACATATATGCCATCCGCATTCGCCACAGGGACCCGGGTCTTCACCGTAAGGTTACTTAACTTACGGCAGGGCGGGGTCAGGACTAGCGCGGATGCAAAACATATATAGTATCTACTAGTATATCATATATATAAGTAGCATTTGTCTCACGCAGTTATATGATCACATCACATCGATCAGCAGAAGCAAACATATGAAATATAGGATATACTAGGAGGTCTGTGTTTTAAATTAAGCCAGTAATGAAAAACACAGATTCCACGGTCGTGATGAATAGCCAAGCCCACATCCCTAGACCCCTACGAGAGCGGCAAGCAACCCTACCAATTCTACAGTTAGGAGACCGGTCTCGAATCCTCGAGATGGCCTCCCACTGGACTCTAGAACCCGGTTACTTGTGCTCCCCTCCTTGGGTCTATCCTAATGCGGAAAAATAAATAATATACATCAAATGGTGAAAACAACCTCAACCCGGAAGTGTCCCAATAAAAGAATATTACATACAAATTTTTACATGAATGAAAATTGAAAAACTCTCATCTCACGTAACCCCCCCTCCCACCCGGCTATTCAATCACGGCGATCTAATATAACATATCAACCAGCAACACAATAACATCACATGTCATCAACGTAAGTAAATATGCGTATCCCTAATGTCGTTGACGTATAGCAACGAGATCGGGGATACTTTCACATATTACACTTACGGTCACAGAAAAGAAATGAAAACTACAATAATTAGAATCTGCATCATCCTTAGACATCATAAACCCGGAATATCACATATTCCGTATTTCATGCCTAACCCTATAAACCTTGCATTTAAGTCTCGAATTGAAAACACTTTTTCAAAAACAAGTCGGGCAATTCAACAAGATTCCTGATAAAATGATCGAATGCTCGTCGGGAACTTTAGTAGATGGCCGTGTTGGGATTCCAGAAGCGCCCCGGCCATCAATCCGTGGCCAAATGCGGAACAAAATTTTCAAAAAACGGCGCTAACGGAACCCTAGTCTACGGATCGTCCCATAAACCCTAGATAACAAAAACAAGCATAAGGTTAGAGTGATTATACCGAATAGATCCGTGTCCTTCGGTCTTCAACCATCATCCCAAGCTCCTCGTGGCTTCCTTGATCAAGCTTGATCTCCGGTCTTCCTCCATCGAAGATGATTCACCCGAGAGTCTATACAACGAGCTCTAACCTCATATCCGAGGCAACTAGGGCACCTAGATTGCTACTCTAGATACCGTAGATGAAGTAGAGAGTGATGAAGGATTAATTTGTCTCAAGACACCCAAGGATTCTCAACTCATGAGAGGGTTTGGATGGAGCTGGAGGAAGAAGAAGATGCCATGAGAATGAGGTGTTGAAAGCAACTCAAGAAAAATGATGGCTAAGTCTTTTGTTTGTTGTGAGATTATTAAATAAATAATGACGCCATCCAAAAAAGTATCCCATGCCACCAAAATATCTAGAGTCAACCAAAATATCTCAAGTCAACAATAATCTCACAATAAACAAAACCTTAAGCATGCTTAGTAAAGTAACCATGGGTCATTACCAAGCCATGCCACAAAAATGCAATAAACACCTCATCCTACACCTCAATAACCTTTTAATCCAAAAAAGTCTAAACCATGATGAGGTGTAATCTTCTAAAAGTAATCTTGTAATAAATTACAAGAATACCCCTCAACTGTATATACATACCCGCATCCGTATTCCGAAGAATACGAATACAAAGAGGCGAAAACAATCCAACAAATATAATACTAGGATCCGGCTTAAACCAAAGCCCACTAGTATTATCCGTCCGAACATTATCCGTGCACAAGTACACGTATGTGATCGAACCCTGCCATAAAACCATACGGCCTCTACAACGTTTCACCCGAAGAAGGGAAACCCTCTATGTGGAACTCTAAAGACTCGTCAATACGCTGGCAGTGGGTTTAACCACAAGCACATCAGCGGCACTAGCTGTACGTAACGGCTACCCAGGTATTGAGCGAAAAGGAGGCCGACGAGCAAACTCATCGTGAAACCCTACTGAGCCTGATAGTGACAATATCCATACAGTCCGGTCCGTTCATCTATGAGTATCGCATATTGAGTCTAGGGGGTGGATAAAGTCAGACCCCTAATAACGTGACATTTAGTGTCGGTATGAAGCCCATCACCACCTGAGAAACTACTGATCCGAATCAGTAATTCTCGACTACCTTGGCCAAGGATTTCTGGTGATGGCCACATGTGCACACCGCGACATCAACCCCCAATACCGGGAGAGACGAATCCCCTGACGATCCGCTCACTGCCTCCATATGGCTCGGGACTGTACCCAACTAAAACCTGTTTGCGTGACTCCTTTGAGCTGTGGTAGGGTAGTAATCAAAGCACAGTGGGAACTCACACGAGACAAATGACGATCTTAGGTCGATAGACTAACCTGTACACATGTCACCAGAGAACTGCTATCTGACAATAGGTATAATACCAACTAGTATGTTCCCGGCGAGTCCGTCCGGTGTACTCATAACCCAATGAGCACCTGTATGCATCTTGAGTGAACAAACTGACACAAATGGCTTGTGAGACCGGCCACCGCCCCTCGTCGAGGTCTCAATCAGTATACACTAGTCTACTCTGGAGTATCGATGCCCAGTCTTGAAACTCCCTCGACTAGGGACATTTAAGGATGTGCCTATAGACTACCCAGATCCTACGTATATGATCACCATCATACTGCTGGTAGTCAAGCAAGAATCCTAAGGGCTCTATCAACATGTAATAGTGATCTGTAGTGTCACCTGAAGCATGTTGATTGTTACATTTTTGTCGTGTCGTATTTAGAAAGAATTTTGAAATTAGCGCAATCAAAAACGGTGTCGCGTGTAGCAAGCCGTGATGAGTACGGGTCGTCCGCGGGGAGATGGTAGGATTTTAGGCTTGTTTTAATGAGTTAACGTGTTTTTAGTTTGTTGTTTATACTAACTGATGAAATAAGGATATGTTCAATTAAAGGACTTGTTAAAGGTAGTTTTAAGTTAGTTTGTGCGAGGATGGTGTTTGCCGCTTTTTTATAGACCCAACTTTGGTATCGACACTAAGGTAATAGGCAACAACGTGGATTAGGGAACTTGAAAAACGGTATTTGCGGTTTTGAGCTAAATCCGTATTCCTTGTCCCTTGTCCTTCCGTTGATGTCTCTTGATCTTAGTCTTCGGCAAACCACTAGCAATCCGGTCACGATTAGGATTCACCGCTATCGTGATAGGATAGAATGCCTAACGGAGCGGAATTGCGAGTGGTTTGCTCGGAGTTTCAATTGCAAAGTTAGGGTTTTTAAGGTTTAGCAAAAACACATCTTCAAACACAAACTAACCATATTCTACTCTTAACAAGTGAATCGATTACTCGCACATATTCATAACACCAAAATGAAAAAGAAAAGAGCAATGCAACATTAACAAAAATAGCAAGAAAAGAAAGACAAGAGAGAGAACCAATAAATCAATGTGCAAAAACCTTCGGTGCGTTCTTTGATCCCGTATCAACGTGAAATCCAAATACCAAAGTTTAAGGTTGCAAGCTCACTTAAGAGGTTGTAAGATCAAAGTAAAGCAAGGATTTCACAAGTTTAAGTATGAAAAGAGCAAGACATGGTAATAAAATGAGAACTTTTTATTGAATTACAAACAAGTTACAAGTGTTCTTGAAGTCAAGAACCTAAGCCTTAAGCTTGCAAGTTCAAATAAGAAGTTGCAAGGTCAAGACAAAGGGGCAAGAGCTCAAGAGTTCAAAGAGAAACAAGTTACAAATTACAAGAGTTCTAACACAAAACTAGAGAAAAAAGTATATATCCTCTCCCCTTGCCCTTTGGCCTGGTATTTATAGGCAAAAAAGAAAAATAAACAAATAATAAAAACAGGATGAGGTGGCAGCAGGGAAGGGCCCACAGAAAACTGGGGGTAATTGGAGGCAGGGGGTCGGCCAGCTCGGCCAGAACATGAATGTGGCCGGCCACTTTGGTGAGTGCATGGCTCGTCTTGGAAGTGTGGTCTTGTGTGCTCCCATATATCACAATGGTGCTGCTAGATTTCTCTAATTTAACCTGGTTTGCACTCTTGGATTTGGAGGGAAACTAGATACTTCAAATCACTTCATAATCTTTTGCATTCAATGCATATTTAATGCACATCGCTTCTCATGCCCACTTGCCTTGCATCATGGCAGCCCCTTCCCATGGTCCATGCTCCAAGAGTTGTGTTCACACATGCTATGTGTTGGACCAAAAATGTGTACACTTTATTTGTTTGCAAAATAACTCTTGGATATCGATCGGTTTCCAGTTCTGGATGCAGTGTCGGCTCTCAAATGTTATATCCGTGATTTTAAGTGTATTTCCAGAATTTTGTCATGGATACCCGTAATCTGTATTACTGAGCAGACATTGGTTAATAGTACCGATATATAACAAAACAGATAATGAATGAGCGGTATTAAAATGCAATATTCTAGTATGAACACATGTACACGATGATAAAGATAAACCAGATAGCATACGATCATCTCGAGTAAGACTGTCCTACCGGTATAGGTCATCTCTCAATCATTGCAATCACGTGCCTGCGATCCAATAATTGACTTGAGGGCACTATAGCCAACAGGCCGCACCCCCAAGGCTGTCAACGAAGTGCACTTAGGTGGAACACCGTGGCCGCGAGCACCCGAGTGGATGCTTTCGGCCATGGGGTTCTCCTATAGTTACTTGGTCGGGGCTATGGGGCGTGGCTTTCTAGTAGTGTCTCCCGGCGAGTGTTCGCGTATGATACAAGATTGCGACGGAGTTTTGATCCGAATCGAAACTCCGTGGCAATCCATCAAATGAGACTGAAATGCGAGATTTACAAATCAATAACTAGTTTTCACAAAACTAATCAATGTGGATTCCAAAAATTGTATCATATATCCAAAGCTATCAAGACGAAGTTAAACATTTCGATCGATATTTCAAACACCACAAATACACAGAGAGCTCAACCACTTGAGTCTCATTAAAAATTTCCAGAAAACCAAAAATGAAAAGATGAAGAAACTCAAGAAAACTGAAGATCCAACTTCCCAACTTGGCGGCGGAACCGCGGCTAAACCAAGATTTAGGCAGCGGTTCCGCGGCCAAGTTTAGGGCTTATGATCTCCATTTTCTTGTGTCTTCCTAAATTTACCTGCATGATTTTCTGAATATTTTTAATCTGGAAAATTTCAACATTTGAAAAATTGGACAGAAACTTCATCAAATCGGGCCTAAAACTTCGATCGAACACTTAACGTCGTCTAGATTTCGCCTAATTTTCTAGCTTGGCTCTGGTACCATGAAAATATGTCTTAGCACCTCTACTAGGTTTATACAAGTATCAGGTATGCAATTTAAAAAAATCTAGGGTGCTAATTTATACTAACCTAGAATCGAACTGGAGAATTAGTGTTTTAGTGTAAGTAAACAAGTTCTAAACTAAGTGATAGAAGTTTACAACCTTTGTAGACCGGTCCTTCACTTCTAAAGCTCCAAGTAGTAGTCCCTAGAACTCTTCTTTGACTCCACTTGAGAAAGGAACGAGCTTGCTTGTTGTCTTTGAAACCGAATATGATCCACCTTGAAGTCTCTCTAACTCAAGCTCACTCTTCACTAATCAAAGTATTAGTGAAGCAAACAATCTAAACTAATGGGCTAGATTAGTGTAGGTTGATGAAGTAGGAATTTTGATCACTAGAAATTATTTTCTCTTTTCCTTTTCCAACTCAAGAAAAACCCTTGAGAGGAAGTGAAGAAGGAGATGAACTTGGATGAGAGAGTGAAGTTCAATGAACCATGAGCTAGTGATAAGATGAGGATGAATAAATATCTAAGAGTAAAACAAAAAATAAGACATGAGTCATGACTTCTCAATGCTTTCCCAAGCATCCAAAGCCATGACTCATTTTCCTTATTTTTCTTTTTCTTAGAAATTAAATCATCCCATTTATCTTTTTCTTAGAAATTAAATCATCCCATTTATCTTTTCACTCTAGTGTGATTCTCATACATCCATGTTCGTTGTATCATCAACCATGATATAAACCATAAATCCATATATAAATATATATATCACATATATATAATTATATATAAAGAGAAGAAAATCAAAAGTGAGCTGATATTAGTTTATATATATATATATGTGTATATATATATATATATATATATCAAATATATAAATATATATATCAAATTATTAAATCAACACTTGATTCAATAATCCGGTTATATCATATATAACCGACTAATATCATTTATCTATGTATATCACATTATTAAATCAACACTTGATTCAATAATCCGGTCATATCACATACAACCGGCTAATATTCAATATTAGATATTAAATCAACACTTGATTCAATAATCCGGTCATATCACATACAACCGGCTAATATTCAATATTAGATATTAAATCAACACTTGATTCAATAATCCGGTCATATCATATATAACTGGCCAATATCAAATATATATACATAAATCAAATCATTGAATCAACACTTGATTCAATAATCCGGTTATATCACATATAACCTAACCGATATCAAATATCGCAAGATTAGAATACGGTATCACATACTCGTATTTAATCAAGCTTCCGCATATATCTCTATACGTGCCCTACTTCGTTTTGCTTGAGCTAGGAAACCTCTGTGTGGGACTCTAAAGACTCGTCAATACGCCGGCAGTAGGTAATGATCACATCAGATACCCGTAAGCCGTCAGCGGTACTAGCTGGACGTAACGGCTACCCAGGTATTGAACGAATAGAAGATCAACAAGCAAACTTGTCCAAACACCCGTAGAGCCTATAAGCAACACTTACCGTACAGTCCGGTCCCTTCGTCTCATATGTCACATATCAAGTCTGGGAGGTGGAATTGTCAGACCCCCACTAACTTGATAAGGATGTGCGGCCTATAACCTTTCGAGAAACTACTGATAACACTTACCAGTAAATCTCATCAGCCCTGTCCAGGGACTTGCTGTTATAGCCAATCGAGCATAGCGCAACATCAACTCCCAATACTGGGAGAGACGAAACCCCTCCTATCGCTCACTGCCTCCATGTGACTCGGGACTGTACCCAAAATCCACCTGTTTGCACGCCTCCTTTGAGTCGTGGTAGGGAGGAAATCAAAGCACAGTGGGAATCACATAAGACACTATGGCGATCTCGGGTCTACAGACTAACCTGTACAAGTGTCACCAGAGAACTGCTATCTGACGATAGGTATGGTACCATATAGGAGTTCTCGGCGAGTCTTGTTCGGTGTACCCATTCTCTAATGAGCACATGTGCACAATCTTTAATGTCAAACACCAATGGTTGTGGGATCAACCATCGCCCCATACAGGGTCAAGAAACGTACACATTAGTCTACTCTGGTATTTTGATGCCCTGTCTCGATACTCTCTCAACTAGGAACTGTTAAAGGATATGCTTGCGGACTACACAAGCCCCGCTAGTATAATCTGCATTATAGTCCTGGTAGTCAAGCCTACATCCTAAGGGCTTTATCAATATATATCAAAGAGATAGTATAATAATACAAATATACATGTTAAGATAAAGAGCAACCAGATAGCATACTATCATGTCGAGCAAGAAAGTCCTCTATATATATGTCCAAGTATCCACTATATCATACAATAATGGCCTCTAGGGCATACATATTCCTAACAGTTCTAGGTATTGTTTGTGCACGTTTGTCGAGTCATTCTTTCTAAGCGAAACAATTTCAAAAATCCAAGAAAAGAGCTTAAAATTATTACTATTTCACCATCTTTTCTTTTCATTCTCTTATAATGGGTAACCCAAACCGACCAACTCTTGCCTAGCTTTGCTACAAACAACCAGATATTTTTTATTATCGTTATTGATTTGGTACAAATACTGACCCCACCATTTCTTTAAGGGATAGGATAGAACGCACTAGAAATAACAGTTGGACACCTCACTCAAAGTCCTATCAACCGTGTCAAAATTCAACACTTTCTTATATTGAAAATCCTTTTAAGGCTAGTGAGGAAACTTCTAAACCCATGTCCATTACTAAGCATATTGCGAAGGCTCGTAGCCAAAGTTTCATACCTTTCACTGCTCCAAAACTGTTAGGACAACAATTACAATCATTTCCATATGAAAATGTTGATACTCCTTTTAAGGTGAATAAGACAACTTTTAAACCCATGACCATTGCTGAGCAAATAGCAATTGTCAGTCGCCAACTAACCACCTAATCTCAATTTTCTTCATATCACAATGTTGATCTTAATACTGTTTATAAAACTTGGATACGCCCTTCTAACTCTTATCAACAGCACCATACTTTCACACCTTCTCATGTTGATACTTCTCTTGAGGCTAATGTGGCAAGTCGTAAACTCATGTCAACTGCGGAACACATTGAACTCGTATGTAACCAACAATTAAACACATTCGAACCTTACTCAATTTTTGCAGATTATTTAGACAGTGCTTCTGAACATCAATTAGGAAGTTCTACGGTTCAAAGAGAATCCTTCATTGAAACTTCTTCACAAACCATGTCTAGTCTTGAAGTGGAGTTAGAATTGAGTAGTGAAAAAGAACCGGGGATCCATCAAAGTCAAACCAGACCCGATTCTTTTGATCTTGACACCTTCCATCATGAACCCCAACAGACTATAGTTGATGCTTCTCCTTTTGTAGTTGATAATCAACCGCTTAATAATCTAAGAGATGAGGTGCCCAAGAATAACATGTTTGACTTTTCCAACAGTGAGTGTGAAATAGAGCCTTACACCATTCCAAATCAAACCGATCCTTAACCGACTAAACTTGACATTTCAGACCTTCCAATTTCATCAAGTGAACTAAGTGATCCATCGATTGAGGATAATATAATTGATGAATTTTTAAAGAACTATTCGTTTGATTTGATTGAAGGTGCTAGTGAGATCGGTGATGAGAATATCTTTGAAGATGAATTCGCTATGTTGGATGAGTTGGATTCCCCGACCCATCATGTTCCTTCCATTGAATGTGAATATCTTTCTGTACATTTAAGCGATCATATTCTTACCACCGACCTATCCGATGTGCAAAATGATATTCAGCCTTCATCTCCCACATCTGGTTCAATAATGCTCGACACTCAAGTTTGTTTACCCATTTCATTACACACTTTCTTTGGTTTTTCTTCTCAGCTTCTTTCACTTCCACCGAGTTTTGATGAACCATACACTGATATTTCAAGTTCTATGATTCTTGAAAGACCACTTAATTTAGTCTCTTTTGAGAATAAGGTAGACAAGCTTTTCAAGTCTCCTGCCTTCATAATTTCTGTCAAATCGAGTGTTTTGAATGCTGGTGCACAACACATTGACCTTGAAACTTTCAACCTTCCTAATGAATCTGCATATTCCACCAACATAGACAATTATTCTTTTTTTCCGATGAGATTATCGTTCGGAATATCGATGAAAGTTTTGAAAGTATTTTCGCCGAAGACTCGTGTTCCTTAAAAACTTGGATGTTGCGATGAATCAATCTCCACCGGAAATTCATGCACCTCTGTTTGAGGCCGAAGAAGTTGAACCGCCACCCCTTTTTCTAATCACATACGAGAATACGACTATTCTGTTAGTTATATGTATGCCCTAGAGGCCATTACTGTACATAGGATGTATATTGTAGTGGATGCTTGGACATATATAGGGAGGACTTTCTTGCTCGACATGATAGTATGCTATCTGGTTGATCTTTACCTTAACGTGTACACTGATTGTCTCTCTGTTACATGTTGGTAAAGCCCTTAGGATGTAAACTTGACTACCTGGACTATGATGCGGATCATACTAGTGGGGACATGGTAGTCCATAAGTACATCCTTCAAAGTCCCTAGTCGTGGGTATATCAAGACGAGACATCGATATACCAGAGTAGACTAGCGTATACCTTCTCGACCCATACAGATGGGCGATGGATGATCCCATATCCATTGGTGTTTGACATCGGAGATGATATACGGGTGCTCAGTAGAGACTGGGTACACTGGACGGACTCGCCAAGAACTCCCAGATGGTATTATACCTTACGTCAGATGGCAGTTCTCTGGTGACACTGGTACAGAGTAGTCTGTTGACCCGAGATCGTCATAGAGTCTTGTGTGGTTCCCACTGTGCTTTGATTTCCATCTTACCACGTCCAAGAGGGCGTGCAAAACGGTGGTTTTTGGGTACAGTCCCGAGTCACATGGAGGCAATGAGCGATAGGAGGGGATTCGTCTCTCCCGGTATAGGGAGTTGATGTTGCGCTGTGTTCGATTGGCTATAACAGGAAATCCAAGGCCATGGTTGCTGAGATTTACTGGTAAGTGTTACCAGTAGTTTCTCGAATTGTTATAGACCTCATATCGACACGACTTATCGAGCTATTGGGGTCTGACGTTTACCACCCCTAGGATAGATATGCGACATATCAGACGATCAGACCGGACTGTACGGTAAGTGTTACTGGTTGGATTCACAGGAGTGTGAGCGGGCTTGCTCGTCGATCTTCTGATCGCTCAATACCCGGGTGGCCGTTACGTTTAGCAGACCGCTTGCGGCTTGTGGATGTTTGATATGATCATCATCCGCTGCCGGCGTATTGACGAGTCTTTAGAGTCCTACACAGAGGTTTCCTGGCTCAAGCGAAACGAAATAGGAGCGCATATGAGATATGTGCGGGACCGAGAGTAATGCGTGTATGTGATACCGTATTACATTCTCGCGATAAATGTATCGATTAGGTTATATGCGATATACCCTAATTATCGAATCAAGGATTGATTCAATAAACCGGTACATAGGATACTAGTCGGTTATATACGATATGACCGGATCGTTAAATCAAGTGTTGATTTAATGATTTAATGCATAATTATATATTTGATATATTACTTTGCATTAACTAGTATCGGTTCACTTTAAATGGATTTTCTCGCTCGGATGTGCGCATTGCATATGCGATATGATTTTGTGCACTTGCTTGTATCATGTTTGATGATGCATGCAAACTTGGGTTTGTGTAAAGATTGAAACATGGTTTTATGAGTGGTTAGGGTTTATTATTTTCTTATTCATTTATTCTATTTAGTTATTCATTTGGAAAAAGAAAAAGAGTGAGAAAATGGTGGCTTTTCTTTGTTTGTAAATGAAGCTTCATGAAGCTTTCATTATGTCACCATTTTGTCTCATGTTAAAACCTAACCACTCCACTTAACTATAGTTCTCTCTCTACACTTAACCAAGGTAAGAGTTATGATAAGAATGGATTTTCTTTTCTATTTTAATTAATTCTTATCATAACATTCTTCTTCTTCTTCTTCATTTCTTCATGGAAGAAAGCTTGCTCCATTAATGGCAAGTGATGATAAAGAGTGAGAAATCCAATTCTAAAGTCAACCCACTTCATATTTCTTCATCCTCTACCTCTTGCCAAGTAGTATAGGGTGTTTCCTTCACAAGTTTTCTTGACTTGGTGAAGTTGGAGCTTGATCTAGTGATGCCTCGACGTAGATCATCTTCGGCATCGACGTCGACGACCTAGCCCTTTCATTCTCCGATGAAACCGACGCTAGAGCCCGGGGTTTGACTTGGACAGCAAGGAGACTTCATTGCGGAGATATGGAGATGGAGGACCGGATCTACAAAGGTTGTATATCCGTTCTTTTAGTTTAGCTGTAAACTAGTTTCATTTTATCGCCTAAACATCTAGCCAACGATCTAGTCTAGGGTTTCTCGGCACCGTATTTTTAGAAATTGGCATGGTTGATGCCTTGTGAGACCTCCTTGGTGTACCTAGGAACCCTACAGTGGTATCAGAGCCTAGCTAGAGCCTTAGGCGAAGTTTAGACGGAATTTGATGTCCGATCGAACCGAAATCCTAACTCCAAACTTGCTCTCTGTACTTTTTGAAAATTGAGGAATTTTTAGAATTAAAAATATGCAGAGAAATGTGCAGGAAATTCTAAGAACAACTGCAGAAAACGACAGCCTAATTCTACAGTACGACCGCGGAACCGCGGCGTTGACCCCCCTTTTGCGGCGGTTCCGCGGCCGTCTGTGATGATCAGGCTGTGAGTTTTCTTCAGTTGTTTCTGTTGGTGTTTCTTGTGTGTTCTGGATGCTTTTAATTTTTTTTTCAGAGTTGCATTTTCTGGGTTGTATTAGGGACTCGATGTTTCGATCGGATTGTCTAATTTTGACAGTTTGGCTTTCCGGATAAATTTTAGAATATGTTAAAAAGTTCGACCGGATATAAATACCCAATTTTTCCCCTGTCGGGAAATTTCCAAGTGTTGGATTTTTCCGTAGTTTAATGACGTTCTAAGTAGTGCAAGTAACGCGATGGACCCTCTAGAAGACAACAAACCTTAACTCGATTATGTGACCGTCTTGAACTGCCCTTTGAACCTTCGGGTTTGGGGCAGTACGGCGTGCCACATGTGAGGCGTTGGCTTGACCCTTTTACGGCTGGACCGTTGGTACTGAGGCACGAACTGAATGTTTTTAGACTTGTTTCATGTGTTGATCTATATCGGGAAAACTTGGGTGTTCGATTGTTCGATCGGAAAGTTTGACATTTTCTATTTATCCGGAATGGGATACAATAATTGGAATTCACAATAAGTTATGAGATAACTGAATGAATGTTATAAACATAGCAGTTTAGTCTCACTTGATCGGTTGCCACGGAATTTTGATGTGATCAAAAGTCCGTCGCAATCACGTAGCGTACGCGGATATTCGTCGGTAAACTTAATAGACAGCTACACCCCTTAGCCCCGACCAAGTGACTGTAGGAGAACCCCGTCGCCGAAAGCATCCGTTCGGGTGCTCCCGGTAGCGGTGTTCCGCCTTGGTGCACTTTGTCGACGGCGTCGGGGGTGCGGCCGTCTACTGAAGTTTGCGACGAGCATTCGATCAGGATGTCGGGAATCTTGTTGAATTGCCCGACTTGATATTGAAAAGTGTTTTCGATAATGAGACTAAAATGCGGGGTTTATAATTGTTAGGCATGCGATGTCTAAGGAATTCATTTGGTCAGGCATGCGATGTCTGAGGTGGTTGCGGATTCCAACTGTTGTAGTTTTACACTTTCTTTTCTGTGACCGTAAGTGTAATATGTGATATCGCCGGTTTCGTTGCTATATGTCAACGACAATTGGGATGCGCATATTTACTTACGTTGATGACATGTGATGTTATGTGTTGCTAGATATGTTATATTGGATCGTCGTGTTCGAATAGCCGGGGGTTTTTATGTGAGATGAGTGTTTTTTTCATTTTCATTCATGTAAAAACTTGTATGTAATATTCTTTTTATTGGGGCGCTTCCAGGTTGCGGAAGTTTTCACCTTTTGTATATTATTTACTTTTCCGCACTAGGATAGACCCAAGGAGGAGGGCACAAGTAACCAGGTTCTGGAGTCCAGTGTGAGACCAACTCGAGAAGTCGAGTCCGGGTCTTCTAACTCCAGAATTGGTAGGGTTGCTTGCCGCTCTCGTAGGGGTCTAGGGGTGTGGGTTTGGCTATTCATCGCGACCGTGGAATCCGTGTTTTATACTGGCTAGTATTGAAAACACGGACGTCCTAGTATATCCAATATTTCATATGATTCTTCTGCTGCGATATCTGTGATGTGATCATGTGATGTTCTGTGATAGATACAGTATATAGTATATATGATATATTATATAGGCGTTACTTATGTTTTACACCCGCGCTAGCCCTGCCCCGCTCTGCCGTTAGTTACCTAACCTAACGGTGCACGAGGGGACATCGAGGCGAATGCGGATGGCATAAGTGTACGTCGTATTTATCTGTGATGTTTAGGTACTTAAATGATGGGACTTCATTAATGAGATTAATGAAATAAAAGAAACCTAAGATGTTGTAGAATCGAATTTCAAAATAAAACAGGTAGCTACAGTTCTTGCTTTGCACAGCGGTATATATGATATATCCTGCACCTTATTCGATGAGGAAAGGACCGAGATCCCTTCACCGGGAGTGACTCCTTTAGCAATAACTGGCAGATGATACACACTCGGTTTGTCTTTTGATTGCTTTTAAGTGTTTTTGCTTTGCACAGTTATATATATGATATATCCCGCACCTCATTCGACGAGGAAAGGACCGACGATCCCTTCACCGGGAGTGACTCCTTTAGCAAAACTAGAAAAGCCTCAAAAGCACTCCATTTTTAAAATCATTTGATTCTACAACGATATCGAGTTCATTACGCAATAGGTTTTCAGAAAAACCTGTCGTAGCCCTCCGTCATTTCAGATAAGTGGTAGTTAGTATTCGTGCTACGTTTGTTGGCCTGCGTCAAGGCGTAGTGTGCGGTAGCTAAACTAGTATTTATCTGCTTATGCATATGATGCAGATTGGATTAGGGTAGTCGTGCGACTTTGTTGGCCTGCGTCAAGGGTCGTGCGGGTGGGTTTAATTCAATCAGGAAATGACGGGTTGAACTTGGCTAGCGGACTATGGTTTGTTGGCCTGCATCAAGGTCATAGGACGCTAGGGGCAAAATATTATCGGGAATTTCAAGTGTTGAAATTTGCAATGAGATTGCATACCTTCTATGAGATAGTTGGATCCCGATACCCGCTGCGAGTAAGAGTTACTCCTGGGAGAGTTTTATACATTACAATTAGCCGATCAAGTAGGTGTCTAGAAAGGTGTTAACGAGGTTACGCCTCTGGGAAAATGAGGTTTAAATTAATTAGGTTCGTGCGAAAGCACGGGGGACCTCCCCCAAAGTACCGACACTGGCCTGGCTGAAAGATTGGCGAACTTATAGTGTGTAATTAATCCCGGCTAGTCTTTCCTTTTAGGGTTTGAAGGAAGATTTGATAAAAAGCAGTGGGAGCCATCCTGATTAGATAAAATAATAACCAATCTATTCTTGCAAGAGCGCACGCTGAGTGTTTTCTTCTCTCTCTCTCCAGGTAGCGACCATATCACGCCTTAATCAAGATAATAATACGGATTATTGACCGAACCCGCTTGTTATACTGAGCTGGGGAACGTTGGTCCCGCTCCAACTTATAATTGTTATAAGACAGAGCAGGAAATTGGGGAATACCAAGATTCCCGTGCCGCCCAAACGAAGAGAGTGCATGCTGATGCATCATCTTCGGGTGTGATCATTATACAGAACTGTTTCTCAGTATCCTCCGCATCCTTGGTATATGATACCGGATCAGGATCCCAGATATGTAATATGTTACATAGGGCTACAAAAGGGTAGAAAAACTGAGAACGGGTGATAAGTTTCATGAGGCAGAAAACGGGGCAAGAGTTGCAGCCAAGTCTGTTGGTCACTATCACCCTGTATTGTAATACATTGATTCTGAACGAATGTTATTAGATACCGAACCTGATATACAAAATCATATCTGTCTCTTTATTAGTAAAGAAACGATAAAATTTTGTATTGTTGGATAATGTTTTGAACATTTCCTATATCAAAAGTTGATCGGTTCAGGCACGTTATCTAAAAGCATTAATGTTCTAAATCAAACTACAGTTCTTAGTATACAGAACACACACAAGAGGAAGAGTTCAGAAATGAACGGATCCTTCTTGAGGTATTGTAGACTAGGTCATATCAATGCGACCCGACTGGCTAGAGTTACATATAGATGCATATTTAAATCAGTTTGAATTTACATCTTGTGAAACTCGCCAGTCATGTCACAAAGATAAGATGACCATAGCTCTGTTTATTGGAAACAGAGAAAGAGTTAATGAACTCTTGGGATGATACATGTTGATGTATGTAGGTCCCCAGTCTACACATGCCAAGACCGGTTCTTTATACTTCATTACGTTCTCTGATGATCTCTTTAGATTCAGACATATGTTCTTGTTGAAACACAAGTCCGAACCTTTTGAGATATTCACAGAATATAAGTTAGAAGTAGAGAACCAAAATACGGGTATAAGTATTATGTCCTTTGATGTGATCAAGGAGGAGAATACTTGAGCACGGAAATCCTGGACTATTCTAAAGGAGAATGAGATTCTCTCTCAGCATTACTCCTCCGTATACACCATAGCACGATGGTATATCGGGGCGGAGCAATCACACCCTATATGATAAGGTGCGCTCTATGATGAGTACTACTGAGTTACCTGTTTCCTTTTGGGGTGTTATGCACTTGAGAAGATGCATACCTATTGAATAGGGTTCCAATCAAATCAGTTGCCTACCGCTTCATATGTGATATGGAATGGGAAGAGCCCATGTCTTAAGTTAGTTAAGATTTGGGGTTGACCGGCCTATGTCTAAAAGCATAATCCGGACAAGCTCGAGGCAAATACTGTTATGTAGAACTGGAAATGTTTCAGCTATACAAACTGCAGCTGATGATTTGACAGGACCAAAGGATTCAATAGTTTCCTACGAACCTCAGCCTCTCCGCCGATCTAGTAGGGTTCCTCACCCACCTGAGAGTTACTTCGGTTTCTCTATGACAGTGAGAGCGAGGATTGCATCATGAGATGATGACCCAACTAGCTTCGAGCTGGCCATCAGGAGTGAGACTCTGTAAGAATGGCTGGATGCTTAGCAATCTGAGATGGAATCCATGTACACCAACAAAGTATGGACTTTGGTTGCTATATCTGAAGGGTTAAATCCCCATCAGGAGCAAGTATATCTTGAGAAGATTACTTGGTGTACATGGAAAAGTTGAAACTTTCAAAGCTAGACTTGTTAAAGGTTTGCATCATTGACCAGGTATGGATTATGTTGAAACCTTTTCTAAGGAGCTATGCTTAAGTCCATCCAGATCCTACTTGCCACGGCTACATACCATGACTACGATATCTGGCGGTTGGGTGCCATGACTGCTTTTCTAAATGTTGTTTTAGAAGAGTGTGTCTATAAGTACACAGCCAGAGGTCCTCGTAGACAGTGGGAGCAGCGGAAACGTGTGCAAGATGTTTTATATGATAAAGCAGGCATCGCGGAGTTGGAACGTCTGTTTTGATGTAGTAGTCAAAGAGTTGACATCATCAAAATGGTAGATGAACCTTGTATATACAAAAAGGTAGTAGAGAGTATGGTGGTGATCCTCGTAGAGTACGTGGATGACATACTCTTGATAGGGAAGGAGTTTCCTATGCTACGCTCGATCAATCTCCGCTTATCACAAATATTCTCCACATAGGATCAAAGTGATACCTACTAAATCCTGGGTTTTGGATCTATGAGATAGATCTAATTGGATGTTAGGAATCTCACTAGTAGTAGTGAGATGGTATCAATCGATCCTGGGGAGAATCACTGGAAGTGTTCCAGGGTGATAAAGACGACTGAATGTCAGTCGCAGGCATTGTCTTTACCCTCAGTAAAGGGACGGTATGTTGGAAGAGTTCCAAGTTAGATACTGTGACATACTAGACGATAAAGGCTGGATACATCGCTACTTAAGATGCTACCAAAGAGGATGTTTGGGTGTATATTAGTTCATGAGATGAACTACGTTCCTACCATTGTGAGACAATGGAGTGTGGCTTATGCCAAGGAACGCCGGTCCCATCAGTGATCCAGACTTATTCTAAGGCAGTATCACCTGATCATGGAGATGGTTGATCTCCAGGGTGATCGAGGCAAGGAGAGCAGACTTAGAGGATAACGCAGCGGATCCACTCACGAAGGCCTATTCCCAGAGAGAGACTTTTATGGGATGGTTGAGTATGAGATACTGCAACCACTGCTACAGATGGCCCTAGTGCAAGTGGGAGATTGTTAGTTATATGTATGCCCTAGAGGCCATTACTGTACATAGGATGTATATTGTAGTGGATGCTTGGACATATATAGGGAGGACTTTCTTGCTCGACATGGTAGTATGCTATCTGGTTGATCTTTACCTTAACGTGTACACTGATTGTCTCTCTGTTACATGTTGGTAAAGCCCTTAGGATGTATACTTGACTACCTGGACTATGATGCGGATCATACTAGTGGGGACATGGTAGTCTATAAGTACATCCTTCAAAGTCCCTAGTCGTGGGTATATCAAGACGGGGCATCGATATACCAGAGTAGACTAGCGTATACCTTCTCGACCCATACAGATGGGCGATGGATGATCCCATATCCATTGGTGTTTGACATCGGAGATGATATACGGGTGCTCAGTAGAGACTGGGTACACTGGACGGACTCGCCGAGAACTCCCAGATGGTATTATACCTTACGTCAGATGGCAGTTCTCTGGTGACACTGGTACAGAGTAGTCTGTTGACCCGAGATCGTCATAGAGTCTTGTGTGGTTCCCACTGTGCTTTGATTTCCATCTTACCACGTCCAAGAGGGCGTGCAAAACGGTGGTTTTTGGGTACAGTCCCAAGTCACATGGAGGCAATGAGCGATAGGAGGGGATTCGTCTCTCCCGGTATAGGGAGTTGATGTTGCGCTGTGTTCGATTAGCTATAACAGGAAATCCCTGGCCAGGGTTGCTGAGATTTACTGGTAAGTGTTACCAGTAGTTTCTCGAGTTGTTATAGACCTCATATCGACACGACTTATCGAGCTATTGGGATCTGACGTTTACCACCCCTAGGCAAGATATGCGACATATCAGACGATCAGACCGGACTGTACGGTAAGTGTTACTGGTTGGATTCACAGGAGTGTGAGCGGGCTTGCTCGTCGATCTTCTGATCGCTCAATACCCGGGTGGCCGTTACGTTTAGCAGACCGCTTGCGGCTTGTGGATGTTTGATATGATCATCATCCGCTGCCGGCGTATTGACGAGTCTTTAGAGTCCTACACAGAGGTTTCCTGGCTCAAGCGAAACGAAATAGGAGCGCATATGAGATATGTGCGGGACCGAGAGTAATGCGTGTATGTGATACCGTATTACATTCTCGCGATAAATGTATCGATTAGGTTATATGCGATATACCCTAATTATCGAATCAAGGATTGATTCAATAAACCGGTACATAGGATACTAGTCGGTTATATACTATATGATCGGATCGTTAAATCAAGTGTTGATTTAATGATTTAATGCATAATTATATATTTGATATATTACTTTGCATTAACTAGTATCGGTTCACTTTAAATGGATTTTCTCGCTCGGATGTGCGCATTGCATATGCGATATGATTTTGTGCACTTGCTTGTATCATGTTTGATGATGCATGCAAACTTGGGTTTGTGTAAAGATTGAAACATGGTTTTATGAGTGGTTAGGGTTTATTATTTTCTTATTCATTTATTCTATTTAGTTATTCATTTGGAAAAAGAAAAAGAGTGAGAAAATGGTGGCTTTTCTTTGTTTGTAAATGAAGCTTCATGAAGCTTTCATTATGTCACCATTTTGTCTCATGTTAAAACCTAACCACTCCACTTAACTATAGTTCTCTCTCTACACTTAACCAAGGTAAGAGTTATGATAAGAATGGATTTTCTTTTCTATTTTAATTAATTCTTATCATAACATTCTTCTTCTTCTTCATTTCTTCATGGAAGAAAGCTTGCTCCATTAATGGCAAGTGATGATAAAGAGTGAGAAATCCAATTCTAAAGTCAACCCACTTCCTATTTCTTCATCCTCTACCTCTTGCCAAGTAGTATAGGGTGTTTCCTTCACAAGTTTTCTTGACTTGGTGAAGTTGGAGCTTGATCTAGTGATGCCTCGACGTAGATCATCTTCGGCATCGACGTCGACGACCTAGCCCTTCCATTCTCCGATGAAGCCAACGCTAGAGCCCGGGGTTTGACTTGGACAGCAAGGAGACTTCATTGCGGAGCTATGGAGGTGGAGGACCGGATCTACAAAGGTTGTATATCCGTTCTTTTAGTTTAGCTGTAAACTAGTTTCATTTTATCGCCTAAACATCTAGCCAACGATCTAGTCTAGGGTTTCTCGGCACCGTATTTTTAGAAATTGGCATGGTTGATGCCTTGTGAGACCTCCTTGGTGTGCCTAGGAACCCTATATATTCTACCCATTTCTTATCTTTCACATTCTCGTTTTCATTCACATTCATTTTTTCGTCTCCACCAACCGAGAAGTAAATCCTTTCAATTACACTTCTTATCTTACCCCCACTTCATCTTTTATCGTTACTCTCATTTCTGTTTCTTCTACTCGAGACATGATACAACCTCCATTGTTATACAGTCTTGAGTTTTCTTCACGTCTATCTGTTACACTAATTTTCACCAACCATGGTCTTACCTTGATAAAATATTTGAATGGTTGGTTTTAACTTTTGGTCTTTGTAAAGTTTTGTGTAGACCGATAATATTTACTCCCCTCTTATGTTAAATTTCAATGCTTAGTAACGAAAACACTGTTTTACTCAAGTTTTGGGGGAAAGAAGAAAAATATGTTTAATTGGCTCTTGAAAGAAAAGAAATTTTTGCACGATTGTGAGCCACGAACAAGTTTGGGGGAAAATTTCACCGTCATTCACTCTTGACCCCTTCTTTGTACCATCTTATTGAACCGTTTCTTCTAGTCTTCAGGTTTTGAGCTTACAGGATAACATCAGTGAGGACACTGCTGCAAACAAGTTTGGGGGGATGGTTTGTATGGATAGTTTGTATATATCCACGCATCATATGTAAATATTGTATTGCATAAATTTTGAAAATAAAAGTTAGAAAGTGAAAATAAATATGAAAGAAAGAAAAAGATTTAAGAAAAGTAAGAAAAGTAGATGTTTTAAAACGAATATAGTAATACGTAGTCATGGGCTACTGTCTCAAGGATTAGTAAGATGAAGAAATCACTAGTCTGAGGATAAAAATAAGTCTGAAAAATAGTCTCTATTCTTAAGTCCAAACTTCTGAATGTTGATACCCTACTATACGCACTTGCACACATCTTGAAACTTGGGATAGTAGAGGATACCTTGAAATACTCTTATCAAGAAGCCTTAGTATGAAGAAAAAAATATAAATTAACAAAATATAAATGACACATAAAAAAATTAAAAAGAAAAATGAACACTGGTTTTGTAATTACATAAGGCAGTATAAAAAAAATATAGTGAGTGTGCCTTATCACCTAGTGCCTTAGACCAACTGGTTTGGGAGTCACTACTAAACCTTAAGTGTTGCAAGACTAGGATATTGTTAATTACGCCTTAATAAGTGAGCAAATTCGGTAATCGGTTGGTTAGTACCTCAAGAAGTATTAACGGTCACATGAAAAATGTATGAGCAAATCCACATAAAATATCACCGACTAAAAAGTACTAAGGAATATGGATAAAGGGTATGATAGCTTGAATTGAATTCTCCAAGTGTAGGGATAATTTTTACACACGCGTAGGGGTATATGATTGATGTTAGGAGGAAAGGTAGGGAGGAAGACTAAAGACGATATTTTATTGAGAGAGGATATAATTTTCGACATCCTTTCAAGACCATTAAGATAGGGCTCATGACAACTAAAAAACTAGTATAGTTTGAAACATTTATTTTTGTAACATTTCAGAAAATATAAAATATTATTTTTGGAATTTAATATTAAAATAATATATTTCGCGAAAACTACCCGATTTGCGAATTTGGGGTTTTCGTAAAATAGTATAAATATATACCAATATTTGTGAAATAATTGGAGATTAAAATGATTTATTCATTTAAAAATATATTTATCGGATTTGGCATTTTTATAATTAAATATATGCAGTTTGAATAAAAATTGATTAGTGCACTACTAATCCCGATTAGACCAAATCCGTGTTTCTACATTTTTCCATGGTTAGTGCACCATGGCATGTTGCATGTTGTTTCATTTGTATTTGTTGATATTTGGTTTTAAAAGAAAAGGGAAGCTAAAAGACAAAAGAAGAAAATTGGGAGGTGAGCATAAGAGAGAGAGAGAGAGAGAGTGAGTGAGGGTAAGAGAGTGAGGCTAAGAGAGAGGGGGGGGCTGCCCATTTCCTCACCCCCATTGTTCTTCCCTCATCTTCTTCAACTCATATTCCCTCAACCTCCACCTCCAAGCATCATCTTAATTTCCTTCTCAAACCCCTATACTCCCTTCATTAAAGTTGATCCCCATCTCATCCTACACCCATTGGACCTTTCAAAGTTGGATTTTGAAGACTTTGAGCAACTCAAGATAATTCTTGAGTTGCCAAATGAGGTATAATTCTAGACCCTAGCTAAGTTATTATGTTTAGTGTATTCTAGTTTAGTTTAGAATGTGATTAAGTGTGGATTGTGATCTTAGAAATTTCCAAGATGAGGTTTAGGGTTTGAGTTGTGTTGTGGTGATGTGTAGTGGCTGTTACAAGACCTTGGTGTTGATTTTATGGCCTAGAACAGAGAATAGAACCCAAAATACGAACATGGAAATTTACCCGTGTCGGTTTTGTGAAGTATGTTGGCCTACAGGGAATCTGGAGCAACCTAGGAAGTTTCTGAGAAAATCTAGCAAGTCCATAGACCTAGGAAAACGACCAGAAGACCACCACCCAAGCACGAGATGCCAATTCCCTGATATGGTCGGTGAGCTCGGACAATAGGGTGATGTCGCCGGATTTATAGTGGGGTCTGGGGTTGGGTTTTTGGCTGTAGCTCCTAACCCCTATAAACAACTCCCTGTACTTACTAGTTTTGTCCCAATTAACCTGAGCTAAAATCCGAGAGCTGTTGTGAGTGTTTGGGGTAAAGTTTTCCGAGGTTTGAAGGCTTGGTTTGATGTTTGGATTTGTATCTGGTTGTTGGGCATTTGTACGTCAACAACATGGGTTGTTTGATTATTTTTGCATGCGTAAGCTATGGGTTCTAACCTATAGGCAATTCGTGTGTCGTATCAGTTTTCGGACATTGATTTTAATGGTATTGCGATATGTGTTGATTTGTAGGTACCTTTGCGTGGATTCCGAGACGACAAAGCATATCGACTACGGCTGAACAAGGAGTTCCGGAGATAAGTAGATCTATATCTACAAGGGAAGTCAGGTGGATGGCGTATAGCACCCCCGCAAATTATAATGGAAACCGGTATATATAGAATATGGTTAAGGAAACCATGTTAGAAACTTATGGATATGTTTAAAGGATTGGTAGGAGACAAGATATACCACGACTTAAGATTTTAGTGTATGGTTTAGTGTGACATGACATGATAGAAATGATGTCTCGAATTGATATATATGGATATGAAACATGAATGTGAATCACGATATGTATACATAGTTGCAAGAGAGTAAGCATGAGATTTTAGTGGCTTGTTATGAGATTAATAAAATGACTTGATGTGAGAGATTGATGTGATGAAAAGAGTATACGATAAGATATGATGACTTAGTTGATATGTCGTTATACAGATGCGAGTCGATATGAGATAATTGATACCTTTGTCGGTCCCCTGATATGAGATTGATATGGATGTGACCCGAGATATAGCTATATATATGTGATTATTTGGATAATGGGTGATATGTCGTACGAGACTTTAGATCCGTACCATCATTGTTGTATAGGTTGATAGAATCCCTAATTGTTTAATGCCGTCGTACGATGGATTACCGTACGTGGTGAGCTTTATCTGAAGATTGATCCATACCCTTGACTAGAGGATGCCGTACGATGGATTATACCGTACGTGATGTTGTGAGGCTGGATGCCGATTGATAGATTCATCGACATGGATATGCTATAGATACGTATGCCTTATAGCATCTCGCTTACGATGTACTTTATGATACGTTCGTGATATTCTCATTTTATTATATATGCACCTGTGCTAGTACACCTACACCATTATCGATGATGCGTATGTTACACTTACACAGATTTGTCGGCTCACACACTTTCATCATCAATAATTGCTATATCACTTACACGGTAGAATTGCCACATCATTATGCTATGTTGCCTGATATACTTGCTATGCTCACATCATTATGATATGTTGCATGATATACGGATATGCTCACATTTCTGTTATATGTTGCATACATCATGCTTTGCGATTATATGCATTGAGATGCTGTTTTCATGAGATTCTGGATTTGAGAACCGTGGTTATATTTCAAAAGAAAGTATGTATTGTTTTAAAAATCCGGTTTCTCTTGATATGATATTTCGAGACGTCCACCATGTGTTTTCTCGGTTATGAGTTATGTGATGCCCGATTCGAGGAGTTGGATGAGGCCGTTTACGGGTACATGGTGGACCCGGTATGGTACCCCGGGATAAGAAAGGTATGTTGTGCAGTAGACAATGGGTCTGGCAGAGGGACTACTACCTACCGGTGATAGTATTTGGACTCAGCGGTTATCCGGAGGATACCGACCGGAGTAGTGAGATGATACGGGTCGATCCGGACTGACAGAGCCCGTGGGCCGATCCGGACTGACGGAGCCCGAAACATGAGGATTTACGTGTCGATGTTGGACACGGGTTTCATGATGTTTCGAGTGTCGATGTTGGACACTCAGGTTCCATGATTTTGATGTGTCGTTGATGGACACACGTTGATTGATATCCTCATATTTACATGCATATGCTTTCATGATATTTACATGCATGATATTGTTGTGTCATTGATGGACACGTAGATGTTATCCATATGCTACAGGCATTGATTATATTGTTGGCACATATGCAGATACGGTCACCCTAGATATCATAGTATTATCGTTATGATATAGTTGACCTAGGAATCGTTGTTTTATTTGATTTTTACCTGATGATGTTTTCTACTCACGAGTTGGCAACTCACCCCCGTTGTGCCACAGTTCTTGCAAGTTGACCGTATGTATCAGCAGCGGCATCGCTGACACACAGCTTGCATTCGGGTGATTTGCTTTGGTAGGTGGTACATATTGTATCGTACCACTATTGTATTATTATTTCTCTTGTATCTAGTTAACTCCATCAATTAGAAACTAGTATTTGTATATGTAGTAAGACTTGAAAGACTTGTGGTTGTGAGACTTAGAGTGATGGGTTATATGTTCGCTTGGTTGGTTGATGTCTTGCTTTATTCATTATCTTTTGTGTTGATCTTCGTCGTTGGGTGTCGTATACTTATATTATGACTTGCATGGTTATGATTCCGCCGTTTGGCGAAGAGCTAGCTCCCGCTTGGGGATGCCTTCTATATTATCATGTATATGTGGTTTTGGATCAAAATATACGAGGAAGGTGCTGCCCAAATTTTTAAAAGACGAAACATGTTTTTCAACTAGTAAAATCCACTTGCATTTTTCATGTTCCATTATCTATGCATTTAAGAAAAATGTTTGATGTTCATCATACCTTTATTTCAAAACTTCATCTCTTTTATTTTTTAAAAAAGGTTTAGATTTCTGGGTTTCGGCTTACTTAAGTTACGTTACGCCTTTAGATGTTGCATGATTTAAATGTCGGTCACGAACTAAATTTCAGGTCGTGACAAAGTTGGTATCAGAGCGCTAAGTTTAACCTTGGTTCGAGTCTAGGTTTGACTATGTGGAGTCTGGGGCGTAAATATTTCGGAACCTAGGCTTGACCTTACGGAACTTAGACTTGAACAGGGGGGTATTAGACCCGAACTTTCGTTTCATAGATTGACCCTGATTGATGGAGTAGGTAACTCAAGTAGAGTGACATATCGTGCGTATGTTCCGCGGCATACTTGCGATACGATACTCCGCTTAAGTGACCTTAGGATGTACATATCTTGATATCTGTGATTCTCTTCGTTCCCATGATTATACATCCATTTGAGATCCTTGATTCTATTCGTTCCAATGATCATACTCTCATTGATTCCGTTCCTTCTTATGATCATGTATCCATTTTGGGATCTGTTGATTCTTTCCATCCCTTTGACCTATTTTCATTGATACATGATTAAGGTCCCTGTCACCATGGTTTGAGCGCAGATTGAGCTGCTGCTAGTGATGCGGTCAGGGCGAGCTCGTCATGGATGAAGACTAACCATAGTGTTTGCTGGTGACGTAGGAACGTATCGATTTAGTGTTTGTATTGTGACCTCTTGTTTGAGGCGAGTGTTCGGTTTTGCACCGGATGAACGGGCCATTGTTAGAGGCTGCCTGTTGTGAGAGGACTGTTGATGTATAGCCTACCTTAGAGATCGTGATGTTGTCTACCTTGTAGACAGATGACCCAGCTGTTGCTGAGATTGATAGGATGTCGCTTCCAGGGCTTATGAGCTGGGATCGCTGGAGCTTTCAGGCAGAGATGCGACAGAAGATAGCTAGTCCATCTTGAGTTGAGTTGAGCGACTGAGATAATTCGTCTGATTTGATGCGCCGACGCAGGCTCAGTTGAGTTGAAGATTTCCAATGCAGAGAATCTTATTCAGATCTGGAGTGGATCGATCCAGAGATGACGTTGTTCGTTGGATGATCCGATAGGAGATCAGTAAGTTGACCAGTTTCGGATAGAGGACCTCACCCAGATGCGTTGTGAGTTGATCGAGAGCGGATGAATAAAGTATATTCCTTCGATAGTTGGAACGAGTTCCCGAGGACTTCGGCTATATATCTTCTACAGAGTGATGAAGACACCGAGTTCGTAATTTCGAATCCGTGTGAGAGACTTCGGATTGACTGTAGCCGAGACCAATTGCAGTACGCTGATAGCATGACGTGACGTCGAAGTGGATGATAATAAAGACGAGTGGAACCAGAGGTTCGTGCAAGATATTAACGAGCTATTGTTACTCCCCGTCGAGATTAGAGATCTGATATGTATACAGAGGCGTTGGGATACGGCCAATTCTCGAGGAAATGCTGTGCTCATAACGCAGATATCCAGAAAACGAGAAAAGATTAGGTAAGAGTACCAGCCTCCGTATAGTTCGGCATAGGCGAGATCAGAAGAGACCTTGAGCAGGTTCCTTCTAGGACACTGCTGCGATAAGATTTGCACCGAGGATCAGTTGTGTCATGTGTATTCAAAGAGCCAGAGGCCGACGCCAGTGACGTGCTACTTTACGAGTGGTCATGATAATTGGCCGAAAGATGACCAGAGGAGTGCCAGAGCGGAATCGTTTCCGTTAGCACACCTGACCGGGCCAATGAGCCGGTGTATTGCGAGATCGGTAATCCACAGAGAAATGAAGACCCAGAGGCAGAGGACGCCAGACCGTGAGCAGGAGGCAAGCGGATATTCTTTCTTTGCCAGTTTTGGGCGCACCGACTTTTTTCGACATTGTAGGAGGTGTATCTCAATGTCATTTGTTGCGATTTGCGTTTGTGATCTGAGTATCATGCTTATATCGCTTGGATTTGAGTTTTGATGATTGAGTTTCATGATATTGTTTTCGTGCACCATGGCTGCACCTACTGGGTATTTACATTTTGTGCATAGTTATTGCACTTAAGATATGCTTTATACACCGTTGTGTTGGGTTATGATTTATGTATATTT
Source organism: Agapanthus africanus (assembly GCA_030015575.1). Lineage (NCBI taxonomy): Eukaryota > Viridiplantae > Streptophyta > Magnoliopsida > Asparagales > Amaryllidaceae > Agapanthus > Agapanthus africanus. The sequence continues at coordinate 544,653,480 of JASDDO010000014.1, read as the reverse complement.
ATTGCAATTGAGATCGGTTTTGTGCCTTGGCTGCACGTGTTTATGATTTCGTAGATTTCATACTGTTGATTTGATTTGTGCATGTGGTACGCACTCGATTTGATTTTTGCACTCGGTATAGCTCACATGTGCTTGCAGTGCATTGATACGTGTTTTGTGCATGCAGTTGCATGCGTTTATGATTTTATACACCTTGGTACACTCGGTGTTGATTTTTATACACATTTGAGTTATTGATGAGTTTCCGTGCATTTGTTACACTAGATTGCTATTTCATGCACTAGATGCACCGGATTTGTATTTCGTGCACTAGATGCACCGGATTTGTATTTCGTGCATTGGTTGCACCGGATTTGTATTTCGTGCATTGGTTGTACTAGATTTATACTCCGTACATTGGTTGCACCCGATTTATGTATTTGAGCATTTGTTTCATCAGATTTATGTTTTGTGCGCGTTTGCACTTGACGTTCGTTTTCGTGCGCTTTACCGCACTGGGCATCTATACGAACCTGACGTGCTTGGGTTGGATTTTTGCGCATATTAGGCGTTTGGTATTGGATTTTGTACGCATCGGATGCACTTCATGTCGGATGCACTTGATTTAGATTTCATTTGTGCATGACGGATGCACTTAATTTGGATTTTCACACATGTTGGGCGCATAATATGAGATGTGATTTTGTGCACACCGGATGCACTCGATTGGGATTTTCATTCGTGCATGTTAGTTGCACTGGATTGAGATTTTTGTGCATAATAGATGCACTAGATGTTATTGTCGCGCACATCCGTTGCACTGGACAGATGCTTTCGTGCACACCCGTTGCACTTAGTTTGGTTTTGTGCACATTCGTAGCACTTATATTTGGCTTTGATTTCCATGCTCACCAGACGCACGTGATTGTTGTATACGCCTTTTGAGGCTGATTTTGCTTTTGAGCACTTTGTTTCCATGATAGGTACTATATTATATAGTGGCCGAACATGACCGATCTGAGGACAGTATCTGAGTACCTTGCATGCATTAAAAGTTTGACAAGAGGTTTTCAAAAAGGAGCTATAGCCTCGCTATTTCCTATGTGTCCGTGAGTGACACGAACGTTTACAAAGGAAAACCTTTTGGAATATTTTAAAAAGGGTGGAACGTATATTTGAGCAAAACATATATGAACATATATTTATTACTTTACAAATGAGCATCCGTCACTTATGCCGTAAGTTACGCATCACGCGGCTATTCAGAAAAGATTTTGCATGTGTTTTATTCAGTTTTTAGAAGATATTCCAAGGATGCGTACTATATACGTATTATAGTATTCGACTAGTGTATATTGGATTTCAGTAGTGGATTTCGAGATCTGTATCTCCATTGTAACTCCGATGATATGCGAGCAAATCCTATGATTTGCGTGACGCTTGACGGAGTTTGATTTTGAGTTTTGTACTCGTTTTCAGGCGCACACGATGCGCTGTGGTATTTCTATATCTTCCGTGATTTCGGAGTCCCGTTGATTTGAGCTGATTATTGAAATGTTTTAGTATTTGGGGATTTAAATTTAAATTCGGGGACCGAATTTATTTAAGGGGGGAAGATTGTAACATTTCAGAAAATATAAAATATTATTTTTGGAATTTAATATTAAAATAATACATTTCACGAAAACTACCCGACTTGCGAATTTGGGGTTTTCGTAAAATGGTATAAATATATACCAATATTTGTGAAATAATTGGAGATTAAAATGATTTATTCATTTAAAAATATATTTATCGGATTTGGCATTTTTATAATTAAATATATGCAGTTTGAATAAAAATTGATTAGTGCACTACTAATCGCGATTAGGCCAAATCCGTATTTCTACGTTTTTCCATGGTTAGTGCACCATGGTATGTTGCATATGGTTGTATGTTGTTTCATTTGTATTTGTTGATATTTTGCTTTAAAAGAAAAAGAGAAAAGAAAAGGGAAGCTAAAAGACAAAAGAAGATAATTGGGAGGTGAGCATAAGAGAGAGAGAGAGCGCGAGGGTAAGAGAGTGAGGATAAGAGAGAGGGGGGAGGGCTGCCCATTTCCTCGCCCCCATTGTTCTTCCTTTATCTTCTTCAACTCATATTTCCTCCACCTCCAAGCATCATCTCAATTTCCTTCTCAAAACCCTATACTCCCTTCATTAAAGTTGATTCCCACCTCATCCTACACCCATTGACCTTTCAAAGTTGGATTTTGAAGACTTTGAGCAACTCAAGAAAATTCTTGAGTTACCAAATGAGGTATAATTCTAGACCCTAGCTAAGTTATTATGTTTAGTGTATTCTAGTTTAGTTTAGAATGTGATTAAGTGTGGATTGTGATCTTAGAAATTTCCTAGATGAGATTTAGGGTTTGAGTTGTGTTGTGGTGATGTGTAGTGGCTGTTACAAGACCTTGGTGTTGATTTTATGGCCTAGAACAGAGAATAGAACCCAAAATACGAACTTGGAAATTTACCCGTGTCGGTTTTGTGAAGTATGTTGTCCTACAGGGAATCTGGAGCAACCTGGGAAGTTTCTGAGAAAATCTAGCAAGTCCATAGACTTAGGAAAACGACCAGAAGACCACCACCCAAGCACGAGATGCCAATTCCCTGATATGACCGGCGAGCTCGGACAATAGGGTGATGTCGCCGGATTTATAGTGGGGTGTGGGGTTGGGTTTTTTGCTGTAGCTCCTAACCCATATAAACAACTCCCTGTACTTACTAGTTTTGTCCCAATTAACCTGAGCTAAAATCTGGGAGCTGTTGTGAGTGTTTGGGGCAAAGTTTTCCGAGATTTGAAGGCTTGGTTTGATGTTTGGATTTGTATCTAGTTGTTGGGCGTTTGTACGTCAACAACAAGGGTTGTTTGATTGTTTTTGCATGCGTAAGCTATGGGTTCTAACCTATAGGCAATTTGTGTGCCGTATCAGTTTTCGGACATTGATTTTAATGTTATTGCGATATGTGTTGATTTGTAGGTACATTCGCGTGGATTCCGAGACGACGAAGCATATCAACTACGGCTGAACAAGGAGTTCCGCAGGTGAGTAGATCTATATCTACGGGGGAAGTCGGGTGGATGGCGTATAGCACCCCCGCAAATTATAATGGAAACCGATATATATAGAATATAGTTAAGGAAACCATGTTAGAAACTTATGGATATGGTTAAAGGATTAGTAGGAGATAAGATATACCACGACTTAAGATTTTAGTGTATGGTTTAGTGTGACATGACATGATAGAAATGATGTCTCGAATTGATATATATAGATATGAAACGTGAATGTGAATCACGATATGTATACGTAGTTGCAAGAGAGTAAGTATGAGATTTTAGTGGCTTGTTATGAGATTAATAAAATGACTTGATGTGAGAGATTGATGTGATGAAAAGAGTATACGATAAGATATGATGACTTGGTTGATATGTCGTTATACAGATGCGAGTCGATATGAGATAATTGATACTTTTGTCTGTCCCCTGATATGAGATTGATATGGATGTGACCCAAGATATAGGTATATATATATGATTATTTGGATAATGAGTGATATGACGTACGAGACTTTAGATCTGTACCCTTATTGTTGTATAGGTTGATAGAATCTCTAATTATTTAATGCCGTCGTACGATGGATTACCGTACGTGGTGAGCTTTATCTGATGATTGATCCATACCCTTGACTAGAGGATGTCGTACGATGGATTATACCGTACGTGATGTTGTGAGGCTGGATGCCGATTGATAGATTCATCGACTCGGATATGTTATAGATACGTATGCCTTATAGCATCTCGTTTACGATGTACTTTATGCTACGTTCGTGATATTCTCATTTTATTATATATGTACATGTGCTAGTACACCTACACCATTATCGATGATGCGTATGTTACACTTACACAGATTTGCCGGCTCACACACTTTCATTATCGATAATTTCTATATCACTTACACAGTAGAATTGCCACATCATTATGCTATGTTGCCTGATATACTTGCTATGCTCACATCATTATGATATGTTGCATGATATACGGATATGCTCACATTTCTGTTATATGTTGCATACATCATGCTTTACAATTATATGCATTGAGATGCTGTTTTCATGAGATTCTGGATTTGAGAACCGTGGTTATATTTCAAAAGAAAGTATGTATTGTTTTAAAAACCCGGTTTCTCTTGATATGATATTTCGAGACGTCCACCATGTGTTTTCTTGGTTATGAGTTTTGTGATACCCGATTCGAGGAGTTGGATGAGGCCGTTTGCGGGTACATGGTGGACCCGGTATGGTATCCCGGGACAAGAAAGGTATGTTGTGCAGTAGACGATGAGCTTGGCAGAGGGACTACTACCTACCGGTGATAGTATTTGGACTCGGCGGTTATCCAGAGGATACCGACCGGAGTAGTGAGATGATACGGGCCGATCCGGACTGACGGAGCACGTGGGCCGATCCGGACTGACGGAGCCTGAGGCATTAGGATTTACGTGTCGATTTTGGATACGGGTTTCATGATATTTCGAGTGTCGATGTTGGACACTCGGGTTCCATGATTTTGATGTGTCGTTGATGGACACACGTTGATTGATATCCTCATATTTACATGCATATGCTTTCATGATATTTACATGCATGATGTTGTTGTGTCATTAATCGACACGTAGATGTTATCCACATGTTACAGGCATTGATTATATTGTTGGCACATATGCAGATACGGTCACCCTAGATATCATAGTATTATCGTTATGATATAGTTGACATAGAAATCGTTGTTTTATTCGATTTCTACCTGATGATATTTTCTACTCACGAGTTGGCAACTCACCCCCGTTGTGCTAGGCATCGCTGACACACAGCTTGTATTCTGGTGATTTGCTTTGGTAGGTGGTACATATTGGATCGTACCACTATTGTATTATTATTTCTCTTGTATCTAGTTAACTCCATCAATCAGAAACTAGTATTTGTATATGTAGTAAGACTTGAAAGACTTGTGGTTGCGAGACTTAGAGCTATGGGTTATATGTTCGCTTGGTGGGTTGATGTCTTGCTTTATTCATTATCTTTTGTGTTGATCTTCGTCGTTGGGCGTCGTATACTTATATTATGACTTGCGTGGTTGTGATTCCGCCGTTTGGCGAAGAGCTAGCTTCCGCTTGGGGATGCCTTTTATATTATCATGTATATGTGGTTTTGGATCAAAATATACGAGGGAGGTGCTGCCCAAATTTTTAAAAGACGAAACATATTTTTCAACTAGTAAAATCCACTTGCATTTTTCATGTTCCATTATCTATGCATTTAAGAAAAACTTTTGATGTTCATCATACATTTATTTCAAAACATCACCTCTTTTATTTTCTTAAAAATGTTTAGATTTCTGGGCTTCGGCTTACTTAAGTTACGTTACGCCTTTAGACGTTGCATGATTTCAGTGCCGGTCACGAACTAAATTTCGGGTCATGACATTTTTCAAGTTTTTCTTTTATATATTCCTTATCTTTGTATATAACTTTCGCCTTCTTTCCTTTATTTTGGGATTTTATGGGTATAATCCGCTGAAAACTCTCAGGAGACAACACTCCTCCTACTAAGGACATTTAGAGGTTTAAAGGCTTGTTGCACGAGCTCGGTGCAATCGAGTTGCCTACGAGAGTGTGCTAGGTTTTTCCTTTTCTTTTTAATAAATAATTTGCTCGAGACGGTCAAAGATAAGTTTGTGGGTATTTGATCAGTCAAATTTATTGCACATTTGTATGGACATTTTCCCTATTATTATTAACTACTAAAATGTGTTTGTTGTAAATAAAGAACATATGTGGGTTTATTTGTAAAAACATTATTATCATATATTTCTTCATTTATAATTAATATAATTAGGGAAATACATGCATATCATATTTAAATGAAATATCCATGAGATTATTTATTATTAAAATATGCATATCATATCAAATATTCTCAACCAATATTCTTAAGATATCATATCATATAATTGATTGGAATAATATCTCAAATAAAACAAATGCTACTAATAAGATAATTTGAGATATTGTGCAGGTATTATTGTAATACCCAATCCCTATAAATAAGTAGCGTATTGTAATAAATAAGTCTCCAGATTTTTCCCCAAAATTTTCTACAAATTTTCTGTATTTTTCCAGAATTTAATCCAGACTTATTCCAACTTAAATATATATATGTGTATAAATTTTATTTAAACTAATTTATTAAAACTCCTAACCAAAATAAAATCCTAATTACTTATTTCTATTTCCCTTTTCCTATTCCTAACCCAGCCCCGGCTCAAACCCCGTATTTCTTTCCCTTTCTAAATCGAGCCCGGCCCATCCCCACCAACCGTGTCACTCCCCGCTTCCCGGTATACGGCGAAGGAGACGCGACGAGGCCCGCTACGTATATACTCAGAAGTACATACGCTAAGCGTATCTAAGCAATATAAAATAAATACACAAGAGACAAGAAATAAAAAGAACAGCAACTTTTATTTATTAACATTCTTTGTATAATACATGAAAAGGAAATACAACTGAAATAAAAGATGCCTAAACAGTGGCATAACAGGAAATAAAAAGTACTGAAAAGAAAAGTGTACAATGAAACTAAAGTGCAGGGTCTTCGGTAAACTGCTCCAAGTCTTCTTGAGATGACTCGATCTCCGCCGGGTCCAAACCACCTGACGACGTTCAAAGAAGAAAGAAACAGAATGTCGTCAGCGAACAGGTCGCTCGGTAAGTCCTAAAGATAAGGGAGAAATAGACAGAGAGTAAGAGAGAGAGAGACAGTGTAGCTTTTAATGTTGTATTATAATATTATAATGTTGTATTAACGCTGTTGTTTATAGCCTGGTACAGAAGATGCCAGTGTATACGAGGGGAGTCCCACTTACACCGGGGACCTTGGTAACCTGTAGTACAAGGCTCCGTCGATAATACCACGGAACAACGGCCCTTGTTTGTTGATGGATTCCTATTCCCACAACAAGAAAAAAGGTAAACTAAGTATAAATAGAGCAAGAAAAGAGCAAATTGCAGACTTCATTTTTGATGTATACGTTCCAATCCCAATCCAATAAAGAGGATACTAATAACATAAAAGAAAAGACCAACCAAACAACGCCCCTTTCTTATTCTTAGAAAATAGAAATTTCATTACGTATTAAGCGACCACCTCGTGCCACCTTTAACATATTCCGTACCAGTCTACCCCTTAAACCCCGCGATGTCTTGTTTGTATTGTTATCCTGTAAATTGTATTGGTTGTAAGATTGATTGACTGACTGACCGAAACCATGATATCAGGAAATGGTTATAACCGTAGAGTCATGGAAATGGAATACTGAGAATCATGTAAAATGAATATATATCCATGGTTCGGTTCGGTCAAGTTGTATAAATTGATAATTGTATTCATGGATTCATGTGTTCATATTGAATTGGAATATTGTAGATTATAGATTGACTTGAATCATATTCAAGTCAGATGTAATCAGACTCAAACCCGAGTCAGACAATCAGGGATATGAATCGAAGTCTTATAATTGCTAGGGTCCTTAGGGTAATTTATAAAACTTGAGCGGGTTTTATGTAAAAATACTTTTATATACTTTTCAAAATACACCTCAAGTATTTATTGTTCGTCTTTAGATTTGTAATGAGGGTGCATTTTATGTTGTGATATTTCTAGTGAAAATATCTTAGTTATAGGTATTTATCTGTAATATTGATTTATTTGAAGTTCATGGTATTTTAGTGTAAAATTTATTATTGTGATTTTTAGGAAAAAGTGGAAAATTTATATTATAGTAAAATAGATATTTAAATGATAAATATACATATGTTTATACAAAAATAATTTTAATAAATATTTTATATTCCAAAATCTCATTTTCTTAAGATGTCGTATTTTAAACCTTTCGAGACCGAATGCTCCTTGCGGAGGTCTGAATCTCGCACTACTAAGCCCGAGGATGTGCGATAATCCGCACCATCCCGAACGGGTTCCCCAAAAATGAGTTGTAGTGGCGCTTTGCAAAGATTGTAAAATACTAATCCTTTAGAAAACGGTTTTATAAAGTAAAAGATATTTATTTGCAAAGTGTAATTTTCCGTATTTTAGATTCTAGAGTTTCCTAAGCCAACTAACCTATTTCTAAATGGCCTAAACGACAAGTCGTTAGAAGCCTCAAATCGCCTCTTCACCGTCAATTGCGGCCAGGTAAGTGCCAGGTGAGTGGGAGGCTCTGCACTACAAGTAGTGGCCCTAATTAAGTAATCACTCGCCTTAGACACACTTGCCTAGACACCACAAAGTCAGGTTTAGATAAACGATCGATGTCCACAACTTATCGTGTTTTTTTCTTAATAAGAGGTATTTATTTAAAAGTGTATCAAATCTAAAACTTTTAAGAATGGTTTTTATTAAGAATATGATATTTTAATGAAAGTTTCGTTTTATCTTATTCTAAGTTTTGATGATATCGTTTTAGGGTTGTATTTGCGTGTGTGTGGAGGTAGGTCATTACCTCGTGCTCTACTTTAAATGTATAGCAAAGTTTAGGGGTTAAATGTGAAATCGAAACATGATGGTATTAAAATGAAAAATACGATAGACTGGAAAGGTTATCATTTCATGTGAGAAAACTTGTTCAAATTATTCGTTGAATATTTAATAGTCAACAATAAGATGTTTAAGCATGATTAAATTGGTGAGAAGTGAAATTTTATAGAAAACCGAATCGAAAATCGGATTTGTTCCGATTCCGTCGGGTTTCATAATTTCGTATTTTAGAGAAATAGAAGAGAGATATAACGGGACTTACGGGTTTCGATTAAGCAAAGGAGTGAGGGGGGACTAAAGGGGTTGCCGAGGCGTTACTTCGTCGCCGGTTGTTCCTAAAAACGTCGCCGGAATTCCCGCCGGAATTTCGCCGGAGCTTTGCCGTGCACTTGTTTTCAAATTACACACTCTTGGAAAATTTTGAGAGAGTGAGCTTAGGATTTTTGGGATGAGAGGGTAGAGGGGAGGGGTGTATTTATAGGGTAGGCTAGGGGTAGGCTAGGTGAAGGGTCAGACAATACGACATCTCATAATTTAGTGTAAAATTTATTATTGTGATTTTTAGGAAAAAGTGGAAAATTTATATTATAGTAAAATAGATATTTAAATGATAAATATACATATGTTTATACAAAAATAATTTTAATAAATATTTTATATTCCAAAATCTCATTTTCTTAAGATGTCGTATTTTAAACCTTTCGAGACCGAATGCTCCTTGCGGAGGTCTGAATCTCGCACCACTAAGCCCGAGGATGTGCGATAATCCGCACCATCCCGAACGGGTTCCCCAAAAATGAGTTGTAGTGGCGCTTTGCAAAGATTGTAAAATACTAATCCTTTAGAAAACGGTTTTATAAAGTAAAAGATATTTATTTGCAAAGTGTAATTTTCCGTATTTTAGATTCTAGAGTTTCCTAAGCCAACTAACCTATTTCTAAATGGCCTAAACGACAAGTCGTTAGAAGCCTCAAATCGCCTCTTCACCGTCAATTGCGGCCAGGTAAGTGCCAGGTGAGTGGGAGGCTCTCCACTACAAGTAGTGGCCCTAATTAAGTAATCACTCGCCTTAGACACACTTGCCTAGACACCACAAAGTCAGGTTTAGATAAACGATCGATGTCCACAACTTATCGTGTTTTTTCTTAATAAGAGGTATTTATTTAAAAGTGTATCAAATCTAAAACTTTTAAGAATGGTTTTTATTAAGAATATGGTATTTTAATGAAAGTTTCGTTTTATCTTATTCTAAGTTTTGATGATATCGTTTTAGGGTTGTATTTGCGTGTGTGTGGAGGTAGGTCATTACCTCGTGCTCTACTTTAAATGTATAGCAAAGTTTAGGGGTTAAATGTGAAATCGAAACATGATGGTATTAAAATGAAAATTACGATAGATTGGAAAGGTTATCATTTCATGTGAGAAAACTTGTTCAAATTATTCGTTGAATATTTAATAGTCAACAATAAGATGTTTAAGCATGATTAAATTGGTGAGAAGTGAAATTTTATAGAAAACCGAATCGAAAATCGGATTTGTTCCGATTCCGTCGGGTTTCATAATTTCGTATTTTAGAGAAATAGAAGAGAGATATAACGGGACTTACGGGTTTCGATTAAGCAAAGGAGTGAGGGGGGACTAAAGGGGTTGCCGAGGCGTTACTTCGTCGCCGGTTGTTCCTAAAAACGTCGCCGGAATTCCCGCCGGAATTTCGCCGGAGCTTTGCCGTGCACTCGTTTTCAAATTACACACTCTTGGAAAATTTTGAGAGAGTGAGCTTAGGATTTTTGGGATGAGAGGGTAGAGGGGAGGGGTGTATTTATAGGGTAGGCTAGGGGTAGGGTAGGTGAAGGGTTTTTTAAATAAAAATGTAAAAATGTATAAAATCATTAAAAGTTGGAGTAAATAGGGTATATGAAAGGTTTTAATGTAAAAATGTATAAAATCATTAAAAATTGGAGTAAATAGGGTATGTGAAAGGTTTTAATGTAAAAATGTATTAAAAAATCATTAAAATGGGGTAAATGGGGATTTCAAAGGTCTCTGAAACCGATCTAGGAATTTGAAGTGTACATGGGGGTTTAGAAGATGAAGAGACACAATATTGAAGAAAAATTTAAAACAAAATAAATATTAAAAATAATGTGGGGCATGGGATTTGAACTTTGGTGGCTTGGTTCAGCAATGCAAGGTATTACCAATGAGCTATAAGCTCCTTCTTGTAATTAAATTGCTAATTAATTACTTAAATCTTGTGCTCAGGAATAAATACCCCTTTATGGATTTTTGAAAAAATATTTGAAAAAAATTTTGTAGGAAAAAGTGTATAAGAAAATTAGGGTTGTTACATTCTACCCTCCTTATAAAAATTTCGTCCTCGAAATTTGTAAAAGGAAAGTGTAACAGTTTCAAGGAAAGTTTGGTGCTGGTGTACTGACAGTATGCGAAAAATAACAAGGTGGTGCAAGGGTTTTAGAAATGTGAAGAATGTGTGAAGGAATGAAAATGCGAAGGTTTTGGTAAAATTGTAAAAGAGGTGAGGGAATTTTGGGTTAGGACAGATTCAAGATATATGATTCAAAGAATAAGAAATGATGGAATTCAAGGAACATGATTGTAAAGAATATTTTAGTTGCTGGTTCTTGTATTTTATATTGCTTAGGGTTCCATACAGCTCGGACCTGCATGGGCCGCCAACAAAACCTGTCACGCCCCGCTTCCCGGTATACGGCGAAGGAGACGCGACGAGGCCCGCTACGTATATACTCAGAAGTACATACGCTAAGCGTATCTAAGCAATATAAAATAAATACACAAGAGACAAGAAATAAAAAGAACAGCAACTTTTATTTATTAACATTCTTTGTACAATACATAAAAAGGAAATACAACTGAAATAAAAGATGCCTAAACAGTGGCATAACAGGAAATGAAAAGTACTGAAAAGAAAAGTGTACAATGAAACTAAAGTGCAGGGTCTTTAGTAAACTGCTCCAAGTCTTCTTGAGATGACTCGATCTCCGCCGGGTCCAAACCACCTGACGACATTCAAAGAAGAAAGAAACAGAATATCGTCAGCGAACAGGTCGCTCGGTAAGTCCCAAAGATAAGGGAGAAATAGACAGAGAGTAAGAGAGAGAGAGAGTGTGTGTGTAGCTTTTAATGTTGTATTATAATATTATAATGTTGTATTAACGCTGTTGTTTGTAGCCTGGTACAGAAGATGCCAGTGTATACGAGGGGAGTCCCACTTACACCGGGGACCTTGGTAACCTGTAGTACAAGGCTCCGTCGATAATACCACGGAACAACGACATGGATGTAATTACGTATTAAGTGACCACCTCGTGCCACCTTTAACATATTCCGTACCAGTCTACCCCTTAAACCCCGCGATGTCTTGTTTGTATTGTTATCTTGTAAATTGTATTGGTTGTAAGATTGATTGACTGACTGACCGAAACCATGATATCAGGAAACGGTTATAACCGTAGAGTCATGTAAATAGAATACTGAGAATCATGTAAAATGAATATATATCCATTGTTCGGTTCTGTCAAGTTGTATAAATTGATAATTGTATTCATGGATTCATGTGTTCATATTGAATTGGAATATTGTAGATTATACATTGACTTGAATCATATTCAAGTCAGATATAATCAGACTCAAATCCGAGTCAGACAATCAGGGATATGAATCGAAGTCTTATAATTGCTAGGGTCCTTTGGGTAATTTATAAAACTTGAGGGGGTTTTATGTAAAAATACTTTTATATACTTTTCAAAATACACCTCAAGTATTTATTGTTCGTCTTTAGATTTGTAATGAGGGTGCATTTTATGTTGTGATATTTCTAGTGAAAATATCTTAGTTATAGGTATTTATCTGTAATATTGATTTATTTGAAGTTCATGGTATTTTAGTGTAAAATTTATTATTGTGATTTTTAGGAAAAAGTGGAAAATTTATATTATAGTAAAATAGATATTTAAATGATAAATATACATATGTTTATACAAAAATAATTTTAATAAATATTTTATATTCCAAAATCTCATTTTCTTAAGATGTCGTATTTTAAACCTTTCGAGACCGAATGCTCCTTGCGGAGGTCTGAATCTCGCACTACTAAGCCCGAGGATGTGCGATAATCCGCACCATCCCGAACGGGTTCCCCAAAAATGGGTTGTAGCGACGCTTTACAAAGATTGTAAAATACTAATCCTTTAGAAAACGGTTTTATAAAGTAAAAGATATTTATTTGCAAAGTGTAATTTTCCGTATTTTAGATTCTAGAGTTTCCTAAGCCAACTAGCATATTTCTAAATGGTCTAAACGACAAGTCGTTAGAAGCCTCAAATCGCCTCTTCACCGCCAATTGCAGCCAGGTAAGTGTCAGGTAAGTGGGAGGCTCTCCACTACAAGTAGTGGCCCTAATTAAGTAACCACTCGCCTTAGACACACTTGCCTAAACACCACAAAGTCAGGTTTAGATAAACGATCGATGTCCACAACTTATCGTGTTTTTTCCTAATAAGAGGTATTTATTTAAAAGTGTATCAAATCTAAAACTTTTAAGAATGGTTTTTATTAAGAATATGGTATTTTAATGAAAGTTTCGTTTTATCGTATTCTAAGTTTAGATGATATCGTTTTAGGGTTGTATTTGCGTGTGTGTGGAGGTAGGTCATTACCTCGTGCTCTACTTTAAATGTATAGCAAAGTTTAGGGGTTAAATATGAAATCGAAACATGATGGTATTAAAGTGAAAAATACGATAGATTGGAAAGGTTATCATTTCATGTGAGAAAACTTGTTCAAATTATTCGTTGAATGTTTAATAGTCAACAATAAGATGTTTAAGCATGATTGAATTGGTGAGAAGTGAAATTTTATATAAAACCGAATCGGAAATCGAATTTGTTCCGATTCCGTCGGGTTTCGTAATTTCGTATTTTAGAGAAATAGAAAGAGGGATATAACGGGACTTACGGGTTTCGATTAAGCAAAGGAGTGAGGGGGGACTAAAGGGGTTGCCGAGGCGTTACTTCGTCGCCGGTTGTTCCTAAAAACGCCGCCGGAATTTCGCCGGAGCTTTGTCGTGCTCTCGTTTTCAAATTACACACTCTTGGAAAATTTTGAGAGAGTGAGCTTAGGATTTTTGGGATGAGAGGGTAGAGGGGAGGGGGTGTATTTATAGGGTAGGCTAGGGGTAGGGTAGGTGAGGGGTTTTTTAAATAAAAATGTAAAAATGTATAAAATCATTAAAAGTTGGAGTAAATAGGGTATATGAAATGTTTTAATGTAAAAATGTATAAAATCATTAAAAATTGGAGTAAATAGGGTATATGAAAGGTTTTAATGTAAAAATGTATTAAAAAATCATTAAAATGGAGTAAATGGGGATTTCAAAGGTCTCTGAAACCGATCTAGGAATTTGAAGAGTACATGGGGGTTTAGAAGACGAAGAGACACAATATTGAAGAAAAATTTAAAACAAAATAAATATTAAAAATAATGTGGGGCATGGGATTTGAACTTTGGTGGCTTGGTTCAGCAATGCAAGGTATTACCAATGAGCTATAAGCTCCTTCTTGTAATTAAATTGCTAATTAATTACTTAAATCTTGTGCTCAGGAATAAATACCCCTTTATGGATTTTTGAAAAAATATTTGAAAAAATTTTTATAGGAAAAAGTGTATAAGAAAATTAGGGTTGTTACAAACCGACCCGGCCCATCTTCCTCTCCCTTCTTCTTCACCCACTCTTTCCCTTTCCCGCTCATTTTCTTTCCCCCCCCACGACGCGCACGTTCCTGAGCCCCATGACCCATCGCGACCGCGTCCCCGCTCCCTTACCTACGACCGCGCGCGCATGCTCACTACCTCCATCAACATCGTCCCTCACTCTCCCTTCACACCCCCTGCACCCACGCAATCGAAGAACCCCGCCTTGCCTCCTCCATCACCGTCACCCTCGCCTCCTTGCAACAACCATCACCGTCGACTTCTCCTTCTCGCCTACACCAAGCGCCATAGACCCATCACCAAACTCCCCATCTCCTCCAACTCCTTCACGTACCCACCTCCTCTGTCACCGCCCACGCCTTTCGCCTGTCCTCATCGCCGACGTTCACCTCTTCGTCGTTGACCATACCACAACGCCTGAGCCCTCCACCAACCTGCATCCACCGCGTCTTCGTCGCCTCCCACTGCAGACCCCGAGCGCACCCCCTCACCTGCACGCAGGAACCCCCGCCTGCAGGCCACCTCACCGGCGCCTCCGTCGACCTCACGTCGTCGCCACCTCGTCCTCCTCTCCCTCGAGCCCCCTCGCCCCACTTTCTGCACCCCGGACCTCCCCAGAACCAACCACCATCATTTCCAACACCACCGGGCTCACCCTCTGAGCTCACTGCTGGCCACTTTGACCACCAACCGCCGGCCTCCCCGTTGCAAGCATCACGGTGACCCCTACGCCGTGGCCGAGCCCCTGCGCGACACCCACCACCGACACCCCCTCACTGCATCCCTAGCCGCCGCAGTCGAGCCCCCGGCATTTCGTCGAACACTTACATCTATTGCAGTTCTCGCTTTTCTGATCACCGACGTCGTCATCAAATCTGCGGCCTTGATCCCTTAAGCTGTCATCGTCATCAACACGCCATTCATCGCAACGCCAGCGCACGCCCGTCGCACCCACCGAGCCATCGAGTCCAAGAAGCAAGATCCGACAAGGCTAAACCTGTACTGCGTTCGTGACGCGATCATGCCGCTGCCGTACCGTCGTTGACATGTCTTCAGGCAAGTTTAATACTTGCTTCATGCTAATTTTATATATTACAATTAAAGTTACCGATAATTTCCGTATATACTTTTCATGTGAATCGTTGTAATTCAAGTGTTCGATGCAAAACCCGAATGGAAGACCCCGTTAAATTGACGACAACAAATAACATGTGATGGCCCGAGTTATAATGAGTGTCCCTTAAGACTTTGGTTACAATACGATGTCGTTTGCTCACGTAAAATGATGTCCCGATTTCTGTCGTAAAACCTGAAAACTTTCGTACATGCTAAACCGTAGAATTTATAATAAATTGTGTACAAACCAGATTTTAGCGTTCGATGGCTCGTATCGAAGCTAACTGTTTAACCTACCGTATTCTATAGTTGATAACTGAATTTTAACAAACTATGATAGAGATAATTGTGGAGCATTACGATTCTGGACTGCAGTCCATAACGGAAATCCCAGTTAACCCCTGTTTGTAAACCCCTGTATATTCATGTTCAAATATGAGAATGGGCAGAACCCTATATTGTTACATAGAAAATTGAGTTAGATTTCTTACTCCACTGGTCTCACTGGATTCCTCAATTGTTTGATACTTTTAACTCATTTTATAATGTCGATACGTTTTGTTGAATTCTGCAGAGGCAGATTTTACACATCGAACATAACCTGTCCATAACTCCCTGTCAATATAGTATACTACTGATTTGCCAATTGCGGTGGAAACCTAACTGATAATCCTAAATATTGTTCAACTATAGCGTCGCTTAATTACGATCCTAACTGGGGTTAAAGTGTGTTGTGAAATGGACTCCCGATTCTGAAACCGAATTTCCAGCCGTGAACACTTAAATTGAAATGGTCATAACTAGCAAACCTGAAACCCGATTGGCGCGAAACCAATTTTAATGGATAGATAATTCAATATACTGTTTACCCTTTTTACATTGTTTCGCTTAATTCTGCACGCATGACTTATAGTAAATTATGCAAGTGGTAAGGCATTGACTGATGGTATTCCATTCACAGGGTAATTATTGTATTCTCATCAAATCGTGTGGAAGTCATTGCATCGGTAATCTAGTGATCATGTGCATTACCCGGTATTACGTATTAGTGGTTGATTGTAGCAAGTACGTTAGTATGTAAGCATGAATGGATAAGTGAAAGTGACACGTACTTGTACACAATCAGTGGACCCTATTGATTTATTGCATTGTCGACGTCTATGGGACGTGTATAAGTGTGACTATAATTGGTATGGGAAGATTATGGAAGCACTTATATGGGTGTCATAGGTAAGGCCCCAAACACTATCCATTTATCTTGGGTATCAGTCGAGACATGCTTGATGGAGATCCTGTCTCCAGTTCTTGCATAAACTTGTCATGGACCGATTGGTATTTGAGTTTATGGTTGGCGTTTGATGTAGACCACGGGGTATGGGGTAGTTTGAGTGTGAGTTCAATAGAATCTCGGGAGTCCCATTGCCGGCACATACAGCGATTCTGAAGATATATGGGGATATTACTGATTATTAGCGAGCGACTCGGGCCCGTGTTCCCTTGTCCTTGGGTCCTACCCTTGGGTGGGGGATACTCACGAGTGGTTGACTCTCATACTTGGACTGACGATAGGCTTAGTGACCTGTACAGTGAGACTTAGAGACTGATAGGGTTAGTGACAATGGCATGCATTGCTTATTGATTCAACATACCTGCCATACTGTTTACTGCTTCACTGTTTACCTACTCTATTAGCTACCTGCATTGGCTACTTCGTGTTCACGTCATTATTCCATGATTACTGTTTCATATTCATTATTATTGCATGAGTTCACATTTGTATCTATATATATATTGCTATCGTGTCGCTCTGACGACCTGAGTATGCATGTTCAGAGTGAGAAGTGGATCTAGTTTGGACCAGGACCTGACGTGCCTCGAGGACATCGCAGACATCTTGATCAGCGACCCAGAGCTATACTCCCTTGATCTCCATCTGGTTAGTTCTTTTGATTTAGATACTGCATTTCTCATTACCTGTGCATTGATTACCGATTACCACGTAGTGCTAGAAGCCGAAGTGTGACTACGGCAGGATATTTTCTTGACTGTAGGAGCATGGCTGGCCTTGTCAACCCTTCGTATTCCGTATTTTGGGATGCGGGGTGTGATAATTATAATAAGATTAGCCCAGGTCTGAACCGTGAGTAGGAGATCCACAACAAATCGAAGTATCAAACCGAATCTACCGAATATTAAGAGTAAATCGAAGAATCTAGCAACGACAGAGACTAAGAGATATATTTTCAGAATCTTTTTATCAGAAGGATCTCCAAATATCAAGAAGAAAAGCCATGAAAAATTTAGAAGCCCAAATCTACCAAACGGTGGCGGAAGCGCGGTCAAATAGGGCTATCGGCGGCGGTTTAGCGGTCATTTGGCGGCCGTAAGATCTGAAACTTCAGGGTCATGATCGTAATTTCACACTTCAATATGTCATCTAGGATTTCACATTCCAGAGCCTATAAAAGGACCGAGAGCTATCTATACATTAATACATTCATCGACCCATCAATCGAGAGAGATCTAGCGAGCAAAACTAGGGTTTTTGTAATTTACTTTTTCAGAGAGAGATTTTGTAATGCAATAGTTGATCAATAAAGATAGTTCTTTATTTTAATTCTTTTCGCATTTATTTTCCGCATTTTACTTTTTGCACTTTACTTTCCGCATTACATTCCGCAATTACATCCTGCACTTTTAATTTTTAATTATGGTTTCATTCATCTTCCACCTCTCTTTTACCACGCTAATATCAATGAGCGAGTAAATTCTTTCTTGTTAGGAATTGTAGGATAGGGTAGAATAATGGATGAAAACTATAATTTAAATTCTTTTTAAAGTTTTAATTTTTATAAATTTTAGCAAAATGGATATTAACCCTCTTATCGGGCGCGCTATCAATTCATGATAGTCACGATCACGATTTGCGATTCGTTAATAATCATTTTGTTAAGGGCTGGGGACGAATAAAGATCAATGGAAGGACAAGGGTCAGTAGAGGGAAACCCTAATTCTATATAAGAACCCTAATCCACATTCATCGCTGGCTCTCTAGTATTAAATAATTAAAAGATAAAAAAAATTATATTTTTTTAACTTCAGCCGTTAGCTACTAAATCCTATAAACCTTACAAGCCTTCTATTATAAATTTATCAAATCTTCTTAGTATAAAACGACAACAATCCCACTTTTCTTATATCAACTCGTCTAAAATAAGAAAAGCAGTTCACCGTTTTCCTATGGACAACCCGTACTCATCGTGGCTAACTATTTGCGACACCGTCTTGATTACGGTTATTTACAACATACACAACACACATTTTCGCATCGAATCACTTGTATAACATTCAAATTAATTTTTTGTCGATTTGGAATAAATTGAGGTCCAGTCTGTTATGAGTTAATTTGAAATTGAATCTAGTTCTGAATATCACAGCACCGAGTTCCAAATGGATTTGTTTTTTAGATCCAAACTAGCTTTGATACAAGACTCTTAGCCAGATTCGAACTACTAATAGTTCAACTCAGACGGTAGATGTCCAAATTGGATTTTTCGGGATTGCATTGATCTGTATCAAATGCCAACCGTATACGAGAAAACCAGAAGAAATAGGCATGTAAGATGACAAAAATAAAAATAGTATAGGTTATTATCAATCATTGAGTTTCAGCTCAAAAAACAAACAAACTCATATCCAAGTTCAGATGGCAGCCCTTTATTCAAGATTCAAGATTAAATGTACGAGCTACGCGTTGATTTTGTTTGCGTGTCAATTAACTCAAATCCCTTATTCTATCATTCGCGGCACCACTCAAACCCATCAAAGAGAAAATGAATCTGGACACGGATCTGTTCCGAAAACAGGATCCGACGCGATCCAAAAATGAAACCGACAAAATAAATTCTTCCTCTATAAAATGCATCACAACACATTCCTACAACCTCTCTAATGGCGGATTCAAAACCCTAACCCTAAAATCCCCAAAACCCCCTCGAAATCGTAACCCAATGGAAGAAGATGACGACCCCTCGTCAACCCTAGCTCAGAAAGCGCAGCTCCTTCACACCCTAATCCCTCCTCTCTCTTCATCAGCCTCGAAGCTCTCCAACAAATCGAGAGCCATCCCTTTCAGCAAAGATTTCCATTTCTACAACAATTTCCCCGAATTCAAATCCCCCAATAAAGAGATCTTATCAAAGGTCCAATCTTCTCTCGAATCGCTCTCGTCTTCTTCGAATCTCTTTGGTTCGAAGCAGCAGCAGCAGCCTTTGCCTTCTGATCTCGAGGATTCGTACGATTGGTTGGTGAATCTCAACGACGAGTTCATCGAGAGGTTTAATATCTCTCTCGACGATTTTAAGAGGGCGAGGGAGAAGGAAGAGGGCAAGGTGGGTAATTTGGAGTTGGAAGAGGGTGGATTTCAATTGGTGAGGAATAAGAAGAAGAAGGGGAGTTTGATGAAGGAAGCTGAGAAAGATGAGGCCTTGGGGACTTCGAATGGGGTCAAGATTGGTTTGAGGGAGAAGAAAGCGGTGGGGGTTAAGTTGAAGGTGCCGTTTCATATACCGACGATTCCTCGGCCGCAAGATGAGTTTAGTATTTTGGTGAATAATGTGAATAAGCCTTTTGAGCATGTTTGGTTGGAGAGGAGTGAGGATGGAAGCCGGCTTGTTCATCCACTGGTTTGTACTCTTTTCTGTCCTTTGATGTTGATATAAACATCATGTTGTATGATGATTTATGTTGCTTTGTGTCATTTTATTTGGTTATTGAGGCTATAGTAGAAATGCGACGGCCAATCTTGAGGTTTACTTTGATTGATTAAAAGCACAGTTTCTTTTTACTACAATGTTTGCTTTGGTTTCACTTAGTTTTGATTGTTTAGATTTCGAAAAGCAAGCCTCCAGTGAGGGAAAAGTTTTGTTGTCATGACCATTTGATGATTTTCTTGAAATAGATATATGATTGCCACCTTGAATTAGTTATTTGTTTATAATATTGATATTTAGATAATCTTGGATGCTCTATTTGTTTATCAAATCTCAAACTAGACTTGATACATATAATTGTTTATAGTTTCGATTATGTGGTTTCACGAATCAATTCCTATAAGAGCTTATTTTGAGATAGGCGCATTTTGCTGGACATGGTCTACACATCCTTTGAGTTTTTGCATTTTTTTTCACGAGCTTAAACTCATAACCAGCTTAATTGAGGCCGACTTATTTGCACGGACACTTTAATATAAATTTCTAAAAGTGTATATGAAAGTTTGAAGGAAAGAGGCATACATGGGTTTAGATATGCAGGTTCAAGTTATATAGCATTTTGGTTTAAAATGTTAATATATCAAATATGACCTTTACATATAGATCAATGATGTAAGGATGCGGAATGTTATATACAGATTGAAGGTCCATTAGAGTTAAATGTTACCACTTCCATCATATTGAACGGTGAAGAAAGAAGGTGACAATGTCCCTTAGGCCACATCCTACAAAGGAGCTTACGTGGCATGATTTCATTGGGATTTGTATTGTTTTTGCACTTACAACCCTCTCCCCCATCGTATTCCACAAAATGCAAGGCTTTAGTGCAAAATACAATGCAACGTCCAATAAAAGCATGCCATATAAGCTCCTCTATAGGGTGTGGCCTACATGTACACCGTAGGCCCTTTTTAAAAGTTCCTCTTTAGCGGAAAGCGGCCATGAAGCGCTTCGCTTTTGCATGAAGCGCCATTGTGATGCGCTAATGGCTTGAAGCTCCTGTTTTGGCTCGCTTTTGCTTGAAAATTCAGCTTAAATCCACATTTTAGCATTCAAAAGGAATTGTCATTATTTTCTTAAAAATTGTAGATTATCAAATCAAATGATCGAATAATTAAATATCATTATTGTCTTTAATTTGCAACATTTTCTTTCACACCTTATATGGAGAACAATTTCTTAAAATTGTTCAATATATTTTTATTATTGCATACGGACTTTATGATAATAAAATATATTTGTTATGTTTATATATTCCGTTTTCAAGAGTTTCTATTAATCAAAATTTCCATCATCATTTTATTTACTATTTAAAAACGTCTTGATGTTTTTGCCGCTAAAGCCAAAGCCATGCCTTTCCTTTTCGCTACACTTTGCACAACACACATATATGATAGCGATATGATGAGGTGGTGAGTTAAAGTGAGATGGTCAAATCCGACTGTTGGATCGACGACCGGATTTTTGCATCATGTTCTACACGTCAAAATATTTGTGTATAAAAAATTAGACGATTTAGAGGCTTGTAACTCATGCATCAAGATTTATGATGCTTTAACAACCATCCATTTTGCGACCGTGATATCTATATCTTAGAAGCGTCTAAATCGTCAAAATTTTTGTACACGTATGTTGATTGACATATAGAGCAAGATGTATGGAGTCGATCGTTATTTTGATTGATGGATAATGGTCGGATTTTTCCATCTCATTTTAAGATCTCATCTCACCATTTCATCATATTGACACACACTAGTTATTTGTACGTCGTACCCCCGTGGATGATTTTGAATCTTGAAGTATTGTATTTGGAAGTTTCATGAAAAAATTAGTATATTCCATAAGAATAGCTTCGGTCGAGAACCAACAAATCACTAAGGTAGAATGCAAAACCCCTGCTTTACACACATGTACAATTAAAACACTAATCAATTTCAATTTTATTAATTAAGCTAAAGAGCCAAGTTATTTTTTCTTTCTAAAATGCACTTTAAAGAAATTGATACAAGCCATAGCTCTTTCAAATTGATCCATATCTATGTCAAATCAATATACTCGTTAAGGAAAAAAAGAACTATTTATTAATAAAAACAACTTGATCATTCGTAAGAAACTCTCAAATACAAGCAAGTTTCTGAAAATAAATATTATTCTAAAATTTATTAGCTTGAAAAAACAATCATCAATTGAATCCAAGAACAAGCTGACGACATTAAATTATGATTTATATAATTAAAATTTGATTTATGAAACTAAGAGTGTTGTTTGCTATGCAGGGCAAGTTGCACACAACAAAAAACTTAACGATGAACGAGATATGAAAAATCTAAAAATATCGTATCAATTTAATTGATCAAATGCTAAAAAGATGTGAAATTAATAACTAAGCCAATCCTCATAAGAGTAATTAGCTTAAATTTCTTCGATATTTTCATATGATCGTTTTTCGATGAAAGGTTGCCAAAACTACGGAAGAAATAGTGGGAAATTACATTTCTCAAATATTTTAAATTTAGATTTGCTATGAGTAAAAGATAGCTATGAACAAAAATTAAAAGGGGTTTTTACTAAATGATCCCTCAATACTTTGCTAATTACTAAACCCCTAATAATTTATAATTACTATTTACCCCCAATATTTTAAATGATATCTAAAAAGTCCCCCGATCAGGCAAAATGGATTTTTTTCTTTCACTCCGTTAAGCGTATAATGGAGGCTATTAGGATTAGGGTTTTTAAACTCTAAACTCCTCTCCCACATCTACAATCTTCAAAGTTCTACCCCAAATAAAGATTAAGGTTAGAGATTTACTCCATCAAAACTCAATTCGTCATAGAAGCAACATCTTTTTTCTTAACTCTCTCTTCCTATGCACTGGTGGAATGCCATTGTGGTGAAATTTGCAAGCTAAGGGTTAATGAAAAACCTAAATCAAAGGGAGATGCTCTTTGGCTGTCCTGGGTATAAGATTCTTGACGAACCAGGATGCCCTTTCTTTTTGTGGCTTAAAGACTCCATGTATCAAGAAGTCAAGAGCGGCTGAAATTAAGAGGCCGAAATCAAGATTGTTGAAAGTCCAAATAATGAAAGTTTGAAACAGAGGGGGTAGTATTAGGGGTAAATAGTAATTATAAAGTATTGTAGATGTTTAGTAATTAGCAAAGTATTGAGGGACCATTTAGTAAAAAACCCAAAATAAAAATAAATTGAATAGAAATAACATATTTATTGAAGTGCACCATTCAAAGAAGCGTCTATTGCTATTGGAATATTGTGTAACTTTTAATAAATTATGAACAATATAAGAATTATAATCAAAGTGAATCAAATGAAAATTGTATTAGACATAAATTGCTCTTACACTATTATAGCAAACCAATATTTATTTTTTTCAGAAATATCATTCAAAGCCTCAGCCTTCTTGCATCTTGTATGTGGTTTTGTAAAATGACACTAAACATTATTGCCTAAAAATAAAAATTAGAAAAAGAATATTATTTATGTAAGAGAACAAATTACCTCTGATGACGTCAATTAGGAATTCAGCATGAAGCTTGTGAATTAGAAATTTTTTCTATTACAAAAGTTGACAACTTTTGGTATTTCAAGGATACTATTTTTTAGACCTAATTTTTTTTTTTGAAAAAGGAAACCTCTAATTCAACAGATGCATGAATATTAATAGAGTATTTAGTGTTAAAATTTGAAAAAGAAATTAGAGTAATGTAGAGAAAATACATGAATTCAGTAGTTGGTTTGGGAGCTAGCATGATCTTTAATTTCTTTAAATGGCATATAAATACCCTAAGTCTCACTCATAACATATAAAAATTTATGTTTCAAAATGTGGTTGATAAATGTCTAATTTTTTTGGCATTTTAATGACCAACGACGTTAACGATACATGTGTAAAGACTCCACATCCAAATTAATTTTGATAAACAAATAAAAAATATCCTAAAATTAACCTTCCCTCTCTTACAGAACCCATTTTCTTTCATCGAAACTTTTAGAAGTTTAATATGGTAAAATTCAAAAAATTATTGTGGTAAAGTTTGCCCTTCTATAGTAAATTCGATATCTAGGGAGTGAATTAAAGCCGTGCTTCATCCTTTACAATGGATTCGAGCTCTTCATTGTTCTAGAGTCAGCCTGTAAAGAATTTTTATAGAAGAAATGAGCCATGAATAAAGAAAGGGTTAGGGCTCAAAACATAAATTTGAAAAAGACAAAATAGTAAAAAATATATCATATGTGACATGTGAATTTAAATGGAATATTCTAACCACAGGGTAGGGTACTGGTTAGAAGCAAAATGCTAACAGAGGTTTGGATATTTGTCTTCCATATTTTGAAACTTAGGTTTGTATGTGGTATATTGGGTGAAATATTGTGTATCTATGTACCATTCCCTTCAGCATAGTGGTCCAAGTTTATAAATGATATTGAATTATGTGTCTAGCATAGTGACGATAATGATGTTTTACGTATTGTATATTGTAGGTTTCATCTTTTAAGATACAATATCGAGTTATCGCGGGCCATAAATAAAACCTTCAAAAAAATTTAAGACAAACACACCTGTTGTATCATCACTCCTTTTTTATTAAGTTCACAGTATAGGAGACAGGTTATATGCAAACCATAAAAGGACAATTAAAAAAAGAGCGCACATATTGAAGGTACTGCAAAATTCGGGTCTCATTTTTACTTTTATGAGTACTATATATAGATATAGGGAAAAAGAGAACGGAATATAAAGTGGCAAATAAGAAAATTTCCTATATTAATGGCTCTAAAAGCTAACCATCCATTGGTTTTTTTGGCGATCAGCACCAACTATCTCGATTATCATGTCCTTAAATTTGTGTACGTCAATTTTCTTATGAATTGGATACTGTTTACCCTTGTGTCGGACGATTGCAAAATTAACGTTTTATCGATAATTGAACATTTTTTGATGCTAAGTGAAAGTGCAAAGTATATCAAAATTATATGAAAATCAATGTACCCATAGTTTAAGACAGATTAATGTCTGATGCCGACCATCAAAAAAATCAACGGATGGTTGACTTTTCAGGCCGTAAATGTAGGAAATTTTCTATCGTGCCATTTTTCATATATATGTATATATGCATATGCACACATATATATAAGAATCAGAAAATGAGCGTTGCTTGGTTGGTCCTTTCTTTTATGTTATTAGCCTAAAAGAAAAACATATATTAGAAGTGTTATTGCCGTGATCTATCCTCTCTTATCAAAAGGCGCTATTCTAAAATGTTTCTACCGCAGTTCCTCTAACTATAAACCGAATTTGAATTATAGAGCTATGACAAAATCAACCCCGAATGATCAAAATGTCGATTATGTATATATGTTATATGTATATATGTATGTATGTTTGGTGGCTGGTGGGGAGGAGCACGAACGTTAAGTACATTTTCTAGTAGTAAATATAAACTAAAAACTAAAAAGCATATACAAAGGTTTATGGAGTTCTAATAACCACAGATGCACATGAGTTTCTAATTGGTTATGTACTTCATAAGATCACTTTTTCTTTAGATAATGAACTTCTAAGTTTATAATTCAAATTGTCAATACGCTTTCAAAAGCACAAAATATTCAAAACCACAATTAGAATTTGTTTAAGTTTTAAGTGGTTAGGAATTAATAAGCAGCAGTAGAAAGCAGTGTTTTAAAAGCAGGAAAAAAGCGAAGCGGTCGGAGTGTCCGTAAACGTTTAAGTGGCAGCTCAAACCCCTCAGAAGTCAGTAATGTCTTAATTTGGTTTAATTTTGTTTTTCTTATAAGTTGTGTGTTAATAATTGTTTTAATGAAGTTTTTAGATACATGAACTTCTTTGAAGCCGAATTTTAAAGTGAAATCGATCCTAATCAAAGCCAAAATCAAAAGCTTAATATTAAAGGAGGTTGAAGCTCTAACCTAAAGTTGCTTAAAAACATTAGTCTTGAAATTAAGATTTTTAAAATCGCTGGTTGCCAGATCCCTTCGAAACAAAAATTGATCCTGTCTGTTTCCAAGTCGAAACCTTTAGCTCTTCAAAACTCAAGCCGAAAACCTAAGTTGCTCACAACCGAAGCTTCCAAATCAAAGTCGAAGTGTCGGACTCGAAGCTCCCAAGTCATATTCGAATTCGGTAAAATCCAACTTCGAAATCTTGGCCAAAGAAAAACATATGAAAAGAATTAGGGTTTTGGGGTTAATTAGATGTCATTATCATATCAAAATACAATACATATTTACTTGTTATAAGATTTTAGAAGGATGTAAACATCAATATAGAGGGTGTGCTATACTGCTATTAAAAGTACTAAAACTACATCCATAATCCTTTAAATGAATCCTTATTTAATAGGAAATAGAGTATAGTTATCCGATTAAAGGTGCAAGGATAACACACCACTTGAGCGGTAAAAAGCGGAGCTGCGGTAGCCGCTCAAGCGCTTAAGCGGCCACTTTTTAAAACACTAAGTAAATGAGAAAGAAAGTAATGCATATGGCTTTATACTTGTAAGAGCATTTGCCGCTTCTTTGTAGGATATATAAATCTGGGGAGTGACTGCATGATATTGAGGGTTATTGATTTAGGTTCTTCTCTTGGGTTAATTCCAAAAAAACTACCAAATAGTATGACTCAGCTATGAGAACCTATCAAAAACTCATAATTACAAGAAACTACTATACTTTGAAAGTTTTGTGGTAGTTTCTTGCAGATATTGCTGACATGGCATCTTAGATATGGTAGTTTTTTGTTTTTTTTTGTATGTTTTGTTGTAGTTTCTTGTAGTTGTAGTTTTTTTAGTTTTGAGAGTATTTGGTAGTTTCTCGAAACCGAGCCAAAGTATATGGTAGTTTTTTTAGAATTAAGCCTATTCTTTTTAGAAGGAAAAATTTGGAAGAAGACAACATTATGGTCAAAATGCAACTCAAAGAAGAGTGATGTGGAATTAAGATTGTCAAGGTTTAAGAACAAATGCATTAAATGATCGTTGGAATAATTAGTGGTAGAAAATATTTGATTTAGAATATTAATCTTGATTTAGTTAAAGTAATAAAGATGATAAAGGCTTTAAATTTCAGATAAGATTTGTGAGACTTTTAATGTGCTTGATCGGGTTGTCTACTACTAGGAACTAATTGGTAAATTCTTGCAGTCTTATACATAGTTACCGGGAATGGGATGGGATGGGATGGGGACGTTGTTATTGGGAATACACACCAACCAAAATTTAAGTAGAATTTAATGACATCTTCAAGTTCTTATTTATTTATTTTTGGTTGGGGAGGAGGGAGTGGTGGTGGATCGCTCTCCTTATTAATTGCCTGTCTCCTGTAATTATACTCCTGCCTCTTTTGTTGACACTAACAAAACAATGCAAATAATTTAGTTAGACCATGTCGATGTATGGTGTTCAAGACTTGCAGTTTCATAATGATGTTAAGCATCTCATTGTAGATCATCAACAAGATCAACTTATTTTTTTAACAAATAATACAATTTGTATAATAGCAAAAGAAATGACATAACATCAAGATTTAAAGGGCTCACAGTAATGGTAACGTAAACTGCAAGGAAACTATCTAGAATTCTTTGAATTTAAAAATTTTCTTGGACTTTTAGTCTTGTCTTAGGATACGAATGATGAAAGCTCTAACTTAAAACAACTTGAATCTGGCATTGTGGGGATTATTAGTCTGGGATTGATCCTGGGTTGGTTAGAAGATGACATCTGGGTATGAATGCTCAACCTGCTTGCCATATTCTGTTTCTCGATCTTATCACTGATTTCCTAAATGTAAACCATTTGCTTCTTGTGCTAAGTCAGTACTTATATATTAGTTAGAGAACATTAACATAATTGTGCGCATTATCAATTAACATATAAAATCATTGTATATTAATCAGGTTGCATTTAGATGATTTATTTGCAAGGATGTGATGCACTTGGGTTCGGATCCATCCTAACCCGACCAAAATTTGTTAGGGTCAATCTAAGTTTGAAATTACTTCTCAGCTCCTGTTCAAAAGTGTGGCTGGGCTTAGGTTAGGCGGATTCAACCTGATGTTATTTGTATCGCTAAGGCTGGGAAGAGCTAATAATTTGAAATCTAAAGAGCAAATTCTCCTACCCAAAGGAAGTCTAGCTTTTCTAAAAACCATATAACCTTTTGAACTCATATGGAGATATTGTTGTCTCATTTCACACTTTTAATTCTTATTCTCACCCTTGTATCACATGAGATGGGAGCTTTACTGCAATGCTATGTATGGTATAAATTTGCATTGTTTGTTTATTACCCTTGTCTCCTTTGCATTTTCTGTTTATTCCAGCTGCATCTGTTGTTGGGTTTGTCTGATTTTTATTCTTCTACTAAATTTATTAACAGAAATTGCAAAACATATTGGTAATCAGGAGAAGCTGTCAGTGCTGGACTTCATTGACAGAAGCATTAAGGAGGTCGAGATTGCTAAACCACTCCCTCTTGAGAAGACTCCATTTAAACTTGTCGAAGGAGTGAAAGAGTTGAAGGAATTAGCAGCCAAGTTGCGGGATGCCAAGGAATTTGCGGTTAGTAGTTGTGACTTCAAGCTTATCTATAGTGAACATTACAATGACAATGTTCCTTTCTGATTCAAGCTTATCACTAGCAAACATGACGATCCCTTTCGGGTTGCTGTTATATATTCAATGGATCATTTTGCTTTAACATGTGTATACAATGCTCATCAGTGAGACCTTTTTTCTTGGATACAACTCCGAAAAGACCACACAGATGTGTGCACGAATGGGTGCATGCAATTATGCATATGTAGACATTTTATCGTTTAAGAAACTATGAAATGTGAGCCACGTGTAAGAGAATTTTGTACACTAGCAGTTCAAAATATATTGTAGATAATTGTGGATGCCCCACCCTTCCATCATAATCTTGCATTCTTGATGTGCGTGCATGCATGCATGCATACATACATCAGTGATTAAAAAGCGGCAAAAAAATGATGTGCCCAAATGGCCAGGCCGCATAGGCATTGCCTAGGTGAATGCCCAGGCCGTATGGACATCATTTTAGCCGCATTTTGAGTTAATTTTGTTATTTTTAAAAGCTTATTTGTTAAACATTGATTCTAATTAGATTATTAAGTATTAACTACTTTGGTTTCTTTTTCACTTATAAATGCGGTCTAGATAAGCATTCTCAAAGGCGTAACCAATTAAATGTAGGCCGTTGGTGAAGCAAATTTCTACCAAGTTTTCAATTATCCAAAGAAAAACTAATTAAATAGTAAATTAATTGTCTACATTAAGTTTCTCTCTAGTTTAAATTCCAAAAAGAGAAGAAAAGAGAAGAAAAGAAATATTGTTATCAAAGGCTCGAAGCTCGAATACAAGATCGAAATCGAGACCGATGTGGAGAACTTCGTCCACAGTGGTGGTAGCCCTCACGGCCCTCAAAATCAGCGGTGGCTCTCGGAGTCGGCAGTATTAGGTCCTTGTGGTGGTTCTCGATGTTCAATAGTGCTAAAACTACATTAATTTAATATATATTACACTCCAATTTACAAATAAAGAGAGTACTTACAAGAACACAAGGGTAAGCAAACTCTTGACTAAGTGGTGAAATGCAATGCGGTTCAGCTCTTTTTGCCGCTTAGGCGGATGCCTTTTAAAACATTTCCATACATGAATGCATGCATCACACACACACACACATGGACGTGCACAAATGCATGCATGCACATTATTGATTTATACACATCTTATATGAAATATGCAGGAATATGTACTATATGCCTCACCATACTATGCTTTGTTGTCAATCCAAAGGACAATCAATATATTGTTTGGTCTAGCTATAGCTATTGTTCCTCGATTAACTTGTGTGTGTTTCAGCCATATTCCCCTCTGCAAGCATCCAAGTTTGATGGGATCATCCAATGATTTTAACTACCACATGATGATGGCAGAACTTTCTTGCGTGAATTTTAAAATTTCACTCTAATGAAAAGTACACTTTCATACATGGTTGTATTTATGGATTTATTGAGTGCTTGCATCACTTTTGCTACCTTTGCAAATCTTTGTTTTAGGTAATCTAGCATCTTGAGCACCCAATTTTATGGGGACGACAATTTACTTTAAACATTTCATGCCAGGTTGATTTGGAGCACAATCAGTATCGGTCATTTCAAGGACTAACTTGCTTGATGCAAATTTCTACAAGATCAGAGGACTTTATAATCGACACGCTTAAGTTGCGTGTTCATATTGGTCCATACCTTAGAGAAGTTTTTAAAGATCCTTGCAAGAGAAAGGTTTTTTTCTTCTTTGAAGCTTCTTTGTGAATCTCATTCAATCTCAAATTTCCTCAGTTAACCGCCTGGTAATTTTCTTCATTAGGTAATGCATGGCGCAGATCGTGACATAGAGTGGCTTCAACGAGACTTCGGCATATATGTTTGCAATCTTTTTGACACTGGGCAGGTATAGATGCAATTCCCATGTATTTGGGTCTGTTATTGTTTGACTTGGAACTCCCTGTTCTGTCAAGCAAATGCGAGAGTGGTTTTCGTTACCGCTGCAAAATTTGCAGACAAGCAGCCCTTTAACTGCAACTGTTTTGCATCTTTAGAACACAATCACACCAATATGCATGTGTTAGTAGTGTAGTAGAAATAATGGATGCATAAATATATGATTTGATTTATTTATCACAATTACATCATATACTTGCTACCTAATTTTGTTCTCTGTATCATACTGGCATGCCTTCCATTTTTAAAATTCATTCTCGCATTTGTTAACAAAAGCAAGCTGCTAGGATGGAGTCGGGGCCAGCTATCTATCATGCCCTGATAGTATTATAGACCTCAAATAGAATCCCTCAGTTGCTGACCCATATGGTTAGGTTACACTATTCTAACTACTTATTAGGTATCAAGGAGAAACCTGCATATGAGTATCATAAAGATAGAAATATTATAGCATGTACATGAATGCTTTTGAGAATGTAATTGTTTGCTGTCTGCACTAGTTATATCTACGTTTGGCTCTGTTAATTGTTTGGCTTTGTGTTATAGGCATCAAGGGTACTGCAACTGGAAAGGAATAGTCTCGAGTATCTCTTACATCACTTTTGTGGAATTGCTGCAAACAAAGAGTAATAATGGCGTCCTCTGTCCTTCAAGCTTCTAAATGTTGCATCATAATTGAACAGCATAACTTTCTCCTCATTTCAGATATCAAAATGCAGATTGGAGGTTGCGTCCACTGCCTGATGAAATGCTCAAGTAATATTGCCTACCATTTGCAGCAATGTCTAGTTGTAGATTTAAAATTTTGCAGCTCTATATGATGAAGGATAAGGGGTTTTTCCCCCTTTAGGTTCTTATGGGATTTACCTATTACAGGTATGGGAGAGAAGATACACACTATCTATTACATATATATGATATAATGAGACGCAACCTGCTGTCAGCTTTGTCGGATGAAGATGATCTTCTTTTAGAGGTGGGACCTTTCGTTATTCATTTATTAATGTACTTATACGGGAATATGCACACTGACGAATTCTATTATATTATTGTCGAAACCTCACACAAACAACTATTTTTTGTTTTAGTTTTAAAGTTTGAGGTAATTTTTTGATGGGTTATTAAGTATCATGTTCCACAAACACTTGAAAACTTAATGATGTTTCTTCTAAATGCATTAACAATTATTTATAATTTTTTTCCTTTTTTTCTTTGGTATTTATTAACTTTATGTGTATCACTAATGTAATTACAATTATTTGTAAGGTTCCTTTTTTTTTTGTTTCTTTTTGCTTTGATATTTATAAATGTTAAGTGTATCACATAGATAACCCTTCAGCTGTGCTATGTTAACAAATTCTCTTTTACATACTGTATTCATGACATGTAGCTTTTCATTTATTTGTAGGTCTACAAGCGAAGTTATGATATCTGTGTTCATCTTTATCAGAAAGAGCTACTAACAGACACTTCATTCCTCTATATATACGGGTGTGGAATTTAGCATTCTCATCTATTAATTCATATAGCTTCAATCGGTTTTCCTTCTACTTTGTAACTTTTCTATGCCTTCTATCGCCGTGACAGGTTACAGGAAGCTGATTTTAACGCAAAGCAGCTGTCTGTTGTTTCTGTAAGTGCTTCAAAGTAAAATTGGACATATTAAACACAGTGATCATATGTTATAATTGTTGTTTGAAGATAAGTTCTCCTCTAGTTAGCTTTTTGAATGGAGAATTGGGGCTCTTATTGTTACCAATATGAGGGGTTGCTGTATAAATGGGAAAAATGTCTTAAACCCACTATACAATTTTTGTCTACTTTGATTCCCTATATACGGATTTATTAATGTTAAAGTGCTGCAGGAAGCATAGAACTTAGTGAACTATCTCATTTTACAAAGTTGACTTAAAAATTAGGCTTAATTTCAAAAAAAAAAAACTACAAAATACTTTGGCTCTGTTATGAGAAACTACCAAATACTCTCAAAACTACAAGAAACCACAACAAAATTTTCAAAAACCACGAAAAGCTACCATAGCTAAGGTGCCACGCAGTAATATTTGCGAGAAACTACCACATAACTTTCAAAGCATGGTAGTTACTTGTAATTATGAGGGGAAAAGGTAGTTTCTAGCAAGGTTCGAGAACTCGGTTTCAGATTCGGTCTCTCAAAAGTTTATTAGTTTTGGTTAGTTTCGTTTATCTCAGTTCTAGTTTCGGTTTCGGTTTCGACGGTAATACATACATATATATAGATATATTAAATTTATGGTTGCATATTACAAGACAATGATCTTATAGTTAAAAAATCCAGCCAAGACAAGACCTAATACAAAATATATTGAAAAGTGTATTTAGATAAGTATTAATATAGGGTTTGGGTCAACTTTTCAGGTTCAGTTAAAACAATATTGTATGGTTGGTTTCGTATCGGTCTCCACCGAAAACTATACGAAATGATCATGTATCGGTAGTTTCGGACGAATGAACCTTGGTTTCTCGTAACCGAGCCAAAGTATTTGGTGGTTTTTTTTGGAATTAAGCTTACAAATTATAAGGCTCCAAATATTTCTTTTTCCTTTTTTACTTGGACCCTCGATATATAGGGTTCTAATACAAGTTGAGCAGCAGTCTATTCTTGTTTGCAAGTTATTTAATCACGCATAAATTTTTGTTCAATCCTAAGAATTGACCTACATAAGCTTTCAACAAGTTGTGCTTTCCACGCCGAGCGTCTAAAAATTCAGTGGCCTAGGAATTCACATGCCAAAGGTTTCTGACTTTCTGTTTGTGTTCTTTTTGAGGGGTGTTTTTTCGTTTGAAACCACATGGGAGACTGTGCTGGGACAGTGAGACTTAATTAAACGGGAAAGAGTTGAAACATGTGTACAACTTTAGAATTGTAAATATTACAGCAAAATATCCATAATATATAGAGCCTCTTGTCGAACTCGTACCAAGTCTCTTGAGGTGAGCTTGATCCTAAGCATAGTGTATCCCAATGTTACCAGGAACGCGGAATAATTTGGTACGCAAAACGAAAACGAGAACGCGGAATGCTACTTGTTGTGGAACGTGGTACGATAAGAATAGTTTTCTTCTGCGTGCTTATATGGGATGGAAAACGAATCTCTAAAAAAGGAAATGTTTTTGGTTTGTATGCATGTGTGTGCATTTATGTATACTATACATAAGTATAATCCAATTTCTTTTGCTAAAAAATAAATATTTTTTAGTATGATCTAACACAAACACGATTGTATGCCACATTTAACTTGAGTTTTGTACAGAACGGTGATTTTTTCGATCCGGAGCGCTAGTATTCCTGAATTGAGAACGATCGTTCCAAATCACACTTCACTAGCGGTATAGCGATTTATGGTAACATAGGTGTATCCATGCTGAGCTCATTCGATTGTTTAATCAAACTTCAAATTTTGTTGAACTTCCTGGTCATTTTGGTTATTAAACGAGCTCGGATCGGTCTCGAGCCTAGCATATGGTCTCGAGCCTAGCATATAGTCTCGAGCCTAGCATATAGTCTCGAGCTTTCTACATTTATTTACAACCTTATCGAGCTTTCTACATTTATTTACAACCTTATCGATATGACATTGGATATTTCAGTTAGCCGGGAAGACAAAATATCAACATGATTTATGGTTCTTTTTCATGTTAGACAGAATTTTGATTATTGTGCATAGTTGAATAAGGTAAAATGAGATTGCTGGGATGGAATAGGTAGTAAAGTGTTGCATAAGTTAAGAAGTTATTTATTGAGCTACTAGATGTGTAGAGATAATGTAGCTTCAATTGAGGATAAAATTAAAGCATGAGTTGTGTTGGGTGGTGAATATGCAAACGAGACCATAAGTGCGCCTCTAGGAGTTTTAGGCAAGGTTCAAGAACTCGGTTTCGGTCTCTCAAAATTTTATTAGTTTCGGTTAGTTTCGCTCATCTCGGTTCGGGTTTGGGTTTGGGGTTTGACGGTAATATATACATACATATATATATATTGTATATCACAAGACAATGATCTTAGTGTTATAAATCCAGAAAAGACAACCTAATGCAAAGTATATTGAAAATTGTATTTAGATAAGTATTAATATAGGGTTTTGGTCGACTTTTGTGGCCTTCTTAGGATGAAAATAACCTGACCAGCCATTCCACAAATGAAATTTATGGTCTCAATCTTGGTTCTGCATTTGATCCACAAAAAATAATGCATAGCCCTAAAAGCTAAAAAAAAGGCCAGACCGGTTGTTTATCAATTCTCACAGCTTCCCCTCTATCTCTATCAGCTCGATGGGTTTTCTTTTTTCTTAGGGTTTTCTTTTTTCTTATAGTTTTCTCAAAAGTCATGATCAACCGTCTTTGATGAGCAAGTAGCGACTACTCACCATGAAAACATCTCAGATCTAACGATGAAGGCCTATAATGATCACGATGATAGCAAAACGGTAAAAAATAGTTATTTCAGGTTTCAGCTGAAACGATATTCTATGGTTGGTTTTGTTGGATATATATGCCCTAGAGGCCTTCATTGTATAGGATACTGCGATATGTATGTACATAATAGTCTTTCTTAATATGATAGTACGCTATTCGAGTTGCGGGGAGGCGGATATATGAAAAACGATCTTGTTTTGTAGCATGCATCGACTAACCGAAGATCTTTTCTAAACAATACTTAACAATAAGCATAAAGTTCTAAGCTACTATGTGAAAAGATTATACCAAACGATTCTAGTCCTTCGTCTTTGTGATCTCTACGTCCTCTTTGGCCTCCTATCCGTGATAGATGATCCACCCGAGTACCCTAATCCAAGCTACACCTCAAGACTTGAGGTAACTTTGTTTCTCTAGTTGCTAACCAAAGTAACTAAGATGATGTAGAGTTAGGTTGTGGAGTGTTTAGTCTATCCTAATCCATGGTCTCAACTCATGAGTGGTAAGATTAAGGTTTGAAGAAGGAGAGCACTTGAGGAGAGAGAAGGTGGAGAAGATAATGAGAAGAGAAAAGCTTTTCATTTGAATATATCAAACATAATGAATTATCAAATAATATCAATTAAATGATTATTTAATATGCTTCATTTATTCAAGAAGAGTGATTCATTATGTGAGTCATTAGATCATTAATGAAGCATTTAATGATATGATGAATCATATAAATGAGTCACAAAAGCAATTAATGAAAATGCCACCTTAACCTCCTTAGTCACCCTCCTTCTAGAAGCTTCTCGGATAATTACGAGAACGCCCTTCGCATCCGTGAAAACACGGAAAAACTTTAGACTGTATAAATCCAATAATCCGATACTAGAATCTGGCTTAAACTAAAGCCGGCTAGTAAAAACTGTCCGAATGTCGTACGTGCGTTTAAACACGTATTCGTCCGAACCCTTGTCGTAAAACCGTACCTCTATATCATTTCGCCTGGAGTTGGAAAAACTCTGTGTGGGACTCTAAAGACTCGACTACTACGCTGGCAGTGGGTTTAACCACAGACCGCAAGCGGCACTAGCTGTACGTAACGGTTCCCAGGTAGATGTCGATAAGAAGGCCGGTGAGGATACCCATCCGAACTCATACTGAGCCTGTGCGTGACAATATCCGTGCAGTCCGGTCTGTTCGTCTAAGAGTATCGCATGTATGGTCTAGGGAGGTGGTAAACGTCAGTCCCCTAATAACCGTACAAGTCGTGTCGGTATGGCTCTATCACCATCCGAGAATCTACTGATCAATCTATCCGTAATTCTCAATCAGCCCTGGCCATGGACTTCTGGTAATGACCAACCGATCACTGTGCGATATCAACTCCCTATACCGGGAGAGACGAATCCCTAACAATCACTCACTGCCTCCACGTGGCTCGGGACTGTGCCCAACTAAAACCTGTTTGCACGACTCCTTTGAACCGTGGTAGGGTAGTAATCAAAGCACAGTGGGAACTCACACGAGACAAATGACGACTTTAAGTCAACGGACTATCTGCACACATGTCACCTGAGAACTGCTATCTGACGTTAGGTATAAATACCATCCAGTCAGTTCTCGGCGAGTCCTGTCCGGTGTACTCACACCCAGTGAGCATCTGTATACAATCTTAGGTGCACTCCACCAATGGCTGCGGGACCAATCCATCGCCCCTTCTCAGGGTCTAGATATGTATACACCAGTCTACTCTGGAGTATCAATGCCTAGTCTCGATACTCCTGCGACCAGGGACATCTAAGGATGCGCCTATTGACTATCCAGCTCCCACTAGTATGACTTCCATCATAACGCCGGAAGTCAGGCAAACATCCTAAGGGCTTTATCAACATGTATATATTTATGAATACTATGCAAAATATATCATACGTTAAGTTAAAGACAAACCAAATAGTGTACTATCATATTAAGTAAGACTGTTATGTACATACATATCCCAGTATCCTATATAATGAAGGCCTCTAGGGCATATATATCCAACAATCTCCCACTTGCACTAGGACCTATAATTGGCGCAATGAGTACCCACTGTCTCCACTATATCCAGTTGCTGGAGTACCGTATTCCCAACATCTTAAACAGCCTCTCGAACTGAACTTGAGGAATGGCCTTTGTGAATGGATCTGCCGTGTTGTCTTTTGTATCCACTCTCCGTACCTCGATCTCCCGACGATCAACGATCTCCCTGATCAGGTGAAAACGCCTTAAGATATGCCTGGATTTCTGATGGGACCTGGGTTCCTTTGCCAGTGCTACGGTCCTATTGTTATCATAATACAGAGGTATCGGATTAGCAATGGACGGAACCACCTGAAGTTCAGAAATGAACTTCCTCATCCAGACAGCCTCTTTTGCGGCTTCACTAGCAGCTATATACTCAGCCTCCATAGTTGAGTCTGCGACGGTATCTTGTTTGGAACTCTTCCAACATACCGCTCCTCCATTGAGGGTAAACACAAAACCCGAAATGGATTTAGAATCATCCTTGTCACTTTGGAAGCCGGAGTCGGTAAAAGCCTCTACCTGGAGGTCCCCATTACCGTAAATCAAGAACATCTCCTTAGTCCTTCTCAGGTACTTGAGAATGTTCTTCACTGCTATCCAATGTTTCTCACCTGGGTCAGACTGATACCTGCTTACCACACTAAGTGCGTAAGCTACATCCGGTCTTGTACATAACATCGCATACATTATAGATCCTGCCGCCGAAGCGTAGGGTAAAATGCTCATGCGATCCCTTTTTTCATCATTCTTTGGAGACATCTCTTTGGAGAGGGTGATCCCGTGACAAGCGGGCATGTTACCGCGCTTAGAATCTTCCATACTAAACCTTTTTAGTATAGTGTCTATATACCTGGACTGTGAAAGTCGCAACATTCTATTAGATCTATCACGATAGATCTTAATGCCCAAAATGTAGGTTGCATCACCCAAGTCTTTCATGGAGAATTTCTGTGACAAGAAGAGCTTTACTGATTGTAGCATAGGGACATCATTACCTATCAGTAGTATGTCGTCGACGTACAAAACGAGGAAGACTACTGCTCCTACAATCTTCCTATAAATACATGGTTCATCTATATTTTTGATAAAGTCAAACTCTTTGACTGTCTCATCAAAGCAGATGTTCCAACTTCGCGATGCTTGCTTTAATCCATAAATGGATTTAAGCAACCTGCACACTCTTCCGCTGCTCCCATTGTCTAAGAAACCTTCTGGTTGATCTATGTAAACACTCTCTTCTAAATGTCCATTTAGAAAAGCTGTTTTTAC
Source organism: Agapanthus africanus (assembly GCA_030015575.1). Lineage (NCBI taxonomy): Eukaryota > Viridiplantae > Streptophyta > Magnoliopsida > Asparagales > Amaryllidaceae > Agapanthus > Agapanthus africanus. The sequence continues at coordinate 544,614,882 of JASDDO010000014.1, read as the reverse complement.
GTCCATCTGCCAGATTTCATAGTCATGGAAGGCAGCAATGGCAAACAGGATCCGAATGGATTTAAGCATAGCTACGGGCGAAAAGGTTTCATCATAGTCCAATCCTGGTCTTTGACGAAAACCTTTTGCAACGAGTCTAACTTTGTAGGTTTCTACTTGTCCAAGTGCACCAATCTTCTTTTTGAAGATCCATTTGCATCCAACTGGTTTAACCCCAGGAGGAGCATCTTCTAAAGTCCATACTTTATTGGTGTACATGGATTCCATTTCGGATCTCATAGCATCCAGCCACTTCATCGAGTCAATACTCGTGATAGCCTGCTGAAAACTAGTAGGCTCATCATCGTCGATGATGCAATCCTCTCGATCCCCATCTAGAAGAAAACCATAGTATCTCTCTGGAGGATAAGAAAGCCTACTAGATCTGCGGAGTGGTGTTGGTTCGTCATGTTCTATTGAAATCCGAGGTTCTTCTAAGTCGGTAGCAGTTTGAGGTTCTGGAATTTCTTCCAGCTCTACTGCGCTTCCACTAATTTCTTTTGCAAGAAATTTGCTCTCTAAGAAAACAATGTGGCGAGCGACAAACATCTTTTGTTCTTCAGTGTGGTAGACCATGTACCCCTTGAATGTTTGGGGTATCCTACAAACTTGCACAAAACCGATCGTGACTCGAGCTTGTCCGGTTTATGCTTTTTAACATATGCCGGGCATCCCCATATCTTAATATACTTGAGATATGGTTTCTTCCCGCTCCATATTTCATATGGAGTGGTAGGCACAGACTTAGTTGGAACTCTATTCAATAAGTATGCCGCTGATTCTAGAGCAAATCCCCAGAAGGAAAGTGGTAACTCAGCACTACTTATCATTGAACGCACCATATCTAATAGCGTGCGATTCCTCCTTTCTGATACACCATTATGCTGAGGTGTATAAGGCGGAGTAAGCTGAGAAAAAATTCCATTCTCTTTTAAGTATTCAAGGAAACTGGTACTTAAGTATTCTCCACCTCGATCAGATCGAAGTGTCTTGATGCTTTTACCAGTTTGTTTCTCTATTTCATTTTTATACTCCTTAAACTTCTCAAAGGTCTCTGATTTATGTTTCATTAAGAACACATGTCCATACCTAGAGAAGTCATCAGTAAAAGTGATGAAGTAGGAGTGACCGCTTTGTGCATGCGTAGACATTGGACCACATACATCACCGTGTACAAGTCCCAAGAGTTCAGTAGCTCTTGCTCCGTGTCCGGAGAATGGAGATTTGGTCATTTTTCCTTTGATACATGATTGACAAGTTGCATATGATGAATATTCAAACGGATCTAGATATCCATCTTTATGTAACTTAGTCAACCTTGTTTCGTTTATATGACCAAGTCTACAATGCCATAAGAAGGCTTGATTTGAATCTGGAGCCTTTCTTTTAAGTGTGATTTGAATATTGAAAATTCGAGGTTGATTAAGTATGTATATGCCGTTTTCCAGTGTGCCATACCCAATCAGTTCTTGATTTAGGAGAATGTTCATGACATTACTTTCAAGCGTAAAATTATATCCTTCATTAGACAACAAAGATACTGATATAATATTACATGGCATACTGGGAATACAAAAACAGCTGTACAACACCAAAATGTGCCCACTAGTCAACCCTAGGTGATACTCCCCTATTGCAACAGCATCTATATGCATTCCATTGCCCATCCGGAGAGTCATATCACCTGCCCCCAGTACTCTACTATTTCTCAGATTCTGCAATGAATTACAGATGTGAGAACCAGAACCGGTATCAAGTACCCATGAAGTAGAGTTTACTGAAAGACAATATTCGATTACGAACATACCTGAAGCAGAAGCAACCGCTTGCTTCGTGTCCTTTACCTTGAAGGCCATACAATCTTTCTTCCAGTGCCCTTGCTTGTGACAATAATGACATTCGTTTATATCCGCTTTCACCCTTCCTGCCTTGTTCTTTCCCTGCACCTTCTTGACCCCACCCTTCGGTTTGGTGGCTTTCATCTTCTTCTTCCCTTTAGCTTTCGCTTTAAATTTAGAAGAGGATGATTGGCCAACATACAGAACATGGGTCTTCTCCTTTTTCAAGGAGGTCTCTGCTACCCTCAATATGTTGAGGAGCTTTGGAAGATCAGCTTCCATTTCGTGCATGTTGAAGCTAAGCACGAACTGAGAGAAGGTGTGGGGAATGGACTGCAAAATCAAGTCGATATACAAATCATTCTCTAGCACGCATATCAGGTTTGCGAGTTCCTCAATGAGGCTGATCATTTTGAGGACGTGCTCTCCTACAGGCGATCCTGGAGCTAACCTCATCTGGAAGAGTTTCCTTGAGGTCTCGTACCTTGCGATACGGGAGTGTTCTTCATATAAATCCTTTACATGGAGGAAGATGGATACAACATCCATACTCTCGTGCTGTTTCTGGAGTTCATTGTTCATGGACGTCAGCACGATACACTTAGCTTGCTCACAATCCAGATCCCAAGTTTTGCAAACTTTCTTGTCCACAACTGAAGAATCTGATCCAGGGATAAGGGGAGGAACAACGGTGGTAACATATGCTACTTTGTCATAAGTCAGCGCAATGTTGACGTTCCTCAGCCAATCTTTATAGTTCTGTCCGGTCAGTATATTTTCTCAAGTAATAGTTTTAATCCTGTCATGGTAGCTGCTAGAGAGAGAGAAAAGAAAACACTCAGCATATGCTTCTTGCAAGTTTAGATTGGTTATTAATTTATCTAAACATAATGGCTCCCACTGTTCCCTCAAATCCTTCTTCAAAACCTAAAAGAAGAACTAGTCAGGATTTAATCACACGTCACAATACTTGCTTAACCTTTCAGCCAGGCTAGTGTTAGTACTTCGAGGGAGGTTTTCCAACGCTTTCGCGAAGTTCCTTAATTAAATAACCTCTTTTCCCTGGAGGCGTAGCCCCTCTAACACCTTTCTGGACACCTACTTGGTTTATAGCATTGATTGTTAAGTGAGAATGTTTCCCGAGAGTGATCCTACTCATCAGTGGGATCGGGATCCAATTATCATTGCATGATGTACTAGATGGACGCCACTCTAGTTATCACACTCCGGAAGGTATGCTAAATCTGCAAGTTTCCTTTATGTTTGAAACTCCCGATGTGATTTTTATACCCCAAGCTCTTATAGACCTTGACGCAGGCCAACAAGTCATAAGACGCAAGTCAAGTTCTACCCGTCATTGTCCTGATTAATTTAGGTACATCGTACATGTCCTTGACGTAGGCCAACAAGGCTGTACGTCTGTCCTATACTAATGCATTTATCTATGCAACAAATAAGCAAGCCACACTGCTACCATCCACTATGCCTTGACGTAGGCCAACAAGCATAGCATGAATACGATGTGCTGTCTATTTGAAACGACGGAGGGTTACGGCTGGTTTTTGGCAAAAAACCGTTAACGTAGTGAACTTGATTTGATCGAAGGAACCAAGATAGCTTTTATTAAAAGGAGTGGTTTAAGCTCCGCATTTAAAATTTGCTTTTTCAAGAAAACCGAGTGGTTTTTAGAAATTGTTCCAACGATTCAGTTTAGGTTTTATTTTTCTTTGCATTAAAAAATAATGCGTCCCATCTTTAACCTATCATTACAGATAACAACGAAAATACGTCCTCTTATGCCATCCGCATTTGCCACGGGGTCCCGTCATCACCCGTTAGGTTACTTAACTAACGGCAGAGCGGGGGCTGGGCAAGCGCGGGTGTAAAACATAAGTGACGTCTAAATAGCTATCATATATAGATATTGTACATTCGTCAGACGCAATAATAGGCATTCCAGATCACAGATAAACAATATTGGATTTGCAAGCAATCCGCGTTTCTTTTGAGCCTGCAACGAAATACAGATTACACAGTTGTGATGAATAGCCATTTACCCCACCCCAGACCCCCACGGGTACGACAATCTACCCGCCAAGTACCAGAAGTGAAGCGGTCTGCCTCAACACTTCAAAATACCCGGTAGTTTGTGCACCCCACCTTGGGTCTAACCTAGGAGCAAAAACAGTAAAAAGAAATAATACAACGGTGGCTACAACCGCAACCTGGATGTGCCCAGCAAAATAATATTACAACTTATTACAATTACATCGAATGAATTAATACAATAACCCATCACAAAACCCGGCTAATCATCACAACAGTCCAATACAGTTTATATACACAAACAGTTATAAATAACATCACAGATATGTGCAACCCCCCGCCAACCGACATATTAGCAGTTAGGGGAGGTTTACGAACACATAATACAAAACAGATATAATCAAACAAGCAAATGTCGTATAATTTCGATCGATTAAACACTTTAAATTCTACTCCAAATCTTTACTGTAAATTTGAGACCTGAGCAGAAAATAAAAATACCAGAAAATACAAAATATCACAACAGATGCACAGAAGAAAACTGGGCTGAATCGGAGCCAACTCGGCGGCGGATCCGCGGCGGATCGGTGGGATTGGCCGCGGCTCTTTGGCCGATTCAGGAGCCCATTTTTCTTGTGTATTCTTAATATTTTCTCACTGGTCATTCCGGAGGTCCCTGAAAAATTTTTGGACCTCATTTTAAAATCGACAGAAACTTCATGATATTCGTGTTTTTTCCTATTTGTTTTCCGTTCGAAATTCATACAACTTTGCAAGTGAGTTAATTATTGTTTAGTGAGACTCTGATACCACTGTAAGTCGATGTGCAACACCCCACGAGTTGCGGGAAGGCGGAAATATGAAAAACGATCTTGTTTTGTAGCATGCATCGACTAACCGAAGATCTTTTCTAAACAATACTTAACAATAAGCATAGAGTTCTAAGCTACTATGTGAAAAGATTATACCAAACGATTCTAGTCCTTCGTCTTTGTGATCTCTACGTCCTCTTAGGCCTCCTATCCGTGATAGATGATCCACCCGAGTACCCTAATCCATGCTACACCTCAAGACTTGAGGTAACTTTGTTTCTCTAGTTGCTAACCAAAGTAACTAAGATGATGTAGAGTTAGGTTGTGGAGTGTTTAGTCTATCCTAATCCATGGTCTCAACTCATGAGTGGTAGGATTAGGGTTTGAAGAAGGAGAGCACTTGAGGAGAGAGAAGGTGGAGAAGATAATGAGAAGAGAAAAGCTTCTCACTTGAATATATCAAACATAATGAATTATCAAATAATATCAATTAAATGATTATTCACCATGCTTCATTTATTCAAGAAGAGTGATTCATTATGTGAGTCATTAGATCATTAATGAAGCATTTAATGATATGATGAATCATATAAATGAGTCACAAAAGCAATTAATGAAAATGCCACCTTAACCTCCTTAGTCATCCTCCTTCTAGAAGCTTCTCGGATAATTACGAGAACGCCTTTCGCATCCGTGAAAACACGGAAAAACTTTAGACTGTATAAATCCAATAACCCGATACTAGAATCTGGCTTAAACCAAAGCCGGCTAGTAAAAACTGTCCGAATGTCGTACGTGCGTTTAAACTCGTATTCGTCCGAACCCTTGTCGTAAAACCGTACGACCTCTATATCATTTCGCCTGGAGTTGGGAAAACTCTGTGTGGGACTCTAAAGACTCGACTACTACGCTGGCAGTGGGTTTAACCACAGACCGCAAGCGGCACTCGCTGTACGTAACGGTCCCCAGGTAGATATCGATAAGAAGGCCGGTGAGGATACCCATCCGAACTCATACTGAGCCTGTGCGTGACAATATCCGTGCAGTCCGGTCTGTTCGTCTAAGAGTATCGCATGTATGGTCTAGGGAGGTGGTAAACGTCAGTCCCCTAATAACCGTACAAGTCGTGTCGGTATGGCTCTATCACCATCCGAGAATTTACTGATCAATCTATCAGTAATTCTCAATTAGCCCTGGCCATGGACTTCTGGTAATGACCAACCGATTACTGTGCGATATCAACTCCCTATACCGGGAGAGACGAATCCCTAACAGTCACTCACTGCCTCCACGTGGCTCGGGACTGTGCCCAACTAAAACCTGTTTGCACGACTTCTTTGAACCGTGGTAGGGTAGTAATCAAAGCACAGTGGGAACTCACATGAGACAAATGACGACTTTAAGTCAACGGACTATTTGCACACATGTCATCTGAGAACTGCTATCTGACGTTAGGTATAAATACCATCCAGTCAGTTCTCGGCGAGTCCTGTCCGGTGTACTCACACCCAGTAAGCATCTGTATACAATCTTAGATGCACTCCACCAATGGCTGCGGGACCAATCCATCGCCCCTCCTCAGGGTCTAGATATGTATACACCAGTCTACTCTGGAGTATCAATGACCAGTCTTGATACTCCTGCGACCAGGGACATCTAAGGATGTACCTATTGACTATCCAGCTCCCACTAGTATGACTGCCATCATAACGCCGGAAGTCAGGCAAACATCCTAAGGGTTTTATCAACATGTATATATTTATGAATACTACGCAAAATATATCATACGTTAAGATAAAGACAAACCAAATAACGTACTATTATATTAAGCAATATTTCCGCCTCCCCGCAACTCGTGGGGTGTTGCACATCAACTTACAGGTTTCGTATTGGTCTCCACCGAAACCTATACGAAATGATCACGTATTGGTGGTTTCGGATGAAATCTCGAATCTTGGTTTTAGGATTTTAGTTAATACCGTAACAAGGATTGGGGTAAACCTAAATGCATGTATGTAGTAAGAAAGGATTACATATTAATGAAGAAGAGATCCTTTTTGGGGTGCCCTTGTATATGAAAGGAAGGTTAATGAGAATCCACGCATTCTAGGGAATGTGATGCCTAGGGATCTCATTTCAGGAAATGTTGCATTAATGAGCTTGGTATATTTTAATCATACTTGGTAATATATATAAGTGCATTGGTAGAGGGCAACATTGGTTGTTGTAGCATCAGACTATGGCAGCTGCAAGGTTGCATGGACCCAGATACGAGATACGGGAACACGAATATAACATGATACGATACGACATGGAAAAATCTTAAAATATAGGTTACGGGCACACGGCTATATATATAATCTTATAAAGATAAATAAGATATCAAACTATTATGACAATACTAAACAAGTAAAAATTAACAAGTTTAGCATGTTATACGCTAATAATATACTAAAAATATGTTTATACGCATATAACACGAATAGACCACATAATATACGTTTATGACATATATACAACGCGTCCGATACGCGTCGTGCAAGTGTCTTGCAAGTATCGGAGTCTGATACGTGTCGTGTCCGTGCAATCTAGGGCAGTTGTGATGATAGAGCCAGCAAAGGAAATGGCGATCGAGGTGGCCAGCGAAGAGCAGCGGTGGCCGGCAACAGAGGGTGACAGTCGGCGAGTGGCGGCTGGTGAAGGCGATCAATGGATGTAGGGGCACCAAGCAGCTGCAGAGGGCGGCGAGCGGCAGAGGACTGCGATGAAGGACAACAACGACTAGCAACGGAGAACGGTGGCAACCGGAGGATAATGGAGTGCTGACAAGAAACGGCAACAGCCGGTGACGACGAGCGACAACTGGTGATGGAGGGCCTTAAGAGGCAATGCAAGATGGTAGCGGCTGACGGCGAAGACTGTCACCGAAACATGGCACTAGTTGTGTTAGGCAGAAATATTTTGGTGGGGTATTTGGATTCACCTGCAAATTGGGAATAAAATTTCCTAGATTTGAGGGTCCTGAAGAAATACTGCATTCATGGGAATTTTATGTTAAAATAATTATGGTAATATTTTAGTGGCAGTCTAGTTCCTAGGACTCCTTTGATTACCATGTACCAAGTGCCACCCCCAACGCCCCCCCTAAATATTGTTGGATAGAAAATAATGACTTGTATTTTGTTGGCGTGCCTAATAATTGTTGGTCTTAGCATATTGTTTGAGAATATTTTCAATACTGAATGGTGACATCAAATCCATTTCAAGTGATAAGCCACTTTGGCTGAAGAGTTCGTTATGTTCATTTTGACCAGTTTTTGAATGTGTGTTAAAATAAAGCTTAGCTTTGGGAATTATCTTTATCTAGTTTCATCCAGGGGAATATCATTAAGAATACAAGCTTATAAGCCTTGAGCATATTGCTTACTATGTTTCCCAACATACTAATATAAGCTAAGATGTCACGAATCACGAGCCTTGGTAACATGTATGAAAACGTGAAATATATGAGCAAGTACTATAGTAAAGAGTTGCAAACTTTAGAAAGGAGGATAACTTTACACCTTGTGGATCCTGCCAGAATCTGAAGGGAAGCTCACAATTGAAACATGCTTCATGGATTTTATGATTGATAAACCGACAATTTGGAGTCTGGGATCAATCTGACAGTACTTTACAAATGCAATCAGACTGAAAATAGTATAGGGAGAGAGTGGAAATTAAGTTGCAATTTCTAGCAAAATTACAATTTAACAAGATATAACATTTCCAAGTCCCAACTATATCAATCAATAAAAAAATTTACAACACTAAAATAAGGTTATAATTTATGCAAAACATGAGAACGTCACTTAGTAGCTTGATCTTATTAGAAGAAACAATAACTTTTATGCCATGCCTTCAGTGCACCGTGGACATGGTACATGGACCAACAAGTCAAGGTAAGTCGTGATGTATTTAAGCATTTCATTGAAAAGTCTATTCATCAGAACAATAATTTAGAACCAGGGAAGCCTACAAACTCTTGCATCCTTAGCTAACAACTTACTAGAAATAAAAAAATATAGTTGAGTGAGAAAAGAAAAGCTATATTTGATAGCTTCTTCTATTTTCATTCTCCCTTTATGATTGTTTATAATTAAATAGAATTTCTTCAATAGTCATGATCTGCTAGGTTGACAGAATTATCGGATCATCTATCATCTTTCTACATCTTTCCCATTTCGCATCTCAATTCCCTGGTTCCCATGGGTCCACCTTAGCAAATATACTGATTAATCTGACAGACCAAACACTGTAACCTTATCTACACACCTGCATTATTTCTACTCGAGGCATCATGCGCAAACAATCTCTGCAGTGATGGTGCAGCGGCGGCACCAATATGGAAGTCAAGCCATCAGGCAGGCCTGAAAGGAAGTTGAGAAAATGAAAACACAATCTTGATCATAAAGAGATAAAAGTGGATTCTGAAGCAAATTCTACAGAATCTTTATGGAATAGATCTCAAATTCTATTTGATTCCTGATGGTATTAATTGGTGCACTCAATTGGTTTAAATACTTTGTGCTGACCAATGATCTTATATCACTCTGGACAATTGTATGGTTAATTATATTGGTGTGTTTATAAATTGGAGAAAAGGGTCCCTTTTGCTGCTAACGTGCCTGTTATACCATTTTACCCAAGTCTTAAGCCCATAAATGATTGCTTGTTTGAAATTTGTCTGTATTTAAAACTTTTTCTTAAGGGTGAATTATGGTGGTAATCTAAAATTACAACTTTTAACTTGTCATTGTGCTAGAGATTTACACATCTTACACATATTTGATGCGAAGTTATAATTTTCTGCCTCCTGATTCAAGCTTATCTTTGCATTTGTTACAGGAGCTTTATGCATGGAGAGACAAAATTGCTCGAGAGGAGGATGAGAGCACTGGCTATATCTTGCCTAACAAAGCCCTAATTGAGATCGGTAGTTGGATTTGATCATACTTATATTTTCAGCTTTGCTTCAGGAATTATTTCCAGACAAATTATATTCTGACCCAACTCTTTTGATGATTTTGGTCTCAAAAAGCGAAGGAGATGCCAGTTTCTGCTGGTAGGCTGCGCCGCATGGTGAAGTCCAAGCATTCTGTGGTTGAGCGCCATCTCAACACTGTCATTAGTTTAATTAGGCACGCAATTGAAAATTATGCTTCCTTTGAGAGCATTGCTGAGCAGCTGAAGGAAGCTCGATTGGAAGTGAGTCGGACAATCTAATTTCTATAGAATTTAAACTGCTTAGTTTGATTCAGATAGTAAGTTATGTTGCATGCAGTCTTCTAGGAGAAAAAATGAACGTGCTGGCAACTACTCCGAAGTGGTGCCTGGCAATGAGGATCCTGTGGATTCTACAATTTCTCAGAAAGACTTTCCTTGTGTCGCTGAAGATGACAACATTATTGTGGCCATGGATGCTATCAATGATGATGCAAGACCCGCCAATGCTGTTATATTAGGGCGTATGCAGCAGATAAAGGAGAATGTACACCCGATACCAATACCTGTAGTTGTATCCTCATCAGAAGACACTTATACATTTGGAACCACTGAAAAAGAGAAGATAAATTATGAGATTAGTGGTGTTTCACAGTCAAACAAGAAGGTATATTGTCAATACCACTAACTTTGAAAGATTTTTTCTATCTTGGTTGTAACTTGTAGGGTTGATTCACCTATTGCAGGCTAGCTTTGACTCGGTCCAGATATTGAGAAAACAGACTTGCTCTTTTGGAGCATTGTTGGGAAATTCAGCTTCTAGGAGAAAACAAAACCCTGATGCAAGGGGTATCAGCGAGCAGGTATTTGTTATGCTTAATTCCATGTTTATTGTATTTGTTATGTGTAATACCATGCTTATTGGAATTTCCAGTTACCTTCATAATTTATAGTTTGCAGATAGACTTCTTTGTTGGTTGTACAATATCTAAGTTTTGTTACTTATGCCTTTTTATTTATTAGATAATATCAAGGAAACTCTGGCTAATTTCTTTTTGTTTAATTTCTTTGAGTTCTATTTATATCCTCCCTGATCAGAAAAGTCTTATTGAGATGGACTATCAACGGAAGGAAAGCCTTGTGTATGTTTCTGTACAGTATTTTATGCTATTGCTTCTTGCGGTGATTGTATCTTGTGTTAGGTGCTATGACAGCCTGAATGAATGTTGATTGATGAAACCAATTTCTGAGATAGAGAGGGAGGCAAAGATAGAGCATGAGAAAGGAACTGCAATAGGTTAGGGTTTCTGGTAATTATTTGGTTCTAGGTTTGGATTTGGATACAATACTCAAACCCATCCTTTCAACTTATTAAGATGCGTTTAGATATTAGATTCAATACTATTGACTCATTGAGTTAAAAAAATTTGGATTTGGGTATTAGATCTAAACCTAAACTCATAATAATAAAACAATATATTAAATTCAAGAAAATTGTTAGTTAAATAATAAAAATACCAATACACTATTAATTTAAGAAATTGAGTCTGTATTCGATCTAAACCTACACCTGCTGTACTTATATAAAAAAAATTTCAATAAAATTAAATTTATCTCTAGAGAAAAATAAAATGCTAAATATAAATAATAAGAAATAGTATATCCTCCTACTGCATTGTACCTAGGTTTTTTAAATTGTGAATTGATGAAGACATTTCGTATTATCATCTATATCAGATTCCATGAAGTGTGGGCTATATGTTTCAGATCAATTAAGACTTAATAACCGTACATGTCAAGGTTTTCAATTATTAATATTACCCCATTCGATTGGAACAAACCATAGGGTGTCAAACATTAGAGGCATATGTTATGTGGTTGTGGTACATGTATATATTTGTTTACAAAAAATAGGAGAGAAGTATTTGATAGTATACTCACCTGCTGTACTTAGATAAAATTATGTTATAAATATATTTCTAGAGAAAAATAAAATGCTAAATATAAATCGTAAGAAATAGTGTCCTACTGCATTATACCTATGTTTCTTTAAAGTGTGAATATCGATGAAGCCATTTTATATCATCACCTGTCAACGTTTACAATTATGAATATCACCCATATCGATTGGAAAAACGTAGAGGTTGTCAAACATTGGAGGCATAGGTTCTGTGGTTAACATGTATATATATGTTAACAAAAATTGGAGAGAAGTATTTGATACTGAGTTTCAAGGGAGACTTATAGATTGGTTCAGTGAGAAGAAGGGAAAATAGATTCGTGGTCTCAGTAGCATGACCTCTCTATGCAACTTTTGTGGCCATGCACCTTTAGCTTGTTTTGGCCTAGGGTTTGGAAATTGCAGATGTCCAATTAAGTTGTATAGATGGATAGGTCTGTATCATGTAACTTCAAGCAGCAGTTTGGACCCTAGTACCCTAGGACCACACATTGGGATGCAACAATTTGGACCTTGAGTCTTCGATATTTTTTAAGCATTGAAGTTACTTGGTCTAAAAAGGGTATCTATATTTCTCAGCGGAAGTATGTGATTGACATACTATTTGAGGGTGGGATGTTGGGATGTAAGCCCGTAGGACTTCCATAGACCCGAATCCTAAACTGCTTCCAGGACAAGATGTTCAGTAGGAGATATTGATGATTAGTTGACAAGCTGAATTTTCTCACGGTTACTCGACATGATATTTCTTATCTAGCTAGTGTGATGAGCCAGTTTATAGCAAATCCTAAGACCACTCATTGGGATGTAACAATTTGGATTCTACAATACTTGAAGAGTACTCCAGGAAAAAGGTTTATTAAATTCAGATTGCTCAGATTGCAGACATTCTCGAGTAGCAAGACCGATGCAGATTCGGCAAGATCTCCTCTAATCTTAGATCTACTATATGATATTGTATATATGTTGGCTGAAACTTGGTATCTTGGAAGAGCAAGAGGCAGAGTGTTGTATCTTGCTCAAGTGCAAAGTCAAAATATAATTATAGCAAATACCACTTGTGAGTTGGTATGGATTGGCTTATTATTTGGAAAGCTTGGCTTTTGACTCACTTCTTATGTGCAATTATATTGAGACAATAAAGATGCCATTTATATTGCTTTGAATCTGATCTTTCATGGCCAAGCATATTGAGGTTGACCGTCACTTTGTTCGTGAAAAAATAGAAGACGAACAATCAACACATACTATGTAAAATCTGCTAATCAATTAGCTGACCTTACATCAAGCCTTTGGGAAGATCGGGAGTGAATTTCATTTGTGACAAGCAGGGTATGTACGATATGTATGCTCCAACTTGAGAGGTAGTGTTAGAAAATGTTACATATAATTAGTTAAATGTTATTAGAGGGGTGGATATGTAAAGTGGTCTCATCATATAAAGGATGCTAGAGAGATCTCTAGCCATCCAATTTATTTAATTTCCTTTATTATTTTTCTTTTTCCTATAAAGCCTAACCTAAGAATACCTTTCACTCTGAGATGATTCACCTGATAGTAAGCGAAAACATATAAACAATAATTAATGTAAATTTAAGTAAAGGATAGGTAATTTGATCCGGGGCATTTTCAAATTTGACAATTTGAAAATTTCATATCCAATCCAGATTTAGAGCACATCGATGAGTGAACTTCAATCCTCTCCTTCATTTATGTCCATTGCATGTGCAAAATACAAATAAAATCCAGAGGAAAACTACGTTCTCTACCAACTTCATGCAACTCAAATACACACGTGCATCGGTGTAATCCCTACACTTCTACATGGATGCAAGTTCCGATTGTTTCCCCCAAATTCAAAATTCTTGTATTTGCTTTGTATATGTATAGAAAATACTCTTACAAATATATATATAATTGCACCATACTATTCATATAATAGTACAAAACAATATGGCTTATTCTCAAACAGGACATGTTCTTTATCCTACAGGCTACTATTAATCCCTAAAATTTCTTTAGTTATTTCTTCCATCTCAGTTAGATCCCATGCATGGCGTGTGGGGTCTCTTCCTACTTACGGTTTAAAGAGAATCATAATAGCTCCTTTATCAACAGTATGCCCGCCTGCATTGCTCAGAGTATCAAGGAAGAAGCTACACCTCTTTTGAGGTGGCATATGTTTGAACACAAAAATCCATTGTTATTTTCTCCTTTATAAGAGGTTCTTTGGATCAAATGTGAGCTATTGTTAGTCATGATGTAGAATACAAGCTGTCATTAATGGACCATATCAATTGCATAATGCACCCACTCATCATAATCTTGCCCTTTCTCTCAGCTGAAGTCATTGAGATAATGTTGCTTGATTTAATTGCACTGGTTTTATTTAATGCACTACCTTCTTCACCACTTATCTCTGCTGCCTCAACCTCCAAGTCTTTTCAATAGAACTAGTTGTTGTACAACCCGAAAATGATGTTCTGTTGCTATCTCTCTCTTTCCTCAAGCATAGAGCTTAGCGGGCGCCTTGATTAATACACTGATTATGATTGGTGGTGCAAAATATTTAATTATGCTGTCATGTTACCCGCCAAAGACTTTCCAGCAATCCAGAGATTTCAAACGATTAATCGCAAAATGAATATATTTCTGTGAAACTATTATTTCCTTTCCATTTAACTCATGAATGCTTTTACATATGCATGCGCTTCCTCTCGGTATCATTCTTCCTTGTGTCGATGGGAATTAAGTAATCCTTTGGACTTGATCTATATTGCTAAAACCCTAAACTGCATGCAAAGCTTTCTTTTCATTTAATAGTTAGAAACTGAGCTTCTTCTCACTTCCCCCCAAGAAATAATGTTCACATCTGCCAGGGACTATTTTAAATATGCCCTAACCTTGTTGATATTCCTGTCATATGTTACTGTCTTTTTACAGAAGTACCCTTTTAATTACACCTATGTTGCACAGATTTGTTGTTGTGAAGACAAATGCGTATCGGATTCATATACATGCCGGTTCATTTGGGTTCATCGAGGATGCTTATGAAACAATTTTGGCACATCCTAAAATGTGTAGTGCATTTTCGATTGTATCATTTCATCAAGAAGACAACCTTTGCATCAACACAAACAAATGATTTGTATTCTTATTACCGATTCTGCTAATATAATAACATTTTTTTACTATATGTATTTAATCAACAAAAAAATAAGCGTACCCAAGCGATGAGTCCTAGGTTTTTGGGGAAAAAATATAATCCTTGAGTCTGACTTATATGGTATCCCGTATTTGTATTCAAATCTGTGGTACTTGGATTATCACCAATATTCAATGCAGTGTGCATGGTTGAAGACCCTCGATTTTATTTGTTGAATTGCTGCTCGATTTTATTGACTGTTGTTTTCCTTTTTGTTCTGGGGAACATGTGTTCAGTTTCCTTGATATTGATTGGTTTTGAAAAGGAGGCCATGGAAAGAGATCTTTAGAAAGAAGCAGGGAGGAGATAGAGAGGTTAGGGTTTATTATTAGAATGCATAAAGAAGAGAGGGGTAGTATGGGTAGTTTTGAAATGCAAATATACAAAGTACAAGTAGTAAATAATACAGGGGCCTTTGGACTTGAAACTTAAATATTAGCGAGTTTTTAACAACATTTTTTGGACCCAGGGATTAGAACCTATAGCTTTTGGGACCTAAAGGCCATGGACACAATTTTCCCATATTTTTTTGACCTTTTATGGAGCCTCTAGTCAGTGGTTCAAACTGGAGGTTGATTAATTCAAAATATTTTTCCTTATCACAGGACAAGAAAAATGCTAACAAGCTGGAGCAGATCAAGTCCTCAGTAATCCTTCCTTTCCATTCATTCTCTGGTGAAGAGAAGGCATCTGATCCAATTCCTTCAGAAAACATCGAACAAAACAAGCCAGAGACTTTGCAGCAAGGTCTCATCCAGCCAATTTCCACTACACAGTTGGACGATATCATACAATTAGAAAACAACAATTCTGATGGAAGCTCTCCTCAAGAAACAGATACAGCAGAAGAGGTGACCGTTTCACTGTCGGAACTTTCCTCTAGTTTTGAGCAGTGCTTTCAGTCAATTAACCAAGAGAAAACCAATTTGAAAAAGAATAAGAGGCAATCTCTTGAGCCTGAGGTTATGATTGAGGTGAAGCCGCTTGATTATGCAGCAGCCCGCAAAAATATCAATTTTGGGGGATTTAGAAAAAATAAAGATGAGGGGGCTAATGATAATAACGCATTGGATTCCGGAGAGAAACAGAGATCAAATGGAGAAGAGAGAGTTGGAGGATTGCGTCGACAGGCTTTTCCTGCCTCGGGCAACAGAAGCATATCTTACAAATGAAATGTTTATGAATTCCTTATGTTGTCTCCTTTCGGATCCATTGTAACAATAGCTTGAATGAAATATGATGGCTTTAGCAGCTTGGAAAATCAGACTTTTTTTATTTTTATTTTTATCTTTGACGGTCCATTTTCTCTATCAGCTGGAAGTTGTGAAGAAAGCAGGCGGAGGTTATCTGGCGTCCACGTTGGATGTTCTCTGCAATATTAGATTTTTCAGCTTCAGAATACTTTCTATTCTGCTTCCATTTACTTGGTGAAGTTGCTGTTTAGTTTTTCGTTTTCTAATGATTTTTGTTAGGTTTTTTTGTGGGGGGGGGGGGGGGGTGGTCATGTATATAAGCCTTTACTTTTGCGGTTTGCTCAAACCCGCAAAGGGATAAAAAACCTATCGCGGAACCCTGTTATTATTTCTGTTAAACTACACTTTCTGGCTGTGAGTATTCACATATTTTAGCATCATTTATTTCCAAATTGTCCTCTCTACATAAACCGCTACGATGGTAGGTAGTTGGGTTCGGTCAAATATTAACGGTGCATGTGTGTTAATGACATGTTCAATTACTAAATCAGTATCTTGATAGCAACTCAGGGTTTGCGTGTTATTGACAAACGGTGACGAAAAGTTATCGTTTCTCCCCATAAAATCGAACTATTCCATTTTCTGTAAAACGAAAAGAGCCTGGAAAAGGAGAAGTTAACCCTTAGACATAAGAATTTGGAATTGAACTTTCATTTCTCCCTGTACAACGCATGAATTCCTAATTTTGGTTAGAGAAAGTACCATGGATGAGATTATTGCTCATAGGTCGAAATTTAATTTGGTAATTTTTCAAAAAGAAGGATTATTCTTGTTTTCAATGCTATGGGGTTAGCAGGATCAAGACGCACGCCCCAGCGGTTAGGTTTAGGCATTAAAGTTTACTAGAACCATGATGCATAAAAATGTGTACTTACAAATTCACAAGTTCATTTTGGTACTTCAATGTATATTAAACCGCTATCTAAAAATAAATACCGCATATACATGTGAATACAATTTTACACCTCTCATTTTTAAGAGGAAAGTTATACACTACACGTAAATGTTACTTGAATACAATGTTCAAATCTATAATTAATTATAAAGAACAGAAGCAATCACATATACGATTGAGCTCATATAAAAACTTGTTTTGGAAATGTAAAATGTTTAGTCCCTATAATTTTCGTTAAAAGTCGCTCACAGATATTTGACATCCTTGCAGGATCATATACATATTTATCACTATAATTTTCATTAAAAACGTAAAAAGAGGTGTAGCTTCAATCAAATCAAAACGTAAAATATCAATAGAAGAGTAAAGTTTTTAACAGTACAAAAGAATAACATGGAAAGGTTCATAAAACATAACACAACATCTATACATACCCCTATCGTTAGAAGAGTTCCCAATAGTCATTGTTCCATTACATATTCATTCGTTTACATAGTAAAAATCTTGTCATTTTCTATTTTCCCACAACATTAGTGGGGTAATTAAACAGATATTAGAGGGAAAAAAACAAAAGACAAACAATGAAGGGACATCAAATCCCCCCTCTCCCCAATTATCCTTTTCTTTTTTTAGTCTTACCATCATCGAAAAATGATGGAAATGGTTTAGAGGGACAGTTGAGATTAATGGTAAATCAATTGAACTAGTTTTTATTTTTATTTTTATATGGAACTAGTTTTTTGCATGTGATATTGTACGATTTAAATGAATACTATCTGATTCAAATATTAAAGTTTTAAAATTAAAATCTAGAAATATCTAATATTTTGCAAATTTAAATATTGCTGTTTTATAATTAAAATCTAAAGGTACTTATCTCTAAAAATTGAAAGAGATAGACATGAATATTAATGTCTAGGTACAATAAGAGAGTGCGTGAGAGGGAGAGTGAGAGGGAGAGGGAGAGGTTTGAATTTTGAATAAACTATTACTTAACTTATCCTCTTAAATTCATATCCTTATCTATCCAGAAGATAAACATCATGGCCCCATGTATGATATTATGATGGAAACCCCCATCATATCTCTTGGGTACAAGATGGTATGAATTCAATATCGGTAGGTAACGTATTACTCTTTTGAATATACCATATGCAGTACTTATCTCTACCAGTGTTTTGTACGTGTGATGTACGTATAAGCAGAAAAAACATGAAAACTATCAAAAGATGTTGCACACAAAATATATATGAAACTAATATGTGATTGATAAGGATTTTTATACTCTCCAAATTTAACCGCAAATATACAGCTTATCGCATTCATCTTTGAGGATCGTTCCCACATAGAGATGCGTTAACTATTTTAAATGCAAGTTTAAAAAGATAACTGATTTAAAATTAAGTAGCAAGGAATTAAAAAGAAGGGTTTTTTTATAAGAATTTTTTTGTGGGTTTTTGTTTTGCTTAACTTTCAATGGTTTAAGTGATACTACTTCTTTTCTAGATCTCTTTCTAATATATTTTCTATTACTTAATATAAAAATATAGCTTATAAAAACTTAATTAACAATAGCCATCAATTATAAAAGATCATCTAGATACCGTATTAAAAACTTAGTTGTAGGTTATTAAGAATAATGCCTAGATTGAATTTATTTTAATAAAAATCATATCTTTACTGTCCCTAATTAGGGTTCTAGTCTGTCAAACCTTCATCATCCTAATTAGCTTTTATGTGTATCACCTATCCCTAAATCCATTCAAATTGTCAATTATACTTATTAAAATCTAGTTCATATGATGAAAACTTAAAATAAAGGAATTATATTAAAATACATCATTAAACACAAGAAAGAAAAGAGATAAAATATCCAACCATAAAAATTACGCAAATACAAAGTCTAGAAAAATAGATTAGTTACTCATATTATAAAAAATGAAAACTTTATTCATAATAAAAGTACTTACAATTATTCTTGATCGCTCCCTCTCTAAAAATAAATCCTAATTTTTAAATATATGAGAGAGATATATCAAACTCTAGGGCTGTACAGATGCTTATATAGAGCTAAGGAAGTTTGGAGAACAACTAATAAAAAATATAAGAGAATCAATTTGCTAACACCTATAAAAATCTAATTAATGAGAATCTAGTTACTCTGTTGGATATTGTTGCATGCCTTCAGAATCTTCAAAAGACGAAACACTGCATCTCATATTAATCTATATGGAAAGACGATCGTGCCCATAAAATATCTTATCGAACGGCCCAAAACCGACCGCTGATCCGCCATCGAATTTTGGTTTCGTGGCTCTAATTTTTTTCTATGGTTTTATCTTCAATTTATATTATATTTTAGCTCATAAAATTTTGAATATCTCACTGTCTTTTTGTAGTTGCATGGATCTCCGAATTGTTCCTAAGACAGATTGATTTGTTGCTTTTGATTTGATTTGGTTTCTCCAGCTGATTTGTTGTTGTGATGATTGATTCACCTCTATTTGTTGCAAGCTTTGCTAATTTGCAATGATATTTCTAAATTTGTTTCAAATTTGCAAATTATTTTTTTGATTTTTTAAATAACTCCCTTGAGTATTGTACATACGTAATCCTCATTTAGCACAATTTTTCGTCTTTTTGTATCCAAATCATGTTATCTGTAATAATTCACAAAAGATACCCGGAACAACATAATATATGACAATAAAATAATAAATGGGTTAGAAAAATGTGCAATACACCTATCAGTGATGTAATATTTTGATGAGTATCGATTGTGTCTCAACCGACATAAGGCAATTTCAAACTTATCTTTCTATCAAAATTGTAACACCCGTGTTCATCTATACAAATTCCAGCTTCTATTTCTTTTACCTATCTATGGCCTTTCTTGATTTAGCGTGTTTGGGTGCGAATGGTATTCTACATTCGACCCGACCCGTCAGCTTGAACTTGGTTTATTTTTATAGATTATCTTAACTTATTACATGGACTAGTGCATCTCATAATTTAGTAATTTCTGGCATTTGATCTGGTATCGCATTTGTTGCATATAGCAATTTAAACCATGTAAAATAAATTAAAATTGCATTTCATGGCCGGCATGATACCCCTAACCCTGTGGTAGCGTCCTTGCATCGTGTTCTCGTTCCGTTCAGTGAAACGGACATGTTTGGACAGCTATGCGCACGTGCGTGCGTCCGTTCTTGGGGGTATGCTTTTTCATTACAGAATTCTTCATTTTAATTTTTGGAACCTGCCAATATTTTTCATATTTTCAAATTCAAATTTTGGACCCGACCCGGGCGAGTTTTGGAGTATTTTGTAGCCCGCCAAAATTCAAGTTGTCAAATATTTAAAATTCACTTAACAGTTCAAAATCTTTTTAACAGTTCCGTAACCGACAAAATATATTTTAAAAACCAAAATAGTTGTTATTAAACCACTTTCCTTCCTCTCTCTTTCTCGCTGACGCTAGCCCCACCTTTCTCTCTCTCCCATTCTTTTGAAGCCAATCACAAGCTTCAATTTTTTTAACCGGGCCCCACGCCCCTCTCCCTATCTCTCCCAAAATCTTTTCCCAACCAATCGCGTTCATCATTTCCTCCCTGGGCCCCGCGCATCTCTCTCCCTCTCTCTTTTCTCTTTCTCTTTTTCTCTCTTCTCTCCGCAGCTTTCTTTCTCTCTCCCTTTCTCTCTCTTTCTCTCACATCTCGGAATCACTGTTGATTCCTCGATTCTCGTCACCGCGCGCGCGATATGGGCACCTTCCTTCACAGCGTTTCTCCTTCTTTTTCTTCTTCTTCTTCTTCTGTCTGCTTGGAAGCCATCGCGTCTCACCACGAGAGTCCATGGACCCGCGGAACCCTAGCCTCGTCGCCTCACACCCGCGACCACCTTCTCCTCCACCTTTCTCTCCCCTCCTCGTCTCTCCCTCCTCGTCATCTCTCTCTCATTCTTCCTTTCCCGAGCATGCAACCGCAGAACCCATCACCGCCATCGATCCCTCCGTCGCCACCTCCTCATCTACGAACTCGGCAGCACCCTCTCTTCCATCTCATTCGTCCTCCTCCTCATCTCCTTCTTTATCTTTCTCCTCTTCTTCTTCCTCCTTTTCCCGTCACCTTGCACCTTCAAACCTAAAGAATCCGTCGCCGTCCCCTCACCTCCGGCGACCCCAGCCTCACACAACCTTTGCCATCATCTCCTTCTCCTTCCCTCCTCTTGCTCCCGGGTGCTCAACGCTGCCACCAACATCCCTGAACCCATGAAACCCCTTGCCAAGCCATCACCACCAATCACCAAGCCTCGTCGGAGACTTCACCATCACCTTAACCCCGGCCTTCACCTCGTTTCTCTCTCCATACCCGATCACCCTGCAACCCCGACGATGCCAAGAACCCTCAACCCCGAGCTCCTTTTCTTTCTGCATGCCCAGAACCCTGGCGCCGCAGAACCCGGCATGCCGGCGACCCCATCGCAGGAGACTTCATTGACAACACCCCTTGCCGACTCGCCTCTGCAACCACAGAACGCAGCTACGGTAAGCTCTCTCCAATGGTTTCATTCTTCTATTATTCTCTCCATTCTTTCTTTTCTTCTTTATGTATTGTTCTCTTGATTCATTGCTGCTTCTAGTTCGCCGGACACCGGCGTGCCGTCGACGATCCCGACAACCCAGCAAGTTTACCTGACCCGTGTGGTCACACTGTGCGTGGTTTGGATCCGTTCCGTGTACCGTGCGCGCGTCGCGACGTTTTCCGCCGACGTGAGACGTTCCGTATTCCCGTTCTTGATCTGTCCAGGCAAGTTAATCTTGCTATATGCTATTTAAATCATTTATACATATTCTAATACCTGTAGTTTAAAAATAGTAGCCCATTGAATCTTTAGATTATTAAAACACTTTAACCTGATTTTAATATCTATATTGTTATACTGTGGTAAGTAATGTGCAACTATCCCTTAACACAAAATGATAACTATGCATCGATATCATGTAATATGTACTTATCTGCTTATCAACTTACCTGATCTAGTTTATTGCTCTGATAGTACTCATGCTTGTTCATCTATAATCTTGTTTGTGTTAATTTGATTATGAGCATGTAACATTTTCAAAAATATAAAATATTAATTTTGGGAATTTTTATAATTTAATATTATTTTATTGATTATTTTAATATTTAATGCAAATAAATAGGAAAAATGTTAGAAAAATTATGAAAAATTATGGAAAATTCTAAAATGGGTTAATTATTGAAATTACGACATTTTTAAGTTGTTGTGATCATTTTGACACTAATTTAGTGCTAATCGCGATTAAAATCGCTAATCGGGTTTTTTTGGCAATTTTGTGCAAAACTTGCACATATCACTTTTTCCTACACTTGTGTATTTTTCTTGCCATGATTTATCATTTGGGATCACTATTCTTGTGAGAAGGTTTAGGGATTAAAAGAAAAGGGAAAAAGAAAAGAAAAGAAATTGAGGGTAGGTGAGAGAGAGAGGTGGACTTTGACTACATACCCTTGGCCATACCCCATCATTCCTCATCATTCTCCCCCTCTTCCTCCTTGTTGCTGCTGCTGCCCTAGCCTCATCCTTCCTCCACCTTCAACCCCTTTCTTCATCTCAAAAACAACCCCAAAACCACATGTCCATTTCATTAAAATTGTGCAAAATCCCTAGATCTACACATGGAGCTAAAGAAGCATGGATTTGGCCACTAGAGGGCAACTCAAGAATTTTCTTGAGTTGCTAATGAAGGTAATTTCTGAACCATTTGCTTAATTATAGCTTTTCCTATAACCCCATGTTAAGATTTAATCGATATTGTGTGATATTATGGATTTGATGAAAACCTAGTTAGGGTTTGAGAGGAACTTGGGTTGTATTGTGAAATTGAGTTCAATTGAGGATACACCAACACCCTAGTGTATGAATTGAGACCCTAACCTGAAGTTTTAACCCATAATACGGATTTTAGAAACCGATATCGGGGAAATTGTGTAATCTGTCACTGTTATTTGGAATCTGCTATCATACGAGGTATCCTAAAATAAAATTGAGTGGACAGTAGCATGTGCAGGCACCCAGGAAACTAACCCCAAAACCCTAGCCCCTAGCTCATCCGTACGGCCGCCAAAACCTCCATTCTGGCCGCAAATTGCGGTCAGACCAGTGAGGAATTTCCTCGTTTTCTGTGCATAGCCCCAATACCTCAATTCTTGGCCCTGGGTACTTCTAGTTTTGACAGATTCTTTCTAGGGTGAAATCTGGGACATATATCCTAAGTTGTTGTTTTGGATTCGTATTTCCGTATTCCGTATTTTTGATTCTGAAATGGTGGAATGTGTTTTGCCTCGACTATTTGTCGTTTATACGACGATATAGAGGATTTATTGATGGTTTTGAAGGCGTGCCATAGGTTTTCACCTATAGGCCCCTTATCGTATCGTTTTGGATTTTATGCGCCGTTTTAGATTGGATTTGGTTTTAATGCGCATATACGATATTTTGATGTGTAGGTACCCATGAAGACTTCGGGACGACAAGTATACGTGGTGACGTCCGCAATTGGTGATGCAAGGTGAGTAGATTATATCTACAGGGGGAAGTCGGGTGGATGGCGTATAGCACCCCCGCAGTCCGTAGATAGATTATTATATAGTTTATTGTGATATAGGTGTATTGTGGATAATGTAGGGTTAGAAGTGACTAGTGTAGTTCATAGTCGCGAACCCTAGGATAGAATTACACCTACACACACACCCTTGCTTATCACTTGTACTTGCACTGTGATTGATGATATGTGATGACTTTGGAGATGAGTCGATGATGTGGGCTTGGTGCCCTGGGATCGGTAATTTGATACGATTCATATGTGGGATATGACTTGTGCTTCTTGCGGGTTTGGGATATGTGTTTACCCCCGCATGTATATTTCTTTGATGGTATCGACTTGTACTAGACATAGAGTAGTACCCCCAGACTATATGATCTGATGATACTGATACCTGTTATGTGACGAGATAGTGAGTTGTTGACCCCTACCCAGCTATGGGGATGCCGTACGATGATTTACCGTACGAGCCGATATTGATGATAGATCCGCACTCATAACTCGAGGATATCTTACGATATGACATTGAGGCGGGATCACCGACTACATATCTTTATATATATACATTGACTCAGATTTAGGTGGTTTCTACACCTACCCCTCCTGATTGACCGGATACTTAGATGTAGTTTGCATTGTAGATACTTCACTGTGGTGTTGACTACTAGATTTCTGCAGTCTCATGCTATTCGCATTGCTGGCATACATTCATTGCTATATTATTATTATGCTGTTAGGACACCAGCACCATTATTGATGATGCGTATGTTTCACGTACACTATTTGCCGGCTCACACACTTCATCATCGATAATTGCCATGCCACTACACTATAGTACTATTGCATTCATGAGATGATTCTTCCTTCGACATACGCACATTACTATTCCATGTTGCATGATTTCCGATATGATTACTTTTCTTTACATGTCGCATACATCATGGATTGATTGCATAGCACATCGCATTGGATGTACTTCTTGATGTTGGATTTTCATGGGATTTCTGGATTTGGGAACCGTGTCCTTTTTAATAGAAATCATTTAAAAACCCGGTTCCTTTGATATGATATTTGGGGCGTCGCCCCGTGTTTTCTCGGTGCTAGAGGATGTACTGAGAGAGGGCTGACCCGGACTGACGGAAGCCCGATGGATTGATAGAGGGCTGACCCGGACTGACGAAAGCCCGATGTACTGAAAGAGGGCTGACCCGGACTGACGGAAGCCTGATGGATTGATAGAGGGCTGACCCGGACTGACGGAAGCCCGATGTATTGAGAGAGGGATGACCCGGAATGACGGATTCCCGATATATACTTTGAGATAGGGCATGATCCGGAATGACGGATGCCCGATGGATTGATATAGGGCATGATCCGGAATGACGGATGCCCGATGCATTGAGAGAGGGATGACCCGGACTGACGGATTCCCGATATGTACTTTGATATAGGGCATGATCCGGAATGACGGATGCCCGATACAGGAGGATTTACGTGTCGATGCTAGGCACGGGTTTCATGATGTTTTTCCATGATTTTGTTTATATCCTCACATTGCATACATGATGCTTATTGTCATTGGGTGACGGGTGGACGGGTTCCACATACATACAGACTTGGATCATAGACAGACTGGTTTTACATTGATCATACTTTATTTGTATATATAACAGGGTATGAGGACGCTGTTATATATACCCTTACACCAATATTAGTGGTATGGGACGCTAATATATGTGTATTGATATCATTGATATTTCATCATATTTACTTCATGCAGACATACCTTATACTGATGACATGTTACTACCTGAGTACCTGGCACTACATACGTGATTAGATGTTACCTTGCCACCTTGTTACACTCAGATGTACTCTTATGGATTATATTGCTGATCGTTGACTTAGGTTTATGTCTTGCATTCGGTTTCTGTTTGTAGATGTTTCTATTCACGAGTTGGCAACTCACCCCCGTTGTGCCACAGTCCTTGCAGGTTCTGCCGTACAGGTTCTTTTGCGGCATTTCTGGCACACTTCTTTCTTGCGGGTGATTTGCTTTCGGTAGGTGGATTCTTTCGCATCAAGAACCACCATTGTATTTATTTTATTACATTGTATCTAGAAATTGTCCATCAACCAAAACTTGTATATTCTTTCAGACTTAGAGACTGTGTTGTATTATTCGACCTAAAGCCGCGCTTAGTAGTATTGCGGTTTTCTTGTTGCTTTTGAGCTTTCTTTGAATTTGATCCTCGCCACTTGGCGTTGTATATTATCATATCATTGCGTGGTTGTGACCGTCGATTGACGAAGAGCTAGCTCCCGCTTGGGGATGCCTTTATCATTGCATATATATCGTTATTCTTGTTTTACCCCATTCGGGGCCATTTTTACAAAAGAAACTCTGCCGAAATTTCTGGAAAAGATTGTACTGTTTTTAAAATGCACATTCGGCTTAGTCATTTAAAAACCTTGATTTCAAACATGTTTTCTTCACTTCTTTAAACCAGTTTCTTTACTTATTCTTCAAAATGGTTTTAGATTTCTGGGCTTTTGGCTTACTTGAATCAGATGGAGTCCTATAGGCTTCATATGGTTCAAGGGCCAGTCACGTGCTCTTTCGGGTCGTGACAAAGTTGGTATCAGAGCGCTAGGTTGACCTTGGTTCGAGTCTAAGTTTGACTATGTGGAGCCTAGGGAGTTGTTTATATACGGAACTTAGGCTTGACCTTACGGAACTTAGACTTGGTCGAGAGGGTGTAAACCCGAACTTTCGTCGTTTTAGGATGACCCTTGGTTGATGGATTAAGTGACTAAAGTAGAGTGACGTACCGTTGGTATGTTCCGCGGCATACTTACGACACGCCACTCCGCTTAAGGAACCTTAGGATGTACATTTTTTTTTGAGATCAGTGATTCTCTTCATATCCAGGATTATACATCCATTTGAGATTCCCGAATCTATTAGTTTCATGATCATACCTCCATTGATGCTGTTCCTTCCTATGATCATGTATCCACTTTGGATCTGTTGTTTCCTTTCTTGCCATTGATGTGCTCTCTTTGATACTCGACTGAGGTTCCTGTCACCATGGTTGAGCGCAGTTTGGGCTGCTGCTAGGGTTACGGCCGGTGTGAGCTCGTTTGGTACGGGGGCCGACCATTGTGTTTTCTGGTGACATGGGAACGTCTCGAGGTAGTATTGGTGATTGTGACCTCTAGTGGAGGCGAGTGCTTGGTCTTGCACCGGATGATCGGGTCATTGTTAGAGCTTCCAGTTGAGAGAGGACTGTTGATGTACAGCATACCTCAGCGATTGTGATGTCACCTACCGTGCAGACAGATGGACCAGCTGTGGCTGAGATTGACAGGATGTTGCTTTCGGAGCTTACGAGCTGAGATTGCCGGGACTTTCGGGCAGATATGCGACAGATGATAGCTAGTCTACCCGGTTTGAGAGACGAAGGTGATTCGTCCGATTTTGCGCCAGAGCGGGCCCAGATGAGTTGAAGATTTCCAGTGTGGAGAGTCTTACTCAGATCTAGAGCAGACCGACTCAGAGATGACCGCTTATGTATTGCCTTTCCTGGAGGATTGAGGCGTTGTTCGGCGTACAGGCATATGAGCCAGTTGCTGCTGCAAATGATGAGATATCGCCCAGATGGTTGGAGCTACTGCAGCATGAGCATGTTCTTGGAGATATGATAGTGAGTCGCTAGTCACCAGGATGAATGACTAGGACGTGTGGTGAGTTCGCTTACCCCGATGCGAGGTCATCAGATAGATTGTTTCCAGCGAGAGACGACTTCACGCAGGTTCGTTGAGAGTCGATAGAGACGATCGAATGTCAGGAGCCTATTTTCCAAGTTTAAAGTATACGGAAAGACATGCAGGTGATTCTATGGACCCTCTAGAAGAATGAAACCCTAACTCGACTTAATGACCGTGTGACAGCCTTTGAACCTTAGGGTTTACGGCGGTTCCGCGGCGCCATTAGTGAGGCTTGGGTTTGCCCTTCTACGGCTGGACCACCGACGCTGTGGCATGTACTCGATACTATTAAACTGTACCCGAGATGTGAGCTCTTGGGGGATTATGAGGATCTAACGAGTCGATCGGATGGTTCGACATCTTTCGGATATCGTGACGGGACACTGCTTGGGAGACTCCAGATGCGAGCATAGCCGTTGGAGCACCGTACATGCAGCCATGATGAGACGAGTCCGAATCAGTCGACATTGACGCAGAGTGAAGAAAAGAGTTCGCGAGATATTTCGACGAGATGATGTCCCACTCCGCTGACATTAGAGATGTGATATGCACCCCGAGGCGTGGTATATGGATATATCTTCCAGAAAGAAGCGCGATAAGTATGCAGCCGTTACGGAATAAGCTTTAGCTTCAGCATTGGATGATGACTTCCGGGCATTTCGGCAGGATTGAGATTTGAGAAGGGAACCTGACAGGACCTTTCTGGAGTACGATACGAGAAGACCTAGACCAGGAGTGGTCGTTTTGCGCGCACCCAGCAGGACAGAGTTCGACATTGTCGACGAGGTAGTTGACCAGGTTCGGATAAAGGAAATTATTGTGCTGATGACACAGGTGTCTTTTGAGCGAGAAGAGGTTGTGCAGGAGAGCCAGCCTCCGTACAGATCGGCATAGGCATGATCGGAAAAGACCTTGAGCAGGATTCCTTCCAGGACATTGCTGCAATGATGTTTGCACCCAGGATCAGATGTGTGACGTGCTTTCAGAGAGCCAGAGGCCGACGCCAGTGATATGCTGCCCTACGAGTGGTCGTGAGGTTTGACCGAGAGGTGACCAGAGAAGTGCCAGAACGGAATCGTCCCCGTTAGCACATCTGACAGGGCCGATGAGCCGATTGACTGTGAGATTGGTAACCCACAGAGAAGATAAGGACCCAGGGAGTCAGAGGACGCCAGACCGTGAGCAAGAGGCAGGTAGATATCCTGCGCTGCTAGCAGTGGATTGCACCGACTCCTTCTCGACCTCGAAGGAGGAACTACCGACGACGGTATTTATGATTTGTGATTTTGTGATTCGATTATCACGTATCCGTCATTTTGGATTTCGGTATTTTGGGCGTTCTGTTTGCATGATTTAGTTTTGATGACTGAGTTTCATGATATTGATTTCATGCACCCACTGGATATTTATATATTTTGCGCAGAGTTATTATATTTGAGATATTGATTGAGATTTCATGCCTACAGTATGCAGTGAATTGATTTGCACTCCTAGGGTGGTTTTCATGCACCTTTAGTGTTTTGATATACGATTTTGGTGCACGCCAGATGCACTAAATCGGGATTCTTCGTGCATGTTACATGCACCTGATTTTTCTGTCAGGCACACACGTTGCCTACGACAGATGTTTCGTGCACGCCCGTTGCACCTAGATGTTGTTTTGTATACCTGTTTGACACATATATGGATTTTGATTCCTTGCGCACCAGACGCATAGGATATTCTTATATATGCATTTTGGGGATTTATTTCTAGTAGAGCAGTATATTTTTATGATATTCTTATGTGTTGATATTTTCGGAGCCCCGACAAATTGGATTATTACTGAAATTGTTTTTAGTATTGGGGGTTTAAGTTTAAATTCGGGGACCGAATTTCTTTAAGGGGGGTAGATTGTAACATTTTCAAAAATATAAAATATTAATTTTGGGAATTTTTATAATTTAATATTATTTTATTGATTATTTTAATATTTAATGCAAATAAATAGGAAAAATGTTAGAAAAATTATGGAAAATTCTAAAATGGGTTAATTATTGAAATTACGACATTTTTAAGTTGTTGTGATCATTTTGACACTAATTTAGTGCTAATCGCGATTAAAATCGCTAATCGGGTTTTTTTTGGCAATTTTGTGCAAAACTTGCACATATCACTTTTTCCTACACTTGTGTATTTTTCTTGCCATGATTTATCATTTGGGATCACTATTCTTGTGAGAAGGTTTAGGGATTAAAAGAAAAGGGAAAAAGAAAAGAAAAGAAATTGAGGGTAGGTGAGAGAGAGAGGTGGACTTTGACTACATACCCTTGGCCATACCCCATCATTCCTCATCATTCTCCCCCTCTTCCTCCTTGTTGCTGCTGCTGCCCTAGCCTCATCCTTCCTCCACCTTCAACCCCTTTCTTCATCTCAAAAACAACCCCAAAACCACATGTCCATTTCATTAAAATTGTGCAAAATCCCTAGATCTACACATGGAGCTAAAGAAGCATGGATTTGGCCACTAGAGGGCAACTCAAGAATTTTCTTGAGTTGCTAATGAAGGTAATTTCTGAACCATTTGCTTAATTATAGCTTTTCCTATAACCCCATGTTAAGATTTAATCGATATTGTGTGATATTATGGATTTGATGAAAACCTAGTTAGGGTTTGAGAGGAACTTGGGTTGTATTGTGAAATTGAGTTCAATTGAGGATACACCAACACCCTAGTGTATGAATTGAGACCCTAACCTGAAGTTTTAACCCATAATACGGATTTTAGAAACCGATATCGGGGAAATTGTGTAATCTGTCACTGTTATTTGGAATCTGCTATCATACGAGGTATCCTAAAATAAAATTGAGTGGACAGTAGCATGTGCAGGCACCCAGGAAACTAACCCCAAAACCCTAGCCCCAAGCTCATCCGTACGGCCGCCAAAACCTCCATTCTGGCCGCAAATTGCGGCCAGACCAGTGAGGAATTTCCTCGTTTTCTGTGCATAGCCCCAATACCTCAATTCTTGGCCCTGGGTACTTCTAGTTTTGACAGATTCTTTCTAGGGTGAAATCTGGGACATATATCCTAAGTTGTTGTTTTGGATTCGTATTTCCGTATTCCGTATTTTTGATTCTGAAATGGTGGAATGTGTTTTGCCTCGACTATTTGTCGTTTATACGACGATATAGAGGATTTATTGATGGTTTTGAAGGCGTGCCATAGGTTTTCACCTATAGGCCCCTTATCGTATCGTTTTGGATTTTATGCGCCGTTTTAGATTGGATTTGGTTTTAATGCGCATATACGATATTTTGATGTGTAGGTACCCATGAAGACTTCGGGATGACAAGTATACGTGGTGACGTCCGCAATTGGTGATGCAAGGTGAGTAGATTATATCTACAGGGGGAAGTCGGGTGGATGGCGTATAGCACCCCCGCAGTCCGTAGATAGATTATTATGTAGTTTATTGTGATATAGGTGTATTGTGGATAATGTAGGGTTAGAAGTGACTAGTGTAGTTCATAGTCGCGAACCCTAGGATAGAATTACACCTACACACACACCCTTGCTTATCACTTGTACTTACACTGTGATTGATGATATGTGATGACTTTGGAGATGAGTCGATGATGTGGGCTTGGTGCCCTGGGATCGGTAATTTGATACGATTCATATGTGGGATATGACTTGTGCTTCTTGCGGGTTTGGGATATGTGTTTACCCCCGCATGTATATTTCTTTGATGGTATCGACTTGTACTAGACATAGAGTAGTACCCCCAGACTATATGATCTGATGATACTGATACCTGTTATGTGACGAGATAGTGAGTTGTTGACCCCTACCTAGCTATGGGGATGCCGTACGATGATTTACCGTACGAGCCGATATTGATGATAGATCCGCACTCATAACTCGAGGATATCTTACGATATGACATTGAGGCGGGATCACCGACTACATATCTTTATATATATACATTGACTCAGATTTAGGTGGTTTCTACACCTACCCCTCCTGATTGACCGGATACTTAGATGTAGTTTGCATTGTAGATACTTCACTGTGGTGTTGACTACTAGATTTCTGCAGTCTCATGCTATTCGCATTGCTGGCATACATTCATTGCTATATTATTATTATGCTGTTAGGACACCAGCACCATTATTGATGATGCGTATGTTTCACGTACACTATTTGCCGGCTCACACACTTCATCATCGATAATTGCCATGCCACTACACTATAGTACTATTGCATTCATGAGATGATTCTTCCTTCGACATACGCACATTACTATTCCATGTTGCATGATTTCCGATATGATTACTTTTCTTTACATGTCGCATACATCATGGATTGATTGCATAGCACATCGCATTGGATGTACTTCTTGATGTTGGATTTTCATGGGATTTCTGGATTTGGGAACCGTGTCCTTTTTAATAGCAATCATTTAAAAACCCGGTTCCCTTGATATGATATTTGGGGCGTCGCCCCGTGTTTTCTCGGTGCTAGAGGATGTACTGAGAGAGGGCTGACCCGGACTGACGGAAGCCCGATGGATTGATAGAGGGCTGACCCGGACTGACGGAAGCCCGATGTACTGAAAGAGGGCTGGCCCGGACTGACGGAAGCCCGATGGATTGATAGAGGGCTGACCCGGACTGACGGAAGCCCGATGTATTGAGAGAGGGATGACCCGGAATGACGGATTCCCGATATATACTTTGAGATAGGGCATGATCCGGAATGACGGATGCCCGATGGATTGATATAGGGCATGATCCGGAATGACGGATGCCCGATGCATTGAGAGAGGGATGACCCGGACTGACGGATTCCCGATATGTACTTTGATATAGGGCATGATCCGGAATGACGGATGCCCGATACAGGAGGATTTACGTGTCGATGCTAGGCACGGGTTTCATGATGTTTTTCCATGATTTTGTTTATATCCTCACATTGCATACATGATGCTTATTGTCATTGGGTGACGGGTGGACGGGTTCCACATACATACAGACTTGGATCATAGACAGACTGGTTTTACATTGATCATACTTTATTTGTATATATAACAGGGTATGAGGACGCTGTTATATATACCCTTACACCAATATTAGTGGTATGGGACGCTAATATATGTGTATTGATATCATTGATATTTCATCATATTTACTTCATGCAGACATACCTTATACTGATGACATGTTACTACCTGAGTACCTGGCACTACATACGTGATTAGATGTTACCTTGCCACCTTGTTACACTCAGATGTACTCTTATGGATTATATTGCTGATCGTTGACTTAGGTTTATGTCTTGCATTCGGTTTCTGTTTGTAGATGTTTCTATTCACGAGTTGGCAACTCACCCCCGTTGTGCCACAGTCCTTGCAGGTTCTGCCGTACAGGTTCTTTTGCGGCATTTCTGGCACACTTCTTTCTTGCGGGTGACTTGCTTTCGGTAGGTGGATTCTTTCGCATCAAGAACCACCATTGTATTTATTTTATTACATTGTATCTAGAAATTGTCCATCAACCAAAACTTGTATATTCTTTCAGACTTAGAGACTGTGTTGTATTATTCGACTTAAAGTCGCGCTTAGTAGTATTGCGGTTTTCTTGTTGCTTTTGAGCTTTCTTTGAATTTGATCCTCGCCACTTGGCGTTGTATATTATCATATCATTGCGTGGTTGTGACCGTCGATTGACGAAGAGCTAGCTCCCGCTTGGGGATGCCTTTATCATTGCATATATATCGTTATTCTTGTTTTACCCCATTCGGGGCCATGTTTACAAAAGAAACTCTGCCGAAATTTCTGGAAAAGATTGTACTGTTTTTAAAATGCACATTCGGCTTAGTCATTTAAAAACCTTGATTTCAAACATGTTTTCTTCACTTCTTTAAACCAGTTTCTTTACTTATTCTTCAAAATGGTTTTAGATTTCTGGGCTTTTGGCTTACTTGAATCAGATGGAGTCCTATAGGCTTCATATGGTTCAAGGGCCAGTCACGTGCTCTTTCGGGTCGTGACAGAGCACCCACATGACGTCTTGTACACCCTGACATGACTTGCTACATATATTACCTGACCCGACATGGTACCGTACACTACTTGACTCGACCTGATGTACCATGGCTTGACCCGTTACTTGATCTCGTTTCTAATACCAACAAACCTGACATGTAGTCCTCACGGACCGTTCCTGTTGTCTATCTAGACAAACCTGCTCTTACCTGATCCTGTGTTGGCATTAGTTCTTGATTACTGAATACCTGACTTGACATACACATATAACTTAGGGGTATGGGGAAATCAAAAGTGTAAACTAAAGTGTAACTTAAAAGGGTATTACTTGATCCGTGGTTCTGGGGGGTAACGGGACAGAGCCATTCGTAACTCTTACATATTCCTGATCCGTGGTCCCGGAGGGTAACGGGACAGAACCACTCTTGGTTCACATATTCCTAATCCGTGGTCCCGGGGGGTAACGGGACATATCCTTTGAGTTACATGGAGGATTACTCAAATTGATTTCAAAGACTTTAGAACAGAAAACCTGATAGAACAGTTTAATTTACCCAATGCACACTACCCTGCACTGCCCTGATTTACATTACTGTTACACCTGCTTTTCATTCATGTTTATAATTGCATTGCCTGTTACCCTGTTCATATTTTTATTGCTTGATGTTATGACGCGCTGACGTCTGGGTTTTGCATGGCCCAGATTCTTCTACCTTGTTGCAGACTGATCAGGAGTATTGCCGCTGTTAGACGAGCGGTGAAGTTCCTGTCGGTATGTAGTCTTCTTCCAGGTTTTCTTTATTGTACCTCTTGGCTTCCGCACATCGTTATTTCTTGACTCTTTTACTCTGGCGTATGGACATGTACTAGATAGTTGGTTTACTTTCCTGTTCTTGATATCTCTACAGCCGTAATGTGACCGTGGATGGATACTTCCTATCCACAGGTAGCATGGTTGGCTATGTCACGTGCCCATCTTAGCGTACTCTGGGAAGCGGGGCGTGACATGGTTCTTTGGTATCAGAGCCATAGGATATAGGTTAATCGGGTTTGATTCTTTTGTAGTTGGGTATTGGACCCAATACACAAATAAGAATACTCGTGATTAGGAACATGTCCTGCCACCTTGATTATCGTGATTATTGAATCATATCCTTCTCTTGATCCTTTGTTTGGGCGATATGCAAACCACTTTGCATTTCGACCTGAAATCTTTTGGTTCTCTATTGTTTCTCCCTGTTTCTTGATTCTGATACTAGGATTTGGGCGACTTGGATGGAGTTATGTAATTGTACCCATGAACTGCAGCATGGTTACAATGCGGTACTCTATCTAAATAACTTGAAGTCGTGGTCTTGATTCACTTCCTGGTTCCATGATCGTTGTACTACCTTGTTTTTCTCGGTTTCATTGCTTACCGGTTATTGTTTCATCGCCGGCTTGAATCATGTTTACCGTGCTTAATCCTCTTCAGTATCTTGACTTCGGATGAAGTCATCTCGGTATCTTACTTGTTCTTGTTTTTCCCCGCATTAGGATTATTCAATCCGGGTGCATTCCTTGGTTGTCGTCGTCTTGGGAATGGATTTTCACGGCACTTTCCACGCTTATATTGATGGTAAGGAAAGGAAAGTGAATCTCCAGATTCCCGGACATCCGGAAGTTGTTTTGCTGGAGGAAGCAGTTCCGTCGGGCCAGTCGAGTTAGGGCTAGGCCGACAAACAAGGTTCTTTCGTCAATGGCAGTGGATAAGGAAGAAGCGCCGGCTATATTTGAGAGTTTCATGGACGTGTTTGAAGACATATCAGGTTTACCGCCGAAGCGAGACGTGGAGTTCGCGATCGATCTTGTTCCTGGTACAGCACCAATCTCAAAGGCGTACTATCCGATGGCACCAGTGGAGTTGGAAGAAGTCAAGAAGCAGGTTACCGAATTACTTGAGAAGGATTGGATTCACAGCAGTAACTCGCCTTGGGAAACTCCAGTTCTTCTAGTAAAGAAGAAAGATGGCACAAGGAGGATGTGCATAGATTATCGAGAATTAAACCGGGTGACTATTAAGAACAAGTACCCGAGCCCTCGCATCGGCGAATTGTTCGAGCAGCTTAGTGGCGTGAGGGTATTCTCGAAGCTGGATTTGTGGTTCGGATATCATCAGGTCCGAGTTAAATCAGAAGATATTTGCAAGACTGCGTTCCGGACTCAGTATGGACATTACGAGTATTAGTGATGCCTTTTGGAGTAACGAATACACCGGCAATATTTATGGACTTGGTGAACGGAATCTTTTCACCATTCTTGGACCAGTTTTAGTAATGGTCATGGAAGATATTCTGGTCTACTCGAGGAGAATTGAAGAGCATGCAGAACACTTGAAGATCGCACTGCAGATATTGAGGCGAGAAAGATTGTATGCGAAGATGAGAAAGTGCGAGTTTTGGCTTGAAGAAGCGAAGTTTTGGGGCATATCGTAGCTGGAGATGGAATCGCCGTTTATCCAGAGAAGATTGCGGCAGTTCAAGACTGGCCGATTCCGAAGAACGTTGTAGAGATCAGAAGTTTTCTTGGACTTGCAAGATACTATAGAAGGTTCGTAAAGAATTTTGCTCGTTTGGCTGAGCCTCTGACCAAGCTTACGCACAAGAAAGTACCATTTGTGTGGAAGAATAAGTGTGCGTCAGCCTTTGAGGCGTTGGAGCAAGGTTTGATAACCGCTTTTGTTTTGACCGTACCAGACAGTTCCGGAGGATTGGTGATTCACAGCGACGCATCTGGAAAAGGATTGGGATGTGTATTGATACAACATGAGAAGGTTGTAGCTTACGCGTTCAGACAGTTGAAGACCCATGAGAAGAATTACTCAACTCATGACTTGGAGCTTGCGGCTGGGATTTTCGCTTTGAAGATTTGGAGACACTACTTTTTGGGTGAAAGGGGTCGAAATATTCACCGATCATAAAAGCCTGAAGTACATGTTTGCTCAGAAGGAGCTAATTGTGAGACAGCGAAGATAGTTGAAGCTGATGGCTGACTACGATCTTGATCTTGAGTACCATCCGGAAAAGTTAGTATTGTGCCGGATGCGCTTAGTCGGTTGCCAGCAATTCTGATGTTGACTGCACCAAGGGGACTTATTGAAGACTTTCGGAGATTCGAATTGGAGATCGCGCTACCTCGTTCTTTGGGATAGATGATGCAACTGCAAGTACAGTCATCGTTGATCGAGGATATTGAAGCAGTGCAATTACATGACCCAAGATTGCAGAAGTTTCGAGAACAAGTTGAAGTTGGACTTCGAACGGGCTTAGTGATTCATGAAGATGGTTCGTTGTGATAGTTGTTTTGTGTGCCAATGGAGGTATTCGCGAAGAAGTCATAAAGGAGGCACACAGTTACACGTATCCCGTACAACCAGGAGGCACGAAGAAGTACCGAGGTCTACGACAGCGTTTTGGTAGGAAGGCATGAAACAGGAGATTGCCTGTGTGTGGCAAAGTGCTTGGTGTGTCAGCAAGTTAAGGTTGAGCATCGAAGGATTACCGGTTTATTTCAACCACTTCCGATTCTTCAGTGGAAGTGGGAACACATAACCATGGTTTAGTGAAGGCTTTACCGCGGAGTCCAAAGGGCAGTAGTGTAGTTGGGTGATTGATGTTTGTTGGTTAATCAACGGAAGCTTTGGCAGAGCGGTACGTGCAGGAGATAGTAAGATTGCATGGAGTACCGGTAAGCACCGTGTCCGACCGTGACACTCGTTTCTTATCACACTTTTGGAGGAGCTTACAGGAAAGTTTGGGGACTCGATTGAAGTTTAGTACAGCTTATCATCCCCCGACAGATGGCCAGTCGGAGAGAACGATCCAAACTCTTGAAGACATGTTGAGAGCTTGCATGTTAGATTTCAAGGGTTCATGGGAGGATCATCTACTTTTGGTGGAGTTTCTTATAACGACAGTTTTCAAGCGACCACTCTGATGGCTCCATTCGAGGATTTTATGGTCGCAAGTGTCGTTCACCGTTGTTGGGACGATGTGGTAACGAAGATTATTGGGACCAAGTTTGGTTGTGCAGATAGTTGAGAAGGTTAATAGATTTTGGAATCATATTAAAGCAGCACGAGACCGACAAAGAGTTGGACAGATAAATTGAGAAGACCTTTTGAATTCACCGTTGGTGATGTGGTATTCTTGAAGGTGTCACCGTCTAGGGTGGTGATACGTTTCGAAAGTCAAGGAAGGTTTAGTTCTTGATTTGTTGGACCCTTCGAGATTTTGGAGTATGTTGGAAAAGTGGCATATCATTTGGCATCACCGCAATCGTTGGAGGATGTTCATGACGGGTTCTTGTACCTCAACTCCGGAAGTATGTTGAGATGAAGCACGTACTGGATCCTTCAGAACTGACTGTACGTGAAGTCTTAGCCTTTGAGGAACGACTGAGGTCAAGTGTGGATCGAAAGGAAAAGGTCTCTAAGAATAAGGTTATCTATCCCTCTTGTAATTGTTTCTCGAAGAAATCGTTCGTATGGGGAACCAACTTGGGAGCGAATGATGAAATCCAGCAGAAGTTTCCACATCTATTCTTTTCGTTTCTTGTTTGTTTATCCCTTCTTGTTCTTGGAATTTCGAGGACGAAATTCTTTTGTAGTTGGGTATAATGTAACACCCGTGTTCATCTATACAAATTCCAGCTTCTATTTCTTTTACCTACCTATAGCCTTTCTCGATTTAGCGTGTTTGGGTGCGAATGGTATTCTACATTCGACCCGACCCGCCTGCTTGAACTTGGTTAACTTTTATAGATTATCTTAACTTATTACATGGACTAGTGCATCTCATAATTTAGTAATTTCTGGCATTTGATCTGGTATCGCATTTGTTGCATATAGCAATTTAAACCATATAAAATAAATTAAAATTGCATTTCATGGCCTGCATGATACCCCTAACCCCGTGGTAGCGTCCTTGCATCGTGTTCTCGTTCCGTTCAGTGAAACAGACATGTTTGGACAGCTACGCGCACGTGCGTGCGTCCGTTCTTGGGGGTATGCTTTTTCATTACAGAATCCTTCATTTTAATTTTTGGAACCTGCCAATATTTTTCATATTTTCAAATTCAAATTTTGGACCCGACCCGGGCGCGTTTTGGAGTATTTTGTAGCCCGCCAAAATTCAAGTTGTCAAATATTTAAAATTCACTTAACAGTTCAAAATCTTTTTAACAGTTCCTTAACTGACAAAATATATTTTAAAAACCAAAATAGTTGTTATTAAACCACTTTCCTTCCTCTCTCTTTCTCCCTGCCGCTAGCCCCACCTTTCTCTCTCTCCCATTCTTTTGAAGCCAATCACAAGCTTCAATTTTTTTAACCGGGCCCCACGTCCCTCTCCCTATCTCTCCTAAAATCTTTTCCCAACCAATCGCGTTCATCATTTCCTCCCTGGGCCCCGCGCATCTCTCCCCCTCTCTCTTTTCTCTTTCTCCTTTTCTCTCTTCTCTCCGCAGCTCTCTTTCTCTCTCCCTTTCTCTCTCATCTCGCTCTTTCTCTCACATCTCGGAATCACTGTTGATTCCTCGATTCTCGTCACCGCACGCGCGATATGGGCACCTCCCTTCACAGCGTTTCTCCTTCTCCTTCTTCTTCTTCTTCTGTCTGCTTGGAAGCCACCGCGTCTCGCCACGAGAGTCCATGGACCCGAGGAACCCTAGCCTCGTCGCCTCACACCCGCGACCACCTTCTCCTCCACCTTTCTCTCCCCTCCTCGTCTCTCCCTCCTCGTCATCTCTCTCTCATTCTTCCTTTCCCGAGCATGCAACCGCAGAACCCATCACCGCCATCGAACCCTCCGTCGCCACCTCCTCATCTAAGAACTAGGCAGCACCCTCTCTTCCATCTCATTCGTCCTCCTCCTCATCTCCCTCTTTATCTTTCTCCTCTTCTTCTTCCTCCTTTTCTTGTCACCTTGCACCCTCAAACCTAAAGAACCCGTCGCCGTACCCTCACCTCCGGCGACCCCAGTCTCACACAACCTTTGCCATCATCTCCTTCTCCTTCCCTCCTCTTGCTCCCGGGTGCTCAACGCCGCCACCAACATCCCTGAACCCATGAAACCCCTTGCCAAGCCATCACCACCAATCACCAAGCCTCGTCGGAGACTTCACCATCACCTTAACCCTGGCCTTCACCTCGTTTCTCTCTCCATACCCGATCACCCTGCAACCCCGACGACACCAAGAACCCTCAATCCCGAGCTCCTCTTCTTCCTGCATGCCCAAAACCCTGGCGCCGCAGAACCCGGCATGCCGGCGACCCCATCGCAGGAGACTTCATCGACAACACCCCTTGCCGACTCGCCTCTGCAACCACAGAACGCAGCCACGGTAAGCTCTCTCCAATGGTTTCATTCTTCCATTATTCTCTCCATTCTTTCTTCTCTTCTTTATGTATTGTTCTCTTGATTCACTGCTGCTTCTAGTTCGCCGGACACCGGCGTGCCATCGACGATCCCGACAACCCAGCGAGTTTACCTGACCCGTGTGGTCATACTGTGCGTTGTTTGGATCCGTTCCGTGTACCGTGCGCGCGTCG
Source organism: Agapanthus africanus (assembly GCA_030015575.1). Lineage (NCBI taxonomy): Eukaryota > Viridiplantae > Streptophyta > Magnoliopsida > Asparagales > Amaryllidaceae > Agapanthus > Agapanthus africanus. Next base: position 544,574,834 of record JASDDO010000014.1, on the reverse strand, counting down.
CGACGTTTTCCGCCGACGTGAGACGTTCCGTATTCCCGTTCTTGATCCATCCAGGAAAGTTAATCTTGCTACATTCTATTTAAATCATTTATACATATTCTAATACCTGTAGTTTAAAAATAGTAGCCCATTGAATCTTAGATTATTAAAACACTTTAACCTGATTTTAATATCTATATTGTTATACTGTAGTAAGTAATATGCAACTATCCCTTAACACAAAATGATAACTGTGCATCGATATCATGTAATATGTACTTATCTGCTTATCAACTTACCTGATCTAGTTTATTACTCTGATAGTACTCATGCTTGTTCATCTATAATCTTGTTTGTGTTAATTTGATTATGAGCATCCACATGACGTCTTGTACACCCTGACATGACTTGCTACACATATTACCTGACCCGACATGGTACCGTACACTACTTGACTCGACCTGGTGTACCATGGCTTGACCCGTTACTTGATCTCGTGTCTAATACCAACAAACCTGACATGTAGTCCTCACGGACCGTTCCTGTTGTCTATCTAGAAAACCCTGCTCTTACCTGATCCTGTGTTGGCATTAGTTCTTGATTACTGAATACCTGACTTGACATACACATATAACTTAGGGGTATGGGGAAATCAAAAGTGTAAACTAAAGTGTAACTTAAAAGGGTATTACTTGATCCGTGGTCCTGGGGGGTAACGGGACAGAGCCATTCGTGACTCTTACATATTCCTGATCCGTGGTCCCGGGGGGTAACGGGACAGAACCACTCTTGGTTCACATATTCCTGATCCGTGGTCCCGGGGGGTAACGAGACATATCTTTTGAGTTACATGGAGGATTACTCAAATTGATTTCAAAGACTTTAGAACAGAAAACCTGATAGAACAGTTTAGTTTACCCAATGCACACTACCCTGCACTGCCCTGATTTACATTACTGTTACACCTGCTTTTCATTCATGTTTATAATTGTATTGCCTGTTACCCTGTTCATATTTTTATTGCTTGATGTTATGACGCGCTGACGTCTGGGTTTTGCATGGCCCAGATTCTTCTACCTTGTTGCATACTGATCAGGAGTATTGCCGCTGTTAGACGAGCGGTGAAGTTCCTGTCGGTATGTAGTCTTCTTCCAGGTTTTCTTTATTATACCTCTTGGCTTCCGCACATCGTTATTTCTTGACTCTTTTACTCTGGCGTATGGACATGTACTAGATAGTTGGTTTACTTTCTTGTTCTTGATATCTCTACAGCCGTAATGTGACTATAGATGGATACTTCCTATCCACAGATAGCATGGTTGGCTATGTCACGTGCCCATCTTAGCGTACTCTGGGAAGCGGGGCGTGACAAAAATAAATTACCTTTGTTAAATATCAATTTATTCCACAGTGTCATGATGCTCGTCGTCTTGAGTTATAACGTGAATTCATTCACAGTGAGAAAGAAAATTAAATAAAATCAATCAAAAATTAATTAAAAGGATAAAGACAAAGTTGGAGATACAAAGTTTAACCCCAAAAAACCGTGAGCCTGAAGAGAGAAAAAATAGATGGTTTGAAGGAGTTTAGGATCATACGATGAATGAATAAGTAATTTTGAAATTTATTTTTTTATGAATATATAATCGTTTTCTTAGTGGGGGAGAAAACCATGTTTTGATTTTTAATAATAGAGAGAGTGTTTTGATTTGGAAAGTTGAGAGAGTAATTACCATTTTGAAAATTTGTTGTAGAAAGCAGTTATGAATATGACATGAAAATTTATATTTTTTCTTTATGCTTTTTTAAAAGGAGAGGATACCATTTAAGCAATCAAAATTATAGAACTAGGATTTTTTTATTCAAGAATTAGTAGATCTAAACTAGAACTGAAAATTGAATATGTTAGATTATTTTATTATTATTGGTGCACTCTAAATTATATATATAAGCATAATTAGAAAATATTTAATTGTTTCTAAATGGTTTATAAGATCAAAAATTAAACCTATTTTTCTTTTAGTTTGGTCAAATTAGGGTTACATATAAATATTTTATATATTTTTTGATTAATTTTGGGGGTCTTAAATTAGATGGATTTAAAAGAGATCGAGAAGGTTTGTGTTGAATCAATTGGATTTAGTCGATTAAAAAAAAGACAAAAGAGATTTGAAAACTTAGAAAATGGAGGTGGGTGGAAGGGAAGAAAGGGGAAGATAAGGGTGACCAGGGTTTCTGATTTTTAATTTTTGTTCCATCCAAATAGATGGGATAATTTTTAAGGGTGGAACATTTATTTTGTATCCAAAAAAGATCCGGTTGGAATTTTTTTCTTTTGTTCCAGCTCGAGTTCCACTCCTGACTAACACTAAATTTAAAGCTTTAAGTTCTAGTTCTAATTGACTAACACGAACTAATATATTGTCCTAGCATGTTCCAGTTCTAACTCTTTGTTCCAATTGACCAACCCCCCTAAAAGAATGTTATCTCAAATCATCTCAAACTACTAAGAACAGTTATTACAAACCTTCCGAATATTATCATTTAACTAAAAAAATTTAACAATGTTTTAAAGTATTTTAATAGACGTAAACTATACTAAGCAACATCCACCTTTTCAAGTTTTTTAGTTAACACCAGTGAACTTTAAAATTCTATAAAATATTTCTGAACTATCAATATTGCATGAAATCATTAGTTTAATTATGCCATGTAAGTCATAATCTTACTGAATACCCCCAAAATGTCTTGTGTATAGATTAAATAGATTCAAAACGAACGAAATGTCATTTTTTAACAAAAATATCTTTCACAATTTTTATGAAAAACGCCCTTCATTGGGTTTTATAGCATTCAAAATCTCTAAAAAGTCGATGGTGTTCAATGAAGTTTACATTTTTAATAGAAAAATACTTTTCCTACAAAGATGGTGGAGTCCATATAGCCTACATGGATTCTCATTGGGTAGAAAATATGCATTATATCCACTACACTCTACCACATCCTGTAGCCAATAAATATCATTGTGGATGATGTAGATTCCACCACATGGGCATGTTTGGTAGAAAGGAAGTAAACTAGAAAGCAGGAAAGTGATAGTATTTTCCAACTTTTCTTGTTTGGACGAGCAAAAAAGAATAATGAAAGTAGCCTCCACTTTTTGTCACTTCATATTTTTGATCCAATTCACTTTCCTTCTAAAACCTTGGAAAGTAAAATGAGAAAGTGAGAAAGTGTACAAATAAAACAATATTTTATTCTTTGCATACTATTTCATATAGTATTTGGACTACTTTCTACAATTTTAACCAGACAACCCAAGCTTATTTTATATTGCCACATAAACGCCAACTCAGATTCTTTCCTACTTTCTTTTTAGCAAAACAAACAAAAATTAATACTTTCTTATTATTTCAATTTCCTGTTACTTTTTTACTTTACTTTACTTTCTAATTGCAAAACATGTCCCGTAGGAAAAGTATTAATCTTTTAATAAGAGTAAGAAAAATACTTTTCCCACCGGTGCGATGGAATCCATATAGACTACGGGTGCGCTTGGTAGAAGATAATCTAGGCGGTAATCCTAGATTACCATGAAATTGTCACGATACGGAAATAGCACATGACCGGCACTTGAATCACGTAAAGTCTATAGGTCCCCCACCGTAATCCAAGTAACCCGAAAATCAAGAATCTAAACCTTTTTAAGTAAAGAGTGGAGGTGAAGTTTTGGAAAAAGGATAAAATGATATCAAGTTCCGCTTTTTAAATTATAAGTAAAATTTATAGAAATACAGGTGGATTGTATACTAAATTTTGAAAATATTTTCGTCTTTTAAAATTTGGCAGCACCTCTTTTGTAAATTTTGATAAAAACCAGTACATATACATAAATATAATCTGCATCCCCAATCATGAGTTATCTTATCGCCAATCTGCGGAATCACAACCAGTAGTATATACGATGCCCAAGACGAAGATCAACACAAGAAATAAAGTAAAGAAATACTAAAATACATTATCAACTCAACTGTAAGAATAATATACAAGTCTCGTTTTAAGTCCAAAATAATATACAAATTTGGTCTCTAAGTCCACTAATATACAAGTGGTTGATGGAGTTTTTAACTAGATTATAAATGAGTAAAAATATGCAAGCGGCAGTTACAATATGTAATGTAACCCACTTACCAAAGTAATCACCCAAAAGGAAGAGACGTGCCAGCAACCCGTTCTGATCTGAGCAGTCGGTCCTGCAAGAAAACTATGATACAACGGGAGTGAGTTGCTAACTCGTGAGTTAAAGACATCAACAGGTAGATATCGAATGCATAACGATCTACCTAGGTCATACTGTAATACTATATCATACTATGTGGTAACGAATTGTGTGTGTGTGTGTGTAATATCGTGTCTGTATCAATATGTGGAATAATGTCATCTATAACATATATATATCATCCAATGAGTGCCCATCAACGACACTCGAAATCATCATAAAACACCAAATGTCCAGCATCGACACTCAAAATCATCATAAATCCCGTATCCAGTATCGACACGTAAAATTCTCATATCTTAGGCGCCGTTTCTCGGATCGGCCCTCATATCCATCTGTCTCATATCACTCCGGTCGGTATCCTCCGGATATCCGCCAAGTCCTATACTATCACCGGTAGGTAGTGTTCCCAGCCAGGTTCAACTCCTTTCTATATGATCTTCTTGCCCCCAGGTACCGTACCGGGTCCACCATGTATCCGTAACAGTCTCTCCCCTGCCTTGATTTGGATAATAATCAGAGATTAGAACCGAGAAAACTCATGGTGGACGCTGAAATATCATATCAAGAGAAAACCATGTTTTTAAAACATTCACAAGTTTTATAAAATCATATCTGCTGTTTCTCAAATTCAGAAATCTCATGAAAATAAAATCTCATACGAACATGGAAATAATGGAACTACATGTAAAGGCATAGAAAAGTAATATAATGCATAGCAAGTGTGTTCATATCAACGTGTCGTATAAGCAGTGTAAAGAAGGTACAATACCTGAAACAGTAAACGGTGCTGGGTACTAACAGAAATCTAAAATGTTAACAGGGTATAGTATGATACGGTGATATAGTGAGTTCTATCTGAGTACATGGCATGTCAATTATCGATGATGTGTGTGTGAGTATACGAGTATGTGTACATGCAAAATGTAAGTCATCAATAATGGTGTGCGTGTCCTAACAAACGAAATCAAGTAGAGTTAAAAGTATAAACATAATATATATATCGTGAATGATCGAAGCGCGAGCGTATTCAGAAATAAAAAATCAAAATGCGAGCATATGCAGAATAATGAAATCGTAACATGAACAAGTATCAAAATATACAACTACGTATGAGCCATACAGTTATAGTTTAAAATAGTACGAAATGTTGTTTGGAAATAGGGGACTACGATATTTTTGAAATAGATACCATTAGAAAATTCATAGCGTACCCTTAAAGTTATCATTTAAAAGCACGTAATGAATCATTAGTTTTGAAAGTAGATAGGGCTCTAAATATCTCATATTATCCAATTTGTGATTTTAAACAATACTCCTCGAGTAAAAATAAATATCGACCGTATTGACAATCGATCCTCATCATATCACGTACGGAATATCTCTCGTACGATATCATCCAATCAATATAGTATGGAACTATAGTCGCGTACACCAATCTCATATCATTTCATCTCATATCATATTGTCTCATCTCATATCATATCGTCTCATACCATATCATATCGTCTCATATCATATCGTATCATCTCGTCTCATATCATATCGTATCATCTCATCTCATATCATGTTATATCATACTATATCATGTATACTTATATCGCAAATATCCTTATATATATATATATATGTATGTATGTATATAGCCTAATGGCAAGAAAAAGAGACTAAGGGTATAATCATCTACTAAGTGTACTACTATCGCATAAGGTTAGACTAGGTATATAATTCTAGTATATATATAGTATCTTAATCTCTATGGTTGCGGGGGTGCTATACGCTATCCACCCGACTTTCCCCGTAAATGTACATCTACTCACCTGAACGCCTGCCCTAGTCGAAACCGACGAACGCCTTGCTCTTCTTTGTCATCTCGGAAGTCTCCGCAATCGTACTTATAATCAAAATCATAAGAAAGTCATGATCAGTCGAAAATATTGCATTTTTAACACATCAATTTCCCTACTAATTGCAATCATTTAAAGGTGTTTGGTATGAATATAGCACATATTAGCAAATTGTCTGTAAAATACCAAATAACATGTGTTATACATTATAACCGGCATTTTTAGGGAAATTGTGTGTTTATTATTGCACGCATGATATTTTGTATAGCGCAACACTTGTCTCGAGAATGTGTGCAGGAAATTCCAGGAAAAGAGCCGAAACTGCTAAAAGTGCTGATCAAAATACGCCAAGTCCAAGACTTGTGATCTGGCAGTGAATAAGAAAGTGTAAAAATATTCCATACATCAGAAACATACCATGAGGCCAACACAAAGCAGCACAGGAAATTGCATGCATCAACCCATCAAAGGGGCCGCGGATCCGCGGCAATATGGACACGTCATCCACTGAAATTTCCTCCACATGCCTCCATGTAACGGCCAAGCTTCCAGAAGACTCTAAAAGACCACGTGGTTTTATCTAGAAGGCTCGGCCTAACAACCTTACCCTAGAATATTCCTCATTCTAGAATATTCCCTCCAACAAACTTCTTCTAGAAGCCTCTCTCTAACAACCTAGCTTTGGAGGGAAGATTCAAAATGAGGGATTATTAAATGAGATCTAGATCTAGGGTTTTGGGTTGGTTAATTTTTGGAAGGAAAAAATTTAGATCCAAATCAAAATTCAAATCAAATTGAGTGACACAATTTGATCGAAATCAAGATCTATCGAGTGCCGATTCAAGCGAGAAGCCATCGAGCCTTTTTGAAGCGACGCCGATCTTCATCCGAGCAAGAGATCCACGACGATCCGCGACTCACGGAGACGATGCGAAGCTAATTCGACGATCGAGTTCTTTCCTCAATTCTTGTAGATCTTAAGTGAATTGTAACGAAATTGTTGAATAATAAAAGGTGAAATTTCTTTATCTTGCTTATCTTTACATTTGAGCATTATGATGAGTTTTCGATTCTTGATTGATTTCTTTGTTATGATGTTTGAGTGAAAACTCCGCTCGTGGAGGAATCGAGAAAATAGATAGATGATGGTGATTACATTTTTGAACGATTCTTAAGTCCTATGAGTTTTGTAAACTCTAGTAAATTGAATCATCGACAACCTAGTTTCGAGCGAGATACTTTATTGAATGTTTTCGCTCCTAATTAGAGATCAACAATCGATAATTCAATTCACTAGAGGCTAGCATTTGAATGATAATCAACGAAAGGACAAAGGATGAGATGAAGAAACCCTAGTTTCTTCAAGAGATCCCTAATCCTCGTTGATCATCATTGATCTAGCAACAAATCATCAATGGATAGGAATACGTAATCACAAGTCTTCGTCATCACTATCGATTCGATCGATTCCTACGAGCTTCATTTCAAATCTTGATAGTTCATTAGATTTGGACATCTTCTAGAATTTTATTGATTCTTGATCTTTAAATCTAGTTCTTTACTATTCTTGAAACTAAATTTCAAAATTCTTGAATCAATTTTCTTGCAATTTTTCTTTTATCTTTTCATTTCGACTCATCTAAAACGAAATTAAGCAAAACACACATCTCAGTGGACGATCCGTATTCATTAACGCGCTACATCGACACCGTTAATTGATTGCGGTATAAATTTCTTTGGTTGTGAATTTTATACATTTCTACCTACACACCGAGAATCAATCAATCAAATGGCGCCGTTGCCGGGGATGTGTGCTATTTTGTTCGTTTTTGTTATTTGAGTTGAAAAATTATTATTCCATCAAATTTTCATCCAAGATTCGCTTCAAGTGCTTAATGAATAGTGTTTGTATTTTTGCGAGGGAATCTGGAATAATTTCAGCAGTGACCAGAGAAGATCTTAAGAATCCAGAGAAGCACAGGGACCTCTACAAAAATTTCCAAACCCTAGTTCACCCATAGAGCCGCGGATCTACGGCCGTAGTGGCGTTTTTGCGGCGGAACCGCCGCCGTTTAGGGTTTGAACTGTTCCAAAATTCTCAGGTCTGCTCTCTGTGTTCCCCTCTTCTCTCTGATCTTGTCCAATAATCAATTTCTTTCAGGATTCTTTGCAAAATTCAGCGCCGCTAAAATATAAATTTGTTGCGATTCTTAAAATTGGTTGTTTTGTGCATATTTTAATACGGAAATTAAGGGGCAAAGACCAAATTCAGATTAGGTGGGGAGTTCATTACCCTTCCTAAGCCCCGGAAGGCACAAACTTGCATCCGCATCACCCTCATTAACTAAAAAATATCTAGACATGACTCTAAGGACCGTCGCGCTCACTTAGGACAGAAGGAGGTCGTGGGTAATCTATTGCTTATCCGCGTTTCTTTTGTGGTGTATAAGGCAAGTGTGTTTTAGGCAAGTGGTTACTTAATTAGGCCCACTACTTACGTAGTGGAGAACCTCCCACTTACCTGGCACTTACCTGGCCACAGGAAGGACAAAGAGGCAGTAGAGGATTTATCCTGCGACTTGTCTTCTGGAAGTCTAGGAGTGGTCTAGAGACTTGACCTAGGTGACCATTAGATATAGGGTTGCTTGTGCATGTTTGTGTGAATTTTCAAAAATCCGTCCTTTTTCAAAACAAACCAATTATTTCCCCCCCTTTTCCCCCCTCTTCTCTTCTTATAATGGGTGACCCAAGTAGAAAAACTCTTGCCGAGCTTTATTGTCCACAACCAGATCTTGCTTGTTTTCGTAATCCCTTCGGTATACCATCCGGCTCTTCCATGTCCTTAAGAGATCGGATAGAACAAGCGGGTAGAAACAGCTGGCCACCTCAGTCTAGATCCTATCAACCGTACCCTAATTCTACATCTGCTTCAGTTGATACTCCGAGTGAGGAAGCCCCTAGACGAATGTCCATTGCTGAGCATATAGCTAGGGCTAGAAGCTAAAGTTTCAATCCGAACCAATATCAACCGTACCCTAATTCTACATCCATTTCAGTTGATACTTCGAGTGAGGATGCCCCTAGACGCATTTCCATTGCTGAGCATATAGCTAGGGCTAGAGGCCAAAGTTTCAACCCGGACCAATATCAACTATCACCTCCACTTTCCAAAGAAGAATTTCATAATCGGTTTATGGCATGTATGATGTCCAATAACCAACTGACGAACCAATATCAAAATTCTTCTTATCACAATGTTGACCCTACTCCTGCCTAATTTTCACAACCATTCTGTTCCTATCAATCAAATCCGACCTTTTCACCTTCTTTAAACGGTCCTTCTAATCAGTCATTTGGGAGTTTTAACTGTCCACCAGAATTTCAATTTTATACTGGAACTTCTTATCGACCCAAGTCTAGTCTTGAGCGGACATTAGAAGAAGGTTTAGTGATGTTGAACCGCATCAGAGAGGAATGGAAGGGAACCATGGCTAAATATGAAGAACCAGCCTAAATTTTTTCAGTATATAATTCGGGCATTGGGCAAAATGAGAATTTGGGTAGTGAGAGAGAACTGTACACCTTTCCTAATCAAACATTCCCTTTCCAAACTGAAATCCACAACTCCAGTTTCACAGATTCATCGAGTGCACCAAAGGATTCACCAATTGACGATAGAATGTATGACAAGTTGTGTAATAATGCAATGTTTGATTTACCCGACTGCGAAGGGTCCATTTCAAGTGAAACCATGCCAAATCCTTGTGATCTCTACACCTCCACTCTTGATCCAAAACTGATTGAAAACCATTCTTTGAATGATATGTTTGAGAATTTTAACCTTCACTTGAATGAGGTGACTGACGTTGGGGATATATTGATTGATGAACCCGAAATTTTGTATGAGTTTGTCCCACCAATTCATCAGGTCCTTTCACTTCCTTGTGGTCATCATCTTGAGCCTTTAATCCTTCCCGAACCCCAAATACGTCTTGAAGTTGATGATAATCGTATACCCGAAGAGCAAACTGAAATTCAGCCTTCATCTCCCATATCTGGTTTAGCGACACTCGACACATCAATAGGTTTACCCATTTCATTTTCCACAATCTCTGGTTCTTCTTCTATCCCTCAAATGATAGTGAGTGTTGATGAATCACAATCCGATAGTTCAAGTTCGACAATCCCAGAAAGCCAACTTGATTTGGATATTTTTGAAAATGAGGTAGATGAGTTTTTCACCTCCATGTATTTTAACAAATCAAGTATGGTAAAATCTGGCACAAAACTTTTTGACAGCAAAATGTTCGATCATACCATTGATAAAAGTTTTGAAGAACTTTTTGCCGACGAACTTGAATTTTTAAACAATACGGATTTTGTGATTGATCAACCTCATCCAATAGAAGTTGAACCGCCACCATTCCTTCTTCCTAATCATTCACATTCATCTTCATTCTTTCTTTTCTCTAATTTAAAATTCAAACCCTTTCCAGACCACCTCTTATCCCTTCCCCATTTTTTCCTGACTCGATACAACACATTCTTCCACCAACCTATACGCTATACTGATAAAATCTTTGAATGGTAGGTGTTAACTTTCGGTCTTTGTAAAGTCTTACTTTGACCAAATGACTCACCCCTTCTTAAAATGCTTCATATTGTCTAACTCATGTTTGAGGGGGGGGGGGTGTATTTTTGGCTCTTGAAATAACTGTTGTCCTCAATATTGAGAGCCAAAAATAAGTTTGGGGGAGGATTTTCACTTTAATATATTTTGCCCCCGTGAATAAATGTCCTCCCAAGCTTACAGGTTTTTTGAGCTTTAGCAGATAGCAACAGCGAGGACACTGTTGAAAACAAGTTTGGGGGAGCTTTGTGCTTATTTTCGCATCACTTCGCATACTTCGCATAAGCACAAAACATATCATTTAAAACATATAAAACATATAAAAATTTAAAAATTTAAAAAAAAATAAAAAAAATTCTTTTTTGTACATAAATAAGATAATAAAAGATTAGATAGTGAAAAATTACATTCAAAAGATTGGAAAAATTTAAGAAAACCTAAAAAATTAGAATTTTTCTTAAACGAACTAGTAATAAGTAGTTATGAGCCGTTGTCCCAAGGGTTTGTAAGATGAAGGAAGTCACTAATCTGAGGATAAAAATAAGTTTGAAAAATAGTTCCTATTCTGGAAGCTAAACATTTGAATGTTGATACCCTACTATACGCACTTACACACGTCTTGAAACTTGGGATAGTAGAGGATACCTTGAAATGCTCTTGTCTAAAAGCCAAAGCATGAAGGAAATAAAAAAAATGAAGAAAATATAAAATGGTGAAGAAAAATGAACACTGGTTTTGTTATCGCCAAGGCAGCAATAAAAAAATATAGCGAGGGTGCTTCTTCACCTAGTGCCTTAGACCAACTGGTCTAGGAGTCACTGCTAAGCCTTAGGTGGTGCAAGACGAGGAAAATACATCTAATAAGCAAGCACATGAGTAATCAGTCGGTTAGTACCTCAAGAAGTATTAACGGTCGCATGAAAATGTGTGAGCAAATCTAAATATTCATCAAATTAAAAAGTACTGAGGCAGATGGACAAGAGTATGATAGCTTGAATTGAATTCTCCGAGTGTAGGGATGTCTATTACACACGCGTTATGATCGATCTTTGGAAGAAATATAGGAATGAAGAATAAAGACGATGTTTTATTGAGGGATGATATGATTTCTAACATTTTTTCATGACTATTAAGATAGGGCTCATGACAACCGAAAAGCTAGTATAGTTGGAAACTCTAATTTTCAAAGTCTTTCTTTTACAATTCTTATCTTTATATGTAACTTTCACGGTCTTCCTTTTATTATTGGATTTTGTGGGTGCAATCCGCTGAAAACCCTAAGGAGACAACACTCCTCCTACTAGGGACACCTAGAGGTTTAAAGGCTTGTTGCACGTGCTCAGTGCAATCGTGTTGCCTACAAAAATGTGCTATTTAGTTTTTCTTCTCCTTATATTTTCTCCTTCTCTTTCTAATAAAACAGTTTGCTCGAGACGACCAAAAATAAGTTTGGGGGTATTTGATCAGTCGAAAATATTGCATTTTTAACACATCAATTTCCCTACTAATTGCAATCATCTAAAGGTGTTCGGTATGAATATAGCACATATTAGCAAATTGTCTTTAAAATACCAAATAACATGTGTTATACATTATAACCGACATTTTGAGGGAAATTATGTGTTTATTATTGCACGCATGATCTTTTGTATAGCGCAACACTTGTCTCGAGAATGTGTGCAGGAAATTCCAGAAAAAGAGCCGAAACTGCTAAAAGTGCTGATCAAAATACGCCAAGTCCAAGACTTGTGATCTGGCAGTGAACAAGAAAGTGTAAAAATATTCCATACATCAAAAACATACCATGAGGCCAACACAAAGCAGCACAGGAAATTGCATGCATCAACCCATTAAAGGGGCCGCGGATCCGCGGCCGAATGGGCTTGTTGGCCGCGAATCCGCGGCAATATGGACACGTCATCCACTGAAATTTCCTCCACATGCCTCCATGTAATGGCCAAGCTTCCAGAAAACTCTAAAAGGCCACGTGGTTTTATCCAGAAGGCTCGGCCTAACAACCTTACCCTAGAATATTCCTCATTCTATAATATTCCCTCCAACAAACTTCTTCTAGAAGCTTCTCTCTAACAACCTAGCTTTGGAGGGAAGATTCAAAATGAGGGATTATTAAATGAGATATAGATCTAGGGTTTTGGGTTGGTTAATTATTGGAGGGAAAAATTGTAGATCCAAATCAAAATTCAAATCAAATTGAGTGACACAATTTGATCGAAATCAAGATCTATCGAGTGCTGATTCAAGCGAGAAGCCATCGAGCCTTTTTGAAGCGACGCCGATCTTCATCCGAGCAAGAGATCCATGACGATCCGCGACTCACGGAGACGATGCGAAGCTAATTCGACGATCGAGTTCTTTCCTCAATTCTTGTAGATCTTGAGCGAATTATAACGAAATTGTTGAATAATAAAAGGTGAAATTTCTTTATCTTGCTTATATTTACATTTGAGCATTATGATGAGTTTTCGATTCTTGATTGATTTCTTTGTTATGATGTTTGAGTGAAAACTCCGCTCGTGGAGGAATCGAGAAAATAGATAGATGATGGTGATTACATTTTTGAACGATTCTTAAGTACTATGAGTTTTGTAAACTCTAGTAAATTGAATCATCGACAATCTAGTTTCGAGCGAGATGCTTTATTGAATGTTTTCGCTCCTAATTAGAGATCAACGATCGATAATTCAATTCACTAGAGGCTAGCATTTGAATGATAATCAACGAAAAGAAAAAGGATGAGATGAAGAAACCCTAGTTTCTTCAAGAGATCCCTAATTCTTGTTGATCATCATCGATCTAGCAACAAATCATCAATGAATAGGAATACGTAATCACAAGTCTTCGTCATCACTATCGATTCGATCGATTCCTACGAGTTTCATTACAAATCTTGATAGTTCATTAGATTTGGACATCTTCTAGAATTTTATTGATTCTTGATCTTTAGATCCAGTTCTTTACTATTCTTGAAACTAAATTCCAAAATTCTTGAATCAATTTTCTTGCAATTTTTCTTTTATCTTTTCATTTCGACTCATCTAAAACGAAATCGAGCAAAACACACATCTCAGTGGACGATCCGTATTCATTAACGCGCTACATCGACACCATTAATTGATTGCGGTATAAATTTCTTTGGTTGTGATTTTTACACATTTTCTACTTACACACCGAGAATCAATCAATCAAGTCGCATAAAAACTTATATCAACACCGATACGATGAGCGAAGCGCACATATGTTGGAACCTATAGTCAACGCGTGCTAAAACGACAAACTACCCCCCGACGTTGACGTACAAACGTCGAACGACCGAGTCAAGACGCAGAAATCCAAAATCCAAGTTTCAAAACTCGTAAAACATCGCCAAAAACAACTCAAATTACTCTCAGATTTTGACGCAGGGAATTTGGGGAAAACTAGCATATAAAATAGTTTTGTATATACTGTAAAATAACTACTGAACAAACCCTGACACCTAACTCAAACCCTTGGCCGCAGATAAATAAGTTTTGACCGCACATTGTGGTTCGAAATGGGAGTTAGGTACTCGTGTTTCTGTTGGGGTCTTCTGGTGGTGTTACTAGGTCTAGTTTATACGCTAAATATTTTTCAGAGGCCCATAACTATCCCAAAATTTTTTGGAACACTAAAGCTTCACTATAACTCCAAATTTTTGAAAACTTAACGGATATTTAAAACTCTAAACACAAGTAAAACTTGATAAAGAAAGGATTTTTACCTAAATGAAAAGTTGAAGGAGAAGATCAAGCTTGTAGGATGCCATCTGGAGATTTGATAAGGCTTCACATTGAAAGAGTTGTGCTTGGCATCAAGGAGAGGAAATTTGGAGTTATGTTGAGTTGAGGAGGAGTTTGTGGTGCGAGGAAGAGCGTGTGAGGGGGGAGGGGCAGCCATAGGAGGGGAGGAACAATGAGAGAGAATGAAGGTGGAAAAAAAATGAGAGAATGCGAGGAATAATCCAAAGGGTTATGTGCAAAGAATGGGCATGAGTATGGGTGTGTGCCATGCCTCCATGTCCCATTCTCTCTCTCTCTCTCATGCCCTATGTCTCCCTCTCCTTATTTTAAAATTCTTTTCTTTTCTTTTAAAAAAAATATAAAACAATACTTTTAAAAACACAAATGAGAGAAAGGATAAAAACAAAAGCTTAATATACATTCACTTAGCAACATGTCATGCACACTAAGCATGGTTAACAAAATAATCTTGGTTTAGTATAGTAAATAATAAAACACTAATTAAGTTTAACATTAAACTTATATGAATATAATTATATACTAATTCATGAAAAGCCCAAATAAATAAATGCTCATACAATTAATAATTCATTTTAAAATTTGATTATTTTCCAAAATAGAGGTATATAATTATACCAATTTACAAAGACTCAAATCTATACTAGGTATAATATCCATAAAACCCATTAGATTATTATTTAAATTCTAAAATAATATTTTTCATTTTCCGAAATATTACAATCTTCTCCCCTTAAATAAATTCGATCCTCGAATTTAAATTTAAACCTCCAAGTCTTAAAACATTTCAATAAATCAAATCAACAGGGCTCCGAAATCACGGACAAGCTAGAAATATCATAGTGCAACGCGTGCGCATGAAAACAAGGTGCAAAACTCAGATAACTGAATGAAAAGTGTCATGCGAATCATACAAGGTATGATGAAAATGCAATTTTCGAAACCTACTGTTTAAATCAAGCACAATATAATCAAGGCTACAATACGTATATAGTACGCATCCATGTAAAATCATTCAAGTAACTGAAAATGTATGTCTGAAAAATCCTTTCAAATCGTCATATGATGCGTATATTACGGCACAAGCAGCGGGCGTTCATTTATGAAGAAATACACACACGTTTTGCTTAAGATATATGTCTCGTCTTTTGAAAATAATTTATAAGGGTTTTCCTTTTTGTAAACTCTTGTGTCGCTCATTGACACGTAGAAAAATAATGAGAGTATAACACCTTTGAAAACCACTTTTGTAAACGTCGATATATGTAAAAACATTCAGTTACTTTCTCTCAAACCTGTCCTGCTCTGCTACTATATAACATAGTGTATATCATAAAAACGCGATACTCGAAAAATAAATTAATCCTAATAGGTGTATATGACAACCAGCCCACGTGCGACTGGTGCGCATGAAAATCGAAGTCAAAACTAAGTGCCATGAATGTGCACGAAAACGAAAATCGAGTGCTACGGGTGTGCACGAAAGTATCTGTTAAGTGCAACTGGTGTGCACGACAACAATATCAAGTGTATCTAGAGTGCACGAAAATCTTAATCAAGTGCAACCGCTGTGCATGAAAATCCTCAAGTGCATCAAATGTGCACAAAACCACATCAAGTGTGTTGAGTGTGCGCGAAAATCTAAATCAAGTGCATCAGGTTTGCACAAAAGCAGTTAGTGCAATAGGGTGCACGAAAATCAATATCAAATGCAACTAGGTGCACATAAACTGTAGGGTTGCTAGGCACGCGCACAAGGGTCTACGAGGCATCAACCATGCCCGATTAAAATTTTAGCCGTGCCGAACAACCCGAATACGGATCTTTAAACTAGGGTTTAGGCGAAAACGAACATGTTAAATGCTTTAACACTAAGTGAGAGGGATTACAACCTTTGTAGATCCGATCCTTCACTTCTTAAGCTCCGTGTTGAGGTCCCTTCGCTGCGATCATCGTGTTCCCGACTCTCGAGAGGCTTCACGAATAGAATGATGCA
Source organism: Agapanthus africanus (assembly GCA_030015575.1). Taxonomy (NCBI): domain Eukaryota; kingdom Viridiplantae; phylum Streptophyta; class Magnoliopsida; order Asparagales; family Amaryllidaceae; genus Agapanthus; species Agapanthus africanus. Next base: position 544,558,306 of record JASDDO010000014.1, on the reverse strand, counting down.
ACCTTTGCTTCCGATCTTCGATACAAAGATGATCTACCTTGAAGTTTCGTTAACACAAGCTAACTCTCATGAAATGATGTGAACACCCTCATCTAAATGGCAAGGGAAGATGAGGATGATGAAGTAGGATTTTTGCTCTCTTTATTTATCTTTTCTCATATTTATTCATCACTTGGAAAAAGCTAGTAAGCTTTTTCCATGAAGAAAGATGAAGGAAGAAGATGATGAATAATAGAATTATGATAGAATCCTTTTGTGATGAATAGAAAAAGAATTAATATGATGAATAATGCAACCATGGTCAAGCAAACTCAAGTAGAGAATTAACTAGGGTTAGGGTTTGGGTTAGGTTAAAGATGAGTCACACACAAATATCTTTATCATGACAAAATGAAAAGCTTCTAGAATCAACTAGAAGACTTAACCCTAATCCAAACCCTAATCATGTTTAAACTCCACAAAACATGTTGCATTAGTTATCATATCATGTTACAATATTATATATCACATATATAATATTTATTGTAACCAAATAAAATAATACAATTAACATATATCGCATATATATCAATGTATTACCCGAGTGAGAAAAAGAATCTTTTAGTGAGCTAATATTAGTTAATGTAATTTAATATATCATATATATTATTATACAATAAATTATCGAATCAACACTTGATCCGACAATCCGGCTATATCGCATATAACCGACTAATATTTATCCGTACCGATTCATCGAATCAACACTTGATCCGATGACCCGGCTGATATCAAATATCGCGAGAATATAATATGGTATCACATATCGCATTATCCTCGGTCCCGCACATATCACATATGTGCTCCTACTCCGTTTTGCCTGAGCCGAGAAACCTCTGTATAGGACTCTAAAGAATCGTCAATACGCCGGCAGTAGGTGATGATCATATCAAACACCCACAAGCTGCAAGCGGTCAGCTAAACGTAACAGCTACCCAGGTATTGAGCGCTCAGAAGATCAACAAGCAAGCCTGTACATTCTCCCGTGAATCCAAACAGTAACACCCCCGTACAGTCCGGTCTCGTCGTCTGATATGTCGCATATCTCGCCTAGGGGTGGTAAACGTCAGACCCCAGTAGCTCGATAAGTCGTGTCGATATTAGGTATATAACAGTTCGAGAAACTACTGATAACACTTACCAGTAAATCTCAGCAACCCTGGCCAGGGATTTCCGGTTATAGCCAATCGAACACAGCACAACATCAACTCCCTATACCGGGAGAGACGAATCCCCTCCTATCGCTCATTGCCTCCATGTGATTCGGGACTGTACCCAAAAGCCACCTTTTTGCACGCCCTCTTGGATGTGGTATGATGGAAATCAAAGCACAGTGGGAATCACACAAGACTCTATGACGATCTCGGGTCAACAGACTACTCTGTACCAGTGTCACCGGAGAACTGCCATCTGTCGTGAGGTATAATACCATCTGGGAGTTCTCGGCGAGTCCGTCCAGTGTACCCAGTCTCCACTGAGCACCCGTACACCATCCTTGATGTCAAACACCGATGGATATGGGATCATCCATCGCCCATCATATGGGTCAAGATGCGTATACGTTAGTCTACTCTGGTGTATCGATGCCCTGTCTCGATACACCCTCGACTAGGAACAGTTATAGGATGTACTCGTCGACTACCGTGGCCTCACTAGTATGATCTCATCATAGTCCCAGTAGTCGAGTACATATCCTAAGGGCTTTATCAACATGTAACATAGAGACAATCAGAGTACATGTTAAGATAAAGTACAACCAGATATCATACTATCATGTCGAGCAAGAAAGTCCTCCCTATATATGTCCTAGCATCAACTACAATATACATCGTATGTACAGTAATGGCCTCTAGGGCATACATATAACTAACAATCTCCCACTTGCACTAGGGCCATCTGTTGTGGTATCACATACCCAACAATTAGCTGCGGTTGAAGTATCTCATATTCAACCATCCCATAAAAGTCTCTACTGGGAAAAAAGGCCTTTGTGAGTGGATCCGCGCTGTCGTCCTCTGTGTCTACTCTCCTAACCTCGATCTCCCTGGAGATCAACCATCTCCATGATCAGGTGATACTGCCTAAGAATTATATCTGGATTTCTGATGGGACGGTAGTTCCTTGGTTAAAGCCACAACTCCATTGTCACACAATGGTAGGAACGAAGTTCATCTTATGAACTTATATATATCCAGACTGCCTCTTTGGTAGTATCTTTGGTAACGATGTATCTTTCCTTTAATCGTCTAGTATGTCACGGTATCTAGCTTGGAACTCTTCCAACATACCGTCCCTCCACTGAGGGTAAAGACAATGCCTGCGACTGACATTCAGTCGTCCTTATCACCCTGGAACCTTTCCAGTGATTCTGATCAGGATCGATTGATACCATCTCACTACAACTAGTGAGTGTCCTAACATCCAATTAGATCTATCTCATAGATCCAAAACCCAGGATTTAGGAGGTATCACTTTGATCCTATATGGAGAATCCTTGTGATAAGCGGAGATTGACCAAGCGTAGCATATGAAACTCCTTCCCTATCAAGAGTATGTCATCCACGTACTCTACGAGGATCACCACCATACTCTCTACTACCTTTTTGTATATACAAGGTTCATCTACCATTTTGATGAAGTCAAACTCTTTGACTACTACATCAAAATAGATGTTTCAACTCCGCGATGCCTGTTTTATCACATAAAACATATTGCACACGTTTCCGCTGCTCCCACTGTCTACGAAGCCCTCTGGCTGTGTACTTATAGACGCTCTTTTCTAAAACATCACTTAGAAAAGCAGTCATGACACCCAACCACCAGATATCGTAGTCATGGTATGTAGCCGTGGCAAGTAGGATCTGGATGGACTTAAGCATAGATCCTTAGAAAATGTTTCAACATAATCCATATCTAGTCTATGATGCAAACCTTTAACAAGTCTAGCTTTGAAAGTCTCAACTTTTCCATGTACACCAAGTAATCTTCTCAAGATATACTTGCTCCTGATGGGGATTTAACTCTTCAGATAAAGCAACCAAAGTCCATACTTTGTTGGTGTATAAGGATTCCATCTCAGATCGATAAGCATCCAGCCATTCTTACAGAGTCCCACTCCTGATGGCCAGCTCGAAACTAGTTGGGTCATCATCTCATGATGCAATCCTCGCTCCCACTGTCATAGAGAAAATCGAAGTATCTCTCAGGTGGGTGAGGAACCCTACTGGATCGGCGGAGAGGCTGAGGTTCATTGGTAACTATTGAATTCTTTGGTTCTACCAAATCATCAGCTGCAGTTTGTATAGCTGGAACCATTCCAGTTGTACATAACAGACCTTGCCTCGAGCTTGTCCAGATTTTGCTTTTAGACATAGGCCGGACAACCCCAAATCTTAACAAACTTAAGATATGGGCTCTTCCCTTTCCATATCATATATGAAGTGGTAGGCAACTGATTTGATTTGAACCCTATTCAATAGGTATGTAACTTCACAAGTGCATAACTCCCTAAAGGAAATAGGAAACTCAGTAGTACTCATCATAGAGCACACCATATCACATAGGGTGCTATTGCTCCGCCCCGATACACCGACGTGCTGTGGTGTATTCGAAGGAGTAATGCTGAGAGAGAATCTCATTCTCCTTTAGAATAGTCCAGGAATTCCGTGCTTAAGTATTCTCCTCCTTGATCACATCAAAGGACATAATACTTATACCCATTTTTGGTTCTCTACTTCTAATTTATATTCTGTGAATATCTCAAAAGCTTCGGACCTGTGTTTCAACAGAAACATATGTCTGAAACTTGAGAGATTATTAGAGAATGTAATGAAGTAGAAAGAACCGGTCTTGGCATGTGTAGACAGGGGACTTTCATACATCAGCATGTATCAATCCCAAGAGTTCACTAACTCTTTCTCTGTTTCCAATAAACAGAGCTATGGTCATCTTATCTTTGTGACGTGACTGGCAAGTTTCACAAGATGTAAATTCAAACATATTTAAATATGCATCTCAATGTAACTTAGCTAATCGGGTCGCATTGACATGACCTAGTCTACAATACCTCAAGAAGGATTCGTTCATTTCTGAACTCTTCCTCTTGTGTGTGTTCTGTATACTAAGAACTGTAGTTTGATTTAGAACGTCAATGCTTTTAGATAACGTACCTGAACCGATCAACTCTTGATATAGGAAATGTTCAAAACATTATCCAACAATACAAAATTATATTCTTTCTTTACTAATAAAGAGACTGATATGATTTTGTATATCAGGTTCGGTATCTAATAACATTTGTTCAGAATCAATGTATTCTGGTAATACAGGGTGACAGTGACCAACAGATTTGGCTGCAACACTTGCACCGTTTTCTATCTCATGAAACTTATCACCCGTTCTCAGTTCTCTACCTATCTGTAACCCATGTAACAAATTACATATGCGGGATCCTGATCCGGTATCACATACCCAGGACGTAAAGGATACTGAGAAACAGTTCTCTGTAATGAACACACCCGAAGATGATCCATCAACATGCACTTTCTTTGTTTGGGCGGCACGGGAAATCTGGTATTCCCCAATTTCCTGCTCTGTCTTATAACAATTATAAGTTGGAGCGGGACCAACGTTCCCCAGCTCAGTATAACAAGCGGGTTCGGTCAATATATCCATATTATTATCTTGATTAAGGCGTGATATGGTCGCTACCTGGAGAGAGAGAGAAGAAAACACTCAGCGTATGCTCTTGCAAGATTAGATTGGTTATTTAATATATCTAATCAGGATGTCTCCCACTGTTTTAATCAAATCTTCCTTCAAACCTTAAAAGGAAAGACTTGCCGGGATTAATTACACGCTACAAGTTCGCCAATCTTTCAGCCAGGCCAGTGTCGGTACTTTGAGGGAGGTCCCCCGTGCTTTCGCACGAACCTAATTAAGTAAACCTCGTTTTCCCAGAGGCGTAACCCCGTTAACACCTTTCTAAACACCTACTTGATCGGCTAATTGTAATGTATAAAACTCTCCCAGGAGTAACTCTTACTCGCAGCGGGTATCGGGATCCAACTATCTCATAGAAGGTATGCAATCTCGTTGCAAATTTCAACACTTGAAATTCCCAATAATATTTTGCCCCTAGCGATCTATGACCTTAACTAAGTCAACAAACCATAAATCGTAAGTCAAGTTCAACCCGTACATTTCCCGATTGAATTAAACCCGCCCGCACGACCCTTAACTGAGTCAACAAGGCCGTACGAATACCCTAATCCAATCACATCTCATGTTTTAGCAGATAAACATTACTTAGCTACCGTACACTATGCCTTAACTGAGTCAACAAACATAGCACGAATACTAAATAATATCTATTTGAAATGAAGGAGGGCTACGCAGGTTTTTCAGAAAACCCTGAGCGTAATGAACTTGATATCGTTGTAGAATCGAGTGATTTTAAATGGAGTGTTTTTGAGGCTTTTCTAGTTTTGCTAAAGGGGACACTCCCGGTGAAGGGTTCGTCGGCCCTTTCCTTGTCGAATGAGGTGCGGGATATATCATATATATCACTGTGCAAAGCAGAAACTATAGAAGCAAATAAAATACAAACCGAGAGTTGTAGCATCTGCCAGTTATTGCTAAAGGAGTCACTCCCGGTGAAGGGATCTCGGTCCTTTCCTTATCGAATAAGGTGCAGGATGTTCTACAAGGAACACCGCAATGCAAAGCAAGAACTGTAGCTACCTGTTTTTAAGAAATTCGATTCCACAACATCTTAGGTTTCTTTTATTTCATTAATCTTATTAATGAAATCCCATTTTATTATGCTTCACAAGCATCACTTTTGAAACAAAATCTGTAATATAACATATATCTCATATATATAATATAAACATTCGTCTCAGGCAGTAATATGATCTCATCACAGAACATTGCAGCAGAAGAACATATATGAAATATTGGATATACTAGGACGTCCGTGTTTTCAATACGAGCCTGTATAAAACACGGATTCCACGGTCGCGATGAATAGCCAAACCCACATCCCTAGACCCCTACGAGAGCGGCAAGCAACACAGCCAATTCTAGGGTTAGGAGACCCGGTCTCGACTCCTCGAGATGGTCTCCCACTGGACCCTAGAACCCGGTTACTTGTGCTCCCCGCCTTGGGTCTACCTAATGCGGAAAAGTAAATAATATACAACGGTGACATCTTCCGCTACCTGGAAGTGCCCCAATAAAAGAATATTACATACAAATGAATTTTACATGAATGAAAAAGAAAAAACTCTCATCTCACATAAAACCCCCGGCTATTCAAAACGCGACGATCCAATATAACATATCACAGCAACACATAATATCTCATATCATCAACGTAAGCAAGTATGCGTATCCCGATTGTCGTTGATGTATAGCAACGAAGCCGACGATACACCACATACTACGCTTACGGTCACAGAAAAGAAAGTGTAAAACTACAACAGTTGGAATCCGTAATCTCCTTAGACATCGCATGCCTAACCAAATGAATTCCTTAGACATCACATGCCTAACAATTATAAACCCCGCATTTTAGTCTCATTATCGAAAACTCTTTTCAATATCAAGTCGGGCAATTCAACAAGATTCCCGACGTCTTGATCGAATGCTCGTCGCAAACTTTAGTAGACAGCCGCACCCCCAGATGCCGTCGACGAAGTGCACTAAGGCGGAACACCGCTGCCGCGAGCACCCGAACGGATGCTTTCGGCGACGGGGTTCTCCTACAGTCACTTGGTCGGGGCTATAGGGCGTGGCTGTCTATTAAGTTTACCCGGCGAGTATCCGCGTACACTACGTGATTGCGATGGACTTTTGATCGCATCAAAATTCCGTGGCAACCGATCAAGTGAGACTAAAGTGCTGTGTTTATAACATTCATATTAGTTATCTCATAACTACCTGTGGATTCCAAATATTGTATCACATTCCAGATAAATAGACAAAGTTAAACTTTCCGATCCAATCATCAAACACCCAAGATTCCCCCAATATATCTCAACACTTGAAATCAGTTTAAAAACATCCATCACATGCCACAGTACCATTGGTCCAGCCGTAGAAGGTCAAGCCAACGCCTCACATGTGGCATGCCGTACTGCCCCAAACCCTAAGGTTCAAAAGGCAGTTCAAGACGGTCACATAATCGAGTTAAGGTTTGTTGTCTTCTAGAGGGTCCACCGCGTTACTTGCACGACTTAGAACATTCTTAAACACGAGGAAAAATCCAACTTTTGAAAAAATTTCCGACAGGGGAAAAAGTGAGTTATTGATATCCGTTCGAACTTTTTAACAGTTTCTAAAAGTTATCCGGACAAAACACAAAGACGTAGTTAAAGTTCCCGATCGAATCATCGAATCCCCAATACAACCCAGAAAATTCAACAGTTGAATAAATATTAAAAATTCCCAGAAAATACATGATTAAAAGATAGGAATTACTGTGCAAAGAACGTGCCAAGAATCGACTTTATGGCCGCGGAACCGCCGCACATGCTGGGGTGGGGCCGCGGTTCCGCGGCGCTTTAGTCGAATTGCGCTCACGTGCTTCGCAGTAACTCATATAATTCCCTGCTGTAATTTTTGGATATTTTTAATTTAGAAAAAATCACAGTTTTGAAAAATTTCCAGAAACTAGGGTATATCGGGTTTTCCGGGTTCGATCGGACTTTAAACTTCGCCTAGACTTTGCCTAAAGCTCTAGCTTGGCTCTGAGACCACTGTAGGGTTGCTAGGCACGCGCACAAGGGTCTACGAGGCATCAACCATGCCCGATTAAAATTTTAGCCGTGCCGAACAACCCGAATACGGATCTTTAAACTAGGGTTTAGGCGAAAACGAACATGTTAAACGGTTTAACAATAAGTGAGAGGGATTACAACCTTTGTAGATCCGGTCCTTCACTTCTTAAGCTCCGTGTTGAGGTCCCTTCGCTGCGATCATCGTATTCCCGACTCTCGAGAGGCTTCACGAAGAGAATGATGCAACCTTTGCTTCCGATCTTCGATACAAAGATGAACTATCTTGATGTTTCGTTAACACAAGCTAACACTCATGAAATGATGTGAACACCCTCATCTAAATGGTAAGGGAAGATGAGGATGATGAAGTAGGATTTTTGCTCTCTTTATTTATCTTTTTCTCATATTTATTCATCACTTGGAAAAAGCTAGTAAGCTTTTTCCATGAAGAAAGATGAAGGAAGAAGATGATGAATAATAGAATTATGATAGAATCCTTTTTTGATGAATAGAAAAAGAATTAATATGATGAATAATGCAACCATGGTCAAGAAAACTCATGTAGAGAATTAACTAGGGTTAGGGTTTGGGTTAGGTTAAAGATGAGTCACACACAAATATCTTTATCATGACAAAATGAAAAGCTTCTAGAATCAACTAGAAGACTTAACCCTAATCCAAACCCTAATCATGTTTAAACTCCACAAAACATGTTGCATTAGTTATCATATCATGTTACAATATTATATATCACATATATAATATTTATTGTAACCAAATAAAATAATACAATTAACATATATCGCATATATATCAATGTATTACCCGAGTGAGAAAAATAATCTTTTAGTGAGCTAATATTAGTTAATGTAATTTAATATATCATATATATTATTAGACATTAAATTATCGAATCAACACTTGATCCGACAATCCGGCTATATCGCATATAACCGACTAATATTTATCCGTACCGATTCATCGAATCAACACTTGATCCGATGACCCGGCTGATATCAAATATCGCGAGAATATAATACGGTATCACATATCGCATTATCCTCGGTCCCGCACATATCACATATGTGCTCCTACTCCATTTTGCCTGAGCCAAGAAACCTCTGTGTAGGACTCTAAAGAATCGTCAATACACCGGCAGTAGGTGATGATCATATCAAACACCCACAAGCTGCAAGCGGTCAGCTAAACGTAATAGCTACCCATGTATTGAGCGCTCAGAAGATCAACAAGCAAGCCTGTACATTCTCCCGTGAATCCAAACAGTAACACTCCCGTACAGTCCGGTCTCGTCGTCTGATATGTCGCATATCTCGCCTAGGGGTGGTAAACGTCAAACCCCAGTAGCTCGATAAGTCGTGTCGATATTAGGTATATAACAGTTCGAGAAACTACTGATAACACTTACCAGTAAATCTCAGCAACTCTGGCCAGGGATTTCCGGTTATAGCCAATCGAACACAACACAACATCAACTCCCTATACCGGGAGAGACGAATCCCCTCCTATCGCTCATTGCCTCCATGTGATTCGGGACTGTACCCAAAAGCCACCTTTTTGCACGCCCTCTTGGACGTGGTATGATGGAAATCAAAGCACAGTGGGAATCACACAAGACTCTATGACGATCTCGGGTCAACAGACTACTCTGTACCAGTGTCACCGGAGAACTGCCATCTGACGTGAGGTATAATACCTTCTGGGAGTTCTCGGTGAGTCCGTCCAGTGTACCCAGTCTCCACTGAGCACCCGTACACCATCCTTGATGTCAAACACCGATGGATATGGGATCATCCATCGCCCATCATATGGGTCAAGATGCATATACGCTAGTCTACTCTGGTGTATCGATGCCCTGTCTCGATACACCCTCGACTAGGAACAGTTATAGGATGTACTCGTCGACTACCGTAGCCCCACTAGTATGATCTCATCATAGTCCCAGTAGTCGAGTACATATCCTAAGGGCTTTATCAACATGTAACATAGAGACAATCATAGTACATGTTAAGATAAAGTACAACCAGATAGCATACTATCATGTCGAGCAAGAAAGTCCTCCCTATATATGTCCTAGCATCCACTACAATATACATCGTATGTACAGTAATGGCCTCTAGGGCATACATATAACTAATATAAACCATATCAATGCATCGAATACGCATGTAAACAATATCGAGTGTATCTAAAGTGCACGAATCAAAATCAGGTGCATACAACATGTACGATATCAAAATCAAGTATATCGGGGTCCACAAAATCATAAATATGTGTAACGGGGTGCACAAACCAATATCAAGTGCAATGGGTACGCACGAAAACATAAGTCAAGTGTAATGGATGCATATAAACATAAATCATGTGCAACTGCTATGCACGAAGAAAATATCCACCAAGTGCAGCTACGGTGCACGAAAATATCAATCATCAAAATACAAAAGTCTAAATGACAAAAGTGCGATACTCGAATCACCAAAACACAAATAAAAAATAAATGACATTAAGATACACCTCTTTCAATGTCGAAAGGTTGTCTGTGCACCCGGAGCTGGCAGAGCAAGAATTTTCACTTTCCTTCTGCCCATGGTCTGGCGTCCTCTGTCTCTAGGTCCTTGTTCTCTCTGCGGATCACCAAATCCATGGCCTCTTAGCTCGACAGTCTGGTAAGGAGTAGCGATGGAAACAGTCCCGCTCTGATACCTCTCTGAACATCTCTTGGCTAAGTAATCTGGCCACTCGGAATGTAGCACGTCAACGATGGCAGCCTCTGTCCTTCTGAGTACGTGCTATACAACCGATCCCGGGTCTAAATATTTATCGCTGCAGTATCCCGAAAAGAGCCTGCCATGGCTTCTGCTGATATCATTTCTGCCGAACTACCTGAAAACTGGCACTTCTTTAATTAATCCACTTCCGTTCCGGAGCAACTGCAATGTCATCAAGACTTCCCTATGAAGATGTGGCTGTATCCAACGGCTCTGTATACGTATCAAATCTCGAGCATCAACGGAGAGGAACAACGACTCATCGAGATCTCTTACGAATCTCTTAATCCAATTCTTTTCAGTATCGACCAAATCGGAATCATATCTCGAAAGCTGCGTAAACTGCAATTCATTCTCAGTTATGGTCATATCCAGAGTCTTACGCAAAAACTCAAAACTACGAACTGGGCATCTCCAACACTCTGTGGAAGAAATATAGCTAAATACGCCCTCGAGAACTAGACTAAGCCATCGTAGGAATACGCACTGCTCATCCTCTATCGATCGACTCACGCCATGTATGAGCAAGACCCTTCAAACTGAAGCTATTCAACTCACTGATCTCATATCGGAGCATCCCAACGAACAAAACGTCCTAGTCACGCTATCCAGGAATGACTAAGGATCCTCTGTCACATCCCTGCCTATAAATTCATGTAGTTTCAGCTTCGTGAACTCTGGAAGCGACACCTTGTCAATCTCAACAGCAGTTGGCACATCTGTCTGCACGATAGACAACACAACGATCCCCGAAATAGGCTGTACATCAACAGACCTCTCATTCTGACTGGCCTCAAGCAATGATCCGACCATCCGGTGCAGATCCAGAACACTCGTCTTAAACGAGAAATCCTAACATAAACGAGTAATCAATCTGCTCCTGTGCCACCGGAATAACACCCTGGTCAGTCCTCGTCCCCGACGAGCTTGCTCTGACCGCATCTCTAGCTGCAGCCCTCTCGGCTCGTGTAGTCATGGTGATAGGAACCACAAGCAAGTATCGATGAGGATAGATCACAAGAACAAATAGAATAAAGGATTTCAAGGTATATATATCTTAAGATTACTTATGCGGAATATCGTATCGTAAGTATGCCGCGGAACATACGCACGGTACGTTACCCTACTTGAGTTACATACTCCATCAACCAAGGTCAACCTACGTAACGAAAGTTCGGGTCTAATATCCCCTCAATCAAGTCCAAGTTCCGCAAGGTCAAGCCTATATTCCGAAATATACGCCCTAAACTCCGCATAGTCAAACCTAGACTCGAACAAAGGTTAAACCTAACACTCTGATACCAACTTTGTCACGATCCGGAAATAGCACGTGATCGGCACTTGAATCACGTGAAGTATATAGGACCCCATAGTAAACCAAGTAAGCCGAAAACCAGGAATCTAAACCTTTTTAAGTAAATAGTGGAGGTGAAGTTTTGGAAAAAAGGGTATAAATGAAATCAAGTTCCGCTTTTTAAAATATAAGTAAAGTTTATGGAAATACAAGTGGATTGTATACTAGAGTTTGAAAACATTTTCGTCACTTGAAATTTTGGCAGCACCTCTTTTGTAAATTTTGATAAAAACCAGTACATATACATAAATATTATTTGCATCCCTAATCAGGAGTTATCTCATCTCCAATCGGCGGAATCACAACCACGCAGTATATACGACGCCCAAGGAGAAAATCAACACAAGAAAGAAAGTAAAGAAATACCAAAAAACACCATCAACTCAGCTGTAAAGAATAATATACAAGTCTCGTTCTAAGTCTAAAAGAATATACAAATCCGGTCTTTAAGTCCACAAATATACAAGTCTGGTTGATGGAGTTTTTAACTAGATTACAAATGAGTAAAAATATACAAGCAACGGTTACGATCTGTAATGTAAGCCACCTACCAAAGTAATCACCCAAAAGAAAAAGACGTGCCAGCAAGGCGCTACTGATCCTAGCGGTCGGTCCTGCAAGAAAATTATGACACAACGGGGGTGAGTTGCCAACTCGTGAGTAGAAGATATCAACAGGTAGAAATCGAATGCATAACGATCTACCTAGGTCATACTGTAATATTATATCATACTATGTGGTAACGAATGTGTACGTGTACTCACACACACATACACACACACATATAATATCGTGTCTGTATCAATATGTGGAATAATGTCATATATATATATATATATATCATCCAATAAGTGTCCATCAACGACACTCGAAATTATCACAAAACACCGAGTTTCCAGTATCGACACCCGAAATCATCATAAATCTCGTATCCAGTGTCGACACGTAAAATCCTCATATCTCAGGCCCCGTCTCTCAGATCGGCCCTCATATCCATCTATCTCATATCACTATGGTCGGTATCCTCCGGATATCCGCCAAGTCCCATACTATCACCGGTAGGTAGTGTTCCCAGCCAGGCTCAATGTCTTTCTATACGATCTTCTTACCCCTGGGTACCGTACCGGATCCACCATGTATCCGTAATAGTCTTTCCCCTGCCTCGATTCGGATAATAATCATAGATCAGAACTAAGAAAACTCATGGTGGACGCCGAAATATCATATCAAGAGAAAATCGCGTTTTTAAAACATTCACAAGTTTTATAAAATCATATCTGCGGTTTCTCAAATTCAGAAATCTCATAAAAACAAAATCTCATAAGAACATGGCAATAATGGAACTACATGTAAAGGCATAGAATAGTAATATAATGCATGACAATTGTGTTCATATCAGCGTGTCGTATAAGCAGTGTAAAGAAGGTACAATACCCGAAACAGTAAGTGGTGCTGGGTACTAATAGAAATTTAAAATGCTAACCGGGTATAGTGTGATATGGTGACATAGCGAGTTCTATCTGTATATGTGGCATGACAATTACCGATGATGTGTGTGTGAGCATACGGGTATGTGTATGTGCAACATATAAGTCATCGGTAATGGTACGCGTGTCTTAATAACGAAGTCAAGTAGAGCTAAAGGTATAAACATAATATATATATCGTGAATGATCGAAGCGCGAACGTATTCAGAAATAAGAAATCGAAATGCGAGTGTATGTAGAATAATGAAATAGTAATATGAACAAGTATTAAAATATCCAACTACGTATGAGCCATATAGTTATAGTTTAAAATAGTACGAAACGTTGTTTTGGAAATAGGGGACTACGATGTTTTTGAAATAGATACCATTTGAAAATTTGTAGCGCACCCTTGAAGTTATCATTTAAAATTACGTAATGAATCGTTAGTTTTGAAAATAGGTATGGCTTTAAACATCTCATATTATCTAATTTATGATTTTAAACAAGACTCCTCGAGTCGAAATAAATATCGACCGTAATCGGCAATCGATCCTCATCATATCACGTACGGAATATCTCTCGTACGATATCATCCAGTCAATATGGTACGGATCTATAGTTGCATACACCAATCTCATCTCATCTCATATCGTCTCATCTCAAATCATATCGTCTCATATCACATCATAGCATCTCATCTCATATCATATCGTCTCATATCATATCGTATCATCTCGTCTCATATCATATCGTCTCATATCATATCATATCATCTCATGTTATATTATACTATATCATGTTTACTTATATCGCAAATATCCTTATATATATGTGTGTGTGTATGTATGTATGTATATAGCCTAATGGAAAGAAAAAGAGACTAAAGGTATAATCATCTACTAAGTGTACTACTATCGCATAAGGTTAGACTAGGTATATAATTCTAGTATATATATAGTATCCTAATCTCTACGGTTGCGGGGGTGCTATACGCCATCCACCTGACTTCCTCCGTAGATATACATCTACTCACTTAAATGCCTTACCCTAGTCGAAGCCGACGAACGCTTTACTTTTCTTCGTCGTCTCGAAAGTCTCTGCAATTGTATCTACAATCGAAACCATAACAAAGTCATAAAGAAACTCATATCAACACCGATACGACGAGCGAAGCGTATATAGGTTAGAACCTATGGTCAACGTGTGCTAAAACGACAAACTACCCCTGATGTCGACGTACAAATGTCGAACGACCAAGTCAAGACACAGAAATCCAAAATCCAAGTTTCAAAACTCATAAAACATAGCCAAAAACAACTCATATTACTCCCTGATTTTGACTCAGGGAATCTGGGGAAAATTAGCATATAAAATAATCTTATATATACTGTAAAATACCTACTGAACAAACCCCTGTTGGATATATGTATGCCCTAGAGGCCATTATATGATAGTGGATGTATCGGTATGTGTATATATATATATTCAGAGGACATTCTTGTTCGACATGATAGTATGCTATCTGGTTGTACTTTATCTTGACATGTTAATTTGATCATGCATCTTACTCATTTGGTACATGTTAATAAAGCCCTTAGGATATTTGCTTGGCTACTGGGATTATGATGCAGATCATACTAGTGGGACATGTGTAGTTTATAAGCATATCCTTGAAATGTTCCTAGCCGTGGGTGTATCAAGACGGGGCATCGATATTCCAGAGTAGACTAGCGTATACGGTTCTTGTCCCATATGATGGACGATGTATGATCCTATATCCATTGGTGTGGTGACACCAAAGACTGTATATGGGTGCTAGTGGAGACTGGGTACACTGAACAGACTCGTCGAGAACTCGTATATGGTATTATATCTATCGTCGGATAGCAGTTCTCAAGTGACACTGTAGGGTTCCATAGGGCTGCAGCAAGGTTTCGGGAGGCATCGTCCATGCCGTTTTCAATTTTTTTGCCGAACTAAAGAACCCTAACCCTAGAATCTTAACTAGAGATTTAGACAAACATCAATGTAAACAACTTTACATCCTAAGTGAATGAGGAATACAACCTTTGTAGACAGGTCCTTCACTTCTAAATCTCCGTGTAGTACTCCCTTCGCTCCAAATAGTGAACACCCGAACTCTAGTAAGGATTCACATGAAGAAATGAACAAGCTTGCTTGAAGTCTTCGAGGCCGAAGATGATCTACGTCGAGGAGACTCAAGCTCATGCTACCTCTTCACTAATGGTAGATTAGTGAAGAAAACACCATAAACTAAATGACTAATATAGTAGAGGATGATGAAGTAGGAAATGGGCTCACTTTAGATTTAATTTTCTCACAATATTACATCACCTTTTCAAAAGATAGAAAACTTTTTATGAGGAAGAAGAAGGTGAAGTGATGAAGAGAAATGAAACTCATGAGGTGAGAATAGCAACCATGGGTGAGTTAGTGTCATACACTAACTCATGTAGAGACTTAACTATGGGTGAGCATAATGGTTAGGTTAATAAATATCTACAAACGAAACAAAATGAGTGGACTTGGTCAATGGTTCCTTCAGCTTCTCCAAGCTTCTACCATTAATCCAATTTCCACCAATTTTGATTTACTTTGATAAATAAAAACCCTACATTATATCAAGCATGGTATGAGTCTTATACACCCATGTAGCATGTGGCATCAAGCATGACACAAATAAAATGTACATTAATATATATCGCATATATACTAAAGCACAATGTGAAAAAAAGAAATGTTTAAGTGAGCAAATATTAGTTAACGTAAATTAATATATTACATATATAATTATACATTAAATTATCAAATCAACACTTGATGCAATAATCTGGCTATATCACATACAACCGACTAATATCAAATGTATCAACTTATCGAATCAAACTTGATCCGATAACCCGACTATATCACATATAACCGACCGATATCACATATCACGAGAATAGAACGCGGTATCACATATACGCATTAATCTCGGTCCCGAACATATCACATATGTGCTCTTATTTCGTTTCGCATGAACCAGGAAACCTCTATGTAGGACTCTAAAGACTCGTCAATACGCTGGCAGTAGGTGATGATCATATCAAACACCCATAAGCTGCAAGCGGTCTGTTAAACGTAACGGCCACCCGGGTATTGAGCGATCAGAAGATCAACAAGCAAGTCTGCTCATATTCCTGCGAATCCAATCAGTAACACTACCGTACAGTCCGGTCTCTTCATCTGATATGTCGCATATCACAGCCTGGGGGTGGTATAACGTCAGAACCTAATAGCCTGATAAGTCATGCCGATGCAAGGTCCATAACGGTTCGAGAAACTACTAATAATACTTACCAGTAGATCTCAGCAACCCTGGCCAGGGATTTCCTGTTATGGCCAATCAAGCATAGCGCAACATCAACCCCCAATATCGGGAGAGACGAATCCCCTCCTATCGCTCATTGCCTCCATGTGACTCGGGACTGTACCCAAAACCACCTTTTTGCACGATCTCTTGACCGTGGTATGGTGGAAATCAAAGCACAGTAGGAATCACACAAGACTCTATGACAATCTCGGGTCGACAGACTAACCTGTATCAGTGTCACTAGAGAATTGCTATCTGACGATAGGTATAATACCATCTAGGAGTTCTCGGCGAGTCCGTCAAGTGTACCCAGTCTCCACTGAGCACCCGTATACCTTCTCTGATGTCAAACACCAATGGATATGGGATCATCCATCGCCCATCATATGGGTCAAGAAGCGTATACGCTAGTCTACTCTGGAGTATCGATGCCTTGTCTCGATACTCCCACGACTAGGAACATTTGAAGGATGTACTTACCGACTACCTCTTCCCCACTAGTATGATCTGCATCATATTCCTAGTAGTCAAGTACTCATCCTAAGGGCTTTATCAACATGTAATAGAGAGACAATAAGTGTACATGTTAAGATATAGTGCAACCAGATAGTATACTATCATGTCAAGCAAGAAAGTCCTCCCTATATATGTCCAAGCATCCACTACAATATACATCGCATGTACAGTATTGGCCTTTAGGGCATATATATAACTAACAATCTCCCACTTGCACTAAGGCCATTTGTTGCAGTATCTCATACTCAACGACCTATAGAAGTCTCTTTAGGGTAAGGCCTTTGTGAGTGGATCCGCTATGTCATCCTTCAGGTCTACTCTCCTCACCTCGATCCCTTGGAGATCAACCATCTCTCTGATTAGGTGATACTTGCCTCAGAATATGTCGGAACGATGATGGGACCTGCGTTCCTAGGCCAAAGCCATAACTCCATTGCTGTCACAATAACAATTATTGGACGCTCAATGGTAGGAACCATGTTCATCTCATGAACAAGAAATATCCGGACAACCTCTTTGGTAGCATCGTTGGTAGCAATGTATTCAGCCTTTATCGTCTAGTATGTCACAGTATCTAGCTTGGAACTCTTCCAACATACCTTCCCTCCACTGAGCGTAAGACAATGCCTGCGACTGACTGTTCATACCGGAATATTGCATTTTAATACTGCTCATTTGTTATCTGTTTTGTTATTTATCGCTACTATTAACTAGTGTCTGCTCAGTAATACAGATTACAGGTATCCGTGACAGAATACTGGAAATACACTTAAAATCACGGATATATCATATGTGAGCGGACACTGCAACCAGAACTGAAAACCGATCGATATCCAAAGAGATTTTGCGAATAAAAAGTGTGTACAATATTTTGGTCCAACACAATGCAAGCGTGTACACATGCTCTTTGGCACTTGGACCATGGATGGGGCAGCTATGAATCATGGCACAATCGGGCAAGGATAATCATTCCGGTCCAGGGAGAGGTGGCGACACCAGAGTGGGCATGGAAGTGATGGGTAGATAATGCATAAAGATATGATGTGAAGTGTGTTGACTTAAAGATTCAAATTTTCCTCCAAACCCTGGGTGCAGACCAAGTCAAATTAGAGAAAGCCAGCAGCACCAAAGTGATATTAGGGACAACACAAGTCAACACACCAAGCACGAGCCCTAGAGCTCGGAATTGACCGGAGCACAATAGCATTGTGGCCGGCCAAACAGTGCTCAGTGGGCCCCAGTTTTGTACATCCCCTTCCCTGCTGCCACCTCATCATGTTTTTATTGTTTGTTAATTTTCCTTTTGAGCCTATATATAGCAGATGAGTGAGCAAGGGAGAGGGGTCTCACTTTTGCCAAGTTTTATTCTTTACAAGTTCTCATTTTTGTTTCTCTTTTGTTCTCTTGTACATAGCATAACTTCCTCTTGAGTTCTTTGCCTTCTCTTGAGCTTGCAACCTCTTCATCGAGCTTGCAAGTTTAAGTTTTGGCAATTGATCTCAAGGGTTGTATCTTCATTTTGGAATTAATAAAGCTCTTTTCTTTGCCTTCATTTCTCACCTTGGGATCTTTATCTTCACTTGATCTTGCAACCTCTTCATTGAGCTTGCAAATTTAAGTTTAGGTATTTGATTCCATGGATTGTCATTTGCACTTGGGTTCCTATTCTTACTTGCTCTTTTCTTTCCATGCTTTCCTTACTTGCAATTTAATTACATGCTCTTTTAATTCTTGCTTTACTTACCTTGGAATTTATTACCATGCCCTTTACTTACTTGTAATGCTTTTTTCCTTTCTTTTCTTTTCTCTTTTCTTTTGCTCTCTTTGTTGTTGTTTTGTTATGTTTGTGAATATGTGTTGTTAGGAAAAGAGAAAGATATTGTAAGTTAAGGTTTCTTTGCTCATTTCCTTTTCCCGTATTTTACAATTGAACTCCGCCCAAACCTTACGCAAGTGCTCCGTTAGGCACCCTACCCTACCAAGATATCAGTGATTCCTAACCGCGACCGGTTGCGTTCGGTTTGGCCGGAGGCGAAAGCAAGAGACAAGAATGGACGGACAAGGGTCAATAAGCCGGATTTCTAATACCGTGCTTAAGCACCCTAATCCACGTTGTTGCCGATTGCTCTAGTTTCATTTGTTGAGTTCGGCTCAAAGGACTTGAATACGGATTTCTTTAACTTACACTAACCTATCTTCTCCTAAAAAACTTTATACTTTGCATATAACACATAGGATAAATAAGAACTTTCCGCCTCGCGCATTAACTCGTCAGAACAAGAACTTAAAACGCTCCGTCTCCCTGCAGACGACTTGTGCTTATCGCGGCTAGCTGCAAAGCGACACCGTCCTGATCGTGGTTAAACTTTAGAACTCTTAAAACTCGACACGCCAAAAGCGTGCAATCACTGACTTTCAGTTGACCTTATCACTCTGGAAGCTCAAACCAAGAACATTCTTTTAATGCTTCTCAAGTACATAAGAATGTCTTCCACAGCTGTCTAGTGATTCTCCCAAGATGAGATTGATTCCTGATCACTACATCTAGTGAGTCATCTACATATGGTATGGTACATAACATCGCACACATGATAGAGCCTACTGCCGAAGCATAGGGTATCCCTTGCACGCGAGCTCTCTCCAAACCAGCCTTGGAAGACATATTTTTGGAGAGAGTGATTCCTGAGTAAGTGGGCGAACCACCATGCTTAGAATCCTCCATACTAAACCCTTTTAGTATGGTGTTAATGTACCTAGATTTGGAACACTCCAAACATCCACTTAGATCTATCACCATAGATAATAATCCACAAGATGTAGTAGGTATCATCCAGATCTTCCATGGAGAATCCTCATGATAAGAGGAGCTTGACCGAGTGTAACATAGGAAACCCTTTCCTATCAAGAGTATGTCATCTACGTACAATACGTGGAAGACAACCTTACTCTCTACAACATTCTTGTATATACAAGGTTCATCTACCTTTTTGATGAAGTCAAACTCTTTGACTGCCACATCAAAACAGATGTTCCAACTCCGCGATGCTTGCTTTAATCCTGATGGACTTAAGCATAGCTTTGAAAGTCTTAACTTTTCCATCTACACCAAGAATCTTCTCAAGGTCCATTTGCTCCCAATGGGTTTTACACCTTCAGGTGCAACATTCAAAGTCATACTTTGTTGGTGTATATGGATTCCATCTTTGATTGCATAGTATCCAGTCATTTCACAAAGTTTCCACTTTTGATGGCCTGCCTGAACCTAGTTAGGACATCATCTACCATGATGCAATTCTCGCTCTCACTGTCACCGAGAAGACCGTAGTATCTCTCAAGTGGATGAGGAACCCTATCAGATTTGCGGAGAAGCTGAGGTTCGTTGGAGAGTATTGAATCCTTTCGTTTCACCAAATTATCAGCTGCTAGTTTTTCTAGCTGGAACTCCTTCCAGTTCAACCTCATGACCACAAATTTCTTCATAAGAAATTCCTTTTCTAAAAAGGTGGCATGCTGAGAAACAAAACACCTTTTGCTCATCAGTTTGGTAGATGATATTCCCTCGCAAATGTTTGGGATATCTAACGAACTTATACAGTTCTGACCTTGCCTCGAGCTTGTCCGGATTTTGCTTTTCAACATAGGCCGGACAATCCCTGTTACGACCCGCAGGGTACGGAACGTGACTGGCACTTAAGTTTACGAAACGTCTAAAGACGTCCGTAAAATAAGAAGCCAAAGCCCAGAAAACAAAACCAATTAAGCAAAAGAATGAAGGAAAACCAATCCATTGAAAGCGAGTTTATCAAATAAGTCATGTAAAACCCTTTTTAAAAACAATACCAATTTTTCCGAAAATTTCGGCAGAGTCTCCTTTGTAAATACTGGCCCCCAAAATGGGTACAACAAGAATAAATATGAATCCAACAAAATAGGGCATCCCCAAGCGGGAGCTAGCTCTTCGCCACAAGGCGGTCACAAATCCCACGCAATGTAAAGCAACAACATGCGAAATAATCATAATGAAGCATAAGAAAAACAACATGTCGACTCAAGTGAGCTCGACCCCAAAATACAGCATAAAAGTCCACAAACCTCACAGTCTCATCTCTGGGTCAATATACAACAATACTGGTAGATACAGTAGATGGAGTACACTAGATACAAAGAATATACAAGGTGGTACAAAATAGTAATATAACCCACCTAAGAGCAAAACCTCGAGTCCAGACAAAGGAGGCAAAAGAACAAGTGCGCCCGCCGCTACTGTACTGACGGAGCGGACCTGCAAAAGGCTGTGGCACAACGGGGGTGAGTTGCCAACTCGTGAGTAATAAATAACATCTACAAAGGCTATCGTATGCATGCACACAAGCATCCTAGCATCTAAAATACAGGTATGACTGGATGCACTAGCAGGTGTGTATACAACATCAGTGTACTAATATGTATGCAACATGAATATCTGAGGTCTCAATAGGTATATATAAGAAACATTTTATCTCTTTTTGTTTTTGAAACTCTTTTAGAATGCCAGCATAATACTCAAAGAATCGACGAGAATCGGTGTCCAGCAACGACACCTAAAAGCTGTCTCAAATCTCATAAATCCATGTCATGGTGTCTCTGGCCTCAGCCATCCGGCTGACCCATCTCACTATCAATATCTCATCCTCTCGCGGCCCTGGTCGGTATCCTCTGGATATCCGTCGTGCCCAATGAAGTCACCGGTAGGTAATCCGTCCCCTGCCAGGCTCATCGTCAGCACCACGAGCTTCTTGCCCCGGGGTACCCTACCGGGCCCACCATGTACCCGAAACGGTTCATCCAACTCCTCGAAACGGGTCTCAAAAACCACAGCAAACTCATTGTGGACGACACTTACATCACTAGAAAACCGCAATTTACACGTTTTAAAAATATAATAAGTTTAGAAATTTTGCGGCTTTCCCCCGAAATCCAGAAATATCATAAAATCTCAAGAAATCCTCATAAGTGCATATGGTATCAATAATCAAGTTGCGATGTGTGATTAATAGATTAAGCATGAACAATTAATATGATGAAGTACATGCACATGAATAGCAATCCTACGGTTTCATTTTAAGGAATTAAAGGCAATAGCACAAGTTTAAGTATCAATTAGTAAAAGGTTTAAATTTAAAGGTTATCTAGTGTGGTGGCATGGCAATTACCAGGGTGTGTGTGTAAGCATGAATAGTGCTCGTGCTGCATATAAAAACCCTGGCAATGGTGCAGGTGTCCTATAAAATGGTTTCGTATAGGTATGTCAATATAGGGTATGAATGTAGCAAATGATCATATACGTATTTCACCCCTAATTACTAACATCACTAAGAATCTTGTAAGTTACTAAAACTATCGGGCGGCTTGCGCCATCCAACGATAGTCCCCCGTAGATGTTACATCTACTCACCGGAATCCCTGGCTAGCTGTGTCCAATCACCGCTTTCCCCTTTCGCGCCGCGTCTGACGTCTCCGCGACCGAACCTGGAATTTACATCAATACCAAACATAAGGTTACTTATCAAGAACGACGCAAAACCCAACGAAACTACTAAAGTTCACTAGCTAGGTACAACGTGCGCAGGGTGCGCGGAACATACGCGAAAATCGCAAAAACTGCCAAAAATCGCCGATTGGGTCGCCCGGCAAAACTAAAACCCGACTACCCAAAAATCCGCACTCACGCATCCTAAACGTCATAGGAGATGCTAAAAATATCCCCAAGGTATCACAAATAATTCACCATGCAATTTTAATAAAAACCTAGTAAGCACAAAACTTGCAATTTTGGTGCAAATATCGAAAATTAGCGATACGGTTATCACAATCCAACACAATATCCAACCACACAACTAGTTAGCCACAATCACATAAATTCAACACAATAACCATGCTTCAAACCTATTTCCATACACAAACCCTTTTCTTGATTTTTGTAATTAGCAATCACAAATCAAATTCCATACTACAAATTTAAATTAACACAATTAAAAGCCCACATAAGAAAATTAACCTCTTAGATTAGGTTAGCAAAATAACTAGATAGAAAAATAGATTTAATTAGCCTAGTAATGGTATGCTAAAACCCAAGTTCATATCAAACTACCCTCTTTAAACAAAACTAGATTAGGAATTAAGTAAAGATTTAACACTAAACAATTTCAAGGTTCTAATTAGCACCCTTAAGCAACAATGTAACCATTTGATTAGAAGTTATACCTCAAAAGTTCAAACCCTATGATGCTAAAGCCTCCCAAGATGCCATCTTTCTCCAAGATTTGAGTCAATTTGGGTTTGAGAAGAGAGGGAATAAGGTTTTGCTTTGAAATTGTAAAAGGAATTGTTGATTTTTAAGGATTTTTGGATGAACTTTGAAGAAGAAAAGAGATGATGCAAGGAGGGGGAGGGGGCTGCTGTTTGCAGCTGAAATTTC
Source organism: Agapanthus africanus (assembly GCA_030015575.1). Taxonomy (NCBI): domain Eukaryota; kingdom Viridiplantae; phylum Streptophyta; class Magnoliopsida; order Asparagales; family Amaryllidaceae; genus Agapanthus; species Agapanthus africanus. The sequence continues at coordinate 544,534,528 of JASDDO010000014.1, read as the reverse complement.
AGCTGATGAGGAGTGGGGGAGAGGTGTGGGGGAGTGTGAGAAAAGTCAAGGTCAAAGCCATACCAATCAACCAAAAACCCATACCCAATTTAATATATTAAAACCCTTTTCATATCATTTTGTGCAAATGAGTTGGGGAAAAATTTTTGTGGGCTTGCTGCTGAGGTAGGGCCGGCCTAGAGGTGAGGAATGAGTGAGAGAGAGTGCACAAAAAATTTTTTATGCAAAAAGACCCCCTACAAGTCCAAAATTGCAAGTTTTAGCTTAAAATTCAATAAATTCGTTTCCTATCATAAAAATTTGTTAAAAATCAAAGTAAAATACTAAAAATTTATGTTACAACTAGATTTTAATTAACATAATTTTAAAGATTAAAATTAACCCGGAAAAATTTGTATTTATCGCTAATTTAATGTATTTTCTTACCGGCTTAAAATAATATTAAAAAATCGAAAAATAGGGAAATTTTTTTAAATGACCAAAATTTCATAAGCAACTCATTAGCTACTAAAAACAAGCAATTACCTATCCATTTTAAGTATAATTATCCCTAAACTGCAAAATAACGAGAAAGACGGTTTTCGGAAAAATACCGAATTTTCACCGATTTTCAGGAAAACACCAAAACGACTTTTCAAGACGCTACAATCCCATATCTTAACTCGTTTAAGACATGGTCTCTTCCCATTGCATATCTCATATGGAGTGGTAGGCACTGATTTGGATGGAACCCCATTCAATAGGTATGCAGCTTCTCAAGTGCATAACTCCAAAAGGAAACAGGCAACTCAGCAGTACTCATCATAGAGTGCGCCATATCTCATAGGGTGCAATACCTCCGCCCCGATACACCGTTGTGCTGTGGTATACTCGGTGGAGTAGGCTGAGAGAGAATCACATTCTCTGTTTAGAAAATCCAGGAACTCCATGCCCAAGTATTCGCCTCCCCGATCATATTGAAGGAATTAATACTTCTACCCGTCTGGTTCTTCAACTTCAAGCTTATATTCCTTGAATTTCTCAAAAGTTTCAGACTCGTGTTTTAACAGGAACACATGTCCGAATCTTGAGAGATAGTTGATGAATGTAATGAAGTACGAAGAACCAACCTTGGCATTTGTAGACATTGGACCGTATACATCATCACGTATCCATTAGAGTTCACTAACACTTTCTCTGTTCCAGTAAACAGAGTATTGGTCATTTTACCTTTATGACAAGATTGGCAAGTATCATAAGATGAAAATTCGAACAGATTCTCATATTCATCCTTTTGTAACTTAGCTGGTCGTGTCACATTGATATGACCTAGTCTATAATGCCACAAGAAGGATTCTTTCATTTTTGAACTACTCCTCTTATGTGTGTTCTATATACTTTGAACTGTTGTTTGATTTAGAACATATATGCTATTATATAACGTGCCTGATCGAATCAACTCTTGATTCAGGAAAATGTTCACAACATTATTGATTGGTATGGTTTTTGCGTGCTTAGTTAATTACCGCAATCAAGACGGTTTCGCATGTAGCTAGCCGGTTGAGTACGGGTCGTCCGCAGGGAGATGGGAATATTTTTCTATGTGCTTTAACGAGTTAAGTCCAAATATCCAGGTTTGTTTTGAGATTAACTATGTGCTAAAATGATATATAAAGAGAGCTTGTTAGGGTTAGGATTAGGTTAGTTTGAGTTAGGAGTCGCTCACTTCTTTCGTTGCCACTCTTAATATCGGTGTTACGGTAATCGGCAACAACGGGGATTAGCACGACTAGGAAGGAACTTGCGAGTATAAGCTAGGCTTTCCAACGCTTAAGTTCTTCCTTTTGGTGCTTGTCCGTCCGTTCTTGGCTCTTAGCCTTATCCTCCAGTTAATTCAACCACAACCGGTCTCACTAAGGAATCACCGCTATCATGTAGGATAGGGTGCCGTAGGGAGCGGATTGTGGTTCAATTAACGGGAGTCCGAATTAAGATGTTGGGCAAGAAAAGAGTGAGAGAGTTTTCCTTCTCTCAAACTTTCCTTATCCTACCCTAACAAGTGCGAAAACTACTCACCTATTACAAGAAAAAAGGAAAATAAAACAAAGGAGGAAGATAGAAAGAAAGAGGTTAGAAGATTACAACTAGCTATTTGAGACCTCACTTTGGCAAGGATCAAGCTTAAGCATCATTGTTGTTTAAGGATAAAGAAAAAGAGAACAAGAAAGAAACAAACAACAAACAACAACAACTAGATTAGCAAATGAAAAATACAAGCAATTATAATTAACAATAAGACAAGCATGGTAACAAAAAGAACTCTTTATTCATCACTTCACTCACAAAAGCTCACTACATGGTTTTAATGGAGAAGAGATGAGAAGAGGAAGAAGAATAACAACATGTATTCTAAAATCTAAATACCAGAATAAGCACCCTTGGCTTGGCAATGTTTTGGGCTATTTATAGGCAGGGAACTGGAAACCTAGGGCAACAATCTGCCTCCATATCAAATGACCAAAATACCCCTGAAAAGACTTCATCTGAAGAGACCATACGGCCGCGGTTCCGCGGCCTAAGCATGCTTATGCCGCGGAACCGCGGCCCTCTAGAAGACTTAGGTCATGAAATTTGGTGGTTTTCCCTGGTTTTTAGTACTCTTCAGTGTGGTATATGTTGTTTCTCAGAATCTCTTCACAATATTTCCAGAATTTCAGCAGAACAAAAGGTGATGTAATGTGGATCTTTTGTCATGATTTTTCTTGAGCTCCGCATAGATATGTTGGATCTTGTGTGGACATTGAGCTTTGTGCATGAAAATGACATTGATTTGCCATTTTGTCCCTTAAACTGGTGTGCGGCAACATATGGATAGAGAGCGGAGACCCGTGTTTTATCTGTGGTTGGTAGTAATCCGGAATTTGTCGTGCTTTTCCATGAATTTCACTGTTTAGAGCTGAGAACCAGTATCCTGCAATTAACTAGCAAACATGGCTCAAGAGTACCAACCGATAAGCAATGTGATAAAAATTGGGCGGTATAAAAATGCAAAAATCTGATATGAACAAATACCCCCAAACTTATCATTTTCTTGTCCCGAGCAAAGCCAATTTATTCACAAAAATTCCTAACCTCACTTTCGCAGGGAACGCGATTGCACTGAGCATGTGCAACAAGCCGTTAAACCTCTAGGTGTCCCTAGTAGGAGGAGTGTTGTCTCTTGAGGGTTTTCAGCGGATACTACCCACAAAATCCGGTCAAGCTAGTTTTGCAAAATAACTATGATTCAAATCCTAAAGTTTTGTTTCAGAAAATAACAATTCTATTATCCCGAGTCTAGACTATCGAACCTTTATTTTTCACACCTCGCTTCTTATTTAACTTAAGATTTTATATGTCTTTACGTGCAGTGCAAATAGTGTCGTTAAGTTCCAGAAGGATCGATTAAAGTCATCATGTCACACAATAAAGCCCAGATAAAAATTTTAAAAGGATCACATAAGTTGTATAAAGAGTTAAGCATTTTTCAAGTTTCGTTTTCCAGTAAAGTTTCAACTTCAGAATTTCTATCTTCCCTAACAGGAAACTAGGTCTTATTTTTCACTCCACCTTTTTCTTGTTTTCATTTCATACACACCTCTGTAAACGTGCAATAGTCTTTATCATAGAATAAAACCTTCATATCTCCGCTAGAAATATTTTTTATAAAAACCTGTCTTTTGTCAAGATTATTCTCACACAAAGAACCGTTAGGAATTTTAACTCGGAGAGAACACTTGCTTGACTTTGTTTTAATCTGGACTTTCTAGGCTTCTTAACGAGCTGTAGGCCAATGCACCCAAACCAGTTGGTTTTAGGGCATTAGGTGTAGAGACACCCCAGCGGACTTAATTACTCAAGTTACCTAGACCCAAAAACAAAAGACAATTTAGCGTGAAAATCATGATGATTCAATGCGAACAGAGATATAACCGGCAGTTCAATTATTTTTTTTATAGATAAAAGACGGGTTATTTTTCAATCAAGTGGGTTCGGTGTGTAATCATTCCAATCAAGTTCCAGATGGGTTATTTTTCAGACTTAGTTCCAATTAAGGCATCAATAACATTCCTTCATATTCACTTCACTTCATAAACTATTTTTGATATTACTTATTTTAGAACAAACCTATTTGATCCTCAGAAAATCATTTATCCATTTAAAAGTTTTTAGACATAATAGACTTGTCATCTAATTTCCAAAACTCACGACATGTACAGTGTGATGTAAAGACATATATCAGCTATAGTTAACTTCAAAGGAGAGTTATCTTTCAGGTTTTCAAAATCTAAAAATAAGATTTAGTTATTCTTATCTTATCAAACAAAACCGTCGAAATGTTGAATCAGAGTTCTCCCACTAGCTAACTTGACAGAAAAGTTTTTATGTTTTTAGAAAATTTTCTGATTTTTATGGATTTTAATATGCAGATGCAAAATATACATATGAATGCGAAGGTTAGAAATGCGTACCAAGCGTACCTCCAAACTTAAACCAGACAGTGTCCTCACTGTCATTGCATGAAGAGATTATTGAAGGGTCAAAATTGTCGGTCAGATATACACATTTTTTTTTGTTTTTAAAGAAAAGAAAAAGAATATCTACAAATATGTACAAAAAGGTATATACATACCCCCAAACTTATTTGGAACAGTGTCCACTGTTCTTGGCTGGATAACCGAAGTTTGGTGGTAGGCAGAGGAAGATTATGCAGGGTAAACCGGCTCCTGTAAGACCAGGAGATCCTCTGTTGGTTCGGCGCTAAGGTACGGTTTAAGTCGGTGTCCGTTTACTTTGAAAAATGAACCGTCCTTTGGATTCTCCAAATCCACAGCGCCATGCGGATACACATTCCGCACAAAATACGGCCTTTTCCAGCGAGATCTGAGCTTTCCTGGATGGAAGTGTAGCCGGGTGTCGTAAAGCAGTACTTGTTGACCAGGTATGAAAGTTTTGCGCAAAAGGTGTTTATCGTGAAACACCTTCGTTCGGTTCTTAACGACAACCACGTTATCGCAAGCCTCATCCCTAAGCTCGCTCAATTCATTCAACTGCAGCTTCCGATGGCTGCCCGCATCTTCGAGAGACAGATTCAGCTCCTTTATCGCCCAAAATGCGTGATGCTCTATTTCGACAGGGAGGTGGCAAGCCTTTCCGTACATAAGCCGATAGGGAGACATGCCAAGATCGGTCTTATAAGCGGTTCGAAATGCCTAAAGGGCATCAGTGAGTTTTAGCGACCAATCCTTACGGTTCTTGGAAACCGTCTTCTTCAGTATCTGCTTGATTTGCCGATTTGAAACTTCGGCTTGCCCACAGGTTTGGGGGTGGTAGGGCGTAGATAACTTATGATTAATGGAATATTTCCGCATCAAGGCCTCGAAAGTCTTATTGCAGAAATGAGTTCCATTGTCGCTAATGATTGCTCGGGGGTGCCCAAACCGGGAGAAAATGTTTTCTTTAAGAAACCTAACGACAACCTTGTTGTCGTTAGTCCGGCTGGGCACAACCTCGACCCACTTAGAGACGTAATCAACAGCGAGAAGGATGTACAAGTTTCCGAAAGAGCTGGGAAACGGCCCCATGAAATCTATCCCCCAAACGTCGAAAATCTCCACAACCAAGATTGGTTGGAGCGGCATCTCGTTCCTCCTGGATATCCGGCCCAAGTGTTGGCACCGGGAGCAAGTCTTGCAGTAGTCATGAGCGTCTTTGAAGAGTTGTGGCCAGTAGAAACCACACTGCAAGATCTTCTCAGCTGTCTTTCTGGGGCCAAAATGCCCGCCACATGCTTGATCGTGGCAAAATGATAGCACACTCTTGAATTCATCGTCAGGGACATACCGACGAATAATCTGGTCGGGACAGTACTTGAACAGACAGGGTTCGTCCCAGTAAAAGTGTTTTACTTGGGATAAGAATCGAAGTCTGTCCTGACTTGACCATTCAGTCGGTAGTAATCTTGTGGCCAAATAATTCACAATATCTGCGAACCAGGGTTCGCGAGATACTGTCAAGAGCTGTTCATCCGGAAAAACGTCGTTGATCGGAAGTTGAGACGACGGCAAAGAAGGAAGTCGTGAGAGAAGGTCGGCGATTACGTTTTCACATCCTCTTTTGTCCTTGATGACAAGGTCAAACTCTTTAAGCAAGAGGATCCAACGTATCAGCCGAGATTTTGCATCTTTCTTCGCAAAAAGATGGCGCAGAGCAGAATGGTCTGTGTAGACAATGACTGGAGAGCCGATGAGGTAGGGCCTGAACTTTTCTAAAGCAAATACAACAGCTAAGAATTCCTTCTCAGTTGTTGTATAATTAAGTTGGGCGTCATTCAGGGTTCGGCTAGCATAATAGATTACGTACGGCATCTTGTTGATGTGTTGTCTAAGGACAGCACCAATGGCAAAGTCGGATGCATCACACATAGTCTCAAATGGGTGCGTCCAGTCAGGTGAAGAAAGAACGGGAGAAGAAGTGAGTGAGATTTTTAATGACTCGAACGCAGTCACACAGCTCGAGTTGAAGTCGAATGGTGTGTCCTTGGCCAGTAGAAGAGTCAAGGGCCTAGCAATCTTGCTAAAGTCCTTGATGAACCGTCTATAGAAACCGGCATGGCCAAGGAAGGCTCGGATGTCTCTGACGCATCTGGGAGGAGGGAGATTAGAAATGACCTCAATCTTCGCTTTGTCAACCTCTATGCCATTTTGCGAAATGATATGTTCTAAGACAATACCTTCGCACACTATGAAGTGGCACTTCTCCCAATTCAAAGTGAGGTTCTTGTCCTTACATTGGGTAAGGACAGCGTCGAGATGCAGCAAACACTCATTGAAGGAATCACCGAAGATGGAGAAATCGTCCATGAAGATCTCCAGGAATTTCTCCACCATGTCTGAGAAAATTCCCATCATACACCGCTGGAAGGTAGCGGGCGCATTGCATAACCCAAAGGGCATGCGACGATATGCAAACGTGCCGAAAGGACAAGTGAATGTGGTCTTGTCCTGGTCTTTTTCGGCGATGGGAATCTGATTATAGCCGGAGTATCCATCAAGAAAGCAGTAGTACTCGTGTCCAGCCAATCGTTCAAGCATTTGGTCAATGAAAGATAGCGGAAAGTGGTCCTTCCGCGTTGCGGCGTTGAGTTTTCTGTAATCAATGCATACTCGCCACCCAGTTTGGGTGCGAGTAGGGATTGACTCGTTCGCCTCGTTAGTGATGACCGTTATGCCTGATTTCTTAGGGACAACGTGAATGGGGATAACCCACTGGCTATCAGAGATAGGGTAAATGATACCACTATCCAGACACTTTACGATTTCCTTTTTCACAGCCTCCTTCATGACTGGATTGAGTCGCCTTTGTTGTTGCGGAGGAGGGGGCCTCTGGAAATTGTTGCCTTGGAATTGATGCTGATTCTGATTCCAGGCGAAATTGGGGTGGTTCCTTCAACCGGGATTGTAAGTGGAAGAGTATGGATCATTTCTGGGTCTTTGCTGAAATGCAGCATTAACCTGATCCTGTCCTTGAGATGGTGGATTGTAAGGACACTCTTCGGTTAAGTGAGAAGGATCGGAACAACAAGCATAAATGGTACGAAGGGGAAGAACAGGGGCAGGAGCAGGAGATGAAAATTTGCTCTCTATCACTTCAAGTTTTCTCGTTATTGCAGCCATTTCAGGTTTCATCGCAATAGAGACATTAAGTTGGTGAATTCCTACCCTAGACTGACCAGTAGAGGTGGAGGAAGAAGAAGAAGAAGTAGTTGGTCTGGTGCTCTCCCATTGAAGCGTTTGTTCCGCAAGGTCGTCGAAGAATTGCCACGCTTCCTCGTCAGATTTCGATAGGAAGTGGCCCTCACAAATGCTTTCCAACAACTGCTTGGTTGCTGGGTTCAGGCTCTCGTATAAGGTTTGGCAAAGTTGCCATTTCTCGATACCATGGTGAGGGCACTGAACAAGAAGGTCTTTATACCGGTCAAAGCACTTCCAGAAGGGTTCAATAGGAAGCTGAGAGAATTGGTTGATTTCGTTACGGATCCTTGCGGTTTTATGATTCGGATAGAATTTCTTGAGAAACGCTTTCACAAACTCGTCCCAACTGGTTATGGAGTGGGAAGCGGTGCTATACAACCATTTTTCAGCAAGATCGCACAAAGTGAACGGAATGACCCGTAGCCGTATAGCATCGTCCGACAGCTGGGTAGTTTTCATCATGGCACAAACATTTTGGAACTTGTTGATGAAGATATAAGCATCTTCAGATTCAAGCCCATGAAATTTCGGAAGCATGTTAATGAAGTGGGGCTTAATTTCAAAATTATCTCCATTGGTCGGTGGAAGGGAAAGACAGGTGGGAAGTGCAGAACGGGTGGGATAGAAACAATCCTGGAGCGCGATTCGCTGCGGCGCTACAACAGGCGGTGGTGGTGGGTTATTCGCATCCATAGGAGGTGGAATCAATCTCGGGGGAGTCAAAGAGATGTTTGGATTAAATCCTGACATCGCAGAAGAAGAGGTTGGTGATGGTGAAGGTGAGGATGTATGAACAGAATTCCGGTCAACGTCGGAGTTGGCCGGCAAAGGTAAGGGTGAAAGAGGCGTGGGCGGAGTTTCGACGTCCGAGTCGATCGCGTAGTCGGTAGCGACTAACGTAACACGGACTAGGCGGGGGCTAGTGTCCCGAGTCCAAGCGGACATACACTAAACGAGTTTAGTATAGTTAAAGCGGAGAAGGTGATGGTAAGAAAACGTCAATGGAGAAATACGATGGGTGGTGGGTGAAAAAATGGGATTTTGGCGACAAAGGGCAAGTTTTTATAAAAGTTTTTGGTTTTGTGTTTTTTTTTATTTTTATTTTTAGAAAGAGCTTTACAGAAATATGTACGGACTTACGGCTTCAAGCAATCACAAACAAGATATGCACAATCACACCTAGATTTAGGGTCACCTAGGTCAGCTAGACAGCTCCTAACTGTTCCAAAGGGCTAGAAATAGGACCTCAAACCGCCTCTTCTCCGCCAATTGCGGCCAGGTAAGTGCCAGGTAAATGGGAGGCTCCCCACTACGTAAGTAGTGGTCCTAATTAAGTAACCACTTGCCTTGGACACACTTGCCTAGACACCGCAAAGTCAGGATAGGATAAACGGCCGATGTCTGTAACTAGTCCTCTGTCCTATTGAGCGCGAAGTCCTTAGGGTTGAGTCTAGTATTTTTTTTAATTAAACAATGGTCAATGCATATGCTTTTTGTGATTTCTGGGGTCCTGGGAAGGGTGATGAAATCCCCACCCAATCTGGATTGGTTTCAAGCCCCTTAAAGTCCGTATTAATATATGCAAAGAAGTAACAATCAACTGCAATCAATTTTTATTTTTTAGCGCGGCGCAAAGAATCCTGCACAAGAACAATTTATTGGAAGGGGGAAGAGAGTTTGCGCAAAGAATGCTGCAGAAAACACAGTTCAGTGGAGTTTAGAGGAGTGAGGAAGTGAGAATAGAGACTTACAGAAATTTTTGGGTATTGATGGATCCAAATGGCCGTGGTTCCGCGGCCTAAGCTTGCTTATGCCGCGGTTCCGCGGCAATAAAGTGGGATTGGGCCTCTAGAATTTTTGTGTGTGCTGCTTTGGCTATCCTCTTCTTGTCTGGAGCTCCTGAATCTTGATTTTCTCACTGAATATGCTCCAGAATTTTACAGTAGACCGTTGGCTCCGTCTTGATCCGTCGCGGTGTAGCCGCGAGATATGGGTCTAACTTCCCACGTCTTTGGCACTGAACTCGACCGTCTTTTTATCCTGCACACTTGCATAAAAACTAATCAAAAATAACAAGATGGTTTTTTTACAAAGTATATATTTTTTGTTTTGTTTTTCGGTTATATTTATATTCACAAATTAACCCGAAATTACACAAAGAAATAAACTACCGTCTCCCCGGCAGCGGCGCCATTTGATTGGTATGGTTTTTGCGTGCTTAGTTAATTACCGCAATGAAGACAGTTTCGCATGTAGCTAGCCGGTTGAGTACGGGTCGTCCACAGGGAGATGGGAATCTTTTTCTATGTGCTTTAACGAGTTAAGTCCAAATATCCAGGTTTGTTTTGAGATTAATTATGTGCTAAAATGATATATAAAGAGAGCTTGTTAGGCTTAGGATTAGGTTAGTTTGAGTTAGAAGTCGCTCACTTCTTTCGTTGCCACTCTTAATATCGGTGTTACGGTAATCGGCAACAACGGGGATTAGCACGACTAGGAAGGAACTTGCGAGTATAAGCTAGGCTTTCCAACGCTTAAGTTCTTCCTTTTGGTGCTTGTCCGTCCGTTCTTGGCTCTTAGCCTTAACCTCCGGTTAATTCAACCACAACCGGTCTCACTAAGGAATCACCGCTATCATGTAGGATAGGGTGCCGTAGGCAGCGGATTGTGGTTCAATTAACGGGAGTCCGAATTAAGATGTTGGGCAAAAAAAGAGTGAGAGAGATTTCTGTAAGTGCACGGCGGCGCCCCGGCCGTCAATCTGACGGCCAAACGCGGAAGCGGTGATAAACTTAAATTTTGCGGACTTAGCAAACCGGCACCACCGCGCACTAAACACCCGGATCGTAACCATTAACAAGTCTAAGCTAACTAGAAGATGGGTTAGAGATATACCGACTGATCCGAGTCCTCCGGTCTTCATCTCCACTCCGATCTCCTCGCGGGATCTCCGGTCGTCGCCTCTTCGCCGGAAGGGCACCACGTCGCCTGCATCTTTTACGGGCTCCCGCCTCTATACCGAGGCAACTCGGGCATGAAGCCGGCAACTCGACATGCCCAAGGTTTGCTGTAGGATGTGTAGGGTCTATGTCTCATTGGGGTTTTGGTTGCCTTTTGAAGATGGAGGAATGAAGGTATGAAAAATGGTGCTTTCATTTTTCCTTGTGTCAAAATGAGATGAATGTAATTTGCCACACCACAAAATAAAACTCTCTCTTCCTCACTCAAAGAGGTGGCCGGCCATATCAAGAGAATGGTGGAGGAATCCAAATTGCAAAACTATGAAGGGAGGTTATTGTAGGATAAAGCAAGAGGTGACCTTAAACAAACATCAACCATACTTCATTCACATCCAAATCAAATCCTTTCCAATCTCATTAATGCAAGAATGGTGCAACAAAAGAAAAGATGCTCTCATAATAAATCCTTTTGCAATAAAACCCCTCCACTAAAGTTATTTGCACAATTGCAAATAACCCCCTCCATCGGAAAAGTCCGGCCGGGAAAGAACAAAGGAAAACCGGCCGGAACGGAAAGCAAACTGGCAACTCCAGAAAACTGGTCCCGTAATAAATTACAGGAAAACCCCCATACTGTGCATACACACCCGCATCTGTATTCCGTCCGGATACAAATGCAATGAGACAAAATCTACACAGTACTAAACTAGGACCGGCTTAAGCCAAAGCCGGCTAGTAAAAACCGTTCGATCCTGATCCGTGCAATACCGCACGTATCAGATCGAACCCTGCCATATTACTATACGGCCACTAGTACAAAACTGTCCGATCCTGATCCGTGCAATACCGCACGTATCTGATCGGACCCTGCCATATCTCCATACGGCCTCTACAGCGTTTCGCCCGAAAGCTTGAGTAACTGTAAGTGTGGTGGACTCTAAAAACTCGTCAATACTATGGCTGTGGATTTAACCACTAGCACGTCAGAGGTATAAGCCAATACATGACGGGCCACCAGTTATTGACTAAAAGGGACGTCGATGAGCGAACTCATCCTGACACCCTACTGAGCCTGTCAGTGACAATATCCGTACAGTCCGGTCCGTTCGTCTATGAGCATCGCATGTCGGGCCTAGGGGGTTGGTAAAAGTCAGACCCCCAAAAGCGGTACAAGTCATGTCGGAGTGTAGCCCAGAACACCCTGAGATACTACTGGAATACCTACTAGTAAATCTCCTGCCTTGGCCAAGGTCTTCGTGTAATGGCTCTCCTAGACACAGCGCGACCTCACCCCCAATACCGGGAGAGACGAACCCCCGAAGATCCGCTCACTGCCTCCATGTGGCTCGGGACTGTACCCAACTAAAACCTGTTTGCACGACTCCTTTGAGCCGTGGTAGGGTAGTAATCAAAGTACAGTGGGAACTCACACGAGACAAATGACGATCCCCAGGTCGATGAACTAACCTGTACACATGTCACCAGGGAACTGCTATCTGACGTCAAGTATAATCCCAACTAGCAGGTTCCCGGCGAGTCCTGTCCGGTGTACTCATAACCCAATGAGCACCTGTATACATCTTAGGTGAACCAACTGACACCAGTGGCTTGTGAGACCGGCCACCGCCCCTCGTCGGGATCTCGACTGTATACACTAGTCTACTCTGGAGTTTCGATGCCCTGTCTCGAAACTCCTACAACTAGGGACCTTTTAAGGATGTGCTTATAGACTACCAGCTCCCACGTATATGATCGCCCTCATACTGCCGGTAGTCAAGCAAGAATCCTAGGGGCTCTATCAACGTGCAATAGCGACATGTCAGGTCACCTAAAGCAGTGCACGATGATAAAGGTAAACCAGATAGCAAACTATCATCTCGAGTAAGACTGTCCTACCGGGATAGGTCCTCCCTCAATCATTGCAATCACGTGCCTGTGATCCAATAATTGACTCTGAGGGCACTATCTCCTACAATCTCCCACTTGCACTCAAGGCTAATTATTGCGATGTCGCATACTCACAGCCCGTGTGATACCGAACACCCAACTCCCCTACTAGTCAGTTTCACAAAATCCGTTTGCGAAACTATTGCGTTCGAGGAGTAGCCTCAGTGAGTGGATCCGCTTTGGTGTTTCTTTCTATGTCTCTCTATACCTCATGTTCGCGGAGAAAGCCATCTCCCGAAATGAGCAATACCTGTCTTAGAATGTCTGGATGTCTGATGGGACCTAGCTCATAAATGAACTCCAAATCCAAACTTCTTAGACTGTATCGTCAACTGAATTTAATCAGTATCCTGCGCCATGCCTCCCTCAGTATTACCTTGGACCACCTGTCCAAAATACTGCCCCTCGTCAGAAGGAAAACTATAACTCTGACGACCTCCTTGTCGTCCAGGTCACCTTGGAAGCCTGGAATGATAACTGTTTCCCGAATGGGGCTTTCGTTATCATATCCCTAGAACAGCCACTTATGTTCTAAAACTGCTTCCGACTGTTTCTCCAGGATTGGATCAATGTCAACTTATTGCATCTAGTGCAAGAACAACATCTGGTGTGGTACTTGACATCTCATGATTGACTCAATTGCCTAAGCAAGTGATCTGCCAATCATGCACATCCCTCTCTACTTTATTCTATAAGACACCTTTAGAGAGGGTGACTCCATTACCTGCAGGTATACTACCGTGCCAGGAGTCGTCCATTCTAAATACTCTTAGAATGCTGTCTAAGTACCCAGATTGGGAAACCACCCAAATCTAGATCTAAAACCATAGATCTAGTAACCAGTATGTCTGATATAATGTCCAAGTCCTTTGTGGAGAAACCACTGTGTGACGACCAAAGTATAACCGATCGTAGTATAGGAATATCACTTCCTACTACCTTCTCAACAGATCCATCCCCTATTCTGATGACGTCAAACCTATGACTGTCACATCAGAAATAGATGATCTATCTCCGCTACATCTGCTTTAGTCTATAAATAGACATAAGCCTGATGTCCACCAATGCTTCCGCTGCTCCCACTGATTACGAAAACCCTCTGCCAGAGTCATATAGACGTGCACTTCTAAAACTAGTTTAGAACGACGCTATACTCATCCTCCTGCCGGGTCTCGCAGCCTGGAACAATAACAATGGCGAGTGTGGGTAAACAAGAACTTCCCTGTCACCGTCCTTGAGGCTACCGGAGTACCTCTCGGGTGCCTGAAGTTACCCACCTTATCTGCGGAGTGGCCAATGGAATGTCAAATCAGATTGAATCTTTAGGTTCCTTATCAAATCTTCAGTAATCGTTTGCGGTTCTGGAATCACTTCCAGTTCTACCATACTCCCACTACTGTTTTTGAAAAAATCCATTTTTAATAAAACTGTGGCGAGTCTAGAACAATATTTCTATTGATCTGCCAGATGGTAGAAAGTCAACCCTCGTCATAGCCTGGGTCAACCCACAAACAGCCATTACAGAAACGTGCCTTGAGTTGTCCAGAGTCTGGTTTTAATCATAAGCCGGACAACTCCCCGTACCTTAACAATGTTAAGATATGAACTGTACTATATCCAATATAGAACCAGAGGCACTGATTTAATTGAACCAGATTCAAATCATGCAACTATCTCCAGTGCATGTCAACTAAATGGAAGGAGGCCGATCAGCGTTACTCAACTTAGGAATGCTTCCAATTATGAGTAACCTGAAAGAGAAGCAATTTCTCTTTATCATTACTATCAACTGAATACCATACACAAATATCTACATCTTCGATCACTTTGAAGAATCCCGATACTTGCTACACCTGGTTCTCTACTTTATTCAAATACCTATAACTCCTCAAAACTCAGACCCTGTGTTTCTACGAAACACATGTCTAAGGACTAGAGAAGTTAAAAGTAAACAGAATATAGTATGAGGATCAACCCCTTTGTCCTAATGGACACTGGACAACATACAATACTCTGTATAAGTCCGCTGAGTCTAATAACTCATTCACTGTGTGTCGTAGGTTGAAAACTGTACTATGGTTATGAAGAATTACACCGCTGTTTAATGCTCCTTACCTAACCATCCACTGATATAGGTAAATGTCATCGACATAATATCAAAAGGTATATCTCACTCTATGAAAATAGACGTACAGATATTTCAATTTGAAATTGGTGCACAACAGCGGATATTCAAAACCAAATATTTGCCGACCGGCAAACAACCCAGATGATCTTCTCAAATATCACCGATTACAACGAATCCCGATATAATGAGGATGATCACCTAATTCCCAATAACTTACTCCCACTCATCATCTGTAAAACCATACAGATGTGAGAATCATACCTGGTAAATACATACCCTGGAGTAAGTGTCTAATCGGGAAATCAGTTTTCTTTTAACAGTACACAGCTGAACTGAAACATTGAAATGTTTCAATGGGGTATCCTGGTATTCCTAGTAATGCCTCTTCCATTATCCAGATTCACAATTATAACCGTATAATTCTTTGCCACCTCTCCAAATCCCTTTATATGTCTTTAGTCATTACCTTCTGCACACCCCTTACGCCAAATGGTTTTCTTCCTTCCCTACCGTTCGGCACCAGCCTATGGTTTGGAAGAAGACTATCCAATAAGCATAATGGGTGTACTGTCCTAATCCTAGGAGCACTCGCAACGCGAGAGAAGGTGAAGATAAAAGACACCTGAATGTACTTTATTCCTATTTCTCCTGAACCAGGATCCATCCCCGAACTGGAACAAGTTCCTTTCGAGTTCGTATATAACCATACGATGAATTATCCAATAAAATGGGATCTTCGTAGTGATACGGAGTGTCCTGGAGAAATACAAAGGTGATTTAGGATTGGCGAAGAAATACTTGGTTTGGTCATGAATAGCAGTCGCAACTTACTTTGCCCTCTTACTAATCCCTTGCTTTGTCTGAACTTAATACCTTCTGTACACCGTTTTAGGCTAACTGGTTTTCTTCATTCCCTACCGGTCGGCACCAGCCTATGGTTTGGAAGAAGACTATCCAATTTGCGTAATAGGTGTACTACTCCTAACCCAAGGAGTACTCGCAGCCTGAGAGAAGGTGAAAAGAAAAGACAACTGAATAGTCTTATCCGTTTTCTCCAGAACCGGAAACCATCCTCGAATTCCTTCGAGTTCGTATCTAACCATACGATGGTTTTGTCCAATGGAAGTGGACGTTCGCAGTAATACGGGGTGTCCCGGAGAAAAGGGTAAAAGTAGGAGTGGCAATGAGGTTTGCAACTCTGACAATCCAAAAGCCAGTGTTAAGAAGGTTCGGTCAACTTGGTCACTGAGTCATAATCTTAGGGTCGGGTCAATGGTCGCTACCAAGAGAGAGAGAAAAGAAACACTCAGCGTGCACTCTATCCTAGATCAGAATGGTTACCAATTTATCTGATCTGGAAAACCTCCCACTGTACCTCAAAATCTCCTCCAAACCTGAAAGAAGAATTAGTCGGGGTCACCCGAGGAGTAAACCAACTCATCAGTGGGAATCGGGATCCAACTCTCATCGCATGATAACGTGATGGAATCCGCTCACGGTATCACACTCCAGAAGGTATGCGCATATCTGGCAAGTTTCAGTACTTTTGAAACTCCCGATGAGATTTCTGCCCCATGCTCTTATGACCTTGACTTTGGCTAACAAATCATAAGTCACATGTCAAGTTCTACCCGTCATTCTCCAGGTTGATTCGAATCCACCCGCACAAGCCCTTGACTTTGGCCAACAAGGCTATACGACTGTTCCAAACCAACGCATCTATCTATGCTGCATATGAATAACCAACAGCTACCAAACACTGTGCCTTGACTTTGGCCAACAAACACAGCTTGAATACTATTGACTACCCATATGAAACGACGGAGGGCTACGAATGGTTTCTGGCGAAAACCTTTAACGTAATGAACTTGATATCGTTGAAGGAACGGATAGCTTTTTAGAAAATATAGTGACGAAAACCTTTACTAAAGAGGTCACTCCCGGTGAAGGGATCTCGGCTCTTTCCCCGTAGAATGGGGTGCAGGATATTCCAAATGAATACCACGATGCAAAGCAAAAGTAATCGGCTATAGTGAAGTTAATGCCCTGACGCAAACTTCTGTCCAAGGGGTCACTCCCGGTGAAGGGATCTCGGCCCTTGCCTCGTCGACTGAGGAGCAGGATATTCCAAATGAATACCACGATGCAAAACAAAAGTGAACGTCCTTGCAATAACAGCTTTTTGAAAAGTGTTTTCATCAGAAAAGGTTTGTTTAACTTGCATTGATCCGAATCAACGCAGTCTCATCAATTGATCACACCACAAAGAACGAAAATATACTGACGTACGTATATGCCATCCGCATTTGCCACTGGGTCCCGTCATCACCCGTTAGGTTAGCTAACTAACGGCAGAGCGGGGACTGGACTAGCGCGGATGAAAAACATATACAACATCTACTAATATATATACCAATATATTATATTTCGCTCAAGGCGTGAAAAGAAATGCAACATCACAGAAATGTACAGCATCACAGAACAATACAGATATCTGGGATCCTCGGGTTTCACAGAGCCACTACTGAAACCCGATGTTCCCCTGGTCGTGTGGATAGCCTGTGCAATGAAAACCTAGACCCCTACGGGCGCGGCAAGTCACCCGCCAAAACCTGAAGCGAGGCAGCCCCCTTCAGCTCCGTGAATGGACCACCCAGCACTCCACGGAATCCGGCAACTTGGGCACCCCTCCTGGGTCAACCTGTACCCCCTACGAGTGCGGCGAATAGCCCGCCAATCCCAGAGTGAAGCCCCCTCCGTCTCAATGCCATGAGATGCGGGCTTGTTGTCCTCTAGAACCCGGCCATCCGTGCACCCCACCGCGGGGTAATCCTAGTACAGAAAGTAAAATATACATACACCGGGTACATCGACCGCAACCAGGTCGTGCCCCAAAAGAATAATACAAACTGGCAGTGACGGCAGTCCACATGTCGGACGCTCGCCCCGCAATATCAAATGTACATAATACAACAACACAGTACAAGCATTGCATCCAGGCTATCCCCCACGACCGATCCGCAACATCACAGCATAAACATAGAACATCAACGTGAAAATCACGTTCGCAAATCCGTCTAACCGGGCTATAGCAGTTAGACTGGATTTACCGATCAAGTGACATTCACGGTCGCAGATATAATGTAAATACTGTGAAAAATGTGTTTAAAATTTTCCGATTGACCAAAAATTAACAAGTGGGCCCCAAACCAATACTGCAGCACTCACAGAAAAACTTGGCCCAAATTTAATATTCCAAAACCCCCAAAATAAGCCCATAAGCCCACTGGAGAAAAATGGTACAATGATGTCACCAATGTGCGGCGGAACCGCGGCCCAAGGGGGGGTTTGGCCGCGGTTCCGCGCTCTGTTGGATGACTGAACGTATCGAATTTTTCCAGTAGTCTTACAACTCCCTGAACATCATTCTGAGACCATCTGAAAAATTTTTAGACACCAAAAAATCTTAACAGAAAACTAATGTGAACTCAAAATGGGTTTTCGGAATTTTGGTCGATCGGAACTGAAAAACACATCAAACAAAGCTAGACGAAGTTAATGGCGAGGCTTTGATACCACTGTAAGTGCACGGCGGCGCCCCGGCCGTCAATCCGACGGCCAAACGCGGAAGCGGTGATAAACTTAAATTTTGCGGACTTAGCAAACCGGCACCACCGCGCACTAAACACCCGGATCGTAACCATTAACAAGTCTAAGCTAACTAGAAGATGGGTTAGAGATATACCGACTGATCCGAGTCCTCCGGTCTTCATCTCCACTCCGATCTCCTCGCGGGATCTCCGGTCGTCGCCTCTTCGCCGGAAGGGCACCACGTCGCCTGCATCTTTTACAGGCTCCCGCCTCTATACCGAGGCAACTCGGGCATGAAGCCGGCAACTCGACATGCCCAAGGTTTGCTGTAGGATGTGTAGGGTCTATGTCTCATTGGGGTTTTGGTTGCCTTTTGAAGATGGAGGAATGAAGGTATGAAAAATGGTGCTTTCATTTTTCCTTGTATCAAAATGAGATGAATGTAATTTGCCACACCACAAAATAAAACTCTCTCTTCCTCACTCAAAGAGGTGGCCGGCCATATCAAGAGAATGGTGGAGGAATCCAAATTGCAAAACTATGAAGGGAGGTTATTGTGGGATAAAGCAAGAGGTGACCTTAAACAAACATCAACCATACTTCATTCACATCCAAATCAAATCCTTTCCAATCTCATTAATGCAAGAATGGTGCAACAAAAGAAAAGATGCTCTCATAATAAATCCTTTTGCAATAAAACCCCTCCACTAAAGTTATTTGCACAATTGCAAATAACCCCCTCCATCGGAAAAGTCCGGCCGGGAAAGAACAAAGGAAAACCGGCCGGAACGGAAAGCAAACTGGCAACTCCAGAAAACTGGTCCCGTAATAAATTACAGGAAAACCCCCATACTGTGCATACACACCCGCATCTGTATTCCGTCCGGATACAAATGCAATGAGACAAAATCTACACAGTACTAAACTAGGACCGGCTTAAGCCAAAGCCGGCTAGTAAAAACCGTTCGATCCTGATCCGTGCAATACCGCACGTATCAGATCGAACCCTGCCATATTACTATACGGCCACTAGTACAAAACTGTCCGATCCTGATCCGTGCAATACCGCACGTATCTGATCGGACCCTGCCATATCTCCATACGGCCTCTACAGCGTTTCGCCCGAAAGCTTGAGTAACTGTAAGTGTGGTGGACTCTAAAAACTCGTCAATACTATGGCTGTGGATTTAACCACTAGCACGTCAGAGGTATAAGCCAATACATGACGGGCCACCAGTTATTGACTAAAAGGGACGTCGATGAGCGAACTCATCCTGACACCCTACTGAGCCTGTCAGTGACAATATCCGTACAGTCCGGTCCGTTCGTCTATGAGCATCGCATGTCGGGCCTAGGGGGTTGGTAAAAGTCAGACCCCCAAAAGCGGTACAAGTCGTGTCGGAGTGTAGCCCAGAACACCCTGAGATACTACTGGAATACCTACTAGTAAATCTCCTGCCTTGGCCAAGGTCTTCGTGTAATGGCTCTCCTAGACACAGCACGACCTCACCCCCAATACCGGGAGAGACGAACCCCCGAAGATCCGCTCACTGCCTCCATATGGCTCGGGACTGTACCCAACTAAAACCTGTTTGCACGACTCCTTTGAGCCGTGCTAGGGTAGTAATCAAAGTACAGTGGGAACTCACACGAGACAAATGACGATCCCCAGGTCGATGAACTAACCTGTACACATGTCACCAGGGAACTGCTATCTGACGTCAAGTATAATCCCAACTAGCAGGTTCCCGGCGAGTCCTGTCCGGTGTACTCATAACCCAATGAGCACCTGTATACATCTTAGGTGAACCAACTGACACCAGTGGCTTGTGAGACCGGCCACCGCCCCTCGTCGGGGTCTCGACTGTATACACTAGTCTACTCTGGAGTTTCGATGCCCTGTCTCGAAACTCCTACAACTAGGGACCTTTTAAGGATGTGCTTATAGACTACCAGCTCCCACGTATATGATCGCCCTCATACTGCCGGTAGTCAAGCAAGAATCCTAAGGGCTCTATCAACGTGCAATAGCGACATGTCAGGTCACCTAAAGCAGTGCACGATGATAAAGATAAACCAGATAGCAAGCTATCATCTCGAGTAAGACTGTCCTACCGGGATAGGTCCTCCCTCAATCATTGCAATCACGTGCCTGTGATCCAATAATTGATTCTGAGGGCACTATCTCCAACAATTTCCTTCTCTCAAACTTTCCTTATCCTACCCTAACAAGTGCGAAAACTACTTACCCATTACAAGAAAAAAGGAAAATAAAACAAAGGAGGAAGATAGAAAGAAAGAGGTTAGAAGATTACAACTAGCTATTTGAGACCTCGCTTTGGCAAGGATCAAGCTTAAGCATCATTGTTGTTTAAGGATAAAGAAAAAGAGAACAAGAAAGAAACAAACAACAAATAACAACAACTAGATTAGCAAATGAAAAATACAAGCAATTATAATTAACAATAAGACAAGCATGGTAACAAAAAGAACTCTTTATTCATCACTTCACTCACAAAAGCTCATTACAAGGTTTTAATGGAGAAGAGATGAGAAGAGGAAGAAGAATAACAACATGTATTCTAAAATCTAAATACCAGAATAAACACCCTTGGCTTGGCAATGTTCTGGGCTATTTATAGGCAGGGAACTGGAAACCTAGGGCAACAATCTGCCTCCATATCAAATGACCAAAATACCCCTGAGAAGATTTCATCTGAAGAGACCATACGGCCGCGGTTCCGCGGCCTAAGCATGCTTATGCCGCGGAACCGCGGCCCTTTAGAAGACTTAGGTCATGAAATTTGGTGGTTTTCCCTGGTTTTTAGTACTCTTTAGTGTGGTATATGTTGTTTCTCAGAATCTCTTCACAATATTTCCAGAATTTCAGCAGAACAAAAGGTGATGTAATGTGGATCTTTTGTCATGATTTTTCTTGAGCTCCGCGTAGATATGTTAGATCTTGTGTTGACATTGAGCTTTGTGCATGAAAATGACATTGATTTGCCATTTTGTCCCTTAAACTGGTGTGCGGCAACATACGGATAGAGAGTAGAGACCCGTGTTTTATCTGTGGTTGGTAGTAATCCGGAATTTGTCGTGCTTTTCCATGAATTTCACTGTTTAGAGCTGAGAACCGGTATCCTGCAATTAACTAGCAAACACGGCTCAAGAGTACCTACCGATAAGCAATGTGATAAAAATTGGGCGGTATAAAAATGCAAAAATCTGATATGAACAATTATCCTCCAATACAGAATTATATCCTTCTTTAACTCATTAAAGAAACCGATGTAATGTTGTATATCAGGTTCGGTATCTAATAACATTTTTTCAGAATCAATGTATTAATACAAGGTGATATCTGCCAACTGATTTGGCTACAACAATTGCACCATTCTCTAACACTTAGAGACATATCACCCAATCCCAGTTCTCTACCTTTCTGTAGCCCATGTAACATATTACATATGCGGGATACTGATCCAGTATCACATACCCAGGACGTTGAGGATACTAAGAAACAATTCTCGGTAATGAATACACCCGTAGAAGATGCAACAACATGCACTTTCTCCGATTGGGTGGCATGGGAATCCGGATATTCCCCTATTTCCTGCTCGGACTTATAAAAAATATAAGATAGAGAGGAACCAACGTTCCTTAGCTCAGTATAATAAGCAGGTTCGGTCAATGCATCCATATTATTATCTTGATTAAGGCGTGATATGGTCGCTAACTGGAGAGAGAGAGAGAAGAAAACACTCTGCCTGCGCTCTTGCAAGATCAGATTGGTTATTATTTTATCTAATCAGGATGGCTCCCACTGTTTTTATCAAATCTTCTTTCAAACCCTAAAAGATAAGACTAGCAGGGATTAATTACACCCTACAAGTTCGCCAATCTTTCAGCCAGGCCAGTGTCGGTGCTTTAAGGGAGGTTCCCCGTGCTTTCGTACGGACCTAATTAAAATAAACCTCGTTTTCCCATGGGCTTTACCCCGTTAACACCTTTCTAGACACCTACTTGATCGGCTAATTGTAATGTGTAAAACTCTCCCAGGAGTAACTCTTACTCGCAGTGGGTATCGGGATCCAACTATCTCATAGAAGGTATGTAATCTCATTGCAAATTTCAACACATGAAATTCCCGATAATTTTCTGCCCCTAGCGTCCTATGACCTTGACGAAAGCCAAGAAACCATAGTCCGCTAGTCAAGTTCAACCCATACATTTCATGATTGAATTAAACCCACCCGCACGACCCTTGACGAAAGCCAACAAAGTCGTACGACTACTCTAATCCAATCGCATCATATGCTTAAGCAGATAAGCACTAATCAGCTACCGCACACTACGCCTTGACGAAAGCCAACAAACGCAACACGAATACTAAATACTACTTATCTGAAATGACGGAGGGTTACGACAGGTTTTTAAGAAAAACATTTGCGTAATGAACTTAATCTCGTTGTAGAAACGAGTGATTTTAAAAGGAGTGTTTTTTAGGCTTTTACTAGTTTTGCTAAAGAGGTCACTCCCGGTGAAGGGATCTCGGCTCTTTCCTTATCGAATAAGGTGCAGAATATTTCCCAAATACCACTATGCAAAGCAAAAACTTTAGAAGCAATCAAAAGACAAACTGAGTGGGTTATAGCACCTGCTAGTTTCGCTAAAGAGGTCACTCCCGGTGAAGGGATCTCGGCTCTTTCCTTATCGAATAAGGTGCTGGATATTCTACAAGGAATACCGCTATGCAAAGCAAGAACTAGAACTACCTGTTTTTAAAACAAGATTCTGCAACATCTTTTAGGTTTCTTTTATTTCATTAATCTCATTAATTAAGTCCCATCAATTATGCTTCCTAAGCATCACAGAAGAAACGAAAGCATCAATATTAATTATATATCATATATATAATATATAAGCATTCGTCTCAGAATATATAAAGTGATCACATCACAGAATATCAGCAGCCGAAGAACACATATGAAATATTGGATATACTAGGAATTCCGTGTTTTATTTAAGCCAATAAAAAAACGCGGATTCCACGGTCGCGATGAATAGCCAAACCCACATCCCTAGACCCCTACGAAAGCGACAAGAAACCCTACCAATTCTAGAGTTAGGAGACCCGGTCTCGACTCCTCGAGATGGTCTCCTACTGGACCCTAGAACCCGGTTACTTGTGCTCTCCGCCTTGGGTCTATCCTAATGCGGAATAGTAAATAATATACATCAATGGTGACATCATCCTCAACCCGGAAGTGCTCCAATAAAAGAATATTACATACAAGCTTTTACATGAATGAAAATGAAAAACTCTCATCTCACATAAAAAACCCCGGCTATTCAAAACACGAAGATCCAATATAACATATCACAGCAACACTTAACATCACATGTCATCAACGTAAGTAAATATGCGTATCCCAATTGTCGTTGACATATAGCAACAAAACCGGCAATACACCACATATTACACTTACGGTCGTAGAAAAGAAAGTGAAAAACTACAACAATTGGAATCCGCAACCACCTTAGACATCATAAACCCAATGTATCACATACTTTGGATTTCATGCCTAACAAAATGAATTTCTTAGACATCGCATGCCTAACAATTATAAACCTCGCATTTTAGTCTCGATATTGAAAACACTTTCCAATAACCTGTCGGGTAATTCAACAAGATTCCCGATAACCTGATCGAATGCTCGTTGGAAACTTTAGTAGACGGCCGCACCCCCGATGTCGTCGACGAAGTGCACTAAGGAGGAACACCGCAGCCGCGAGCATCCGAATGGATGCTTTTGGCGATGGGGTTCTCCTACAATCACTTGGTCGGGGCTATGGGGCGTGGCTATCTAATAAGGTTACCCGGCGAGTATCCGCGTACACTACATAATTGCGACGGACTTTTGATCCTCATCAAAATTCCGTGGCAACCGATCAAATGATACTAAGCTGCTAAATTTATAAAATTCAAACTAGTTATCACATAACTAATTATGTGGATTCCAAATATTGTATCACAATCATAGATGTCTAGACGATGTTAAACTTTTCGATCGAATAAACAAACACCCAAAATTTCCCAAAGATCTCAACACCTGAGGGGAGTTCAAAAAGTACCCAGAACATACCACAGATCCTATGAACCATTCGTAGAAGGGCCGACCCATGTCTCACTCATGTCGTCATGGAACTGCCGCAAACCCTAGGGTATGACGGCGGTTCCGTGATCCAAAAAGTCGAGTTTGGATATCATTCTTCTAGAGGGTCCACAGAATCGCTTGTATCATTTTCTGAAGATTTTAAACTTGAAAAAATCCAACTCTTGGAAAATTTCCACCGAGGGAAAATATGGGTTATTGATACCTGTTCGAACTTTTTAAGGTCGTCTAAATAACTCGAATACATGTTAGAATTACGACTACGAAACATTCCGAATTGCCTTTGCAGAAAGTTAACATCACATGCAAATTTAGCAAAAACAAGCAACACCTGAAACACCAAAACCCAGAGCCTGGAACACCATGAAAATTTCAAGCCAAAACAACACATCTGGGCCAGCCACCTCGGATTTTCCCCTGTTGTGCTCGGCCAAAATCCGACCAAAATGCTTCAAATTTTCATAGTGTTCATGTTATATCACATACAACATTCTGCAGTTGCTAAAAAAATTTTTAGAGGCCATTTAAAATTCGACAGAAACTAGGATTTCATATCGGGTGTTTCGGAGTTGTTTCGGTTTCGTAATTCTATCAAACATTGTTTAAATCTCTAGCTTGGCTTTGATACAACTATGATGCAGATCATACTAGTAGGGCAGTAGTAGTCAAGTACTCATCCTAAGGGCTTTATCAACATGTAATAGAGAGACAATAAGTGTACATGTTAAGATAAAGTGCAACCAGATATCATACTATCATGTCGAGCAAGAAAGTCCTCCCTATATATGTCCAAGCATCCACTACAATATACATTGCATGTACAGTAATGGCCTCTAGGGCATACATATAACTAACAGACACTGGTACAGGTTACTCTGTAGACCCGAGATCGTCATAGAGTCTTGTGTGTCCTCCCACTGTACTTTGATCTCCACCCTACCATGGCTCTACTGAGTCATGCAAACAGGTGGATTTTGGGTACAGTCCCGAGGCACATGGAGGCAATGAGCGATAGGAGGTGTTTCGTCTCTCCCGGTATTGAGGGTTGATGTTGCGCTATGCTCGATTGGCTATAACAGGAAGTCCTTGGCCAGGGCTGATGAGATTTACTGGTAAGTGTTATCAGTAGTTTCTCGATCTGTTATAGGCCATATACTGGCATGGCTTATTGAGTTATTGGGGTCGACAATACCATACCTAGACTCGATATGCAGCATATCTGACGAAGAGATCGGACTGTATGGTAAGTGTTGCCAGTTGGCTCAACGGGAGTTTTGACAGGTTCGCTTGTTTTTCTTCTGATCGCTCAATACCTGGGAGCCGTTACGTACAGCTAGTACCGCTGACGGTTTGTGGGTATGTGATATGATCACTGCCTACTGCTAGCGTATTGATGAGTCTTAGAGTCCCACAGAGGGGTTTCCTAGCTCAGGCGAAATGATGTGGGGGTGCATATGGGATATGCGAGGGAGCTCGATTAAATGCGTGTATTTGATACCGTATTTTAAATCGGGCATTTTCTATTGGTCGGGTCGTATGTGATATGACCGGATTATTAAATCAAGTGTTGGTTTAATATTATTGACTTTTAGCTCATTTATTTAAAACCTTTTCTTTATGGATGTATGCATGAATGTATGTATTTATACATGTTGATATGAATGCACACATGCATGCATACATGTGTCATGGTTGATGATACAATGGAGGTGGCAATGCAAGACTCACATGGTATAAATATTTATATATATTTGTTATTGAGAAAAAGAAAATGATTAAATCATGGTTGCAAATTCTTCTACACTCTTCTTTACTTAACCTTATTTATAACTATGGTTTAATATCTATTTGTTCTTTAACTCATTAACAAAATATCTAGATATTTATTAACCATGGTTCTATGTGAGTGTGACTCTCATTTATATATTTTCTTTTCTCATTTTAATTTGAGAATTATCACAGAAATGTAATAAGCATCACAGAACAATACAGATAATCTGGGATCCCCGGGTTTCATAGAGCCGCTACTGAAACCCGACGTTCCCCTGGTCGTGTGGACCGCCTGTGCAATGAAATCCTAGACCCCTACGGGGACGACAAGTTACCCGCCAAAACCTGAAGCGAGGCAGCCCCCTACAGCAAAGTGAATGGACCACCCAACACTTCATGGAATCCGGTAACTTGAGCACCCCTCCATGGGTCAACCTGTACCCCCTACGAGTGCGGCGAATAGCCCGCCAATTCTAGAGTGAAGCACCCTCCGTCTCAAAGCGATGAGATGCGGGCTCGTTGCCCTCTAGAACCCGGCTATCCGTGCACCCCACCGCTGGGTAATCCTAGTACAGAAAGTAAAATATATACAATGGGTACATCGACCTCATCCCGGTCATGCCCCAAAAGAATAATATACAAACAGGCAGTGACGGCAGTCCACATGTCGGATGCTTGCCCGACAATATCAAATGTACAAATACAACCAAACTGTACTATCATTGCATCCAGGCTATCCACCATGATAAATCCGCAACAACACAAAACATAAACTTGAATGTCACGTTCGCAAATCCGTCTAAAAGAACTATAGCAAATAGACAAGATTTACCGCTCGAATGACATTCACGGTCACAGATATAAAGCAAGCACTGTGAACTAACATATTTAAAATTTTCGATCGACAAAATTTCCCGAAGTGGGCCCCAAGCACAAATCCAGTACTTAAACAAAATCTGGGCCCAAACAAAATATTCTAGAAACCACATTTTCATACAAAAGACCAGTACAAGAAAATTGGTGCACTGAAGTCATATAACGACGGCGGAACCGCGTCCAAAACGGGGTTATTGTCGCGGTTCCGCGGCGCTACAGTGGATTCGTGCTCCCAAATTTCTACAGAGGTCTTCAAAACGCCTGCCTGATTTTTTGACATACCCAAAATAATTTTTAGACCACAAAAAAAATTCGACAGAAACTCAAAAAATGAAAACGCGGTTTCGGAAATTTTGATCGATCGATATTTTAAACACGTTAGAACAAGCTAGTAAAGGTTAATGGCGTGGCTCTGATACCATGTAAGTCTACGGTAGCGCCCTGGCCGTCTGTCTGAGGCCAAAATGCGGAAACGAATTTTTTTTCAAAACTTGAAACCGGCGCTGTCGCAGACTTTAATCCCGGATCGAACTATTAACCTATAACTAGCAGCTAGAGAAAGGTTAGAAAAGCTATACCGATCGATCCGTGTCCTTCGGTCTTTAGCCACCATCCCTAGCTCCTCGCGGCATCTCCGATCTCCGGTTTCCTCGTTGGAAAGGGCACCACATCTTCGAGTCTTTTTACGGGCTCCCGCTTCGTCCGAAGCAACTCGGACATGAAGTTTGCTAGCCGACGTGTACAAGGCGATGCAGAGAATGTGTGTGATAACTTTATCTCTTGCATCCATTGATTCTCAACGCATGAGAGTGTATGGATGGAGGATTTAGTGGATGCCATTAGTGAGGAGATAGTGAGCTCAAGAAAGAAGAGGAAGAAGAAGAAGTTTCCTTTTCTTTTTCTTTTGTGTTGAGATGATAAAAAATGAGAGAGTTAGAAACCATAATCCAAGAGCAAAACCTTACATATGGCAGCCCTCTCTCTCTCTCCCTCTCATTTCATCCACAAATCAATCAAATAATGTGACATATGCACAAGTAAAGAGACCATGACTCATCACTTGTGCATGTGTCACAATTAATGCTCCTAATCATGATTTTGAGCTCATTATTTCCATATGCAAACATTAATCCAAATGTTTGCTACAATAAAAAGAGAATGGCATCTACTAAAGTAAACCGTGACGGATCACATGAGTACCCCTCACCTGTATATACATACCTGCATCCACATTCCGACTGAATGCGAATGCGATGAGACTAAAATAATCCAACAAATCTAATACCAGGATCCGGCTTAAACCAAAGCCCACTAGTATGATCCGCCCGATCATGATCCGTGCACTACTGCACGTATATGATCGAATCCTGCCATATATCATACGGCCTCTACAACGTTTCGCCCGAAACTTGAGAAACTGTTTGTGGGGGACTCTAAAGACTCGTCAATATTTTGGCTGTGTATTTAACCACTAGCACGTCAGTGGTACTAGCTGTACGTAACGGGCTACCAGGTATTGACCAAAAGGGAGGTCGATGAGCGAACTCATCCTGACACCCTACTGAGCCTGTCAGTGACAATATCCGTATAGTCTGGTCCGTTCGTCTATGAGTATCGCATGTCGGGCCTAGGGGGTTGGTAAAAGTCAGACCCCCAAAAGCGGTACAAGTCGTGTCGGAGTGTAGCCCAGAATACCCTGAGATACTACTGGAATACCTACCAGTAAATCTCCTGCCTTGGCCAAGGACTTCGTGTAATGGCTCTCCTAGACACAGCGCGATCTCACCCCCAATACCGGGAGAGACGAAACCCCTGACGATCTGCTCACTGCCTCCATGTGGCTCGAGACTGTATCTAACTAAAACCTGTTTGTACGACTCCTTTGAGCCGTGGTAGGGTAGTAATCAAAGCACAGTGGGAACTCACATGAGACAAATGACGATCTCAGGTCGATGAACTAACCTGTACACATGTCACCAGGGAACTGCTATCTGACGCTAAGTATAAAACCAACTAGCATGTTCCCGGCGAGTCTTTTCCGGTGTACTCATAACCCAATGAGCACCTGTATATGTCTTAGGTGAACCAACTGACACCAATGGCTTGTGGGACCAGCCACCGCCCCTCGTCGGGGTCTCGACCCGTATACACTAGTCTACTCTGGAGTATCGATGCCCTGTCTCGAAACTCCCTTGACTAGGGACCTTTTAAGGATGTGCTTATAGAGCCCAGCTCCCACGTATATGATCGCCATCATACTACTGGCCGTTAAGAAAAAATCCTAAGGTCTCTATCAACGTGCAATAGTGACCTGTAATGTCACCTAAAGCATGTACATGATGATAAAGATATACCAGATAGCATACTATCATCCTGAGTAAGACTGTCCTTCCGGCATAGGTCCTCCCTCAATCATTGCAATCACGTGCCTGCGATCCAATAATTGTCTTTGAGGACACTATATCCAACATTGAGGGCACTATGGCCAACAGTCCAACCAAACGCCTGCCTATTAGATCTCAATACCGTTAAAAGCGCATTCTCTTGCTCTGAGGCTAGAAAAGTGGATATGATAACAGGTAAAGACTCATTCTCACCTAAATATGCATATTTAAGATGAGAAGGTAAAAGTTTGAGATCTAATGCTGGCGGAGAAACTATAAAAGGTGGGGTCATCGAATAATATTCAGATTCACAAAGAAGCTCGTAGCCTGCATATGATACATACTCGAAAGGTGAAGAGTCAAGAGTGTCAGACTCTGGAGTGGGAAGAGTGTCCTCACTAAGATGTGCAAGATCAAACATTGATGTGCTAGTGTCGTCAAGATTTTCGAAGCAAAGTTCATCAACTTCACAGCTTTCGGAAGCAATCTCGTGGACAAAACAGACATCAAGTATGTGAGCAGAGGGTTCAGACGGCTGACTTCCAATTTTATAAATGTTCAGTTCAATTGTCATTTTTCCAAAAGATAGGTTCATTGAACCGTTTCGACAGTTAATGACAGCATTTGAAGTGGCAAGGAATGGTCGCCCCTAAATCACCGAAATTTGGTTTTGTGGGTTTGCTACAGGTTGTGTATCGAGAACAATAAAGTCCATAGGGAATATAAATTCCCCGAATTTTATCAACACATCCTCCAGTTCACCCCTAGGTTTGGGGATTGAACGGTCTGCCATTTGGAGAGTACAATGAGCTGGTTCAACTTTCCAATCCCTAACTGCTCGTAAACAGAATATGGAAGCAGGTTAACACTTGCGCCAAGGTCAAGTAAAGCACGATTAATGTTTTTACCCCTAATAGAAATCGATATCGTAGGACATCCTGGGTCCTTATGTTTCTTTGGTAACTGTGGGGTATCTAGCCCTTCGAGTCAAAGTATCTAGCTGTAAAGCAGTGCTAACATTATTAGTCATGAAAACCTTTTTGGGCACTTGAGTCTTCCTCTTCCTAGTGCACAAGTCTTTGAGAATTTTCGCATAAGCGTGGACTTGTTGAATAGTATCTAGGAGAGGGATATTGATGTTAACCTATTTGAACATTTCCATAACCTTCTCCATATGTGGACTCGATTTGTTTCCCCTTAACCGATTCGGATAAGGAGCTTTAGCAATAAGAGCTGGGTCCAACATTGGAGAATGTGGTGTGTGTGGAACCACCGATCCCAGAATAGAAGTGGGGATCGTCTTTGGTGGACTAGATGAGGTATGCTGAGGGTTCGAGCCTTGGGGAAAATGAAGAATAGGCTCGTAAGAAGGTGGTGGGGTAAACGAACAAGGATCAGAAGTAGAAGTAGATGTGGAAGGAAAAGTGTCAGCCGGGGTTTTATTGATTAATTCTTCATGATTATCAATCTCTTCCCCAACTTGATTATTCAGCACTCTTCCAGATCTCAACGTTGTAATGGCATTCACATTGTAGTGTTGTGAATGTCCAGGATTCGATAGGGGTTGAGACGGAAGTTTCCCTTTCTCTCTAGCACTCATTTCGGCTTTTAATTGTGCAATTTGTGCTTCCATCGATTTAATACTCTCATCATGGGAGTCAGAGTTTTTTTGGATTTTATCGACAGAAGTCTTTATTTCAGCCGAAACTTGCATGAAATTTTTCAGAATCAAATTCATGGTTTGTGCGAGTGAAGAGGATTCATCAGTACCGGTCAACTGCAAAGGATTATACGGTGCAGGTGTGTTAACCGGATTTTGAAAGTTTTGTGATTGATAGGGGTGCTGAGTCAATTGTAGTGGTTGCTGTTGTGGTGGAGGACCCCTTTGGAAATTATTTTGATTTGAAACCGTGTTTTGAGTTTGTTGTTGGTTCCAAGCAAAGTTAAGGCGATTCCTCCAACCCTGATTATAAGTGGAAGAATACGGATCGTTTCTAGTTCTTTGTTGGAAAGCAGCATTGGTATGCTCTTGACCTTGAAATAGATAATTCAAAGGACATTCTTCTGTAAGATGAGATGGATCAGAACAGTATCCACCGACAGTTTTGGAGAGTGACATCTGATTTAGGGAGGCTGCTAAAAATTTATGTACCATAGCTTCGAGTTTCTTTTGCATTGCT
Organism: Agapanthus africanus; assembly: GCA_030015575.1. Classification (NCBI taxonomy): domain Eukaryota; kingdom Viridiplantae; phylum Streptophyta; class Magnoliopsida; order Asparagales; family Amaryllidaceae; genus Agapanthus; species Agapanthus africanus. Next base: position 544,502,741 of record JASDDO010000014.1, on the reverse strand, counting down.
GCCATTTCAGCTCTAACTCCTATGGAAACATCAAGTTGATGAATGCCACCCCTAGACGATGACTCGTTTACACTCTCCCACTGTAAAGTTCTTTCAGCGAAATCTTCTAAAAATCTCCAGGCTTCACCATTATCTTTATTCATGAAGGTGCCTTGACATATGGATTCAAGGGTCTGTTTTGTTGCAGGATTAATGCCCACATATATGATTCTGCACAGATCCCATCTAGGAATTCCGTGATGAGGACATTGAACTAACAGATCCTTGAAGCGTTCAAAATACTTCGAGAATGGTTCATTTGGAAGCTGGGTAAATTGATTTATTTCGCTACGGACTCGAGCTGTTTTATGATTGGGGTAGAATTTCTTTAGGAAAGCTGTTACGAATTCTCCCCGATTCGAAATAGAATGTGCGGCTGTGTTATAAAGCCACTTCTCGGCTATATCGCACAAAGTGAATGGGAGAAGACGCAATCTCATAGCATCCACAGAAAGTTGTGAAGTACCCACCATAGCGCATACATTTTCAAATTTGGTAATAAAGTCATATGCGTCTTCAGACTTGAGACCGTGATATTTGGGTAAAAGATTGATGTATTGTGGTTTGATTTCAAAATTGTCCCCATTGGTTGGTGGAATGGTGAGACAGATCGAAAGAGGACCTCGCATAGGGTAACATCTCTCTTGGAGAGAGATGCGGGGGCGGATTCTGTGCACCTGCGGGCGGTGACAGAGTAGTGTTAAAGAAGTTCGATGGAGAACCGTCCATCGAAGTGGGTGTGGTGGTGGGTGAAGAAAAAGTAGACGTAGAAATATCGACTTCGGAGTCGATAGGGGGAACGCGGACAAGACAGGCAATAGAATCCCGTGTCCAGCTGAGCATGCACTAAATGGTTTAGCACTAGTGGCAGCGTTGTGATAATTAAGGAAAAGATGGATTGGTGTTTGTTTTGAAAAAATACGGATTTTTGAAAAATCACACAAACAATGCACAAGCAACGCTAGATCTAGTGGTCACCTAGGTCAAGTCTCTAGACCGCTCCTAGACTTTTAGAAGACAGGTCGCAAGATAGATCCTCTACTGCCTCTTTGCCCCTTCTATGGCCAGGTATGTGCCAGGTTAGTGGGAGGTTCTCCACTACGTAACTAGTGGGCCTAATTAAGTAACCACTTGCCTTAGACACACTTGCCTTAGACACCACAAAAAAAACGCGGATAAGCAATAGATTACCCACGAACTCCTTCTGTCCTAATTGAGCGCGACGATCCTTAGAGTCATGTCTAGATAGTTAATGAGGGTGATACGGATGCAAGTTTGTGATTTTTGGGGCTTAGGAAGGGTAATGAACTCCCCACCTAATCTGAATTTGGTCTTTGCCCCTTAATTTCCTTCTTAAAAAATGCAAACAATCAAGATCAAACACGCAACAATTTTTCTTTTTGCGGCGCTGCGAATTTTTGCAAAGAATCCTGTAGAAATTGGTTATTGGACAGAGCAGGGAGGAGATAAGAAAGATAGAAGTATACCTGAGAAGTTTGAAGCAGTGAAACAACTTTCCCGCCGCGGAACCGCCGCGAGATGCCTTCTTTGGCCGCAGATGCGCGGTCTGAAGATTAGATCTCTGCACAAATATTCGTGCGGATGCGCGGTCTGAAGATTAGATGCTCCTATTCACTTACTGAACTCTCTGAGATATCCTGAAAATTTTTCTTCTCGCTCCACAGATTCCAGATCTCCTTGCAACAAATCACAATAAATCGTTAAGCGCTTGTGCGAATTTTGATCTAAAAATTCTGATGGAATAATAAATTTTCCAACTCAAATTACAAAAACGAACAAATTAGTACACTATTCCCGGCAACGGCGCCATTTGATTGAATCGTTTCCGTGTCGTGTTTAGAAATATTTCACAACCAAAGAAATTTATACCGCAATCAATTGACGGTGTCTATTGTAGTTTCGTCGGTGAATGCGGATCGTCCACTGAGAAAGTGTGATTTGTTCGTTATCGTTTTAGTTGAGTTGAAAATAAAAGATAAAAGAAAATTCAAGAAAATTGATTTAAGATTTGTGAGTTTTCATTTCAAGAAACATAAAGAATATATAGATCTAGAATCAAGGATCAAGAAATGTCCAAATCGATTGAATTATCAAGATATGAAGAGTATCTTGTAGGATCCAATTGAGTTAATAGCTAATGATGAATATAATAATTCCTAATCTTATCTATTGAATATTTGTAGCTAGATTGATGATGCTGATTGAACATTAGGGATCAATTGAAGAAATTAGGGTTTCTCCTTCACCATTCCTTGTCTTTTCAATCATAATCATTCGGATCTAGCCTTTAGCAAAGAAAATCACCGATAGTTTGATCCCTAACTTGCAACGAAATAATCAAGAAGTCATTTCGCTCCAAATTAGGTCATCAACGATTCTTTTAGCTAAGGTTCACAAATTTCATAAGAATTAAGACTAGTATTAAGATTTGATCATCATTAGATCTATCAATTCTCTCGGATCCTCCACAAGCGGAGAATTTACTCAAGTATCATGAAAATAAATGAATCAAAGATCACGAAGCTTCATAACGTAAGAGTGTAAAGAAAACAAGAAGTATAATTATCACCTTTATTGAATCGATGACTAATTACACATTCCCTCAATTCGAGGTTACAAGATGTTGCTCTCGATCGCTCCTTTTGAAGAGGTAACTAGATTCCGTCAAATCTTGCTCCGCTCGATCCTCTTGAGTCGCGGATCATCTTGGATCTCTTGCTCGGATGAAGGTCGGCGTTGCTTCAAAGGCTCGTTGAAGGCTTGCTTGTATCGCTTCTCGATGGATCTTGATTTGGTTTTGGAATTAGATTTGGGCTAGGGTTTTGAGTTGCAAGTTATGTCACTCAACTTGCGGAACTTTTGGCTCAATATTCAACAACTCACTTCATGAACAACCTTTTTAATGAAGCCATAGATGCCTTTTTATAGTTTTCCCTCAAGCTTCCCCTAGAAGCTAGGTCTAGCTTCCCTTGGAAGCTTGGTTGTTATGAGGCTTGCATAGGAAGCTAGGGTAGAGAAGTTTCTAGATTAAGGTAGTTAGCTAGCTTGCATGAGAAGCTTGGTAGTTATGAAACTTGCACAAGAAGCTTGGCTGTTAGAAGGGAAGCTTCTGGAGAAATGTACACAATTCGAAACGTCTAGGAGAAGCTTGGCCGTTAAAAGAGAAGCCCTGCAAAAAGTTCCAACCACCGACGAGTCACCTCGGCCGCGGATCCGCGGCGGATCGGCCTGACTCGGCCATGGATCCACGACTGTTTTGTGGAGTTGCTGCATGGAAATTTTTGTATTGTTTTATGTTGGCTTTATGGCACTTTCCTGATGTCTGGAATATTTTTATACTTTCTTGTTTACTGCCATATCACAAGTCTTGGAATTGATGCATTTTATCAGCACTTTTAGCAGTTCCTGCTCTTTTACCTGGATAATTTCCTGCACACAATCTCGAGACAAGTATTGATACACAAACGATCATGCGTGTAATAATAAACACACAATTTCCCTCATAATGCTGGTTATAATGTATAACACATGTTATTTGGTATTTTGCAGACAAATTGCTAATATGTGCTATATTTATACTAAACACCTTTAGGTGACTACAAAGAGTAGGAAAATTGATGTGTTAAAAATGCAATATTTTCGACTGATCACTATACATCAACGACAATTGGGGTACGCATACTTACTTACGTTGATGACATGTGATGTTATGTGTTGCTGAGATATGATGTACATGATCGTCGTGATTTAATGGCCGGGGTTTTTATGTGAGATGAGAGTTTTTATTTTCATTCATGTAAAATTCATTGTATGTAATATTCTTTTATTGGGGCACTTCCGTGTTGAGGATGATGTCACCTTTGTGGTATATTATTTACTTTTCCGCATTATGATAAACCCAAGGAGGGAAGCATAAGTAACCGACTTTTAGGGTTCAGTGGGAGGCCATCTCGAGGAGTCGAGACCAGGTCTCCTAAACTCTAGAATTGGTAGGGTCACTTGCCGCTCTCGTAGGGGTCTAGAGGTGTGGGCTTGGCTATTCATCGCTACCGTGGAATCCGTATTTTCTATTATTGGCTAAATACAAAATACAGACCTCCTAGTATATCCTATATTTTCATATATATGTTTCTGCTGTTGATATTCTGTGATGTGATCACTTTATACGCTAAGACGAATGATGTATTATATATATGATATATAATAAACGTTGCTTATGTTTTGCATCCGCACTAGTCCTGCCCCGCTATGCCGTTAGTTAAGTAACCTAACAGTACATAACGGGACATTGTGGCGAATACGGATGGCATAAGCGTACGTACTATTTTTGTTTCTTTTCTGTGATGGCTTAAGGACTTAAATGATGGGACTACATTAATGAGATTAATGTAAAGAAAAAGGAACCTAAAAGATGTTGTAGAATCGGATTTGAAACCTATTCGGCTTTTTATGAAAAAGCAAGTTTTCAAAGTGCGGAGCTTAAGCCACTCCTTTTAAAACCATTTGATTCTACAACGATGTCAAGTTCAAAACGTTAAAGGTTTTCTTAAAAATCATTCACAGCCCTTCGTCATTTTAGGAAGTAGAGTACTTAGTATTCATGCTGCGTATTTTGACTATAGTTAAGGCGCAGTGTACGGTAGCTAAGTGATATCTTCCTACACCGCATATAATGCGATTAGTTAGGACATTCATATGATTATGTTGACTATAGTTAAGGGTCATATGGGTGGGTCTACTTAATCACGAAATGACGGGAAGAACTTGATTATTACTTATGATATGTTGACTATAGTTAAGGTCATGAGTGCTAAGGGTAAAAACCATATCGGGAGTTTCAAGAGTTGAAATTTGCAATGAGATTGCATACCTTCTATGTGATAGTAGGATACCGATCCCACTGTAAGAAAGAGTTGCTCCCAGGAGAGTTTTGCACTTTACAATTAGCTAACCCATTAGGCGTCTAGAAAGGTGTCAACGGGGCTACGCCTCTGGGAAAACGAGGTTTATTTAAATTAGGTCCGTACGAAAGCACGGGGAACCTCCCTCAAAGTATCGGCACTGGCCTGGCTGAACGGTTAGCGAAGTTGTAGAATGTAATTAATCCTGGCTAATTTTCTTTTGAAAGGTTTGAAGGAAAATTTGATAAAAGCAGTGGGAGACATCGATTAGATAAGATAATAATCAATCTGATCTTTGCAAGAGCTTTCGCTGAGTGTATTCTTTTCTCTCTCCTAATGGCAAATAACCATGACTGGACTTAAGCTTTTATTAGAGAAAAATAAGCTTACCGGGCCGAACTATAAAGACTGGCTGAGAAACATTAACATTGCTCTCACATATGATAATGTATCATATGTCCTCACTGCCTCAGCCCCACCCAGCCCAGGCCTTGAATGTTCTGTTGCGGATAGGGAGATCCACAAAACGTGGGATATTGACTGTGCTACTGCCAATTGCCCCACGCTTGCATCGATGGATAATACACATCAAAAGAAGCATGAGCAGATGGATGTTCAATCCATCTTTCTCCATACAAAAGAGTTGTATGGGGAGCAATCTCAGACCCTGAGATACGAAGCATCTCGAAAGTTGTTTCAGATGCGGATGGCTCCTGGCACACCAGTAGGCGATCACATTTTGAAGATGATAGCTCTTATTGAAGATCTTGAGGGCCTCGGATGGAAAATGGAGAACGAACAATATGTTGATATTGTTCTACAGCCTCTTCCCTCTGCCTTTGCTCCATTCATAGTGAACTTCAACATGCATAACATGGAGAAGTCACTACCCGATCTTCTCAATATGTTGAGAAGTGCGGAGAGCACGCTTAAGGAAAAGTCTCCCTCTCTGATTGTTGGACAATCTTCCTCTTCCATCCCAAAAGCCATGGCCAAGGGAAGGAATAAGAAGAAATCCACCAAACCGAGAGGTGGAATCAAGAAGGAACAAGGGAGAGACAAATCCACGGTTGAGAAGTCGGGAAAAGGAGAATGTTTTCATTGCAAGAAGATGGGGCACTGGAAGCGGAACTGTACTGAATACCTTGATCTCAAGAAAAAGAAGTATGGTGATGCTTCTGCTTCAGGTGTGTTCGTGACTGAAAACTGTTTTTCTATAAACTCTGCTTCCTGGGTATTGGATACCGGTTCGGGTTCTCATATCTGCAATTCTGTGCAGGGCTTAGGAAATAGCAGAGTTTTGAAGACCGTTGATCACACTCTCCGAGTTGGAAATGATTCCAATGTACATGCAGTTTTGGTGGGAGAGTATCACCTAGGGTTGCCGTCGGGTTGTATATTGGTTTTGAACCCATGTTATTTTGTACCCAGCATGCTTTGTAATATAATATCCATTTCTTTGTTAGACAATGAAGGATATCATTTTGTATTGCAGCACAATGTTATGAATATTAAACTGAATCAAGAGTTGATTGGTTATGGTACACTTAATAACGGGATATACGTCCTAAATCAACAAACAATTTTCTATATACAACACACAAATAAAAGAAAATTTTCATATATAAATGAAGTTTTACTTTGGCATTGTAGACTTGGTCATATTAATGAGACAAGACTAAACAAGCTTCATAAATATGGATATTTAAATCCTTTTGAATATAAATCCTATGGGACTTGTCAGTCTTGTATCAAAGGCAAAATGACCAAAACTCTATTTACTGGACACAGAGAAAGATCTACAGAGCTCTTGGGCCTCATACATATGTTGGATATGTATGCCCTAGAGGCCATTATTGTATAGTACTAGTTTGTATAATACATTTTGGAAGCTTGGGATATATATATATATATATATATATACGGGTTTACGAGAGTCTTGCTCAATATAGTAGTATGCTACTTGGTTTGTTTCTATCTTAATATGTGTATATGTTTCTTTTAACATATCGCTAATACATATTGATGGAGCCCTTAGGATCTTTGCTTGACTATCGGCGTTGTGACGGCGATCACACTAGTGGGGGCTGGATAGTCTATAAGCACATCCTTATACAAGTCTCTAGTCGTAGGATTATCGAGACAGGACATCGATACTCCAGATTAGACTGGTGAATACGCTTCTCGTCCTAGCAGGGGAGATGGTCTGTCCCACAGCCATCAGTACGTCGCACTGGAGATAGTATGCAGGTGCTCGTTAGGTTACGAGTACACTGGACAGGACTCGTCGGGAACTGTTGGTTGGTATTATACCTATCGTCAGTTAACAGTTCCCAGGTGACATGAGTACAGCTTAGTCCGTTGACTTGACACTGTCACTTCGCCTCGAGTGTGTTCCCACTGTTCTTAGATTACTACCCTACCACGACTCTATTGAGTCGTGCAAACAGGTAGTAGTTGGGTGCAGTCCCGAAGCACTTGGAGACAGTGACGGTTAGACATGATTCTTCTCTCCCGGTATTGGGAGTTGATATCGCGTTGTGTCTAGGAGAGCCATTACACAAAGTCCCTGGCCAGGGCAAGCGAGATTTACTGGTAGTGTTTCCAGTAGTTTCTCAGGGTGTTCTGGGCTACACTCCGACACGACTTGTACCGCTATTAGGGGTCTGACGTTTACCACCCCCTAGGCCCGACATGCGATACTCTTAGATGAACAGACCGGACTGTACGGAGATTGTCACATTCAGGCTCAGTAGGAGTTCGGATGGGTTCACCTCATCGGTCTTCTTATCGACATCTACCCGGGGACCGTTATGTACAGCTAGTACCGCTTGCGGCCTGTGGTTAAACCCACTTCCAGCGTAGTGTCGAGTCTTTAGAGTCCCATACAGAGGGTTGTTCGCCTTTGGGCAAAACAGAGTAGAGGTCATATGGTTTTACGACATGGTTCGTTCACATATGCGTACTTGTGCGTATTCGGTGTTCGGGCAGACATTACTAGTGGGCTTTGGTTTAATCCAGATCCTAGTATTTATTTTGGGATTGGTCTTGTCTCATGGTATTCGTGTTTCTTCGGAATACGAATGCGGGTACGTACGTACAGTTGACAGAGATGGAGAGGGAGGCACCTCATTAGGGTTTTTGACCATTGACTTGATCCAAACCCTAATGAGAATAAGATATGTGATTAATAATATTAATTAAGTATAATTGTATCATGGTTAGAATTGGTTTGACCATTTGACTCGTTGACTTACTTTGACCTAAATATTTTTCTTTTGCATAAGATGCTTCTTAAAGCATGCTTAGCATTAAATATGAAATGATAATGGTCAAATTAACTCACAAGCACAATTTTCTTAATTATTATTATTATTATTATCATACTTTTATGATATGAGAGTTTTGTTCTCTCATTCTCTCATGAGCTTTCTCTCTCATGGTTTGCTTTCCCTCTTCCTCTCTCAAAGCTTTAATCTTTCATGTGTTGAAAATCAAAAGCTCTTGAGACTAAACCACCAAAATACTTCTCTACTCACTCTAGGGTTCTTAGTGTAGCAAGCCAAGCATTCTAGTTACTTCATTATTGAGGTAGGAGCTCAAGGTAGAGGCCTTCGGGTGGATCTTTCTTTGGCAAAGAGAAGACGGTGAGAAGGAGCCATCTACACCAGTCCAAGGAGCTCACAAGAAGAGGAAGCAACACAAGAAGAGAAGGAGTTCAAGACCAAGGTATAATCATCTAACCAAGTAGTTAAAAACTCTAAGTTAGTTTGTTAGTTTTTGTTTAGCAAAGATCCTTCATGATTGGTCTTGTTAGTTATATGTATGCCCCAGAGGCCATTACTGTACATAAGATGTATATTGTAGTGGATGCTGGGACATATATAGGTAGGACTTTCTTGCTCGACATGATAGTACGCTATCTGGTTGCTCTTTATCTTAACATGTATACTAGTTGTCTCTCTATTACATGCTGATAAAGACCTTAGGATGTATACTCGACTTCCAGGACTGTGATGTAGATCATACTAGTGGGGCCTGGGTAGTCAATGAGTACATCCTTCAATGTTCCTAGTCGTGGGAATATCGAGACGGGGCATCGATATTCCAGAGTAGACTAGCGTATATCTTCTCGACCCATGTGATGGGCGATGGATGATCCCATATCCATTGGTGTTTGACATCAGAGATGGTATGCGGGTGCTCAGTGGAGACTGGGTACACTGAACGGACTCGCCGAGAACTCCCATGTGGTATTATACCTCACGTCAGATGGCAGTTCTCTGGTGACACTGGTACAACTTAGTCTGTTGACCCGAGATCGTCATAGAGTCTTGTGTGTCTCCCACTGTGCTTTGATTTCCACCCTACCACGGCTCTATTGAGTCGTGCAAACAGGTGGTTTTTGGGTACAGTCCCGATTCACATGGAGGCAATGAGCGATAGGAGGGGATTCATCTCTCCCGGTATTGGGGGTTGATGTTGCGCTATGCTCGACTGGCCATAACTGGAAATCCCTGGCCAGGGTTGCACTGATTTACTGGTAAGTGTTATCAGTAGTTTCATGCGTGTTATGGACCTTACATCGGCATGACTTATCAAGCTACTGGGTCTGACGTTTACCACCCCTAGGCGAGATATGCGACATATCAGACGAACAGACCGCACTGTACGGTAAGTGTTGCTGGTTGGATTCATAGGAGTGTGAGCGGGCTTGCTCGTTGATCTTCTGATCGCTCAATACCTGGGTAGCCGTTACGTTTAGCAGACCGCTTGCGGCTTGTGGGTGTTTGATATGATCATCACCTGCTGCCGGCGTATTGACGAGTCTTTAGAGTCCTACACAGAGGTTTCCTGGCTCAAGCGAAACGAAATAGGAGCGCATATGAGATATGTGCGGGACCGAGAATAATACCAGTATGTGATACTGGATTCTATTCTCGCAATTTGTATCATCGGACGGTTATATAAGATATAGCCGGGTTACCGAATCAAATGTTGATTCGATATATTGATACACTTGATATTAGTCGGTTATATGCGGTATGACCGGATCATTAAATCAAGTGTTGATTTAATGATTTAATGTATAATTATATATTTGATATATTACTTTACATTAACTAGTATTGGTTCACTTAAGATTATTTTCTCACTTGATTGTGCACATTGTATATATGATATATGTTTGTGCACTAGTTTGTATCATGTTTGATGATACATGCAAACTTGGGTATGTGTTTGGATAACACCATGTTTAGGAAAATGTTTAGGGTTTTATTCTTTTTATTTATTTTATTAAAACAAAATGGTGGTGGCTTTTCTCACTTTCGCTTGAAGCTTCATGAAGCTTCATAGCATCTTTGACAAAGTCTAAGCCATTTTGTTTTACCCTTTGACCTAACCATTTACCTAAACTATGGTTTACTCTCTACAAAAGTAAACTAACCCATGGTTGCTATATGATAAGAATTACTTGATTTATTATTTTCAAGAATTCATTATTCATTTTCTTTTCTCCTTCTTCTTCTTCTTCTTCTTCATGAAGAGAAGAAAGCATTCTTGAAAATTTCCAAGTGATGAATCCAAGTGAGAAATCCAAATCCAAAGTGAACCCACTTCCTATTTCTTCATCCTCTACCACTTGCCATGTAGTAGTGTGTGTTATCTTCACAAGTTTTATGACCAAGTGAAGATAGAGCTTGATCTTGAGTTGCCTCGACGTAGATCATCTTCGGCATCGAAGTCGACGACCTAGCCCGATCATTTCTCCGACGAAACCAACGCTAGAGTCCAGGATCCCGATGGTCGCAGCGGAGGGACGTCATCACGGAGCAAAAGAAGTGGAGGACCGGATCTACAAAGGTTGTAGTCACATTCACTTTCAAGTAAAGTTGTTTGCTTGCATAGTTTCGCCTTACCTCTAGTTAACGATCTAGTATTAGGGTTTCTTGGCACATAAAATTTGAATTGGATATGTTTGATCAGTTGTAGAACTTCTTGGGTGTGCCTAGGAACCCTACAGTGGTATCAGAGACTAGCTAGAGCTTTAGGCGAAGTATAGACGCAGTTAGAAACCCGATCGAACCCCGAAACCCTAAACTACACCCCTCTCTGTACATTTTCTAAAAATATGATTTTTTATGAATTAAAAATGCTCAGAAAAACAAGCAGGAAAAACTAAGAATTACTGTGAAGTACGGTCCACTAAGTCAATTATTTGACCGCGGAACAGTGGCCAAACCAAGGGTTTGGCGGCGGTTCCGCGGCCAAAATTGTGACTTAGTCCCTGGAATTTCATGTAATTATTCTTAGGTCCTTTCTTGTTAATTTTTTCTGGGAATTTTTTAATTCCACTCAAGTGTTGAGTTTTCTAGGGTTGTATTGGGGACTCGATGATTCGATCGGATTATTTAACCTTGTTTATTCTTTCCGGGTAATATTGGAACGTGTTAAAATGTTCGACCGGATATCAATATCTCATCTTTTCCCCTGCCGGAAAATTTCCAAGTGTTGGATTTTTCCGTAGTTTAAGAACGTTCTAAGTTGTGCAAGTAACGCGATGGACCCTCTAGAAGACAACAAACCTTAACTCGATTATGTGACCGTCTTGAACTGCCTTTTGAACCTAAGGGTTTGGGGCAGTACGGCGTGCCACATGTGAGGCGTTGGCCTGACCCTTCTACGGCTGGACCGTTGGTACTGTGGCATGAAATAGATATTTTTAAACTCCCCTCAAGTGTTGAGCTTTTCGGGAAAACTTGGGTGTTTGATTATTCGATCGGAAAGTTTAACATTGTCTATTTATCTGGAATGTGATACAATATTTGGAATCCACAAGTAGTTATGAGATAACTGATTTGGATGTTATAAATCTAGCACTTTAGTCTCACTTGATCGGTTGCCACGGAATTTTGATGCGATCAAAAGTCCGTCGCAATCACGTAGCGTATGCGGATATTCGCCGGGTAAACTTAATAGATAGCCACGCCCCATAGCCCCGACCAAGTGACTGTAGGAGAACCCCGTCGCCGAAAGCATCCGTTCGGGTGCTCGCCGCAGCGGTGTTCCGCCTCAGTGCACTTCGTCGACGGTATCGGGGGTGCGGCCGTCTACTAAAGTTTGCGACGAGCATTCGTTCTGAATGCCGAGAATCTTGTTGAATTGCCCGACTTTATATTGAAAAGTGTTTTCGATATTGAGACTAAAATGCGGGGTTTATAATTGTTAGGCATGCGATGTCTAAGAAATTCATTTGGTTAGGCATGTGATGTCTATGTAGGTTGCGAATTCCAACTGTTGTAGTTTTACACTTTCTTTTCTGCGACCGTAAGTGTAATATGTGATATCGCCGGTTTCGTTGCTATATGTCAACGACAATTGGGATACGCATGTTTACTTACGTTGATGACATGTGATGTTATGTGTTGCTGGATATGTTATATTGGATCGTCGTGTTCGAATAGCCGGGTTTTTTTTATGTGAGATGAGTGTTTTTCCATTTTCATTCATGTAAAAACTTGTATGTAATATTCTTTTATTGGGGCACTTCCAGGTTGCGGATGATGTCACCTTTTGTATATTATTTACTTTTCCGCATTAGGATAGACCCAAGGAGGGAAGCACAAGTAACCGGGTTCTAGGGTCCAGAGGGAGACCATCTCGAGGAGTCGAGTTCGGGTCTCCTAACCCTAGAATTGGTAGGGTTGCTTGCCACTCTCGTAGGGGTCTAGGGGTGTGGGATTGGCTATTCATCACGACCGTGGAATCCGTGTTTTATACTGTCTCGTATTGAAAACACGGACGTCCTAATATATCCAATATTTCATATGATATTTTCTGCTGCGTTATCTGTGATGTGATCATGTGATTTGTTCAGATGGATACTGTATATACTATATATGATATATTATATAAACGTTGCTTATGTTTTACACCCGCGCTAGCCCTGCCCCGCTCTGCCGTTAGTTACCTAACCTAACGGTGCAGACGGGACATCGAGGCGAATGCGGATGGCATAAGCGTATGTTGTATTTATCTGTGATGTTTAGGTAGACTTAAATGATAGGACATTCATTAATGAGATTAATGAAAGAAAATAAACCTAAAAGATGTTGTGGAATCGAATTTCAAAATAAAACAGGTAGTTACAGTTCTTGCTTTGCATCGCGGTGTTCCTTGTAGAACATCCTGCACCTTATTCGATAAGGAAAGGGCCGAGATCCCTTCACCGGGAGTGACCCCTTTAGCAATAACTGGCAGATGCTACAACCCTCGGTATGTCTTTTGATTGCTTCTATAGTTTTTGCTTTGCACAGCGGTATATGTGATATATCCTGCACCTTATTCGATGAGGAAAGGGCCGACGATCCCTTCACCGGGAGTGACCCCTTTAGCAAAACTAGAAAAGCCTAAAAAACACTCCATTTAAAAACCATTTGATTCCACAACGAGATCAAGTTCAAAGAGTTAAAGGTTTTCATAAAAACCATTCGCAACCCTCCGTCATTTTAGGAAGTAGAGTACTTAGTATTCATGCTGTGTTTGTTGACCATAATCAAGGCACAGTGTATGGTAGCTAAGTGATGTCTTCCTACACCGCATATGATGCGATTAGTTAGGACAGTCATGTGGCTTTGTTGACCTTAGCCAAGGGTCATGTGGGTGGGTCTAATTAATCACGAAATGACGGGTAGAACTTGACTAGTGCTTATGATTTGTTGACCTTAGCCAAGGTCATAGGTGCTAGGGGTAAAAACCTTTATCGGGAGTTTCAAGTGTTGAAATTTGCAATGAGATTGCATACCTTCTATATGATAGTTGGATCCCGATACCCACTGCGAGTAATTGTTACTCCTGGGAGAGTTTTGCACTTTACAATTAGCCGATTAAGTAGGTGTCTAGAAAGGTGTCAACGGGGTTACGCCTCTGGGAAAACGAGGTTTACTGTAATTAGGTCCGTGCGAAAGCACGGGGAACCTCCCTCAAAGTACCGACACTGGCCTGGCTGAAAGATTGACGAACTTGTAGAGTGTAATTAATCCCGGCTAGTCTTTCCTTTTAGGGTTTGAAGGAAGATTTGATAAAAACTAGTCGGAGCCATCCTGATTAGATAATATAAATAACCAATCTAATCTTGCAAGAGCGCACACAGAGTGTTTTCTTTTCTCTCTCTCCAGGTAGCGACAATATCACGCCTTAATCAAGATAATAATATGGATGTATTGACCGAACCTGCTTGTTATACTGAGCTGGGGAACGTTGGTCCCGCTCCAACTTATAATTGTTATAAGACAGAGCAGGAAATAGGGGAATACCAAGATTCCCATGCCGCCCAAACGAAGAAAGTGCATATGATGCATCTTCTTCGGGTGTGTTCGTTACACAGAACTGTTTCTCAGTACCCTCTGCGTCCTGGGTATCTGATACCGGATCAGGATCCCAGATATGTAATCTGTTACATAGGGCTACAGAAAGGTAGAGAACTGAGAATGGGTGATAAGTTTCATGAGACAGAAAATGGTGCAAGTGTTGCAGCTAAGTCTGTTGGTCACTGTCACCCTGTATTACCAATACATTGATTCTGAACAAATGCTATTAGATACCGAACCTGATATACAAAATCATATCAATCTCTTTATTTATTAAAGAAGGATACAATTTTGTATTGTTGGATAATGTTTTGAACATTTCCTATATCAATAGTTGATCGGTTCAGGCATGTTATCTAAAAGCATTGACGTTCTAAATCAAACTACAGTTCCTAGTATACAGAACACACACAAGAGGAAGAGTTCAGAAATGAACGAATCCTTCTTGAGGCATTGTAGACTAGGTCATATCAATGCGACCCGACTAGCTAAGTTACATATAGATGCGTATTTAAATCAGTTTGAATTTACATCTTGTGAAACTTGCCAGTCATGTCGCAAAGATTAGATGACCATAGCTCTGTTTATTGGAAACAGAGAAAGAGTTAGTAAACTCTTGGGATTGATACATAGTGATGTATGTAAGGTCCCCTGTCTACACATGCCAGGACCGGTTCTTTGTACTTTGTTACATTCTCTGATAATCTCTCAAGATTCAGATATATGTTCCTGTTGAAACACAAGTCCGAAATTTTTGAGATATTCACAGAATATAAGTTAGAAGTAGAGAACCAAATTACGGGTATAAGTATTATGTCCTTTGATAAGATCAGGGAGGAGAATACTTGTGCATAGAATTCCTGGACTATTCTAAAGGAGAATGAGATTCTCTCTCGGTGTTACTCCTCTAGATATACCACAACACAACGGTGTATCGGGGCGGAGCAATCGCACCATATTAGATACGGTGTGCTCTATGATGAGTACTACTGAGTTACCTATTTCTTTTTGGGGTTGTGCACTTGAGAAGTTGCATACCTATTGAATTGGATTCGAATCAAATCAGTGCCTACCACTCCATATGAGATATGGTTTGGGAAGAGCCTATCTCTTAAGTAAGTTAAGATTTGGGATTGTCCGGCCTATGTCAAAAGCAAAATCCGGACAAGATCGAGGCAAGGTCAGTTCTGTAGAACTGGAAGGAGTTCCAGTTATACAAACTACAACTGATGATTTGACAGAACCAAAGGATTCAATAGTCCCCGATGAACCTTAGCCTCTCTGCCGATCTAGCAGGGTTCCTCATCCGCCTGAGAGATACTTCGGTTTCTCGATGACAGTGGGAGTGAGGATTGCATTATGAGATGATGACCCAACTAGTTTCGAGCAGGCTATCGAGAGTAGGGACTCTATAAGAATGGCTGGATGCTTAGAGATCTGAGATGGAATCCATGTACACCAACAAAGTATGGACTTTGGTTGCTATATCTGAAGGGTTAAATCCCCATCAGGAGCAAGTATATCTTGAGAACATTACTTGGTGTAGATGGAAAAGTTGAGACTTTCAAAGCTAGACTTGTTTAAGGTTTTCGTCATCGACCAGGCATGGATAATGATGAAACCTTTTTCATGTGGCTATGCTTAAGTCCATCCGGATCCTACTTGCCATGGCTACATACCATGATTACGATATCTGGTGGTTGGGTGCCATGACTACTTTTCTAAATAATGATTTAGAAGAGAACGTCTATAAGTACACAGCCAGAGGGTTTCGTAAACAATGGGAGCAGCGGAAACGTGTGCAAGTTGCTTTACGTAAATAAAGCAGGCATCGCGGAGTTGGAACATCTGTTTTGATGTGGTAGTCAAAGAGTTTGACTTCATCAAAATGGTAGATGAACCTTGTATATACAAAAAGATAGTAGAGAGTAAGGTGGTGATCCTCGTAGAGTACGTGGATAACATATTCTTGATAGAGAAGGAGTTTTCTATGCTACGCTCGGTCAATCTCCTCTTATCACAAGGATTCTCCAAATAGGATAAAGGTGATACCTCCTAAATCCTGGGATTTGGATCTATGAGATAGATCTAAATGGATGTTAGGCTTCTCACTAGGGTTTAGTGAGATGGTGTCAATCGATCCTGGGGAGAATCACTGGAAAGGTTCCAGGATGATAAGGACGACTGAATGTCAGTCGCAGGCATTTTCTTTACCCTCAGTGGAGGGACGGTATGTTGGAAGAGGTCCAAGCTATATGCCGTGGCAGACTAGACGATAAAGGCTGATGACATCGCTATTAAAGATACTACCAAAGAGGCAGTTTGGGTGTATATTGGTTCATAAGATGAACTAGGTTCCTACCATTGTGTGACAATGGAAGTGTGGCTTTGGCCCAGGAACCCCGATCCCATCAGTGACCCAGACATATTCTGAGGCAGCATCACCTGATCATGGAGATAGTTGATCTCCAGGGTGATCGAGGTTAGGAAAGTAGACTCAGAGGACAACACGGTGGATCCACTCACAAAGGCCTTTTCCCAGAGAGAGACATATACGGGATGGTTGAGTATGAGATACTGCAACCACTGCTATAGATGGCCCTAGTGCAAGTGGGAGATTGTTAGTTATATGTATGCCCTAGAGACAATTACTGTACATAAGATGTATATTGTAGTGGATGCTGGGACATATATAGGTAGGACTTTCTTGCTCGACATGATAGTACGCTATTTGGTTGCTCTTTATCTTAACATGTATACTAGTTGTCTCTCTATTACATGCTGATAAATCCCTTAGGATGTATACTCGACTTCCAGGACTGTGATGTAGATCATACTAGTGGGGCCTGGGTAGTCAATGAGTACATCCTTCAATGTTCCTAGTCATGGGAATATCGAGACGGGGCATCGATATTCCAGAGTAGACTAGCGTATATCTTCTCGACCCATGTGATGGGCGATGGATGATGTAACAACCCTAATTTTCTTATACACTTTTTCTATACAAATTTTTTTTTAAAATATTTTTAAAATCCACAAAGGGGTATTTTAGCCTGAGCACAAGATTTAGGTAATTATTTTTGTTTTTAATTACAAGCTACAAGAATGAAATAACTCCATTTTTAGTGTACAAGAAATCACTTTAAAATTTAATGTATACTTGGAGTATTTACTCTTGCTGCTATCATTTTAAGTAATTAAATAACACAATAATTACAAGAAGGAGCTTGTAGCTCATTGGTAATACCTTGCACTGCAGAACCAAGGCACCAGAGTTCGAATCCCATGCCCCACATTTTTTATATATTTTTGTTTTAAATTTTTTTGGGAAGTCAAACGGTCAAACAGCCATAACTCTCAAATTAATGCTGTATACAAAAAATAAAGTACACCATAAATCCCCCCAAGTGAAACCCTACCGTTCGAGCCCCGACTCGGCCCCAACTCGGCTAAGTCTGCCGACGGTTCGGCCGAATCGGCCGGCGCCGCCGGCCGGACTCGGCCGGTTGGCCGAGTCGTCAACACGGAAAAATTCCGTGTTGACTTGGTCAATACCCCTGCATACTTCAATTTTT
The DNA here is from genome assembly GCA_030015575.1 of Agapanthus africanus. Classification (NCBI taxonomy): domain Eukaryota; kingdom Viridiplantae; phylum Streptophyta; class Magnoliopsida; order Asparagales; family Amaryllidaceae; genus Agapanthus; species Agapanthus africanus. Next base: position 544,484,834 of record JASDDO010000014.1, on the reverse strand, counting down.
CAGAACTGTTACCAAATTCCCATTACACCTCTTTTAATCCCAAATTTAATGATATTTTAATGAATTTTTACATTTTTAAATATTTTTTTAATCCAAACCCTAACCCTAGCCTAGCCCTATATAAACACCCCTACTCCCTACCATTTCACCCTACAACTCTAAGTCCACTCTCTCAAATTCTCAAGAGAACTCGGTACAAAGAGCGAGAAGCGAAGCGCTGCCGAAACCGACGACAAATTCCGGCGATCGTACTAGGACCTTCGCGACGTTTTCGACGCACCGACATCCACCACTTTCCTTAGCCTCCTTAGCTCGTCCAAACCCGTAAGTCCCATCTATTCTATCTCTCTTTCCTTTTAATAGAAAAATATGACTTTTTGGAACCCGACGGAAATCGGAACAAACCGATTTCCGATTCGGTTTTTTTTTCTACAAAATTCCACTTGTCACCTAATCCATAATACCTACCTATATTCATGTTGACTATTAATCACATAGAAACCAATTTAAATAAAGTTTCTCACATGAAATGATAGCTTACTTGTAAAATTGTAATCTTTTCATAAAAATACCATAAAGTTTATTTTTCTTGTTCTAATTAATTCCCTCATTCCTAAACATGTTCATCTTGATAAATAAACTTGTAGAAATCAATTTGAACGAGTTTTCACACATGAAATGATAACGTTTTCAAATACCGTATTCTTACACTTAAATACCCTTATGTTTAATTTATCATGTTTAACCCCTAAACATCACAATACCTTAAAATAAGTCACGAGGTAATGACCTACCTCCACACACATGCAAATATAACCTTAATTGATATCGTTAAAATTTAGAATACGAAAATACAAGACTTTGCGCTAAAATACCATATTCTTTATAAACCTTTTCTAAAAGCTTTAAGTTGTACACAATTCTAAAACAAAATCTTCTAAAATGAAAGTACGATTTGTCATGGACATCGATCGTTTATCTAAACTGACTTTGTGGTGTCTAGGCAAGTGTGTCAAGGCTAGTGGTTTTTAATTAGGCCCACTATTGTGGTTCCTTCCCACTTACCTGGCACTTACCTGGCCGCAATTGGCGGTGAAGAGGCGATTTGAGGCTTCTAATGACTTATCGTTTAGACCTTAGAAATAGGCTAGTTGGCTTAGAAAAAACCTAGAAACTAAAATACGGAAAACTACATCTTTTTACAAATAAATACCTCATATTTATAAAACCGTTTTTCTTAAATGTCGTATTTTAAACCTTTCGAGACCGAATGCTCCTTGCGGAGGTCTGAATCTCGCACTACTAGCCCGCGGGTGCATGATGAACCGTACTATCCCTAACAGGTTCCCCAAAGGTGGGTTATAGCGGCGCTTTGCTTAGGTTTAATAAATACTATTCATTTAGAAAAACGGTTTTATAAATCCTAAGAGACAGAAGGAAACAATTAACCAGTCAAGTTCAGGATTTTGCTACTACTGCCATAGGAATGGACACTTGTGGAAGGACTGTAGGCGCGCAAAAGGCCTGTGCCTAGTTTGCGGCGCATCCGATCATAGAATTGGAGACTGTCCCTATAGAAGCAACTCAGCCCACACACCCACTATCTACCCGAAGCAGCCAGCTATCCAGACTCCTACACCTAGTCTTGCACTCCCAGCACCACCTCCACATGGACCATCCCTACCTAGTCAGGGATCGATGTATCGGCTTACTCAGAAAAATGTGTCGAGACGTCATGCCTCCACCTTAACGGCCTTAGAACCTGAGACTAAGAACCAAGGTAACCCAGGTAACTCCCTCACTTTGACCAAACTATTTTGCAGTATTTCTTCCTTCTAAAAATTTTCATACACTACCAATACTTCTGTCACAAAAGCTTTCTTGAAACTGTTACACATTTCTTTTACAAATTTTGAGGACGAAATTTTTATAAGGAGGGTAGAATGTAACAACCCTAATTTTCTTATACACTTTTTCTATACAAATTTTTTTTCAAAATATTTTTAAAATCCACAAAGGGGTATTTTAGCCTGAGCACAAGATTTAGGTAATTATTTTTGTTTTTAATTACAAGCTACAAGAATGAAATAACTCCATTTTTAGTGTACAAGAAATCACTTTAAAATTTAATGTATACTTGGAGTATTTACTCTTGCTGCTATCATTTTAAGTAATTAAATAACACAATAATTACAAGAAGGAGCTTGTAGCTCATTGGTAATACCTTGCACTGCTGAACCAAGGCACCAGAGTTCGAATCCCATGCCCCACATTTTTTATATATTTTTGTTTTAAATTTTTTTGGGAAGTCAAACGGTCAAACAGCCATAACTCTCAAATTAATGCTGTATACAAAAAATAAAGTACACCATAAATCCCCCCAAGTGAAACCCTACCGTTCGAGCCCCGACTCGGCCCCAACTCGGCCAAGTCTGCCGACGGTTCGGCCGAATCGGCCGGCGCCGCCGGCCGGACTCGGCCGGTTGGCCGAGCCGTCAACACGGAAAAATTCCGTGTTGACTTGGTCAATACCCCTGCATACTTCAATTTTTCAGAACTGTTACCAAATTCCCATTACACCTCTTTTAATCCCAAATTTAATGATATTTTAATGAATTTTTACATTTTTAAATATTTTTTTAATCCAAACCCTAACCCTAGCCTAGCCCTATATAAACACCCCTACTCCCTACCATTTCACCTTACAACTCTAAGTCCACTCTCTCAAATTCTTAAGAGAACTCGGTACAAAGAGCGAGAAGCGAAGCGCTGCCGAAACTGACGACAAATTCCGGCGATCGTACTAGGACCTTCGCGACGTTTTCGACGCACCGACATCCACCACTTTCCTTAGCCTCCTTAGCTCGTCCAAACCCGTAAGTCCCATCTATTCTATCTCTCTTTCCTTTTAATAGAAAAATACGACTTTTTGGAACCCGACGGAAATCGGAACAAACCGATTTCCGATTCGGTTTTTTTTTCTACAAAATTCCACTTGTCACCTAATCCATAATACCTACCTATATTCATGTTGACTATTAATCACATAGAAACCAATTTAAATAAAGTTTCTCACATGAAATGATAGCTTACTTGTAAAATCGTATTCTTTTCATAAAAATACCAGAAAGTTTATTTTTCTTGTTCTAATTAATTCCCTCATTCCTAAACATGTTCATCTTGATAAATAAACTTGTAGAAATCAATTTGAACGAGTTTTCACACATGACATGATAACGTTTTCAAATACCGTATTCTTACACTTAAATACTCTTATGTTTAATTTATCATGTTTAACCCCTAAACATCACAATACCTTAAAATAAGTCACGAGGTAATGACCTACCTCCACACACATGCAAATATAACCTTAATTGATATCGTTAAAATTTAGAATACGAAAATACAAGACTTTGCGCTAAAATACCATATTCTTTATAAACCTTTTCTAAAAGCTTTAAGTTGTACACAATTCTAAAACAAAATCTTCTAAAATGAAAGTACGATTTGTCATGGACATCGATCGTTTATCTAAACTGACTTTGTGGTGTCTAGGCAAGTGTGTCAAGGCTAGTGGTTTTTAATTAGGCCCACTATTGTGGTTCCTTCCCACTTACCTGGCACTTACCTGGCCGCAATTGGCGGTGAAGGGGCGATTTGAGGCTTCTAATGACTTATCGTTTAGACCTTAGAAATAGGCTAGTTGGCTTAGGAAAAACCTAGAAACTAAAATACGGAAAACTACATCTTTTTACAAATAAATACCTCATATTTATAAAACAGTTTTTGTAAATGAATAGTATTTATTAAACCTAAGCAAAGCGCCGCTACAACCCACCTTTGGGGTACCCGTTAGGGATAGTACGGTTCATCGTGCACCCGCGGGCTAGTAGTGCGAGATTCAGACCTCCGCAAGGAGCATTCGGTCTCGAAAGATTTAAAATACGACATTTAAGAAAAAATGAGATTTTGGAAAATAAAATATTTATATAAAATTATTCTTGTATTAATATATATATGATTATCATTTAAACAACTATTTTATCATAAGATAAAGTTTCCACTTTTTCCTAAAAAATTACAAGATTAAAAGTTACATTAAAATACCATGAATTTCAAATAAATCAATATTACAGATTAATACCTTTATTTATGTAATTAGGATAATTTCACTAGAAATAACATAAAATAAAATCACACTCATTATAACTGTAAAGACGAATAATAAATACATGAGGTGTATCTTGAAAACTATACAAAAGTATTTTTACATAAAACCCCCTCAAGTTTTATAAATTGCAATAATGACCCTAGCAAATATAGAACTTCGAATTACATATCTTTTAGTCTGACTCGGGTTTGAGTCTGATTATTTCTGACTTGAATATGATTCAAGTCATTCTATATTCTTTTATATTCCAACTCAATATGAACACATGAATCCCAGAATCCAGTTAACATTTTATATAACTTGACTGAACCGAACCATGGATATTACTTTTACATGTTTCCCAGTATTCCATTTACATGACTCTACGGTTATAACCGTTTCCTGATATCATGGTCTCGGTCAGTCAGTCAGTCAATCTTACAATCAATACAATTTTACGAGATAACAATACCAACAAGACATCGCGGGGTTTAAGGGGTAGATTGGTACGGAAGATGTTAAAGGTGGCACGAGGTGGTCAGATTAATACACCTAACCTGAATCCCATTGCTGTTGTACCGTGGCATAACGGTTCCTTGTACTATACGTGCCCTAGTCTCTGGCAAGTGAGACTCCTCTCGTATACACTGGTATCCTTCTGTACCAAGCTACAACAACAGCGTTAACACCATACTACTATAATATGACAATACAATACGACATTAAAAGCTACTCTCTCTCTCTCTCTTACTCTCTGTCTATTTCTTCCTTATCTTTGGGACTTACCGAGCGACCTGTTCGCTGACGACATTCTATTTCTTTCTTTTTTGAATGTCGTCAGGTGCGTTGGACCAAGCTGAGATCGAGCCCACCGGTGAAGATTTGGAGCAGTTCCAGGAAGATCCCGAGCTCTAGATATTGTACCTTGTTCTTTCCAGTATTTTCATTTTCTGTTATGCCATTGTTTAGGCATCGCTTTTCATTTCAGTTATATTTTCTTTTCATGCATTGTACAAAGAATGTTATTAATAAAAGTTGCTGTTATTCCTATATCATTCGTTTCTTGTGATTTACTTTATATTGCTTAGTTACGCTTAGCGTATGTACTTCTGAGTATATACGTAGCGGGCCTCGTCGCGTCCACTTCCCCGTACACTGGGAAGCGGGGCGTGACAGATGATCCCATATCCATTGGTGTTTGACATCAGAGATAGTATGCGGGTGCTCAGTGGAGACTGGGTACACTGAACGGACTCGCCGAGAACTCCCAGATGGTATTATACCTCACGTCAGATGGCAGTTCTCTGGTGACACTGGTACAGCTTAGTCTGTTGACCCGAGATCGTCATAGAGTCTTGTGTGTCTCCCACTGTGCTTTGATTTCCACCCTACCACGGCTCTATTGAGTCGTGCAAACAGGTGGTTTTTGGGTACAGTCCAGATTCATATGGAGGCAATGAGCGATAGGAGGGGATTCGTCTCTCCCGGTATTGGGGGTTGATGTTGCTCTATGCTCGACTGGCCATAACTGGAAATCCCTGGGCAGGGTTGCACTGATTTACTGGTAAGTGTTATCAGTAGTTTCATGCGTGTTATGGACCTTACATCGGCATGACTTATCAAGCTACTGGGGTCTGACATTTACCACCCCTAGACGAGATATGCGACATATCAGACGAACAGACCGGACTGTACGGTAAGTGTTGCTGGTTGGATTCATAGGAGTGTGAGCGGGCTTGCTCGTTGATCTTCTGATCGCTCAATACCCGGGTGGCCGTTACGTTTAGCAGACCGCTTGCGGCTTGTGGGTGTTTGATATGATCATCACCTGCTGCCGGCGTATTGACGAGTCTTTAGAGTCCTACACAGAGGTTTCCTGGCTCAAGCGAAACGAAATAGGAGCGCATATGAGATATGTGCGGGACCGAGAATAATACCAGTATGCGATACTGGATTCTATTCTTGCGATTTGTATCATCGGACGGTTATATAAGATATAGCCGGGTTACCGAATCAAATGTTGATTCGATATATTGATACACTTGATATTAGTCGGTTATATGCGGTATGACCGGATCATTAAATCAAGTGTTGATTTAATGATTTAATGTATAATTATATATTTGATATATTACTTTACATTAACTAGTATTGGTTCACTTAAGATTATTTTCTCACTTGATTGTGCACATTGTATATATGATATATGTTTGTGCACTAGTTTGTATCATGTTTGATGATACATGCAAACTTGGGTGTGTGTTTGGATAACACCATGTTTAGGAAAATGGTTAGGGTTTTATTCTTTTTATTTATTTTATTAAAACAAAATGGTGGTGGCTTTTCTCACTTTGGCTTGAAGCTTCATGAAGCTTCATAGCATCTTTGACAAAGTCTAAGCTATTTTGTTTTACCCTTTGACCTAACCATTTACCTAAACTATGGTTTACTCTCCACAAAAGTAAACTAACCCATGGTTGCTATATGATAAGAATCACTTGATTTATTATTTTCAAGAATTCATTATTCATTTTCTTTTCTCCTTCTTCTTCTTCTTCATGAAGAGAAGAAAACATTCTTGAAAATTTCCAAGTGATGAATCCAAGTGAGAAATCCAAATCCAAAGTGAACCCACTTCCTATTTCTTCATCCTCTACCACTTGCCATGTAGTAGTGTGTGTTATTTTCATAAGTTTTATGACCAAGTGAAGATGGAGCTTGATCTTGAGTTGCCTCGACGTAGATCATCTTCGGCATCGAAGTCGACGACCTAGCCCGATCATTTCTCCGACGAAACCAACGCTAGAGTCCAGGATCCCGATGGTCGCAGCGGAGGGATGTCATCACGGAGCAAAAGAAGTGGAGGACCGGATCTACAAAGGTTGTAGTCACATTCACTTTCAAGTAAAGTTGTTTGCTTGCATAGTTTCGCCTTACCTCTAGTTAACGATCTAGTATTAGGGTTTCTCGGCACATAAAATTTGAATTGGACATGTTTGATCAGTTGTAGAACCTCTTGGGTGTGCCTAGGAACCCTACAGGTCTATGTTTCCTTATGAGAAAAATTCAAGTTTTTACCTATTCCGTCTCCCCGAAAATACCGGGGTGGGTAACATAGACCTTTCAGTGGTATCAGAGCCTAACTAAACAACAACTAACATGTTAGCAAAGTCGTTAGAACTTCGATCACGGGAAAAATCCCGAAAACACACCAAAACTTGTATTTTCTGTCGATTTTTAAAACAGGCCTAAAAATATTTTCAGTGACATGAAAAATACAAGCAGGCTTTTTAGAGAAAACTGTAGAAATTTAGGTGCCTGAATCGTTCATAAGACCGCGGATCCGCGGCCGATCCAAGCAATCCGCCGTGGATCCGCGGCTGAGTCAACTCGGCCACGCACCAAAATTCTTCTGGGGTTCTCTGTGTTGGTTTAGTGTATTCTGGGATGTTTTGTTTCTGCCCAGATTTGTCAGAGTACTGGATTTTACTTGGGGTACATTCAAATACAGTTTTTGATCAAAGTTCTATAAACTTTAGCTAATTGGATTATATCTGTAATGTGATATATGTACTGAACGTCTACTAATAGCTATACATCAATTAGTGGGGGTTGTACATATCTATGATCTGTGATGTTGGATTGTGTAAATGAACTTGTTGGATCGTCGTGGATGAATAGCCGGGGATGTGAGATGAGTGTTTATTTATCTTTCATTTGTTGTAAATTGTAAATTGATGTAATATTATTTTATGGTCGCATATCCGGGTTGAGGTTGTAGCCACCATTGTATATTATTTCTTTTACTGTTTTTGCTCCTAGGATAGACCCAAGGTGGGGTGCACAAACTACCGGGTACTTTGAAGTGCCGAGTGGCCTACTCACGTTGTTGAGGGAGGTTGCTTCACTTCAGGTATTTGGCGGGTAGTTTTCCGCACCCGTAGGGGTCTAGGGTGGGGTTTGGCTATTCATCACGACCGTGTAATCCGTCTTTCATTGCAGGCTTGAACGAAATACGGATTCCTAGCATATCCAATGTGTTCATCTGTGGTCTGGAATGACTATCATTGCGTCTGACGAATGTATATATCTATATATGATATCTATTAGACGTTGCTTATGTTTTGCATCCGCGCTAGTCCAGCCCCCGCTCTGTCGTTAGTTAAGTAACCTAACGGGTGATGACGGGGCCCCGTGGCGAATGCGGATGGCATAAGCGTACGTTATATTTTCGTTGTTTTCTGCAATGGTAGGATTAACTGATGGGACGCATTATATTAATGCAAAGAAAAACAAACCTAAAAGATGTTGTTGGAACAATTTTCAAAAAGCTGTTATTGTAAGGACGTTCTCTTTTGTTTTGCACAGAGGTATTCGGTTATGAATATCCAGCACCTCATTCGACAAGACAAGGGCCGAGATCTCTTCATCGGGAGTGACCCCTTGGACAGAGGTTTGCGTCAGGGTAATAACATCACTATAGTCGATTACTTTGTTTTGCATCGTGGTATTCAGTTTGGAATATCCTGCAGCTCATTCGACGAGGAAAGAGCTGAGATCCCTTCACAGGGAGTGACCTCTTTAGCAAAATTTTTCGCCGTTATATATTTTAAAAGGAAATCAGGTTCCTTCAACGATATCAAGTTCATTACGTTAACGGGTTTTTCGCCAAAAATCCAGCCGTAGCCTTCCGTCATTTCCTACAAGCACTACTTAGTATTCGAGCTACGTATTTTTGGCATTGTCAAGGCGTAGTGATCGGTAGCTGAGTATTGCTTGTTTGCAGCTTTATTTTCATATTATTTAGGACAGTCGCATAGCTATGTTGGCATTGTCAAGGGATATGCGGGTGGGTCTAAGTTAATCAAGATAATGACGTGCCGAACTTGACTAGTGGTTTATGATATGTTGGCATTGTCAAGGTCATAAGCCGTTAGGGGAAAAAACCACATCGGGAGTTTCAAACATACAGGAAACTTGCAGATTTAGCATACCTTCTGGAGTGTGGTGACTAGAGTGGATTCCATCTAGGCCATCACACAATGATAGCTGGATCCCGATCCCACTGATGAGTTGGATTACTCTCGGGAGATTATTTCACTTAACAATCAATGCTATAAACCAAGTAGGTGTCTAGAACGGTGTTAGCGAGGCTACGCCTCCAGGGAAAAGAGCTTATATAATTAAGGAACTTCGCGAAAGCGTTGGAAAACCTCCCTCGAAGTACCAACACTAGCCTGGCTGAAAGGTTAAGCAAGTATTGTGACGTGCGATTAATCCTGACTGATTCTTCTTTTTAGGTTTGAAGATGAATTTGAGGAAACAGTGGGAGCCATCCTGATTAGATAAATTAATAAACCAATCTAATCTTGCAAGAGCGCACGCTGAGTTGTTTCTTTTCTCTCTCTCCAGGTAGCAACCATTTCACGCCCTAATCAAGATAATAAAATGTATCGCTTGACCGATCCGAATTCTTATTCGGGGATGGAGAACGTCAGTTCGGCTCTAACTTACGACAACAATCATAAGTATGAGCAAGGGAAAGAGAATTGTATGGATTCCAAGGAGACCCAGTTGAAGAAGAAGCATAATTTTGCATCTGCTTCAGGTGTTCTTGTAATTGAGAACTGCTTTTCGGTCAGCCCTACCTCCTGGGTACTTGATACTGGATCAGGATCTCATATCTGTAATTTATTACAGGGACTGAGAAAAAGTAGGAAAGTTGCACCTGGTGATATGTCCCTCAGAGTAGCGAACGGAGCACAAGTTAATGCTGCAGCCTTCGGTGAATATCACCTAGTGTTGCCAAATGGCAATACTATGATTTTGAACAATTGCTACTATGTACCTTCCATGGTTTGCAACATCATATCAGTTTCTTTACTTGATAAAGATGGATATAATTTTGTTCTTGATAGAAATATCATGAACATCTACCTTGATAAGGTACCGGTTGCAGAAGGTACACTGTATAATGGTATCTATGTTCTAAATCAGAATACAGTTCTCAATGTACAAAACACACGCAAGAGTAAGAGTTCAGATACGAACGAATCCTACTTGTGGCATTGTAGACTTGGTCATATCGGAGAGAAAAGACTAAGTAAGTTGCATAAATATGGACTCTTGAATACGTTCAAATTTTTATCTTATGAAACTTGTCAGTCTTGTCTCAAAGGAAAGATGACCAAATCTCCGTTCACCGGACATGGAGAAAGGGCAGCAGAGCTCTTGGGACTCATACACAGTGATGTGTGTGGTCCAATGTCTATACATGCAAGGGGAGGGTTCTCGTACTTCATCACATTCACTGACGATCTCTCTAGGTTCGGATATGTGTATCTCATGAAACACAAATCTGAAACTTTTGAGAAATTCAAAGAATTCAGAAACGAAGTAGAGAACCAGACTGGCAAAAGTATCAAGATCCTCCGGTCTGATATAGGAGGGGAGTACTTAAGCACGGAATTCCTAGATTACTTAAAAGAGAATGGAATTCTCTCTCAGCTTACTCCTCCGTACACACCACATCACAACGACGTATCGGAGCGGAGGAACCGCACCCTATTGGACATGGTTCTCTCCATGATGAGTAATGCTGAGTTACCTCTTTCATTCTGGGGACTTGCGCTAGAAACAACAGCGTACTTGCTGAATCAAGTTCCGTCTAAATCTGTGCCTAAGACTCCATATGAAATATGGAGTGGTAAAAGACCATATCTTGAACGTATTAAGATATGGGGTTGTCCGGCCTATGTAAAGGTACAAAATCCGGACAAGCTTAAGGCGCGATCAGTTTTGTGCAAGTTTGTGGGATATCCTAGAAATTCTCTGGGATATCTGTTCTACCACACTGAGGAACAGAAGCTGTTTGTTGCTCGTCGCGCCACCTTTTTAGAGTGGCAATTTCTTGCAAAAGAAATAAGTGGGAGCACGGTGGAACTCGATGAAATATCAGATCCACAAACTCAAACTGAGGATTTAGTAGAACCAGAAAATTCAATAGACCCAGATGAACCTCAGCCACTCTGCAGATCTGGTAGGATTTCTCATCCGCCCGAGAGATACTACGGTTTTCTCATAGACGGGGATCGAGAGGATTGCATCTTGGAAGAAGATGACCCTACCAGTTTCAGTCAGGCCATTATCAGTAGGGACTCTGATAAATGGCTGGATGCTATGCGATCCGAAATGGAGTCCATGTACACCAATAAAGTGTGGGCCTTGGATATTGCTCTACCTGGGGTAAAACCCGTTGGTTGCAAATGGATCTACAAAAGAAAACTTGGTGTAGATGGGTTGGTGGAAACCTATAAGGCTAGACTCGTAGCAAAAGGTTTTCGTCAAAGACCTGGTGTGGACTATCACAACTTTTTCTCTAGTGGCTTTGTTCAAATCCATCCAGATCCTACTTGCCATTGCTGCCTTCCATGACTATGAAATCTGGCAGATGGACGTAAAAACGGCTTTTCTAAACGGCAATTTGGAAGGGTGCGTTTATATGGATGAGCCAGAAGGTTTTGTAGACAGTGGAAGCAGCGGGAAGGTGTGCAAGTTGCTTAAATCCATTTATGGATTAAAGCAGGCATCGCGGAGCTGGAACATCTGTTTTGATGAGGCAATCAAGGAATTTGATTTCATCAAGAACGAAGATGAACCTTGTATCTATAAGAAGATTGTAGGACGAACTGTCGTATTCCTAGCTTTGTACGTGGAAGACATTCTTTTGATAGGAAATGATGTTCCTATGCTACAATCGGTCAAGCTATTCTTGTCACAACGGTTCTCCATGAAGGACCTGGGTGATGCCACATGCATACTGGGGATCAGGATCTACAGAGATAGACCCAAAGATTATTGGGACTTTCGCAGTCCTGGTACATAGAGACCATACTAAAGAGATTTAGTATGGAAGATTCCAAACGCGGTAATATACCAGCATTGTATTGAATCACCCTCTCCAAGAAGATGTCTCCCAAGACCGACGAGGAGAGGGTTCGCATGAGTATTATACCCTACGCTTCGGCGGTAGGATCTATAATGTATGCGATGCTTTGTACAAGGCCAGATGTAGCTTACGCACTAAGCGTGGTGATCCGGTATCAGTCAGACCCAGGTGAGAACCACTGGACGGCAGTGTAGAATATTCTCAAGTACCTGAGAAGGACTAAGGAGATGTTCCTGGTTTACGGTAATGGAGACCTCAGGGTCGAGTTCTATACCGATTCAAGGTTCCAGAGTGACAAGGATGACAGCAAGTTTGTCTCGGGTTTTGTGTTTACCCTCAACTGAGGGGCGGTATGTTGGAGGAGTTCCAAACAGGATACCGTCGCAGACTCGACGATGGAGGCTGAATACATTGCTGCAAGCGATGCAGCAAAAGAGGCGGTCTGGATGAAGAAGTTCATTAGTGAACTTCAGGTGGTTCCGTCTATTGTTGACCCAATACCTTTGTATTGCGATAACAATGGGGCTATAGCTTTAGCGAAGGAACCAAGGTCCCATCAGAAATCCAGACACATCTTAAGGCGGTATCACCTGATCAGGGAGATCATTGATCGCCAGGAGATCGAGGTACGGAGAGTGGACACAAAAGACAATACGGCGGATCCATTCACAAAGGCCTCCCCTCAAACACTGTTCGAGCGACTTTTTGAGCTATTGGGTATGCGGTACGCCAGCAGCTGGCCATAGAGCAGACGTTGGGTATGCGGTACACCAATTACTGGCCTTTAGTGCAAGTGGGAGATTGTTGGATATGTATGCCCTAGAGGCCATTATTGTATAGTACTAGTTTGTATAATACATTTTGGAAGCTTGGGATATATATATATATATATATATATATATACTGGTTTACGACAGTCTTGCTCAATACAGTAGTATGCTACTTGGTTTGTTTCTATCTTAATATATGTATATGTTTCTTTTAACATATCGCTAATATATATTGATGGAGCCCTTAGAATCTTTGCTTGACTACCGGCGTTGTGACGGCGATCACACTAGTGGGGGCTGGGTAGTCTATAAGCACATCCTTATACAGGTCCCTAGTCGTAGGATTATCGAGACAGGGCATCGATACTCCAGAGTAGACTGGTGCATACGCTTCTCGTCCTAGCAGGGGAGATGGTCTGTCCCACAACCATCAGTATGTCGTACTGAAGATAGTATGCAGGTGCTCGTTAGTGTAAGTCTACGGTAGCGCTCCGGCCGTCTGTCCGAGGCCAAAATGCGGAAACGAAAACTTTTTCAAAACTAGAAACCGGCGCTATCGTATACCTTAAACCCGGATCGAACCATTAACCTACAACTAGCAACTAGAGAAAGGGTTGGAAAGCTATACCGATCGATCCGTGTCCTTCGGTCTTTAGCCACCATCCTAAGCTCCTCCCGGCATCTCCGGCCTCGATCTCCTCGTCGGAAAGGGCACCACATCTTCGAGTCTTTTTACAGGCTCCCACTTCATCCGAAGCAACTCGGGCACGAAGTTCGCTAGCCGACGTGTCCAAGGCGATGTAGAGAATGTGTGTCATCACTTTGTCTCTTGAGGATTTAGTGGATGCCATTAGTGAGGATATAATGAGCTCAAGAAAGAGGAGGAGGAAGAAGAAGCTTTCCTCTCTTTTTCTTTTGTTGAGATGATAAAAATGAGAGTGAGAGTGTTAGCTAGAAAATACAAGAGCTAACCATGAGGTTATGGCTGCCCTTTCTCTCTCTCCCTCTCATTTCAACACTCAAATCCATCAACAATGTGACATATGCACAAGTAAAGAGACCATGAATCATCACTTGTGCATGTGTCACAATTAATGCACCTAATCATGATTATGAGCTCATTATTTCCTTATGCAAACATTAATCCAAATGTTTGCAACAATAAAAAGAGAATGGCATCTACTAAAGTAAACTCGTGACTGATCACAAGAGTACCCCTCACCTGTATATACATACCTTCATCCACATTCCGACCGAATGCGAATGCGATGAGACTAAATTAACCCAACAAATCTAATACTAGGATCCGGCTTAAACCAAAGCCCACTAGTATGATCCGTCCGATCATGATCCGTGCACTGCTGCACATATATGATCGAACCCTGCCATATATCATACGGCCTCTACAACGTTTCGCCCGAAACTTGAAAACTGTCTGTGGGGGACTCTAAAGACTCGTCAATACTTTGGCTGTGGATTTAACCACTAGCTCGTCAGTGGTACTAGCTGTACGTAACGGGATACCAGGTATTAACCAAAAGGGAGGTCGATGAGCGAACTCATCCTGACACCCTACCGAGCCTGTCAGTGATAATATCCGTACAGTTCGGTCCGTTCGTCTATAAGCATTGCATGGCGGGCCTAGGGGGTTGGTAAAAGTCAGACCCCCAAAAGCGGTACAAGTCATGTCGGAGTGTAGCCCAGAACACCCTGAGATACTACTGGAATACCTACCAGTAAATATCCTGCCTTGGCCAAGGACTTCGTGTAATGGCTCTCCTAGACATAGCGCGATCTCACCCCCAATACCGGGAGAGACAAAACCCCTGCCGATCCGCTCACTGCCTCCATATGGCTCGGGACTGTACCTAACTAAAACCTGTTTGCACGACTCCTTTGAGCCGTGGCAGGGTAGTAATCAAAGCACAGTGGGAACTCACACGAGACAAATGACGATCTCAGGTCGATGAACTAACCTGTACACATGTCACCAAGGAACTGCTATCTGACGTCAGGTATAATACCAACTAGCATGTTCCCGGCGAGTTCTGTCCGGTGTACTCATAACCCAATGATCACCTGTATACATCTTAGGTGATCCAAGTGACACCAATAGCTTGTGAGACCGGCCACCGCCCCTCGTCGGGGTCTCGACTGTATACACTAGTCTACTAATGGAGTATCGATGCCCAGTCTCGAAACTCCCACGACTATGGACCATTTAAGGATGTGCTTATAGACCCTAGCTCCCACGTATATAATCGCCATCATACTGCTGGTAGTCAAGCAAGAATCCTAAGGGCTCTATCAATGTGTAATAACGACCTATAAAGTCACCTAAAGCAGTACACGATGATAAAGATAAACATGATAACATACTATCATCTCGAGTAAGACTATCCTACCGGCATAGGTCCTCCCTCAATCATTGCAATCACGTGCCTGTGATCCAATAATTGACTCTGAGGGCACTATATCCAACAATCTTCCACTTGCACTCAAGGCTAATTATTGCGATGTCGCATACTCACAGCCCGTGTGATACCGAACACCCAACTCCTCTACTAGCCAGTCTCACAAAGCCCGTTTGCGAAACTATTTCGTTCGAAGAATAGCCTCAGTGAGTGGATCCGCCTTGATGTTTTCTTTCTATGTCTCTCTTTATCTCAAGTTCGCGGAGAAAGCCATCTCCCGAAATGAGCAATACTTGTCTTAGAATATGTCTGGATATCTGATGCGACCTAGTTCATAAATGAACTCCAAATCCAAACTTCTTAGACTGTATTGTCAATCGAATTTAATCAGTATCCTGCGTTATGCCTCCCTCAGTGTCCGCTTGGATCACCTGTCCAAACTACTGCCCCTCGTCAGAGGGAAAACTACAACTCTGACAGTCACTCTGTCATCCAGGTCACCTTGGAAGCCTGGAATGATAACTGTCTTCTAAAAGAGGCTGCTGTTATCATATCCCTAGAACATCCACTTATGTTCTAAAAATGCTTCCGAACGTTTCTCCAGGATAGGATTAATATCAACTTACTGCATCTCTTTCTAAAACAATATCTGGTGTGGTACTTGACATCTCATGATTGACTCAATTGCCTAAGCAAGTGATCTGCTAATCATGCACATCTCTCTCCCTTTTAGTCTGTAAGACACCTTTAGAGAGGGTGACTCCATCACATGCAGGTACACCACCATGCCAGGAGTCATCCATTCTAAATACCTTTAGAATGTTGTCTAAGTACCCTGATTGGGACACTTCCCAAATCTAGATCTAAAACCATAGATCTAGTAACCAGAATGTCTGATATAATATCCAAGTCCTTTGTGGAGAAATCACCGTGTGACAACCAAAGTATAACCGATCGTAGTATAGGAATTTCACTTCCTACTCTGTGTATGTTATCCAAATACCAGGACATCACACCCTACTACCTTCTTAACAGATCCATCCCCTATTCTGATGAAGTCAAACCTATGACTGTTGTTCCCCTCCGAATGGCGGCCGACGATGCGAGGACGTCTTGCCTGAGATTCGGGGCAGATGCTATTTGTTTTTATCCGTCTACCTCTCCGAAGATGCCAAGTTGATTTATGGCACCGTGTATCGGAGGTTTAGACGGATGCGGCCGATGTAGCAGACTTCGTCAGATTCCCCCTCGCTTGAGGGGTTTTTGATTGTGGTGACACTCTTCCCTGCAGGCGCAAGCCCCTGCAGTTAATTACGCTACCGCATCGCGGTAACAACTTTCTCCTTCTCCAGAATTTTACTTCGTGTCGTGTGTGTTTGTTTTGTTTGTGGTTGTCCATGGATTGTATATGGAGACTAAGCGATGTCGTCGCCCGTAGGACGTGGATTAGTCCAAATCCGTATTTACTTAGATTTTGGTTTGGTGTTTTGGTTCAAGGATACGTTAGCCGTATTTAGGCTAAGATCGACTTAAACGTTTGTTAAGGATACGTTAGTCTGATTTGAGACTAAGATCAACTTAACGGGATCGTTTGGATCCGACAAAAGAGCATTTGGGGACTCTATTGTTCCAGTTTAGGGATGTGGTGGTCCATCGCCAGTTTAGGGACGTGGTGGTCCATGTTCCAGTTTAGGGACGTGGTGGTCCATCGCCAGTTTAGGGACGTGGTCCATCATTAGTTTAAGGACGTTTCGGTCCAACATTAGTTTAAGGACGTTTCGGTCCAACATTAGTTTAAGGACGTTTCGGTCCAACATTAGTTTAAGGACGTTTCGGTCCATGAGTTTAAGGACCCCGCAGTCCATATTGATGTGTAGTCGTCAGGACCCGTCACCTCTCTGACGTCGTTGAAGGATTACAACGATGGGTGTCAGAGGAGTTCGGAGATGTACCCTCGAACCGGTCGTAAATTGATTTAGGGAGCAGCCGTGCTCAATCAATTTAATTTGAGGACTTATGGCCATGACTGGGCTAAGTCCAGTTTCAAGATTCTTTTGTCTTTGGCTTATTGGACCTGTGCTAGGCCCTTGCCCTTTTACTGTATTATTTTTCTTTATTTTGGTTGGGCTCTGTCTCTTTTTTAAAATGCATAGCATTTTTGATTAGGCCTGTTAGGCCATTTAATTGGGCTCTATCACTTTTCTTAATAATGCAGAGCATTAAATACTCTGACAGTGCCCCACGTGGCTTGTCAGGCGCTTTGCGCCAATTAATAAGCGCAAGCGCTCGTGGAGGTGACACGTGTCACGCTTTGGTGAGCGCAAGCACAACAGCGCAGTGCGCTGCGTCAGTGGGCTGCGCTGTTGCACTGCTGACACGTGGCGCTTCCTGACGGCTTGCGCAATAGTGTAGTTTTGGAAAGTGCTGGGCACTGTTAACCTGAGAATCTTTTAGATTCAGAACCAATGGTTCATAAAAAGAAGTGCAAAGCACTGTTTGTTTTCTTGATCTAATTTAAATCAAAGAAAACAAGTTCTTCTTATTTTTCTTACCTCGGGAAACCAATGGTTCATAGAAAAGTGCAAAGCACTTATTATTATTTATTTTTCTTTTTATTAGAGATCCTTGATCTTGTTCTCAGATCAATGATCTGTTCATAAGAGAATTTTCTCTTTTTCTAAAGGTTTTTACCTTTTTTGTTCTTGAGGATTTCTCTCCAATTCTTCAGAGTTCTCTCTGTTTAATTTTTCACAAAATGTTGATGCCTTTGAATTGAGGTCTAGGGTCCTTTTTATAGTGCCCATAAATTAGTTAAAGAGATATTTCTCTGAGTGGTTTGGGGAATTTTCCCCACCGTTGGATCTTTGATCCAAGGGCTTCTGTTTTACAGAAGAAAATCTTCTTGTTTTAACAAGAACATAAAGATTTCTTTAAAATCTTAATCCTGTTTGGCGCAAATGCCCCTGCGCTTGACACGTGTCGCGCAGCGCAACTGTGCTAGCGCAACCGTGTTGACACGTGTCGCGCAGCGCAAAGCGAAGCGCAACTGCGCTAGCGCATCTGCGCTGACACGTGTCGCGCAGCGCAACTGCGCTAGCGCATCTGCGCTGACACGTGTCGCGCAGCGCAGTGCTTACGCAACTGAAGCGTTGCTTCCTCTTGTTTTTTAATAGAGCTTTGCTCTGATTGGGTGCGCTGCCTCGGGCACTGCGCTGACGTATCAGCACCTGACACGTGGCGCGTTGCGCCCAGGATTTGAAGCGTTGCTTCAAAATTTGAATTTTGAATTTCAACAGAGCTTTGCTCTGATTGGGGGAAACAAATGCCCCCCCACCGTTGCGCTCACATGGCGCGCACGTGAGTGCGACGGTGGCAAGATTCCAACTGTTGGATCAAAGGGTGGTCTGAAGGGGCGCATGCGCCTATAAATAGGACCCTTGGTCCTTGGTAATTTTTTACCACTTTCAAGAATTTGAATTTCAGAGCCTTGCTCTTGTTTGAGAATTTTTAGAGCCTTGCTCTCGTTTCTTCCCAAGAATTTCAAATTTCAGAACTTAGAATCACTTTTAGGTAAAATTAAATTAAATTAAATCGAATTTAATCAATAGAGTCTTGCTCTCATAGATCTTTGATCTAAAGAAAACTCTTTTGGGGTTTCATCAACAGAGCCTTGCTCTCAAAAGTTCATAGATCTACAGAGATCTTGTTCATGGGTTTTAACCCATGAACAAAGCCTTGCTCATGGATCAAATGCAGATCTCTCTCTTTTTTTATCTGAAAATGGAGAACCCCTAAAAGTTTTCATGGATCTTTAAGATCCCAAATTTTTAATCCTTAGGAGTTACAGTTTTCATCATTATTATAGAGCTAGGCTGTTTTTAGGAAATTTTATTCCCTTGAGACCAAAATTTGACAAATGTCACTATAGGGATTTCCCATCAATGAGGGTATTCTCTTGGAGATCCTTTCTTTAATTGACAGTCTCATCCAATGATGGGGCTGTCTTATTAAATGATGCACTGTCATCCAGATTTTGTGGGCCCCCATTTGGTCCCCCACCCACTGTATTGCAGCGTGGTGTAAATTTTAAAATGTTGAGCGTTGGAATATTATAACACTGACGGCTAATTTTGTCTCTTCGCAGGAAATATGTCTGCCAACTCGTCTTTTCCGTTTGTTCGCTCGGAGGGAGGGTTTCCCCAGGCACCGGTGGACCGCGTGGTGCTCGTCCTCATCAAGGATCATGACCCCGAGCACAAGAGCCTCCACTTGTGGGGTAAATGGTACAATGAGATCATCCAGGGTCGCCGAAGTTTCGGTTTCTCCACGCCGTCTGAGCCAACGTCTTCACTCCCCTACGCAGATGAACCCCCGGTGAAGTATGCCGCGGAGGTTAAAAATTGGAATTCGGATGACCTTCTCCAGCCTGCGATTGGTGCTATCCCTGTGCAGCCGCCGCCAGCAATAGATATTTTAGGAAGGCTAATTTTTCAGGGTGAAGCACGCCCTTGGGGACAGGCTTATAATATTGGATTGCTCCCGCGACCGCCTGCCGGATATTTGCAATGGGCCCGGTACATCCTATCAGCGAAGATGACTCATCTGATGAGAATTGGTTTGTACTCGGCCATTTACGTCTCACTCTTTGAGTATCCTTCTCCTCCAACATGGTGGGTTAAGGCTTTTATCGTGCAATGGAACATCCCCACCCACACTTTCCTGATGACGGACCGGGAAGTCTCTATCTCCTTGGAGGAGTTTGCTGAAATCTCGGGTCTGCCGATGAGAGGAGAGCTTTACGAGGAGCTGCTTCCTCCCGATGAATACGTCTTTGCCACCAAGCCGCCGGTGTTTGACCTGACGCCAGAGAACGCTATTCAGCACCAGTACCCAGGCTTAGTTAAGGTGCTGGAGATCTATGAAGGACTCTATTTGGAATCGGGCGTCTGGGGCATAAGTTTTGCAGATTTTATTGCCCGCTTCGTTCGACCGGAGTTCCTATCGGAGCGGAGCAAGAAGTTTGCCCAGCTCGACGACCTTTTTGGGTTCGGTTTGGATCATCGACCCGCGTCGGAGGATGACCACAAAGACTTTTATCTCCCTAGTGCCGCCGTCGTCCCTTTTTCAGAAATTGTCGTCCCAGGCATGGATAAGGAGACCTTT
Source organism: Agapanthus africanus (assembly GCA_030015575.1). Classification (NCBI taxonomy): domain Eukaryota; kingdom Viridiplantae; phylum Streptophyta; class Magnoliopsida; order Asparagales; family Amaryllidaceae; genus Agapanthus; species Agapanthus africanus. The sequence continues at coordinate 544,464,389 of JASDDO010000014.1, read as the reverse complement.
TTTGTAGGGTTCCTGGGCTTGTGGCTGTGCAACTTTGCGCTCCCTATGCACCCGCGCCACATGCGGCCATCTGTTTTCTATCCAACGCATCGGATGGTGGCTGGTTTGCAGTTGTCAGTAGGAATCGCTGGGCTGGCTTACCTTTATAATGGACTTAGCGTAGCGGCGGACGCTAGTGAGCCTGGGGTGCAACCCGCCAACTTCCCGATGCACTATTTTACCTCTTGGATGGAAATGCACGTGCATGGAATGTTCGGCGCCCATAAGATTCCTCCCTTCTTTGAGAGATGCAGACTCCCGAGGGTCATACGGTTGGTCGGTGCTTCGATCGTAGTTGCACCTCCGCGGGAGGCTAGGGGACTGCTCCTTCGACCACGCCTGGTTGGAGCGAAGACTTCTTTCTTGGATAAGGTCATAACAATAGGCTCAGAGACCACCAAGTCAGTTGTGTCACTATGCGATGACTTTAAAGACGGGGCTTCCATATTGAAGGCTCGGGAAATCCTCCATCTCTACTCTATTCGGCCGGGCTACTTGGTGTTCAGGAAGAATGAGACAGCACTCTTTATGAGGTATAATCCGCACCGGTTTGCCCAGCAATCGAGCTACAATCAAGGGATCCCAATGGAAGCTTTCTTAGAAAAGCCCGTGGTTAGCCCAGAGGGGATAAAGAACGCGATGCACCACTTCATGCGGCTTAACACGGGTTCTTATTTCTTCATTAGCGAGCCAAGCTGCGTCCCCAAGATCTTCAACGTGTACGTGGCTTGGTATGCGCATGCTATGGGTCTAGTTATCCAAATGGAAAAATGCATGCTGGTCGACCGCAAGGGTGCGCCTCCTGGCAGCGATTGCAAGGCTCCCCTGAAGCCGAGGACCCCGGTCATTCCTCCATTGAAGGGTGCTGGAATTGGACCTCCGCACGGATTGCCGCTGCGCGATATTGTGGATGCGCCACCAGCCCCCCGTGCTCCAGCGGAAGTGGTAAAGGTGGTATCGCCGAAGTCCGGCGGAGGCGCGGATATCGGGACCCGCCGCCCCAAGGTGTCTGCCAAGCGCAAATCAGCCCCAGGTGCATCTAAAGCCAGCGGGCAAAAGAAGAAGAAGTCGCTCCTCTCACTTGATGCGATCCTCGGTTTAGAGCCTGAGGCCCCTCTTACCGAAGGAATAAGCGAATATGGCAGCAATAAGGGCTTCTCGGTAGACCCCGCAGATACCGATTTGGCGGCTGCTATTGCAGCTTTTGAGCGATCAGCGAGGCTCGAAGCGATGTTGAGTAAACTTGCTGAGTCAGGTAACCATTAGTTGCTTTCTTCGTCATTTTATCACACATTTTTTTATCATTGTTTTTGATTAATGTTTTCTCCTTTTTTAAACAGGGGTCAATACCGAAGAAGCCATCGCTGCTTCTTTGAGAACCTTATAGGAGGAAGAGAATAAGCGTGCTTTAATGGGCGTTGGTACGTATCGCCTTATCAGAAATTTTTGTCTTCTTCTCTAATGGCCAATCTAACCTCCTTCCTTTGTTTCTTTGCAGGGGCTGCGCCAGCTGATGTGGGGACTATCCCCGGATCCTCTACTGAAGTTCCAGCTTCCTCGGGGCTGCCGCGGGAGCCTCAACTTGACAAAACGACGAGGGATGCCTTGAAAAATTTGGAGGCATCCCTGTTCACGGACGAAGACGCCTCAATGAGAGAGGCTCTGGTGAGGTCCGTATCAACGGCTCGGGAGGAGATGAAGCGGCTGAGGCGCGAGGCGAAAGTGCGTAGGGCTGCTTTGGCCACGGGAGCGGGCCCAAGCACCATTATCCTCTTTGCTTCTCCTTCTGAAGAGCTCCCGGCCGGTCTATCTACCGCACGCAGACAGGTAGCGCGTGCGGTTCGGGAAGCTAATGACAAGTCCACTTCGGGTAATTTTTCTTTCAGAATCTTGTTGTAAGAATTATAAAGCCGTCGGTTCTTATATTTTCTATCCTGCAGGGCCAAGTCAGACCGAGGGGGAGGCGGAGACCGTCGAACCCAAGGAAACAGTGGAGGAGGCACCGGCCGAACCCGAGACGACAGTAGGCAACGTCGCCAGGGTTATTGAGCCTGAGTTGGGGGCTGGAGGAGCCGCACCCGAAGAGGTTGTTGATGCCGAGCCTAAGATGGCGGCAAATGAGATGACCACTATTACTGAGCCTGGGGTGGCGACGGACGAGGCGCTTAAGACCGGCGACCTCATGGTGGCGGCGGATGAGATGACGGCGACTGCCGAGCCCAAAGAAGTAGCGAGTGAGATGGGCATGACTCTTGGGGAAGAGCCAGCCGCTTTTTCTCAAGAGTCCGACAATGCTCCAATTATTGCCCTCCCCGTCTACGGTCTTCCGCCGTCTCCTGGCTACGCGAGTACGACGACGGCCCCCATTGAGTCGGGCGATGAGGCCACGGGCGGTGGCCTCATGTCATTAGAGGAGGGAGTCGCCTCCGTTTCGGCCGGCAGCTCATCAGGTAAGTCCCAAGTTATTGTCTTTTTTTTTATCTTACAATCCTTTCTGATAAGCTCACATTTGTTCGTAACGCAGGTGCAGCCAGCGCCGATGCCCCATTGCTCGAGGGAGCGCCTTCAACTACTGCCTTGGCAGTGGTCACTTCTCAGCCCTCTCTCATACCATCGAAGATATTGGAAGGTATGGGTTTGCAATTTATTGATCTTATCTTTCAGACGTATAATTTGTGTACTAAAGTCACACTTTTGTGTCTTTCAGGAGAGCTTTTTGACCATCTTTATCAGGTGTTGCTCCCACACTTCTTCTTCCCATCTGATCTTGCTTCTTCCTCCAGTGGCGCTGGTGAGTATAGTTTTCAACTGATGTCTTTCTTTTTTTAGTACCGGAATTATTTCTAATTTTCTCTTGTTCTGATTGCAGTGCTACAAATCGAAGGAGGAGACGAAAGATCGGTCGCGCCACCGGCCCTTCCGGCCTTGCCACCTGCCTCAGCTGGTATAGCGACTATCATATTGATAATTTCCTCCCCCTTTTTATTTCCCGAACTGTCATCTGATCACATCTTGTTTCTTTTCAGCTGTCGTTCCGATCTCGGCGCCCTTCGAGCCTCGCATCACAATGCCGGCAGGTCCTTACCTGAGACGTCCATCTTCGAAAGGCGCCGTGAATAGTCTGCGCATGTTGAGTGACTACGTCGAGGAACTCGACGTTGAAACTCCCACATCTGCTGCAGACTTCGCTACGGCGGTTAACCCGATGCTGGTGATACTCGTGAACTTTCATGACGAGGACATCATCGCATCTTGGGTTAACCATTGCAGGGAGATCGAGGCTCGCTTGCATCAGCTGGAGTCGATGCGTCCCGCTCCTGAGACCTTAGCCGCCCGCAATCAAAGAGCAGCGTGGATTGAGGAGAGAGCTTCTTACTTCCGCCATCTCGAACAAGAAGTTACTTCAAGGCGTAAGGAGCGTGGTGAGACTTCAATCAAATCTGCCCAACTGCATGCTCGGGTGGAGGCCAATGCTGCACGGCTGAAGGTTATCTTCGAGGGCCTTCTGCAATGCCTCTCCGAAGGGTTGTCTCTGAGGTAACAGCTTGACGTTGTCGAGCGGGATGCACCTAACCAGGAAGCAGCCCAGCAGGCGGCTGAGGAGCAACTTTCATCCTATTTGCAGCGGCGGGCCCAGGTGGAAGCGGAAGTGGCCGCGGCAGCCACTCAGGAGGAGGCGCTGAAGGAAGTGCGAGAGCAGCTCGCAGATTTATTAAAGACACTTCCTTCCCAGTAGCTTCTTTTTGTATCATTTGTACTTGTAAATAAAAAAAATATATATATTTTTATTCTTTAACACAATGTATCTTGTACTCGATCAAGTTTATGAATAAAAGATACACATTCTTTGTAATGTCTTGTGTCATTTCTCCATCTTTTTCTTTCTTTTATTATCAGCATGCTACCTTAGTAAACATGGTTGACAGATAATAGAGCAAGCATCTTGATTTCCTTGAGAAATAGCGATGGCTTAGGCCGCAGGTTCAAATCTGCTGCCTAAGACCTTTCAACTCTATGAGCCGTGAGGGTCTCATAGAGACTTTTCTCCCTACGGATCGAGAGGATCTCATAGGTGGATTTTCTCCTTAGGGATCGTGAGGATTCCTAAGTGTGTTTTCTCTTATAAGTCGTAAGGATCTCATAAGAGAATTTTTCCCTCTTACGAGTCGAGAGGAGCCGTAAGCGGTTGTTTCCCTCCTTGTCGAGTTTCGAGTTTGGAGAGTGAGACCCGTGGATAGTGCGCAAGAGACCGTTTTGGGCCAACTTGCAGGGTCCCAGAGCTTAGGAAACAGGCTCCTTTTATGCCTACTGCTTAAGGCTTCATCTCACGAGTCGAGCCGCATCGAGAATTTCTCGCAAAGACATCAGTTTCTTCACAAGTCGAGACGAATCGAGCATTTCTCGCAAGAATATCCTAACGTCACAGTTAGCCTCTGCTCTTTATGACAGAAGTCCGTTAGGGTCTGTGGTACTTAGGGTTTTGGCCGTCGTACCGTCGCATAAGCTGATATATTCCTCGATAGGCAATCATGCTGTTCGAGTAGCCCTGCGACTGTCGTGTCTCTGATCCCTTCGGGGGTTGGACAAGTCGTATTCAGGCAATCTTCCTAGGCAGTTTGACCGTCAGAAGAGCAAGCGTTAGGAATTTGCCATGCCGCTTTTTACTTGAGGTTAGGCTCATTTTGGCGATCCCCGGTGAGTCATAACCACTCCGCGCTGGTGTGGGATGATCTCCGATAGTCTTTCAGGTTTTATGTAAGTTGCCGTCAAGACCCTGAAGCTAGGAATTTGGCCTTTGCTTCGTTTGCTGGCATCGCGTCTGCTGTATCGAGACAAATTTCGCGGTGGGAACTAGGGATTTTTCCTTGGCTCCCTTTGTTTGATTGTCGTCTAAACCCTGCTGGAGGAAGAACGCTGGAGTGATATCTCGTCTGCTGTATCGAGACGAACGTCGTAGTTGTCTCTAAACTGCTGGTGAACCGTTGAGGTTTGGAACCAGGGATTTTGCCATGGCTCCATTTGTTTGATGATGTTGCGTCTGCTGTGTCGAGACGAACGTTGGGGTGACATCTCATCTGCTGTATCGAGACGAACGTCGCGGTAGAACTGGGATTTTGCCGTTATTCCGCTTGTTTGATTGTCGCGTCTGAACCCTGCTGGAGGAAGAACGCTAGAGTGACATCTCGTCTGCTGTATCGAGACGAACGTCGTAGTTTTCTCTAGGTTGCTGATGAACCGTCGAGGTTTGGAACTAGGGATTTTGCCATGGCTCCATTTGTTTGATGATGTTGCGCCTGCCGTGTCGAGACGAACGTCGAGATGGTGATCACTCCGCACTGGTGTGAGACGATCTCCAGTTGTCTTTCAGGCTTTATATGACTCGCCGTTAAGACTTTGAAGCTAGGAATTTGGCCTTCGCTTCGTTGGCTTTTGTCACGTCCGAACCCTGCTGGAGGAAGAATGCTGGGGTGACATCTCGTTTGCTGTATCGAGACGAATGTCGAGGTGGAGCTGGGATTTTGCCGTTACTCCGCTTGTTTGACCATAGGGTCTTTCGTCAGCGTTGTACTTGCATCTTGATGGACTGTGAAGGAACGCCTTTGTTGATTCTTAGGCCGTGGATGTTGCCGTTAAGATTTGGCTCCGTTTTCTGATGGAGCATCGGGAGGGAAGGGGCGCTTCCTTCTTTGTTTGTGCCCCTGGATTGTATACAGGAATCGATATGATCTAACCTGTAGGGCAGAAGTTTCATTCATTTTTTTATTATTATTATTTTATTTCCGCGATGCTCTATCATTTCAGCTTTTATATCGCGAAGGTCGCGATTGCCCAATCATTTCGGATATTTTTCGCGGTGCCCAATCATTTCGGCTATTTATTTTATTTTCACTCGCTGCTTTTTATTGCGAGTTGCCCAATCATTTCGGCTACTTTGTATGCATACATTTTTACTTGCTGCTTTTTATTGCAAGTTGCCCTATCATTTCGGCTATTTCGTATGCATGTGCGGCCTACCGGCTTTTTACCGTAAACCTGAAATTAGACACCGATTTCGGCATCAGCACCGCTGCAACTGGGATATTGCCAGGAGCGAATCATCATTTGTCTCTGTAGATGTCGAACAAAGGTGGCTTAGCGAACAGGGTTAAGTTCCTGTTGTAAGTCTACGCTAGCGCCCCGGCCGTCTACAGACGCCAAATGCGGAACAAAAAACTTTTAACTGGCGCTATCGTATACTTTAACCCGGATCTGCCATTATTGCTAAACTAACAAACTGTAAAGAGTGTAGAAAGGTTATACCGAACGATCCGAGTCCTTCGTTCTTCAACCATCATCCCACGCTCCGTTGCGGCTGCTCCGATCTCGTCGATCTCCGATATCCTCGTCGAGGTGGCACCACGTCGACGATTCTTTAAACGGGCTCCCGCCTCTGACTTGAGGCAACTCGGTCGTTAAGTTTGCTAAAAGAGACGACCAAGAATGATGTAGAGAATGAGTAGATGACTTTGTCTCACTTCGTCCAAGTCCGTGGACGATCGGTTAATGAAGTTGCCATTTTAATCGGGTGATGGAACAAAACGAGATATGAAATTTCCATACACCTAAAACCATAGTCTTTTCTCTCTAAAATGAAATCAATCTCTCTCTCTCTCTCTCAAAAAATGGCCAGCCACTTATATAGAATGAGGAGGGTGAGTGTAGGAGCAAAGGGGGTGAGTGTAAGCAAAAAGATCTTAATCAAAATATCAAAGCAAAAACAAAAGGAATTAATGTAAAGGATGACTCATTAACCTTAGTCATCCTTTCATTAAAAGCACAATTAAAGCTCTAATGACTCACCATGTCAAGTCACCCTTTCTAGAACCTTCTAGAAGCTTGACTCACTCTCATCCAAGAAAAGATAAATCCGTCTTTAACCGAATGTTAAAAGACGGCTGATAGAAAACTGGAAACTGGCAACTTCCAAAAGTGATCCTGAAACGAATTTCAGGACAACTCCGAAACTGTATAAATATACCCGCATTTGTATTACGACCGAATACAAATGCAACTGAGACAAAGATATTATACCTACTCAATATAATACTCGGATCCGGCTTAAACCAAAGCCGACCAGTATCATCTGCCCGAAAAATAACACGTGCGTAAATGCACGTGCATTTTCCGAACCCTGCCATAAAACCATACGGCCTCTACAACGTTTCGCCCGAACTTGGGAAACTGTCTGTGGGGGACTCTAATGACTCGTCAGTATCCTGGCAGTGGGTTTAACCACAAACCGTCAGCGGCACTAGCAATGCGTAACGGCTGCCCATGGACTGACCTCAAGGGATGCCGATGAGCGAACTCATCCGGAAAACCCTACTGAGCCTAACAGTGACAATGTATATACAGTCCGGTCCGTTCGTCTATGAGTATCACATATCTGCCTAGGGGGCTAGTAACGTCAGACCCCCAAGAGCAGTATAAGTCGTGTCGGAGTGTAGCCCAATAACACCCTGAGATACTACTGGAGTACCTACCAGTAAATCTCCTGCCACGGCCGTGGGCTATATGTAATGGCTCTCCTAGACACAGCACGATCTCGTCCCCAATACCGGGAGAGACGAATCCCCTGCCGATCCGCTCACGTGCCTCCATATGGCTCGGGACTGTACCCAAAAACTACCTGTTTGCACGACTCCTTTGAGCCGTGGTAGGGTAGAAATCAAAGCACAGTGGGAACTCACACGAGACAAATGACGACCTCAGGTCGATGAACTAACCTGTACACATGTCACCAGGGAACTGCTATCTGACGATAGATATAGTACTAACTAGCAGATTCCCGGCGAGTCCTGTCCGGTGTACTCATAACCCAATGAGCACCTGTATACATCTTAGGTGATCCAACTGACACCAGTGGCTTGTGAGACCGGCCACCGCCCCTCGTCGGGGTCTCGACTGTACACACTAGTCTACTTCGGAGTATCGATGCCCTGTCTCGAAACTCCCACGACTAGGGACCACAATTAAGGATATGCATATAAACCACCCAACTCTCACGTATATGATCGCCATCATACTGTCGGAGGTAAAGCAAGATCCTAAGGGCTCTATCAAAGTGTAACATGTAATCAGTCACCTGAACATGTACACGACTGATAAAGGCAAACCAGATAGCATACTATCATCTCGAGTATGACTGTCCTACCGGTATAGGTCCTCCGCAATCATTGCAATCACGTACCTGTGATCCAATAATTGACTATGAGGGCACTATCTCCAACAATCTCCCACTTGCACTCAAGGCTAATTATTGCGATGTCGACTACTCACAGTCCGTGTGAAACCGAACATCCAACTCCTCTACTAATCAGTTTCACAAAGCCCGTTTGTAAAACTATCGTGTTCGAGAAATAGCCTCAGTGAGTGGATCCGCCTAGATGTTTCTTTCTATATCTCTCTAAATCTCAAGTTCGCGGAGAAAGCCATCTCTCGAATCGAGTAACACCTGTCTTAGAATATGTCTGGATATCTGATGGGACCTAGTTCATAAATGAACTCCAAATCCAAACTTCTTAGACTGTTTCGATCACTGAACCTAATCAGTATCCGGCACCATGCCACCCACAGTATCCTCTTGAACCACCTGTCCATAATACTGTCCCTCTTCGTCAGAGGGAAAACTATAACTCTGACAATCACTCTGTCATCCATGTCATCTTTGAAGCTTGGAATGATAATCGTCTCCCGAAGGAGGCTGCCGTCATCAAATCCGTAGAACATGTACTTATGTTCAAAAACTGCTTCCTTATGTTTCTCCAGGATTGGATTAATACAAACTTATTGCATCTAGTGCAAAACCAACATTTGGTGTGGTACTTGACATCTCATGATTGACTCAATTGCCTAAGCAAGTGATCTGCCAATCATGCACATCCCTCTCCCCTTTAGTCTATACGACACCTTTAGAGAGGGTGACTCCATCATCTGCAGGTACACCACCATGCTGGAGTCAACTATTCTAAAAACCATTAGAATATCTGTCAAAGTACCCACATTGGGAAACTACCCAAATTCAGATCTAAAGCCATAGATCCAGAAACCAGAATGTCAAATATTATATCCATATCCTGTCTGGAGAAACAACTGTGTGACGACCACAGTACAACCGATCGTAGTATAGGAATTTTACTTCCTGCTCTGTGTATGTCATTCAGATACCATGACATCACACCCTACTACCTTCTTAACTGATCCATCCCTTATTCTGATTGAAGTCAAAACCCATGACTGTCACATCAAAAATAGATGATCTATTTCCGCTAAAACTGCTCTAGTCTATAAATAGACATAAGCTACTTGCCCACCATGCTTCCGTTGCTCCCACTGACTACGACAACCCTCCTACCGGGTCTCATAACCTGGAACAACAGCAGTGTCAAGTCTGGGTAGATAAGAACCTCCCTGTCTCCGTCCTTGAGGCTACTGGAGTACCTCTCGGGTGTCTGAGGTTACCCACCATATCTGCGGAGTGGCTATTGGAATGTCAAACCTGATTGAATGTATAGGTCCTATTAAATTTTCCGTAATCGTTCGCGGTTCTGGAATCACTTCCATTTCTACCATACTCCCACTACTGTTTTCTGAAAAAGATCCATTTTACTAAAACTGTGGCGAGTCAAGAACAATATCACTATTGATCTTCCAAATGGTAGATTATCAACCCTCGTCATAGCCAGGGTCAACCCACAAACAGCCATTACAGAAACGTGCCCTGAGTTATCCAGAGTCTGGTTTTAAGCATAAGCTGGACAACTCCCCGTACCTTAACAACTTTTAAGGTACGAACCATTCTATATCCAATATAGAAACTTTGGCACTTATTTAATTGGAACCATATTCAAATCATGCAGCTGTCTCCAGTGCATATCATCTTTAATGGAAAGAGGCTAATCAGCATTACTCAATTTAGGAATCCATCCAATTATGAGTAACCTGAAAGAGAAACACGTTTCTCAAAACCATCACTATCATCTGAATACCTATCACAAGAATCTACATCTTCGATCTCTTTGAAGAATCCCGATACTTGTGATACCCGGTTCTCTACTTTATTCTTATACCCATAACTTCTCAAAACTTAGACCTTGTATTTCTACGAAACACTTGTCTAAATACTAGAGAAGTTATAAGTAAACAGAACATAGTACGAGGACCTACCCCTTTGTCCTGATGGACACTTGGACAACATACAATACTCTGTATAAATCCGCTGAGTTAAACAACTCAAAACCTGTGCGTTGTAGGTGGAAAACTGCACCCTGGCGATTTCCTCAAATATCACCAATTACAACGAATTCCGATATAATGAGGATGATCACCTAATTCCCAATATCTTACTCCCACTCATCATCTGTAAAACCATACAGATATGAGAATAAAACCTGGTAAATACATACCCTTGGAGTAAGTGTATAATCGAGAAAACAATTTTTCTTTTAACAATGCACTGAAACATGAAAATGTTTCGTAGGGGTATTCTGGTATTCATAGCAATGCCTCTTCCATAATCCAATTCATGACTTCAACCGTATATTTTATTGCCATCTCTCCAAATCCCTTTATTTGTCTTTAGTCGTTACCTTCTGTACACCATTGTTAGGCTAAATGGTTTTCTTCCTTCCATACCGTTCGGCACCAGCCTATGGTTTGGAAGAAGACTATCCAGTAAGCATAATAGGTGTACCCTCCTAAACCAAGGAGTACTCGTATCTTGAGAGAAGGTGATGATAAAAGACAACTGAATAATACCTTATTCCTTTAAAGGTGAAATAGGAGTGGCGATGAAGTACGCGGTTTTGGTCGTGAATGATATCAGTCGCAATTTACTTTGCCCTCTTTCTAATCCCTTTATTTTGTCTTTACATATTACCTTCTGCACACCCTACTTAGGCTAATTGGTTTTCTTCATTCCCTACCTTTCGGCACCAGCCTATGGTTTGGAATAAGACTATCCAATAAGCGTAATAGGTGTGCTCTCCTAAACCAAGGAGCTCTCGCAACCTGAGAGAAGGTGATAATAAAAGACAACTGAATAAACCAATTCTATTTCTCCTGAACCTGGATCCATCCTCGAAGAAGTCCCTTCGAGTTCGTATATAACCATACGATGGATCTATCCAATGGAAGTGGATATCCGTAGTAATACGGGTGTTCCGAGAAATTCAAAGGGTAAAAGAAGGAGTGGCAATGACTTATGCAACTCAGACAATCCAAAAGCCAGTATTTTAAGAAGGTTCGGTCAACCTGGTCACTGAGTCATAGTCTAGGGTCGGTCAAAGGTCGCTGCCAAAGAGAGAGAGAAAAGAAACACTCTGCGTGCACTCTAACCTAGATCAGAATGGTCATCACTTTATCTAATCCGGAAACCTCCCACTGTCCTGTCAAATTCTCCTCCAAACCAGAAAGAAGAATCAATCGGAATCACCCGAAGAGTAAACCAACTCATCAGTGGGAATCGGGATCCAACTCTCATCGCATGATAACGTGATGGAATGCATCCACGTTACTCATACTCCAGAAGGTATGCGCATACTTGGCAAGTTTCAGTTTCTTTAGAAACTCCCGATATTATTTTTGCCCCATGCTCTTATAACCTTGGCTTTGGTCAAAGTGTCATAAGTCACATGCCAAGTTCTACCCGTCACTATCTTGTCAATTTGAACCCACCCGCACATGCCCCTGACTTTGGCCAATCGGCAGAACGACTGTCCCAAACTAACTCATCTATCTATGCAACAATTGAATACCCAGCAGCTACCAAACACTATGCCTTAACTTTGGCTAAAATGCATAGCTTGAATACTACTAAATACCCAAAAGAAGTAACGGAGGGCTACGGCTGGTTTTTGGCGAAAAACCTTTAACATAGTGAACTTGATATCGCTGAAGGAACCTGATAGCTTTTTAAAATATAGTGGCGAAAACCTTTTGCTAAAGAGGTCACTCCCGGTAAAGGGATCTTGGCTCTTTCCTCGTGGAATGAGGTGCAGGATATTCCACTGAATACCGCTATGCAAAGCAACTTGTAATCGACTATAGTGAAGTTATTACGCTGACGCAAACTTCTGCCCAAGGGGTCAGTCCCGGTGAAGGGATATCGGCCCTTGCCCCGTCGAATGAGGTGCAGGATATTCCACTGAATACCGCTATGCATAACAAAAGGAAACGTCTTTGTAACAACACTTTTTAAATTTGTTCCAACAACTGTAAACAGGTTTGCTTTACTTTGCATTGATCAGAATCAACACAGTCCCATCAATTAATCACACCAGAAAAGAACGAAAATAAAATGTACGTATATGCCATCCGCATTCGTCACTGGGTCCCGTCATCACCCGTTAGGTTACTTAACTAACGACAGAGCGGGGACTGGAGTAGCGCGGGTGTAAAACATATACAACATCTAATAGTATATAAACCAATATACAATAATCGCTCCAGGCGTGATAATATGCAACATTACAGAAAAGTAATAAGAATCACAGAACAATACAGATAATCTGGGATCCCCGAGTTTCACAGAGCCGCTGCTGAAACTCGACGTTCCCCTGTCGTGTGGATAGCCTGTGCAATGAAACCTAGACCCCTACGGGTGCGGCAATTTACCCGCCAAAACCTGAAGCGAGGCAGCCCCCTACAGCATAGTGAATGGACCACCCAGCACTCCACGGAATCCGGTAATCTTGGGCACCCCTCCTTGGGTCAACCTGTACCCCCTACGAGTGCGGCGAATAGTCTGCCAATTCAAGAGTGGGTCCCCTCTGCCTCTCAAAGCCATGAGATGCGGACCCGTTGCTTCTCAGAACCCGGCTATCCGTGCACTCCGTCTCGGGGCAAAACCTAGTACAGTAATGAAAAATAGTACAATAGGTACATCGAACGCAACCTGGTTGAGCCCCAAAAGAATATTATACAACAGGCAGTGACGGCAGTCCACATGTTGGACGCTCGCCCCGCAATATCAAATGTACAAATAAACTCAAACTGCACTACCATTGCACACTGCTATCCACCACGACAAATCCGCAACATCACAGCACAAAACAGAACATCAACGCGAATGTCACGTTCGCAAACCCGTCTAAAAGAACTATAGCAATCTGACGCGGTTTACCGATCAAATGACATTCCCGGTCGGAGATATAATGTAAGCACTGTAAACTAACATGTTTAAATTTCGATCGACAAAATATCAAGAAGTGGGCCCCACGACTTACTGGTGAACAGTAATAAAATCTGGGCCCAAAAGATATATACCAAAAACCCCAAATTCCAAACAAGAACCCACTGTGAAAATTTGGGGCCACGATCTCACTGTATGGCCGCGGAAGCGCGGCCAAACCATAGGTTTGACCGCGTTTCCGCGGCGGTATTATCGAATCACGTGCCCAAATTTCTACTGTGTTCTTAGAAAAGCCTGCTGAATTTTCTGTGATGTGTAAAATTAATTTTGGAACCCTTTTAAAATCGACAGAAACTCAGAATTTGGATTTTGCAGTTTTTGATTTCCGGTTCGATCGATGTTTTAAACGCGTTAGCACAAGTTAGTAAAGCAAAATGGTTAGGCTCTGATACCACTGTAAGTCTACGCTAGCGCCTCGGCCGTCTACAGACGCCAAATGCGGAACAAAAAACTTTTAACTGGCGCTATCGTATACTTTAACCCGGATCTGCCATTATTGCTAAACTAACAAACTGTAAAGAGTGTAGAAAGGTTATACCGAACGATCTGAGTCCTTCGTTCTTCAACCATCATCCTACGCTCCGTTGCGGCTGCTCTGATCTCGTCGATCTCCGATATCCTCGTCGAGGTGGCACCACGTCGACGATTCTTTAAACGGGCTCCCGCCTCTGACTTGAGGCAACTCGGTCGTCAAGTTTGCTAAAAGAGACGACCAAGAATGATGTAGAGAATGAGTAGATGACTTTGTCTCACTTCGTCCAAGTCCGTGGACGATCGGTTAATGAAGTTGCCATTTTAATCGGGTGATGGAACAAAACGAGATATGAAATTTCCATACACCTAAAACCATAGTCTTTTCTCTCTAAAATGAAATCAATCTCTCTCTCTCTCTCAAAAAATGGCCGGCCACTTATATAGAATGAGGAGGGTGAGTGTAGGAGCAAAGGGGGTGAGTGTAAGCAAAAAGATCTTAATCAAAATATCAAAGCAAAAACAAAAGGAATTAATGTAAAGGATGACTCATTAACCTTAGTCATCCTTTCATTAAAAGCACAATTAAAGCTCTAATGACTCACCATGTCAAGTCACCCTTTCTAGAACCTTCTAGAAGCTTGACTCACTCTCATCCAAGAAAAGATAAATCCGTCTTTAACCGAATGTTAAAAGACGGCTGATAGAAAACTGGAAACTGGCAACTTCCAAAAGTGATCCTGAAACGAATTTCAGGACAACCCCGAAACTGTATAAATATACCCGCATTTGTATTACGACCGAATAAAAATGCAACTGAGACAAAGATATTATACCTACTCAATATAATACTCGGATCCGGCTTAAACCAAAGCCGACCAGTATCATCTGCCCGAAAAATAACACGTGCGTAAACGCACGTGCATTTTCCGAACCCTGCCATAAAACCATACGGCCTCTACAATGTTTCGCCCGAACTTGGGAAACTATCTGTGGGGGACTCTAATGACTCGTCAGTACCCTGGCAGTTGGTTTAACCACAAACCGTCAGCGGCACTAGCAATACGTAACGGCTGCCCATGGACTGATCTCAAGGGATGCCGATGAGCGAACTCATCCGGAAAACCCTACTGAGCCTAACAGTGACAATGTATATACAGTCCGGTCCGTTCGTCTATGAGTATCGTATATCTGCCTAGGGGGCTAGTAACGTCAGACCCCCAAGAGCAGTATAAGTCGTGTCGGAGTGTAGCCCAATAACACCCTGAGATACTACTGGAGTACCTACCAGTAAATCTCCTGCCACGGCCGTGGGCTATGTGTAATGGCTCTCCTAGACACAGCACGATCTCGCCCCCAATACCGGGAGAGATGAATCCCCTGCCGATCCGCTCACGTGCCTCCATATGGCTCGGGACTGTACCCAAAAACTACCTGTTTGCACGACTCCTTTGAGCCGTGGTAGGGTTGAAATCAAAGCACAGTGGGAACTCACACGAGACAAATGACGACCTCAGGTCGATGAACTAACCTGTACACATGTCACCAGGGAACTGCTATCTGACGTTAGATATAGTACTAACTAGCAGATTCCTGGCGAGTCCTGTCTGGTGTACTCATAACCCAATGAGCACCTGTATACATCTTAGGTGATCCAACTGACACCAGTGGCTTGTGAGACCGGCCACCGCCCCTCGTCGGGGTCTCGACTGTACACACTAGTCTACTCCGGAGTATCGATGCCCTGTCTCGAAACTCCCACGACTAGGGACCACAATTAAGGATATGCATATAAACCACCCAACTCTCACGTATATGATCGCCATTATACTGTCGGAGGTAAAGCAAGATCCTAAGGGCTCTATTAAAGTGTAACATGTAATCAGTCACCTGAACATGTACACGACTGATAAAGGCAAACCAGATAGCATACTATCATCTCGAGTAAGACTGTCCTACCGGTATAGGTCCTCCGCAATCATTGCAATCACGTACCTGTGATCCAATAATTGACTATGAGGACACTATCTCCAACACCTGTCAACTAAGGCTCTTAACTTCATGAGCCGTAAGGGTCTCACAAAGGTATTTCTCCCTACAAGTCGTGAGGATCGTGTAGGTGTATTTTCTCCTTGGGAATCGTGAGGATTCCTAAGTGTATGTTCCTCTGTAAGTCGTAAGGATCCTACAAGAGGGTTTTCTCCTTGTAAGTCGAGAGGACTTATAAGGGTTGTTCATCATGTGTATATATCCCCAATCACGGATGGGACTTCGTTAGGGAAATGTTTATTCACGCCCGTGAATTGTATACAAGAGTCAATATTGAGCCACTTGTAGGGCAATATCGAAGGTTGTGGGGGTTGCTTAAGCACAGGTTTAGGTCTCTGTAACCTAAGACTTTCAAATCTTATGAGCCGTGAGGGTCCCATAAGAGAGTTCTCCTTACGAGTCGTGAGGATCTCGCAAGTGTATTTTCTCCTTAGGAATCGTGGGGATCCCTAAGTGTGTTGCTCCCTTGTGAGTCGTAAGGATCTCACGCGGGTGGTTTCTCCTTACAAGATCGAGAGGATCTTGTAAGTGCCTTTTAACGAGGTTGCGCCCTTTCAGGTTTTCACAAACACTCGCCGGTAGTCCTGCTGTTTTTACTCACGGAGCCCTTTCGGGTTTTCATCCGTGCCCATTTTGCTTATGGACATACCGATTTTTATTTTTTATTTTTATTTTATTTATTTATATATATATATTTTTTTACGAGGTCGCGCCCTTTCGGGTTTTCACGAACACTCGCCGGTAGCCTTGCTGTTTTTACTTACGGAGCCCTTTCAGGTTTTCATCCGTGCCCTTTTTGCTTATGGACATACCGTTTTTATATATATATATATATTTTATTTTATTTTATTTTATATTTTATTTTTTTTATCTCGTCAGCCTGAAGATGCTGCGGTAGTAGTTTAAGGACGTTTCGGTCCGCCATTAGTTTAAGGACGTTTCGGTCCGCCATTAGTTTAAGGACGTTTCGGTCCGCCATTAGTTTAAGGACGTTTCGGTCCGTTGTTGCCATATTTGAGGCGAATCTCTAGTTTACTGACTTTTCGGTCTATGAGGCTTTCTCTATGACTGAGCATGATGCCCCCGGCGTATCCGTCTTTCTTAGAGCGTGCGGTTGTGGTGGGTTCACCTTCCAGTTTTCGGAGAGCGCGAACTTGCCCTGTAAATATTGGTCTTCAACCCAATTTTTGAAGACGTATCAATTCTCGATCTGGTGACCTACTGTTTGGTGGTAAGGGCAATAATTAGAACTGTTGATATCATCCAGTTGTAGTTGGTGTTTCGGCTCCGGTAGATTGATAAGCTTGTTATGCACTGCCACTTCGAACAGCCTCCTTGTTTCATCCTGGGGAAATGAGTAAGGACGTCTTAGCCTTTCCTCGAGGGATATGCATGGACGCACATTGTTTTGACGAACAATTGGTCTAGGGCCACTCAACTGTTGTCGAGTGTTGGCGACGAAGGTCATTTTCCCCTTTCCTTTATCCTTTCTGCTCGATCCTTTGCTTGTGGGGCTAAGATTTTTTTCGAGTAGTGGGCGATTGCACGACTGAATGTTCTCGCAACTCTTCAATTCTTTCATTATTGAAATGGATTCTTTGAGGAGAGGGTTGAGGGCAACTTCTTCGTCAGAGTCGCTTCCAAAGGTGATAATTTGCGATCCCTTGGAGCCGGCTATATGACAGTCATCGGCGGCTCTCTTGCTCTCATCTATCGCATTTTTCTGATGTCTATGAGCTCCACACTTTGTCCGGTTGAAGTGTTGCTTTTAAGCGACATACCCTTGCCACCAACACTTAAAGGAGTCGCAATCTTCGGTAGGATGTATGATCTTCTGATGATATAAGCAGAAGTTAGGATGCATCTCCACTTCACCGAGAGTATTTTCTTCAGAGGGTGGTAGCACCATTCCTGCTGACAGGGCTTTGGCGAACCTCTTCCTCGTCTTGAATTTGTTTCTATTCGCAGCGGATGGCTTTTGATTTGATGGGAGTGCCTCGACTCTTTGGTCCAGTCGTTGGTGTTTGGCCCCTTCCAGTATGGCCATCTCACGCTCTTGATTGGCTTTAACTTTCAGACGAATCTCATTCAGGAAGGCATCGATCAACTCGTCTGACGGCCACGGAATTTCTGGTTCAGGGTCCGCCCCCGGTTTCTCGGCGCAAGGAGCCTCTTCATCATCCGCCAATGAGTGAGAGATCACGTGACAAGTCGCTACGTAGTCTTCAGACTAGTTTGATGAGTCTTCTCCATCATCTTCGTTCTCGACAAAAGAACAAGCTGCCCCTATCGTGTCCGTCTTCTTTGGAGTGTGCGGCTGTGGTGGGTTTACCTTCCAGTTTTCAGAGAGCGCGAACTTGCCTTGTAGGTAGTGATCCTCGATCCATCCCTTAAAGACAAAACAATCCTTGATCGGGTGACTTACCGTTTGGTGGTAAGGGCAGTAATCAGGATTATTGAGATCGCCTGGCTGCAACGGACGTTTTGGATTCGGCAGATTGATGAGTCTGTTGCGTACTGCCAGTTCAAACAGTCTTCTCGTTTTATTTTGAAGAAATGAGTAAGAACGTCCTAGTCTCTCCTCGAGGGACGGGTGTGGATGCGCGTTATTTTGGCGAACAACCGGCTTTGAGTTGCTCGGCTGTTGTTGAGCATTGGCAATGACAGTCGCTTTCCCTTTGCCTTTCTCATTTCGAGAGTCTGGTTTTGGAGGAGACGGTCCGTGGCCCGTCTGGTCCATCTGGTCTAATTTGTCGATCAGTGCTTGGAAGGTGGTCGGCCTGAAGAACATCATGAATTGTGAGATGGTCGCTTGCGGATCAAGAGTGCCCACGAACATGCCTATTGCAGGTGCCTCTTCTATGCGTTGTTCGCATTTCGACCATAGGTTCCGCCACCGTGTTGCGTATTGGACCCACGTTTCGCCTGGCTTTATCCTGGCATTTATCAGTGCTGTTATCGGGGTGCGTTCACTAGCACTCGCGAATCTTTGCGTGAACAGTAGCTCCATCTCCGCAAATGTTTTGACAGAGTCGTTAGGTAGCTCCGAATACCATTCAAAAGCTGTTTCTGCTAAGCTGCCGACGAATTGGCGAAGCAACAATTTGTCATCACCTCCAGTATTGCCGCATAAGGCCCTGAATTGAGCGACATGCTGATGTGGATTCCCTGTCCCTTTATATACATGGAACTTAGGGATCGTATATCCCGGCGGGTAACTGATTTGGTCGTACCAGCCCGGATAGGGTCATCCAGTTCTAACAGTTTGTCCAGCCGATTCACTCGCCTGATGAGCTCGTATTTGCTGAGCTATATAGTCATCTAGCGCGGCCTTAGAAATGGTTTCATCTTTGGCTGCTGAAAGAGTCGGCGGAGGATTAGATGTCTTCCCTCTGTCGTCTCCAACAATGATCGAAGGATCTTCAGCTGGAGGGTCCGAGTGTAACATCATCCCTACTATATCTTGGAAGAGGAGCGCCATTTGCTTTATGTTGGCAGCTTGCTCGACTGCCTCTTTGTCCTTCCTTTCGAGGATTCTACGTAAGAAGTCAGCATCAGTTTCCTGTTCGTGACGCTGCTCTGATGATACTTCCGAACTTTCTTTCGGTTCAGTAAGTGCAGCCATCACAGTCATCATTTCCTGAAGCTTCTGCTGCTGCTCCTGAGTTTTTGTCACGGATCGGGTGAGCGGTCGGTGACCAGTTGAAGCGTGGTTTTCCTCCTTTCCGGAAGCCATATAAACAGTATGGACCGTTATGCCCCCAGACTTGGGGCGTTTGGTCTCGGTGTCTTTATGCTCTGCCGTATTCATTAAGGCTTTCTCTGGCCTCCTTCTCTTTTGGGTGATTGGAGTTGAGGGGGCCGTTGTAGTGGGCATCCAAGTAGCTTTTTCTTTTTGTGGCATGACAGAGTAGCCCTTCTCCTGCTGAACCTTCATCTTTTTCTGTCGGCGGAGGTAGTCTTGATCGATCACTGACTCTTGGACTTGACGCCAGACCTTGTAGATTTTAGAGGACAACCGTTGAGGGGGCTGCTCTAGCTTTTTCTCTGGAGCATTCTCCACAGGTGAAGGAGTTTGTTTCAACACCGCAGTAGGAGAGTTTCCGCGCACCGTGTTCAGCAATTCAAAGTTGTTCCCGGTTGGAACAGCAGCATCGATCCTTACCGTTGGAGCTGGCGGAGTTATCCCAGAGGGGGAATTTCCCCCAGCCTTGCTCACTCGGTTCCAGTGGCGACGTCGAGCGTGTCTTGCGGATGGAGTCACCTCCATTGTTAGATAAGCTTCTTCATTCCCCCTGCTCTGGGTAGGCGAAGCAGCTTTGAGGACCTCGCCTGGAGTAGCAACCGGAATGGCCAGCCTTGTAAAAACTGACTTCTTGGAAGGAGAAGCCTTTCCAATGATTTCGTCCACTTGAGCCGGGATGGCTATTCGCTTTGGGATGGCCGCTTCGGGTATCGCGGGTGTAGCATTTTGAAAATCGTTTCGGTGAAATTTCGAAAAATCGGTAAAATGAGGGGGTTTTCTGTAAAAAGTCAAAATACAAATATCTTATTATAAAAATTAAATATAAATATTCTAGCTATGTAATTGCTATTATTTGGTGTTTATTGAGCCGCTGGTGAAATTTCAAATTTTCTGAAAAAAATATTATTTTATTATTATTTAAGCCGTCACTAATACATTTAATTAGGGAAAATTACAAATTGGAATGAGTTGAAACAAATTTTGTGCATCATAAAACATTAAATAAAAATTTATCATGTTGTTTTTGGAACGAAATCATTTGCCAAAACGGTTTAGAAATTATTGAAGAAAAAAGGCTTTTTTTTAGCGTAAATGGATGTTTGGGGTACTGTATTTATCATTTTTCATCACCCCACACCCGTACCCACACCCACACACACCCACTTACTTCTCCCCATGGCTGAATTCAGCAGCCCCCCTATTTTTTCCCCACTTGATTTTCAAATGAAAGGAAATGAAAGAAAAGAAAAGAAAATGGATAATTGTGTTGGACTTTGACCTTGTGTTGACTTGGACTTCTTTACTTGCTACTTTCCTCACCTCACTCTCTCTCTAATCACCCTCTAGTGGCCGACCCTCCCCATTTCCTGCACACAACAGCCCCTCCTCTTTTCTCATCACATTTCTCTTCAAAAAACTCATCAAAATTGCCTCACAAATCAACACAAAACCTCACAAATCCCAAATCCATTCCCTACCCATTTTTCCTTAGCCCTTATAGCATGGATCTTGATGCAAAGATCTCAATTTGGAGGTCAAGTTCCATATTTGATCTCACGGGTTGTGAAGGTATAACTCTAACCCTTTTGCTTAATTTATGTTAGATACTTTAAATCAACTTAATTAGGTGTTTAATTTAGGTTTTAAATTGCAAATTTAAATTCAAGAGAAGGGTTAAATTAAAATTATGGTTGTGTTAATTTGTTCATGGTAGTGTGATGTATTTTAGCATCTTAAGTTATGCAAAACCAAATCTTGTAGCTAATTTGCATATTGTTATATTTAATTTGCCCAAATTGTGATAATTATGCTAATTTGCTAACTAGGTTTTAGAAATTTTATTAAAATGTGGGATTAAAATCTAGTTAGGGTTTTTAGCATATCATTAAGGTTTCCATGAGTGGTTTAACCATTTAAAATATGCAAAGCCAAGATAAATTGTTAAATTGTGAAATTTTGCGTTAAAAAGTGTTAAATTGGATATTTTTGCAAAACTAGAATTTTGGAATTTATACAAGTTGATGAGAATAAATTATTGATATGGTTTCTATAACTTGGTTATGATAATCGGTGGATATTGTGGCCATTAGTTTCGTTTAAACATCATGTTTTGTACAAACGGCGAATTGTGCTTGCTAGATTTTCGGAAAAACGACTTTTTAAGTGAAATTGGGGTTTTTAGGAATTTTAAGCTATTTTATATTAAAATTAGTGTTCGTGAATGTGCAAATGAGTGTGATTGGATTTTCTCGATGGTTTGACGTTCGTACATCGACATCGAGGGTTGGTTTGACTATTCCTGCATGCGTGGGCGATAGGTTTGGACCTATGCGTGATACGCGTGCCGATTTGATTTTCGTATGCCGTTTCGATTTCGAATTTAGTTTTAATGCGATATGGTACGTTATGATATGTAGGTACCCCCAAGTGGACTTCGAGACGACAAGCAAGCGCGTGGCGACGTCGGCACCGGCTAGCGAGGACCAGGTGAGTAGATTTATATCTACGGGGAGAAGTCGGGTGGATGGCGTATAGCACCCCCGCAGTCCGTGGTGGTGTATACGGATGCGTATACACACCAACAATTATTATATGTTATTTAGGATTAATAACGATGCTTAGGATGGATATTGGTGTGTTGGATTACTTTAGTGTTGCGAACCCTAGGGTAGTGTTACACACACATACACACATTCATACTTGCATACATTCCTATTGATATGTGCTCATGGGATTCTTTATAGTTATGTGTTCACATGGGTATGGGACTATGTGTTCACATACGGACTGAGGATGGTACTTGGGATTGAGCTGAGTCGATGAGATTTGATTTGAGGCCGTGAGATCGGTGATATAGCAGGGTTCGTATCTTAGATACGACATGACGTTGTAGCGGGTCCTTGACGTAGTGTTTCACACACGTCCATGCATACGTAGGCGGTATCAGTATGGTACTAGACGTAGATCAGTACCCCGATCATGATATTTGATAAAGAGGATACCAGGTGAATAGTATGATGAATGTGATATTGACCCGTACCTAGATTGGGATGCCGTACGACGGATTTACGTACGAGCTATATTGATGATTGATCCGCACTCTTGACTTGGGATGCCTGATTATAGATATGGTATCGGACATGATATTATTGAGGCGGGATCACCGACTATACATATACAGGTATGTATATGTATCGACTCAGATGATAGGCGGTTTCCTTACCTGTAGTTCAGCTTGTTAGTCCAGCCGTATAGTTTAGTGTAGTTGTTAGATTAGATTAGACTTCTTACCTATTTCAAAAACTAACGAATCGTGAGCATTTTTAAAGACAGCTCAAGGGAATCTACGGATATTTCAAAAACGACGTATCCTTTCATAAAAACACCGTAGCCCCTATTTTCAAAACCCCACGATTCGTGTTATTTCAAAAGGCACCATTTGTAGGACTTATATTAGATTATTGCAGATTAGTTATCGTTGTGTCTAGTATTCAGCTCCCGCACATTATTGTTGTTCTCTCTGACTCGCATATTTATTTTGCTACATATTCCATTATTGATATCATGCTGTTAGGACACCAGCACCATTACCGATGATGCGTATGTACCACGTACATCTACTTGCCGGCTCACACACATCTTCATCGATAATTGCCATGTCACGTACACTTTAGAGAATATAATTGCTTGACTTAGATTGTTAGCTAGTAGTGTTGACATGATATTAGTGTACTTCCCTTATATGTCATATTAGACATTGTAGTTATTACCTACCACTTCATGCATACTGTTATTCAGTGGTTCATGCCTAGTTCATTATCATTGACATATGCACTTGTGATGATTTCTTGAGATTTATGATATTTCTGGATTTCGGGGAAAGCCGCAAAATTTACAACTTATGATCTTTTAAAATATAAAATGTTGCGGTTTTCTAGTGATGTAAAGTGTCGTCCACCATGAGTTTGCTGTGGTTTTGGAGATCCGTGTCGAGGAGTGGAGGAACCATCACGGGTACATGGTGGGCCCGGTATGGTACCCCGGGGCAAGAGGAATGTGGTGTTGACGTTGAGCCTGGCTGGGGAGCACTACCTACCGGTGATATTACCCGACGCGTCGGATATCCGGAGGATACCGTCGTGGTCTTGAGATGGATGGTAGGGGCCGGTCTGGACTGACGGCGTCCTAGATATTGAGATTGAGACATTGATATTTCGATACAGTGAGATTTATGTTTTGTGTCGATGCTAGACACTGTTGATGCTGATTTCATTTATGATACCTCAGTTTAAAAATACGAAGGAAATCTCACTAATTTATGAAAACAGTTTCTTCATTTACATGTATTTTGTTTCATGCATTCATACCTCATTCATATGATATATTGCTACCTGAGGCACTGACACGGGCACATGAAATTATACTCGGGTTAGATATTACCCTAGCCATTGTTATAGGCTGCCTGTTATACTTATATTTAAGGATATATTATGATCATTGACCTAGGTTGCGTTATTTATGCGATTTCTGTGCGTAGATGTTTTTCTATTCACGAGTTGGCAACTCACCCCCGTTGTGCCCCAGTTTCTTGCAAGTTTGCCGTACAGGTTTCATTACGGCTTGCGGGCTCAGTTTCATTCGGGTGACTTGCTAGTAGGTGGGTTTTTCTTGTATCGTACCCATCATATTACCTTGTAGGATATTATTCAGTTGTATCTAGTAAATTCCATCAACCAAACATGTATCTATTGAGATAGAGACCAGTGTTGTTTATTCTTTCGACCTTAGAGTCGCTCGTTATATTTCTGGTGGTTTTGAGTTCCCTTTTGAGTTTTTGATCCTCGCCGTTGGCGTTGTATATTATATTGCTTGTGTGGTTGTGACCGTCGATTGACGAAGAGCTAGCTCCCGCTTGGGGATGCCTTTTATTGATTTCGTATACTATTCATGTTGTATCCCGTTTGGGAGCCAGTATTTACAAAGGAGACTCTGCCGAAATTTTCAGTAAATTTTTGATGTTTTTAGAAACCCGCATAATTCGGCTTATGCTATTAAAACTACTTGATTTAAATTGGTTTTTCCTACTCTCTACTACTTTTCTTGGTTTGGATTTCTGGGTTTTCGGTTTACTTAGATTACGTACGCCTCGAGACGTTCGTAGTTTAAGTGCCGGTCATGTTCCGTACTTTCGGGTCGTGACAGCGGGCTTGTAGACTTTCTGGCCCAGTCTGTTGAAAACTGAAGTATTGGAGCTGGGCGACCCGTTGAGAGGGGTTGCAGTAGTTGTAAGCCGATCAAAGACCGACTTCTTCGGAGCTTCTTGCAACGTCATCGGGGCATTGAAGCTCATTGGTGGGAGCAGGTTCCCGAAGAATAGTCCAGCAGTGGCTTGAGTTACCTGCTCCACTGGCATCTTGAAAAGGGAGACCGCTTGGGGCCCATAAGTCACTCCTCCAGCAGGGATGGGGCGAGAGTTGCAGTTGCGGGTAGTGCAGTTTGAATCCATCGATCTTCTGTTTTCTGCACGGAGCAAGACACCAAATCTTAGTACCTCAAATCCACAGGCAACCACAACAAACCGCGATTTGTTCGCGAACACGACACACGAAGTGTGGAATGGAAAGAGGAAAAGGTCCCACCGGGCGTGCCAGAATCTGTTTCCCTCCGAACGGTGGCCGACGACGCGAGGACGTCTTACCTGAGATTCGGGGCAGATGCTATTTGGTTTTATCCGTCTACCTCTCCGAAGATGCCAAGTTGATTTATGGTACCGTGTATCGGAGGTTTAGACGGATGCGACCGATGTAGCAGACTTCGTCAGATTCCCCCTCGCTTGAGAGGTTTTTGATTGTGGTGACGATCTTCCCTGCAGGCGCAAGCCCCTGCAGTTAATTACGCTACCGCATCGCGGTAACAACTTTCTTCTTCTCCAGAATTTCACTTCGTTTCGTGTGTGTTTGTTTTGTTTGTGGTTGCCCGTGGATTGTATACGGAGACTAAGCGATGTCGTCGCCCATAGGACGTGGATTAGTCCAAATCCGTATTTACTTAGATTTAGGTTTGGTGTTTTGGTTCAAGGATACGTTAGCCATATTTAGGCTAAGATCGACTTAAACATTTGTTAAGGATACGTTAGTCTGATTTGAGACTAAGATCAACTTAACGGGATCGTTTGGATCCGACAAAAGAGCATTTGGGGACTCTATTGTTCCAGTTTAGGGACGTTGTGGTTCATCGCCAGTTTAGGGATGTGGTGGTCCATGTTCCAGTTTAGGGACGTGGTGGTCCATCGCCAGTTTAGGGACGTGGTGGTCCATCTCCAGTTTAGGGACGTGGTGGTCCATCATTAGTTTAAGGTCGTTTCGGTCCAACATTAGTTTAAGGACGTTTCGGTCCACGAGTTTATGGACCCCGCAGTCCATATTGATGTGTAGTCGTCAGGACCCGTCACCTCTCTGACGTCGTTGAAGGATTACAACGATGGGTGTCAGAGGAGTTCAGAGATGTACCCTCGAACCGGTCGTAAATTGATTTAGGGAGCAGCCGTGCTCAGTCAATTTAATTTGAGGACTTATGGCCATGACTGGGCTAAGTCCAGTTTCAAGATTCTTTTGTCTTTGGCTTATTGGACCTATGCTAGGCCCTTGCCCTTTTACTGTATTATTTTTCTTTATTTTGGTTGGGCTCTGTCTCTCTTTTAAAATGCATAGCATTTTTGATTAGGCCTGTTAGGCCTTTTAATTGGGCTCTGTCCCTTTTCTTAATAATGCAGAGCATTAAATACTCTGACAGTGCCCCACGTGGCTTGTCAGGCGCTTTGCGCCAATTAATAAGCGCAAGCGCTCGTGGAGGTGACACGTGTCACGCTCAGGTGAGCGCAAGCGCAACAGCGCAGTGCGCTACGTCAGTGGGCTGTGCTGTTGCTCTGCTGACACGTGGCACTTCCTGACGGCTTGCGCAATAGTGCAGTTTTGGCAAGTGCTGGGCACTGTTAACTTGAGAATCTTTTAGATTCAGAACCAATGGTTCATAAAAAGAAGTGCAAAGCACTGTTTGTTTTCTTGATCTATTTTAAATCAAAGAAAACAAGTTCTTCTTGTTTTTCTTACCTCGGGGAACCAATGGTTCACAGAAAAGTGCAAAGCACTTATTATTATTTATTTTTCTTTTTATTAGAGATCCTTGATCTTGTTCTCAGATCAATGATCTGTTCATAAGAGAATTTTCTTTTTTTCTAAAGGTTTTTTTACCTTTTTTGTTCTTGAGGATTTCTTTCCAATTCTTTAGAGTTCTCTCTGTTTAATTTTTCATAAAATGTTGATGCCTTTGAATTGAGGTCTAGGGTCCTTTTTATAGTGCCCATAAATTAGTTAAAGAGATCTTTCTCTGAGTGATTTGGGGAATTTTCCCCACCGTTGGATCTTTGATCCAAGGGCTTCTGTTTTACAAAAGAAAATCTTCTTGTTTTAACAAGAACAGAAAGATTTTTTTAAAATCTTAATCCTGTTTGGCGCAAATGCTCCTGCGCTTGACACGTGTCGCGCAACACAGAGCGCAGCGCAACTGCGCTGACACGTGTCGCGTAGCGCAGAGCGCAGTGCAACTGCGCTTGCGCATCTGTGCTGACACGTGTCGCGCAGCGCAAAGCGTAGCGCAAACACGTGTCGCGCAGAGCAAAGCACAGCGCAACTGCGCTAGCGCATCTGCACTGACACGTGTCGCGCAGCGCAGTGCAACTGCGCTGACACGTGTCGCGCAGCGCAGTGCTTGCGCAACTGAACCGTTGCTTCCTCTTGTTTTTTATTAGAGCTTTGCTCTGATTGGGCGCGCTGCCTCGGGCGCTCCGCTGACGTATCAGCACCTGACACGTGGCGCGTTGCGCCCAGGATTTGAAGCGTTGCTTCAAAATTTGAATTTTGAATTTCAACAGAGCTTTGCTCTGATTGGGGGAAACAACTGTCACATCAGAAATATATGATCTATCTCCGCTATATCTGCTTTAGTCCATAAATAGACATAAGCTACTTGTCCACTATGCTTCCGCTACTCCCACTGACTACGACAACTCTCTGGCAGAGTCATATACACGTGCACTTCTAAAGCCAGTTCAGAACGACGCTATACTCATCCTCCTGCTGGGTGTCACAGTTTGGAAAAACAGCAATGGCAAGTGTGGGTAAACAAGAACCTCCATGTCACCGTCCTTGAGGCTACCGGAGTACCTCTCGGGTGCCTGAGGTTACCCACCATATCTGCGGAGTGGCTAATGGAGTGTCAAACCAGATTGAATCTTTAGGTCCTATTAAATTTTCGGTAATCGTTTGCGGTTCTGGAATCACTTCCAGTTTTACCATACTCCCACTACTGTTTTCTGAAAAAAATACATTTTTATTAAAACTGTGGCGAGTCAAGAACAATATCACTATTGATCTTCCAGATGGTAGAAAGTCAACTCTCGTCATAGCCCGGGTCAACTCACAAACAACCATTACAGAAACGTGCCTTGAGTTATCCAGAGTCTGGTTTTAAGCATAAGCCGGACAACTCTCCATACCTTAACATTGTTAAGATATGAACTATTCTATATCCAATATAGAAACAGAGGCACTGATGTAATTGGAACCAGATTCAAATCATGCAGCTGTCTCCAGTGCATGTCAACTAAAAGGAGAGAGGCCAATCAGCATTACTCAATCTTAGGAGTGCTTCCAATTATGAGTAACCTGAAAGAGAAGCAAATTCTCTTAATCATTACTATTAACTGAATACCATACACAAGTATCTACATCTTCGATCACCTTGAAGAATCCTGATACTTGCAATACCTGGTTCTCTACTTTATTCTTATACCTATAACTTCTCAAAAGTTAGACCTTGCATATCTACGAAACACATGTCTAAGAACCAGAGAAGTCACAAGTAAACAGAATATAGTACGAGTACCAACCCCTCTGTCCTCATGGACACTGGACAACATACAATACTCTGTATAAGTCCCCCGAGTCTAATAACTCATTCTCTGTGTGTCGTAGGTTGAAAACTGTACTTATGGTTAAGAAGAATTACACCGCTGTTTAATGCTCCTTACCTAACCATCCACTGATATAGGTAAATGTCATAGACATAATTTCAAAAAGTTATATCTCACTTTATAAAAATAAACGTACAGATATATCAATTTGAAATTGATGCATAACAACGGATATTCAAAACCAAATATTTGCCGTCCGGCAAACAACCTAGGCGATTTCCTCAAATATCACCAATTACAACGAATCCCGATATAATGAGGATGCTCACCCAATTCCCAATAACTTACTCCCACTCATCATCTGTAAAACCATACAGATGTGAGAATCAAACCTGGTAAATACATACCCTGGAGCAAGGACTAATTAGGAAATCAGTTTTCTTTTAACAATACACAGTGAAACTGAAACATGTAAATGTTTCGAAAGGGTATCCGGGTATTCTTAGTAATGCCTCTTCCATTATCAAATTCACAACTATAACTGTATACTTCTTTTCCATCTCTCCAAATCCCTTTATATGTCTTTAGTCATTACCTTATGTACACCCCTTTAGGCTAAATGGTTTTCTTCCCTCCCTACCGTTCGGCACCAGCCTATGGTTTGGAAGAAGACTATCCAATAAGCATAATGGGTGTACTCTCCTAATCCTAGGAGTACTCGTAACCTGAGAGAAGGTGAAGATAAAAGACAACTGAATAAAACCTTATTCCTATTTCTCCTGAACCAGAATCCATCCCCGAACTGGAACAAGTTCCTTCGAGTTCGTATATAACCATACGATGGAGTATTCAAATAACTGTGGATCTTTGTAGTGATACGGAGTGTCCTGGAGAAATACAAAGGTGAAGTAGGAGTGGCGATGAAATACTTGGTTTGGTCGTGAATAGCAGTCGCAATTTACTTTGCTCTCTTACTAATCCCTTTATTTGTCTTTACTTAATACATTCTGTACACCTTCTAAGCTAAATGGTTTTCTTCATTCCCTATCGTTCGGCACCTGCCTATGGTTTGGATGAAGACTATCCAATAAGCGTAATAGGTGTACTGTCCTAATCCAAGGAGCACTCTCAACCTGAGAGAAGGTAAGAGGAAAAGACAACTGAATAGTCCTATTCATTTTCTCCAGAACCGGAAACCATCCTCGAATCTGGAACAAGTTCCTTCGAGTTCGTATATAACAATACGATGGTTTTATCCAATGGAAGTGGATGTTCATAGTAATACGAGGTGTTCTGGAGAAAAGGGTAAAAGTAGGAGTGGCAATGAGGCATGCAACTCTGACAATCCAAAAGCCAGTGTTTAAGAAGGTTCGGTCAACTTGGTCACTGAGTCATAGTCAAGGGTCGGGCCATGGTCGCTGCCAAAGAGAGAGAGAAAAGAAACACTCAGCGTGCACTGTAACCTAGATCATAATGGTTATCACTTTATCTAATCAGGAAACCTCCCACTGTATCGTCAAATTCTCCTCCAAACCTGAAAGAAGAATTAGTCGGGATCACCCGAGGAGTAAACCAACTCATCAGTGGGAATCGGGATCCAACTATCATCGCATGATAATGTGATGGAATCCACTCACATTATCACACTCCAGAAGGTATGCGCATATCTGGAAAGTTTCAGTTTCTTTAGAAACTCCCGATGTGTGTTTTTACCCCTAAGACCCAAGTGACCTTGACACACTCAACAAATCAAAGAGTCCTAGTCAAGTTCAACCCGTCATTATCCTGGATTGCATTAAACCCACCCGTATGAGCCCTTGACACAGTCAACAAGGCCGCACGACTGTCCTAACCAATCACATTAATATGCCACAAATAAACACTACTTAGCTACCGCACACTACGTCTTGACACAGTCAACAAACGCAGCACGAATACTAAGTAATACTTGTAAGAAATGACGGAGGGCTACGGTTGGTTTTTGGCGAAAAACCTTTAACGTAATGAACTTGATATCATTGAAGGAACTGCATAGCTTTTATAAATATATAGTAGCGAAAACCTTTGCTAAAGAGGTCACTCCCGGTGAAGGGATCTCGGCTCTTTCCCCGTAGAATGAGGTGCAGGATATTCCAACTGAATACCACGATGCAAAGCAAAAAATAATCGACTATAGTGAAGTTATTACCCTGACGCAAACTTCTGTCCAAGGGGTCACTCCCGGTGAAGGGATCTCGGCCCTTGCCTCGTCGACCGAGGTGCTGGATATTCATAACCGAATACCACTGTGCAAAACAAAAGAGAACGTCCTTGCAATAACAGTTTTTTTTGAAAAATGTTCCAACAACATCAGAATAGGTTTGTTTAGCTTGCATTGATCCGAATCAATGCAGTCCCATCAATTAATCACACCACAAAAGAACGAAAATATGATGTACGTATATGCCATCCGCATTTGCCATTGGGTCCCGTCATCACCCGTTAGGTTACTTAACTAACGACAGAGCGGGGACTGGACTAGCGCAGATGTAAAACATATACAACATCTACTAGTATATATATCAATATATAATATTTGCTCAAGGCGTGATAAAATGCAACATCACAGAAATGTAATAAGCATCACAGAACAATACAGATAATCTGGGATCCCCGGGTTTCATAGAGCCGCTACTGAAACCCAACGTTCTCCTGGTCGTGTGGATAGCCTGTGCAATGAAATCCTAGACCCCTACGGGCGCGGCAAGTTACCCGCCAAAACCTGAAGTGAGGCAGCCCCCTTCAACAAAGTGAATGGACCACCCAGCACTTCACGGAATCCGGTAACTTGAGCACCCCTCCTTGGGTCAACCTGTACCCCCTACGAGTGCGGCGAATAGCCCGCCAATTCTAGAGTGAATCCCCCTCCGTCTCAAAGCCATGATATGTGGGCCCGTTGCCCTCTAGAATTCGGCTATCTGTGCACCCCACCGCGGGGTAATCCTAGTACAGAAAGTAAAATATGCAACGAGAACATCGACCTCAGCCCGGTCGTGCCCCAAAAGAATAATATATAAACAGGCAGTGACGACAGTCCACATGTCGGACGCTCGTCCCGCAATATCAAATGTACAAATACAACCAAACTGTACTACCATTGCATCGAGGCTATCCACCATGACAAATCCGCAACATCACAGCACAACATAGAATATCAACGTGAATGTCACGTTCGCAAATCCGTCTAAAAGGGCTATAGCAATTAGACAAGATTTACCGATCAAATGACATTCACGGTCGCAAATATAATGTAAATACTGTGAACTAACATATTTAAAATTTTCGATCGACAAAATTTTCAGAAGTGGGCCCCAAGTACAATTCCCAGTACTCAAACAAATCTGGGCCCAAACAAAAAATACCAGAAACCCCATTTCCAAGTCAGAAACCTCTGAAGAAAAAATGGTGCAGTGTTGCTACAGTTATGCGGCGGAACCGCGGCCAAAACAAGGGTACGGCCGCGGTTCTGCGGCGCTACAGTGAAAACAACGTACCAAATTTTCTCAGATTTCTTAGAAAAGCCTGCCTGATTTTCTGTAATACTCAAAATAATTTTTCGACAACAATAAAAATTCGACAGAAAGTTCAGTATTGGAAATGCAGTTTTTGGAAATTCCGTCCGATCGAAGTTCTAAACACGTTAGAGCAAGCTAGTAAAGGTTAATGGCGTGGCTCTGATACCATGTAAGTCTACGGTAGCGCCCCGGCCATCTGTCCGAGGCCAAAATGCGGAAACGAAAACTTTTTCAAAACTAGAAACTGGCGCTATCGTATACCATAAACTCGGATCGAACCATTAACCTACAACTAACAATTAGAGAAAGGGGTGGAAAGCTATACCGATCGATCCGTGTCCTTCGGTCTTTGGCCACCATCCCAAGCTCCTCGCGACATCTCCGGTCTCGATCTCCTCGTTGGAAAGGGCACCACATCTTCGAGTCTTTTTATGGTCTCCCGCTTCGTCCGAAGTAACTCGGGCATGAATTTCGCTAGCCGACGTGTCCAAGGCGATGTAGAGAATGTGTGTCATCACTTTGTCTCTTGAAGATTTAGTGGATGCCATTAGTGAGGAGATAATGAGCTCAAGAAAGTGGAGGAAGAAGAAGAAGCTTTCCTCTTTTTTTCTTTTGTTGAGATGATAAAAATGAGAGTGAGAGTGTTAGCTAGAAAATAAAAGAGCTAACCATGAGGTTATGGCTGCCCTTTCTCTCTCTCCCTCTCATTTCAACACTCAAATCCATCAACAATGTATGCACAAGTAAAGAGACCATGACTTATCACTTGTGCATGTGTCATAATCAATGCACCTAACCATGATTATGAGCTCATTATTTCCTTATGCAAACATTAATCCAAATGTTTGCAACAATAAAAAGAGAATGACATCTACTAAAGTAAACTCTTGACGGATCACAAGAGTACCCCTCACCTGTATATACATACCTGCATCCGCATTCCGACCGAATGTGAATGCGATGAGACTAAAGTAACCCAACAAATCTAATACTAGGATCCGACTTAAACCAAAGCCCACTAGTATGATCCGTCCGATCATGATCCGTGCACTGCTGCACGTATATGATCGAACCCTGCCATATATCATACGGCCTCTACAACGTTTCGCCCGAAACTTGAAAACCGTCTGTGGGGGACTCTCAAGACTCGTCAATACTTTGGCTGTGGATTTAACCACTAGCTCGTCAGTGGTACTAGCTGTACGTAACGGGCTACCAGGTATTGACCAAAAGGGAGGTCGATGAGCGAACTTATCCTGACACCCTACTGAGCCTGTCAGTGACAATATCCGTACAGTCCGGTCCGTTCGTCTATGAGCATCGCATGGCAGGCCTGGGGGGTTGGTAAAAGTCAGACCCCCAAAAGCGGTACAAGTCGTGTCGGAGTGTAGACCAGAACACCCTGAGATACTACTGGAATACCTACCAGTAAATCTCCTGCCTTGGCCAAGGACTTCGTATAACGGCTCTTCTAGACACAACGCGATCTCACCCCCAATACCGGGAGAGACGAAACCCCTGCCGATCCGCTCACTGCCTCCATGTGGCTCGGGACTGTACCCAACTAAATCCTGTTTGCACGACTCCTTTAAGCCGTGGCAGGGTAGTAATCAAAGCACAGTGGGAACTCACATGAGACAAATGACGATCTCAGGCCGATGAACTAACCTGTACACATGTCACCAGGGAACTGCTATCCGACGTCAGGTATAATACCAACTAGCATGTTCCCGGCGAGTCCTGTCCGGTGTACTCATAACCCAATGAGCACCTGTATACATCTTAGGTGATCCAACTGACACCAATGGCTTGTGAGACCGGCCACCGCCCCTCGTCGGGGTCTCGACTGTATACACTAGTCTACTAATGGAGTATCGATGCCCAGTCTCGAAACTCCCACGACTAGGGACCATTTAAGGATGTACTTATAGACCCTAGCTCCCACGTATATGATCGCCATCATAATGCTGGTAGTCAAGCAAGAATCCTAAGGGCTCTATCAATGTGTAATAGCGACCTATAAGGTCACCTAAAGCAGTACACGATGATAAAGATAAACCAGATAGCATACTATCATCTCGAGCAAGACTATCCTACCGGCATAGGTCCTCCCTCAATCATTGCAATCACGTGCCTGTGATCTAATAATTGACTCTAAGGGCACTATATCCAACAGTTAGGTTACGAGTACACTGGACAGGACTCATCAGGAACTGTTGGTTGGTATTATACCTATCGTCAGTTAACAGTTCCCAGGTGACATGAGTACAGCTTAGTCCGTTGACTTGACACTGTCACTTCGCCTCGAGTGTGTTCCCACTGTTCTTAGATTACTACCCTACTACGGCTCTATTGAGTCATGCAAACAGGTAGTAGTTGGGTGCAGTCCCGAAGCACTTGGAGGCAGTGACGGTTAGACAGGATTCGTCTCTCACGGTATTGGGAGTTGATATTGCGCTGTGTCTAGGAGAGCCATGACACAAAGTCCCTGGCCAGGGCAAGCGAGATTTACTGGTAGTGTTTCCAGTAGTTTCTCAGGGTGTTCTGGGCTACACTCCGACACGACTTGTACCGCTATTAGGGGTTTAACGTTTATCGCCCCAAGGCCCGACATGCAATACTCTTAGACGAACAGACCGGACTGTACGGAGATTGTCACATTCAGGCTCAGTAGTGTAGGGTTCCTAGGCACTCTTGTGAAGGTTCATAAGGCATCAAATATGCCCGGATAAAAATTTAGACGTGCCGAACAACCCAAAGACAGGATCTTTGCTAGATTATTAGGGTTAAGCATGCAAGATAACTACTTTTTATCTAAGGGTGAGGGATTACAACCTTTGTAGTCCGCTCCTTCGCTTCACAAGCTCCGAGTAGAAGTCCCTTCGCCGCGATCCTCGATTTCCCGGACTCAAGAGAGGCTCCACGACTCGAACGATCCATGCTAGCTTGAAGTGTTCCAAATCTCCGATGATCTACGTCGAAGTTTCAATAACTCAAGCTTTCTCACTCTAAAGAGATGAACACACTAATCTCATGGGCTAGATGAGATGAGGATGAAGGAGTAGTATTTATGCTTTCTTTTTAATTCACTTTCTCACAATATATCATCACAAATGGAATTTCTAGTGAGCTCAAAATCAAGAGAGAAGAAGAAGATGATAATGGAAAAGATAATCCTTTTGTGATGAATAGAAAAGAAATCTATATGATTGATATATCAACCATGGTCAAGGATGATAGGCTAAGAGTTTGTAGAGAATAAACTAGGGTTAGGGTTTGGTTAGGTTAGGTTATGAGTCATGCAAAAATATCAACCATAATATCTTAAGCATGACAAAAACAAAGCTTCTAGAAGGTGCAAGAAGAAGCTAGCCCTAATCAAACCCTAATCCCTTTTAATCATCCTTAAACATGTTTAATAATAAATCATATCATGTCACAATAATATATATCACATATATATTATATATTTGCAACAAAAGAAAATAATACATTTAACATATATCGCATATATATCAATGTATTAATCCAGTGAGAAAATGAAATAATAAAGTGAGCCAATATTAGATAATGTAATACAATATATCATATATACTATTATACATTAAATCATCGAATCAACACTTGATCCAACGATCCGGCTATATCGAATATAACCGGCTAATATATCATGTACCGATTCATCGAATCAACACTTGATCCGATGTCCCGATTCATATCAAAATATCGCGAGAATATAATACGGTATCTCATATCGCATTATCCTCGGTCCTGCACATATCACATATGTGCCTCTACTCCATTTCGCCTGAGCCAAGAAACCTCTGTGTAGGACTCTAAAGAATCGTCAATACGCCGGTAGCAGGTGATGATCATATCAAACACTCACAAGCTGCAAGCGGTCAGCTAAACGTAACAGCCACCCAAGTATTGAGCGATCAGAAGATCAACAAGCTAGCCTGTGCGTTCTCCTATGAATCCAATCAGTAACACTCCCGTACAGTCCGGTCTGTTCGTCTGATATGTCGCATATCAAGTCTAGGGGTGGTATACGTCAGACCCCAGTAACCGATAAGTCGTGTCGATGTGAGGCTCATAACAGGTCGAGAAACTACTAGTAACACTTACCAGTAAATCTCTATATCATCCCTGGCCAGGGACTTCGAGTTATAGCCAATCGAACACAGCACAACATCAACTCCCTATACCGGGAGAGACGAATCCCCTCCTATCGCTCATTGCCTCCATGTGATTCGGGACTGTACCCAAAAGCCACCGTTTTGCACGCCCTCATGGATGTGGTAAGGTGGAAATCAAAGCACAGTGGGAATCACACAAGACTCTATGACGATATCGGGTCTACAGACTACCCTGTACCAGTGTCACCGGAGAACTGCCATCTGACGTGTGGTATATCACCAACTGGGAGTTCTCGGCGAGTCCGTCCAGTGTAACCAGTCTCCACTGAGCACCCGTACATCATCCTTGATGTCAAACACCGATGGATATGGGATCATCCATCGCCCATCATATGGGTCAAGATGCGTATACGCTAGTCTACTCTGGTCTATCGATGCCCTGTCTCGATATACCCTCGACTAGGAACAGTTATAGGATGTACTCATCGACTACTATGGCCCCACTAGTATGATCTCATCATAGTCCCAGTAGTCGAGTACAGATCCTAAGGGCTTTATCAACATGTGAGAGAAAGACAGTAAACCAATACAAGTCAACATGTTAAGATAAAGTGAAACCAAATAGCATACAATCATGACGAGCAAGAAAGTCCTCTCTGTATATATCTAAGCATCCATCATAATATATATCAAATGTACAACATTGGCCTCTAGGGCATATACATAACTAACAATCTCCCACTTGCACTAAGGCCAGCTGCTGTAGTATCTCATACCTAGCATCCCGAATAATCTCTCAAACTGTATCTGGGGAATGGCCTTCGTGAGTGGATCCGCAGTGTTGTCCTTCGTATCTACTCTCCTGACCTCAATCTCCCGGCGATCAACTATCTCCCTGATCAGGTGATACCGCCTCAGAATATGTTTGGATTTCTGATGGGATCTGGGTTCCTTGGCCAAAGCCACAGCACCATTGTTATCGCAATACAGAGGTATTGGATGTTCAATGGACGGAACCACACCAAGTTCACTAATGAACTTCTTCATCCAGACAGCCTCTTTGGCAGCATCGTTGGCAGTGATGTATTCAGCCTCCATCGTCGAGTCTGCAACGGTATCCTGTTTGGAACTCTTCCAACATACCGCCCCTCCATTGAGGGTAAAGACAAAACCCGAATGCGACTTAGAGTCGTCCTTATCACTCTGGAAGATGGAATCGGTAAAGGACTCCACCCGGAGTTCTCCGTTACCATACACCAAGAACATGTCTCTAGTCCTTCGCAAGTACTTGAGAATGTTCTTCACAGCTGTCCAGTGACTCTCTCCAGGATCTGCTTGATACCGACTCACTACACTTAGTGAGTATGCTACATCGGGTCTGGTACATAGCATCGCATACATGATAGAGCCTACTGCCGAAGCATAGGGTATCCCTTGCATGCGAGCTCTCTCCAAATCCGTCTTGGGAGACATCTCTTTGGAGAGAGTGAGTCCAGAGATCGTGGGTTGGTTCCCACGCTTGGATTCTTCCATACTAAACCTCTTTAGGATGGTGTCAATGTACCTGGATTGGGACAATCCCAGTATCCTTTTAGATCTATCTCTATAGATCACAATTCCCAATATGCAGGAGGTATCACTTAGATCTTTCATTGAGAATCTCTGTGATAAGTAGAGCTTGACTGATTGCAGCATAGGAATATCATTTCCTATCAAGAGTATGTCATCCACGTACAATACGAGGAAGACAACCTTACCCTCTGCTACCTTCTTATAGATACAAGGTTCATCTATATTTTTGATGAAGTCAAACTCTTTGACTACAACATCAAAACAGATGTTCCAACTCCGCGATGCTTGCTTTAACCCATAAATGGATTTAAGCAGCTTGCACACCTTTCCGCTGCTCCCACTATCTACGAAGCCCTCTGGCTGAGTCATGTACACGCACTCTTCTAAATCACCGTTTAGAAAGGCGGTCTTAACATCAATTTGCCAGATTTCGTAGTCATGGTATGCAGCAATGGCAAGTAAGATCCGGATAGACTTAAGCATAGCCACTGAAGAAAAGGTTTCGTCATAATCCACACCTGGTCGTTGACGAAAACCTTTTGCTACAAGTCTAGCTTTGAAAGTCTCAACTTTTCCATCTACACCAAATTTCTTTTTAAAAATCCACTTGCTCCCAATGGGTTTTACCCCTTCAGGAGTATTTTCCAAAATCCATACTTTATTGGTGTACATGGATTCCATCTCAGATCGCATTGCATCCAGCCATTTCACAGAGTCACCACTCGTGATGGCCTGCTCGAAACTAGTCGGGTCATCATCTTCCATGATGCAATCCTCGCTTCCACCATCAATGAGAAAACCGTAGTATCTCTCAGGCGGATGAGAAACCCTGCTAGATCGGCGGAGAGGCTGGGGTTCTTCGGGTACTACTGAATCCTCTGGTTCCACTAAATCTTCAGTTGTAGTTTGTGTTGCTGGAACCTCTTCCAGCTCTACCTCATTGCCACTAATTTCTTTTGTAAGAAATTCCTTTTCTAAAAAGGTGGCATGTTGAGCAACAAACACCTTTTGTTGTCCACTGTGGTAGAATAGATATCTATACGAATTGCTTGGATATCCTACAAACTTACAAAGAACTGATCGTGCCTCGAGTTTGTCCGGATTTTGCTTTTTAACATAAGCCGGACAACCCCATATCTTAACTCTTTTAAGAGATGGTCTCTTTCCATTCCATATCTCATATGGAGTGGTAGGCACAGATTTAGTTGGAACTCTATTCAATAGGTATATGGCTGTCTCCAGCGCATACCCCCAGAAGGAAATAGATAACTCAACTGTACTCATCATAGAGCGCACCATATCTAATAGGGTGCGATTCCTCCGCTCCGATACACCGTTGTGCTGTGGTGCATAAGGAGGAGTAAGCTGAGAAAGAATCCCATTCTCTTTTAGATAATCTAGGAACTCATTGCTTAAGTATTCACCTCCTCGATCAGATCGAAGAATCTTAATACTTTTGCCCGTTTGATTCTCTACTTCGTGTTTATATTCTCTGAATTTCTCAAAAGCTTCAGACTTGTGTTTCATCAGGAACACATATCCGAATCTTGAGAGATCGTCAGTGAATGTAATGAAGTAGGAAGAACCGTTCCTGGCATGCGTAGACATGGGACCGCATACATCACTATGTACCAGTCCTAAGAGTTCGGTAACTCTTTCTCCGTGTCCACTAAACGGAGCTTTGGTCATTTTTTCTTTGAGACATGAATGACAAGTATCATAAGATGATAATTCGAACGGATTCAACTAACCATCTTTATGTAACTTAGCCAGTCGTGTCGCATTGATATGACCAAGTCTACAATGCCACAAGAAGGATTCGTTCATTTCTGAACTTTTCCTCTTGTGTGTATTTTGTATATTGAGAACTGTATTCTGATTTAGAATGAATATGGCATTATGTAACGAGCCTGATGCAATCAACTTTTGATCTAGGAATATGTTCATAACATTATCCTTTACTACAAAATTATATCCTTCTTTACTTAATAAAGAAACTGATATAATGTTGCACATCATGTTCGGTATATAATAGCACTCATTTAGAATCAGTGTATTACGACTTGGCAATACAAGGTGATATTCGCCAACTGCTTTGGCTGCAATACTTGCACCGTTCCCTACTTGAACGGAATGATCACCTTTTCCCAGTTCTCTATCTTTACGTAGCCCATGTAACAATTTACATATGTGGGATCCTGATCCGGTATCTAATACCCAGGACGTAGGATGAACTGAAAAACAGTTCTCAATAACTAACACACCTGAAGAAGATGCATCAACATGCATGTTCTTTTGGGCGGCTTAAGAATCTAGATATTCTTCTATTCCCTGTTCAGTCTTATAACTCTTATAAGAAAGAACGGGTCCAACGTTCCCCTGCTCAGTATAATAAGCGGCTTCAGTCAATACATCCATATTATTATCTTGATTATGGCCTGACATGGTCGCTACCTGGAGAGAGAGAGAAGAAAACACTTTAGCGTATGCTCTTGCAAGATTAGATTGGTTATTATCTTATCTAATCAGGATGTCTCTCACTGTTTTTATCAAATCTACCTTCAAACCCTAAAAGGTAAGATTAACCGGGATTAATTACACCCTACAATTTCGTCAATCTTTTAGCCAGATCAGTGTCGGTACTTTGAGGGAGGTTCCTCGTGCTTTCGCACGGACCTAATTAAAGTAAACCTCGTATTCCCAGAGGCGTAACCCCGTTAACACTTTTCTAGACACCTACTTGATCGACTAATTGTCCTGTGTAAAACTCTCCCAGGAGTAACTCTTACTCGCAGTGGGTATCGGGATCCAACTATCTCATAGAAGGTATGCAATCTCATTGCAAATTTCAACACTTGAAATTCCCGATAATGCTTTTACCCCTAGCAACTTATGACCTTGGCTAAGGTCAACAAATCATAAGCGCTAGTCAAGTTCAACCCGTCATTTCCTGATTGAATTAAACCCACCCGTACGACCCTTGGCTAAGGTCAACAAAGTCGCATGACTGCCCTAACTGAATCACATCTCATGTTTTAGCAGATAAATACTAATTAGCTACCGTACACCACGCCTTGGCTAAGGTCAACAAACGCAGCACGAATACTAACTAGTCTCTATCTGAAATGACGGAGGGCTACGCAGGTTTTTCAGAAAACCCTGAGCGTAATGAACTTGATATCGTCGTAGAATCAAGTGTTTTTGAAAAGGAGTGTTTTTGAGGCTTTTCTTAGTTTCGCTAAAGGGGTCACTCCCGGTGAAGGGATCGTCGGCCCTTTCCTCATCGAATAAGGTGCAGGATATATCATATATACAGCTGTGCAAAGCAAAACACTAAAAGCATTCAAAAGACAAATCGCGTTTTGTAGCATCTGCCAGTTTCGCTAAAGAGGTCACTCCCGGTGAAGGGATCTCGGCTCTTTCCCCATCGAATAAGGTGCAGGATATATCATATATATCACTGTGCAAAGCAAAACTGTAGCTACCCTTTTTATAAAGTTTTGATTCTACAACATCTTTAGGTTTCTTTTCTTTTTATTAATCTCAATAATAAAATCCCATCAGCTTATGCTTCCTAAGCATCATAGATAAATACGACGTACACTTATGCCATCCGCATTCGCCTCGATGTCCCCTCGTGCACCGTTAGGTTAGGTAACTAACGACAGAGCAGGGCAGGGCTAGTGCGGGTGTAAAACATAAGTAACATCTATATAATATATCATTTATACTATATACTGTATCCATCAGAACATATCAAATGATCACATCACAGATATCGCAGCAGAAACATAGATATAATGTGGGATATACTAGGACGTCCGTATTTAGTATTTAGCCAACAATAGAAAATACGGATTCCACAGTCGCGATGAATAGCCAAGCCCACACCCTGGACCCCTACGAGAGCGGCAAGCGACCCTACCAATTCTGGAGTTTAGGAGACCCGGTCTCGACTCCTCGAGA
This sequence comes from Agapanthus africanus, assembly GCA_030015575.1. Lineage (NCBI taxonomy): Eukaryota > Viridiplantae > Streptophyta > Magnoliopsida > Asparagales > Amaryllidaceae > Agapanthus > Agapanthus africanus. Next base: position 544,422,652 of record JASDDO010000014.1, on the reverse strand, counting down.
TGGCCTCCCACTGAACCCCAGAACCCGGTCACCTGTGCTCCCCTCCTTGGGTCCATCCTAATACGGAAAAGTAAATAATATACAACACTGGTGGTATCAACCTCAACCTGGAAGTGCCCCAAATAAAAGAATATTACATTACAAATGAATTTTACATGAATGAAAATAAAAACCCTCATCTCACATAAAACCCCCGGCTATTCAATCGCGACAATCCTGCACATCATATCTCAGCAACACATAATATCACATATCATCAACGTAAGTAAGTATGCATACACCGATCGTCGCCGATGTATAGCAACGAAGACCGGCAATACAACTACATACTACACTTACGGTCACAGAAAAGAAAGTGTAAAACTACAATATTTGGAATCCATAATCACTTTAGACATCGTAAATCCGAAATATCACATACTTCGTATTTCATGCCTAACTCTATGAATTCCACATATTGTATCACATTCCAGATAAATAGACAGTATTAAACTTTTCGAACAGATAATCAAATACCCAAAATTTCCCAAAGTGCTCAACACTTGAGCGGAGTTCAAATAATCCCAGAATATGTCATAGTACTAGTGATCCAGCCGTAGAAGGGTCAAGCCAACGCCTCACATGTGGCACGCCGTACTGCCCCAAACCTGAAGGTTCAAAAGGCAGTTCAAGACGGTCACATAATCGAGTTAAGGTTTGTTGTCTTCTAGAGGGTCCACCGCTTAACTTGTACAATTTTTCCGAACGATTTAAACCCAATAAAAATTCAACACTTGAAAGTTTGCCGTTCCGGGATAAAGTGGGTTAATGATATCCGTTCAATTAGTTTAACAGTTTCTAAATATCCGGAAAGAATTATGAATTTAAATTTTCCGATCGAATCTACTATTACAAAACAAACCCCAGAAATCTCAACACTTGAAACAGATTAAAAATACCCATAAAAAATAAACCAGAGAACTATGAATTACTGTGAAAAATGGGGCCCTGATCTCTTTAAACTACCGCGGTTCCGCGGCCCAAGCAAGGGTACGGCCGCGGTTCCGCGGCAGTTTGTACGGATCAGTGGATTATTTTTCCACCGAAATTCTTATTTTTTTCTGCTGTATTTTTCAGGTATTTTTAATTCAGAAAAATCCCAGATTTTGAAAAATTTCCAGAGAGGGGGTTAAATTCGTCGGTTCGGGTTCGATCGGAGTTTTAACTTCGTAAACACGTCGCCTAATGCTCTAGCTAGGCTCTGATACCACTGTAGGGTTCCTAGTCACTCTTGTGAAGGTTCATAAGGCATCAAACATGCCCGGATAAAAATTTAGACGTGCCGAACAACCCAAAGACAGGATCTTTGCTAGATTATTAGGGTTAAGCATGCAAGATAACTACTTTTTATCTAAGGGTGAGAGATTACAACCTTTGTAGTCCGCTCCTTCGCTTCACAAGCTAATAGTAGAAGTCCCTTCGCCGCGATCCTCGATCTCCCGGACTCAAGAGAGGCTCCACGACTCGAACGATCCATGCTAGCTTGAAGCGTTCCAAATCTCCGATGATCTACGTCGAAGTTTCAATAACTCAAGCTTTCTCACTCTAAAGAGATGAACACACTAATCTCATGGGCTAGATGAGATGAGGATGAAGGAGTAGTATTTATGCTTTCTTTTTAATTCACTTTCTCACAATATATCATCACAAATGGAATTTCTAGTGACCTCAAAATCAAGAGAGAAGAAGAAGATGATAATGGAAAAGATAATCCTTTTGTGATGAATAGAAAAGAAATCTATATGATTGATATATCAACCATGGTCAAGGATGATATGCTAAGAGTTTGTAGAGAATAAACTAGGGTTAGGGTTTGGTTAGGTTAGGTTATGAGTCATGCAAAAATATCAACCATAATATCTTAAGCATGACAAAAACAAAGCTTCTAGAAGGTGTAAGAAGAAGCTAACCCTAATCAAACCCTAATCCCTTTTAATCATCCTTAAACATGTTTAATAATAAATCATATCATGTCACAATAATATATATCACATATATATTATATATTTGCAACAAAAGAAAATAATACATTTAACATATATCGCATATATATCAATGTATTAATCCAGTGAGAAAATGAAATAATAAAGTGAGCCAATATTAGATAATGTAATACAATATATCATATATACTATTATACATTAAATCATCGAATCAACACTTGATCCAACGATCCGGCTATATCGAATATAACCGGCTAATATATCATGTACCGATTCATCGAATCAACACTTGATCCGATGTCCCGATTCATATCAAAATATCGTGAGAATATAATACGGTATCTCATATCGCATTATCCTCGGTCCTGCACATATTACATATGTGCTTCTACTCCGTTTCGCCTAAGCCAAGAAACCTCTGTGTAGGACTCTAAAGAATCGTCAATACGCCGGTAGCAGGTGATGATCATATCAAACACCCACAAGCTGCAAACGGTCAGCTAAACGTAACAGCCACCCAGGTATTGAGCGATCAGAAGATCAACAAGCTAGCCTGTGCGTTCTCCTGTGAATCCAATCAGTAACACTCCCGTACAGTCCGGTCTGTTCGTCTGATATGTCGCATATCAAGTCTAGGGATGGTATACGTCAGACCCCAGTAACCGATAAGTCGTGTCGATGTGAGGCTCATAACAGGTCGAGAAACTACTAGTAACACTTACCAGTAAATCTCTATATCAGCCCTGGCCAGGGACTTCGAGTTATAGCCAATCGAACACAGCACAACATCAACTCCCTATACCGGGAGAGACGAATCCCCTCCTATCGCTCATTGCCTCCATGTGATTCGGGACTGTACCCAAAAGCCACCTTTTTGCACGCCCTCGTGGACGTGGTAAGGTGGAAATCAAAGCACAGTGGGAATCACACAAGACTCTATGACGATATTGGGTCTACAGACTACCCTGTACCAGTGTCACCGGAGAACTGCCATCTGACGTGTGGTATGTCACCAACTGGGAGTTCTCGGCGAGTCCGTCCAGTGTACCCAGTCTCCACTGAGCACCTGTACATCATCCTTGATGTCAAACACCGATGGATATGGGATCATCCATCGCCCATCATATGGGTCAAGATGCGTATACGCTAGTCTACTCTGGTGTATCGATGCCCTATCTCGATATACCATCGACTAGGAACAGTTATAGGATGTACTCATCGACTACTATGGCCCAACTAGTATGATCTCATCATAGTCCCAGTAGTCGAGTACAGATCCTAAGGGCTTTATCAACATGTGAGAGAAAGACAGTAAACCAATACAAGTCAACATGTTAAGATAAAGTGAAACAAAATAGCATACAATCATGACGAGCAAGAAAGTCCTCTCTGTATATATCTAAGCATCCATCATAATATACATCAAATGTACAACAATAGCCTCTAGGGCATATACATAACTAACAAGTAGGAGTTCAGATGGGTTCACCTCATCGGTCTTCTTATCGACATCTACCTGGGGACCGTTATGTACAGCTAGTACCGCTTGCGGCTTGTGGTTAAACCCGTTTCCAGCGTAGTGTCGAGTCTTTAGAGTCCCACACAGAGGGTTGTTCGCCTTTGGGCAAAACAAAGTAGAGGTCGTATGGTTTTACGACAGGGTTCGTTCACATATGCATACTTGTGCGTATTCGGTGTTCGGGCAGACTTTACTAGTGGGCTTTGGTTTAAGCCAGATCCTAGTATTTGTTTTGGGATTGGTCTTGTCTTATGGTATTCGTGTTTCTTCGGAATACGAATGCGGGTATGTACGTACAGTTGACAGAGATGGAGAGGGAGACACCTCATTAGGGTTTTTGACCATTGACTTGATCCAAACCCTAATGAGAATAAGATATATGATTAATAATATTAATTAAGTATAATTGTATCATGGTTAGAATTGGTTTGACCATTTGACTTTTTGACTTACTTTGACCTAGATATTTTTCTTTTGCATAAGATGCTTCTTGAAGCATGCTTAGCATTAAATGTGAAATGATAATGGTCAAATCAACTCACCATCACAATTTTCTTAATTATTATTATTATTATCATATTTTTATAATATGAGAGTTTTGTTCTCTCATTCTCTCATGAGCTTTCTCTCTCATGGTTTGCTCTCCCTCTTCCTGTCTCAAAGCTTTAATCTTTCATGTGTTGAAAATCAAAAGCTCTTGAGACTAAACCACCAAAATACTTCTCTACTCACTCTAGGGTTCTTATTGTAGCAAGCCAAGCACTCTAGTTACTTCATTATTGAGGTAGGAGCTCAAGGTAGAGGCCTTCGGGTGGATCTTTCTTTGGCAAAGAGAAGACGGTGAGAAGGAGCCATCTACACCACTCCAAGGAGCTCACAAGAAGAGGAAGCAACACAAGAAGAGAAGGAGTTCGAGACCAAGGTATAATCATCTAACCTAGTAGTTAAAAACTCTAAGTTAGTTTGTTAGTTTTTGTTTAGCAAAGATCCTTCAGGTTGGTCTATGTTTCCTTATGAGAAAATTTTGATTTTTTACCTATTCTGCCTCCCCGAAAATACCGGGGTGGGTAACATAGACCTTTCAACATAGTGATGTATGTGGGCCAATGTCTACACATGCGAGAGGCGGTTTTTCTTACTTCATAACTTTTACTGATGATTTATCGAGATTCGGTCATGTGTTTTTATTAAAGCATAAGTCTGAATCTTTCGAGAACTTCAAGGGGTACAAACTTGAAGTAGAAAAAAAAACAGGAATGAGTATCAAGATACTTCGATCAGATCGAGGTGGAGAGTATATTAGTACTGAGTTTTCGAACTTTCTAAAAGAGAACGGGATTCTCTCTCAGCTCACTCCCCCTTACACACCACAGCACAACAGTGTGTCGGAGCGGCGGAATCGCACCCTATTGGATATGATGTGATCCATGATGAATGATACCGAGTTACCTCTCTCCTTTTGGGGGTATGCATTGGAGACTGCAGTTTTTCTGTTGAACAAATTTCCAACCAAGACCGTATCTACCACTCCATATGAGATATGGTATGGGAAGAGACCATCTCTTAAGCGAGTTAAGATTTGGGGTTGTCCAGCTTTTGTCAAAAAGCAGAATCCAGACAAACTCGAGACACGACCGGTTAAGTGTATATTTATGGGATATCCAAAACATTCGTTTGGATATCTGTTCTACCACAAGGAGGAACATAAGGTGTTTGTTTCTCAGTATGCCACATTTTTTGAAGACGAGATTTTTCCAAATGATAATGATGGCAATGTGGTAGATCTAGAAGAGGTTCTAGAGACACAAGTTACAAATGACGACTTGGTTGAACCCGATGTTGCAACAGAATCTTATGAACCTCAGCCACTCCGTAGATCTGGTATGACTTCTCTCCCACCGGAGAGATACTACGGTTTTCTCATTGATGGTGATAGAGAAGATTGCATTATGGATGATGATGACCCTACCAGTTTTCAACAAGCTATCACGAGTGGTGACTCTGTGAAGTGGCTGGATGCCATGAGATCCGAAATAGAGTTTATGTACACCAACAAAGTATGGACTTTGGAAGTTGTACCCTCTGGGGTAAAACCCGTAGGGTGCAAATGGATCTTTAAGAAAAAGATCGGTGTAGATATGCATGTGGAGATCTATAAGGCAAGGCTTGTGGCGAAAGGATTCTTTCAAAGACCAGCACTTGACTATGACGAAACCTTTTCTCCTGTAGCCATGCTTAAATCCATCTGGATCCTACTTGCTATTGCTGCTCACTACGACTATGAAATCTGGCAGATGGACGTTAAAACGGCTTTTCTAAATGGTGATTTAGAAGAATGATTTTATATGGATCAGCCAGAGGGCTTCATTAATAGTGGGAGCAGCGGGAAAGCATGTAGGTTGTTTAAATCCATTTATGGATTAAAGCAGGCATCACGGAGTTGGAACATCTGTTTTGATGATGTTATCAAAGAGTTTGATTTCGTCAAAAATCCAGATGAACCTTGTATTTATAAGAATATTGTAGGAAGTACTGTCATATTCCTCATATTGTATGTGGACGACATTCTTCTGATAGGAAACGATGTTCCTATGCTACAATCGGTCAAACTGTTCTTATCACAAAGGTTCTCCATGAAGGACCTGGGTGATGCCTCGTTCATACTGGGCATGAAGATCTATTGGGATAGATCTAAAAGGTTGTTGGGATTGTCCCAAACCTGATACATTAACACCATCCTAAAAAGGTTTAGTATGGAATACTTTAAGCGGGGTGCCTTACCCGCTAGTCATGGAGTCACTCTCTCCAAGGACTTTTCCCAAAGACCGATGAAGAGAAAGCTCGCATGAGCATTATACCCTACGCTTCAGCCGTAGGATCTATAATGTATGCGATGTTATGTACACGCCCTGATGTAGCTTATGCACTGGGTGTAGTAAGCAGGTATCAATCCTGTTAGTTGTATGTATGCCCTAGAGGCCAGTATTGTATAGATGATGTATATTATATTGGATGCTTGGACATATATAGAGAGGACTTTCTTGCTCAATATGATAGTATGCTATCTGGTTGCCCTTTGCTTTAACATGTATACTTGTCTCTTTATACTATCTTATCATTACATGTTTGTAAAGCCCTTAGGATGTGTACTTGACTACCTGGACTATGATGCGGATCATACTAGTGGGGACATGGTAGTCCATAAGTACATCCTTCAAGGTTCCTAGTCGTGGGTGTATCGAGACGGGGCATCGATACACCATAGTAGACTAGCGTATACGCATCTCGACCCATGAGATGGGCGATGGATGATCCCATATCCATTGGTGTTTGACATCAGAGATGGTATACGGGTGCTCAGTGGAGACTGGGTACACTGGACGGACTCGCCGAGAACTCCCAGATGGTATTATACCTTACGTCAGATGGCAGTTCTCTGGTGACACTTGTGCAGGTTAGTCTGTAGACCCGAGATCGTCATAGAGTCTTGTGTGATTCCCACTGTGCTTTGATTTCCACCTTACCACGTCCATGAGGGCGTGCAAAACGGTGGTTTTTGGGTACAGTCCCGAGTCACATGGAGGCAATGAGCGATAGGAGGGGTTTCGTCTCTCCCGGTATTGGGGGTTGATGTTGCGCTGTGCTCGATTGGCCGTAACAGGGAAGTCCCTGGCCAGGGCTGATTAGAGATTTACGGGTAAGTGTTACCAGTAGTTTCTCGACCCGTTATGAGCCTCACATCGGCACGACTTATCGGTTATTGGGGTCTGACGTTTACCACCCCTAGACTTGTTATGCGACATATCAGACGAGGAGACCGGACTGTACGGGAAGTGTTGCCGGCAGGCTTTTACAGGAGTTGGAGCGGGCTTGCTTGTTGATCTTCTGATCGGTCAATACCCGGGTAGCCGTTACGTCCAGCTAGTATCGCTGACGGCTTGTGGGTGCGTGATGTGATCATCACCTACTGCCGGCGTATTGACGAGTTTTTAGAGTCCTACACAGAGGTTTTACTGGCTCAGGCGAAACGAAATAGGAGCGCATATGTGATATGTGCGAGACCGAGAATAAATGCGTGTATGTGATACCGTATTCTATTCTCGCGACTTTATGTATCGGTCGGTCATATATGATATGACCGGGTTATCGAATCAAGTGTTGATTCGATAAGTCGATACAATGGATGTTAGCCGGTTATATGAGATGTGACCGGATTATTAAGTCAAGTGTTGATTTAATAATTAAGTGTATAATTTTATATTAGATATACTAGTTTACATTTACTAACACTTGTTCACTTTAGGGTTTTTCTCACTTGTACACTACTTTAACATATATATGATATATGTTTAAAATGTGTTATCATATTGTATCATGGTTGATGATACACAATCCATGGGTGTATGAGACTTACACTATGCTAATATTTATTTTGGGTTTTTAATATTTAAAGTAATTGAAAAATCAAGTGGAGGATTTGAAAATACATGAAGCTTGTGGAAGCTTGTGGATGCATTGACTAATCCAACTTGATTTTGTTTTTACTATGGATTTTTATAAACCCAACCATAACCATTAGCCTAGGGTTAAGTCTCTACAAGGGTCAGTATATGATACTTACTCACCATGGTTACTCTTCTCCCTTGATGATTATCCTCATTCCTTTCTTTTGTTCATCTTCTTCATTGAGCAAAAGAAATTGCTTGCTAGGGTTTTGAAAAAGGAGCGAAACTTTGTGAGAATTAAAAATCCAATGAGAACCCACTTCCTATTTCTCCATCCTCATCAAGACTAGCACTCTTGTATAGGGTGTTTGCTTCACTAATTCTCAAATTAGTGAAGTAGTAGCTTGAGTCGGAATTCCCTCGACGTAGATCATCTTCGGCCTCGGAGACTTCAAGCAAGGTCGCACCTTTCGCCTCGTGAAGCCATGCAAGGGTCCCGGAGATCCACGATCGCAGCTAAAGGACTTCAACAAGGAGCAAATGAAGTGAAGGACCGATCTACAAAGGTTGTATTTCGTATCCCCTTAGAGTAAAGTTGTTTACTTGCTAATTGATTCGCCTAAACTCTAGTTAACGATCTTGCTTAGTGTTATTCGGCACATAAAAATTTAATTTTGGCATGGTCGATGCCTTGTAGAGCCTCGTTAGTGTGCCTACAGTGGTATCAGAGCCTAGCTAGAGCATTAGGCGATGTGTTAACGAAGTTTATACTCCGAACGAACCCGAACACGTCAAATTATACCCCTCTATTATATCACAGAGATACACTCACAGAAATAAACATTACTGCAGAAAATCCAAAGCCCATAGCTACAGTACTGCCGCGGATCCGCGGCCCAAGAGAGGTTTGGCCGCGGTTCCGCGGTGGGCTTTACTGTTCATTGGCTCGTTTTCTATATTAATGTTTATATTTACCTGCTGATTTTTTTAGGTATTTTGTATTCTGACTCCAGTGTTGAATATTTTTGGGGTTTATTTTGAAATCGTATGATTCGATCGGAGAATTTAATTTTGTTATGTTATTCCGGATAATTTAGAAAGTATTAAAATGTTCGAACGAATATCATTAACTCAATTTTTTCGGGGCACGAAAAACATTCAAGTGTAGAATTTTTCTCGGGTTTAAATCTTTCGGAAAAACGTGCATGTGATGCGATGGACCCTCTAGAAGACAACAAAACTTAACTCGATTATGTGACCGTCTTGAACTGCCCTTTGAACCTTAGGGTTTGGGGCAGTACGGCGTGCCACATGTGAGGCGTTGGCTTGACCCTTCTACGGCCGGACCGTTGCAACTGTGACGTATTCTGGAATCTTTAAACTCTGCTCAAGTGTTGAGTTATTATGGAAATCTTGAGTATTTGATTATTCGATCGGAAAGTTTAATACTGTCTAATTATCTGGAATGTGATACAATATGTGGAATTCATACAGTTAGGCATGAAATGCGAAATATGTGATATTTCGGATTTATGATGTCTAAAGAGATTGTGGATTCCAAACGTTGTAGTTTTACACTTTTTTTTCTGCGACCGTAAGTGTAATATGTGATATCGCCGGTTTCGTTGCTATATGTCAACGACAATTGGGATGCACATATTTACTTACGTTGATGACATGTGATGTTATGTGTTGCTGGATATGTTATATTGGATCGTCGCGTTCTGAATAGCCGATTTTTTTTTTATGTGAGATGAGATTTTTTATTTTCATTCATGTAAAATTTAATTGTATGTAATATTCTTTTATTGGGGCACTTCCGGGACGAGGTTGATGTCTCCTTTTGTATATTATTTACTTTTCCGCACTAGGATAGACCCAAGGAGGAGAGCACAAGTAACCGGGTTCTAGGGTCCAGTGGGAGACCAACCCGAGGAGTCGAGTCCGGGTCTCCTAACTCTAGAATTGGTAGGGTTGCTTGCCGATCTCGTAGGGGGCTAGGGGTGCGGGTTTGGCTATTCATCGCGACCGTGGAATCCGTGTTTTATAGAGGCTCAAAATAAAACACGGACGTCCTAGTATATCCAATGTTTCATATGTTTCTTCTGCTGCAATATCTGTGATGTGATCATTTGATGTTCTGTGATAAATACTGAATATAGTATATATGATATATTATATAGGCGTTATTTATGTTTTACACCCGCGCTAGCCCTGCCCTGCCGTTAGTTACCTAACCTAACGGTGCACGAGGGGACATCGAGGTGAAAACGGATGGCATAAGTGTACGTCGTATTTAACTGTGATGTTTAGGTGACTTAAATGATGGGACTTCATTAATGTGATTAATGAAAGAAAAGAAACCTAAAAGATGTTGTAGAATCAAATTTTCAAATAAAAGGGTAGCTACAATTTTGCTTTGTATAGCGGTATATATGTTATACCCCGCACCTTATTCGATGGGGAAAGAGCCGAGATCCCTTCACCGGGAGTGACCTCTTTAGCAAAACTGGCAGATGCTACAACACTCGGTTTGCTTTTGATTGCTTTTAGAGTTTTGCTTTGCATAGCGGTATATATGATATATCCTGCACCTTATTCGATGAGGAAAGAGCCGAGATCCCTTCACCGGGAGTGACCTCTTTAGCAAAACTAAGGAAAGCCTCAAAATCACTCCATTTCAAAATTCACTCGATTCTACGACGATATCAAGTTCTTTACGCTTATGGTTTTCTGAAAAACCTGCGTAGCCCTCCGTCAATTCGGATAAGTAATATTTAGTATTCGTGCTGCGGTAGTTTGGCATGCGTCAAGGCGTAGTGTACGGTAGCTGATTATTACTTATCTGTAGCATGAGATGCGATTGGATTAGGGTATTCATACGTCGTTGTTTGGCATGCGTCAAGGGTCATACGGGTGGGTTTAATTCAATCACGAATTGTACGGGTTGAACTTGACTAGCAGACTATGGGTTGTTTGGCATGCGTCAAGGTCATAGCACGCTAGGGGAAAAATATTATCGGGAATTTCAAGTGTTGAGATTTGCAATGAGATTGCATACCTTCTATGAGATAGTTGGATCCCGATACCCACTGCGAGTAATTGTTACTCCCGGGAGAGTTTTACACAGGATAATTAGCCGATCAAGTAGGTGTCTAGAAAGGTGTCAATGGGGTTACGCCTCTGGGAAAATGAGGTTTACTTTAATTAGGTCCGTGCGAAAGCACGGGGAACCTCCCTCAAAGTACCAACACTGGCCTGGCTGAAAGATTGGCGAAGTTGTAGGGTGTAATTAATCCCGGCTAGTCTTTCCTTTTAGGGTTTGAAGGAAGATTTGATAAAAAACAGTGGGAGCCATCCTGATTAGATAAGATAATAACCAATCTGATCTTGCAAGAGCATACGCTAAAGTGTTTTTCTTCTCTCTCTCTCCACGTAGCGACCATATCATGCCTTAATAATGTAGGGTTCCTAGGCACTCTCAAAAGGTCTCACAAGGCATCAACCATGCCAATTTCAAAAATTACGGTGCCGAGAAACCCTAGACTACGGATCGTTGGCTAGAATTCTAGGCGAAACATGAAACTAGTTTACAACTAAACTAAAAGAGCAGAAATACAACCTTTGTAGATCCGGTCCTCCACCTCCATAGCTCCGCAATGAAGTCTCCTCGCTGTCCAAATCGAAATCCGGGCTCTTGCGTCGGCTTCATCGGAGAAATGGGCGGGCAAGGTCGTCGGCTTCGTGCCGAAGATGATCTACGTCGAGGCATCACAAGATCAAGCTCTCACTTCACAAAGTCATGAAACTTGTGAAGAAAACACACTCTACTACTTGGCAAGAGGTAGAGGATGAAGAAATAGGAAGTGGGTAGACTTTAGAATTGGATTTCTCACTTGTTTTCATCACTTGCCATTGATGTAGCAAGCTTTCTTCATGGAAGAAGAAGATGAAGAAGAAGAAGAAGAAGATATGATAAGTTGTTTTTAAAATAGATAATAAAATGAATACTTATCATAATCTTAACCTTAGTTAAGTGTAGAGAATTGACTAAGGTTAGGTTGAATGGTTAGGGTTAAGGATGAGAACAAAAAGGTCAATTAGTCAAAGCTTCATGAAGCTTCAACTAAAAACAAATGAAGCCACCATTCATTTATCTTTCAATTTATTCAAAATGAATAAATAAATAAGATAAATGAATAAGTAAAAACCCTAATCAACAACTTAACCATGGTTTAATTCTTTACACTTAACCCAAAAAGCATGTATCATCAAACATGATACAATCTTGTGTACAAAAGTATATCACAAATACAATGTGCACAATCCAAGTGAGAAAATCCATTTAAAGTGAACCAATACTAGTTAATGCAAAGTAATATATCAAATATATAATTATACATTAAATCATTAAATCAACACTTGATTCAATGATCCGGTCATGTCGCACATAACCGACCAGTATCCAATGTATCGGCTTATCGAATCAATCCTTGATTCGATGACTAGGTTATATCGCATACAACCATATCGATACATTCATCACGAGAATAGAATACGGTATCACATACACGCATTGTTCTCGGTCCCGCACATATCTCATATGCGCTCCTATTTCGTTTCGCTTGAGCCAGGAAACCTCTGTGTAGGACTCTAAAGACTCGTCAATACGCCGGCAGCAGGTGATGATCATATCAAACACCCACAAGCCGCAAGCGGTCTGCTAAACGTAACGGCCACCCGGGTATTGAGCGATCAGAAGATCGACGAGCAAGCCCGCTCACACTCCAGTGAATCCAACCAGTAACACTACCGTACAGTCCGGTCTCGTCGTCTGATATGTCGCATATCTTGCCTAGGGGTGGTAAACGTCAGACCCCAATAGCTCGATAAGTCGTGTCGATATGAGATCTATAACAGTTCGAGAAACTACTGGTAACACTTACCAGTAAATCTCAGCAACCCTGGCCAGGGATTTCCGGTTATAGCCAATCGAACACAGCGCAACATCAACTCCCTATACCGGGAGAGACGAATCCCCTCCTATCGCTCATTGCCTCCATGTGATTCGGGACTGTACCCAAAAACCACCGTTTTGCACGCCCTCTTGGACGTGGTAAGATGGAAATCAAAGCACAGTGGGAACCACACAAGACTCTATGACGATCTCGGGTCAACAGACTACTCTGTACCAGTGTCAGTAGAGAACTGCCATCTGACGTAAGGTATAATACCATCTGGGAGTTCTCGGCGAGTCCGTCCAGTGTACCCAGTCTCCACTGAGCACCCGTATATCATCTCTGATGTCAAACACCAATGGATATGGGATCATCCATCGCCCATCTGTATGGGTCGAGAAGGTACACGCTAGTTTACTCTGGTATATCGATGCCCCATCTCGATACACCCACGACTAGGGACTTTGAAGGATGTACTTATGGACTACCATGTCCCCACTAGTATGATCCGCATCATAGTCCAGGTAGTCAAGTACACATCCTAAGGGCTTTACCAACATGTAACAGAGAGACAATCAGTATACACGTTAAGGTAAAGATCAACCAGATAGCATACTATCATGTCGAGCAAGAAAGTCCTCCCTATATATGTCCCAGCATCCACTACAATATACATCCAATGTACAGTAATGGCCTCTAGGGCAAACATATAACTAACAATCTCCCACTTGCACTAGGGCCATCTGATAGCAGTGGTTGTAGTATCTCATGCTCAACCATCCCATAAAAGTCTCTCTCTGGGAATAGGCCTTCGCGAGTGGATCCGCCGTGTTATCCTCTGAGTCTGCTCTCCTAACCTCGATCATCCTGGAGATCAACTATCTCCATGATCAAGTGATGCTGCCTTAGAATATGTCTGGATCACTGATGGGACCTGCGTTCCTTGGCATAAGCCACAACGCCATTGTCACACAATGGTAGGAACTAAGTTCATCTCATGAACTAATATACATCCAAACAGCCTCTTTGGTAGCATCTTAAGTATCGATGTATCCAGCCTTTATCGTCTAGTATGCCACGGTATCTAGCTTGGAACTCTTCCAACATACCGTCCCTTTACTGAGGGTAAAGACAATGCCTGCGACTGACATTCAGTCGTCTTTATCACCCTGAAACACTTCCAGTGATTCTCCCCAGGATCGATTGATACCATCTCACTACTGCTAGTGAGTATCCTAACATCCAATTAGATCTATCTCATAGATCCGAAATCCAGGATTTAGTAGGTATCATTTTGATCCTATATGGAGAATCATTGTGATAAGCGGAGATTGACTGAGCGTAGCATAGGAAACTCCTTCCCTATCTTGAGTATGTCATCCACGTACTCTACGAGGATCGTCACCATACTCCCTACTACCTTTTTGTTTATACAAGGTTCATCTACCATTTTGATGATGTCAAACTCTTTGACTAATCCATCAAAACAGATGTTCCAACTCCGCGATGCCTGCTTTATCAGATAAAGCATCTTGCTCACGTTTCCGCTGCTCCCACTGTCTACGAGGCCCTCTGGCTGTGTACTTATAGACACACTCTTCTAAAACATCATTTAGAAAAGGAGTCATGGCACCCAACCGCCAGATATCATAGTCATGGTATGTAGCCGTGGCAAGTAGGATCTGGATGGACTTAAGCATAGCCACTGGAAAAAGGTTTCATCATTATCCACGCCTGGTTGATGACGAAAACCTTTAACAAGTCTAGCTTTGAAAGTCTCAACTTTTCAATGTACACCAAGTAATCTTCTCAAGATATACTTGCTCCTGATGGGGATTTAACCCTTCAGATATAGCAACCAAAGTCCATACTTTGTTGGTGTATAAGGATTCCATCTCAGATCGATAAACATCCAGCCATTCTTACAGAGTCTCACTCCTGATGGCCAGCTCGAAACTAGTTGGGTCATCATCTCATGATGCAATCCTCGCTCCCACTATCATAGAGAAACCGAAGTATCTCTCATGTGGGTGAGGAACCCTGCTAGATCGGCGGAGAGGCTGAGGTTCGTTGGAATCTATTGAATCCTTTGGTTCTATCAAATCATCAGCTGCAGTTTGTATAGCTGGAACCTTTCCAGTTCTACTTAACAGACCTTGCCTCGACTTGTCCGGATTTTGCTTTTAGACATAGGCCGGACAACCCCAAATCTTAACTAGCTTAAGACATGGTCTCTTCCCTTTCCATATCACATATGAAATGGTAGGCAACTGATTTGATTCGAACCCTATTCAATAGGTATGCAACTTCTCAAGTGCATAACTCCCAAAAGGAAAAAGGTAACTCAGTAGTACTCATCATAGAGCACACCATATCAAATAGGGTGTATCTGCTCCGCCCCGATATACCATCGTGCTATGGTGTATTCGGAGGAGTAATGCCGAGAGAGAATCTCATTCTCCTTTAGAAAAGTCCAAGAATTCTGTGCTCAAGTATTCTCCTCCCTGATCTCATCATAGGACATAATACTTATACCCGTATTTTGGTTCTCTACTTCTAACTTATATTCTGTGAATATCTCAAAAGGTTCGGACTTGTGTTTCAACAAGAACATATATCTGAATCTAAAAAGATCATCAGAGAACGTAATGAAGTATAAAGAACCAGTCCTGGCATGTGTAGACAGGGGACCTTCCATACATCAACATGTATCAATCCCAAGAGTTCACTAACTCTTTCTCTGTTTCCAATAAACAGGGCTATGGTCATCTAATCTTTGTGACATGACTGACAAGTTTTCACAAGATGTAAATTCAAACAGATTTAAATATGCATCTTTGTGTAACTTAGCTAGTCGGGTTGCATTGATATGACCTAGTCTACAATACCTTAAGAAGGATCCGTTCATTTCTGAACTCTTCCTCTTGTGTGTGATCCGTATACTAAGAACTGTAGTTTGATTTAGAACATCAATGGTTTTAGATAACGTGCCTGAACCGATCAACTTTTGATATAGGAAATGTTCAAAACATTATCCAACAATACAAAATTTTATCACTTCTTTACAGATAAAGAGACTGATATGATTTTGTATATCAGGTTCGGTATCTAATAACATTCGTTCAGAATCAATGTATTCTGGTAATACAGGGTGACAGTGACCAACAGACTTGGCTGCAACACTTACCCCGTTTTCTGTCTCATGAAACTTATCACCCGTTCTCAGTTTTTCTACCTTTTTGCAGCCCTATGTAACAAATTACATATCTAGGATCCTGATCCGGTATCACATACTCAGGATGCGGAGGATACTGAGAAACAGTTCTGTATAATGAACACACCCGAAGATGATGCATCAGCATGCACTCACTTCGTTTGGGCGGCACGGGAATTCTGATATTCCCCAATTTCCTGCTCTGTCTTATAACAATTATAAGTTGGAGCGGGATCAACGTTCCCCAGCTCAGCATAACAAGCGGGTTCGGTCAAATATCCGTATTATTATCTTGATTAAGGCATGATATGGTCACTACCTGGAGAGAGAGAAGAAAACACTCAGCGTGCGCTCTTGCAAGATCAGATTGGTTATTATTTTATCTAATCAGGATGGCTCCCACTGCTTTTTATCAAATCTTCCTTCAAACCCTAAAAGGAAAGACTAGCCGGGATTAATTACACACTACAAGTTCGCCAATCTTTCAGCCAGGCCAGTATCGGTACTTTGAGGGAGGTCCCCCGTGCTCTCGCACGAACCTAATTAATGTAAACCTCGTTTTCCCAGAGGCGTAACCCCGTTGACACCTTTCTAGACACCTACTTGATCGGCTAATTGTAATGTGTAAAACTCTCCCAGGAGTAACTCTTACTCGCAGCGGGTATCGGGATCCAACTATCTCATAGAAGGTATGCAATCTCATTGCAAATTTCAACACTTGAAATTCCCGATAATATTTTACCCCATGCGTGTAAGTGCACGGCGGCGCCCCGGCCGTCAATCCGACGCCGGAATGCGTAAGCGGTGATAAACTTTAATTTTGCGAACTTAGCAAACCGGCACCACCGCGCACTAAACACCCGGATCGAACCATTAACTAGTCAAAGCTAACTACAAGACGGGTTAGAGATATACCGAGTGATCCGAGTCCTCCGGTCTTCTCGTCATCGTTCCGATCTCCCGCGGAAAGTCCTGTCTCCATATCGTCGCCTCCTCGCCGAAGGGGGCACCACATCGCCTGCATCTTTTACGGGCTCCCACCTCAATACCGAGGCAACTCGGGCGCGAAGTTGGCTGGCCGACGCGTCGAAGATTTGCTGTAGAATGTGTAGTGTAGAGGCTATGTCTCATTTGGGGTTTGTTGCCATTTGAAGATGATGGAGGAAACAAGATAAGAAAAATGGTGCTTGCATTTTTCTTAACATGAAAAGAGATCAAAATGCTACCCTCTCAAAATGAAGCTCTCATCTTCTTTTCTCTCAAAAATGTTCAACCATCTCATATGAAAAAATGGTGGAGGAAAAGAATACATAAGCAAGAGGGAGGTGAGTGTAGGAAAAGAGAGAGAGTGACCATATCCTAAACACCATCATAACCATCTCACATCAACTCCAAATCACTTCTAATCACCATTAATGCAAAAGGTTGATGTAAAGAGAATCAAAATGATGGTGGAAAAGAAAAGATGCCATCATAATCAAAACATTTGCAAGAAAATCCTCCACAAAGTGTTATTTGCAAATAACCCCCTCCATCGGAAAAGTCCGGCCGGGAAAGAACAAAGGAAAACCGGCCGGAACGGAATGCAAACTGGCAACTCCAGAAAACTGGTCCCGTAATAAATTACAGGAAAACCCCGATACTGTGCATACACACCCGCATCTGTATTCCGTCCGGATACAAATGCAATGAGACAAAATCTACACTGTACTAAACTAGGATCCAGCTTAAACTAAAGCCGGCTAGTAATATCCGTCCGATCCTGATCCGTGCAATACCGCACGTATCTGATCGAACCCTGCCATATGACCATACGGCCACTAGTACAAACCGTCCGATCCTGATCCGTGCAATACCGCACGTATCTGATCGGACCCTGCCATATCTCCATACGGCCTCTACAGCGTTTCGCCCGAAAGCTTGAGTAACTGAAAGTGTGGTGGACTCTAAAGACTCGTCAATACTATGGCTGTGGATTTAACCACTAGCACATCAGAGGTATAAGCCAATACGTGACGGGCCACCAGCTATTGACTAAAAGGGACGTCGATGAGCGAACTCATCCTGACACCCTACTGAGCCTGTCAGTGACAATATCCGTACAGTCCGGTCCGTTCGTCTATGAGCATCGCATGTCGGGCCTAGGGGGTTGGTAAAAAGTCAGACCCCCAAAAGCGGTACAAGTCGTGTCGGAGTGTAGCCCAGAACACCCTGAGATACTACTGGAATACCTACCAGTAAATCTCCTGCCTTGGCCAAGGACTTCGTGTAATGGCTCTCCTAGACACTGCGCGACCTCACCCCCAATACCGGGAGAGACGAACCCCTGAAGATCCGCTCACTGCCTCCATGTGGCTCGGGACTGTACCCAACTAAAACCTGTTTGCACGACTCCTTTGAGCCGTGGTAGGGTAGTAATCAAAGCACAGTGGGAACTCACACGAGATAAATGACGATCCCATGGTCAATGAACTAACCTGTACACATGTCACCTGGGAACTGCTATCTGACGTCAGGTATAAGACCAACTAGCATGTTCCCGGCGAGTCCTGTCCGGTGTACTCATAACCTAATGAGCACCTGCATACATCTTAGGTGAACCAACTGACACCAGTGGCTTGTGAGACCGGCCACCGCCCCTCGTCGGGGTCTCGACTGTATACACTAGTCTACTCTGGAGAATCGATGCCCCGTCTCGAAACTCCCACGACTAGGGACCTTTTAAGGATGTGCTTATAGACTCCAGCTCTCACTTATATGATCGCCCTCATACTGCTGGCAGTCAAGCAAGAATCCTAGGGGCTCTATCAACGTGTAATAGCGACCTGTCAGGTCACCTAAAGCAGTACACGATGATAAAGGTAAACCAGATAGCATACTATCATCTCGAGTAAGACTGTCCTACCGGGATAGGTCCTCCCTCAATCATTGCAATCACGTGCCTGTGATCCAATAATTGACTCTGAGGGCACTATCTCCAACAATCTCCCACTTGCACTCAAGGCTAATTATTGCGATGTCGCATACTCACAGCCTGTGTGATACCGAACACCCAACTCCCCTACTAGTCAGTCTCACAAAATCCGTTTGTGAAACTATTGCGTTCGAGGAATAGCCTCAGTGAGTGGATCTGCCTTGATGTTTCTTTCTATGTCTCTCTTTATCTCAAGTTCGCGGAGAAAGCCGTCTCCCGAAATGAGCAATACCTGTCTTAGAATGTCTGGATGTCTGATGGGACCTAGCTCATAAATGAACTCCAAATTCAAACTTCTTAGACTGTATCGTCAACTGAACTTAATCAGTATCCTGCGCCATGCCACCCTCAGTATTGCCTTGGACCACCTGTCCAAAATACTGCCCCTCGTCAGAAGGAAAACTATAACTCTGACAACCTCCTTGTCGTCCATGTCACTTTGGAAGCCTGGAATGATAACTGTCTCCCAAATGAGGCTGTCGTTATCATATCCCTAGAACATCCACTTATGTTCTAAAACTGCTTCCGACCGTTTTTCCAGGATTGGATCAATGTCAACTTATTGCATCTAGTGCAAGAACAACATCTGGCGTGGTACTTGACATCTCATGATTGACTCAATTGCCTAAGCAAGTGATCTGCCAATCATGCACACCCCTCTCTACTTTAGTCTATAAGACACCTTTAGAGAGGGTGACTCCATCACCTGCAGGTACACTACCGTGCCAGGAGTCGTCCACTCTAAATACTCTTAGAATGCTGTCAAGGTACCCTGATTGGGAAACCACCCAAATCTAGATCTAAAACCATAGATCTAGTAACCAGTATGTCTGATATAATGTCCAAGTCCTTTGTGGAGAAACCACTGTGTGACGACCAAAGTATAACCGATCGTAGTATAGGAATGTCACTTCCTACTTTGTGTATGTCATCCAAAACCCGGATATCACACCCTACTACATTCTCAACAGATCCATCCCCTATTCTGATGACGTCAAACCTATGACTGTCACATCAAAAATAGATGATCTATCTCCGCTACATCTGCTTTAGTCTATAAATAGACATAAGCCTGATGTCCACCAATGCTTCCGCTGCTCCAACTGATTACGACAACCCTTTGGCAGAGTCATATAGACGTGCACTTCTAAAGCTAGTTTAGAACGACGCTATACTCATCCTCCTGCCGGGTCTCACAGCCTGGAACAACAACAATGGCAAGTGTGGGTAAACAAGAACTTCCCTGTCACCGTCCTTGAGGCTACCGGAGTACCTCTCGGGTGCCTGAAGTTACCCACCTTATCTGCGGAGTGGCCAATGGAATGTCAAATCAGATTGAATCTTTAGGTTCCTTATCAAATCTTCAGTAATCGTTTGCGGTTCTGGAATCACTTCCAGTTCTACCATACTCCCACTACTGTTTTTGAAAAAATCCATTTTTAATAAAACTGTGGCGAGTCTAGAACAATATTTCTATTGATCTGCCAGATGGTAGAAAGTCAACCCTCGTCATAGCCTGGGTCAACCCACAAACAGCCATTACAGAAACGTGCCTTGAGTTATTCAGAGTCTGGTTTTAATCATAAGCCGGACAACTCCCCGTACCTTAACAATGTTAAGATATGAACTGTACTATATCCAATATAGAACCAGAGGCACTGATTTAATTGAACCAGATTCAAATCATGCAGCTGTCTCCAGTGCATGTCAACTAAATAGAGAGAGGCCGATCAGCGTTACTCAACTTAGGAATGCTTCCAATTATGAGTAACCTGAAAGAGAAGCAAGTTCTCTTTATCATTACTATCAACTGAATACCATACACAAGTATCTACATCTTCGATCACTTTGAAGAATCCCGATACTTGCTACACCTGGTTCTCTACTCTATTCAAATACCTATAACTCCTCAAAACATAGACCCTGTGTTTCTACGAAACAAATGTCTAAGAACTAGAGAAGTTAAAAGTAAACAGAATATAGTATGAGGACCAACCCCTCTGTCCTAATGGACACTGGACAACATACAATACTCTGTATAAGTCCGCTGAGTCTAACAACTCTTTCACTGTGTGTCGTAGGTTGAAAACTGTACTTATGGTTAAGAAGAATTACACCGCTGTTTAATGCTTCTTACCTAACCATCCACTGATATAGGTAAATGTCATCGACATAATATCAAAAGGTATATCTCACTCTATGAAAATAGACGTACAGATATATCAATTTGAAATTGGTGCATAACAGCGGATATTCAAAACCAAATGTTTGCCAACCGGCAAACAACCCAGGTGACTTCCTCAGATATCACCAATTACAACGAATTCCGATATAATGAGGATGATCACCTAATTCCCAATAACTTACTCCCACTCACCATCTGTAAAACCATACAGATGTGAGAATCCATCCTGGTAAATACATACCCTGGAGTAAGTGTCTAATCGGGAAATCAGTTTTTCTATTAACAGTACACAGTGAACTGAAACATTGAAATGTTTCGATGGGGTATCCCGGTATTCCTAGTAATGTCTCTACCATTATCCAGATTCACAACTATAACCGTATAATTCTTTGCCACCTTTCCAAATCCCTTTATATGTCTTTAGTCATTACCTTCTGCACACCCCTTTAGGCCAATTGGTTTTCTTCCTTCCCTACCGTTCGGCACTAGCCTATGGTTTGGAAGAAGACTATCCAATAAGCATAATGGGTGTACTGTCCTAATCCTAGGAGCACTCGCAATGCGAGAGAAGGTGAAGATAAAAGACAACCGAATGAACTTAATTCACAGGTGATTTAGGATTGACAAAGAAATACATGGTTTGGTCGTGAATAGCAGTCACAATTTACTTTGCCCTCTTACTAATCCCTTGCTTTGTCTGAACTTAATACCTTCTGTACACCGTTTAGGCTAATTGGCTTTCTTCATTCCCCACCGTTCGGCACCAGCCTAAGGTTTGGAAGAAGACTATCAAATTTGCGTAATAGGTGTACTATCTCCTAAACCAAGGAGTACTCGCAACCTGAGAGAAGGTAAAAGGTAAAGACAACTGAATAGTCCTATTCGTTTTCTCCAGAACCTAAAACCATCCTCGAAGCCCTTCGAGTTCGTATATAACCATACGATGGTTTTGTCCAATGGAAGTGGACGGTCGTAGTAATACGGGGTGTCCTGGAGAAAAGGGTAAAAGTAGGAGTGGCAATGAGGTTTGCAACTCTGACAATCCAAAAGCCAGTGTTAAGAAAGTTCGGTCAACTTGGTCACTGAGTCATAGTCCAGGGTCGGGTCAATGGTCGCTGCCAAAGAGAGAGAGAAAAGAAACACTCAGCGTGCACTCTAACCTAGATCAGAATGGTTACCAATTTATCTAATCTGGAAACCTCCCACTGTACCTCAAATTCTCCTCCAAACCTGAAAGAAGAATTAGTCGGGACCACCCGAGGAGTAAACCAACTCATCAGTGGGAATCGGGATCCAACTCTCATCGCATGATAACGTGACGGAATCCGCTCACGGTATCACACTCCAGAAGGTATGCGCATATCTGGCAAGTTTCAGTTCTTTTGAAACTCCCGATGTGATTTTTACCCCATGCTCTTATGACCTTGGCGTGAGGTCAAAATATCATAAGTCACATGTCAAGTTCTACCCATCATTGTCCAGGTTAATTTGAACCCACCCGTACATACCCTTGACGTAGGCCAAAATAGTAGTACGACTGTCCCAAACCAACGCATCTATCTATGCAACAGATAAATACCCGGCAACTACCAAACACTATGCCTTGGCGTGAGGTCAAAATACATAGCTTGAATACTACCGAATATTTAACTGAAATGATGGAGGGCTACGAATGGTTTCTGGCGAAAACCTTTAACGTAATGAACTTGATATCGTTGAAGGAACGGCTAGCTTTTTGAAAATATAGTGACGAAAACCTTTACTAAAGAGGTCACTCCCGGTGAAGGGATCTCGGCTCTTTCCCCGTAGAATGGGGTGCAGGATATTCCAAATGAATACCACGGTGCAAAGCAAAAGTAATCGGCTATAGTGAAGTTAATGCCCTGGCGCAAACTTTTATCCAAGGGGTCACTCCCGGTGAAGGGATCTCGGCCCTTGCCTCGTCGACTGAGGAGCAGGGTATTCCAAATGAATACCACGATGCAAAACAAAAGTGAACGTCCTTGCAATAATAGCTTTTTGAAAAGTGTTCCAACAACATCAGAATAGGTTTGTTTTAACTTGCATTGATCCGAATCAACGCAGTCCCATCATTGATCACACCACAAAGAACGAAAATATACTGATGTACGTATATGCCATCCGCATTCGCCACTGGGTCCCGTCATCACCCGTTAGGTTAGCTAACTAACGGCAGAGCGGGGACTGGACTAGCGCGGATGAAAAGCATATACAACATCTACTAATATATATACCAATATATTATATTCGCTCAAGGCGTGATAAAATGCAACATCACAGAAATGTACAGCATCACAGAACAATACAGATATCTGGGATCCCCGGGTTTCACAGAGCCACTACTGAAACCCGACGTTCCCCTGGTCGTGTGGATAGCCTGTGCAATGAAATCCTAGACCCCTACGGGCGCGGCAAGTTACCCGCCAAAACCTGAAGCGAGGCAGCCCCCCTCAGCGCCATGAATGGACCACCCAGCACTTCACGGAATCCGGTAACTTGGGCACCCCTCCTGGGTCAACCTGTACCCCCTACGAGTGCGGCGAATAGCCCGGCAATCCTAGAGTGAAGCCCCCTCCGTCCCAATGCCATGAGATGCGGGCTTGTTGCCCTCCAGAACCCGGCTATCCGTGCACCCCTCTGCGGGGTAATCCTAGTACAGAAAGTAAAATATACATACAACGGGTACATCGACCGCAACCAGGTCGTGCCCCAAAAGAATAATACAAACAGGCAGTGACGGCAGTCCACATGTCGGACGCTCACCCCGCAATATCAAATGTACATAATACAACAACACTGTACTAGCATTGCATCCAGGCTATCCCTTACGACCGATCCGCAACATCACAGCAATACATAGAACATCAACGTGAAAATCACGTTCGCAAATCCGTCTAACCGGGCTATAGCAGTTAGACCGGATTTACCGATCAAGTGACATTCACGGTCGCAGATATAATTTAAATACTGTGAAAAAAGTGTTTAAAATATCCGATCGATCAAATAATTAACAAGTGGGCCCCCAAGCAATACTGTAGCACTCACAGAAATTCTGGGCCCAATTTTAATATTCCAAAACCCCCAAAATCAGCCCAGAAGCCCACTGGAGAAATTGGACACACTGATCCACCAATACTGCGGCGGAACCGCGGCAACAAGGGGGGTTTTGCCGCGGTTCCGCGCTCCACTTGAGAGATCAGTGTCTCGTATTTCTCCATAGGTCTTAGAATTTCCAGTACATTAGTTTTCTACAACCTGAAAAATTTTTCGAGCAAGAAAAAATTCAACAGAAAACTGATGTGAGGAAAAATGTAGATATTGGAATTTTGGTCGATCGGAAATGCAAAACACATTAAACCAAGCTAGACGAAGTTAATGGCGAGGCTCTGATACCACTGTAAGTGCACGGCGGCGCCCCGGCCGTCAATCCGACGCTGGAATGCGGAAGCGGTGATAAACTTTAATTTTACGAACTTAGCAAACCGGCACCACCGCGCACTAAACACCCGGATCGAACCATTAACTAGTCAAAGCTAACTACAAGACGGGTTAGAGATATACCGAGTGATCCGAGTCCTCCGGTCTTCTCGTCATCGTTCCGATCTCCCGCGGAAAGTCCTGTCTCAATATCGTCGCCTCCTCGCCGAAGGGGGCACCACATCGCCTGCATCTTTTACGGGCTCCTACCTCAATACCGAGGCAACTCGGGCGCGAAGTTGGCTGGCCGACGCGTCGAAGATTTGCTGTAGAATGTGTAGTGTAGAGGCTATGTCTCATTTGGGGTTTGTTGCCATTTGAAGATGATAGAGGAAACAAGATAAGAAAAATGGTGCTTGCATTTTTCTTAACATGAAAAGAGATCAAAATGCTACCCTCTCAAAATGAAGCTCTCATCTTCTTTTCTCTCAAAAATGTTCAACCATCTCATATGAAAAAATGGTGGAGGAAAAGAATACATAAGCAAGAGGGAGGTGAGTGTAGGAAAAGAGAGAGAGTGACCATATCCTAAACACCATCATAACCATCTCACATCAACTCCAAATCACTTCTAATCACCATTAATGCAAAAGGTTGATGTAAAGAGAATCAAAATGATGGTGGAAAAGAAAAGATGCCATCATAATCAAAACATTTGCAAGAAAATCCTCCACAAAGTGTTATTTGCAAACTTGCAAATAACCCCCTCCATCGGAAAAGTCCGGCCGGGAAAGAACAAAGGAAAACCGGCCGGAACGGAATGCAAACTGGCAACTCCAGAAAACTGGTCCCGTAATAAATTACAGGAAAACCCCGATACTGTGCATACACACCCGCATCTGTATTCCGTCCGGATACAAATGCAATGAGACAAAATCTACACTGTACTAAACTAGGATCCAGCTTAAACTAAAGCCGGCTAGTAATATCCGTCCGATCCTGATCCGTGCAATACCGCACGTATCTGATCGAACCCTGCCATATGACCATACGGCCACTAGTACAAACCGTCCGATCCTGATCCGTGCAATACCGCACGTATCTGATCGGACCCTGCCATATCTCCATACGGCCTCTACAGCGTTTCGCCCGAAAGCTTGAGTAACTGAAAGTGTGGTGGACTCTAAAGACTCGTCAATACTATGGCTGTGGATTTAACCACTAGCACGTCAGAGGTATAAGCCAATACGTGACGGGCCACCAGCTATTGACTAAAAGGGACGTCGATGAGCGAACTCATCCTGACACCCTACTGAGCCTGTCAGTGACAATATCCGTACAGTCCGGTCCGTTCGTCTATGAGCATCGCATGTCGGGCCTAGGGGGTTGGTAAAAAGTCAGACCCCCAAAAGCGGTACAAGTCGTGTCAGAGTGTAGCCCAGAACACCCTGAGATACTACTGGAATACCTACCAGTAAATCTCCTGCCTTGGCCAAGGACTTCGTGTAATGGCTCTCCTAGACACAGCGCGACCTCACCCCCAATACCGGGAGAGACGAACCCCTGAAGATCCGCTCACTGCCTCCATGTGGCTCGGGACTGTACCCAACTAAAACCTGTTTGCACGACTCCTTTGAGCCGTGGTAGGGTAGTAATCAAAGCACAGTGGGAACTCACACGAGACAAATGACGATCCCCAGGTCAATGAACTAACCTGTACACATGTCACCTGGGAACTGCTATCTGACGTCAGGTATAAGACCAACTAGCATGTTCCCGGCGAGTCCTGTCCGGTGTACTCATAACCTAATGAGCACCTGCATACATCTTAGGTGAACCAACTGACACCAGTGGCTTGTGAGACCGGCCACCGCCCCTCGTCGGGGTCTCGACTGTATACACTAGTCTACTCTGGAGAATCGATGCCCCGTCTCGAAACTCCCACGACTAGGGACCTTTTAAGGATGTGCTTATAGACTCTAGCTCTCACTTATATGATCGCCCTCATACTGCTGGCAGTCAAGCAAGAATCCTAGGGGCTCTATCAACGTGTAATAGCGACCTGTCAGGTCACCTAAAGCAGTACACGATGATAAAGGTAAACCAGATAGCATACTATCATCTCGAGTAAGACTGTCCTACCAGGATAGGTCCTCCCTCAATCATTGCAATCACGTGCCTGTGATCCAATAATTGACTCTGAGGGCACTATCTCCAACAATGCGATCTATGACCTTGACTGAGTCAACAAACCATAGACCGCAAGTAAAGTTCAACCCGTCATTTCTCGATTGAATTAAACCCACCCTCACGACCCTTGACTGAGTCAACAAGGCCGCACGACTACCCTAATCCAATCGCATCATATGCTTTGCAGATAAGCACTAATCAGCTACCGCACACTACGCCTTGACTGAGTGAACAAACGCAGCACGAATACTAACTATTACCTATCTGAAATGACGGAGGGCTACGACAGGTTTTTAAGAAAACCTTTTGCGTAATGAACTTTATATCGTTGTAGAATCAAATGATTTTAAAAATGGAGTGTTTTTTAGGCTTTTCTAGTTTTGCTAAAGGAGTCACTCCCGGTGAAGGGATCGTCGGTCCTTTCCTCGTCGAATGAGGTGAGGGATATATCATATATATCACTGTGCAAAGCAGAACTCTTAAAAAGCGATCAAAAGACAAACCGAGGGGTGTAGCATCTGCCAGTTATTGCTAAAGGAGTCACTCCCGGTGAAGGGATCTCAGTCCTTTCCTTATCGAATAAGGTGCAGGATATATCACATATACCGCTGTGCAAAGTAAAAACTGTAGCTACCTGTTTTATTTTGAAATTCGATTCTACAACATCTTAGGTTTCTTTTATTTCATTAATCATATTAATGAAGTCCCATCATTTAAGTTACCTAAACATCACAGATAAATACGACGTACACTTATGCCATCCGCATTCGCCTCGATGTCCCATCGTGCACCGTTAGGTTAGGTAACTAACGGCAGAGCGGGGCAGGGCTAGCGCGGGTGTAAAACATAAGTAACGTCTATATAATATATCATATATACTATATACTGTATCTATCACAGAACATCACATGATCACATCACAGATATCACAGCAGAAGTAACATATGAAATATTGGATATACTAGGACGTCCGTGTTTTCAATACGAGCCAGTATAAAACACGGATTCCACAGTCGCGATGAATAGCCAAACCCATACCCTTAGACCCCTACGAGAGCGGCAAGCAACCCTACCAATTCTAGAGTTAGGAGACCCGGACTCGACTCCTCGAGTTGGTCTCCCACTGGACTCCAGAACCCAGTTACTTGTGCCCTCCTCCTTGGGTCCATCCTAGTGCGGAAAAGTAAATAATATACAAAGGGTGACTACTTCCGCAACCTGGAAGTGCCCCAATAAAAGAATATTACATACAAGTTTTTTTACATGAATGAAAATGAATAACACTCATCTCACATAAAAAAACCCCGGCTATTCATACACGACGATCCAATATAACATATCCAGCAACACATAACATCACATGTCATCAACGTAAGTAAATATGCGCATCCCAATTGTCGTTGACATATAGCAACGAAACCGGCGATATCACATATTACACTTACGGTCACAGAAAAGAAAGTGTAAAACTACAACAGTTGGAATCCGCAACCTCTTTAGACATCGCATGCCTAATCGAATGAATTCCTTAGACATCGCATGCCTAACAATTATAAACCCCGCATTTTAGTATCATTATCGAAAACACTTTTCAATATCAAGTCGGGCAATTCAACAAGATTCCCGACAGTCTGATCGAATGCTCGTCGCAAACTTTTGTAGGCGGCCGCACCCCCGACGCCGTCGACGAAGTGCACCAAAGCGGAACACCGCTGCCGCGAGCACCCAAACGGATGCTTTCGGCGACGGGGTTCTCCTACAGTCACTTGGTCGGGGCTATGGAGTGAGGCTGTCTATTAAGTTTACCCGGCGAGTATCCGCGTACGCTACGTGATTGCGACGGACTTTTGATCACATCAAAATTCCGTGGCAACCGATCAAGTGAGACTAAACTGCTAGATTTATAACATACATTCAGTTATCTCATAACTATTGTGAATTCCAATTATTATATCACATTCCAGATGATTAGAAAATGTTAAACTTTCCGATCGAACATTCGAACACCCAAGTTTTCCCGAAACAGCTCAACACATGAAATAAGTCTAACAACATTCAGTTCGTGCCTCAGTACCAACGGTCCAGCCGTAGAAGGGTCAAGCCAACGCCTCACATGTGCACGCCGTACTGCCCCAAACCCTAAGGTTCAAAGGGCAGTTCAAGACGGTCACATAATCGAGTTAAGGTTTGTTGTCTTCTAGAGGGTCCATCGAGTTACTTGCACTACTTAGAATGTCGTTAAACTATGGAAAAATCCAACACTTGGAAATTTCCCGACAGGGGAAAAATTGGGTATTTATATCCGGTCGAAACTTTTAACATATTCATAAATTACCCGGAAAAACACATAGATAAAATTTGACAATCCGATCGAAACACTGAGTCCCCAAAACAACCCTCAACTCTTGAAAAAATATTAAAAATTCCCAGGAAAAGCACCACTGGAAACTAAGAATTACTGTGCAAAATACTTTAAATAATTCGGCCGTACGGCTGCGGAACCACCGCATGAGCCTTACTCATGCCGCGGAACCGCGGCGACTTAGTGGAATTGGGCTGTCGAATTTCACAGTAACTCTTAGATATTCCTGATGTGTTTTCTGCATATTTTTAATTTCGAAAAAGACCAGATTTCAGAAATTGTCCAGAGAGCATTTTAGGGTTGGGGTTTCGGGTCGATCGGAGTTCAAAATCCGTCTAGACTTCGCCTAAGGCTCTAGCTAGGCTCTGATACCACTGTAGGGTTCCTAGGCACTCTCAAGAGGTCTCACAAGGCATCAACCATGCCAATTTCAAAAATTACGGTGCCAAGAAACCCTAGACTACGGATCGTTGGCTAGAATTCTAGGCGAAACATGAAACTAGTTTGCAACAAAACTAAAAGAGCGGAAATACAACCTTTGTAGATCCGGTCCTCCACCTCCATAGCTCCACAATGAAGTCTCCTCGCTGTCCAAATCGAAATCTGGGCTCTTGCGTCGGCTTCATTGGAGAAATGGGCGGGCAAGGTCGTCGGCTTCGTGCCGAAGATGATCTACGTCGAGGCATCACAAGATCAAGCACTCACTTCACAAAGTCATGAAACTTGTGAAGAAAACACACTCTACTACTTGGCAAGAGGTAGAGGATGAAGAAATAGGAAGTGGGTAGACTTTAGAATTGGATTTCTCACTTGTTTTCATCACTTGCCATTGATGTAGCAAGCTTTCTTCATGGAAGAAGAAGATGATGAAGAAGAAGAAGATATGATAAGTTGTTTTAAAATAGATAATAAAATGAATACTTATCATAATCTTAACCTTAGTTAAGTGTAGAGAATTGACTAAGGTTAGGTTAAATGGTTAGGGTTAAGGATGAGAACAAAAAGGTCAATTAGTCAAAGCTTCATGAAGCTTCAACTAAAAACAAATGAAGCCACCATTCATTTATCTTTCAATTTATTCAAATTGAATAAATAAATAAGATAAATGAATAAGTAAAAACCCTAATCAACAACTTAACCATGGTTTAATTCTTTACACTTAACCCAAAAAGCATGTATCATCAAACATGATACAATCTTGTGTACAAAAGTATATCACATATACAATGTGCACAATCCAAGTGAGAAAATCCATTTAAAGTGAACCAATACTAGTTAATGCAAAGTAATATATCAAATATATAATTATACATTAAATCATTAAATCAACACTTGATTCAATGATCCGGTCATGTCGCACATAACCGACCAGTATCCAATGTATCGGCTTATCGAATCAATCCTTGATTCGATGACTAGGTTATATCGCATACAACCATATCGATACATTCATCGCGAGAATAGAATATGGTATCACATACACGCATTATTCTCGGTCCCGCACATATCTCATATGCGCTCCTATTTCGTTTCGCTTGAGCCAGGAAACCTCTGTGTAGGACTCTAAAGACTCGTCAATACGCCGGCAGCAGGTGATGATCATATCAAACACCCACAAGCCGCAAGCGGTCTGCTAAACGTAACGGCCACCCGGGTATTGAGCGATCAGAAGATCGACGAGCAAGCTCGCTCACACTCCAGTGAATCCAACCAGTAACACTACCGTACAGTCCGGTCTCGTCGTCTGATATGTCGCATATCTTGCTTAGGGGTGGTAAACGTCAGACCCCAATAGCTCGATAAGTCGTGTCGATATGAGGTCTATAACAGTTCGAGAAACTACTGGTAACACTTACCCGTAAATCTCCGCAACCCTGGCCAGGGATTTCCGGTTATAGCCAATCGAACACAGCGCAACATCAACTCCCTATACCGGGAGAGACGAATCCCCTCCTATCGCTCATTGCCTCCATGTGATTCGGGACTGTACCCAAAAACCACCGTTTTGCACGCCCTCTTGGACGTGGTAAGATGGAAATCAAAGCACAGTGGGAACCACACAAGACTCTATGACGATCTCGGGTCAACAGACTACTCTGTACCAGTGTCACCAGAGAACTGCCATCTGACGTAAGGTATAATACCATCTGGGAGTTCTCGGCGAGTCCGTCCAGTGTACCCAGTCTCCACTGAGCACCCTTATATCATCTCTGATGTCAAACACCAATGGATATGAGATCATCCATCGCCCATCTGTATGGGTCGAGAAGGTACACGCTAGTCTACTCTGGTATATCGATGCCCCGTCTCGATACACCCACGACTAGGGACTTTGAAGGATGTACTTATGGACTACCATGTCCCCACTAGTATGATCCACATCATAGTCCAGGTAGTCAAGTACACATCCTAAGGGCTTTACCAACATGTAACAGAGAGACAATCAGTATACACGTTAAGGTAAAGATCAACCAGATAGCATACTATCATGTCGAGCAAGAAAGTCCTCCCTATATATGTCCCAGCATCCACTACAATATACATCCAATGTACAGTAATGGCCTCTAGGGCATACATATAACTAACAAATAAAGATAATAATATGGATGTATTGACCGAACCCGCATGTTATACTGTGCTGGGGAACGTTGGTTCCGTTCTTTCTTATATGAGTTATAAGACTGAACAGGATATAGGGGAATACCAGGATTCTCATGCCACCCGAATGAAGAAAGTACATGTTGATGCATTTTCTTCGGGTGTGTTCGTTACAGAGAACTGTTTCTCCATTTCCTCTACGTCCTGGGTATTATATACCGGGTCAGGATCCCATATATGTAATCAGTTACATGGGCTTAGGAAAGGTAGAGAGCTTGGAGAAGGTGATAAAGAAATAAGGGTTGGAAATGGTGCAATTGTTGCAGCTAAAACCGTCGGGGAATATCACCTTGTATTGCCAACTGGTAATACATTAATTCTGAACGAATGCTATTACATGCCGAACCTGATATGCAACATTATATAGGTTTCTTTATTGAGTAAAGAGGGATATAATTTTGTATTACAGGATAATGTTATGAACATTTTACTAAACCAAAAGTTGGTCGGATCAGGTACGATGTGCAATGGCATTTATGTTCTAAATCAATCAACAGTTCTGAGCATAACAAACACACACAAGAGGAAGAGTTCAGAACTGAACGAATCCTTCTTGTAGCATTGTAGACTGGGTCACATTAATGCGACACGACTAGCTAAGTTGCATAAGGATGGATATTTAAATCCGTTTGAATTTTCATCTTATGACACTTGCCAGTCATGTCTCAAAGGCAAGATGACCAAAACTCCATTTACGGGATACGGAGAAAGAGTTACCGAACTCTTGGGACTGGTACATAGTGATGTATGCGGTCCCATGTCTACACATGGCAGGGATGGTTCTTCGTACTTCATTACATTCATTGACGATCTCTCTAGATTCGGATATGTGTTCCTGATGAAACACAAATCAGAAGCTTTTGAGAAATTTAGAGAATATAAACAAGAAGTCAAGAACCAAACCGGGAAAAGTATTAAAATCCTTCGATCTGATCGAGGAGGTGAATACTTGAGCAATGAATTCCTGGACTTCCTAAAAGAGAATGGGATTCTCTCTCAGCTAACTCCTCCATATACACCACAGCACAACGGTGTATCGGAACGGAGGAACCGCGCCCTCTTAGATATGGTGCGCTCAATGATGAGTACAGCTAAGTTACCTATTTCCTTCTGGGGATATGCGCTTGAAACAGCCATAGACCTATTGAATAGAGTTCCTACCAAATCTTTGCCTACCACTCCATATGAGATATGGAAAGGGAAGAGACCACATCTTAATTATATTAAGATATGGGGTTGTCCGGCCTATGTCAAAAGACAAAATCCGGACAAACTCGAGGCAAGATCAGTCTTATGTAAGTTTGTAGGATATCCCAAGAATTCACAAGGGTATATCTTCTACCATCCCAAGGAACAAAAGGTGTTTGTTTCTCGACATGCCACTTTCTTAGAAAAAGGTTTTCTTATGAAACAGATTAGTGGCATTGAGGTAGAACTGGAAGAGGTTCCAGCAACACAAACCACAACAGAAGACTTGGTAGAACCAGAGGATTCGGTAGTTCCCGATGAACCCCAGCCACTCCGCCCATCTAGTAGGGTTCCTCACCCACCTGAGAGATACTACGGTTTTCTCATTGATGGTGGGAGCGAGGATTGCATCATGGTTCATGATGACCCAACTAGCTTCGAGCAGGCCATCACGAGTGGAGACTCAGTGAAATGGCTGGATGCAATGCGGTCTGAGATGGAATCCATGTACACCAACAAAGTATGGACTTTGGAAGTTGCACCTGAAGGGGTAAAACCCATTGGGAGCAAGTGGATCTTCAAGAAAAAACTTGGTGTAGATGGGAAAGTGGAGACTTTCAAAGCTAGACTTGTTGCAAAAGGTTTTCGTCAAAGACCAGGTGTGGACTATGATGAAACCTTTTCTCCAGTGGCTATGCTTAAATCCATCCGGATCATGCTTGCCATCGCTGCATATCATGACTACGAAATCTGGCAAATGGATGTTAAGACCGCCTTTCTAAACGGTGATTTAGAAGAGTGCGTGTACATGACTCAGCCAGAGGGCTTCGTAGATAGTGGGAGCAGCGGGAAGGTGTGCAAGCTTCTTAAATCCATTTATGGATTGAAGCAAGCATCGCGGAGTTGGAACATCTACTTTGACGTCGTTATCAAAGAGTTTGATTTCGTCAAAAACGTAGATGAACCTTGTATCTACAAGAAGGTGGCAGAGAGTAAGGTTGTCTTCCTCGTATTGTATGTGGACGACATACTCTTGATAGGAAATGACATTCCTATGCTGCAATCGGTGAAGCTCTTCTTATCACAAAGATTCTCAATGAAAGATCTTGGTGATGCCTCCTGCATATTGGGAATTATGATCTATAGAGATAGATCTAAACGGATATTGGGATTGTCCCAATCCAGGTACATTGACACCATACTAAAGAGGTTTAGTATGGAAGAGTCCAAACGTGGGTTTTTACCCACAATCTCAGGGCTCACTCTCTCCAAAGAGATGTCTCCCAAGACTGATTTGGAGAGAGCTCGCATGCAAGGGATAC
Organism: Agapanthus africanus; assembly: GCA_030015575.1. NCBI lineage: Eukaryota > Viridiplantae > Streptophyta > Magnoliopsida > Asparagales > Amaryllidaceae > Agapanthus > Agapanthus africanus. The sequence goes on along the minus strand of JASDDO010000014.1, from coordinate 544,388,217 downwards.
CCTATGCTTCGGCAGTAGGCTCTATCATATACGCGATGCTATGTACCAGACCCGATGTAGCATACTCACTAAGTGTAGTGAGTAGGTATCAAGCTGATCCTGGAGAGAGTCACTAGACAGCTGTGAAGAGCATTCTCAAGTACTTGCGAAGGACTAAAGAGATGCTCTTGGTGTATGGTAACGGAGAACTCCAAGTGGAGTCCTTTACCGATTCGAGCTTCCAGAGTGATAAGGACGACTCTAAGTCGCAGTCGGGGTTTGTCTTTACCCTTTACGGAGGGGCGGTTAGCTGGAAGAGTTCCAAGCAAGAAACCGGGGCAGACTCGATGATGGAGGCTGAATACATCGCTACCAACGATGCTGCCAAAGAGGCTGTCTGGATCAAGAAGTTCATTACTGAACTTGGAGTGGTTCCATCCATTGAGCATCCAATACCTTTGTATTGCGATAACAATGGAGCGGTGGCTTTGGCCAAGGAACCCAGGTCCCATCAGCGATCCAGGCATATTCTGAGGCGGTATCACCTGATCCGGGAGATAGTTGATGCCGGGAGATCGAGGTCAGGAGGGTTGACACGAAGAACAACACAGCGGATCCACTCACAAAGGCCATTCCCCAGATACAGTTTGAGAGACTCTTCGGGATGCTTGGTATGCGATACTATAGCAGCTGGCCCTAGTGCAAGTGGGAGATTGTTAGTTGTATGTATGTCCTAGAGGCCAGTATTGTACAGATGATGTATATTATATTGGATGCTTGGACATATAGAGAGAGGACTTTCTTGCTCGATATGATAGTATGCTATCTGGTTGCCCTTTACTTTAACATGTATACTTGTCTCTTTATACTGTCTTATCATTACATGTTAGTAAAGCCCTTAGGATGTGTACTTGACTACCTGGACTATGATGCGGATCATACTAGTGGGGACATGGTAGTCCATAAGTACATCCTTCAAGGTCCCTAGTCGTGGGTGTATCGAGACGGGGCATCGATACACCAGAGTAGACTAGCGTATACGCATCTCGACCCATGAGATGGGCGATGGATGATCTCATATCCATTGGTGTTTGACATCAGAGATGGTATACGGGTGCTCAGTGGAGACTGGGTACACTGGACGGACTCGTCGAGAACTCCCAGATGGTATTATACCTTACGTCATATGGCAGTTCTCTGGTGACACTTGTGCAGGTTAGTCTGTAGACCCGAGATCGTCATAGAGTCTTGTGTGATTCCCACTGTGCTTTGATTTCCACCTTACCACGTCCATGAGGGCGTGCAAAACGGTGGTTTTTGGGTACAGTCCCGAGTCACATGGAGGCAATGAGCGATAGGAGGGGTTTCGTCTCTCCCGGTATTGGGGGTTGATGTTGCGCTGTGCTCGATTGGCCGTAACAGGGAAGTCCCTGGCCAGGGCTGATTAGAGATTTACGGGTAAGTGTTACCAGTAGTTTCTCGACCCGTTATGAGCCTCACATCGGCACGACTTATCGGTTATTGGGGTCTGACGTTTACCACCCCTAGACTTGTTATGCGACATATCAGACGAGGAGACCGGACTGTACGGGAAGTGTTGCCGGCAGGCTTTCACAGGAGTTGGAGCGGGCTTGCTTGCTGATCTTCTGATCGCTCAATACCCGGGTAGCCGTTACGTCCATCTAGTACCGCTGACGGCTTGTGGGTGCGTGATGTGATCATCACCTACTGCCGGCGTATTGACGAGTCTTTAGAGTCCTACACAGAGGTTTTACTGGCTCAGGCGAAACGAAATAGGAGCGCATATGTGATATGTGCGAGACCGAGAATAAATGCATGTATGTGATACCGTATTCTATTCTCGTAACTTTATGTATCGGTCGGTCATATATGATATGACCGGGTTATCGAATCAAGTGTTGATTCGATAAGTCGATACAATGGATGTTAGCCGGTTATATGAGATGTGACCGGATTATTAAGTCAAGTGTTGATTTAATAATTAAGTGTATAGTTTTATATTAGATATACTAGTTTACATTTACTAACACTTGTTCACTTTAGGGTTTTTCTCACTTGTACACTACTTTAACATATATATGATATATGTTTAAAATGTGTTATCATATTGTATCATGGTTGATGATACGTAATCCATAGGTGTATGAGACTTACACTATGCTAATATTTATTTTGGGTTTTTAATATTTAAAGTAATTGCAAAATCAAGTGGAGGATTTGAAAATACATGAAGCTTGTGGAAGCTTGTGGATGCATTGACTAATCCAACTTGATTTTGTTTTTACTATGGATTTTTATAAACCCAACCATAACCATTAGCCTAGGGTTAAGTCTCTACAATGGTTAGTATATGATACTCACTCACCATGGTTACTCTTCTCCCTTGATGATTATCCTCATTCCTTTCTTTTGTTCATCTTCTTCATTGAGCAAAAGAAATTTCTTGCTAGGGTTTTGAAAAAGGAGTGAAACTTTATGAGAATTAAAAATCCAAAGAGAACACACTTTCTATTTCTCCATCCTCATCAAGACTAGCACTCTTGTATAGGGTGTTTGCTTCACTAATTCTCAAATTAGTGAAGTAGTAGCTTGAGTCGGAATTCTCTCGACGTAGATCATTTTCGGCCTCGGAGACTTCAAGCAAGGTCGCACCTTTCGCCTCGTGAAGCCATGCAAGGGTCCGGGAGATCCACGATCGCAGCGAAGGGACTTCAACAAGGAGCAAATGAAGTGAAGGACCGATCTACAAAGGTTGTATTTCGTATCCCTTTAGAGTAAAGTTGTTTACTTGCTAATTGATTCGCCTAAACTCTAGTTAACGATCTTGCTTAATGTTATTCGGCACATAAAAATTTAATTTTGGTATGGTCAATGCCTTGTAGAGCCTCGTTAGTGTGCCTAGTAACCCTACAAATCCAACCCAGGGGAGAACCGCTGGAAAGCTGTGAAGAACATTCTTAAGTACTTGTGAAGAACTAAAGAAATGTTCTTGGTGTATGGTAACGGGGATCTCCAAATGGAGGTCTTTACCGATTCGAGCTTCCAGAGTGATAAGGATGACAGCAAATCTATCTCAGGGTTTGTATTTACCCTCAATGGAGGGACGGTATGTTGGAAGAGTTCCAAACAGGATACCGCTGCAGACTCAACGATGGAAGCTGAGTACATTGCCGCAAATGATGCTGCCAAGGAAGCCGTCTGGATGAGGAATCTCATCTTGGAGCTAGGAGTAGTTCCAACCATTATTGATCCAATACCATTGTATTGTGATAATAATGGGGCTATGGCATTGGACAAAGAGCCCAGGTCCCATCAGCGATCCAGACACATCCTCAGGCGATATCATTTGATCCGAGAGATAGTTGATCGCCGCGAGATCGAGATTCGGAGAGTAGATACAAAGAATAACACCGCGGATCCACTCACCAAGGCCCTCCCTCTGCCGCATCATGAGCGACTTTTTGAGATGTTGGGTATGAGATACGCCAATAATTGGCCTTGGTGCAAGTGGGAGATTGTTAGATATATGTATGCCCTAGAGGCCATTATATGATAGTGGATGTATCGGTATGTGTGTGTGTGTGTGTGTGTATATATATATATATATATATATATATATATTCAGAGGACATTCTTGCTCGACATGATAGTATGCTATCATGTTGTACTTTATCTTGACATGTTAATTTGATCATGCATCTTACTCATTTGGTATATGTTGATAAAGCCCTTAGGATATTTGCTTGACTACTGGGATTATGATGCAGATCATACTAGTGGGACATGTGTAGTTTATAAGCATATCCTTGAAATGTTCCTAGTCGTGGGTGTATCGAGACGGGGCATCGATATTCCAGAGTAGACTAGCGTATACGGTTCTTGTCCCATATGATGGGCGATGGATGATCCCATATCCATTGGTGTGGTAACACCAAAGACTGTATACGGGTGCTCAGTGGAGACTGTGTACACTGAACAGACTCGCCGAGAACTCCTATGTGGTATTACATCTATCGTCGGATAGAAGTTCTCAGGTGACACTGGTACAGGTTACTCTGTAGACCCGAGATCGTCATAGAGTCTTGTGTGTCCTCCCACTGTACTTTGATCTCCACCCTACCACGGCTCTACCGAGTCATGCAAACAGGTGGATTTTGAGTACAGTCCCGAGACACATGGAGGCAATGAGTGATAGGAGGGGTTTGGTCTCTCCCAGTAATGTGGGTTGATGTTGCGCTATGCTCGATTGGCTATAACAAGAAGTCCCTGGCCAGGGCTGATGGGATTTACTGGTAAGTGTTATCAGTAGTTTCTTGATCTGTTATAGGCCATATACCGGCATGACTTATTGAGTTATTCGGGTCGACGATACCATCCCTAGACTCAATATGCAGCATATCTGATGAAGAGACTGGACTGTACGGTAAGTGTTACCAGTTGGCTCGACGGGAGTTTTGACAGATTCGCTTATTTTTCTTCTGATCGCTCAATACCTGGGAGCCGTTACGTACAGCTAGTGCCGCTGACGGTTTGTGGGTATGTGATATGATCACTGCTTACTGTTAGCGTATTGATGAGTTTTGGAGTCCCACAGAGGGGTTTCCTAGCTCAGGAGAAATGATGTGGGGTGTATATGGTGTTAGGTTTACCTAGCACCTTATGAAGGGTTTGGAAGCATCACATGTACCAAAGATTAAATTTTTAGGATGCTAAGTGAACACACAAAGAATCATTCCTAGAAAATCAGGGTTTCAAAAACAACACATCATTACAAGTAGGTAAAGCTAGGGTTTTGAGAGTACAACCTTTGTAGCTCCCTACGCTAGACTCCTCGGCTACTTGGGGTTTGGAAAAGATCCGCTTGTACTCCTCTAGGTCCACGATGATCCACCCGGAGTCCGCTTTGTCCAAGCTTGAAACTTCACAAGATCAAGAAAGAAAAAGGAAGGTAACACTCTCCACTAATGGGCAAGACTAGTGTAGAATGGTATTGTGGTTCTTTTTCTCACTTCAAAATCCTATCTTGTTGAGTATTTTGCTCACTTGAGAGATCAAGAGAGCAAAAGAGCAAGGAAGAAGAAGATGATGGCTTTTAAAGAAGAAGAGAAATGATAATCACTAATGAAAAAATAGAAAATATATGTATATATATTTTCCACTCTTCATCTCAAACCATGGTTATATTATATGGATATTATTTCACTTGAGTTAAAACATAAAAGAAATATTAACACATGGTTAAAAGTAGGTGAGCATGGTTAGTTGAAGAAGAGTGTAGAAACCATGTATAAATCTTTATCTTTTCTTTTGTTTTTAAAACAAATACAAATAACAATCTATATGTAAAACCATGGTGTGGGTCTTATATTGCCACCATTTTCTATGTATATACAACCATGAAGGATGATGTATATATGTATGTGTGCATGCACATCCATATGTGCATGAACAAGAAAGAATGCATACATGCATGCATACATCCATAAATACAAGAAAGGATTTCTAGTGAGAAAATAATGGTCAAATGATAAATCAACGCTTGATTTAATAATGCGGTCATATCACATACGACCTGACCAAAAGCAAGCCGCCCGATTAATATACGGTATCCTATACCGTATTTTAACCGGGTCCTTGCGCATATCGCATACGCGCACCACAACGTTTCGCCTGGACTAGGTAACTCCTTTGTGGGACTCTAAGACTCGTCAATACGCCGGCAGTGGGTGATGATCATATCAAGCACCCCCCAGCCGCAAGTGGTCAGCTAAAAGTAACGGCCACCCGGGTATTGAGCGATCAGAAGAAAACAAGCGAACCTGCTACAACTCCCGTCGAGCCAACCGGCAACACTACCGTACAGTCCGGTCTCTTCGTCAGATATGCTGCATATCGAGCCTAGGGATGGTTACGTCGACCCCAATAACTCGATAAGTCATGCCGGTGAATGGTCTATAACAGATCGAGAAACTACTGATAACACATATCAGTAAATCTCAGCAGCCTTGGCCAGGGACTTACTGATATAACCAGTCGAGCACAGCACATCATCAACTCCCAATACCGGGAGAGACGAAACCCATCCTATCGCTCATCGCTTTCGTGTGTCTCAGGACTGTACCCAACGGCCACCTGTTTGCACGACTCAGTAGAGCCGTGGTAGGGTGGTAATCAAAGTACAGTGGGAGAGCACACAAGACTCTATGACGATCTCGGGTCTACAGACTAACCTGCACCAGTGTCACCTGAGAACTGCTATCCGATGATAGATATAATTCCATATAGGAGTTCTCGGTGAGTCCGTCCAGTGTACCCAGTCACCACTGAGCACCCGTATACGATCTCGATGTCAAACATCGATGAATGTGGGAACATCCATCGCCCATCATATGGGTCTAGTATCATATACGCTAGTCTACTCTGGTATATCGATGCCCCGTCTCGATACACCTACGACTAGGGATATTTCAGGATATGCTTATAAACTACAGATGTCCCACTAGTATGATCTGTATCATAATCACTGTAGTCAAGCCAATATCCTCAGGGCTTTATCAACATTTGTGAATGAGTAAAAGCATGATCAAATCAACATATCAGATAAAGAAGAACCAGATAGCATACTATTATGTCGAGCAAGAATGTACACTGAATATATATATATATACACATGTATAAATACATCCACTATTACATAATGGCCTCTAGGGCATACATATATCCAACAATCTCCCACTTGCACTAAGGCCAGTTATTGGCGTATCTCATACCCAACATCTCAAAAAGTCGCTCATGCTGCAGCTGAGGGAGGGCCTTAGTGAGTGGATCCGCGGCGTTATTCTTTGTGTCTACTCTCTTAATCTCGATCTCGCGGTGATCTACAATCTCCCGGATCAAATGAAAGCGCCTCAGGATGTGTCTGAACCGCTGATGGGACCTGGGCTCCTTGGCTAATGCCATAGCCCCATTATTATCACTATACAATGGTATTGGATCAATAATGGTTGGAACAACTTCTAGCTCCGAGACGAACTTCCTCATCCAGACGGCTTCCTTGGCGGCATTATTTGCAGCAATGTACTCAGCCTCCATCGTAGAGTCTGCAACGGTATCTTGTTTGGAACTCTTCCAACTTACCGCCCCTCTATTGAGGGTAAAGACAAACCCTGAGATAGATTTGCTGTCGTCCTTATCGCTCTGGAAGCTCGAATCGGTAAAGGCCTCCATTTGGAGATCTCCATTACCATATACCAAGAACAATTCTTTAGTCCTTCGCAAGTACTTAAGAATGTTCTTCACAGCTATCCAGTGATTCTCCCCTGGGTTGGATTGATACCTGCTCACAACACTAAGTGCATAAGCTACATCTGGGCGTGTACATAACATCGCATATATTATATATCCTACTGCCGAAGCATAGGGTATAATGCTCATGCGAGCTCTCTCTTCATCGGTCTTTGGACAAGAATCCTTGGAGAGAGTGACCCCATGGCAAGCGGGTAAGGCACCCCGCTTGGAGTCTTCCATACTAAACCTTTTTAGGATGGTGTTGATGTACTTGGTTTGGGACAATCCCAATAACCTCTTGGATCTATCCCTATAGATCCTTATGCCCAGAATGTATGTGGCATCACCCAGGTCCTTCATGGAGAACCTTATTGATAAGAAAGATTTGACCGACTGCAGCATAAGAATGTCATTTCCTATCAGAAGAATGTCATCCACATACAATACGAGGAATGTGACAGCTCTCCCTACAGCCTTCTTATAAACACAAGGTTCATCTGTATTTTTGATGAAATCAAACTCTTTGATAACATCATCGAAACAGATATTCCAACTCCGTGATGCCTGCTTTAACCCATATATGGATTTAAGCAATCTACATGCTTTCCCGCTGCTCCCACTGTCAATAAAGCCCTCCGGCTGATCCATATAAACGCATTCTTCTAAATCCCCATTTAGAAATGTCGTTTTAACGTCCATCTGCCAGATTTCATAGTCATAGTGAGCCGCAATAGCAAGTAGTATCCGAATGGATCTAAGCATGGCTACGGGCGAAAAAGTCTCGTCATAGTCCAAACCTGGTCTTTGACGAAAACCCTTCGCCACAAGTCTTGCCTTGTAGATCTCTACCTGCCCATCTACACCAATCTTTCTTTTAAAGATCCATTTGCATCCCACAGGTTTTACCCCAGGGGTACAACGTCCAAAGTCCAAACTTTGTAGGTGTACATAGGCTCCATTTCGGATCTCATAGCATCCAGCCACTTCACAGAGTCACCACTCGTGATAGCTTGCTGAAAACTGGTAGGATCATCATCCTCTATGATGCAGTCTTCTCTGTCACCATCAATGAGGAAACCGTAGTATCTCTCCGGTGGGCGAGAAGTCCTACCAGACCTACGGAGTGGCTGAGGTTCCTCAGTTTCTATTGTAACAGCCGGTTCAACCAAGTCATCATTTGTAGTTTGTGTCTCTAGAACCTCTTCTAGATCCACCACTTTGCCATTATCTTTATCTGTGAAAAACTCTTTTTCTAAGAATGTGGCATACTGAGAAACAAACACCTTTTGTTCCTCCTTGTGGTAGAATAGATATCCATAAGAGTTCTTTGGATATCCCACAAAGTTATACATGACCGACCGTGTCTCGAGTTTGTTCGGATTCTACTTTTTAACATAGGTCGGGCAACCCCAAATCTTAATTCTCTTAAGAGATGGTCTCTTCCCATGCCATATCTCATATGGGGTGGTAGATACAGTTTTGGTTGGAACCCTGTTCAAAAGAAACGCTGCAGTCTCCAATGCATGCCCCAAAATGAGACAGGTAACTCAGCATCACTCATCATGGATCAGACCATATCTAATAGGGTCCTATTCCGTCGTTCAGACACACCGTTGTGCTTTGGTGTGTAAGAAGGAGTGAGCTGAGAGAGAATCCCATTCTCTTTTAGGAAGTTTGCAAATTCTGTACTGAGGTACTCCCCACCTCGATCTGATCGAAGCATCTTGATACTCAAGCCGGTTTGTTTTTCTACTTCTTGTTTATATTCAGTGAATTTCTTGAAAGCTTCGGATTTGTGCTTTAATAAAAATACATGACCGAATCTCGAGAAATCGTCAGTGAAAGTAATGAAGTAAGAAAAACCGCCTCTAGCCTGTGTAGACATTGGCCCACATACATCACTATGTATGAGTCCTAGGAGCTCGGTAGCTCTTTCTCCGTATCCGGTAAACGGAGTTTTGGTCATTTTACCCTTGATACAAGACTGGCAAGTCGCATAAGATTTATATTCAAAAGGGTTTAAATATCCATCGTTGTGTAACTTGTTTAGTCTTGTTTCGTTAATATGACCAAGTCTACAGTGCTAAAGAAAAGCTTCATTTATTTCTGAAAGTTTTCTTTTATTAGTATGTTGTATGCTGAAAACTGTGTGTTGATTTAGGACGTATATCCCGTTATTAAGTGTACCATACCCAACCAACATTTGATTCAGGTGAATATTCATAACATTGTTCTGCAATACAAAATTATATCCTTCATTGTCTAACAAAGAAACAGATATTATATTACAAAGCATACTTGGTACAAAATAACATGGGTTCAAAACCAATATACACCCAGATGACAACCCCAAGTGATACTCTCCCACTGCGACTGTATGTACATTGTAACCATTTCCAACGTGGAGAGTATGGTCACCTGTCTTCAAAACTTTGCTATTTCTCAGCCGCTGCATAGAATTGCAGATGTGAGAACCTGAACCGGTATCTAATACCCAAGAAGCAGAGTTTATTGAAAAACAGTTTTCTGTCACAAACACACCTGAAGCGGAAGCATCCCCATACTTCTTCTTGAGATTCAAGTACTCTGTACAGTTGCGCTTCCAATGTCCTACTTTGTGGCAATGAAAACATTCACCTTTCCCCGAGTCTCCAGCTTTGGACTTTTCCTTTCCTTTCACCTTTTTAACTCCACCCTTAGGATTGGTGGGCTTCTTCTTTTTCTTTCCTTTGGCCTTAGCCTTTGGGTGAGAAGAGGAAGATTGTCCAACAGTCATAACGGGAGTTTTCACTGATTTCAGTGTGCTCTCTGTACTCCTTAACATATTAAGGAGTTCAGGTAGTTCCCTCTCCATGTTGTGCATGTTGAAGTTAACTATGAACTGACTTGATCAATTAGACCCACCCATATGACCCTTAACTATGGTCAATAAAGTCGCATGAATGTCCTAATTAATCTGCATCATATGCAGTGTAGGAAGACATCACTTAGCTACCGTACACTACGCCTTAACTAAAGTCAACAAACATAGCACGAATACTAAGTACTCTACTTCCTAAAATGACGGAGGGTTGCGGATAATTTTTAAGAAAATCTTTAACGCTTTGAACTTGATATCGTCGTAGAATCAAATGGTTTTCAAAAGGAGTGGCTTGTGCTCCGCAGTTTTTGAAATATAGCTTTTTCATAAAGAGCCAAGTGGTTTTCAAATTCGATTCTATAACATCTTTTTAGGTTTATTTTCTTTACATTAATCATATTAATGAGTCCCATTATTTAAGTCCTTAAGCCAATCACAGAAAAGAAACGAAAATAACACGTATGCTTATGCCATCCGCATTCGCCGCAATGTTCCGTTATGCACCGTTAGGTTACTTAACTAACGACATACCGGGACGGGACTAGAGCGGGTGTAAAACATAAGCAACGTCTACTATATATCTCATATATAATATATCATTCGTCTCAGATATCACAGAACACAGGCAGCAGAAACATATATATAATGTGGGATATACTAGGACGTCCGTATTTAGTATTTAGCCAATAATAGAAAATACGGATTCCACAGTCGTGATGAATAGCAAAGTGTAACGTTTCAGAAAATATAAAATATTATTTTTGGAATTTAATATTAAAATAATATTTTTCCCGAAAACTGCCGATTTGCGAAATTGGGGTTTTCGGAAAAAGGTATAAATATATACCAATAATTATTAAATAAAAAGAAATTAAAATGATTTATTCATTTAAATATATAATTAGAGGATTTGGCATTTTTAAAATTTATTTTATGTAGTTTTGATAAAAACCCGATTAGTGCACTGCTAATCGCGATTAAGCCAAATCCGCATTTCTACAGTTTTCCATGGTTAGTGCATCATGACATGTTTCATTTTGTTACATCTTTCATTTCTTTTGTGTTATGGTTTATTGGTGGAGAGAAAAGAAATGATTAAAGGAAAAGTCAATGGAGACATAATGATTAGGTTAGGTGAGCTTTGGAGAGAGAAAGAGAGTGTGAATTAGTGAGAGAGAAGGGGGGCTGCTGCCCATTCTTTTTCCCCCATCTTTTTTTTGAAATCCTTCATCTCTACAACTCCACAACCCTCCACAAAAATCCCTAGATCTATCTCCAACCATGCCCCAAAACTCTACACTCCCTTCACAAAACTTTATCCCCTCTTCAACCTCTACACGATGGACCGAGCAAAATCGGATTTTGATGACGTTGGGAAGTTAGTGCCGCCTAGAGTGGACTAGATGAGGTATAATTTCTTCCCTTTAGATTAGTTTTGTGAGATATCATGTTTAGATGTCGTTTTGTGAAGATTAGTAGACATTGGGAAACCCTGGTGAATGTTTGAGTGTTGGTTTGAATTGGGTGATACATAGTAGCTGTTAACTGAAATTAGGTGCTGTTTAGTGACCTGGACCAGACCCTAGAAACCCCATAACACGGATTTAGAAACCCGACATCAGATAAATGTGTGATCTGTGAAGGTATTTTGGAATCTGGAGCAACCCGGGGACACTAGAAATTATTTTGGAATTACTGGGAGTCGTGCAGGCACCTAGGAAGCTACCACTGAGACCTGAGCCCCTAATTCAAACCTACGGTCGCAGATTTAATCATTCTGGCCGCAATTTGCGGCCAGAGTAGGATGGAATGGTTCCAGATTTGGTCCATGGCTCCTTTTGCACTAAATTAGACCCCTCCTATATGTAGTTTTGGCTAATTGTCATCTGGGGAAAATCTGGGAGCATTTTGGTGTGGTTTAGGCGATGTTTTCCGTATTTTTAAATGCGCTTTCTTGATATTTGGATTTGTTTTTGGTTGTCGGGTGTTCGTACATCGATAACAGGGGTTGTTTGATTGATTTGCACGGTTAGGCCATAGGTTCTAACCTGTGAGCACACTGTGCGCTGTATCGATTTTCTGCGTCGATTTTAATACGTATTGCGATTGGTTATTATTGTAGGTACCCTCGCATGGATTCCGAGACGAAGAAGCGTGGCGTCATCGATTTGGGCGAGCGAAGACAGGTGAGTAGATCTATATCTACCCGGGAAGTCGGGTGGATGGCATATAGCACCCCCGCAAACTTCTGATGGAAACCGATTTATAGAGTATGGTTAGGAAACCTAGATTAGGAAACTAGGGTTAGAATATAGATAGCTATGTAGTCACATTAGAAACTAGAGGTTAGTTAAGTGTGATATGCTACTACTACCCTAGGATGATGTTTAGCGATATTACCGCTTAGGGTTCTGTAGGACTAGATAGTCGATGTAGATGCGTCATCCGAACAATACCTTTTTCTAAACTAAAGAATCGTATGTATCTTTTAAATGTATAACTTGAGGGATGTTACAGATTTTCAAATGATATCTTTTCCTTAAAAGCACCGTAACCCATGTTTCCAAAACTACGTTTCACTTCTTTAAAAATCTGATTGTATGGTTCGGAAGTGTTTGTTAGTTTAGATACTTATACATAGTAGAGATAGCATGTTTATATAAATTCGACATGATATGAGATATAAATGCGATGAAAGAATACAAGACGAATTTGATGATATGATGAGACGATGATATGATGTGATGGTATACGGATGCGAGTCGATCGAGATGATTTATACCCTGCCGGTCCCCTGATATGAGATTATTGCAGATGCGACCCGGGACATAGGTATATAGGGTTATATATATATATAGAATGTTGTGAATCATGGATGATAGGCCGTATGTGATATTAGGCCGTACCCTCTTTTGTCTTATAGGACGATAAGATCCCTATTAGCTTAATGCCGCCGCACGATGATATTCCGTGCGTGATGAGTTGACTTGATGATTGATCCTTACCCTTGCCTAGAGGTTGTTGTACGATGGATTATACCGTACGCGATGTTTTTGGGCTAGATGCCGATTGATAGATTCACCGACTCGGACATATGATAGTTATGTATACCTTATAGCTGTTAGCTGATGATTTACTTGCTGCATTCATGATATTATTATTGCATCGCATATACCTGTGATAGTACACCTGCACCATTATCGATGATGCGTATGTTACACGTACACATATTTGCCGGCTCACACACTTCATCATCGATAATTTCCATGTCACTACACAGTAGAGTCGTTGCATCATGACATATACATAGATACATTCATACTTGTGGATATACACATTCGTATATCCATATTAGTGTACATATACCTTGATACACCCATACTTGTGCACATACACATTGTATATTCATATTTGTGCACACATACATGGTACATCTATACTTGTGCATATTCATATTGTACCTATATAGATAACTAGTTTTATTGGGAGATTGGGAACCGCAAGTCATATTTTAAAAACTGGAATCATTTTAAAAGAGCGGTTTCCCCCTTAATGTGTCATATCACTATTCCATATTGCATGATACACGGATATGCTCGCATTTCTTTTTACATGTCGCATACATCATGCTCTATTATTTTACGCATTGAGATATACTGTTTTCATGAGATTTCTGGATTTGAGAACCGTGGATATTTCAAATGAGATTTTGTGTTGTTTTAAAAACCCGGTTTCTCTTGATATGATATTTCAGTGCGTCCACCATGTGTTTTTCTCGGTTCTGAGAGTGGCATGTGAAACCCGATTCGAGGAGTGGTAGGCACCGTCTGCGGGTACATGGTGGACCCGGTGAGGTACCCCGGGACAAGAAGACTCGTATATGTTAGACGGTGAGCCCGGCAGGGGGAGCACTACCTACCGGTGATAGTATGTAGACTTGGCGGTTATCCGGAGGATACCGACGGAGTAGCGAGATGGATATGAGGGCCGACCAGGGAGTGCGGCGCCTGAGGGCCGATCTGAGGATGCGGCGCCTGAGATATATGAGGATTTACGTGCCGATGCTTGGCACGGTTTTCATGATGTTTTCGAGTGTCGATGCTAGGCACTCAGGTTCCATGATTTGATGTGTCGGGAGGGACACCATTGATATATATATATCCTCATACTTTCATGCACACTCTTTTATGATATTTACATGCATGATATTGTTGCGTATGTGGTTGACGCGTGGATTAGATCTACATACATACATACATACACTGATATTACTATGGGAGATTATACACATGTTTATAGACATTGATTCATGGGTGGACGAGATCCACATATTTGCATTCCTTGATTATGGTTAGACGATACCCATATACATGCATTGATTATTACTGTTGGATGTTATCCGCATGCACATAGGTAGTGACGACCTTGTTGGCACATATACGACCCGGTCACCCTAGATATCATAGTATTACCTGTATGATATAGTTGACCTAGGAGTCGTTGTTTATTCGATTTCTACTTGTAGATATATTTCTATTCACGAGTTGGCAACTCACCCCCGTTGTGCCACAGTTCTTGCAGGTTGACCGCTTGGATCAGTAGCGGCTTCGCTGGCATACAGTTCCATTCGGGTGTTTTGCATTGGTAGGTGTGGCATTTGTATCGTACCCACTCTTGTATTATATTTCATATTGTATCTAGTTAACTCCATCAATCAATCAAAATTATAATTTGTATAAGTAATGAGACTTAGTGAGACTTGTAGTTGCGAGATTTGAGCGATGGGTTTTACATTCACTTTTGGGGTTATATTTGCTCATTTCTTTATCTTTTGTGGTGAACTTCGCCGTTGGGCGTCGTATACTTATTTATACTGTTTTGCATGGTTGTGATCCGCCATTTGGCGAAGAGCTAGCTCCCGCTTGGGGATGCCATTATTCTTGCTATGTATTTGTGGTTTTGGATCAAAATATACAAAGGAGGTGCTGCCGAAATTTTTTTTAAAAGGCGAAACATGTTTTCAAATCGGTAAATTTCACTTGCATCATTCATGTTCCTTTTCTATGCATTAAGAAAACTTGTTTTCATTATACCCTTATTTCAAAACCTCACCTCCTTTATTTTTCTAAAAGGTTTATATTTCTGGGTTTCAGCTTACTTGAATTCCGTTACGCCTTTAGACGTTGCGTGATTCAAGTGCTGGTCACGAGCTAATATTTTGGGTCGTGACAAAGTTGGTATCAGAGCGCTAGGTTTAACCTTTGTTCGAGTATATGTTTGACTATGCGGAGTCTAGGGCGGGTATGTATTCCGGAACCTAGGCTTGACCTTACGGAACTTCGACTTGAACGGGGGGGTATTAGACCCGAACTTTCGTTTCATAGGCTGACCCTGATTGATGGAGTAGGTAGCTTGAGTAGAGTAACGTACCGTACGTATGTTCCGCGGCATATTTACGATACAATACTCCACTTAAGAAACCTTAGGATATACATATTTTTGAGATCAGTGATTCTCTTGTATCCATGATTATACATCCATTAGAGATCCTCGATTCTATTTGTTTCCATGATCATACTTTCATTGATGCTGTTCCTTTTCATGATCATGTATCCATTCTGGATTTGTCATTTTCTTTCTTGCCATTGATCTGCTCTCTTCGATACTCGATTGAGGTTCCTGTCACCATTGTTTGGGCGCAGTTTGAGCTGCTGCTAGTGTTACGGTCAGGGCGAGCTCGTCCGGTACGAGGGCCGACCATTGTGTTTTCTGGTGACATGGGAACGTCTCGAGTTAGCATTGATGATTGTGACCTCTTGTGGAGGCGAGTGCTCGGTTTTATATCGGATGATCGAGCCATTGTTAGAGCTGCCAGTTGGTAGAGGACTGTTGATGTACAACATACCTCAAGGATTTGATGTCGCCTACCGTGCAGACAGATGACCCAGCTATTGCTGAGATGATGGGATGTCGCTTCCAGAGCTTACGAGCTAAGACCGCCGGAGCTACTAAGCAGAAATGCGAAAGTTGATAGCTAGTCTACCCCGATTTGAGAGACGAAGGTGATTCGTCCGATTTATGCGCCGAAGCAGGCTCAGTTGAGTTGAAGATTTCCAGTGTGGAGAGTCTTACTCGGATCTAGAGCAGACCGATTTAGAGATGACCGCCAATGTATCGCCTTTCCTAGAGGATTGAGGCGCTGTTCAGCGTACAGACGAATGAGCCAGTTGTTGCTGCAAATGACGAGGTATCGCCAGAGGTTTGAGCTACTACAGCATAAGTATGTACTTAGAGATATGATGGAAGGTCGCTAGCCACCCAAGGATGAAGGACTAGGACATGTGGTTCGTTTGCTACCCAATGCGAGGTCATCAGATAGATTGATTCCAGCTAGAGACGACTTCACGTAGATTTGTTGAGAGTCGATAGAGACGATCGAATGTCAGGAAACCATATTCCAAGTTTAAAGTATTCGGAAAGACGTGCAAGCAATTCTATGGACCCTCTAGAAGAATGAAACCCTAACTCGACATAATGACCGTGTGAAAGCCTTTGAACCTTAGGGTTTACGGCAGTTCCACGGCGCCATTAGTGAGGCTTGGGTTTGCCCTTCTACGGCTGGATCACTGATGTTGTGGCATGTACTCGATACTATTAAACTGTACCCATGATGTTGATCTCTTGAGGGATTATGAGGTTTTGACATATCGATCGGATGGTTCGACATCATTCGGATTTCTTGTGATGGGATACATTGCTTGGGAGACTCCGGATACGAGCATAGCCGTTGGAACGCAGTCCTTGCAGCTACGAGAAGACCTGGACCAGGAGTGGTCATTTTGCGCACACCCAGAAGGCCAGGGTTCGGCATCGTCGACGAGATAGTTGACGAGGTTCGGATAGAAGACCTCACCCAGATACGTTGTGAGTTGATCGAGGACGGACGACCATTGAGTATTCCTCCGATGGTTGGGACGAGTTTCCGAGGACGTGTTCGGCCAGATATCTTCTACCGAGTGATGAAGATACCGAGTTCGTGACTTCGAGTCCGTGTGAGAGACCTCGGGTTGGCCGTGGTTTAGAACAGTTGCAGTGCGCAGATAGCATGGCGTGACGTCATAGTGAGAGATGATAAAGACGAGTGGAACCAGAAGTTCGTGCGAGATGCTGACGAGCTGTTATTACTCCCCGTCGAGATCAGAGACCTGATATGCTTATAGAGGCGTTGGGATACGGCCAGTTTCCGAGGAAATATGTGCGGCACATGCAGATGTCCAGAAAATGAGAAAAGATTATATAAGAGTACCAGCCTCCGTACAGTTCGGCATAGGCGAGATCGAAAGAGTCCTTGAGAAGGATTCCTTCTAGGACACTGCTGCAATGAGATTTGCACCCAGGATCAGATGTGCACTTACAGTCAGAGGACCAGAGGCCGATGCCAGCAACGTGCTGCTTTATGAGTGGTCATGATGATTGACCGAGAGATGACCAGAGAAGTGCTAGGGCGGAATCGTCCCCGTTAGCACACCTGACAGGGCCGATGAGCCGATAGATTGCGAGATTGGTAATCCGCAGAGAAGATAAGGACCCAGAGACCGAGGATGCCAGACCGTGAGCAGGAGGCAAGCGGATGTTTTTGTTCTGCCAGTTTCTAGACGCACCGATTTATTTCTTGACATTGTAGGAGGTGTACCTCGATGTCCTTTGTCGCGATTTGCGTTTGTGATCTGAGTATCACGCTTATATCGCTTGGATTTGAGTTTTGATGACGAGTTTCCTGATATTGATTTCGTGCACCATGGTTGCACCTACTGAGAATTTACATTTCGTGCATAGTTATTGCACCTGAGATATGTTTTTATACACCATGGTATTGGTTTTTGATTTGTGCATGTTTATCGCACTTGATATCGGTTTTGTGCCTTGGTTGCACATGTCTATGATTTCGTGGATTTCATACGGATGATTTGATTTTTGCACTCGGTATAGCTTATATGTGCTTATAGTGCATTGATATGCGTTGTATGCACGCAGTTGCACACGTTTACGATTTTATACACCTTGATGTATTCGGTGTTGCTGTTTATGCATTTGAGTTTTTGATCGGTATTTCGTGCACTGGATGCACTGTATTTGTATTTTATGCACTAGATTGCATTCTGCATTTGTTGCACCGGACGAGTATTTATGCGTTGTCGCACTGGATTTATACCCCATACCTAGGTTGCACCCAATTTATATCCTTGAGCATTCGTTTTACCAGATTTGTATTTTCGTGCGCGTTGGCACTTGCCGTTCGTTTTCGTGCATGTTACTGCACTATATGCTTTTACGGACCCGACACGCTTTGGTTGGATTTTCGCGCATGTTGGGCGCATGATATGAGATGCGATTCTGTGCACACCGGATGCACTGGATTGAGATTTTTGTGCACTTTAGATGCACTTGATGTTGTTGTCGTTCACACCCGTTGCACTGGATAGATGTTTTGTGCACACCCGTTGCACTTAGTTTTGCTTGTGTGTATTATAGCACCTGTATTTGGATTTGATTTCCATGCGCACTAGACGCATGTGAATTTTTGGATACGCCCTTCTGAGGCTGATTTTGCTTTTGAGCTCTTTGTTTTCATGTTGGGCACTATATTGTGTAGTAGCTAGACAGGACTGATCTGAGGACAGTACCTGAGTACTCTGCATGCATTAAAAGTTTACCAAGAGGTTTTCGAAAAAGAAGAGCTATAGTCTCGCTATTTCCTACGTGTACGTGAGCAACACGAACGTTTATAAAAGGAAAACCTTTTGGGATATTTTAAAAACGACGGAACGTGTATTTAAGAAAACATATATGAACATATATTATTATTTTAAAATGAGCGACCGTCGGTTATGCCGGGAGTTACGCATTCCTGCGGCGATTTAGAAAAGATTTTGCATGTGTTTTATTCAGATTTTGGAGTTTTTCAAGGATGCGTACTATACATGTATTATAGTATTTGACTAGTGTATATTGGATTTCAGTAGTGGATTTCGAGATCTGTATCTTTATTATAACTCCGAGGATATGCGTGCAAATCAGATGATTTGCGTAACACTTGACGGAGTTCGATTTTGAGTTTTGTACTCGTTTTTATGCGCACTTGACGCGCTGTGATATTTCTGCGATTTCCATGATTTCGGAGCCCCGTTGTTTTGAGCTGATTATTGAAATGTTTTAGATTTTGGGGGTTTAAATTTAAATTCGGGGACCGAATTTATTTAAGGGGGGAAGATTGTAACGTTTCAGAAAATATAAAATATTATTTTTGGAATTTAATATTAAAATAATATTTTTCCCGAAGACTGCCGATTTGCGAAATTGGGGTTTTCGGAAAAAGGTATAAATATATACCAATAATTATGAAATAAATGGAAATTAAAATTATTTATTCATTTAAATATATAATTAAAGGATTTGGCATTTTTAAAATTTATTTTATGCCGTTTTGATAAAACCCCGATTAGTGCACTGCTAATCGCGATTAAGCCAAATCCGCATTTCTACAGTTTTCCATGGTTAGTGCACCATGACATGTTTCATTTTCTTACATCTTTCATTTCTTTTGTGTTATGGTTTATTGGTGGAGAGAAAAGAAATGATTAAAGGAAAAGTCAATGGAGACATAATGATTAGGTTAGGTGAGCTTTGGAGAGAGAAAGAGAGTGTGAATTAGTGAGAGAGAAGGGGGGGGGGCTGCCTATTTTTTTCCTCCATCTTTTTTTTTGAAATCCTTCATCTCTACAACTCCACAACCCTCCACAAAAATCCCTAGATCTATCTCCAATCATGCCCCAAAACTCTACACTCCTTTCACAAAACTTTATCCCCTCTTCAACCTCTACACGATGGACCGAGCAAAATAGGATTTTGACGACGTTGGGAAGTTGGTGCTGCCTAGAGTGGACTAGATGAGGTATAATTTCTTCCCTTTAGATTAGTTTTGTGAGATATCATGTTTAGATGTCGTTTTGTGAAGATTAGTGGACATTGGGAAACCCTAGTGAATGTTTGAGTGTTGGTTTGAATTGGGTGATACCTAGTAGCTGTTAACTGAACTTAGGTGTTGTTTAGTGACCTGGACCAGACCCTAGAAACCCCATCACACGGATTTAGAAACCCGACATCGGATAAATGTGTGATCTGTGAAGGTATTTTGGAATCTGGAGCAACCCGGGGACACTAAAAATTATTTTGGAATTACTGGGAGTCGTGCAGGCACCTAGGAAGCTACCACTGAGACCCGAGCCCCTAATTCAAACCTACGGCCGCAAATTTAATCATTCTGGCCGCAATTTGCGGCCAGAGTAGGATGGAATGGTTCCAGATTTGGTCCATGGCTCCTTTTGCACTAAATTAGACCCCTCTTATATGTAGTTTTGGCTAATTGTCATATGGGGAAAATCTGGGAGCATTTTGGTGTGTTTTAGGCGATGTTTTCCTTATTTTTAAATGCACTTTCTTGATATTTGGATTTGTATTTGGTTGTCGGGTGTTCGTACATCGACAACAGGGGTTGTTTGATTGATTTGCACGGTTAGGCCATAGGTTCTAACCTGTGAGCACACTGTGCGCTGTATCGGTTTTCTGCGTCGATTTTAATACGTATTGCGATTGGTTATTATTGTAGGTACCCTCGCATGGATTCTGAGGCGAAGAAGCGTGGCGTCATCGATTTGGGCAAGCGAAGACAGGTGAGTAGATCTATATCTACAGGGAAAGTCGGGTGGATGGCGTATAGCACCCCTGCAAACTTCTTATGGAAACCGATTTATAGAGTATGGTTAGGAAACCTAGATTAGGAAACTAGGGTTAGAATATAGATAGCTATGTAGTCACATTAGAAACTAGAGGTTAGTTATATGTATGCCCTAGAGGCCATTGTTGTACATATGATGTATATTATAGTGGATGCTTGGATATATATATAGAGAGGACTTTCTTGCTCGATATGATAGTATGCTATCTGGTTTCACTTTATCTAAACATGTTAACAAATATTGTTTTGTGATCACGTGTTGATAAAGCCCTTAGGATATGTACTCGACTACTAGGACTATGATATAGATCATACTAGTGGGGCCAGAGTAGTCTACGAGTACATCCTATAACTGTTCCTAGTCGAGGGTGTATCGAGACAGGGCATCGATACTCCAGAGTAGGCTAGCGTATACGCATCTTGACCCATATGATGGGCAATGGATAATCCCATATCCATTGGTGTTAGACATCAAATATGGTGTACGGGTGCTCAGTGGAAACTGGGTACACTGAACGGACTCGCCGAGAACTCCTGGATGGTATTATACCTATCGTCAGATAGCAGTTCTCCGGTGACACTGGTACATGTTAGTCTGTAGACCCGAGATCGTCATAGAGTCTTGTGTGATTCCCACTTTGCTTTGATTTCCACCTTACCAAATCCAAGAGGGCGTGAAAAACGGTGGCTTTTGGGTACAGTCCCGAATCACATGGAGGCAATGAGCGATAGGAGGGGTTTCGTCTCTCCCGGTATAGGGAGTTGATGTTGTGCTGTGTTTGATTGGCTATAACCGGAAGTCCCTGGCCAGGGCTGATATGGAGATTTACTGGTAAGTGTTATCAGTAGTTTCTCGACCCGTTATGAGCCTCACATCGACACGACTTATCGGTTACTGGGGTCTGACGTTTACCACCCCTAGACTCGATATGCAACATATCAGACGAAGAGACCGGACTGTACGGTAGTGTTACTGATTGGATTCACAGGAGAATGTTCAGGCTTGCTTGTTGATCTTCTGATCGTTTAATACACGGGTGGCTGTTACGTTTAGCTGACCGCTTGCAGCTTGTGGGTGTTTGATACGATCATCTCCTACTGCCGGCGTATTGACGATTCTTTAGAGTCCTACACAGAGGTTTCCTGGCTCAGGCAAAACGGAGTAGGAGCACATATCTGATATGTGCGGGACCGAGAATAATACGATATGAGATACCGTATTCTATTCTCGCGATATATGATATCGGCCTGGTATATGTGATATAGCCGGATCATCGGATCAAGTGTTGATTCGATGAATCGGTACATGTTATATTAGTCGGTTATATGCGATATAGACGGATTGTCGGATCAAGTGTTGATTCGATAATTTAATGTATAATTATATATGTGATATAGTACATTACATTAACTAATATAAGCTCGCTTTATTGATTCATTTTCTCACAGGATAATACATTGATATATATGCGAAATATGTTAATTGTATTATTTTCTTTTGTTACAAAAATATATTATATATGTGATATATAATATTGTAACAAGTTAGGATTACAAATGCAACATGATTTGTGGAGATTAAACAAGTTAGGGTTTGATTTGGATTAGCTTTTTCATGAAGCTTCTAGAAGCTTTATTTTGTTTTAAGCTTAGATATTTTATATTGATATTTTGTGAAGATATTTCTTAACCCAACCCAAACCCTTTACCATGGTTTGTTCTCTACAATGGTTAAGACTTTCAATCTTAACCAAGGGTTGCAATTGTAACCATAACAATAATTCATTATTCATCACAAAAGCTTTCTTCTTCTTCCTCCTCCTTAAAAAAAAGCTTGCTAGCTTTTTGCATGTGATGAATGAGTGTGAGAAATTGAAAACAAAAGAGAGATAAATTCCTGCGTCATCATCCTCATCTATTCTAGCCACTTAGATTAAGGTGTTCACTTCTCTAATAAGTTGTTTAGTGAAGTGTAAGCTTGGGTTAGAGATTCTTCAAGGTAGATCATCTTAGATCATGAAGACTACAAGTAGGGTGTCTCATTTACCTCATGGAGCCACTCGAGAGTCGGAGTTCATGTTGATCGCAGCGAAGGGACCTCAACACGGTGCTTATGAAGCGAAGGAACGGACTACAAAGGTTGTAATCCCTCTCTCTTAGATGTAAAGTTGTTTACATGCTTTGTTAACCCTAATCCTCTAGTTAAGATCTTGGTTAGGGTTTGTTTAGCACCCCTAAAATTTTAAAGTAGCATGTTTGATGCTTGCCTAAACCTTCATAACGTGCTATGCTAACCTAACACTGGTATCAGAGCCAAGCTAGAGCATTAGGCGTTGTCTAGAAGAAGTTCAAAGTTCGATCGAACACCGAAACCCTGAAATGACTCTTTTCTGGAAATTTTTCAAAAAGTTGACATTTTTCATATTAAAAATACTCAGAAAATCATGCAGGGAATTTTATGGACCCACCTGAAGAACGAGTCCCTAACTCGCTACAGTGACCGCGTAACCACGGCCAAAACCTGGTTTTGGCGGCGGTTCTGCGGCGCCACTGTGGAGGCTTGGGACGGGCCCTTCAGCGACGGTCCATAGGTGCTGGGGCATGCTACTGGGAATTTTTATTTATGCTCAAGTGTTGAGCTTACTGGGGTATTTTGGGAATTCGTTGTATCTATCGAATTATCTAACTTTGCCTAGTTATCTGTGATGATTATGTCTTGTTGTGATATGTTATATTGGATCGTTGTGTATTGAATAGCCGGGGGTTTTATGTGAGATGAGGGTTTCTTTTTCATTCATGTAATATTCATTGTATGTATATTCTTTTATTGGGGCACTTCCGGGTTGAGGATGATGTCACCATTGTATATTATTTACTTTTCCGCATTAGGATTGACCCGAGGAGGGGAGCACAAGTAACCGGGTTCTAGGGTCCAGTAGGAGGCCATCTCGAGGAGTCGAGACCGGGTCTCCTAACCCTAGAATTGGCAGTGTTGCTAGCCGCTCTCGTAGGGGTCTAGGGATGTGGGTTTGGCTATTCATCGTGACCGTGGAATCCGTGTTTTATACAGGCTCGATGTAAAACACGGACGTCCTAGTATATCCAATATTTCATATGTTATCTTCTGCTGCAATGTTCTGTGATGAGATCATATTACTGCCTGAGACGAATGCTTATACTATATATATATATGATGATATATAAATATTACTGCTTTCGTTTCTTCTGTGATGCTTAGGAAGCATAACTGATGGGATTTATTAATGAGATTAATAAAAGACAAGAAACCTAAAAGATGTTGTAGAATCAAAACTTTATAAAAAGGGTAGCTACAGTTTTTCTTTGCATAGCGGTATATATGATATACCCTGCACTTTATTCGATGAGGAAAGTGCCGAGATCCCTTCACCGGGAGTGACCTCTTTAGCAAAACTGGCAGATGCTATAAACTCGCGGTTTAGTTTTTGATTGCTTCTATAGTTCTTGCTTTGCATAGCGGTATATATGATATACCCTGCACCTTATTCAATGAGGAAAGATCCAAGATCCCTTCACCGGGAGTGACCTCTTTAGCGAAACTAGAAAAGCCTCAAAAACACTCCTTTTGAAAATCACTTGTTTCTACAAACTATATCAAGTTCATTACGCTCATGGTTTTCAGAAAAACCTGCGTAGCCCTCCGTCATTTCAGATAAGTCCTACTTAGTATTCGTGCTACGTTTGTTGACCTCCGTAAAGGCGTAGTGTACGGTAGCTGACTAGTATTTATCTGCAGCATTTGATGCGATTGTTTTAGGGTAGTCGTACGACCTTGTTGACCTCCGTCAAGGGTCGTACCGGTGGGTTTAATTCAATCAGGAAATGACAGGTTGAACCTGACTAGTGGCCTATGGTTTGTTGACCTCCGTCAAGGTCATAGGACACTAGGGATTAAAGATATTATCGGGAATTTCAAGTGTTGAAATTTGCAATGAGATTGCATACCTTCTATGAGATAGATGGATCCCGATACCCACTGCGAGTAAAAGTTACTCCTGGGAGAATTTTACACAGGACAATTAGCCGATCAAGTAGGTGTCTAGAAAGGTGTTAATGGGGTTATGCCTCTGGAAAAATGAGATTTACTTTAATTAGGTCCGTGCGAAAGCACGGGGAACCTCCCTCAAAGTACCAACACTGATCTGGCTGAAAGATTGGCGAACTTGTAGGGTGTAATTAATCCTGGCTAATCTTACTTTTTAGGGTTTGAAGGAAGATTTGATTAAAACAGTGGGAGCCATCCTGATTAGATAAGATAATAACAAATCTAATCTTGCAAGAGCGCACGCTAAAGTGTTTTCTTCTCTCTCTCTCCAGGTAGCGACCATGTCAGGCCTTAATCAAAATAATAATATAGATGTATTAACCGAACCGGCTTGTTATACTGAGCAGGGGAACGTTGGTTCCGTTCTTTCTTATAATTGTTATAAGACTGAACAGGAAATAGAAGAATACCAGAATTCACATGCCACCCAAACGAAGAATAAACATGTTGATGTATCTTCTTCGGATATGTTAGTTACCGATAACTGTTTCTCAGTTCACTCTACGTCCTGGGCATTAGATACCGGATCAGGATCCCATATATGCAATATATTGCATGGGCTAAAGAAATGTAGAGAACTGGGAATGGGTGATCATTCCGTAAGAGTAGGGAATGGTGCAAATGTTGCAGCCAAAGCAGTTGGCGAATGTCACATTGTATTACCAGGTGGTAATACATTGATTCTGAACGAATGCTATTATATACCGAACATGATATGCAATATTATATCAGTTTCTTTATTAAGTAAAGAAGGATATAATTTTGTAATACAGGATAATGTTATGAACATCTTCCTAAATCATAGGCTGATTGGATCAGGCTCGTTAAAAAATGGCATATACGTTCTAAATCAAAACACAGTTCTTAATATACAGAACACACAAGAGGAGAAGTTCAGAAATGAACGAATCCTTCTTGTGGCATTGTAGACTTGGTCATGTAGGGTTGCTAGGCACGCGCACAAGGGTCTATGAGGCATCAACCATGCCCGATTAAAAAATTAGCCGTGCCGAACAACCCGAAGCCGGATCTTTAAACTAGGGTTTAGGCGAAAACTTGCATGTTAAGAACTTTAACACTAAGTGAAAGAGATTACAACCTTTGTTGATCCGGTCCTTCACTTCATTAGCTCCGTGTAGATGTCCCCATCGCTGCAATCGTGAACTCCGGACTCTTGAGAAGCTCCACGAGAAGAACGAACGTGCTTGCTACATTGACTTCGAGGCCGAAGATGATCTACGTCGGGGAGACACAAACTCAAGCTATTCCTTCACTAGGTCATAAACTTTGTGAAGAGAACATACTCTACTACATGGCAAGTGGTAGAGGATGAAGAAGTAGGAAGTGGGCTCACTTTAGAATTGATTTTCTCACTCTTTTTCTCATAGCACCATTGGAGCTAGTAAGCTTTTGGATGGAGCTTGATGATGAAGAAGAAGAAGAAGAAAATAATCAATTATTCATCCAAATGAAAACTTATCCAATAAATAATGGCACCATGGTTGAGTTAAGCCCTCATGCTTAACTCATGTAGAGAATTAACCAAGGCTTTAGGTTAAAGGTTAGGTTAAAGAATATCAAAAGAAATGACAAAAGAGTGGACTTTGTCAAAGCTTCTCCAAGCTTCTTCAAGCTTGATTTCTTTGACTAAGTTAAACTCTTTTGTTAAATCTTAAGATAAAACAATAACCCTAATCTTTACCCTAATCTTGGTATGAGTCTCATACACCCAACTTTGATGTATCATCAAGCATGATACAAACATGTACACTTGCATATATCATATATAAACAATGTGCACAAACTAGTGAGAAAATAAATCATAAGTGGGCTAATACTAGTTAATGCAAGGTAATATATCAAATATATAATTATGCATTAAATTATTAAATCAACTCTTAATTTAATAATCCGGCTATAACCGACTAATATCTGAAGTAACAACTTATCGAATCAACACTTGATCCGATAACCCGTCTATATCGCATACAACCGATCAATGTCACGAATCGCGAGAATAGAATACGGTATCTCATATCGTATTAATCTCGGTCCCGCACATATCACATATATGCTCCTACTTCATTTCGCTTGAGCCAGGAAACCGCTGCGTAGGACTCTAAAGACTCATCAATACGCCGGCAGTAGGTGATGATCATATCAAACACCCACAAGCCGCAAGCGGTGTGCTAAACGTAACGGCCATCCGGGTATTGAGCGATCAGAAGATCAACAAGCAAGCCCGCTAGTTCTCCTGCGAATCCAATCAGTAACACTCCCGTATAGTCCGGTCTCGTCATCTGATATGTCGCATATCTCGCTTAGGGGTGGTAAACGTCAGACCCTAGTAGCTCGATAAGTCGTGTCGATATGAGGTCTATAACAGTTCGAGAAACTACTGGTAACACTTACCAGTAAATCTCAGCAACCCTGGCCAGGGATTTCTGGTTATAGCCAATCGAACACAGTACAACATCAACTCCCTATACCGGGAGAGACGAATCCCCTCCTATCGCTCATTGCCTCCATGTGATTCGGGACTGTACCCAAAAGCCACCTTTTTGCACGCCTTCTTGGACGTGGTATGATAGAAATCAAAGCACAGTGGGAATCACACAAGACTCTATGACGATCTAGGGTCAACAGACTACTCTGTACCAGTGTCACCGGAGAACTGCCATCTGACGTGAGGTATAATACCATATGAGAGTTCTCGGCGAGTCCGTCCAGTGTACCCAGTCTCCACTGAGCACCCGTACACCATCCTTGATGTCAAACACCGATGGATATGGGATCATCCATCGCCCATTATATGGGTCAAAATGCGTATACGCTAGTCTACTCTGGTGCATCGATGCCCTGTCTCGATACACCCACGACTAGGGACCTTGAAGGATGTACTTATGGACTACCATGTCTCCACTAGTATGATCCGCATCATAGTCTAGGTAGTCAAGTACACATCCTAAGGGCTTTACCAACATGTAACAGAGAGCCAATCAGTATACACGTTAAGGTAAAGTGTAACCAGATAGCATACTATCATGTCGAGCAAGAAAGTCCTCCCTATATATGTCCAAGCATCCACTACAATATACATCGTATGTACAGTAATGGCCTCTAGGGCATACATATAACTAACAATCTCCTACTTGCACTAGGGCCATCTGTTGTGGTATCACATACCCAACAATTAGCTGCGGTTGAAGTATCTCATACTCAACCATCGCATAAAAGTCTCTACTGGGAAAAAGGCCTTCGTGAGTGGATCCGCGCTGTTGTCCTCTGTGTCTACTCTCCTAACCTCGATCTCCCTGGAGATCAACCATCTCCATGGTCAGGTGATACTGCCTAAGAATTATATCTGGATTTCTGATGGGACGGGGGGGTTCCTTAGCAAAAGCCACAACTCCATTGTCACACAATGGTAGGAACGAAGTTCATCTCATGAACTTATATATATCCAGACTGCTTCTTTGGTAGCATCCTTGGTAACGATGTATCTTGCCTTTAATAGTCTAGTATGTCACGGTATCTAGCTTGGAACTCTTCCAACATACCGTCCCTCCACTGAGGGTAAAAGACAATTCCTGCGACTGACATTCAGTCGTCCTTATCACCCTGGAACCTTTCCAGTGATTCTCCCCAGGATCGATTGATACCTTCTCACTACAACTAGTGAGTATCCTAACATCCAATTAGATCTATCTCATAGATCCAAAACCCAGGATTTAGTAGGTATCACTTTGATCCTATATGGAGAATCCTTGTGATAAGCGGAGATTGACCGAGCGTAGCATAGGAAACTCCTTCCCTATCAAGAGTATGTCATCCATGTACTCTACGAGGATCACTACCATACTCCCTACTACCTTTTTGTACATACAAGGTTCATCTACCATTTTAATGAAGTCAAACTCTTTGACTACCACATCAAAACAGACGTTCCAACTCCGTGATGCCTGCTTTATCACATAAAACATCTTGCACACGTTTCCACTGCTCCTACTGTCTACGAAGCCCTCTGGATGTGTACTTATAGACGCTCTCTTCTAAAACATCATTTAGAAAAGCAGTCATGACACCCAACCACCAGATATCGTAGTCATGGTATGTAGCCGTGGCAAGTAGGATCTGGATGGACTTAAGCATAGCTCCTTAGAAAAGGTTTCATCATATTACATACCTGGTCAATGATGCAAACCTTTAACAAGTCTAGCTTTGAAAGTCTCAACTTTTCCATGTACACCAAGTAATCTTCTCAAGATATACTTGCTCCTGATGGGGATTTAACCCTTCAGATAAAGCAACCAAAGTCCATACTTTGTTGGTGTATAAGGATTCCATCTCAGATCGATAAGCATCCAGCCATTCTTACAGAGTCCCACTCCTGATGGCTAGCCCGAAACTAGTTGGGTCATCATCTCATGATGTAAACCTCGCTCCCACTGTCATAGAGAAACCGAAGTATCTCTCAGGTGGGTGAGGAACCCTACTAGATCGGCGGAGAGGCTGAGGTTCGTTGAAAACTATTGAATCCTTTGGTTCTACCAAATCATCAGCTGCAGTTTGTATAGCTGGAACCTTTCCAGTTCTACATAACAGACCTTGCCTCGAGCTTGTCCAGATTTTGCTTTTAGACATAGGCCGGACAACCCCAAATCTTAACAAACTTAAGATATGGGCTCTTCCCTTTCTATATCACATATGAAGTGGTAGGCAACTAATTTGATTTGAACCCTTTTCAATAGGTATGCAGCTTCTCAAGCGCATAACACCCAAAAGGAAATATGAAACTCAGTAGTACTTATCATAGAGCACACCATATCACATAGGGTGTTATTGCTCCGCCCCGATATACCATCGTGCTATGGTGTATATGGAGGAGTAATGCTGAGAGAGAATCTCATTCTCCTTTAGAATAATCCAGGAATTCCGTGCTCAAGTATTCTCCTTCTTGATCACATCAAAGGACATAATACTTATACCCGTTTTGGTTCTCTACTTCTAACTTATATTCTGTGAATATCTCAAAAGGTTCGGACTTTTGTTTCAACAGGAACATATGTCTGAATCTTGAGAGATCATCAGAGAATGTAATGAAGTGCAAAGAACCGGTCTTGGCATGTGTAGACAGGGGACTTTCATACATCAGCATGTATCAATCTCAAAAGTTCACTAACTCTTTCTCTGTTTCCAATAAACAGAGCTGTGGTCATCTTATCTCTGTGACACGACCAGCAAGTTTCACAAGATGTAAATTCAAACTAATTTAAATATGCATCTTTATGTAACTTCAGCTAGTCGGGTTGCATTGATATGGCCTAGTCTACAATACCTCAAGAAGGATTCGTTCATATCTGAACTCTTCCTCTTGTGTGTGTTCTGTAAACTAAGAACTGTAGTTTGATTTAGAACGTCTATGCTTTTAGATAACGTGCCTGAACCGATCAACTCTTGATATAGGAAATGTTCAAAACATTATCCAACAATACAAAATTATATCCTTTCTTTACTAATAAAGAGACTGATATGATGTAGTGTATCAGGTTCGGTATCTAATAACATTCATTCAGAATCAATGTATTCTGGTAATACAGGGTGATAGTGACTAACAGACTTGGCTGCAACACTTGCACCGTTTTCTGTCTCATGAAACTTATCACCCGTTCTCAGTTCTCTACCTTTCTGCTGGCCCATGTAACAGTTTACATATGCGGGATCCTGATCCGGTATCTCATACCCAGGACGTAAAGGATACTGAGAAACAGTTCTCTGTAATGAACACACCCGAAGATACATCAGCATGCACTTTCTTCGTTTGGGCGGCACGGGAAATCTGGTATTCCCCAATTTCCTGCTCTGTCTTATAACAATTATAAGTTGGAGCGGGACCAACGTTCCCCAGCTCAGTATAACAAGCGGGTTCGGTCAATATATCTGTTTTATTATCTTGATTAAGGCGTGATATGGTCGCTACCTGGAGAGAGAGAGAGAAGAAAACACTCAGTGTATGCTCTTGCAAGATCAGATTGGTTATTATTTTATCTAATCAGGATTGCTCCCACTGTTTTAATCAAATCTTTCTTCAAACCCTAAAAGGAAAGACTAGCCGGGATTAATTACACGCTACAAGTTCGCCAATCTTTCAGCCAGGCCAGTGTCGGTACTTTGAGGGAGGTTCCCCGTGCTTTCGCACGGACCTAATTAAAGTAAACCTCGTTTTTCCAGAGGCGTAACCCCGTTAACACCTTTCTAGACACCTACTTGATCGGCTAATTGTAATGTGTAAAACTCTCCCAGGAGTAACTCTTACTCGCAGCGGGTATCGGGATCCAACTATCTCATAGAAGGTATGCAATCTCATGGCAAATTTCAACACTTGAAATTCCCGATAATATTTTGCCCCTAACGTGCTATGACCTTGACGAAAGCCAACAAACTATAGCCCGCTAGTCAAGTTCAACCCGTACATTTCTTGACTGAATTAAACCCACCCGCACGACCCTTGACGAAAGCCAACAAAGTCGTATGACTACCCTAATCCAATCGCATCGTATGCTGCAGATAAGCAGCATATAGCTACCGCACACTACACCTTGATGAAAGCCAACAAATGTAGCACGAATACTATATACAACTTATCTGAAATGACGGAGGGCTACGACAGGTTTTTCTGAAAACCTATTGCGTAATGAACTTGATATCATTGTAGAATCAAATGATTTTTAAAATGGAGTGTTTTTTAGGCTTTTCTGGTTTTGCTAAAGGGGTCACTCCCGGTGAAGGGATCGTCGGCCCTTTCCTCATCGAATAAGGTGCAGGATATATCATATATATCACTATGCAAAGTAAAAACTCCAAAAGAAATCAAAAGACAAACCGAGGGGTGTAGCATCTGCCAATTATTGCTAAAGGGGTCACTCCCGGTGAAGGGATCTCGGCCCTTTCCTTATCGAATAAGGTGAGGATGCTCTACAAGGAACACCGCGATGCAAAGCAAGAACCGTAGCTACCTGTTTTTGAAAATTCGATTCCACAACATGTTTTAGGTTTCTTTTCGTTCATTAATCATATTAATGAAGTCCCATCATTTAAGTCTCCTAAACATCACAGATAAATACGACGTACACTTATGCCATCCGCATTCGCCTCGATGTCCCCTCATGCACCGTTAGGTTAGGTAACTAATGGCAAAGTGGGGCAGGGCTAGCGCGGGTGTAAAACATAAGTAACGTCTATATAATATATCATATATACTATATACAATATCTATCACAACATATCAAATGATCACATCACAGTCGCAGCAGAAGAAACATATATGAAATATTGGATATACTAGGACGTCCGTGTTTTCAATACGAGCCAGTATAAAACACGGAATCCACGGTCGCGATGAATAGCCAAATCCACATCCTTAGACCCCTACAAGAGCGGCAAGCAACACTGCCAATTCTAAGGTTAGGAGACCCGGTCTCGACTCCTCGAGATGGTCTCCCACTGGACCCTAGAACCCGGTTACTTGTGCTCCCCGCCTTGGGTCTACCTAATGCGGAAAAGTAAATAATATACAAGTGGTGACATCAACCTCATCCCGGAAGTTCCCCAATAAAAGAATATTACATACAAGTTATTTACATGAATGAAAATGAAAAACACTCATCTCACATAAAACCCCCGGCTATTCAAACGCGGCGATCTAATATAACATATCCAGCAACACATAACATCACTTGTCATCAACGTAAGTAAACATGCTTATCCCAATTGTCGTTGACATATAGCAACGAAACCGGCGATATCACAAATTACGCTTACGGTCACAGAAAAGAAAGTGTAAAACTACAACAGTTGGAATCCGCAACCTCTTTAGACATCGCATGCCTAACCAAATGAATTCCTTAGACATCACATGCCTAACAATTATAAACCCCGCATTTTAGTCTCATTATCGAAAACTCTTTTCAATATTAAGTCGGCAATTCAACAGGATTCCCGACATCCTGATCGAATGCTCGTCGCAAACTTTAGTAGACGGCCGCACCCCCGGATGCCGTCGACGAAGTGCACTAAAGAGGAACACCGCTGCTGCGAGCATCCGAACAGATGCTTTTGGCTACGGGGTTCTCCTACAGTCACTTGGTCAGGGCTATGGGGCGTGGCTGTCTATTAAGTTTACCGGCTAGTATCCGCGTACGCTACGTGATTGCGATGGACTTTTGATCACATCAAAATTCCGTGGCAACCGATCAAATGAGACTAAAGTGATGTTTATAACATTCAAATCAGTTATCTCATAACAATTTGTGGATTCCAAATATTGTATCACATTCCAGATAAATAGACAATGTTAAACTTTCCGATCGAACAATCAAACACCCAAGTTTTCCCGAAAAGCTCAACACTTGAGGGGAGTTTACAAACATCCATTTCATGCCACAGTACCAACGGTCCAGCCGTAGAAGGGTCAAGCCAACGCCTCACATGTGGCACGCCGTACTGCCCCAAACCCTAAGGTTCAAAGGGCAGTTCAAGACGGTCACATAATCGAGTTAAGGTTTGTTGTCTTCTAGAGGGTCCATCACGTTACTTGCACTACTTAGAACATTCTTAAACTTTGGAAAAAATCCAACACTTCGAAATTTTCCGGCAGAGGAAAAGGTGAGATATTGATATCTGGTCGAACATTTTAACACATTCTAAATTACCCGGAAAAACACATAGACACAGTTAAAATTTCGATCGAAACAACGAACTCCCAATACAACCCAGAAAACTCAACTCTTGAGTATAAATTAAAAATTCCCAGAAAACACAGGAATAATATATGGACATTACTGTGCAAACAGGGACAAAAGAAGCTACAGTGTGGCCGCGGAACCGCCGCGCGAACTAGGGTACGGCCGCGGTTCCACGGCGGCTTGATGGAGTTGGGCCCACACGTTTCACAATAATTCCTAGAAAACCCTGCTGAATTTTTTGAGTGTTTTTAATTTGGAAAAAACCACATTTTCAGAAAATGTACAGAGAAGGGTTTGAATTAGGGTTTCGGGGTTCGATCGGATTTCTAACATCGTCTACACTTCGCCTAAAGCTCTAGCTAGGCTCTGATACCACTGTAGGGTTGCTAGGCACGCGCACAAGGGTCTACGAGGCATCAACCATGCCCGATTAAAAAATTAGCCGTGCCGAACAACCCGAAGCCGGATCTTTAAACTAGGGTTTAGGCGAAAACTTGCATGTTAGCAACTTTAACACTAAGTGAAAGAGATTACAACCTTTGTTGATCCGGTCCTTCACTTCATTAGCTCCGTGTAGATGTCCCCATCGCTGCGATCGTGAACTCCGGACTCTTAAGAAGCTCCACGAGAAGAACGAACGTGCTTGCTACGTTAACTTCGAGGCCGAAGATGATCTACGTCGGGGAGACACAAACTCAAGCTATTCCTTCACTAGGTCATAAACTTTGTGAAGAGAACACACTCTACTACATGGCAAGTGGTAGAGGATGAAGAAGTACGAAGTGGGCTCACTTTAGAATTGATTTTCTCACTCTTTTTCTCATAGCACCATTGGAGCTAGTAAGCTTTTGGATGGAGCTTGATGATGAAGAAGAAGAAGAAAAAAAATAATCAATTATTCATCCAAATGAAAACTTATCCAATAAATAATGGCACCATGGTTGAGTTAAGCCCTCATGCTTAATTCATGTAGAGAATTAACCAAGGCTTTAGGTTAAAGGTTAGGTTAAAGAATATCAAAAGAAATGACAAAAGAGTGGACTTTGTCAAAGCTTCTCCAAGCTTCTCCAAGCTTGATTTCTTTGACTAAGTTAAACCCTTTTGTTAAATCTTAAGATAAAACAATAACCATAATCTTTACCCTAATCTTGGTATGAGTCTCATACACCCAACTTTGATGTATCATCAAGCATGATACAAACATGTACACTTGCATACATCATATATAAACAATGTGCACAAACTAGTGAAAAAATAAATCATAAGTGAGCTAATACTAGTTAATGCAATGTAATATATCAAATATATAATTATGCATTAAATTATTAAATCAACTCTTGATTTAATAATCCGGCTATAACCGACTAATATCTAAAGTAACAACTTATAGAATCAACACTTGATCCGATAACCCGGCTATATCGCATACAACCGATCAATGTCACGAATCGTGAGAATAGAATACGGTATCTCATATCGTATTAATCTCGGTCCCGCACATATCATATATGTGCTCCTACTTCGTTTCGCTTGAGCCAGAAAACCGCTGTGTAGGACTCTAAAGACTCGTCAATACGCCGGCAGTAGGTGAAGATCATATCAAACACCCACAAACCGCAAGCGGTGTGCTAAACGTAACGGCCACCCGGGTATTGAACGATCAGAAGATCAACAAGCAAGCCCGCTAGTTCTCCTGCGAATCCAATCAGTAACACTCCCGTATAGTCCGGTCTCGTCATCTGATATGTCGCATATCTCGCTTAGGGGTGGTAAACGTCAGACCCTAGTAGCTCGATAAGTCGTGTCGATATGAGGTCTATAACAGTTCGAGAAACTACTGGTAACACTTACCAGTAAATCTCAGCAACCCTGGCCAGGGATTTCTGGTTATAGCCAATCGAACACAGTACAACATCAACTCCCTATACCGGGAGAGACGAATCCCCTCCTATCGCTCATTGCCTCCATGTGATTCGGGACTGTACCCAAAAGCCACCTTTTTGCACGCCTTCTTGGACGTGGTATGATAGAAATCAAAGCACAGTGGGAATCACACAAGATTCTATGACGATCTAGGGTCAACAGACTACTCTGTACCAGTGTCACCGGAGAACTGCCATCTGACGTGAGGTATAATACCATCCATGAGTTCTCGACGTGTCCGTTCAGTGTACCCAGTCTCCACTGAGCACCCGTACACCATCCTTGATGTCAAACACCAATGGATATGGGATCATCCATCGCCCATCATATGGGTCAAGATGCGTATACGCTAGTCTACTCTGGTGCATCGATGCCCTGTCTCGATACACCCACGACTAGGGACCTTGAAGGATGTACTTATGGACTACCATGTCTCCACTAGTATGATCCGCATCATAGTCCAGGTTGTCAAGTACACATTCTAAGGGCTTTACCAACATGTAACAGAGAGACAATCAGTATACACGTTAAGGTAAAGTGTAACCAGATAGCATACTATCATGTCCAGCAAGAAAGTCCTCCCTATATATGTCCAAGCATCCACTACAATATACATCGTATGTACAGTAATGGCCTCTAGGGCATACATATAACTAACAGGTCATATCAATGCGACATGACTTGCTAAGTTACATAAAGATGGTTATTTAAATGCGTTCGAATTATCATCTTATGAAACTTCCCATTCATGTCTCAAAGGCAAAATGATCAAAACTCCGTTTAATGGACACGGAGAAAGAGTTACAGAACTCTTGGGACTGATACATAGTGATGTATGCGGTCCCATGTCTACACATGCCAGGAATGGTTCCTCGTACTTCATTACATTCACTGACGATCTCTCAAGATATGAACATGTGTTCATGTTAAAACACAAGTCTAAAGCTTTTGAGAAATTCAAAGAATATAAAAACGAAGTAGAAAACCAAACGGATAAAAGTATTAAGATGCTTCGATCTGATCGAGGAGGAGAATACTTGAGCAATGAGTTCCTGGACTATCTAAAAGAGAATGGGATTCTCTCTCAGCTTACTCCTCTCTATACACCACAGCACAACGGTGTATCGGATCGGAGGAATCGCACCCTATTAGATATGGTGCGCTCTATGATGAGCACTACTGAGTTACCTATTTCCTTTTGGGGGTATGCGCTTGAGACAGCCATATACCTATTGAATAGAGTTCCAACCAAATCAGCGCCTACCACTCCATATGAGATATGGGAGGGGAAGAGACGGTGTCTTAATTTCGTTAAGATATGGGGTTTCCCGGCCTATGTTAAAAAGCAAAATCCGGACAAGCTCGAGGTAAGATCGTTTTTGTGCAAATTTGTAGGATATCCCAAGCATTCGCGAGGACATATCTTCTACCATCCTGAGGAACAAAAGGTATTTGTTGCTCAGCATGCCACCTTTTTAGAAAAGGAATTTCTTGCAAAGGAAATTAGTGGCTAGGAGGTAGAACTGGAAGAAGTTCCAGTTACACAAACTGCAACAGAAGATTTGGTGGAACCAGAGGATTCAGTAGTTCCCGACGAACCCCTGCCTCTCCACCGATCTAGTAGGGTTCCTCATCCACCTGAGAGATACTACGGTTTTCTCATCGATGGTGGGAGCGAGGATTGCATCATGGAAGATGATGACCCGACTAGTTTCGAGCAGGCCATCACGAGTGGTGACTCTGTGAAATGGCTGGATGCAATGCGATCTGAGATGGAATCCATGTACACCAACAAAGTAGGGACTTTAGAAGTTGCTCCTGAAGGAGTAAAACCAATTGGGAGAAAATGGATATTTAAGAAGAAACTTGGTGTAGATGGAAAAGTTGAGACTTTAAAGCTAGACCTATTGCAAAGGGTTTTCGTCAACGACCAGGTGTGGATTATGACGAAACCTCTTCTCCAGTGGCTATGCTTAAGTCCATCCGGATCTTACTTGCCATTGCTGCATACCATGACTACGAAATCTGGCAAATGGATATTAAGACCACCTTTCTAAAAGGTGATTTGGAAAAGTGCGTGTACATGACTCAGCCAGAGGGCTTCGTAGACAGTGGGAGTAGCGGAAAGGTGTGCAAGCTGCTTAAATTCATCTACAGGTTAAAGCAGGCATCATGGAGTTGGAACATCTGTTTTGATGTTGTAGTCAAAGAGTTTGACTTCATCAAAAACATAGATGAACCTTGTATATACAAAAAGGTTGCAGAGAGTAAGGCTGTCTTCCTCGTATTGTACGTGGATGGCATACTCTTGATAGGAAATGATATTCCTATGCTGCACCCGGTCAAGCTCTTCTTATTACATAGATTCTCAATAAAAGAACTAGGTGATGCCTCCTGCATTTTGGGAATTAAGATCTATAGAGATAGATCTAGACCGATACTGGGATTGTCCCAATCCAGGTACATTGACACCATACTGAAGAGGTTTAGTATGGAAGAATCCAAGTGTGGGAATTTACCCACGATCTCTGGACTCACACTATCCAAAAAGATGTCTCCCAAGACTGATTTGGAAAGAGCTCGCATGCAAGGGATACCCTATGCTTCGGCAGTAGGCTCTATCATGTACACGATGCTATGTACCAGACCCGATGTAGCATACTCACTAAGTGTAGTGAGTAGGTATCAAGCAGATCCTAGAGAGAGTCACTGGATAGCTGTGAAGAACATTCTCAAGTACTTAAGAAGAACTAAGGAGATGTTCTTAGTGTATGGTAACAGAGAACTCCAGGTGGAGTCCTTTACCGATTCGAGCTTCCAAAGTGATAAGGACAACTCTAAGTCGCACTCGGGATTTGTCTTTACACTCAATGAAGGGGCGATGTGTTGAAAGAGTTCCAAACAGGAAACCATTGCAGACTCGATGATGGAGGCTGAATACATCGCTGCCAACGATGCTGCCAAAGAGGCTGTCTGGATGAAGAAGTTCATCACTGAACTTGGTGTGGTTCTGTCCATTGAGCATCCAATACCTTTGTATTGTGATAACAATGGAGCTGTGGCTTTGGCCAAGGAATCCAGGTCCCATCAGAAGTCCAGACATATTCTGAGGCGGTATCACCTGATCCGGGAGATTGTTGATCGCTGGGAGATCGAGGTCAGGAGAGTTGATACGAAGGACAACACTGAGGATCTACTCACAAAGGCCATTCTTCAGATACAATTTGAGAGACTCTTCGGGATGTTGGGTTTGAGATACTACAACAGCCGGCCTTAGTACAAGTGGGAGATTGTTAGTTATATGTATGCCCTAGAGGCCATTGTTGTACATATGATGTATATTATAGTGGATGCTTGGATATATAGAGAGAGAGGACTTTCTTGCTCGATATGATAGTATGCTATCTGGTTTCACTTTATCTAAACATGTTAACAAATATTGTTTTGTGATCACGTGTTGATAAAGCCCTTAGGATATGTACTCGACTACTAGGACTATGATACAGATCATACTAGTGGGGCCAGGGTATTCTACAAGTACATCCTATAACTGTTCCTAGTCGAGGGTGTATCGAGACAGGGCATCGATACTCCAGAGTAGGCTAGCGTATACGCATCTTGACCCATATGATGGGCAATGGATGATCCTATATCCGTTGGTGTTGGACATCAAAGATGGTGTACGGGTGCTCAGTAGAAACTGGGTACACTGAATGGACTCGCCGAGAACTCCTGGATGGTATTATACCTATCGTCAGATAGCAGTTCTCCGGTGACACTGGTACATGTTAGTCTGTAGACCCGAGATTGTCATAGAGTCTTGTGTGATTCTCACTGTGCTTTGATTTCCACCTTACCACGTCTAAGAGGGCATGCAAAACGGTAACTTTTGGGTACTGTCCCGAATCACATGGAGGCAATGAGCGATAGGAGGGGTTTCGTCTCTCCCGGTATAGGGAGTTGATGTTGTGTTGTGTTCGATTGGCTATAACTGGAAGTCCCTGGCCAGGGCTGATATGGAGATTTTCTGGTAAGTGTTATTAGTAGTTTCTCGACCCGTTATAACCCTCACATCGACACGACTTATCGGTTACTAGGGTCTGACGTTTACCACCCCTAGACTAGATATGCAACATATCAGACGAAGAGACCGGATTGTACGGTAATGTTACTGATTGGATTCACAGGAGAATGTACAGGCTTGCTTATTGATCTTCTGATCGTTCAATACACGGGTGGCTGTTACGTTTAGCTGACCGCTTGCAGCTTGTGGGTGTTTGATATGATCGTCACCTACTGCCGGCGTATTGACGATTCTTTAGAGTCCTACACAGAGGTTTCCTGGCTCAGGCAAAATGGAGTAGGAGCACATATCTGATATGTGCGGGACCGAGAATAATACGATATGAGATACCGTATTCTATTCTCGTGATATATGATATCGGCCGGGTATATGTGATATAGCCGGGTCATCGGATCAAGTGTTGATTCGATGAATCGGTACATGTTATATTAGTCGGTTATATGCGATATAGCTGGATTGTCGGATCAAGTGTTGATTCGATAATTTAATGTATAATTATATATGTGATATATTACATTACATTAACTAATATAAGCTCGATTTATTGATTCATTTTTTCACCGGATAATACATTGATATATATGTGATATATGTTAATTGTATTATTTTCTTTTTTTACAAAAATATATTATATATGTGATATATAATATTGTAACAAGTTAGGGTTACAAATGCAACATGATTTGTGGAGATTAAACAAGTTAGGGTTTGATTTGGGTTAGCATTTGGGTTAGCTTTTTCATGAAGCTTCTAGAAGCTTTATTTTGTTTTAAACTTAGATATTTTGTATTGATATTTTATGAAGATATTTATTAACCCAACCCAAACCCTTTACCATGGTTTATTCTCTACAATGGTTAAGCCTTTCATTCTTAACCAAGGGTTGCAATTATAACCATAACAATAATTCATTATTCATCACAAAAGCTTTCTTCTTCTTCTTCCTCCTTAAAAAAAAGCTTGCTAGCTTTTTGCATGTGATGAATGAGTATGAGAAATTGAAAACAAAAGAGAGCTAAATTCCTACTTCATCATCCTAATCTATTCTAGCCACTTAAATTAGGGTGTTCACTTCTCTAATAAGTTGTTTAGTGAAGTGTAAGCTTGGGTTAGAGATTCTTCAAGGTAGATCATCTTAGATCATGAAGACTACAAGCAAGGTGTCTCATTTACCTCATGGAGCCACTCGAGAGTCTGAGTTCATGTTGATCACAGCGAAGGGACCTCAACACGGAGCTTATGAAGAGAAGGAACGGACTACAAAGGTTGTAATCCCTCTCTCTTAGATGTAAAGTTATTTACATGCTTTGTTAACCCTAATCCTCTAGTTAAGATCTTGGTTAGGGTTTGTTTAGCACCCCTAAAATTATAAAGTAGCATGTTTGATGCTTGCCTAAACCTTCATAAGGTGCTATGCTAACCCAACAATGTCTTGCCTCCATGTCTCCATGCCCCCTTCTCTCTCTCATGCCCCATGTCTCCTTCTCCTTATTTTAAAATTCTTTTCTTTTCTTTTCTTTAAAAAAAATATAAAACCATACTTTTAAAAACACAAATGAGAGAAAGGATAAAAAAGAAATCTTAATATACATTCACTTATCAACATGTCAAGCACACTATGTTGTTAGTGATATATGCCCTAGAAGCTATTATTGTATCATACTGGTTTGTATATTACTTAATGGATGCTTGGGATTGTTGAGGTCAAAAATTGCACCCCGGTTAACCAAGTCAAAATCAAAATCAGCCCCAAGTAAGCGGGCCCATGCCCAAGTCGAGCCCCGCGGCCAGCCTCCCCCATGCCAAAATAAAAATCATGTAATAAATAATTTTGATGTAATCTTTATGGGCATGAAGCCAAATTTTTGTAAAGCCCATGGCTCATGTGCAAAAGAAATGAGCACATGAGACATTGGATGGGCAAAATGCCATTTTGTAAAGCCCAAGGGCTATATGTAAATGTGTAAGACTATATATGACAACATGATGCTGAAATAAAAAAGAACAATTCATTCTCCCCAAAAACTAGGGTTTGTGCCTCCATCCTCTCTCTCCCAAGTTCTTCCTCTTTCTTTTCATGTTCCAATTGAATCAAGAGCTTAGCTCTTTTTTTTTTAAACTAAATAAAGTTTTACCATAAACCCACCTCCCAAGACTCCATCAAGAGAAGAAAAATGATCTCTTTTTTTATCATCCAAGATCTGAATCTTGGAGTATCAAGAGAACCCATTTTGGATTTTTCTCAAGAGAGAAAGGAGAAAATATTTTGGAGTTTAACTCCACAAATAAATTCTTTTGAAGTTTAACTCTATAATAAAAACCTTTTTTTGGAGTTTAACTCCGAATAAAATTGTTTGGGGAGTTTAACTCCAAATAATTTTTTTTTGAGTCTAACTCCATCACAAAAAAAAAATTCTTCTGAGAGCATCTGCTCCTTCTCACGTGAGGAAGAGGGAACTCGCACCAAGTGGGAGCTTTCTCCCTCTCACATGAGGGGGAGGCTCCCTATTTAGTGGAGTTTAACTCCACACCACATAAAAATCTTTTTGGAGTTGAACTCCATTTAAAATTCTTTTGGAGTTTAACTCCACATTTAAAATTCTTTTAGAGTTTAACTCCACAATAAAATTCATTTTGGGGAGTTTTAACTCCACATTAAATATTTTTGGGAGTTCAACTCCATTTAAAATTCTTTTGGAGTTTAACTCCACAATAAAAATCTTTTTGGAGTTGAACTCTATTTAAAATCTTTTTGGAGTTGAACTCTATTTAAAATTCTTTGGAGTTTAACTCCGTAATAAAAATCTTTTTGGAGTTAAACTCCATTTAAAATTCTTTTGAAGTTTAACACCACATTTAAAATTCTTTTGAAGTTTAACTCCACAAAAATATTCTTTTGGAATTGAACTCCATGTAAAAAAAATTAAAAATTTTATAAAAAAAATAATTTGGAGCACCAAACATGAGGGGGAGGCTCCCACCAAATGGGAGCATTTTCCCTCCCCTCACGCGAGGGGGAGGTTCCCACTAAATGGGCGCCTTTCCCCCACCCTCATGTGAGGGGGATGCTCCCATTTAGTGGTAGACTTCCCCTCCCCCCCTCCCCGTGATGGGAAGGCTCCTACTAAATGGGAGCCTCTTTCCTCCCCTCACATGAGTGGGGGGAAACCCTTTTTCTTCTTCTTCTTTTTAAATATTTTTATTTAAAAAGAAATAATAAAAAAATAAAATTAAATTATAAATAGTTTTTTTATAAAAAAAACATTTCTTTAAATATTTCTTTATTTCTTTATTTTTATTTTTTTATATAAAAAAATATATATCCTTTTTTTACAAATGGAACAAAACAAAATGAACACGTCTCCATTATAATATGTTAAAAACACACACACACCAATGCATCGCATTGAGCCCGCATGACCGGTTTTACCGATCAATCGGAGGTTCTCTGGCTCCAAAAGCGAGGGGTAATTAACGACAGCTTAGTCCACGGCTGCCAGAGATTCGGATCCTCACAATCAATAAACCCCGCCTGCCTTAGGCAGGGGGAATCTGTAATACGCCTAACACGCGACGCATATTCCCATCTCAATGGGGTGACGAAAAACACCCTACAGATTCTGGCACGTCCGGTGGGACCAATCTCTCCTCCTATATTTCGGGTTAAACGTTCATGCGAGCTCAATTAATGTACATATCGATTGCTTGTACTGAAATCATGTTTCTATTTGCAGGTTAACAATTTCCAATTGCAATCTTCAGACGCAACAAAAATGTCTCCAATGACAAACTCATCTCTCAGCATGACTCCCATCTTCTACACGATGAAGATGGACACCAGGACGGTCCTTCCAGCTAGTCTCGGGCGACAGTGGGAGGAGCCACCGCTACCATTTGGCTCTATTTTGTTCATTCCAGCTAACGCCGTCCTTGCTCTTCAAGCTCCGGTAACCGACAAACCGGCCTCGAAAGGCAAGAGGCTAAATGTGGTGGTCTCGAGGGCACCCTAACCTAAACGCGAGTCGGTGTTCAAACGGCTCTCCATGGCCCCAGCTGGGGGCAAAGCCGTCAGAACAAAAGAAGTTGCCAGATGTCGCAGGCAAGTCCAGGCGATACCTTCGACGGACACGCGGGCGGATGTCTTCTC
This sequence comes from Agapanthus africanus, assembly GCA_030015575.1. Lineage (NCBI taxonomy): Eukaryota > Viridiplantae > Streptophyta > Magnoliopsida > Asparagales > Amaryllidaceae > Agapanthus > Agapanthus africanus. The sequence continues at coordinate 544,344,293 of JASDDO010000014.1, read as the reverse complement.
AAGCCTCCCCATCACTCGGTCTATGGCGGCTTCCGGAAGAGCAGAAGCCTGCCAAGCACTCAAGGCAGAGAAGCTGAGGCAGAAGCGGCTCAGATACAGAGCCAACAAAAGGTCTAGGGCTCCGACCATGTTGAAATTTATGAATTTCCAAAGCCCGGACCGCTCTGCGAAACCAGCTGCCAGTGATGAAAGGATGGCTGAATGTGTTATCCACACCGTCTACATGGTGGCCACGCGTCCCAGCGACAACCTTCGCAGCAAAAGCAAGGATGGGGCCACCGCATCTCAAATCTAATCCGGTGTGAATATGGCTGCCACATTCCAAGACCAGCCTCCTTTGGAAGGTAATAAAGACCCTTCCAGTGAGGCTGATAAGCAGAGAGAGCCCTCAGTTCGTGAGGAGTCGGGCTCGGAAAGAGAAGATGAGCCAACTTTCCATCCTAAGACCACAGAGCAGCAACTTCTCCAGAAGCTCAGAAACAAAGATAAGGAGATGGCCAAGCTCTACTAAAAAATTGACGACTTAACAAACGTCGTCTTACAGCTCATGGCCCAACTTGCCTCTCAGCCGCCCAATCAAGCTCAGGGCTCTGCTCATGAACCGGGAAACGGTGTCCCAAGGCAGCTGACGCCTATTCCCCCAAATCCAAAGGTGGGCGGACCGCATGAAAGCCAGTCGCATCCTATCTCGGCAAATGTCTTGGCTATCGATGACAGCAGCCCGCTAACTCAAGATCAAATCATGGATTTGGTTGCCAACAAAGTCAAAAGCTTGGTAGCCGAAGCGCAAAAAGATATCAGCAGTAGTGGGAGACCATATCCCGCTCAGTATGATCTGGTAGAGTTTCCTAACGGCTATGTCATCCCTAAATTCGGAAGATTCGATGGGATGGGAAATGCGAATCAGCACATCCCCCACTTTAAATCCTCATATGGGAATACTGGGGGCAATGATGCGCTTCTCCTCCGCCAGTTCGTTAATAGCTTGACCGATGTTGCTTTCGACTGGTACGCGAGCATACCGGATGGCTCCGTCACAACATTCGTCCAAATGGAGTCTTTGTTTCGGCAGAGGTTCATGAGCGGCAGTGATAAGATCACCATTGCCGATCTCGTAAGGACCAAGCCAAAGAACAACGAAAGCAGCACTGATTTTATAACCCGATGGTGTAATCTCTCCGTCAAATGTGAACCGCCGATAGAGCGGGACCAATCTTTCAGTCTCCTCGTCGTAAATCTCAACAATTGGATGACCCCATTTCTATACACCGCGGGTCTCAAAACATTCTAAGAGCTGACCGGGAAAGTTCAGATGTTGGAACGCTCAAAGCAGGAGTCCTCCTCTGACTACCAAAATAACAATAGGTCCTGGAGAAACCGAAAGGACGAAAATCGCAAAGGCGGAAATTCTGACGATACTGAATCTTTTAACACTTCAGCTAACCGAAATAAGTAAGGGATGAGCGGGCCTAATGCCAACCAGCGTCGGAAGCCAGTATTCGGAGAGGGAGAAGAATCTCCACTGAAAGAGAAGCTGGATAAGGTCTATTCCTTCAGAAGGGACAAAGTCCGTAAAATATTCAAAGATGCCCTAAGAAACGGTCTACAATTGCCGAGATCCTTTCGACTCATAGGGAGAAGATGCTTTTATGAGACCCTTACGGCTCATAAAATTGAAAAGACTTAGGTGATGAGGATCTAAACCTGTCTCCTGAGCCATCGCTCCCCAACGAGTAAAGGCAAATGATGAATTGCTCCTGACACCTGTGCTTCGGTGTTAGCAACGACCCCTACCCCAAAATTCTAAACATCCTATCCAATAGACCCCTAAGTCTTTAAACTGGGAACAGATGACCTCTAAGTCGTTAAACTGGGAACAGATGACCCCTAAGTCGTTAAACTGGGAACGAGAGAAATCCCCTTACGGCAAATGATGAGTTGCTCCTGGCATTATTCCAGTGCAGCAATACTGATGCCGACCCAAAAACCAAATCCCGAGTCCTCCCAGGGAAAATGATGAGTTGCTCCTAGCATTATTCCATTGCATCAATGCGATTGTCAACCCAAATCATATCAAGTCAGTAAGACAACCAACGACCTCCTTGGTGGAATCAAGCTCCACCTCAGAAGCAAGTCGAATTCAATCCCCGACACCGCAAGAAGCGGAGCAAGTCAACTTCAACCCCGACACCGCAGAAAGCGGAGCAAGTCAAATCAAATCCCGACACCGCGAAACGCAGAGCAAGTCAAATCAAATCCCGACATCATAAGAAGCGGAGCAGCACCGACCGTCCAAGTCGGAAAAAGGGCAGCACCGACCGTCCAAGTTGCAAAATGGGCAGCACCGACTGTCCACGTCGCTAAAAGGGCAGCACCGACTGTCCACGTCGCTAAAAGGGCAGTACCGACCGTCCACGTCGCTAAAAGGGCAGCATTGACCGTCCAAGTCGCTAAAAGGGCAGCACCGACCGTCCAAGTCCTAAAAAGGGCAGCACCGACCGTCCAAGTCGCTAAAAGGGCAGAACCGACCGTCCACGTCCCTAAAAGGGCATAACCGACCGTCCAAGTCGCTAAAAGGGCATCACCGACCGTCACGTCGCTAAAAGGGCAGTAACGACCTCCTCGTCGGAATTATGCTCCACCTTGGAATCAAGTCAACCAAATCACTCCGTGCCGGGGAAACGTCTACCACGGACACTCCGTCTCGGGGACATGTAAAGCTTCGACCGTCCATGTCGTAAAAAGGGCAGTGCCAGCTTCCCAAAAAGCGGGAACCAAAGTAAGTCGCCTCCAGGCGAAAAAAAATCCATCAATTTCATGCACACGATTCACATATGTGATGTGTATTTATTGATGGGGGGCACTTTGTTGGGGTCAAAAATTGCACCCCGGTTGACCAAGTCAAAATCAAAGTTAACCCCAAATAAGCGGGCCCAAGCCCAGCTCAAGTGGGCCTATTCCCAAGTTGAGCCCCACGGCCAGCCTCCCCCATGCCAAAATAAAAATCATGTAATAAATAATTTTGATGTAATCTTTATGGGCATAAAGCCAAATTTTTGTAAAGCCCATGGCTCGTGTGCAAAAGAAATGAGCACATGAGACATAGGATGGGCAAAATGCCATTTTGTAAAGTCCAAGGGACTATATGTAAATATGTAAGCCAATATAAGGCAACATGATGATGAAATAAAAAAGAACAAGTCATTCTCCCCAAAAACTAGGGTTTGTGCCTCCATCCTCTCTCTCCCAAGTTCTTCCTCTTCCTTTTCATTTTCCAATTGAATCAAGAGCTTAGCTCTCTCTTTTTTTAAAAGCTAAATAAAGTTTTACCATAAACACACCTCCCAAGATTCCATCAAAAGAAGAAAAAGGGTCTCTTTTTTATCATCCAAGATCTAAATCTTGGAGTTTCAAGAGAACCCATTTTGGGTTTCTTCTCAAAAGAGAAAGGTGAAAATCTTTTGGCGTTTAACTTCACAAATAAAATTCTTTTGGAGTTTAACTCTATAATAAAAACCTTTTTTTTGGAGTTTAACTCCGAATAATTTTTTTTTGGGAATTTAACTCCAAATAATTTTTTTTGGAGTTTAACTCCATCACAAAAAAAAGATCTTTCGGGAGCCCCTGCTCCCTCTCATGTGAGGAAGAGGGAACTCTCACAAAGTGGGAGCTTTCTCCCTCTCACGTGAGAGGGAGGATCCCCATTTAGTGGAGTTTAACTCCACACCACATAAAAATCTTTTTGGAGTTGAACTCCATTTAAAATTCTTTTGGACTTTAACTCTACAATAAAATTCATTTTGGGGAGTTTAACCCCACATTAAATCTTTTTAGGAGTTCAACTCCATTTAAAATTCTTTTGGAGTTTAACTCCACAATAAAAATCTTTTTGGAGTTGAACTCCATTTAAAATTCTTTTGGAGTTTAACTCCACATTTAAAATTCTTTTGGAGTTTAACTCCGCAATAAAAATCTTTTTGGAGTTAAACTCTATTTAAAATTCTTTTGGAGTTTAACTCCACATTTAAAATTCTTTTGGAGTTTAACTCCATGTAAAAGACAAATAAAAAAAAATAATAATTTTTAAAAAAAATTAATTTGGAGCACCCCACGTGAGGAGTTCCCTCCCCTCACGTGAGGGGGAGGCTCCCACTAAATGGGAGCCTTTTCCCTCCCCTCACGTGAGGGGGAGGCTCCTATTTAGCCTCCCCCTCACGTGGGGAGGGACTCACGTGAGGAGGGGAAGGCTCCTATTTAGTGGGAGCCTCCCCCTTCCCACGTGAGGGGGAGGAGAGCCTCTTTGCTCCCACTAAATGGGACCCTCTTTCCTCCCATCACGTGCGTGGGGGGCCTTTTTTTCTTTCTTTCTTTAATCTTTTTTTTCAAAAAAGGAATAATAAATAAATAAATAATATTTTTTAAAAAAACAATTCTTTAAATAGTTATTTTTGTTTTTTTATATAAAAAAATATATATAACCTTTTTTTACAAACGGAACAAAACAAAATGAACACGTCTCCATTATAATATGTTAAAAAAAACACCAATGCATCGCATTGAGCCCGCATGACCTGTTTTACCCGTCAATCGGAGGTTCTCTCGCTCCAAAAGCGAGGGGTAATTAATGACAGCTTAGTCCGCAGCTGCCGGAGATTCAGATCCTCACAATCAATAAGCCCCCTACCTTAGGCAGGGGGAATCTTTAGTACGCCTGACAAGCGACGCATATTTCCATCTCAATGGGGTGACGAAAAATACCCTACAGGGATATTCACAGTTGTACTGACAGTCTTGCTCAAAATGGTAGTATGCTACTTTGTTTGTTTCTATCTCAATATGTGCATGCGTTTCTTTTAGCATATCGCTTGTACATATTGGTAGAGCCCTTAGGATCTTTGCTTGATTACCAGCGTTGTGATGGCAGTCACACTGGTGGGGGCTGGGTAGTCCATAAGCACATCCTTATACAGGTCCCTAGTCGTGGGATTATCGAGACAGGGTATTGATACTCCAGTGCAGACTAGCGTATATGCTTTTCATCCCAGCAGGGGAGATGGTAGGTCCCACAACCATTAGTACGTCATAGTGGAGATAGTATGCAGGTGCTCATTAGGTTATGAGTACACTGGACATGACTCGTCGGGAACTGCTGGTGGGTATTATGCCCATCGTCGGGTAGCAGTTCCCAGGTGACATGAGTACAGCTTAGTCTGTCGACTTGACACTGCTACTTCGCGTTGAGTGTGTTTCCACTGTACTTTGATTACTACCCTACCATGGCTCAATGGAGTCGTGCAAACAGGTAGTAGTTGGGTGCAGTCCCGAAGCACTTGGAAGCAGTGGCGGTTAGATAGGATTCGTCTCTCCCGGTTTTGGGGGTTTATATCGCATTGTGTTTAGAGAGGCATTATACAAAGTCCCTGGCCAGAGCAAGCGAGATTTACTGGTAGGTATTCCAGTAGTTTCTCAGGGTGTTTTGGGCTACACTCCAGCACGACTTATTGCGCTGTTAGGGGTCTGACGAATACTGTCACGACCCGAATGTATGGAACGTGACTAACACTTAAATTACGTAACGTCTAGAGGTGTAGCGTAATCTAAGTAAGCCAAAACCCAGAAATCTAAACCATTTAAAGAAATAGAGTGAATGAAAACTTGTTTTAAAAAAACAAATTTGATTTTAAGAAAATAAAGCCACATTGAAAATTTTTAAAAGCATCAAGTTTTCCAAAAATTTCGGCAGAGTCTCCCTTGTAAAAACAGGCCCCAAACGGGTACAAAACATACATAAGTGTAAGCGGTAATAAAAGGCATCCCCAAGCGGGAGCTAGCTCTTCGCCGAAAGGCGGAACACAACTACATGTAAGATATATCATAACAAAGTGAAATAAGCATATAAAAGCAAGAAATAAGAAAGCACCACGTCGGCTCACATGAGCTCGACACCAGAGAACAAATATACAAATCTCATTGTCCAGTCTCTAGGTCAACATATACACATGGTAGATGGAGTGTACTAGATATAAAATAAATATACATGGTGGGAACAAAAGAATATCCTTACAAACCCACCTATAAGTAGAGCCCTCAAAAGCTGGAACCAGCGAAGTAGAAGAAGTACGCCTGCCGCTACTATACTAACGGGTCGGCCATGCATGAAACTGTAGCACAACGGGGTGAGTTGCCAACTCGTGAGTAGTAAGTAACTTCTAATAAGGTTATCGTAAGCATGTACGCAAATGCGTCAAAACCTACACATACAATTCTGATACGATGCTCTAGTATGAGTGCGGCATGAATGAATGATCAACATGAAATCTGGATATATCCAGTATGAGAAGATCTATATTTGTACCTTAGTAAAACTTGTGTATGATAAAACTGGAGTATCATCAATGAAATCGACAGAAAATCCGTGTCAAGTATCGACACAATATATGTATATCTCAATATCTCAATAGCCGTCTCTCAGATTGGCCCTCAAATCTGTCACATCCCCAGACTCCGGTCGGTATCCTCCGGATAACTGCCGGGCCAATAATAACCGGTAGGTAGTGTTCCCCTGCTAGGCTCATCGTCATCCTCACAAAAACACTCTCGCCCCAGGGTACTTTACCGGGTTCACCATGTACCAGAGACGGTTCATCCTGCTCCTCGAATCGGGTCTCGAAAACCAACTCAAATAAGGAAAACTCATAGTGGACACCATACACATCATATCATGAGAAAACCGTAACTTGCATTCTTTTAAAATGACAATAGGTTTATAAAATTCTTGCGGTTTTCCCTAAAATCTAGAAATCTCATAAATATTTAAATCTCCAAGAAAAATTACAATATATAAATATGTCGGTAATGATGGATGTCTATGATACGATAATATACAATGCTATGCATGACTAGAAGCTATGTATGAATGATGATGCGATGAGGCATATTCCTAAAAAACCTGTATATCCATCCTAAGAAAATGAGAATACAACTAAAAGTCTACATATAATACATGATGCATATGCACAAATACCAATTTTTAGCAAGTTCTATAGTGTTCGTGACATAGCAATTACCAATGGCATGTGTGTTCACATAAAATAGTGCACGTGCGGCATGAACCAATACTAATGGTGCAAGTGTCTTAAGTAATAATATCTTATGTAAGAAGATGCAATGTCATGATATGAATGATTGGAGACTACGCATATGAATACAAGAACTACTAATAATCCTAACTATCGGGCGCCTTGCGCCATCCAGAAGATCCCCCCATAGATGTGTACATCTACTCACCGGGATGCCTTGACTAATCTGACCCAATCACGGCCTTTCCTTTCCTTGCCGCGTCCGACGTCTCCGCAACCGATCCTAGAATCGCACAAATAGTATATAAGAGGGTAGACATTTAAATAGACGCGGACATACAACGATACAAGACAACCAACGCGCACTAGTAAGACGCGCGTGCACTTGGTGCACAAAACACGCGCAACATCGCCACAAACCACAATTAGGGGTTGCTATGCGTAGCAAACACCACCCTTGAATCCAATCGTACTAATCGCACAAGACATAACGCTAATTAACCTTAGGAAAGTAGTTGTAGATCATCACAACCTCCAATTTAACTTAAACCTATTTCTTCTAAAAACCTAGTAAGCAACAATAGGGTATTTTAGTGCAAAACTAGGTGTTTTAGCCAACCTAGTAGCTACAATCACACTTAAATATCTTAATTAAGCCATACAAATATTAACTAATTTTAACCTCACTTTTTACACACTAAACATGAAATTAATTTGCATAAACACTTGATTAGGATAATTTAAAAGTAAAGATTTGCAAGTTTAACAACTAAATTATATTTGCTAAAGCAATTAGATGTTAACTACTCTTAGCTAATCTAATTTGGTAATAAAAACCTTAACTTTAACCCAAACCCTTCTCTTTAAAACTAGATCTTGCAATTAAAACTATGCTAACACCTAACTAAATTTATATTAAAGCAAACATTAACAAAATATACTAGGATTTGGTTTTATGCCTCAAGGATTTGGAAAGTTTCTAACTTGCTAGCCTTAGCCACCAAAAAAGCCAATTTGCTTCAAGAACCATGCTTAGTTTGGGCAAAGGAATTTTTGTGAAGATTTAACTAGAATTTTGAGTTAATTTTGTGGATTTTTGATGAGGTAATGAGGGATTTTCGCAAGTGAGAAAGTGGGAAAATGAGGGCTGCAGTTTCTAGCCGAAACTAGAAGGGAGTGAGGGTGAGTGAGTGGTAGCCTTACCTCCAAATACACACACACCATTCCTAATAAAATATGCACCATACCTCTTTCATTATCATTTTCTTTTTATTTTCCTTTTACTCTTTTTGTTTTCTACATAAACCTAGAACCATCTTAATTTTTTTTTGAAAGTGAGCATACTACAAAATGAGTATTAGTTGTGTCATGGTGCACAAATATGTATTAACCCATATTAATATGTAATTTAACACTAATTTAGCATGTAAAAACAAGATTAAAATAATAATTAAAAATAATTAATTAAGGAAAACATTTAAGTAAACTAGAATTTAAATAAGTAACTAGTTAAACACCCACACATAAACAATACATAATTAAAATAGGTATAATTATGTTTATGTGGAAAAATAATTATAACTAAGTTTTATGGAAAATACGTGTTGTATTACTAATTAACATAAAATTAACCTAAGCAAATTTTAAAGCGTTATAATCTCTCCCCTTAAAGAAATTCGGTCTCCGAATTTAAAATCTGACTATGCATACCTTCGAAGAGATGGGAATACTCCTTCCGCATCTCGCATTCGGTTTCCCAGGTGACCTCTTCGCTGATCGGGCCATGCCAAAGAACCTTTACGGACGGTATGACTTTTGATCTCAGCTTCTTCACATGTCGATCCAGAATGACTACCGGCTCCTCGGTGAAGGAAAGATCGCGCTTCAGCTGGATCATCTGATACCGAATCGCGTGAGAGGGGTCATGAAGGTATTTGCGGAGCATTGATACGTGAAACACGGGGTGAACATCTGGGAAGCTGGGTGGAAGAGCCAAACGATAAGCAACTGTGCCGACATGCTCAAGAATCTCGAAGGGACCCACATATCTGAGACTAAGCGTCCCTTTCTTTCTGAATCTCATCATGCCCTTCATTGGAGAAACCAGCAAGAAAACATGATCACCGACGGCGAACTCGAGTCTGCGCCGACGTCAATCAGCATAAGATTTCTGCCTGCTTTGGGCCTCTCTCTGTAGGGTTGCCAGGCACGCGCACAAGGGTCTATGAGGCATCAACCATGCCCGATTAAAATTTTAACCCTGCCGAACAACCCGAATACGGATCTTTAAACTAGGGTTTAGTCGAAAACGAACATGTTAAACGCTTTAACACTAAGTGAGAGGGATTACAACCTTTGTAGATCCGGTCCTTCACTTCTTAAGCTCCGTGTTGAGGTCCCTTCGCTGCGATCATCGTGTTCCCGACTCTCGAGAAGCTTCACGAAGAGAATGATGCAATCTTTGCTTCCGATCTTCGATACAAAGATGATCTACCTTGAAGTTTCGTTAACACAAGCTAACACTCATGAAATGATGTGAACACCCTCATCTAAATGGCAAGGATAGATGAGGATGATGAAGTAGGATTTTTACTCTCATTTATAATCTTTTTCTCACTCACTTTCATCACAAAAGAAAGCTTTTTCATGAAGAAGCTCAAGGAAGAAGAAGAAGAATGAAGATGATAACTTAATCGTTTTGTGATGAACAATGAATTATTGTAGTGGTTACAAATCTAACCAAGGGTTAAGCATGAGAGAGTTAACCCTTATAGAGAGTTAACTAGGGTTAATGGTTTGGATTGGGTTAACATAATATCTCATAAATAACATCAAGCAACCACAAAGTCAAAGCTTCATGAAGCTTCATGGAAGCTTCATGTAAAAGCTAACCCTAATCCAAACCCTAACCAAGTTTAAACCCTAAACCATAGTTAAATTTGTAACCCTAACATGTTACAATATTATATATCACATATACAATATATTTTGTAACAATAGAAAATAATACAATTAACATATATCGCATATATATCAATGTATTATCCCGTGAGAAAATGAATCTTTTAGTGAGCTAATATTAGTTAATGTAATTTAATATATCATATATATTATTATACATTAAATTATCGAATCAACACTTGATCCGACAATCCGGCTATATCGCATATAACCGACTAATACGATGACCCGGCTATATCACATATACCCGGCCGATATCTCATATCGCGAGAATCCAATACGGTATCATATACCGCATTATCCTCGGTCCCGCACATATCACATATGTGCTCCTACTCCGTTTTTCCTGAGCCAAGAAACCTCTGTGTAGGACTCTAAAGAATCGTCAATACGCCGGCAGTAGGTGATGATTATATCAAATACCCACAAGCTGCAAGCGGTCAGCTAAACGTAACAGCTACCCAGGTATTGAGCGCTCAGAAGATCAACAAGCAAGCCTGTAACTTCTCCTGTGAATCCAAACAGTAACACTCCCGTACAGTCCGGTCTCGTCGTCTGATATGTTGCATATCTCGCCTAGGGGTGGTAAACGTCAGACCCCAGTAGCTCGATAAGTCGTGTCGATATGAGGTCTATAACAGTTCGAGAAACTCTGATAACACTTACCAGTAAATCTCAGCAACCATGGCCAGGGATTTCCGGTTATAGCCAATCGAACACAGCACAACATCAACTCCCTATACCGGGAGAGATGAATCCCCTCCTATCGCTCATTGCCTCCATGTGATTCGGGACTGTACCCAAAAGCCACCTTTTTGCACGCCCTCTTGGACGTGGTATGATGGAAATCAAAGCACAGTGGGAATCACACAAGACTCTATGACGATCTCGGGTCAACAGACTACTCTGTACCAGTGTCACCGGAGAACTGCCATCTGACGTGAGGTATAATACTATCTGGGAGTTCTCGGCGAGTCCGTCCAGTGTACCCAGTCTCCACTGAGCACCCGTACACCATCCTTGATGTCAAACACCGATGGATATGGGATCATCCATCGCCCATCATATGGGTCAAGATGCGTATACGCTAGTCTACTCTGGTGTATCGATGCCCTGTTTCGATACACCCTCGACTAGGAACAGTTATAGGATGTACCCGTCGACTACCGTGGCCCCACTAGTATGATCTCATCATAGTCCCAGTAGTCGAGTACATATCCTAAGGGCTTTATGAACATGTAACATAGAGACAATCAGAGTACATGTTAAGATAAAGTACAACCAGATAGCATACTATCATGTTGAGCAAGAAAGTCCTCCCTATATATGTCCAAGCATCCATTACAATATACATCGTATGTACAGTAATGGCCTCTAGGGCATACATATAACTAACAATCTCCCACTTGCACTAGGGCCATCTGTTGTGGTATCATATACCCAACAATTAGCTGCGGTTGAAGTATCTCATACTCAACCATCCCATAAATGTCTCTACTGGGAAAAAGGCCTTTGTGAATGGATCCGCGCTGTTGTCCTCTGTGTCTACTCTCCTAACCTCGATCTCCCTGGAGATCAACCATCTCCATGATCAGGTGATACTGCTTAAGAATTATATCTGGATTTCTGATGGGACGGTAGTTCCTTGGCTAAAACCACAACTCCATTGTCACACAATGGTAGGAACGAAGTTCATCTCATGAACTTATATATATCCAGACTGCCTCTTTGGTAGTATCTTTGGTAACGATGTATCTTGCCTTTAATCGTCTAGTATGTCACGGTATCTAGCTTGGAACTCTTCCAACATACCGTCCCTCCACTGAGGGTAAAGACAATGCCTGCGACTGACATTCAGTCGTTCTTATCACCCTGGAACCTTTCCAGTGATTCTCCCCAGGATCGATTGATACCATCTCACTACAACTAGTGAGAATCCTAACATCCAATTAGATCCATCTCATAGATCCAAAACCCAGGATTTAGGAGGTATCACTTTGATCCTATATGGAGAATCCTTGTGATAAGCGGAGATTGACCGAGCGTAGCATAGGAAACTCCTTCCCTATCAAGAGTATGTCATCCACGTACTCTACGAAGATCACCACCATATTCTCTACTACCTTTTTGTATATACAAGGTTCATCTACCATTTTGATGAAGTCAAACTCTTTGACAACCACATCAAAACATATGTTCCAACTCCGCGATGCCTGTTTTATCACATAAAACATCTTGCACACGTTTCCGCTGCTCCCACTGTCTACGAAGCCCTCTGGCTGTGTACTTATAGACGCTCTTTTCTAAAACATCATTTAGAAAAGCAGTCATGACACCCAACCGCCAGATATCGTAGTCATGGTATGTAGCCGTGGCAAGTAGGATCTGGATGGACTTAAGCATAGCTTTGAAAGTCTTAACTTTTCCATGTACACCAAGTAATCTTCTCAAGATATATTTGCTCCTGATGGGGATTTAACCCTTCAGATAAAGCAACTAAAGTCCATAATTTGTTGGTGTATTAGGATTCCATCTCAGATCGCTAAGCATCCAGCCATTCTTACAGAGTCTCACTCCTGATGGCCAGCTCGAAACTAGTTGGGTCATCATCTCATGATGCAATCCTCGCTCCCACTGTCATAGAGAAACCGAAGTATCTCTCAGGTGGGTGAGGAACCCTACTAGATCGGCGGAGAGGCTGAGGTTCGTTGGAAACTATTGAATTCTTTGGTTCTACCAAATCATCAGCTGCAGTTTGTATAGCTGGAACCATTCCAGTTGTACATAACAGACCTTGCCTCGAGCTTGTCCAGATTTTGCTTTTAGACATAGGCCGGACAACCCTAAATCTTAACCAACTTAAGATATGGGCTCTTCCCTTTCCATATCACATATGAAGTGGTAGGCAACTGATTTGATTTGAACCCTATTCAATAGGTATGCAGCTTCTCAAGTGCATAACTCCCAAAAGGAAATAGGAAACTCAGTAGTACTCATCATAGAGCACACCATATCACATAGGGTGCTATTTCTCCGCCCCGATACACCGACGTGCTGTGGTGTATTCGAAGGAGTAATGCTGAGAGAGAATCTCATTCTCCTTTAGAATAGTCCAGAATTCCGTGCTCAAGTATTCTCCTCCTTGATCACATCAAAGAACATAATACTTTTACCCGTATTTTGGTTCTCTACTTCTAACTTATATTCTGTGAATACCTCAAAAGCTTCGGACTTGTGTTTCAACAGGAACATATGTCTGAATCTTGAGAGATCATCAGAGAATGTAATGAAGTACAAAGAACCGGTCCTGGCATATGTAGACAGGGGACTTTCATACATCAGCATGTATCAATCCCAAGAGTTCACTAACTCTTTCTCTGTTTCCAATAAACAGAGCTATGGTCATCTTATCTTTGTGACATGACTGGCAAGTTTTACAAGATGTAAATTCAAACAGATTTAAATGTGCATCTCAATGTAACTTAGCTAGTCGGGTCGCATTGACATGACCCAGTCTACAATACCTCAAGAATGATTCGTTCATTTCTGAACTCTTCCTCTTGTGTGTGTTCTGTATACTAAGAACTGTAGTTTGATTTAGAACGTCAATGCTTTTAGATAACGTGCCTGAACCGATCAACTCTTGATATAGGAAATGTTCAAAACATTATCCAACAATACAAAATTATATCCTTTCTTTACTAATAAAGAGACTGATATGATTTTGTATATCAAGTTCGGTATCTAATAACATTTGTTCAGAATCAATGTATTCTGGTAATACAGGGTGACAGTGACCAACAGACTTGGCTGCAACACTTGCACCGTTTTCTATCTCATGAAACTTATCACCCGTTCTCAGTTCTCTACCTATCTGTAGCCCATGTAACATATTACATATGCGGGATCCTGATCCGGTATCACATACCCAAGACGTAAAGGATACTGAGAAACAGTTCTCTGTAATGATCACACCCGAAGATGATCCATCAACATGCACTTTCTTCGTTTGGGCGGCACGGGAAATCTGGTATTCCCCAATTTCCTGCTCTGTCTTATAACAATTATAAGTTGGAGCGGGACCAACGTTCCCCAGCTCAGTATAACAAGTGGGTTCGGTCAATATATCCGTATTATTATCTTGATTAAGGCGTGATATGGTCTCTACCTGGAGAGAGAGAGAAGAAAACACTCAACGTATGCTCTTGCAAGATTAGATTGGTTATCTAATATATCTAATCAGGATGTCTCCCACTGTTTTAATCAAATCTTCCTTTAAACCCTAAAAGGAAAGACTAGCCGGGATTAATTACACGCTACAAGTTCACCAATCTTTCAGCCAGGCCAGTGTCGGTACTTTGAGGGAGGTCACCCGTGCTTTCGCACGAACCTAATTAAAGTAAACCTCATTTTCCCAGAGGCGTAACCCCGTTAACACCTTTCTAGACACCTACTTGATCAGCTAATTGTAATGTATAAAACTCTCCCAGGAGTAACTCTTACTCACAGCGGGTATCGGGATCCAACTATCTCATAGAAGGTATGCAATCTCCTTGCAAATTTCAACACTTGAAATTCCCAATAATATTTTGCCCCAAGCGATCTATGACCTTGACTGAGTCAACAAACCATAGACCGCAAGTAAAGTTCAACCCGTCATTTCCCGATTGAATTAAACCCACCCGCACGACCCTTGACTGAGTCAACAAAGCCGCACGACTACCCTAATCCAATCGCATCATATGCTTTGCAGATAAACACTAATCAGCTACCGCACACTACGCCTTGACTGAGTCAACAAACGCAGTACGAATACTAACTATTACTTATCTGAAATGACGGAGGGCTACGACAGGTTTTTAAGAAAACCCTTTGCGTAATGAACTTTATATCGTTGTAGAATCGAGTGATTTTTAAATGGAGTGTTTTTGAGGCTTTTCTAGTTTTGCTAAAGGGGTCACTCCCGGTGAAGGGATCGTCGGCCCTTTCCTCATCGAATAAGGTACAGGATATTTCACAAATACCACTATGCAAAGCAAGAACTATAGAAGCAATCAAAAGACAAACCGAGTTTGTAGCATCTGCCAGTTATTGCTAAAGGAGTCACTCCCGCTGAAGGGATCTCGGTCCTTTCCTTATCGAATAAGGTGCTGGATGTTCTACAAGGAACACCGCTATGCAAAGCAAGAACTGTAGCTACCTGTTTTTAAGAAATTCGATTCCACAACATCTTAGGTTTCTTTTATTTCATTAATCTTATTAATGAAGTCCCATTTTATTATGCTTCACAAGCATCACTTTTGAAACAAAATCTGCAATATAACATATATCTCATATATATAATATAAATATTCGTCTCAGGCAGTAATATGATCTCATCACAGAACATTGCAGCAGAAGAACATATATGAAATATTGGATATACTAGGACGTCCGTGTTTTCAATACGAGCCTGTATAAAACACGGATTCCACGGTCGCGATGAATAACCAAACCCACATCCCTAGACCCCTACGAGAGCAGCAAGCAACACAGCCAATTCTAGGGTTAGGAGACCCGGTCCCGACTCCTCGAGATGGTCTCCCACTGGACCCTAGAACCCGGTTACTTGTGCTCCCCTCCTTGGGTCTACCTAATACGGAAAAGTAAATAATATACAACGGTGACATCTTCCGCTACCTGGAAGTGCCCTAATAAAAGAATATTACATACAAATGAATTTTACATGAATGAAAAAGAAAAAACTCTCATCTCACATAAAACCCCCGGCTATTCAAAACGCGACGATCCAATATAACATATCACAGCAACACATAATATCTCATATCATCAGCGTAAGCAAGTATGCGTATCCCGATTGTCGTTGATGTATAGCAACGAAGCCGGCGATACACCACATACTACGCTTACGGTCACAGAAAAGAAAGTGTAAAACTACAGCAGTTGGAATCCGCAACCTCCTTAGACATCGCATGCCTAACTAAATGAATTCCTTAGACATCACATGCCTAACAATTATAAACCCCGCATTTTAGTCTCATTATCGAAAACTCTTTTCAATGTGAAGTCGGGCAATTCAACAAGGTTCCCGACAACCTGATCGAATGCTCGTCGCAAACTTTAGTAGACGGCCGCACCCCTGATGCCGTCGACGAAGTGCACTAAGGAGGAACACCGCTGCTGCGAGCACCCGAACGGATGCTTTCGGCGACGGGGTTCTCCTACAGTCACTTGGTCGGGGCTATGGGGCGTAGCTGTCTATTAAGTTTACCCGGCGAGTATCCGCGTACACTACGTGATTGCGACGGACTTTTGATCGCATCAAAATTCCGTGGCAACCGATCATTTGAGACTAAAGTGCTGTGTTTATAACATTCATATTAGTTATCTCATAACTACCTGTGAATTCCAAATATTGTATCACATTCCAGATAAATAGACAAAGTTAAACTTTCCGATCGAATAATCAAACACCCAAGATTTCCCCAATTTATCTCAACACTTGAAATCAGTTTAAAAACATCCATCACATGCCACAGTACCAATGGTCCAGCCGTAGAAGGGTCAAGCCAACGCCTCACATGTGGCACGCCGTACTGCCCCAAACCCTAAGGTTCAAAAGGCAGTTCAAGACGGTCACATAATCGAGTTAAGGTTTGTTGTCTTCTAGAGGGTCCACCGCGTTACTTGCACGACTTAGAACGTTCTTAAACACGAGAAAAAAATCCAACTTTTGAAAAAATTTCCGACAGGGGAAAAAGTGAGTTATTGATATCCGTTCGAATATTTTAACAGTTTCTAAAATTATCCGGACAAACTAAACAAAGTTAAAATATCCGATCGAATCTACCAGTCCCCAATACAACCCAGAAAACTCAACACTTGAGTGAAAAATAAAAATTCCCAGAAGAATCAACAAGTACCAACGGTTATAACTGTGCAAAAACTAACTCTTAATCCCCAAGTTCTGCCGCGAAACCGCCGCCAATACCCTAGTTTGGCCGAGGTTCCGCGGCGCTTTGAACGATTCAAAGTGTCGTTTTGCACAGTAATTCCTAAAATACCCTGCTGAATGTTTTGAGCATTTTTAATTTGGAAAAAATCACAGTTTTGAAAAATTTCCAGAAACTAGGGTATATCGGGTTTTCCGGGTTCGATCGGACTTTAAACTTCGTCTAGACTTCGCATAAAGCTCTAGCTTGGCTCTGATACCACTGTAGGGTTGCTAGGCACGCGCACAAGGGTCTACGAGGCATCAACCATGCCCGATTAAAATTTTATCCGTGCCGAACAACCCGAATACGGATCTTTAAACTAGGGTTTAGGCGAAAACGAACATGTTAAACGCTTTAACACTAAGTGAGAGGGATTACAACCTTTGTAGATCCGGTCCTTCACTTCTTAAGCTCCGTGTTGAGGTCCCTTCGTTGCGATCATCGTGTTCCCGACTCTCGAGAGGCTTCATGAAGAGAATGATGCAACCTTTGCTTCCGATCTTCGATACAAAGATGATCTACCTTGAAGTTTCGTTAACACAAGCTAACACTCATGAAATGATGTGAACACCCTCATCTAAATGGCAAGGATAGATGAGGATGATGAAGTAGGATTTTTACTCTCATTTATAATCTTTTTCTCACTCACTTTCATCACAAAAGAAAGCTTTTTCATGAAGAAGCTCAAGGAAGAAGAAGAAGAATGAAGATGATAACTTAATCCTTTTGTAATGAACAATGAATTATTGTAGTGGTTACAAATCTAACCAAGGGTTAAGCATGAGAGAGTTAACCCTTGTAGAGAGTTAACTAGGGTTAATGGTTTGGATTGGGTTAACATAATATATCACAAATAATATCAAGCAACCACAAAGTCAAAGCTTCATGGAAGCTTCATGCAAAAGCTAACCCTAATCCAAACCCTAACCAAGTTTAAACCCTAAACCATAGTTAAATTTATAACCCTAACATGTTACAATATTATATATCACATATACAATATATTTTGTAACAATAGAAAAGAATACAATTAACATATATCGCATATATATCAATGTATTATCCCGTGAGAAAATGAATCTTTTAGTGAGCTAATATTAGTTAATGTAATTTAATATATCATATATATTATTATACATTAAATTATCGAATCAACACTTGATCCAACAATCCGGCTATATCGCATATAACCGACTAATACGATGACCCGGCTATATCACATATACCCGGCCGATATCTCATATCGCGAGAATCCAATACGGTATCATATACCGCATTATCCTCGGTCCCGCACATATCACATATGTGCTCCTACTCCATTTTTCCTGAGCCAAGAAACCTCTGTGTAGGACTCTAAAGAATCGTCAATACGCCGGCAGTAGGTGATGATCATATCAAATACCCACAAGCTGCAAGCGGTCAGCTAAACGTAACAGCTACCCAGGTATTGAGCGCTCAGAAGATCAACAAGCAAGCCTGTAACTTCTCCTGTGAATCCAAACATTAACACTCCCGTACAGTCCGGTCTCGTCGTCTGATATGTTGCATATCTCGCCTAGGGGTGGTAAACGTCAGACCCCAGTAGCTCGATAAGTCATGTCGATATGAGGTCTATAACAGTTCGAGAAACTACTGATAACACTTACCAGTAAATCTCAGCAACTCTGGCCAGGGATTTCCGGTTATAGCCAATCGAACACAGCATAACATTAACTCCCTATACCGGGAGAGACGAATCACCTCCTATTGCTCATTGCCTCCATGTGATTCGGGACTGTACCCAAAAGCCACCTTTTTGCACGCCCTCTTGGACGATCTCACAAGACTCTATGACGATCTCGGGTCAACAGACTACTCTGTACCAGTGTCACCGGAGAACTGCCATCTGACGTGAGGTATAATACCATCTGGGAGTTCTCGGCGAGTCCGTCCAGTGTACCCAGTCTCCACTGAGCACCCGTACACCATCCTTGATGTCAAACACCGATAGATATTGGATCATCCATAGCCCATCATATGGGTCAAGATGCGTATACGCTAGTCTACTCTGGTGTATCGATGCCCTGTCTCGATACACCCTCGACTAGGAAAAGTTATAGGATGTACTCGTCGACTACCGTGGCCCCACTAGTATGATCTCATCATAGTCCCAGTAGTCGAGTACATATCCTAAGGGCTTTATCAACATGTAACATAGAGACAATCAGAGTACATGTTAAGATAAAGTACAACCAGATAGCATACTATCATGTTGAGCAAGAAAGTCCTCCCTATATATGTCCAAGCATCCATTAAAATATACATCGTATGTACAGTAATGGCCTCTAGGGCATACATATAACTAACACTCTCATCCTATCCCTAATCGACTGGATCTTCTCGGTCATTTCCTGCACAAGCTGTGGCCCTAAAATACTGCTCTCACTGAGCTCTGTCCAACAAACTGGTGATCGACATCTCCTCCCATATAGAGCCTCGAAAGATGCCTTCTGAATCGTCTCTTGGAAGCTGTTATTGTAGGAGAACTCTATTAAGGGCAAATGACGATCCCAACTGCCACCAAAATCTAGAATGATAGCTCGGAGCATGTCCTCAAGAGTCTGTATGGTCCGCTCGGACTGACCGTCAGTCTGCGGATGGAAAGCTATACTGAAACTCAATTGGGTGCCCAAAGCCTCCTGAAGTCTCTGCCAAAAGCGATCGGTGAACTGAGTGCCTCTGTCGGACAGAATGCAAGTTGGAACGCCGTGTAGTCGCATAATCTCATCAACATAAATCTGAACATACAGAGCGAATCTGAAAGTGGTTTTCACTGGCAGAAAGTGAGCCGCTTTCATCAATCGGTCTACGATCACCCAAATGGAGTCATACCCTCGATTGGTCCTAGGTAGACCCACGATGAAATCCATTGAGATCTGCTCCCATTTCCACTCCGGAATGGGCAAAGGTTGTAATCCTCCTGCTGGCCTCTGATGCTCGGCCTTGACTTGCTGGAAGGTCAGACATCTCGAAACAAAATCTGTGACATCTCTCTTCATCCCTTCCCACCATAGACATCTCTCAAGTCACGGTACATCTTGGCGGAACCCGGATGAACACTATATGCCGACTGATGCGCTTCCCCTAAAATCTTGCGTCTCAGCCCCTCGGAATCTGGCACACAGTCGAGTCCCAAATCGCAGTACTCCTTTTTCATCGATCACGAACTATGAATCTCTGCCATGTCGAACCTGCTCCATGATTTCTGACAAATGAACATCATTAGACTATGCCTCACGGATATGATTAAGTAACTGTGGATGGGCACGGTCATGAGCAAACTGTCCTCCGGTCGAAATAAACTCAAACTGTACTCGGCTGTCATATAGAATCTGCCAATCTGCTGTCGACTGTCTCTGAACTGCTCTTAAACAAGACAAGCTACCTCTGGGCCTCCAATTCAAAGCATCTGCCATGACATTCGCCTTTCCAGGATGATAAAGAATCTCGCAGTCATAGTCCTTCACTAGCTCCATCCAACGGTGTTGTCTCAAATTTTGGTCCCGCTATTGAAATATGTACTTTAAGCTCTTGTGGTCCGTAAATATTTGGCACGACTCGCCGTATATGTAGTGTGTCCAGATATTGAGTGCAAAAACCACCGCAGCTATCTCTAAGTCATGAGTGTGATAGTTCTTCTCGTGGTTCTTCAATTGCTGAGAAGCATCGCAATAAACAACAAAACCGCCTGAACCTGAAGGCAAGGATAAAAATGGTGCAGTTGTCAAATGAGTCTTCAACTGCTGAAAGCTCTGCTCGCATGCCTCGGTCCAAAGAAAAGGAACTCCATTCCGGGTCAACCCGGTCAGCGGTGCAGCTATACGAGAAAAATCATGAACAAGGCGTAGGTAGTAACCGGCCAAACCCAAAAAGCTACGAACCTCCGTCACTGATACAGGTCTGGGCCAATGCTGAAAGGCCTCGATCTTCTTCGGGTCCACACATATGCCATTTCTCGTAACTACGTGACCCAAGAAATCAACACTATCCAGCTAGAAGGCACACTAGGAGAATTTAGCGAACGACCGGTGCTCCCTCAAAGTCTGCAACGTAAACCTCAAATCTTGCTCATGCTCCTCTCGGCTCCGGGAGTATACTAGAATGTCATCAATGAATACGATAATGAATTGATCAAGAAACGACCTAAATATACGGTTCATCAAGTCCATATATGCTGCTGGGGCATTAGTGAGCCCGAACGTCATCACCAAAAACTCATAATGCCCATGGCGCGTATGAAAAGCAGTCTTCGGAATGTCGTCATTTCGAACCCGCAACTGGTGATAACCCGACCGTAAGTCAATCTTCGAGAAATGCCCCGCACTCTGGAGCTGATCAAACAAATCGGCAATACAAGGTAGGGGATATCAGTTCCGCACAGTCACTCGATTCTATTGACGACAATCAATGCACACTCTCAAACTGCCGTCTTTCTTCTTGATGAACAGAACATGAGCTCCCCAAGGCGACACACTCAGACGAATGAGCCCTTTATCTAGCAAATCTTGCAACTGATCCTTCAGTTCTCGAAGCTCCGCCGATTCTATCCGATATGGCGGTATAGAAATAAGCCCCATGCCAGGGATCAAGTCAATGCAGAACTCGACATTGCGCTCTGGTGTCAATCCAGGCAACTTTTCAGGAAAAACATCTAGAAACTCTCTCATAATCGTAACCTGGTCCAACTGGACCTCTGCGGTTCCAGCATCAAGTACAAATGACAAGATTCCCTGACATACTTTTCTCAAGAGCTGACTAGCGCGAAGAGAAGAATTCAAACTGGGAAGGGTGACGCTACGGTCTCCCTGAATAACAAGAACTGGCTCACCCGGAAAACTAAATCTGACTGCCTTCTCACGGCAATCCACGGACGCATAACAAGTGGCTAGCCAGTCTATGCCCAGAAGAACGTTGAGTTCTAACATCTCGAGAAGAATCAAATCAACAGAAGAATCCCTATCTCCGATAAGACAAAACAAACACGATCGAACAACATATCGAGCAATAAAAGACTCGCCTATTGGTGTAATAACAATCAGCGGCTGGCCAAGCAAGGACGACTCTCGGTCCAACCTCGGTACAAAGTGTTGGGCTTCCCTTGCACCTAGTCTAGGGTTTGGTAGCATCACTCATGCCACTTTAAAAATTAGAGAGGTGCAAAGCAAGCAAACCATGAATCATGCTAGAATTTCTAGGGTAACAAAGTTTGTATCACATACAAAGTACTAAAGAGATTAGGATTACAACCTTTGTAGTCCGTTCCTTCGCTTCATAAGCTCCATGTTGAGGTCCCTTCGCTGCGATCATCAAGAAGTCCGACTCTCGGGAGGCTCCATGAGGTGAATGACGCACCTTGCTTGTAGTCTTCATGATCTAAGATGATCTATCTTGAAGAATCTCAAACCCAAGCTTATACTTCACTAATGAAGTAATTAGAGAAGTGAACACCCTAATCTAAGTGGCTAGAATAGATGAGGATGATGAAGTAGGAAGTTTGCTCTCTTTTGTTTTCAATTTCTCACTTTTATTCACCACTTTCACAAAACCTAATGAAGCTTTTCAAGAGCAAGAAGAAGAAGAAGATGAAGCCTTTTCTTTTGTGATGAATAATGAAATTATTGTTGTGGTTACAATTGCAAACCTAGGTTAAGAATGAAAGGCTTAACCTTTGTAGAGAATAAACTAAGGTTAAGGGTTTGGGTTGGGTTAACAAATATCAACACAAAATATCAAACCTAAAGACAAAGTCAAAGTTTCATGAAGCATCCAAAAGCTAACCCAAAAGCTAACCCTAATCCAAACCCTAACTGGGTTTAATCTCTAAATCATTGTTGCATTTGTAACCCTAACTTGTTACAATATTATATATCACATATACAATATATTGTGTAACAAAAAGAAAATAATACAATTAACATATATCGCATATACATCAATGTATTATCCAGTGAGAAAATGAATCATTAAAGCGAGCTTATATTAGTTAACGTAATGTAATATATCACATATATAATTATACATTAAATCATCGAATCAACTCTTGATCCAACAATCCGGCTATATTGCATATAACCGACTAATATAACATGTACCATTTCATCGAATCAACACTTGTTCCGATGACCCGGTTATATCACATATACCCGGTCGATATCTCATATCGCTAGAATAGAATACGGTATCTCATATCATATTATTCTCGGTCCCGCACATATCGCATATGTGCTCCTATTCCGTTTAGCCTGAGCGAGGAAACCTCTGTGTAGGACTCTAAAGAATCATCAATACGCCGGCAGTAGGTGATGATCACATCAAACACCCACAAGCTGCAAGCGGACAACTAAACATAACAGCCACCCAGGTATTGAGCGATTAGAAGATCAACAAACAAGCCTGTACATTCTCCTGTGAATCCAATCAGTAACACTACCGTACAGTCCGGTCTCTTCGTCTGATATGTCGCATATCAAGTCTAGGG
This sequence comes from Agapanthus africanus, assembly GCA_030015575.1. Classification (NCBI taxonomy): domain Eukaryota; kingdom Viridiplantae; phylum Streptophyta; class Magnoliopsida; order Asparagales; family Amaryllidaceae; genus Agapanthus; species Agapanthus africanus. Next base: position 544,320,741 of record JASDDO010000014.1, on the reverse strand, counting down.
GTGGTAAACGTCAGACCCCAGTAACCGATAAGTCGTGTCGATGTGAGGCTCATAACAGGTCGAGAAACTACCGATAACTCTTACCAGCAGCACTCTATATCAGCCCTGGCCAGGGACTTCCAGTTATAGCCAATCGAGCACAGCACAACATCAACTCACTATACCGGGAGAGACGAAACCCCTCCTATCGCTCATTGCCTCCATGTGATTCGGGACTGTACCCAAAAGCCACTATTTTGCAGGCCCTCTTGGACGTGGTAAGGTGGAAATCAAAGCACAGTGGGAATCACACAAGACTCTATGACGATCTCGGGTCTACAAACTAACCTGTACCAGTGTCACCGGAGAACTGCTATCTGACGATAGGTATAATACCATCTAGGAGTTCTCGGCGAGTTTGTTCAGTGTACCCAGTCTCCACTGAGCACCCGTACACCATCTTTGATGTCAAACACCGATAGATATGGGATCATCCATCGCCCATGATATGGGTTAAGATGCGTATACGCTAGTCTACTCTGGTGTATCGATACCCTGTTGATTTACACGAAAAGTGTGTTTTTGTTTGTAGTTTAACCGCAATCAGAACGGTGTCGCGTGTAGCTAGACCGAGATGAGTACGGGTCGTCCTCTGGGAAACTTGGAACCTTTTACTTTTACTTTAGATGTGTTGAGAAAGAGAGGAGGAATAAAGAATTTTGTGGAAAGTTTCTAGATCTACTTTAAACAAGAATGTAAAATATAGATCTAGATTTTCAAAGATTTAAATAATATAACAAGAGGGCTTGTAGGGTTCGTTAGGATTTAGTAGTTATGGACGATTAATTAAAGTTACCCTTTTTATCCATTAATAGATTTAGAACTAGAACGACGGTGATGCGTGTAGATTAGGGTTTCTGGAGGGGAAAAGGAATCCCACTCTTAACCCTTATCTCGACACGGAACTCCGTTCATATCTAGCCTTTACCAAAACAATCATTAATCTAATCTCTAATCGCGGTCGGAACTAGCAAAGAATTGCTAGCGCGCCCGATTAGGATGTTAATGATTATTTTGATAAAGTTCCTAAACTTTATAGGACTTAAAAAAGGTTTAATTATTTTCATCGTCCATTAGCCTATCCTAATCCTACGAACCCTAACAAGCGGAGAATTACTCGCGCATGTTGGGAGAAGAAGATGAAAAGAAAGAGAGGGAAAACATAATGTAAAAAAAAACAATTAAATAAAAAAACTACCTTTATTAATCAACTCCTTCAAACTACACTTTTAATCCATAGAAAATGATTACAAAACTTGATTTGCTTCTCGATCTTTCCTAAGGAGGTAGTCGAACAGTCGATGATCAGCCTGGATGCGTGAGCGTCGGGAGCTTCGTGATCTCTTCGGCTTGATGCTTTTCCAAGAGGCTCTCGGTGCCTTTATATAGTGCAAACCCAGAATCTTTTTGTTGAGAAGTTGGTAAAATTCAGCATTTGTCAATCTCCCAAAATATTGCCTTCCAACTCATCATTATTGCGGCGGATCCGCGGCCCCAGGGTGGGTTTGGCCGCATATCCACGCTCAAGGGATGAGATCTCTCTGTCGTTTTTCTTGGGCTCTCTGATGGTGACATTTGGCAATCCTAGGCATCTTCATATATTAGAAATCTTCTCTCGGTTGCTTCCAGACTTGGTCTCCAAGTTTGTTTCTTAATTTGGCAAGATTTCTTCAACAACTTGATTTGCTTGTTTCTAGCCTTGGAAAATTCTGCACAACTTGGAAATATTCTGCACAACAACTCAAATAAGATTTTAGTAGACTTTGTTCTACTAGGATTAGGTCAATAATATTATTTGCATACATTTTCCTACCAAATGATAATTAAAATATATTAACACATGGAAAATAATGTTTTTACACAAAAACCCTCATATGTATAATATATTATAATAAAGTCCTTTTTTAATATAAAAATGGTAGGAAAAATGTACTACAAATGTGCAGTTTTATCGACTGAACAAATACCCCCAAACTTATCTTTGATCGTCCCGAGCAAACTAGTTTATTTAAGAGGAGAAAAAGAAAGGAGAAAACTAAGCACACTTTCGTAGGCAGACACGATTGCACTGAGCACGTGCAACAAGCCGTTAAACCTCTAGGTGTCCCTAGTAGGAGGAGTGTTGTCTCCTGAGGGTTTTCAGCGGATTACACCCACAAAATCCTATAACAAAAAAAAGATGGTGAAATTTACATATAAAGATAAGAACCATAAAAGAAATACTTTGAAAAGAAGAGTTTCCAACTATACTAGCTTTTCAGTTGTCATGAGCCCTATCTTAATAGTCATGAAAAAATGTTAGAAATCACATCATCCCTCAATAAAACATCATCATTATTCTTCATTCCTACCTTTCATCCAAACATTGATCATATGACCCCACGTGTGTGTAAATAACATCCCTACACTCGGAGAATTCAATTCAAGCTATCATACTCTTATCCATCTACCTTAGTACTTTTTAATTTGATGAATATTTAGGGTTGCTCACACACTTTCATACGACCGTTAATACTTCTTGAGGTACTAACCGACCGATTACTCATGTGCTTGCAGATTCGGTGATAATATTTTCCTCGTCTTGCACCACCTAAGGCTTAGCAGTGACTCCCAGACCAGTTGGCCTTAGGGCACTAGGTGAAGAGACACCCTCGCTATATTTTTTATTGCTGCCTTGGCGATAACAAAACCAGTGTTCATTTTTCTTTTCACCATTTTTATATTTTCTTCATCATCATTTTTTTTATTTCCTTCATACTTTGGCTTTTAAACAAGAGCATTTCAAGGTATCCTCTACTATCCCGAGTTTCAAGACGTGTGTAGGTGCATATTGTAGGGTATCAACATTCAAATGTTTGGCTTCCAGAATAGAAACTATTTTTCAGACATATTTTTATCCTCAGATTAGTGACTTCCTTCATTTTACTAACCCTTGGGACAACAACTTATAACTACTTATTACTAGTTCGTGTAAGAAAACTTCTAATTTTCTTAGTTTTCTTAAATTATTCCTATCTTTTGGATGTAATTTTTCACTCTCTACTCTTTTGTTATAAAAAAAAATTAATGCCCGGTGTCAAAGATAATTCAGTGAGTACAAACCTTCCCCCCAAACCTGTTTTCAGCAGTGTCCTCACTGATGTAGCCTTTTGAGAACATGGACCTGTATACTGAGGGAGAGATACAAGGGGTAAAATAATAGTTAAATGAAAAATTCCCCCAAACTTATTTTTTGACACGCACAGATATTCAATCATATCCATTTTTACTCACCTCCATTCTTAAAATGAGAAAATGTTAAAAAAAAATATGGAGGTGAGGCGGAGGAAATTTAGTTTTGATAAAGCGGCTCCTGTAAAAACAGGAGCTCCTCCGCGGGGTCAGCAGAAAAATATGGTTTTAGTCTATGCCCATTTACTTTAAAAATCGAACCGTTTTTCAAATTTTCGACTTCAACTGCCCCGTGCGGGTGTACATACCGCACCACAAAAGGTCCTTTCCAACGAGATTTAAGCTTACCCGGATGAAGATGGAGACGGGAATCGTAAAGAAGGACTTGTTGCCCCGATGTGAAGGTTTTTCTAGAAAGATTTTTATCGTGGAATACTTTAGTCCTATTCTTTACTATCACCACATTATCGTAAGCTTCATCGCGGAGTTCGCTTAGCTCATTCAATTGCAGCTTCTGATAGCTGCCTGCATGATCAAGATCAAAATTAAGCTCTTTAATAGCCCACATTGCCTTATGTTCAATCTCGACAGGGAGGTGGCATGCCTTCCCAAACACAAGGCAGTATGGAGACATACCAAGATCGGTCTTATAAGCGGTGCGGAATGCCCAAAGAGCATCTGTCAATTTGGTTGACCAATCCTTACGGTTTTTCGAAATCGTCTTCTCCAATATCTGTTTGATCTGCCTATTTGAGATCTCAGCCTGCCCGCTTGTTTGGGGGCGATAGGGCGTAGAAAGCTTGTGAGTGATTGAATATTTCCGCATCAAGGCCTCGAAAGACCTATTGCAGAAATGTGTCCCGTTGTCGCTAATGATAGCGCGAGGGTGTCCGAATTGCGAAAAGATATTTTCTTCAAGGAACTTAATGACAACTTTGTTGTCATTAGTGCGACACGGTATAGCTTCCACCCACTTCGAGACATAATCAACCGCTAACAAGATATATAGATTCCCAAAGGAGTTGGGAAAAGGGCTCATAAAATCAATACCCCAAACATTAAATATTTCCACAACCAATATAGGTTGGAGCGGCATCTCGTTCCTTCGTGAAATCTGAGCCAAATGCTGACATCGCGAACAAGTTTTGCAATGTTCAAATGCATCTTTAAATAATGTTGGCCAATAAAAGCCACATTGCAAAACTTTCTCCGCCATTTTTCGAGGTCCAAAATGACCGCCGCATGCCTGATCATGACAAAATGATAACACGCTCTTGAATTCATCGTTAGGGACACACCTGCGAATGATTTGATCGGAACAATACTTGAATAGATATGGTTCATCCCAGTAAAAATATTTTACTTGGGATAAAAATCGAAGTTTGTCTTGTTTCGACCAATCGCTAGGTATAAGTCCCGTAGCAAGATAGTTCACGATATCCACGAACCAAGGTTCGTAGGATACATTCAAGAGCTGTTCGTCGGGAAATGAGTCATTTATCGGCACGGTCACAGTTGGCGAAGAAGTGATGCGTGAAAGATGGTCGGCTACTACGTTTTCGCATCCACTCTTGTCTTTGATAACAAGATCAAATTCTTGTAACAATAGGATCCAACGTATTAGCCTGGCCTTTGCATCCTTCTTCGTTAAAAGATGTCGTAGGGCGGAGTGATCTGTGTAAACCACAATAGGCGAGCCAATCAAGTAGGGCCTGAACTTCTCTAATGCAAATACAACTGCCAAGAGTTCTTTCTCGGTAGCTGTGTAATTTATTTGTGCATCATTCAAGGTCCTACTTGCATAGTAAATTACATGTGGCATCTTATCAATATGCTGTCCCAAGACAGCACCAATAGCAAAATCTGATACGTCACACATAAGCTCGAACGGGTGGTTCCAATCCGGAGATGATAGAATGGGGGCTGTAGTGAGTGATTCTTTAAGTGATTCAAAAGCAGCCTCACAATCCGAATCGAAGTGAAAAGTAGTGTCCTTGGCCAATAGAAGGGTTAAGGGTCTAGCAATTTTGCTAAAGTCCTTAATAAATCTCCTCTAAAATCCTGCATGACCAAGGAAGGATCGTATATTTTTGACGCAATTGGGACGATGGAGGTTTTGAATGACATCTATTTTAGCTCTGTCAACCTCAATGCCTTTATGTGAAATTATATGTCCAAGTACAATACCTTCTTGGACCATAAAATGGCATTTTTCCCAATTCAAAGTCAAGTTCTTATCCTTACAGCGGGTAAGAACAGCGTCAAGATTACGAAGGCAGTCCTCAAAGGAGTCCCCAAAAATGGAGAAATCGTCCATAAAAATTTCTAGAAAATTTTATGCCATATCTGAAAATATCCCCATCATGCACCGCTGAAATGTAGCGGGAGTGTTGCATAACCCAAAGGGCATGCGTCTATAAGCAAAAGTTCCGAAAGGACAAGTAAAAGTGGTTTTATCTTGATCCTTTTCGGCGATGGGGACCTGGTTGTAACCAGAGTATCCGTCCAAGAAACAGTAGTATTTGTGTCCCGCTAATCGTTCCAACATCTGGTCAATGAAAGGTAGAGGGAAGTGATCTTTCCTCGTCGCGGCATTGAGTTTCCTGTAATCGATACATACGCGCCACCCAGTTTGGGTGCGTGTTTGGATTAACTCGTTAGCCTCGTTAGTGATGACCGTGATGCCAGACTTTTTAGGGACCACATGAATTGGACTTACCCATTGACTATCAGATATGGGGTAAATTATTCCACTATCAAGACACTTGACGATTTCTTTCTTTATCGCCTCCTTCATAACGGGATTTAACCGTCTTTGTGGGTCTCGGGTTGGTTTGGCTTCATCCATCAGATGTATGTTATGTTCAACAATTAAGGGACTAATCCCTTTGATGTCGGCCATTGTCCAACCAAATGCTTGCCGATTCGATCTCAACACTGCCAAAAGTGCATTCTCTTGCTCTAAGGCTAGAGAAGCGGAAATAATCACTGGCAAGGTCTTATTCTCTCCTAAATATGCATATTTAAGATGAGAAGGTAGCGGTTTGAGATCAAGAATTGGCGGAGAGATAGTAGAAGGTGGGGTAAGCGAATGATATTCGGACTCCCGAAGAGGTTCAAAACTTACATAAGATATTGACTCGGAAAGTGCTGCTGACTTTTGCAATGAGTCAACGGGTTCAATATCAAGTTCTGACTCATTGAACATATCCTCACTGTAAAGTGGTGCAAGATCAAACGATGTCTCATTAGTATTGTTGAGAACATCAAAGCAAAGCTCCTCATCCATGCAGCTTTCGGAAGCTATCTCGTGGATGGAACAAACATCCAGCAATTGAGCAGAAGGTTCTGATGGCTGACTTCCTAGCTTGTAAATATTAAGCTCAATTGTCATTTTCCCGAAGGATAAGTTCATAGAACCGTTACGACAATTAATCACAGCGTTAGAAGTTGCTAGGAAGGGTCGACCAAGTATCACCGGGATTTGATTGCGTGGGTTTGCCATAGGTTGTGTATCTAAAACAATAAAGTCCACGGGAAATATGAATTCCCCGACTTTAATTAACACATCGTCTAGTTCGCCCCGAGGTTTGGTGATAGATCGGTCTGCCATTTGGAGAGTACAATGGGCGGATTTTAACTCTCCAATTCCTAACTGCTCGTATACTGAATAAGGAAGCAAGTTGACGCTAGCGCCTAGATCGAGTAAAGCACGATTTATATTTTTACCCCCAATAGAGATAGAGATTGTAGGACAGCCGGGGTCCTTACGTTTCTTTGGTATTTGTTGGGTAAAAGCTGTGCTAACATTACTCGTCATGAAAACCTTTTTAGGCACTTGAGTTTTTCTCTTCCTAGTGCACAAGTCTTTAAGGATTCTTGCATAAGATGGGACTTGTTGAATAGCATCTAGAAGAGGAATATTCACGCTAACTTGCTTAAACATTTCCACAATCTTCTCCATTTGCGGGTTAGGTCGGTTGGCCCTTAATCGGTTTGGAAATGGAGCTCGATCAATAAGTTTTGGGTCCAACGTTTGTGGAGAAGACTGTGGCGACGGATTCGATCCCAAAATTGGAGTGGGCATCGACTTAGATAGATTTGGCGAAATGTTTGAACCTTGGGGAAAACGGAGAATAGGCTCGGATGAAGGTGGGAGACTAGACGAGTTAGGGGAAGAAGAAGAAGAAGGGGTATCAAATGTGTCACTATCATCAACTTGCTCACCCACTTGGTTGTTCAGCACTCTCCCCGATCTCAACGTAGTAATGGCATTCACATTATGACTTTGTGAATGGCCAGGATTCGGTAGGGGTTGAGATGGGAGTTTCCCTTTCTCTCTCGCACTCATTGCGGCGTTTAACTGTGCGATTTGGTTTTCTATTGATTTAATACTCTCACCATGGGAGGAGGAGTTTTTCGTTAGGGTATCAATAGAAGACCTTATCTCAGCCGAATTTTGCATGGATTGTTTCATGAACATATCCAAAGTTTGTGCAAGCGAGTTGTCAGTACCGGCCACTTGTGGTGTAGAAATGTTGGCCGGATTTTGGAAATTTTGTGACTGAAAGGGGGGCTGATTCTGTGGTTGTGGTTGCTGTGGAGGAGGTCTTTGATAATTACTTTGTTGGTTTTGATTCCAAGCAAAGTTAGGATGATTCCTCCATCCTTGATTATATGTGGAAGAATAAGGATCATTTCTAGGTCGCTGCTGAAAAGCAGCATTAGCTTGAAACGATGCATTCATAGGACATTCTTCCGTTAAGTGTGAAGGATCCGAACAGCAACCACAGACAGTCTTGGGAAGCGTAACCTGATTTAGGGAGACTGATGAGAATCTGCTCTCAATAGCGTCGAGTTTCTTCTGCATCGCTGCCATTTCGGCTTTTACTGCGATGGAAACGTCGAGCTGGTGAATACCTCCCTTAGTTGTAGGTGGTCTTACGCTTTCCCACTGCAACGTGTGTTCAGCGAGATCTTCCAGATATTTCCATGCTTCACCGTCATCTTTAGACATGAAATTGCATTGACACATTGTTTCAAGCATCTGCTTTATCGCTGGATTAATGCCCTCATATATAATCCGACTTAAATCCCATCTTTGTATTCCGTGATGGGGGCATTGGACAAGCAGATCTTTGAAACGTTCAAAGCACTTCCAAAATGGTTCATTGGGAAGCTGGGTGAACTGGTTGATCTCGCTCCTAACATGTGCAGTCTTATGATTTGGGTAAAACTTCTTAAGAAATGCTACGACGAATTCATCCCAATTAGCGATAGAGTGTGCGGCAGTATTGTAAAGCCATTTTTCTGCCAAGTCGCACAATGTGAATGGGAGAAGACGTAAGCGCATAGCATCTAAGGTCAATTGTGAAGTACCCATCATTGCGCATACGTTTTCGAATTTGGTGATGAAAACGTACGCGTCTTCCGACTCAAGCCCGTGAAATTTGGGCAGCAGATTGATGTAGTGGGGTTTAATTTCGAAATTATCCCCATTAGGTGGTGGAAGAGATAGACAAGTAGGAAGGGGACCACGAATAGGATAGCATCTCTCTTGGAGAGAGATGCGCGGTGGATTCTGCGCACCTTCGGGCGGTGGCAGCGTGGTGTTATACTCTGATGGAGTGCCGTCCATCACGGTTGATGTGGTGTGTGGTGGGGGAAAAGAAGATGAAGAAGTACCGACTTCGGCGTCGATAACAGGAACGCGGACAAGACGGGCACTAGGATCCCGTGTCCAGCCGAGCATGCACTAAGCGGGTTTAGTGCAAGTGGCAGCGTGTGTGTGATTTAAAAATTGGTTTGTTTTGAAAAAGTGGGACTCAAGACAAATCACCCTAAGATGCACAAGCAACCCTAGAACTAAGGTTACCTAGGTCAGTCTCTAGACCGCTCCTAGACTTCCAAAGGACAAGCCGCAGGATAAATCCTCTACCGCCTCCGTACTACCCTTGTAGCCAGATAAGTGCCAGGTAAGTGGGAAGGAACCACGTCGTGGGCCTAATTAAAAACCACTAGCCTTCGACACACTTGCCTAGGCACTACAAAAATAATGCGGATAAACGATAGATTACCCACGACCTTCCTCTGTCCTTATTGAGCGCGACAGTCCTTAGAGTCTGGTCTAGATATTTTTTAAATTAATAAAGGGTTGATCTATATGCTTGGTTTGTGATTTGTGGGGCTTAGGAAGGGTGATGAAATCCCCACCTAATCTTGATTTGGTCCTTGCCCCTTAAAGATCCGTATTAAAATATGCAAAAACAAAACCAATCACAAAACTTTTTGCAAAAAGATTTTTTAGCGGCGCAGTTTTGTAAAGAATCCTGCAGAAAATAGAGTTTATTGGATTTGAGGGGAGAGAGGAGGAGTTGAAAGAAAATACCAGAGAAGATTGAAGCCCTAATTCCTCTACCCTGCCGCGATTCCGCCGCCGATAGGGTACTTTTGCCGTGGTTCCGCCGCAAGGTGGAAGGAACAATTGATGAAATTTTTTTCTCAAGCCCTCTGTGCTCCTCTGGATCTCGATGAATGCCTCTGTCTTCTGTTTTCCTCAATTCTGTAACTCCAGATCTCCTTGCAAAATTCACGCACAAATCGTTAAATATGCAATTTGAAGTTTTGTGTTAATAATGATATAAATCGTCTAAGAATTCAACACAAATAGTAAAAATAAAAAATTACGCACGTATCCCCGGCAACGGCGCCATTTGATTTACACGAAAAGTGTGTTTTTGTTTGTAGTTTAACCGCAATCAGAACGGTGTCGCGTGTAGCTAGACCGAGATGAGTACGGGTCGTCCTCTGGGAAACGTGGAACCTTTTACTTTTACTTTAGATGTGTTGAGAAAGAGAGGAGGAATAAAGAATTTTGTGGAAAGTTTCTAGATCTACTTTAAACAAGAATGTAAAATATAGATCTAGATTTTCAGAGATTTAAATAATATAATAAGAGGGCTTGTAGGGTTCGTTAGGATTTAGTAGTTATGGACGATTAATTAAAAGTTACCCTTTTTATCTATTAATAGATTTAGAACTAGAACGACGGTGCTGCGTGTAGATTAGGGTTTCTGGAGGGGAAAAGGAATCCCACTCTTAACCCTTATCTCGACACGGAACTCCGTTCATATCTAGCCTTTACCAAAACAATCATTAATCTAATCTCTAATCGCGGTCGGAACTAGCAAAGAATTGCTAGCGCGCCCGATTAGGATATTAATGATTATTTTGATAAAGTTCCTAAACTTTATAGGACTTAAAAAGGGTTTAATTATTTTCATCGTCCATTAGCCTACCCTAATCCTACGAACCCTAACAAGCGGAGAATTACTCGCGCATGTTGGGAGAAGAAGATGAAAAGAAAGAGAGGGAAAACATAATGTAAAAAAAAACAATTAAATAAAAAAAAACTACCTTTATTAATCAACTCCTTCAAACTACACTTTTAATCCATAGAAAATGATTACAAAACTTGATTTGCTTCTCGATCTTTCCTAAGGAGGTAGTCGAACAGTCGATGATCAGCCTGGATGCGTGAGCGTCGGGAGCTTCGTGATCTCTTCGGCTTGATGCTTTTCCAAGAGGCTCTCGGTGCCTTTATATAGTGCAAACCCAGAATCTTATTGTTGAGAAGTTAGTAAAATTCAGCATTTCTCAATCTCCCAAAATATTGCCTTCCAACTCATCATTATTGCGGCGGATCCGCGGCCCCAGGGTGGGTTTGGCCGCGGATCCGCGCTCAAGGGATGAGATCTCTCTGTCGTTTTTCTTGGGCTCTCTGATGGTGACATTTGGCAATCCTAGGCATCTTCATATATTAGAAATCTTCTCTCGGTTGCTTCCAGACTTGGTCTCCAAGTTTATTTCTTAATTTGGCAAGATTTCTTCAACAACTTGATTTGCTTGTTTCTAGCCTTGGAAAATTCTGCACAACTTGGAAATATTCTGCACAACAACTCAAATAAGATTTTAGTAGACTTTGTTCTACTAGGATTAGGTCAATAATATTATTTGCATACATTTTCCTACCAAATGATAATTAAAATATATTAACACATGGAAAATAATGTTTTTACACAAAAACCCTCATATGTATAATATATTATAATAAAGTCCTTTTTTAATATAAAAATGGTAGGAAAAATGTACTACAGATGTGCAGTTTAATCGACTGAACACCTGTCTCGATACACCCTCGACCAGGAACAGTTATAGGATGTACCCGTTGACTACCATGGCCCCACTAGTATGATCTCATCATAGTCCCAGTGTCGAGTACATATCCTAAGGGCTTTATCAACATGTGAGAGAAAGACAGTAAACCGATTCAAGTCAACATGTTAAGACAAAGTGAAACCAAATAGCATACTATCATGTCGAGCAAGAAAGTCCTCTCTATATATATCGAATCATCCACTATAATATACATCATATGTACAACAATGGCCTCTAGGGCATATATACAACTAACAATCTCCCACTTGCACTAAGGCCACCTGTTGTAGTATCTCATACCCAACATCCCGAAGAGTCTCTCAAATTGTATCTGGGGAATGGCCTTCGTGAGTGGATCCGCAGTGTTGTCCTTCGTGTCAACTCTCCTGACCTCGATCCCGCGGCGATCAACTATCTCCCGGATCGGGTGATACCGCCTCAGGATATGTCTGGACTTCTGATGGGACTTGGGTTCCTTGGCCAAAGCCATAGCTCCGTTGTTATCACAATACAAAGGTATTGGATGGTCAATGGACTGAACCACACCAAGCTCAGTGATGAACTTCTTCATCCAGACAGCCTCTTTGGCAGCATCGTTGGCAGCAATGTATTCAGCCTCCATCGTCGAGTCTGCCACGGTTTCTTTCTTGGAACTCTTCCAACAAACCGCCTCTCCATTCAGGGTAAAGACAAATCCCGAGTACGACTTAGAGTCGTCCTTATCACTTTGGAAGCTTGAATCGGTAAAGGACTCCACTTGGAGTTCTCCGTTACCATACACCAAGAACATCTCCTTAGTTCTTCTCAAGTACTTGAGAATGTTCTTCACAGCTGTCCATTGACTCTCTCTTGGATCTGCTTGATACCTACTCACTACACTTAGTGAGTATGCTACATCGGGTCTGGTACATAGCATTATGTACATGATAGAGCCTACTGCCTAAGCATAGGGTATCCCTTGCATGCGAGCTCTCTCCAAATCAGTCTTGGGAGATATCTCTTTAGAGAGAGTGAGTCCAGAGATCGTGGGTTGGTTCCCACGCTTGGATTCTTCCATACTAAACCTCTTTAGTATGGTGTCAATGTACCTGGATTGGGACAATCCTAGTATCCGTTTAGATCTATCTCTATAGAACTTAATTCCTAAAATGCAAAAGACATCACCTAGATCTTTCATTGAGAATCGATGTGATAAGAAGAGCTTGACCGAGTGCAGCATAGCAACATCATTTCCTATCAAGAGTATGTCATCCACGTACAATACGAGGAAGACAACCTTACTCTCTACAACCTTCTTGTAAATACAAGGTTCATCTACGTTCTTGATGAAGTCAAACTCTTTGACTACAACATCAAAGCAGATGTTCCAACTCCGCGATGCCTGCTTCAACCCGTAGATGGATTTAAGCAGCTTGCACACCTTTCCACTACTCCCACTATCTATGAAGCCCTTTGGCTGAGTCATGTACACGCACTCCTCTAAATCACCATTTAGAAAGGTGGTCTTAACATCCATTTGCCGGATTTCGTAGTCATGGTATGCAGCAATGGCAAATAAGATCCGGATGGACTTAAGCATAGCCACTGGAGAAAAGGTTTCGTCATAATCCACACCTGGTCGTTGACGAAAACCCTTTGCTACAAGTATAGCTTTGTAAGTCTCAACTTTTCCATCTACACCAAGTTTCTTCTTAAAGATCCACTTCTCCCAATGGGTTTTACCTCTTTAGGAGCAACTTCCAAAGTTCATACTTTGTTGGTGTACATGGATTCCATCTTAGATCGCATTGCATCCAGCTACTTCACAGAGTCCCCACTTGTGATGGCCTGGTCGAAGCTAGTCGGGTCATCATCTTCCATGATGCAATCCTCACTCCCACCGTCTATGAGAAAACCGTAGTATCTCTCAGGTGGATGAGGAACCCTACTAAATTGGCGGAAAGGCTGGGGTTCGTTGGGAACTATTGAATCCTCTGGTTCGACTAAATCTTTAGTTATAGTTTGTGGTGCTGGAACTTCTTCCAGCTCTACCTCATTGCCACTAATTTCTTTAACAAGAAATTCCTTTTCTAAAAAGGTGGCGTATTGAGAAACAAACACTTTTTGTTCCTCAGCGTGGTAGAAAATATATCCTTGGGAATTCTTAGGATATCCCACAAACTTGCAAAGAACTGATTGTGCCTCGAGTTTGTCCGGATTTTTCCTTTTAACATAGGCCGGACAACCTCATATCTTAACTCGTTTAAGATTTGGTCTCTTCCCATTCCATATCTCAAATGGTGTGGTAGGTACAGATTTATACGGAACTTGATTCAATAGGTATGCCGCCGTCTCAAGCACATAACCCCAAAAGGAAATAGGTAACTCAGCTGTGCTTATCATAGAGCGCACCATATCTAATAGGGTGCGATTCCTCCACTCCGATACACCGTTGTGCTGTGGTGTATAAGGAGGAGTAAGCTGAGAGAGAATCCCATTCTCTTTTAGATCGTCTAGGAACTCATTACTCAAGTATTCTCCTCCTCGATCTGATCGAAGGATCTTAATACTTTTATCCATTTGGTTCTCTACTTCGTTCTTATATTCTCTGAATTTCTCAAAACCTTCAGACTTGTGTTTCAACAGGAACACATGTCTGTATCTTGAGAGATCGTCAGTGAATGTAATGAAGTAGGAAGAACCGTTCCTGGCATGTGTAGATATGGAACCACATACATCACTATGTATCAGTCCCAAGAGTTCTGTAACTCTTTCTCCGTGTTCACTAAACGGAGTTTTGGTCATCTTACCTTTGAGACATGACTGGCAAGTGTCATAAGATGAAAATTCGAACGGATTCAAATATCCATCCTTATGTAACTTAGATAGCCGTGTCGCATTGATATGACCTAGTCTACAATGCCACAAGAAGGATTCGTTCATTTCTGAACTCTTCCTCTTGTGTGTATTTTGTACATTAAGTACTGTAGTTTGGTTGAGAACGTATATGCCATTATTTAACGATCTTGATCCAATCAACTTTTGATTCAGGAATATGTTCATAACATTATCCTGTACTACAAAATTATATCCTTCTTTGCTCAATAAAGAAACTGATATAAGATTGCATATCAGGGTCAGAATGTAATAGCATTCGTTCAGAACCAATGTATTACCTGTTGGTAACATAAGGTGATATTCGCCAACTGCTTTGGCTGCAACATTTGCACCATTCCCTACTCTTATGGAATGATCACCCTCTCCGAATTCCCTACCTTTACGTAGCCCATGTAACATATTACATATATGAGATACCGATCCGGTATCTAATACTCATGACGTAGAGTGAACTGAGAAACTGTCACGCCCCGCTTCCCAAAGTACGCTAAGATGGGCACGTGACATAACCAACCATGCTACCTGTGGATAGGAAAAATCCTTCCACAGTCACATTACGGCTGTAGAGATATCAAGAACAGGAAAGTAGACTAAATTATCTAGTACATGTCCATGAGCCAGAATAAATGAGTCAAGAAATAATATAGTATGCGGAGGCAAAGGATCAAAAGAACACCTGGAAAGTAAGGATGGATACCAACAGGATCCTTACCGCTCGGTCTAACAGCGGTAAAACTCCTGATCAGTCTGCAACAAAGGTAGAGGATCTGGGCCATGCAAAACCCAGATGTCAGCGCGTCATAATATCAAGCAATAATATATAAACAGGGTAGCAAGACATGCAAGTATGATCATAAAAGGTAAAGCAAGTGTAACAGCAATGTAAATCAGGGCAGTGACAGGTAGTGTGCAGTGAATAATCTAAACTGGTCTATTGGGTTAAATACTCTCAAGTCTTTGAAATCAATTTGATGAATCATCGATGTAACTTAATAGTTTCCCGTGCATACCCGGGACCACGGTCCAGATTCTCGGGCTGAAACCGAGACATGCCGCTAGGCACTAAAACAGGAATATGTACAGATGAATGATGTCAGCAGCATCATCCCAAGGCTGGCCTAGCCTCTAAAACTGATCAGAACAGGTATTGAACTGTTGAGTTACAAGTCAGGTTTCACCATTGATTTCCCCATACCCCCAAGTTATATATGTATGTCAAGTAAGGTATTCAGGAATCAAGAACTAATGCCAACACAGGATCAGGTAAGAGCAGGTTTTTCTGGATAGACAACAGGAACGGTCCGTGAGGACTACATGTCAGGTTTGTTGGCATTAGACACAAGATCAGGTAACAGGTAAAGCCATGGTACATCAGGTCAAGTCGAGTAGTGCATTTAGATGTCATGTCATGTCAAGAGTGTATAGTACCATGTCAGGTCAAGTAATATGCGTAGCAAGTCACGTCAGGGTGTTCAAGATAACATGTGGATGCTCATAAAGCACTAATGTAAACATGGGTAAACAAAATAAGCATGTGTAATAATAGAATCAACAAGCTGGAACTTGTAACATGAAATGCAATCAAGTACAGATTAAAATATGTAGATGCACAGTTATCAGTTTGGGGTTTAAGGAATAGTTTCAACATTACATGAATGTAGTATAGCAATTATGGATGTTAAAAACATGTACTAATAATCTAGAAATGCAATCGAATATAAATCATGCTAGATGTATGCAAACGGTCATCTGTGAGGGTAAAACTATAACGGGTACTATATACTATGTAAGTAAGCACCGTGTGATAACAATATTGGTATGGATGCAGTTTGATGTACTCCAACATGCAATAAGATATGTTTTCCATGACTTAAATCTAAATGGTATAAACGAATGCAACGAAACACTGAAGTGTTATAAAACGAAATATGTGGTACTAGATTTACAGTACAGGTATAATCTATATTCAAATAGTCATAAAAATAATTTAAATAGCATATAGTAATTAAAATAGCATGTGGCAAGTTTCACTTTCCTGGACGGATCAAGGACATGAATACGGAACGTCTCACGTCGGCGGAAAAAGTCGCGACGCGCGCACGGTACACGGAATGAGTCCAAACCACGCACGATGGAATCTCACGTGTCAGGTATCCTCGCTGGGTTGTCGGAATCGTTGTCGGCACGCCGGATCCCGGCAAACGAGAAACAACAGTAAAATATCAATAGGAAAATACGAGTATTGCGAAGAAGAGGAGACTAAGAAGAAGGTCTCACAGTGGCTAAGGGTTCAGGGACTTCAGGGGAGTCGGCAACGGCGACGACGACGAGGGTTGCCGGCGTGTGGGTTTCCCGGCGAAGGGTAGCAATGTGCAGGGGTTCACGGTCGTCGGGATCAAGGTTGCAGGGGATAGCATTGCGATCTGGAGTGGCAGAGGAGAGAAAGGAGATAGGGAACAAGGGGTAGTGACGGCAAGGGATGATCGCCGGCGGTGAGGCAGAGACGAGGAGGGCACAGGCGTGGGTATGGTTTTCTGTAGGTTCTCTGGTGATGGGTTCGTCGGGACAGCAAGTGTGGGTGATGGTGGCGTCGGGGTCGGAGAGTTGTGAGGAGAAAGGTGGTGGTGGTCGGGAAGTGAAGGAGGTCGTCGGCGACGAGGGTTTCCGAGGTTGGGTTGCAGTAGTTGGGGGTTGTGCAGGTTGTTAGTGCGGGCTCGGGAAAGATGAATAACTAGAAGGAGATGAAGAGGAGGAGGAGGTAGTGACGAGATGATGAATGCGAGGGGGTCGGCGGCAAGAGGCGGCGCCATGAGGGGGCTCGGGTTCCTCGCGAAGATGGCGAAGGAAAAATAAAGAAGGAGAAGAGAAGGAAGGTGACAGTATGGGAGAGGCGGTGACAGGATCCAAGAAGGGAATAATGATCGCGAGAGGAGAGAGAGTGGATGCGTGGGGAGAGAGAAAGAGAAGGGAGAGAGAGAGAGAACTGCGGAGGAGGGAGGAGAGAGAAGGAGAAAGAGTAAGAAAGAGAGAGAGAGGGAGATGGTGGGCCTGGTAAAATATGAGGGTTATGATTGGATGAGGGATGTATGAGCATGATATATCAGAGAAGGAAATATTTGGGGAGAGAGAGAGAGAAAGATAGAGATTCGTGGTGGGGCCGGCACAAGAAAGGGAGAGTTTGATTGGCTGAGGAAAAAGAATTGTTTAGGGATAAGATTTTATTTAGAAAGATTTATAGAGATTTAATTGTTAAAATATTTTATATAGTTGCGAGGCAATCTGAGTTGTTAAGATAAATGTTTAATGAGTTAAGGAATTTAAGAATTAATAGAATTTTGGCGGGATACAAAATAACTCTGAAATACGCCCGGGTCGGGTCCAAAATTTTGAATTTGAAATATGAAAATTATTAGCGAGTTCCAAAAATCAAAATAAAGGTTTTAATAACAAAAAATGCATACCCCTAAGAACATACGCACGGACGTGCGCGTAGCCGTCCAAACACGTCCGTTTTACTGAACGGGACGAGAACACGATGCAAGAACGCTACCACAGGGTTCGGGGTATCATGCAGGCCATGAAATATAATTTTAATTTATTTTACATGATTTAAACTGTTATATGCAAAAGATGTGATACAAGAAAAATACCAGTATACTAAATTATGAAATGCACTAGTCCATGTAACAAGTCAAGGTAACCTATAAATGAGAGTTACACAGGTTCAAGCAAGCGGGTCGGGTCGAATGCCCAGTGACCTGTGAAGTACTATTCGCACCCAAACACGCTAAATCAGGATTAGACCATGGATAAGTAAAATACTAAAACTGAATTGGTATGAATGAACTCGGGTGTTACATTATACCCAACTACAAAAGAATTTCGTCCTCGAAATTCCAAGAACAGGATAGGATAAACAAACAAGAAATTTCAAGAATAGATGTGGAAACTTCTGCCGGATTTCATCATCTCGTTCCCAATTTGGTCCTCCATGCGAGCGATTACTCTAAGAAACAAGTACAAGAGGGACAACTTAGTTCATAAAACCTTTTCTCTTCGATCCACAATCGACATCGGTCGCTCCTCAGAAGTCAAATCTTCTCGTACAGTCAGCTCCGAATGATCCAGCACGTGTGTTTCATCTCGAACATACCTACGGAGTTAGGATACGTGAAACACGTCATGAACATTCGCCAAGGGTTGCGGTAATGCCAATCGATACGCCACTTCTCCAACACGCTCCAAAATCTCAAAAGGTCCAATGAATCGAGGACTAAGCTTTCCTCGACTTCCGAAACGAATCACCCCTCTAGTCAGTGATATCTTCAAGAATACTAAATCACCAACAACGAAATCTAGAGGTCTTCTCGATATAACTGCCCAACTCTTTTGTCGGTCTTGCTGCTCTTTCATATAATTCCGGATAGTATAAACCTTCTCAACTGTCTGCACAATCAAATCTGGTCCCAACAATCTTCGTTCACCGACATCGTCCCAACAAACAGGTGAACGACGCTTTCGCCCATACAAAGCTTCAAATGGAGCCATCTGAATAGTTGCTTGGAAACTATTGTTGTAAGAAAAACTCCACTAAGTATAGATGATACTCCCATGAACCCTTGAAGTCCAACATGCAAGCTCTCAACACCTCTTCAAGAGTTTGGATCATTCTCTCCGACTGGCCATCTGTTTGAGGATGGTAAGTTGTGCTAAACTTCAATCAAGTCCCCAAACTTTCCTGTAAGCTCCTCCAAAATGTGGTAAGAAATGGGTGTCACGGTCGGACACGATACTCACCGGCACTCCATGCAATCTTACAATCTCCTGTATGTACCGTTCTACCAAAGCTTCTGTTGATTGACCAACTCAAAATGGTATGAAAGGAGCTGCCTTGGTCAATCGATCAACAATCACCCAAACTGCATTGTTGCCTTTTGGACTCTGCGGTAGAGCTGTCACGAAATCCATGGTTATATGTTCCCACTTCCACTGATCGGAAGTGGTTGCAATAAACCAGCAACCCTTTGATGTTCAACCTTAACTTGCTGACACACCAAGAACTTTTCCACAAAGCGGGAAATCTCCCGCTTCATGCCTTCCCACCAGAAATACTGCCGTAGATCTCGGTACATCTTTGTGCCTCCTGGATGTACCGAATATGCGGAACTGTGCGCCTCCTTCATAACTTCTTCGCGGATGTCTCATTTTGGCACACACAACGACTACCAAATCGTAACGAACCCTCTTCATGAACCAATGAGTCCATTCAAAGTTCAACTTCAACCCGTTCTCGAAACTTCTGCAATCTAGGGTCCTGCAACTGCACTGCTTTAATATCCTCGATCAACGACGACTGTATTTGCAGCTGCATCAACTGTCCCGAAGAATGCGGTAGTACGATCTCCAACTCGAATCTCCGAAAGTCTTCAACAAGTTCTTTCTGTGCAGTCAACATCTGAATTGCTGGCAACCGACTAAGCGTATCCAGTACAACATTAACTTTCCCCGGATGGTACTCAAGATGAAGATCGTAGTCAGCCATCAGCTTCAACCATCTTCGTTGTCTCACAATTAACTCCTTTTAAGCGAACACATACTTTAGGCTTTTGTGATCGGTGAATATTTCGACCCCTTCCGCCCATTAAGTAGTGTCTTCAAATCTTCAAGCGAAAATCCCAGTCGCAAGCTCCAAGTCATGAGTCGGGTAATTCTTCTCATGGGTATTCAGCTGTCTCAACGCGTAAGCTACAACCTTCTCATGCCGTATCAAAATACATCCCAAACCTTTCCCAGATGCGTCGCTGTGAATCACCAATCCTCCGAAACCGTCTGGTACGGTCAAAACAAAAGCGGTCATCAACCCTGCTCCAACGCCTCAAAGACTGACGCACACTTATTTGTCCACACAAATGGTACTTTCTTGTGCGTAAGCTTGGTCAGAGGCTCAGCCAAACGAGCAAAATTTCTTCACGAACCTTCTATAGTATCCTGCAAGTCCAAGAAACTTCTGATCTTTGCAACGTTCTTCGGAATCGGCCGGTCTTGAACTACTGCAATCTTCCCTGGGTAAATGGCGATTCCAAACTCCAGCTACGATATGTCCCAAACTTTACTTCTTCAAGCCAAACTCGCACTTGCTCATCTTTGCATATAATATTTCTTGCTTCCAAGTCTGCAGTGCGATCTTCAAGTGTTATGCATGCTCTTCAATGCTCCTTGAGTAGACCAGAATATCTTCCATGAACATTACTAAAACTAGTCCAAGGATGGTGGGAAGATTCAGTTCATCAAGTCCATCAATATTGCCGGTGTATTCGTTACTCGGAAGGACATCACTAATAATCGTAATGTCCATACTGAGTTCGGAACGTAGTCTTGCAAATATCTTCTGATTTAACTCAGACCTGATGATATCCGAACCGCCAATCCAGCTTCGAGAATACCCTCGCCCCACTAAACTGTTCAAACACCTTTCCAATGCGAGGGATCAGGTACTTGTTCATAATAATCACCCGGTTTAATTCTCCATGCACTTCTCCCTTGTGTCATCCTTCTTCTTTACTAGAAGAACTAGAGCTTCCCCAGTTAAGTTGCTGCGGCGAGACCAATCCTTCTCAAGTAATTCAGCAACCTGCTTCCTGACTTCTTCCAACACCACTGGTGCCATCGGGTAATACGCCTATGAGATTGGCGCTGCACCAGGAATAAGTTTAATCGCAAACTCCATGTCTCATCTCAGCGGTAAACCTGATATGTCTTCACATTTCCATGAAACTCTCCAATATAGCCGGCGCTTCTTCCTTAACCACTGCCATTGACGAAAGAACCTTGTTTGTCGGCCTAGCCCTAACTCGACTGGCCCGACAGAACTGCTTCCTCCAGCAAAACAACTTCCGAATGTCCGGGAAATTGAAGAATCACTTTCCTTCCTTACAATCAATATGAGCATGGAAAGTGCCGCGAAAATCCATTCCCAAGACAACAACAAACAATGGAACGCACTAGGATTGAATAGTCCTAATGCAGGGAAAACAAGAACAAGTAAGATATCGAGATAACTTTATCCGAAGTCAAGATACTGAAAAGGGTTAATCACGGTAAACATGATTCAAGCTGGCGCTAAAACAATAACTGGTAAGCAATGAAACAAGGGAGAAGCAGGGTAATATAACGATCAAGGAATACGAAAGTGAATCAAGACCAGGACTCCAAGTTACCTAAATAGAGTACCGCATTATAAGCATGCTGCAGTTCATGGGCAAAATTACATAACTCCACCCAAGTCGCCCAAGTCCTAGAGATAACAAGGAATCAGGTTTTCGAGTCGATATGCAAAGGAAGTTTGCACATCGTAAAAGATATAATCAGGAAGAACTTGATTCAAAAACGGTAAAACGACAAGGTGGAAGGACATGTTTCCTAAATACGGGTATTCTGATTCGTGTATTGGGTACAATACCCAACTACAAAAGAATAAACCCGATTAACCTATGTCTCTGATACCAAAAGAACCATGTCACGCCCCGCTTCCCAGAGTACGCTAAGATGGGCACGTGACATAGCCAGCCATGCTACCTGTGGATAGGAAAAATCCTTCCACAGTCACATTACGGCTGTAGAGATATCAAGAACAGGAAAGTAGACTAAACTATCTAGTACATGTCCATGAGTCAAGAAATAATATAGTATGCGGAAGCAAAGGATCAAAAGAACACCTGGAAAGTAAGGCTGGATACCAACAGGATCCTTACCGCTCGGTCTAACAGCGGCAAAACTCCTGATCAGTCTGCAACAAAGGTAGAGGATCTGGGCCATGCAAAACCCAGACGTCAGCGCGTCATAATATCAAGCAATAATATATAAACAGGGTAGCAAGACATGCAAGTATGATCATAAAAGGTAAAGCAAGTGTAACAGCAATGTAAATCAGGGCAGTGACAGGTAGTGTGCAGTGAGTAATCTAAACTGGTCTATTGGGTTAAATACTCTCAAGTCTTTGAAATCAATTTGATGAATCATCGATGTAACTCAATAGTATCCTGTGCATACCCGGGACCACGGTCCAGATTCTCGGGCTGAAACCGAGACATGCCGCTAGGCACTAAAACAGGAATATGTACAGATGAATGATGTCAGCAGCATCATCCCAAGACTGGCCTAGCCTCTAAAACTGATTAGAACAGGTATTGAACTGTTGAGTTACAAGTCAGGTTTCACCATTGATTTCCCTATACCCCCAAGTTATATGTGTATGTCAAGTCAGGTATTCAGGAATCAAGAACTAATGCCAACACAGGATCAGATAAGAGCAGGTTTGTCTGGATAGACAACAGGAACGGTCCGTGAGGACTACATGTCAGGTTTGTTGGCATTAGACACAAGATCAGGTAACAGGTAAAGCCATGGTACATCAGGTCAAGTCGAGTAGTGCATTTAGATGTCATGTCATGTCAAGAGTGTATAGTACCATGTCAGGTCAAGTAATATGCGTAGCAAGTCACGTCAGGGTGTTCAAGATAACATGTGGATGCTCATAAAGCACTAATGTAAACATGGGTAAACAAAATAAGCATGTGTAATAATAGAATCAACAAGCTGGAACTTGTAACATGAAATGCAATCAAGTACAGATTAAAATATGTAGATGCACAATTATCAGTTTGGGGTTTAAGGAATAGTTTCAACATTACATGAATGTAGTATAGCAATTATGGATGTTAAAAACATGTACTAATAATCTAGAAATGCAATCGAATATAAATCATGCTAGATGTATGCAAACGGTCATCTGTGAGGGTAAAACTATAACGGGTACTATATACTATGTAAGTAAGCACCGTGTGATAACAATATCGGTATGGATGCAGTTTGATGTACTCCAACATGCA
This sequence comes from Agapanthus africanus, assembly GCA_030015575.1. Taxonomy (NCBI): domain Eukaryota; kingdom Viridiplantae; phylum Streptophyta; class Magnoliopsida; order Asparagales; family Amaryllidaceae; genus Agapanthus; species Agapanthus africanus. Next base: position 544,297,549 of record JASDDO010000014.1, on the reverse strand, counting down.
ATAAGATATGTTTTCCATGACTTAAATCTAAATGGTATAAACGAATGCAACGAAACACTGAAGTGTTATAAAACGAAACATGTGGTACTAGATTTACAGTACAGGTATAATCTATATTCAAATAGTCATAAAAATAATTTAAATAGCATATAGTAATTAAAATAGCATGTGGCAAGTTTCACTTACCTGGACGGATCAAGGACATGAATACGGAACGTCTCACGTCGGCGGAAAACGTCGCGACGCACGCACGGTACACGGAATGAGTCCAAACCACGCACGATGGAATCTCACGTGTCAGGTATCCTCGCTGGGTTGTCGGAATCGTTGTCGGCACGCCGGATCCCGGCAAACAAGAAACAACAGTAAAATATCAATAGGAAAATACGAGTATTGCGAAGAAGAGGAGACTAAGAAGAAGGTCTCACAGTGGCTAAGGGTTCAGGGACTTCAGGGGAGTCGGCAACGGCGACGACGACGAGGGTTGCCGGCGTGTGGGTTTCCCGGCGAAGGGTAGCAGTGTGCAGGGGTTCACGGTCGTCGGGATCAAGGTTGCAGTGGATAGCATTGCGATCTGGAGTGGCAGAGGAGAGAAAGGAGATAGGGAACAAGGGGTATTGACGGCAAGGGATGATCGCCGGTGGCGAGGCAGAGACGAGGAGGGCACAGGCATGGGTATGGTTTTCTGTAGGTTCTCTGGTGATGGGTTCGTCGGGGCTGCAAGTGTGGGTGATGGTGGCGTCGGGGTCGGAGAGATGTGAGGAGAAAGGTGGTGGTGGTCGGGAAGTGAAGGAGGTCGTCGGCGACGAGGGTTCCCAAGGTTGGGTTGCAGTAGTTGGGGGGTTGTGCAGGTTGTTGGTGCGGGCTCGGGAAGGATGAATAACTAGAAGGAGATGAAGAGGAGGAGGAGGTAGTGACGAGATGATGGATGCGAGGGGGTCGGCAGCAAGAGGCGGCGCCACGAGGGGGCTCGGGTTCCTCGCGAAGATGGCGAAGGAAAAATAAAGAAGGAGAAGAGAAGGAAGGTGATAGTAGGGGAGAGGCGGTGACGGGATCCAAGAAGGGAATAGTGATCGCGAGAGGAGAGAGAGTGGATGCAAGGGGAGAGAGAAAGAGAAGGGAGAGAGAGAGAGAACTGCGGAGGAGGGAGGAGAGAGAAGGAGAAAGAGAAAGAAAGAGAGAGAGAGGGGGAGATGGTGGACGTGGTAAAATATGAGGGTTGTGATTGGATGAGGGATGTATGAGCATGATATATCAGAGAAGGAAATATTTGGGGAGAGAGAGAGAAAGAGAAAAGCGAGAGAGAGAGAGAGAGATTCGTGGTGGGGCCGGTACAAGAAAGGGAGAGTTTGATTGGCTGAGGAAAAAGAATTGTTTAGCGATAAGATTTTATTTAGAAAGATTTATAGAGATTTAATTGTTAAAAGGAGGTTGAACTTTCCGAACTTCTGAACATGTTGAAGAGTGCTAAGGGCACCCTACAGAAAGGTAGGGAGACATCCACTTTGTTTGTAGGAGGATCTTCCTTTTCTAGGTCCAGGGCGAAAGACAAGGGAAAGAAGAAGAAAGCCCCCGCCAAACCAAGAGGCGGTGTCAGTAAAGTGGATATGAAGGGAAAGGGAAAGGCAACAAAGGTAGCGGGAAAGCTGGTGGGAAAGGAAGAATGCTTCTACTGTCATAAAAGTGGACACTGGAAACAGGATTGCAAGGCTTGGAAGGCCAGAACCCAGGATCTGAAGCAAGTTGCGGCTTCAGCTTCAGGTGTGTATGTTATTGAAAACTGTCTATCAATAAACTCTACTTCCTGGGTATTGGATACCGGATCAGGATCTCATATCTGTAATTCTTTGCAGGCGTTGAGAAAGCATATGGTTTTGAAGGCAGGTGATATGACCCTCAAAGTTGCAAACGGAGCTAGCATGGATGCTGAGGCCGTGGGGGACTATCACCTGGGATTGTCAGATGGACAATTTTTGGTTTTGCGTAGTTGTTATTTTGTACCAAATGCAACCTGTAATATCATTTCTATATCTTTATTGTCTAAAGAAGGTTATGAATTTGCATTTGTAAGTAATGTAGTGAACATTCACCTTAATCAAGTTATGATTGGGTTAGGTACATTAAACAACAGTATATACGTATTAAACCAACCACAGATTTTCAATGTCCAGAATACACACAAAAGAAAGTCTCCAGAAATCAATAAAACTTTCTTATGGCATTGTAGACTGGGTCACATCAATGAGAGAAGGTTGACGAAGTCACATACAGAAGGATATTTAGATCCGTTCGAATATCAATCGTATGCAACTTGTCAATCCTGTCTCAAAGGAAAGATGACAAAGACTCCGTTCACTGGACACGGAGTAAGAGCGAGCGAGCTCTTGGGACTCGTACACAGCGACGTGTGCGGTCCAATGTCTACGCATGCACGAAGCGGTTATTCTTACTTCATTACTTTTATGGATGACTTTTCAAGGTACGGATATGTCTTCTTAATGAAACATAAATCCGAGGCTTTTGAAAAATTCCAGGAATACAAGAATGAAGTAGAAAAACAAACTGGCAAAAGTATCAAAGCACGGAGATCTGATCGAGGTGGTGAATACTTGAGTGCCGAGTTCCTGGGTTACTTAAAAGAGAATGAAATTCTCTCTCAGCTTACTCCTCCATACACTCCGCAACATAACGGTATATCGGAGAGACGGAACCGAACACTATTAGATATGGTACGTTCCATGATGAGTAACGCTGAGTTGCCGCGATCGTTCTTGGGATATGCGCTAGAATCAGCTGCATACCTTTTGAACCGAGTTCCAACTAAGACTGTGCCTACTACACCATATCAGATGTGGTGTGGGGAGAGACCCTGTCTTAATCACATTAAGACATGGGGATGTCCAGCTTTTGTAAAAAAGCAGCATGCGAACAAGATCGAGGCACGCTCAGTACAGTGTAAGTTTGTGGGATATCCAAAGAACTCCAAGAGATATTTCTTCTATTGCGAAGAGGAATAAAAGGTTTTTGTTTCTCGCCATGCCCACTTTCTAAAACACCAGTTCTTGGAAAAGGAAATTAGTAGGAGCGCAATAGAACTGGAAGAAATTCCAGAACCACGAGCTATTACTGAAAGCTTAGTAGAACCAGAGGGTTCGAAAGATCAGGACATTCCCACGCCACTCCGCAGGAGTAGTAGGCAGTCTCATCCGCCCGAGAGATACTACGGTTTTCTCATAGACGGGGATTGAGAGGATTGCATCATAGATTGTGATGAGCCTACTAGCTTCCAGCAAGCCATTCAGAGCGTTGACTCGGTAAAATGGCTGGATGCAATGCGGACCGAAATGGAGTCCATGTACACCAACAAAGTATGGACGTTGGACATTGCTCCAGATGGGGTAAAACCCGTAGGATGCAAGTGGATCTTCAAAAGGAAGATTGGTGTAGATGGACAGGTTGAGACCTATAAAGCTAGACTGGTTGCAAAGGGTTTTCGTCAGCGACCTGGTTTGGACTATGACGAAACCTTTTCTCCAGTAGCTATGCTGAAATCCATTCGGATCCTTCTTGCCATTGCTGCCTTCCACGATTATGAGATTTGGCAGATGGACGTAAAGACCGCTTTTCTAAATGGAAATTTAGAGGAGTGTGTCTATATGGACCAGCCAGAGGGTTTCATTCAAAGTGGGAGCAGTGGAAAGGTGTGCAAGTTGCTTAAGTCCATTTATGGACTAAAGCAGGCATCGCGGAGTTGGAACATCTGTTTTGATGAGACGGTCAAGGAATTTGGCTTTATGAAAAATCCAGATGAACCATGCATCTATTGTAGATTTGTAGCGAGAACTGTAGTATTCCTCGTTTTATACGTGGATGACATTCTCTTAATAGGAAATGACATTCCTATGCTACAATCTGTCAAAGGGTTCTTGTCACAAAGGTTCTCCATGAAAGACCTGGGTGATGCCTCATACATTCTGGGGATCCGGATCTACCGTGACAGATCCAAGAGGATTTTAGGAGTCTCACAGTCCAGGTACATCGACACCATACTGAAAAGATTCAGTATGGAATATTCCAAGCGCGGTAATCTACCGGCTTGTCACGGGATCACCCTCTCCAAAGAGATGTCTCCCAAGACTGATTTGGAGAAGGATCGCATGTCTATTATACCCTATGCTTCTGCGGTAGGCTCTATAATGTATGCGATGTTGTGTACCATACCAGATGTGGCTTATGCACTGAGTGTGGTAAGCAGGTATCAGTCAAACCCTGGGGAGAAACATTGGATAGCGGTAAAGAACATTCTCAAGTACCTGAGAAGGACTAAGGAGATGTTCTTGGTGTATGGCGGAAAAGACCTCCAGATTGAGGCCTTTACTGACTCCAGCTTCCAGAGTGACAAGGATGATTCCAAGTCCATGTCGGGTTTTGTATTTACCCTCAATGGAGGGGCGGTGTGTTGGAAGAGTTCCAAATAGGAAACCGTTGCTGACTCGACTATGGAAGCGGAATACATCGCTGCATCTGATGCCGCAAAAGAAGTTGTCTGGATGAGGAAGTTCTTGAAAAAACTTCAGGTGGTTCCGTCCATTGTTGATCCAATACCTCTGTATTGCGACAACAACGGTGCTATAGGTTTAGCGAAGGAACCCAGGTCCCATCAGAAATCCAGACACATCTTGAGGCAGTATCACCTGATCAGGGAGATCGTGGATCGCCAGGAGATCGTGGTTCGGAGGGTTGCTTCAGAAGATAACACTGCAGATCCATTCACGAAGGCCTTACCCCAGACTCAGTTCGAGCGGCTGATCGAGATGATAGGTCTTCGATACGCCAGTACATGGCCTTAGTGTAAGTGGGAGATTGTTAGTGTATATGCCCTAGAGGCCATTACTGTATCATACTAGTATGTATATTACTTGATGGAAGCTTGGGATATTCACAGTTGTATATACAATCTTGCTCGAAATGGTAGTATGCTACTTGGTTTGTCTCTGCTTTAATGTGTACATGTGTTTCTTTTATTGTATCACCTATACGCATTAGTGGAGCCCTTAGGATCTTTGCTTGATTACCAGCGTTGTGATGGCGCTCACACTCGTGGAGGCTGGGTAATCCATAAGCACATCCTTATACAGGTCCCTAGTCGTAGGACTATCGAGACAGGGCATCGATACTCAGGAGTAGACTAGCGTATGCGCTTCTCATCCCAGCGTGGGAGACGGTCTGTCCCAAAGCCGTCAGTACGTCGTACTTGAGATAGTATGTGGGTGCTCGTTAAGTTACGAGTACACTGGACAGGACTCGTCGGGAACTGCTGGTTGGTATTATACCTATCGTCAGTTATCAGTTCCCAGGTGACATGAGTACAGCTTAGTCCGCTGACTTGACACTGTCACTTCGCCTCGAGTGTGTTCCCACTGTACTTTGATTACTACCCTACCACGGCTCAAAGGAGTCGTGCAAACAGGTAGTAGTTGGGTGCAGTCCCAAGGCACTTGGAGGCAGTGACGGTTAGACAGAATTCGTCTCTCCCGGTATTGGGGGTTGACATCGCGCTGTGTCTAGGAGAGCCATTACACAAGTAGTCCCTGGCCAGGGCAAGAGAGATATACTGGTAGGTTTCCAGTATTATCTCAGGGTGTTCTGGGCTACACTCCGACACGACTTGTACCGCTATTAGGGGACTGATGTTTAACGCCCCCTAGGCCCGCCATGCGATGTATCAGACGAACAGACCAGACTGTACGGAGACAGACACATTCAGGCTCAGTAGGAGTTCAGATGGGTTCACCTCGTCAGTCTTCTTATCGGCATCTACCTGGGGACCGTTACGTACAGCTAGTGCCGCTTGAATCTGTGGTTAAACCCACTGCCAGCGTAGTGTCGAGTCTTTAGAGTCCCACACAGAGGGTTATTCGCCTTTAGGCAAAATGAGTAGAGGTCGCATGGTTTTGCGACAGGGTTCGTTCACATCCGTGCACTTGTGCACGTTTGCTGTCCGGACAGCTTATACTAGCGGGCTTTGGTTTAAGCCAGATCCTAGTATATGATTTGGGATTGGTTTTATCTCATTGTATTCGTGTTCCTCGGATCACGAATACGGGTGCGTATGCACAGTTGACTGAGACAGAGGGAGAGGACTTTGATTAGGGTTGATGACTATTGTCATTTTCATAACCCTAATGCTTATGTGTGTATTATGAATAATTGATATTAGTTAAATATAATTGTGCATGGTTAGGGTTGTTGACCATTTGACCATACTTGACTTGTTGACTTGGGTTGACATGTTGACCATCATCATTCCATATGAAAGATGCTCTTTGATCCTTGCAATTTGCATTTAATGTGAAATGATAATGATCAAGTCTTGATTAACCATGACAATTATCTAGCTAATTATCTAATTTCATAATTCACCCATATTAGAGAGAATGGTTCATTATTCTTATTCATTCTATCATATAGATTCTCTCTCCTCCTCTTCCTCTCTCTCAAGCTCTCCCCTCTCATGAGTTGAGAAACACATGAGCTTGAGATAAACATCTCTAAAGTAATCTCTACTCTCATCTAATATTCTAGGATTAGCACTTCTAGCATCTTAGTTACTTCTACTTTGAAGTTGAAGCCAAAGGTTGAGGCTCTCGGGTGGATCCTTCTTCGACTAGAGAAGGCGACAAGGTGATCTCTTTCTTCCACTCCAAGGAGCAAGGAGAGAAGGACATAAAGCCCAAGGTATAACCTTTCTTCCATGTAGCTAATACTAGTTAGCTTGTAGTTAGTTTTTGTTTAGCAAAGATCCTCTTTTTGATAGTCCATGTTGCCTAGTACCTTAAAAATCCGATTTTTATACCGTTTCCGCCTCCCCGTAAGCACCGGGGTGGGCAACGTGGACTTACAGTGGTATCAGAGCCTAACTAAACATAAACTAGCTAGTTAGTAAAGTGTATAGAAGTTCGATCGGTAAAAATCGCAAAACCGAAATTTCAAAAACCTATTTTCTGCCGATTTTTAAATCTGCTCTAAAAATAATAAATCACACCTTAAAAATCGGCTCAGGGTTTTTACAGTACACACAAGAAAAACGAACCAGCGAACCGACCAACCGACCGCGGTTCCACGGCCGAGTTGACTCGGCCGCGGCTCGTTTCTCTTGCAGTGTTCTTATTTCTTGGTTTTGGGATTTTTAAGATATTTTATTTCTGCCCAGATTTTCCAGAATAGAAATTTGTATTTGGGGTGGCTATAAATCCGTATTTTTGATCGAACTTCACTATACTTTGACTATTGGGTTATATCTGTGATGTTTATATGTATTTAACGTCTGCTAATCGCTATACGTCGATTAGTGGGGATTATACAGATCTGTGATCTGTAATGCTTATTGGTTTGTGCATATGAACTCGGTGGATTGTCGCGGATGAATAGCCGGGGTGGATGTGAGATGAGAGTTTTTTTTTCTTTCATTCATGTAATATGTAAATTAATGTAATATTATTTATTTGGCCGCACAACCGGGTCGGGGTTATAGCCGTCATTGTATAATTTCTTTTTACTGTTTTTGCTCCTAGGATAGACCCATGGTGGGGTGCACAAACTACCGGGTATCTCGAAGTGCCGAGTGGCCTACTCACGTCGTTGAGGGAGGTTGCTTCGCTTCGGATACTTGGCAGGTAGTTTGCCGCACCCGTAGGGGTCTTGGGTGGGGTATTTGCTATTCATCGCGACCGTGTAATCCGCTTTTCGTTGCAGGCTCGAACGAATCGCAGATTCCTAGTATATCCAAAGTGTTCATCTGTGATCTGGATTGACTATCATTGCTATATATTTATATATGATAACTATTTAGGTGTTGCTTATGTTTTGCATCCGCGCTAGTCCAGCCCCCGCTCTGTCGTTAGTTAAGTAACCTAACGGGTGATGATGGGGCCTCGTGGCGAATGCGGATGGCATAAGCGTACACCATATTTTGGTTGTTTTCTGCAATGGTAGGATTAAAAGATGGGACGCATTAAAATTAATGCAAGAAAATAAACCAAGTAAAAGTCGATTGGAACACTTTGAAAACCACTCGGTTCTTTTCAAAACTAAACTTTTAAATGCGGAGCTTGAACCACTCCTTTTAAAAGCTATCTCGTTCCATCGATTATATCAAGTTCACTACGTTCACGGTTTCGCCAAAACCATTCGTAGCCCTCCGTCATTCCACATGAATGGTCAAAAATTATTCAAGCTATGTATGTTGGCCAAAGTCAAGGCATAGTGATTGGTAGCTATTGGGTATTCATGTGCAGCATAGGTAGATGCGTTGGTTTGGGACAATCGTGCTACCATTTTGGCCAAAGTCAAGGATAGGTACGGGTGGGTCCAAATTAACCAAGAGAATGACGGGTAGAACTTGACATGTGACTTATGATATTTTGGCCAAAGTCAAGGTCATAAGAGCATGGGGCAAAAATCCACATCGGGAGTTTCATAAGTACTGAAACTTGCTAGCGCTGCATACCATTTGGAGTGTGATGATTCTGGTAGAATTCCTTCGGTTTTATCACGCGATGATATTTGGATCCCGATCCTACTGTGAGTATATGCTACTCCTCGGGAAATCTCTCACTTAACGATCAATGCTATAAACCTAGTAGGTGTCTAGAAAGGTGTTAGCGGGGCTACGCCCACAGGGAAAAGAGGTTACTTAATTAAGGAACTTCGCGAAAGCGTTGGAAAACCTCCCTCGAAGTACCGACACTAGCCTGGCTGAACGGTTAAGCAAGTATTGTACGGTGAGTTTGATCCCGACTAATTCTTCCTTTATGGTTTGAGGAGGGATTCGAGAGACAGTGGGAGCCATCCTGTTTAGACAAACTAAAAACCACTCTAAACTTGCAAGAGCATCATGCTAAAGTGTTTCTTTTCTCTCTCCTAATTGCAGCGACCATTCAACATGACCGGACTTAAGTTATTACTAGATAAAAACATACTGACAGGGCCAAACTACAAAGATTGGCTCAGGAATGTCAAGATGGAAATCACTTACGACAAGTTGGGGTATGTCCTTACCACCAAAGCTCTCCCGTCCCAGGTCCCACCTCCAGCGTCGCGGATGTAGAAATCCGTAAGACATGGGAGATTGATTGCGCGAAGGCCAAATGCCTCGTGCTTGCCTCTATGGACAACGAACATCAGAAGAGGCACGAGAATATGGACCTCGAGTCCATATTTCTCCATACAAAAGATCTGTATGGAGAGCAGTCTCGTATCGCAAGATACGAAGTGTCGAAGAAGCTATTTTCGGCAAGATTGGCCATCGGATCATCGGTAGCGGAACACGTGCTTAAGATGATTGGCTACATAGAGGAGCTCGCGGACCTTGGGACCACGTTGGAGAATGAACTCTACACTGACTTGATTCTCCAGTCCCTTCCTTCCACTTACACCCAGTTTATCCTTAACTTCAACAAGCAAGGAAAGGAGGTTGAACTTCCCGAACATCTGAACATGTTGAGGAGTACTGAGGGCACCCTACAGAAAAGTAAGGAGACATCCACTTTGTTTGTAGGAGGATCTTCCTCTTCTAGGTCCAGGGCGAAAGCCAAGGGAAAGAAGAAGAAAGCCCCCGCCAAACCAAGAGGCGGTGTCAGTAAAGTGGATACGAAGGGAAAGGGAAAGGCAACAAAGGTAGCAGGAAAGCTGGTGGGAAAGGAAGAATGCTTCTACTGTCACAAAAGTGGACACTGGAAACAGGATTTCAAGGCTTGGAGGGCCAGAACCCAGGATCTGAAGCAAGTTGCGGCTTCAGCTTCAGGTGTGTATGTTATTGAAAATTGTCTATCAATAAACTCTACTTCCTGGGTATTGGATACCGGATCAGGATCTCATATCTGTAATTCTTTGCAGGCATTGAGAAAGCGTAGGGTTTTGAAGGCAGGTGATATGACCCTCAGAGTTGCAAACGGAGCTAGCATGGATGCTGAGGCCGTGGGGGACTATCACCTGGGATTGTCAGATGGACACTTTTTGGTTTTGCGTAGTTGTTATTTTGTACCAAATGCAACCTGTAATATCATTTCTATATTTTTATTGTCTAAAGAAGGTTATGAATTTGCATTTGTAAGTAATGTAGTGAACATTCACCTTAATCAAGTTTTGATTGGGTCAGGTACATTAAACAACGGTATATACGTATTAAACCAACCACAGATTTTCAATGTCCAGAATACACACAAAAGAAAGTCTCCAGAAATCAATAAAACTTTCTTATGGCATTGTAGACTGGGTCACATCAATGAAAGAAGGTTGACGAAGTTACATACAGAAGGATATTTGGATCCGTTCGAATATCAATCGTATGCAACTTGTCAATCCTGTCTCAAAGGAAAGATGGCAAAGACTCCGTTCACTGGACACGGAGTAAGAGCGAGCGAGCTCTTGGGACTCGTACACAGCGACGTGTGCGGTCCAATGTCTACGCATGCACGAAGCGGTTATTCTTACTTCATTACTTTTACGGATGACTTTTCAAGGTACGGATATGTCTTCTTAATGAAACATAAATCCGAGGCTTTTGAAAAATTCCAGGAATACAAGAATGAAGTAGAAAAACAAACAGGCAAAAATATCAAAGCACTGAGATCTGATCGAGGTGGTGAATACTTGAGTGCCGAGTTCCTGGGTTACTTAAAAGAGAATAGAATTCTCTCTCAGCTTACTCCTCCATACACTCCGCAACATAACGGTGTATCGGAGAGACGGAACTGAACCCTATTGGATATGGTACGGTCCATGATGAGTAACGCTGAGTTGCCGCGATCGTTCTGGGGATATACGCTAGAATCAGCTGCATACCTTTTGAACCGAGTTCCAACTAAGACTGTGCCTACTACACCATATCAGATGTGGTGTGGGGAGAGACCCTATCTTTATCACATTAAGACATGGGGATGTCCAGCTTTTGTAAAAAAGCAGCATGCGGACAAGCTCGAGGCACGCTCAGTACAGTGCAAGTTTATGGGATATCCAAAGAACTCCAAGGGATATTTCTTCTATTGCGAAGAGGAACAAAAGGTTTTTGTTTCACGCCATGCCCACTTTCTAGAACACCAGTTCTTGGAAAAGGAAATTAGTGGGAGCGCAATAGAACTGGAAGAAATTCCAGAACCATGAGCAATACGGAAAGCTTAGTAGAACAGAGGGTTCGAAAGATCAGGACATTCCCACGCCACTCCGCAGGAGTAGCAGGCAGTCTCATCCGCCCGAGAGATACTACGGTTTTCTCATAGACGGGGATAGAGAGGATTGCATCATAGATTGTGATGAGCTTACTAGCTTCCAGCAAGCCATTCAGAGCGTTGACTCGGTAAAATGGCTGGATGCAATGAGGACCAAAATGGAGTCCATGTACACCAACAAAGTATGGACGTTGGACATTGCTCCAGATGGGGTAAAACCCGTAGGATGCAAGTGGATCTTCAAAAGGAAGATTGGTGTAGATGGACAGGTTGGGACCTATAAAGCTAGACTGGTTGCAAAGGGTTTTCGTCAGTGACCTGGTTTGGACTATGACGAAACCTTTTCTCCAGTAGCTATGCTGAAATCCATTCGGATCCTTCTTGCCATTGCTGCCTTCCACGATTATGAGATTTGGCACATGGACGTAAAGACCGCTTTTCTAAATGGAAATTTAGACGAGTGTGTCTATATGGACCAGCCAGAGGGTTTCATTCAAAGTGTGAGCAGCGGAAAGGTGTGCAAGTTGCTTAAGTCCATTTATGGACTAAAGCCGGCATCGCGGAGTTGGAACATCTGTTTTAATGAGACGGTCAAGGAATTTGGCTTTATGAAAAATCCAGATGAACCATGCATCTATTGTAGATTTGTAGCGAGAACTGTAGTATTCCTCGTTTTATACGTGGATGACATTCTCTTAATAGGAAATGACATTCCTATGCTACAATCTGTCAAAGGGTTCTTGTCACAAAGGTTCTCCATGAAAGACCTGGGTGATGCCTCATACATTCTGGGGATCCGGATCTACCGAGACAGATCCAAGAGGATTTTAGGACTCTCACAGTCCAGGTACATCGACACCATACTGAAAAGATTCAGTATGGAATATTCCAAGCGCGGTAATCTACCGGCTTGTCACGGGATCACCCTCTCCAAAGAGATGTCTCCCAAGACTGATTTGGAGAGGGATCGCATGTCTATTATACCCTACGCTTCTGCGGTAGGCTTTATAATGTATGCGATGTTGTGTACCAGACCAGATGTGGCTTATGCACTGAGTGTGGTAAGAAGGTATCAGTCAAACCCTAGGGAGAAAAATTGGATAGCGGTAAAGAACATTCTCAAGTACCTGAGAAGGTCTAAGGAGATTTTCTTGGTGTATGGCGGAAAAGACCTCCAGATTGAGGCCTTTGCTGACTCCAGCTTCCAGAGTGACAAGGATGATTCCAAGTCCATGTCGGGTTTTGTCTTTACCCTCAATGGAGGGGCGGTGTGTTGGAAGAGTTCCAAACAGGAAACCGTTGCTGACTCGACTATGGAAGCGGAATACATCGCTGCATCTGATGCCGCAAAAGAAGCTGTCTGGATGAGGAAGTTCTTGAAAGAACTTCAGGTGGTTCCGTCCATTGTTGATCCAATACCTCTGTATTGCAACAACAACGGGGCTATAGCTTTAGCGAAGGAACCCAGGTCCCATCAGAAATCCAGACACATCTTGAGGCGGTATCACCTGATCAGGGAGATCGTGGATCGCCAGGAGATCAAGGTTCGGAGGGTTGCTTCAGAAGATAACACTACAGATCCATTCACGAAGGCCTTACCCCAGACTCAATTCGAGCGGCTGATCGAGATGATAGGTCTTCGATACGCCACTACATGGCCTTAGTGCAAGTGGGAGATTTTTAGTGTATATGCCCTAGAGGCCATTACTGTATCATACTAGTATGTATATTACTTGATGGAAGCTTGGGATATTCACAGTTGTATATACAATCTTGCTCGAAACGGTAGTATGCTACTTGGTTTGTCTCTGCTTTAATGTGTACATGTGTTTCTTTTATTGTATTACATATACGCATTAGTGGAGCCCTTAGGATCTTTGCTTGATTACCAGTGTTGTGATGGCGCTCACACTCGTGGGGGCTGGGTAATCCATAAGCACATCCTTATACAGGTCCCTAGTCGTAGGACTATCGAGACAGGGCATCGATACTCCGGAGTAGACTAGCTTATGCGCATCTCATCCCAGCGTGGGAGACGGTCTGTCCCACAGCCGTCAGTACGTCGTACTTGAGATAGTATGCGGGTGCTCGTTAGGTTATGAGTACACTGGACAGGACTCGTCGAGAACTGCTGGTTGGTATTATACCTATCGTCAGTTATCAGTTCCCGGGTGACATGAGTACAGCTTAGTCCGCTGACTTGACACTGTCACTTCGCCTCCAGTGTGTTCCCACTGTACTTTAATTACTACCCTACCACGGCTCAAAGGAGTCGTGCAAACAGGTAGTAGTTGGGTGCAGTCCCGAAGCACTTGGAGGCAGTGACGGTTAGACAGAATTCGTCTCTCCCGGTATTGGGGGTTGACATCGCGCTGTGTCTAGGAGAGCCATTACACAAGTAGTCCCTGGCCAGGGCAAGAGAGATATACTGGTAGGTTTCCAGTATTATCTCACGGTGTTCTGGGCTACACTCCGACACGACTTGTACCGCTATTAGGGGACTGACGTTTACCACCCCCTAGGCCCGCCATGCGATGTATCAGACGAACAGACCAGACTGTACGGAGACTGACACATTCAGGCTCAGTAGGAGTTCAGATGGGTTCACCTCGTCAGTCTTCTTATCGGCATCTACCTGGGGACCGTTACGTACAGCTAGTGCCGCTTGCGGTCTGCGGTTAAACCCACTGCCGGCGTAGTGTCGAGTCTTTAGAGTCCCACACAGAGGGTTATTCGCCTTTAGGAAAAATGAGTAGAGGTCGCATGGTTTTGCGACAGGGTTCGTTCACATCCGTGCAGTTGTGCACGTTTGCTGTCCGGACAGCTTTTACTAGCGGGCTTTGGTTTAAGCCAGATCCTAGTATATGATTTGGGATTGGTTTTAACTCATTGTATTCGTGTTCCTCGGATCACGAATACGGGTGCGTATGCACAGTTGACTGAGACAGAGGGAGAGGACTTTGATTAGGGTTGATGACTATTGTCATTTTCATAACCCTAATGCTTATGTGTGTATTATGAATAATTGATATTAGTTAAATATAATTGTGCATGGTTAGGGTTGTTGACCATTTGACCATACTTGACTTGTTGACTTGGGTGGACATGTTGACCATCATCATTCCATATGAAAGATGCTCTTTGATCCTTGCAATTTACATTTAATGTGAAATGATAATGGTCAAGTCTTGATTAACCATGACAATTATCTAGCTAATTATCTAATTTCATAATTCACCCATATTAGAGAGAATGGTTCATTATTCTTATTCATTCTATCATATAGATTCTCTCTCCTCCTCTTCCTCTCTCTCAAGCTCTCCCCTCTCATGAGTTGAGAAACACATGAGCTTGAGATAAACCTCTCTGAAGTAATCTCTACTCTCATCTAAGGTTCTAGGATTAGCACTTCTAGCATCTTAGTTACTTCTAGCTTGAAGTTGAAGCCAAAGGTTGAGGCTCTCGGGTGGATCCTTCTTCGACTAGAGAAGGCGACAAGGTGATCTCTTTCTTCCACTCTAAGGAGCAAGGAGAGAAGGACATAAAGCCCAAGGTATAACCTTTCTTCCATGTAGCTAATATTAGTTAGCTTGTAGTTAGTTTTTGTTTAGCAAAGATCCTCCTTTTGATAGTCCATGTTGCCTAGTACCTTAAAAATCCGATTTTTATACCGTTTTCGCCTCCCCGTAAGCACCGGGGTGGGCAACATGGACTTACAGTAACAAGTCAAGGTAACCTATAAATGAGAGTTACACAGGTTCAAGCAAGCGGGTCGGGTCGAATGCCCAGTGACCCGTGAAGTACTATTCGCACCCAAACACGCTAAATTAGGATTAGGCCATGGATAAGTAAAATACTGAAACTGAATTGGTATAAATGAACTCGGGTGTTACAGAAATAGTTCTCGATAACTAACACACCCGAAGAAGATGCATCAGCATGCTTGTTCTTCATTTGGGTGGCGTGAGAATCCAGATGTTGTCCTATTCCCTGCTCGGACTTATAACAATTATAGGTGGGAGCGGGACCAATGTTCCCCTGCTTAGTATAACAAGCGGGTTCGGTCAATACATCCATATTATTATCTTGATTAAGGCCTGATATGGTCGCTACCTGGAGAGAGATAGAATAAAACACTTTAGCGTATGCTCTTGCAAGATTAGATTGGTTATTATCTTATCTAATAAGGATGGCTCCCACTACTTTTTATCAAATCTTCCTTAAAACCCTAAAAGGTAAGATTAGCCGGGATTAATTACACTTTACAAGTTCTCCAATCTTTCAGTCAGGCCAGTGTTGGTACTTTGAGGGAGGTTCCCCATGCTTTCACACGGACCTAATTAAAATAAACCCCGTTTTCCCAGAGGCATAACCCCATAAACACCTTTCTAGACACCTACTTGATCGGCTAATTGTCATGTGTAAAACTATCCCACGAGTAACTCTTACTCGCAGTGGGTATCAGGATCCAACTATCTCATAGGAGGTATGCAATCTCATTGCAAATTTCAACACTTGAAATTCCCGATAATGATTTTGCTCCTAGCAACTTATGACCTTAACATAGTCAACAAATCATAATTGCTAGCCAAGTTCAACCCGTTATTTCCTGATTGAATTAAACCCACCTGCACGACCCTTAACATAGTCAATAAAGTCGTACAACTACCCTAATCCAATCACATCTCATGTTTTAGCAGATAAGCACTAATTAGCTACCGCACACTACGCCTTAACATAGTCAACAAACGCAGCACGAATACTAAGTAGTACTTATCTGAAATGACGGAGGGCTACGCAGGTTTTTCTGAAAACCATGAGCGTAATTAACTTGATATCGTTGTAGAAACAAGTGATTTTGAAAAGGAGTGTTTTTTAGGCTTTTCTAGTTTCGCTAAAGAGGTCACTCCCGGTGAAGGGATTTCGTCTCTTTCCTTATCGAATAAGGTGCAGGATATTTCACAAATACCACTGTGCAAAGCAAGAACTAATGAAGCAATCAAAAACTAAACCGTGAGTTTGTAGCATCTGCCAGTTTTGCTAAAGAGGTCACTCCCGGTGAAGGGATCTCGGCTCTTTCCTCATCGAATAAGGTGCAGGGTATATCACATATACCGCTATGCAAAGCATAAACTGTAGCTATCCTTTTTGAAAATTTGATTCTACAACATCTTTTAGGTTTCTTTTCTTTTATTAATCTCATTAATAAATCCCATCATTTATGCTTCCTAAGCATCACAGAAGAAACGAAAACAGGAATATTTATATATCATCATTTATATATATATATATATATATATATATATATATAGTATAAGCATTCGTCTCAGGCAGTAATATGATCTCATCACAGAACATTGCAGCAGAAGATAACATATGAAATATTGGATATACTAGGACGTCCGTGTTTTATTTTGAGCCTGTATAAAACACGGATTCCACGGTCGCGATGAATAGCCAAACCCACATCCCTAGACCCCTACGAGAGCGGCAAGTAACACTGTCAGTTCTAGGGTTAGGAGACCCGGTCTCAACTCCTCGAGATGGTCTTCCACTGGACCCTAGAACCCGGTTACTTGTGCTCCCCACCTTGGGTCTACCTAATGCGGAAAATTAAATAATATACAATGGTGACATCATCCTCAACCCGGAAGTGCCCCAATAAAAGAATATTACATACAATGAATTTTACATGAATGAAAATAAAAACCCTCATCTCACATAAAACCCCGGCTATTCAGAACACGACGATCCAATATAACATATCACAGCAACACATAATATCTCATATCATCAACGTAAGCAAGTATGCGTATCCCGATTGTCGTTGATGTATAGCAATGAAGCCGGCAATACACCACATACTACACTTACGGTCGCAGAAAAGAAAAGTGAAAAACTACAACATTTGGAATCCACAATCACCTTAGACATCGTAAACCCGAAATATCACATATTACGGATTTCATGCCTAACAATATGAATTCCACATATTGTATCACAATCACAGAATATCAAGACGATGTTTAACGTTTCGATCGAATCAACATACACTCACAAATTACCCCCGTGAGCTCAACACTTGAGCAAAGTCGAAACACTCAAAAACCGTGCCACAGTGTCCATGGACCAGCCGTAGAAGGAGTTAACCAACGCCTCACCTATGACACCACGGAACTACGGCAAACCCAAAGGTTCGAACGCGGTTCCGGGGGCATAGAATCGAGTTAATTATTATAGTCTTCTAGGGGGTCCATAGGGGTATTTGCACGATTTTACGAATATATTCAACTTCAGAAAATTACAACACTTGGAAATTTCAGCGGGGTACAAAATGCGGTGTGCGAAGTTCGATCAGACTGCAAAAAATAGTCAAGGTTACCAATACAGTGTTAAAATATACAGCTACGAAGCACTACGAATTATCCCCAGGTCAAACCAATCATCACATGAAAATTGGGCTGAATAAACAATACTAGGAAACCCAAAATATAGACATGAGAGCACAGGGGGAATACGGGGGGAAGAGGAGCCCTCAGGGCCGGCCAAGCCGGAATTTGAGGCTTGGGGCTCGGCCAAAATCCGAGCCCCTCCCTCCGTATTTCACCTATGTTCTTATAATTGCCCATACTACATTCTGCACTTGTTTGGAAAATTTTTAAAGGGCTTTTTGGAAAATTTACAGAGAGCAAAATGGGGTTAGCATAATATCGTATTTCGGAGTGGATTTCGTTTTCGTAATTTTTAAAACACCGTATATAGAATTCTAGTTTGGCTCTGATACCACTATTGGGCTTCCTGTGTACCTAGTCTAGGGTTTGGTAGCATCACTCATGCCACTTTAAAAATTAGAGAGGTGCAAAGCAAGCAAACCATGAATCATGCTAGAATTTCTAGGGTAACAAAGTTTGTATCACATACAAAGTACTGAAGAGATTAGGATTACAACCTTTGTAGTATGTTCTTTCGCTTCATAAGCTCCGTATTGAGGTCTCTTCGCTGCGATCATCAAGAAGTCCGACTCTCGGGAGGCTCCATGAGGTGAATGATGCACCTTGCTTGTAGTTTTCATGATCTAAGATGATCTACCTTGAAGAATCTCAAACCCAAGCTTATACTTCATTAATGAAGTAATTAAAAAAGTGAACACCCTAATCTAAGTGGCTAGAATAGATGAGGATGATGAAGTAGGAAGTTTGCTCTCTTTTGTTTTCAATTTCTCATTTTTATTCACCACTTTCACAAAACCTAGTGAAGCTTTTCAAGAGAAAGAAGAAGAAGAAGATGAAGCCTTTTCTTTTGTGATGAATAATGAAATTATTGTTGCGGTTACAATTGCAAACCTAGGTTAAGAATGAAAGGCTTAACCTTTGCAGAGAATAAACTAAGGTTAAGGGTTTGGGTTAACAAATATCAACACAAAATATCAAAGCTAAAGACAAAGTCAAAGCTTCATGAAGCATCCAAAAGCTAACCCAAAAGCTAACCCTAATCCAAACCCTAACTAGGTTTAATCTCTAAATCATTGTTGCATTTGTAACCCTAACTTGTTGCAATATTATATATCACATATACAATATATTTTGTAACAAAAAGAAAATAATACAATTAACATATATCGCACATACATCAATGTATTATCCAGTGAGAAAATGAATCATTAAAAAGAGCTTATATTAGTTAACGTAATGTAATATATCACATAAATAATTATACATTAAATCATCGAATCAACTCTTGATCCGACAATCCGGCTATATTGCATATAACCGACTAATATAACATGTACCATTTCATCGAATCAACACTTGATCCGATGACCCGGCTATATTACATATACCCGGCCGATATCTCATATTGCTAGAATAGAATACGGTATCTCATATCGTATTATTCTCGGTCCCGCACATATCGCATATGTGCTCCTACTCCGTTTAACCTGAGCCAGGAAACCTCTGTGTAGGACTCTAAAGAATCATCAATACGCCGGCAGTAGGTGCTGATCACATCAAACACCCACAAGCTGCAAGCGGTCAGCTAAACGTAACAGCCACCCAGGTATTGAGCGATTAGTAGATCAACAAACAAGCCTGTACATTCTGTTAGTGTATATGTCCTAGAGGCCATTACTGTATCATACTAGCTTGTATATTACTTAATGGAAGCTTGGGATATTCACAGTTTTATAGACAATCTTGCTCAAAATGGTAGTATGCTACTTGGTTTGTTTCTACTTCAATATGTGCATGTGTTTCTTTTAGCATATCGCTTATACATATTAGTAGAGCCCTTAGGATCTTTGCTTGATTACCAGCGTTGTGATGGCAGTCATACTCGTGGGGGCTGGGTAATCCATAAGCACATCCTTATACAGGTCCCTAGTCGTAGGACTATCGAGACAGGGCATCGATACTCCGGAGTAGACTAGCGTATGCGCTTCTCATCCCAGCGGGGGAGACGGTCTGTCCCACAGCCGTCAGTACGTCGTACTTGAGATAGTATGCTGGTGCTCGTTAGATTACGTGTACACTGGACAGGACTCGTCGGGAAATGTTGGTTGGTATTATACCTATCGTCAGTTATCAGTTCCCAGGTGACATGAGTACAGCTTAGTCCGCTGACTTGACACTGTCACTTCGCCTCGAGTGTGTTCCCACTGTACTTAAATTACTACCCTACCACGGCTCAAAGGAGTCGTGCAAACAGGTAGTAGTTGGGTGCAGTCCCGAAGCACTTGGAGGCAGTGACGGTTAGACAGGATTCGTCTCTCCCGGTATTGGGGGTTGACATCGCGCTGTGTCTAGGAGAGCCATTATACAAGTAGTCCCTGGCCAGGGCAAGCGAGATATACTGGTAGGTTTCCAGCGTTATCTCAGGGTGTTCTGGGCTACACTCCGACACGACTTGTACCGCTATTAGGGGACTGACGTTCACCACCCCGTAGGCCCGCCATGCGATGTATCAGACGAACAGACCGGACTGTACGGAGATTGTCACATACAGGCTCAGTAGGAGTTCGGATGGGTTTACCTCATCGGCCTTCTTTTCGACATCTACCTGGGGACCGTTACGTACAGCTAGTGCCGCTTGCGGTCTGTGGTTAAACCCACTGCCAGCGTAGAGTCGAGTCTTTAGAGTCCCACACAGAGAGTTTCCCTGCACTAAGTGAAACGTGTAAAGGCCGTATGGTTTTACGGCAGGGCTGCGATCACTTACGTGCACTTGTGTGCGTATGCTGTTCGGGTAGGCAATACTAGTAGGCTTTGGTTTAAGCCAGATCCTAGTATTGCACGGATGGATTTGATTTGTCTTCTGTGCATTCGCATTCTACGGAATGCGGATGCGGGTGTGTATGCACTGTTTTGAGGAGCGATAAAGGAGGAGGTGCCCCATTAGGGTTTTGGCAGTTGGTTCGGCCAAAACCGTTATGTGGCAGGCTCATTAAGGTTTTGGCAATTCGTTTGGTCAAAACCATTATGAGCCGGAGACATTGTTTACTAATCCTTTTAGTGATAGTTTAGTGATGGCTAATTGCATTGACCATTTGACCATCTTGACCTCTCTTGACTTTGTTGACCAGTTGACCGGAGTTGACCATTGACCTTCATGAGAGGTCTACACTCTTCTTTGGTTTTATTTTTTATTTCTTGAGTTATGAAAATGGTCAAGTCATTAGTGCCATCAACTTTATCATGATAGGATTAGTAATGATGGTTTTTGTGTATTATTGCAACCATGGTTCATTTTCTTTACTTAATCCTTTTCATTATTTTTTTCTCATTCTCTCTCTTGAAAGTAAGAAGAAAAGAAAAGTTCCATGGTTGCATGATCTCCTCCTTCTTCCTCCTCTTGATAAATTCTTTTGATCTCATGTGTTGAGAGAAAAAGAATCCACATAGACAAACACTTCCATCTTTCTCTTCTACACAACCTAGGGCATCTAGACTAGCGATCTCGTTGCCCTAGTTGCCTCGGCTCGAGGTGGAGCTCGGTGTACAACTCTCGGGTGGATCGTCTTCGACTCAAGAAGGCCGCGGAGGTGACCAAGATCCGGATCGACCCTCGGAGCGTGGATGGACGAGCCGGACAGCGGAGAGAAACCCGAAGGACCGGTTTCGTGAGGTATAATTTCTACGGCATAGTAGTTAAAGCCTATAGTAGTTTGTTAGTTTCTAGTTTAGCAAAGATCCGGCTTACAGTCCATGTTGCTTTGCGCCAAATTTATTGTTTTTCGCCATTTCCGCCTCCCCGTAAGAACCGGGGTGAGCAACGTGGACTTACAGTGGTATCAGAGCCTAGCTAAACATAAACTAGCAAGTTAGCAAAGTATTTAGAATATCGATCGGAAAAAAATCCCAAAACAACATAGTAAGAGCACTGCAGCAAAACGGAGTCGCGGCCAAGTCAACTCGGCCGCGGATCCGCGGCCAAAACTATGGTTTGGCCGCATTTCCGCGGTGAGTTGGCCGAATCAGAGGCTCAGTTTTGCTGTGTGTTCTTTAAAAACCCTGAGACGATTTTTCATGTATGTCAAATAATTTTTTGAACAGTATAAAAAATCGACAGAAAGTTGGTTTTTGTCGAATGTGTTTTGCGACTTTTTTCCGATCGATATTTTATATTGTTTTCTACAGTGGACCGGGTTTTCTGCAGTGTTTTTATTTGGCTGTTTTGGGATTTTTAATGCATGTTGTTTCTACCCAGATTTTCCAGAGAGCAAATTGACTTTTGGGGTGGTTACAAATCCGTATTTTGATCGATATTCCGTACACTTTAGCTAATGAATATTTTCTGTGATGTGATATATGTATTGAACGTCCGCTAATCGCTATACGTCGATTAGTGGGGGTTATACATATCTGTGATCTGTAATGTTGATGGTTTGTGTATATGAACTCGTTGGATTATCGCGGATGAATAGCCGGGGTGGATGTGAGATGAGTGTTTCTTTTTCTTTCATTCATTGTAAAATCTGTAAATTGATGTAATATTATTTGTATGGCCGCACAACCGAGTCGGGGTTGTAGCCGTCATTGTATAATTTCTTTTTACTGTTTTTTGCTCCTAGGATAGACCCAAGGAAGGGGTGCACAAACTACCGGGTATCTCGAAGTGCCGAGTGGCCTACTCATGGGTTGAGGGAGGTTGCTTCGCTTCGGGTACTTGGCGGGTAGTTTGCCGCACCCATAGGGGTCTAGGGTACGGTTTAGCTATTCATCGCAACCGTGTAATCCGCTTTTCGTTGCAGGCTCGAACGAATCGCGGATTCCTAGTATATCCAAAGTGTTCATCTGTGATCTGTAATGGCTATCATTGCTATATATATATGATATCTATTTAGGTGTTGCTTATGTTTTGCATCCGCGCTAGTTCAGCCCCCGCTCTGTCGTTAGTTAAGTAACCTAACGGGTGATGACGGGGCCCCGTGGCGAATGCGGATGGCATAAGCGTACACCATATTTTGGTTATTTTCTGCAATGGTAGGATTAAATGATGGGACGCATTGGAATTAATGCAAGAAAATAAACCAAGTAAAAGTCGTTGGAACACTTTCGAAACCACTCGGTTCTTTTCAAAAACCAGCTTTTAAACGCGGAGCTTGAACCACTCCTTTTAAAAAGCTATCTCGTTCCATCGATTATATCAAGTTCACTACGTTCACGGTTTCGCCAAAACCATTTGTAGCCCTCCGTCATTTCAGTTAAATATTCAGTAGTATTCAAGCTATGTATTTTGACCTTCGCCAAGGCATAGTGATTGGTAGCTGCTGAATATTTATCTGTAGCATAGATAGATGCGTTGGTTTGGGACAGTCGTACTACTATTTTGGCCTTCGTCAAGGGTATGTACGGGTGGGTTCAAATTAACCTGGATAATGACGGGTAGAACTTGACATGTGACTTATGATATGTTGGCCTTCGTCAAGGTCATAAGAGCATGGGGCAAAAATCCACATCGGGAGTTTCAAAAGTACTGAAACTTGCTAGCGCTGCATACCATTTGGAGTGTGATGATTCTGGTAGGATTCCTTCAGTTTTGTCACGCGATGATATTTGGATCCCGATCCTACTGTGAGTATATGCTACTCCTCGGGAACTTTTTCACTTAACGATCAATGCTATAAACCAAGTAGGTGTCTAGAAAGGTATTAGCGGGGCTACGCCCAAAGGGAAAAGAGGTTACTTAATTAAGGAACTTCGCGAAAGCGTTGGAAAACCTCCCTCGAAGTACCGACACTGGCCTGGCTGAACGGTTAAGCAAGTATTGTATGGTGAGATTGATCCTGACTAATTCTTCCTTTATGGTTTGAGGAGGGATTCGAGAGACAGTGGGAGCCATCCTGTTTAGATAAATTAAAAACCAATATAAACTTGCAAGAGCATCATGCTAAGTTTTTTCTTCTCTCTCTCTTAATTGCAGCGACCCAGTGACCGCACCTAGGTTACATCTAGATAATAAAATGACTGAATCTGACTGTTATGACTGGCAAAGGTCTGTCCAGATGTCCATTGCCCATGACAAGCTGGGACACCTCTTGACTGATCCAACCCCTGCCGTCTCAGGTCCAGTTTCCCCTGTCACGGATATTGATATCCGTAGAACATCGGAAGAAGACTGTGCAAAAGCCAAGTGCCTCGTGTTAGCCTCAGTTGATGGTACATACCAGAGGCAGCACGAGAAGATGGACTCAGCTTCTATCTTCCTCCATAACAAAGATTTATATGGAGAGCAATCTCGTATCGTAAGATATGAGACCTCGAACGAATTGCTTCCAGCGAGGTTGGCTATCGGGTCATCTGTAAGGGGCAACGTCCTTACAGAGACCAGCTCTTTTGAGCTCTCGGACCTGAAGACCACGTTGAAGAACGGGTCAGATGCTGACTTAGTTCAACAGTTTCTACCTACTACCCTGAAGGAAACCAGGGAAGTAGAAAGAAAGGGAAGGGCAGAAGTTTCGGGAATGGATGTAGTAAAAGAGGGATGTTCCTATTGTTACGGGAATGAACATGGGCAGAAGGATTGCAAGGCTTGCAAAGCCAGTAGCCAGAATTCGAAGCATGTTGTGGTTTCGGCTTCGGGTGTGTTTGTAATAGAGAACTGTATGTCAGTTAACCCTACTTCCTGGGTATTGGATACCGGATCAGGATCTCATATCTGTAATTCATTACAGGCTCTGAGAAACCGTAGGGTTATCAAGAAAGGTGATATGACTCTCGGGGTTGCTAACGGAATGATCATGTATGCTGAATCTGTAGAGGAATATCATCTAGGACTGACAACTGGGCAGATATTGATTCTGCGTGACTGTTTTTATGTACCAGGTGCGACTTGTAACATCATATCTGTATCCTTACTTTCTAAGGAAGGATATGATTTTTCTTTTGTAAGCGATGTAGTAAACATCCACCTAAATCAAGTTCTGATTGGGTCAGGTACATTGAAAAACGGTATATACGTTTTGAATCAAGCTCAGGTCTTCAGTGTCCAGAACACACTTAAAAGAAAGTCTCCGGAATAAAATCAGGCTTTCTTATGGCATTGTAGACTGGGTCACATCAATGAGACACGGTTGACAAAGTTACATAAAGAAGGATACTTGGATCCGTTCGAGTACCAGTCTTATGCCACTTGTGAATCTTATCTCATGGGAAAGATGACAAAGACTCCGTTCACTGGACACGGAGAAAGAGCGAGTGAGCTCTTGGGACTCATACACAGTGACGTGTGTGGTCCAATGTCTACACATACGTGAATGGAATTCTCTCTTAGCTTACTCCTCCATACACACCACAACACAACGGTGTATCGGAAAGGAGGAATCGAACCCTATTGGATATGGTTCGTTCTATGATGAGTAAGGCTGAGTTGCCACGATCCTTCTGGGGTTTTGCACTAGAATCAGCTGCATATCTTTTGAACAAGGTTCCCTCCAAGACTGTGCCTACCACACCATATCAGATGTGGTGTGGGAAGAAACCCTGTCTTAAGTATCTGAAGATATGGGGACGTCCAGCTTTTGTAAAAAAGCAGCATGCGGACAAGTTCGAGGCACGCTCAGTACTGTGTAAGTTTGTGGGATACTCAAAGAACTCCAGGGGGTATTTTTTCTATTATGCAGAGGAACAAAAGGTTTTTGTTTCTCGTCATGCCCACTTTCTGGAACATCAGTTTTTAGAAAAAGAAGCAAGTGGGAGCGTAGTAGAACTGGAGGAAATTCCAGAACCACAAGCTATTACTGAAAGCTTGGAAGAACCAGAAGTTTCAAGAGAACCGGACATCCCAGCGCCACTCCGCAGGAGTAGTAGGCAGTCTCATCCGCCCGAGAGATACTGTTGGAGATAGTGCCCTCATAGTCAATTATTGGATTGCAGGTACGTGATTGCAATGATTGCGGAGGACCTATTCCGGTAGGACAGTCTTACTCGAGATGATAGTATGCTATCTGGTTTGCCTTTATCAGTCGTGTTCATGTTCAGGTGACTGATTGCATGTTACACTTTGATAGAGCCCTTAGGATCTTGCTTTACTACCAACAGTATGATGGCGATCATATACGTGAGAGTTGGGTAGTTTATATGCATATCCTTAATTGTGGTCCCTAGTCGTGGGAGTTTCGAGACAGGGCATCGATACTCCGGAGTAGACTAGTGTGTACAGTCGAGACCCCGACGAGGGGCGGTGGCCGGTCTCACAAGCCACTGGTGTCAGTTGGATCACCTAAGATGTATACAGGTGCTCATTGGGTTATGAGTACACCGGACAGGACTCGCCGGGAATCTGCTAGTTAGTACTATACCTATCGTCAGATAGCAGTTCCCTGGTGACATGTGTACAGGTTAGTTCATCGACCTGAGGTCGTCATTTGTCTCGTGTGAGTTCCCACTGTGCTTTGATTTCTACCCTACCACGGCTCAAAGGAGTCGTGCAAACAGGTAGCTTTTGGGTACAGTCCCGAGCCATATGGAGGCACGTGAGCGGATCGGCAGGGGATTCGTCTCTCCCGGTATTGGGGGCGAGATCGTGCTGTGTCTAGGAGAGCCATTACGCAAAGCCCTCGGCCGAGGCAGGAGATTTACTGGTAGGTATTCCAGTAGTATCTCAGGGCGTTCTAGGCTACACTCCGACACGACTTATACTGCTAATGGGGGTCTGACGTTACTAGCCCCCTAGGCGGATATGCGATACTCATTGACGAACGGACCGGACTGTATATACATTGTCACTGTTAGGATCAGTAGGGTTTTCGGAGGAGTTCGCTCATCGGTCTCCCTTGAGTTCGCTCCTCGGCCACCCTTGAGGTCAGTCCATGGGCAGCCGTTATGCATAGCTAGTGCCGCTGACGGTTTGTGGTTAAACCCACTGCCAGGGTGCTGACGAGTCATTAGAGTCCCCCACAGACAGTTTCCCAAGTTCGGGCGAAACGTTGTAGAGGCCGTATGGTTTTATGGCAGGGTTCGGAAAATGCACGTGCGTTTACGCACGTGTCGATTTTCGGACAGATGATACTGGTCGTCTTTGGTTTAAGCCGGATCCGAGTATTATATTGAGTAGGTATAATATCTTTGTCTCAGTTGCATTTGTATTCGGTCGTAATACAAATGCGGGTATATTTATACAGTTTCGGGGTTGTCCTGAAATTCGTTTCAGGATCACTGTTGGAAGTTGCCAGTTTCCAGTTTTCTATCAGCCGTCTTTTAACATTCGGTTAAAGACGGATTTGTCTTTTCTTGAGATGAGTGTGGATTCTTCTAGAAGGTTCTAGATGAGGTGACTAGGATTAAATGGTGTTAAGTTTTCATTGGTTACATTTAATGGTTCATTAATGCTTGATGAGGTGTTTAAGTGATTCATCCTTTATCATTAAAGCTTCTTGTTTTCTTAAAGATATTTTTAAAGTGAGAAGGTTTCTCTTATGGTCACCCCCCTCTCCTACGGTCACCTCCCTCTTGCTATATATGGCTTGCCCTCTCTCTCTCCTCATTCTCACTCTCACTTGATATTTCATTTCGGTTAGAAAAGATTATGATAGCATTCGGGGTGTATGGAATTTTACAGTTCATTTCATTCCATCACCCGAATTCTACGGCAACTTCATTAACCGATCGTCCACGGATTTGGACGAAGTGAGAAAAAGTCATCTACTCATTCTCTACATCATTCTTGGTCGTCTCTTTTAGCAAACTTGACGATCGAGTTGCCTCGAGTCAGAGGCGGGATCCCGTTTAAAGAACCGATCATGTGGTGCCACCTCGACGAGGAGATCGGAGATCGATGAGATCGGAGCAGCCGCAACGAAGCGTGGGATGATGGTTGAAGAACGAAGGACTCGGATCGTTCGGTATAACATTCCTACACTCTTTACAGTTTGTTAGTTTAGCAATAATGGCAGATCCGGGTTAAAGTATACGATAGCGCCAAGTTAAAAGTTTTTGTTCCGCATTTGGCGTCTGTAGACTGCCGGGGCGCTAGCGTAGACTTACAGTGGTATCAGAGCCTAACCATTTTGCTATACTAACTTGTGCTAACGCGTTTAAAACATCGATCCGACCGGAAAACTAAAAATTGCAAAATCCATGCCCGACAGTTTCTGTTGATTTTAAACGGTCTGATAAAATTATTCTACACATCTCAGAATACTGTGCAGGCTTTTCTAAGAACGACGTTGAAATTTGGGCACGTGATTCGATGATACCGCCGCGGAATCGCGGTCAAACCTATGGTTTGACCGCGCTTCCGCGGCTGAACAGTGATCTCGTGGTCCCAAATTTTCACAGTGTGTTCCTGGTTTGATTTTGGGGTTTTTGGTAAATATAGTTTTGGCCCAGATTTTGTTACTGTTCACCAGTAAGCAGTGCGGCCCACTTTTTGAAATTTGATATTTGGTCGATCGAAATTTAAACACGTTAGTTTACAGTGCTTACATTATATCTCCGACCGGGAATGTCATTTGATCGGTAAACTGCGTCTGATTGCTATAGTTCTTTTAGACGGGTTTGCGAACGTGACATTCGCGTTGATGTTCTGTGTTGTGCTGTGATGTTGCGGATTTGTCGTGGTGGATAGCAGTGTGCAATAGTAGTACAGTTTGAGTTTATTTGTACATTTGATATTGCGGGGCGAGCGTCCAACTTGTGGACTGCCGTCACTGCCTGTTGTATAATATTCTTTTGGGGCACGACCAGGTTGCGGTCGATGTACCTATTGTACTATTTTTCATTACTGTACTAGGTTTTGCCCCGAGACGGAGTGCACGGATAGCCGGGTTCGGGAAAGCAACGGGTCCGCATCTCATGGCTTTGAGAGGCAGAGGGGCCCCACTTCAGAATTGGCAAACTATTCGCCGCACTCGTAGGGGGTACAGGTTGACCCAAGGAGGGGTGCTCAATTTACCGGATTCCGTGAAGTGCCGGGCGTTCCATTCACTATGCTGTGGGGACTGCCTCGCTTCAGGTTTTGGCGGGTAACTTGCCGCACCCGTAGGGGTCTAGGTTTCATTGCACAGGCTATCCACACGACAGGGGAACGTCGAGTTTCAGCAGCGGCTCTGTGAAACTCGGGGATCCCAGATTATCTGTATTGTTCTGTGATGCTTATTACTTTTCTGTAATGTTGCATACTATCACGCCTGGAGCGATTATTGTATATTGGTTTATATACTATTAGATGTTGTATATGTTTTACACCCGCGCTAGTCCAGCCCCCGCTCTGTCGTTAGTTAAGTAACCTAACAAGTGATGACGGGACCCAGTGACGAATGCGGATGGCATATACGTACATTTTATTTTCGTTCTTTTCTGGTGTGATTATTGATGGGACTGCGTTGATTCTGATCAACGCAAAGTAAAAACAAACCTGTATACAGTTGTTGGAACAATTTAAAAAGTGTTATTGCAAAGACGTTTCCTTTTGTTATGCATAGCGGTATTCAGTGGAATATCCTGCACCTCATTCGACGGGGCAAGGGCTGATATCCCTTCACCGGGACTGACCCCTTGGGCAGAAGTTTGCGTCAGCGTAATAACTTTACTATAGTCGATTACAAGTTGCTATGCATAGCGGTATTCAGTGGAATATCCTGCACCTCATTCCACGAGGAAAGAGCCGAGATCCCTTTACCGGGAGTGACCTCTTTAGCAAAAGGTTTTCGCCACTATATTTTAAAAAGCTATCAGGTTCCTTCAGCGATATCAAGTTCACTACGCTAAAGGTTTTTCGCCAAAAACCAGCCGTAGCCCTCTGTCACTTCTTTTGGGTATTCAGTAGTATTCAAGCTATGCATTTTAGCCAAAGTTAAGGCATAGTGTTTGGTAGCTGCTGGGTATTCAATTGTTGCATAGATAGATGAGTTAGTTTGGGACAGTCGTTCTGCCGATTGGCCAAAGTCAGGGGCATGTGCGGGTGGGTTCAAATTGACAAGATAGTGATGGGTAGAACTTGGCATGTGACTTATGACATTTTGACCAAAGCCAAGGTTATAAGAGCATGGGGCAAAAACTATATCAGGAGTTTCTAAAGAAACTGAAACTTGCCGAGTATGCGCATACCTTCTGGAGTATGAGTAACGTGGATGCATTCCATCACGTTATCATGCGATGAGAGTTGGATCCTGATTCCCACTGATGAGTTGGTTTACTCTTCGGGTGATCACGATTGATTCTTCTTTAGGTTTGGAGGAGAATTTGACAGGACAGTGGGAGGTTTCCGGATTAGATGAAATGGTGACCATTCTGATCTAGGATAG
Organism: Agapanthus africanus; assembly: GCA_030015575.1. Lineage (NCBI taxonomy): Eukaryota > Viridiplantae > Streptophyta > Magnoliopsida > Asparagales > Amaryllidaceae > Agapanthus > Agapanthus africanus. Next base: position 544,267,579 of record JASDDO010000014.1, on the reverse strand, counting down.
AGTGCACGCAGAGTGTTTCTTTTCTCTCTCTCTCTTTGGCAGCGACCTTTGACCGACCCTAGACTATGACTCAGTGACCAGGTTGACCGAACCTTCTTAAAATACTGGCTTTTGGATTGTCTATGTTGCATAAGTCATTGCCACTCCTTCTTTTACCCTTTGAATTTCTCAGAACACCCGTATTACTACGGATATCCACTTCCATTAGATAGAGCCATCGTATGGTTATATACGAACTCGAAGGGACTTCTTCGAGGATGGATCAAGGTTCAGGAGAAATAGAATTGGTTTATTCAGTTGTCTTTTATTATCACCTTCTCTCAGGTTGCGAGAGCTCCTTGGTTTAGGAGAGTACACCTATTACGCCTATTGGATAGTCTTATTCCAAACCATAGGCTGGTGCCGAAAGGTAGGGAATGAAGAAAACCAATTAGCCTAAGTAGGGTGTGCAGAAGGTAATATGTAAAGACAAAATAAAGGGATTAGAAAGAGGGCAAAGTAAATTGCGACTAATATCATTCACGACCAAAACCGCGTACTTCATCGCCGCTCCTATTTCACCTTTAAGAAGAATAAGGTATTATTCAGTTATCTTTTATCGTCACCTTCTCTCAGTTGCGAGTACTCCTTGGTTTAGGAGGGTACACCTATTATGCTTACTGGATAGTATTCTTCCAAACCATAGGCTGGTGCCGAACGGTAGGAAAGGAAGAAAACCAGTTAGCCTAACGATGGTGTACAGAAGGTAACGACTAAAGACAAATAAAGGGATTTGGAGAGATGGCAATAAAATATACGGTTGAAGTCATGAATTGGATTATGGAAGAGGCATTGCTATGAATACCAGGATACCCCTACGAAACATTTTCATGTTTCAGTGCATTGTTAAAGAAAAACTGTTTTCCCGATTAGACACTTACTCCAAGGGTATGTATTTACCAGGTTTCATTCTCATATCTATATGGTTTTACAGATGATGAGTGGGAGTAAGATATTGGGAATTAGGTGATCATCCCCATTATATCGGAATTCGTTGCAATTGGTGATATTTGAGGAAATCGCCAGGGTACAGTTTTCTACCTACGATGCACAGGTTTTGAGTTGTTTAACTCAGCGGACTTATACAGAGTATTGTATGTTGTCCAAGTGTCCATCAGGACAGAGGGGTAGGTCCTCGTACTATGTTCTGTTTACTTATAACTTCTCTAGTATTTAGACAAGTGTTTCGTAGAAATACAAGGTCTAAGTTTTGAGAAGTTATGGGTATAAGAATAAAGTAGAGAACCAGGTATCACAAGTATCGGGATTCTTCAAAGAGATCGAAGATGTAGATTCTTGTGAATGGTATTCAGATGATAGTGATGGTTTTGAGAAACGTATTTCTCTTACAGGTTACTCATAATTGGATGGATTCCTAAGTTGAGTAATGCTGATTAGCCTCTTTCCATTAAGTTGATATGCACTGGAGACAGATGCATGGATTTGAATATGGTTCCAAATTAAATTAGTGCCAAAGTTTCTATATTGGATATAGAATAGTTCGTACCTTAAAAGAAATTAAGGTACGGGGAGTTGTCCAGCTTATGATTAAAACCAGACACTGGATAACTCAGGGCACGTTTCTGTAATGGCTGTTTGTGGGTTGACCCTGGCTGTGACGAGGGTTGATATTCTACCATTTAGAAGATCAATAGTGATATTGTTCTTGACTCGCCACAGTTTTAGTAAAAATGGATCTTTTTCAGAAAACAGTAGTGGGAGTATGGTAGAACTGGAAGTGATTCCAGAACCGCGAACGATTACGGAAAAATTTAATAGGACCTATACATTCAATCAGGTTTGAAATTCCAATAGCCACTCCGCAGGTATGGTAGGTAACCTCAGACACCCGAGAGGTACTTCGGTAGCCTCAAGGACGGTGACAGGGAGGTTCTTATCTACCCAGACTTGACACTACTGTTGTTCCAGGATATGAGACCCGGTAGGAGGGTTGTCGTAGTCAGTGGGAGCAACGGAAGCATGGTGGGCAAGTAGCTTATGTCTATTTATAGACTTGAGCAGTTATAGCGGAGATAGATCATCTAATTTTGATGTGACAGTCATGGGTTTGACTTCAATCAGAATAGGGGATGGATCAGTTAAGAAGGTAGTAGGGTGTGATGTCATGGTATCTGGATGACATACACAGAGAAGGAAGTAAAATTCCTATACTACGATCGGTTGGACTGTGGTCGTCGCACAGTTGTTTCTCCAGACAGGATATGGATATAATATTTGACATTCTGGTTTCTGGATCTATGGCTTTAGGTCTGGATTTGGGTAGTTTCCCAATGTGGGTACTTTGACAGATATTCTAATGGTTTTTAGAATAGTTGACTCCTAGCATGGTAGTGTACCTGCAGGTGATGGAGTCACCCTCTCTAAAGGTGTCGTATAGACTAAAGGGGAGAGGGATGTGCATGATTGGCAGATCACTTGCTTAGGCAATTGAGTCAATCATGTGATGTCAAGTACCACACCAAATGTTGGTTTTGAACTAGATGCAATAAGTTTGTATTAATCCAATCCTGGAGAAACATAAGGAAGCAGTTTTAGAACATTGGTACATGTTCTGCGGATTTGATAACGGCAGCCTTTTTCGGGAGACGGTTATCATTCCAGGCTTCAAAGGTGACATGGATGACAGAGTGACTGTCAGAGTTTTAGTTTTTCCCTCTGACGAAGAGGGACAGTATTGTGGACAGGTGGTCCAATAGGATACTGTGGGAAGCAAGGTGCCCGATACTGATTAGGTTCAGTGGTCGATTCAGTCTAAGAAGTTTGGATATGGAGTTCATTTATGAACTAAGGTCCCATCAGATATCCAGACATGTTCTAAGACAGGTACTACTCAATTCGGGAGATGGCTTTCTCCGCGAACTTGAGATTAAGAGAGATATAGAAAGATACTTCTAGGCGGATCCACTCACCGAGGCTATTTCTCGAACACAATAGTTTTACAAACGGGCTTTGTGAAACTGATTAGTAGAGGAGTTGGATGTTCGGTTTCACACGGGCTGTGAGTAGTCGACATCGCAATATTAGCCTTGAGTGCAAGTGGGAGATTGTTGGAGATAGTGCCCTCATAGTCAATTATTGGATTGCAGGTACGTGATTGCAATGATTGCGGAGGACCTATCCCGGTAGGACAGTCTTACTCGAGATGATAGTATGCTATCTGGTTTGCCTTTATCAGTCGTGTTCATGTTCAGGTGACTGATTGCATGTTACACTTTGATAGAGCCCTTAGGATCTTGCTTTACTACCAACAGTATGATGGCGATCATATACGTGAGAGTTGGGTAGTTTATATGCATATCCTTAATTGTGGTCCCTAGTCGTGGGAGTTTCGAGACAGGGCATCGATACTCCGGAGTAGACTAGTGTGTACAGTCGAGACCCCGACGAGGGGCGGTGGCCGGTCTCACAAGCCACTGGTGTCAGTTGGATCACCTAAGATGTATACAGGTGCTCATTGGGTTATGAGTACACCGGACAGGACTCGCCGGGAATCTGCTAGTTAGTACTATACCTATCGTCAGATAGCAGTTCCCTGGTGACATGTGTACAGGTTAGTTCATCGACCTGAGTTCGTCATTTGTCTCGTGTGAGTTCCCACTGTGCTTTGATTTCTACCCTACCACGGCTCAAAGGAGTCGTGCAAACAGGTAGCTTTTGGGTACAGTCCCGAGCCATATGGAGGCACGTGAGCGGATCGGCAGGGGATTCGTCTCTCCCGGTATTGGGGGCGAGATCGTGCTATGTCTAGGAGAGCCATTACGCAAAGCCCTCGGCCGAGGCAGGAGATTTACTGGTAGGTATTCCAGTAGTATCTCAGGGCGTTCTGGGCTACACTCCGACACGACTTATACTGCTAATGGGGGTCTGACGTTACTAGCCCCCTAGGCGGATATGCGATACTCATTGACGAACGGACCGGACTGTATATACATTGTCACTATTAGGCTCAGTAGGGTTTTCGGAGGAGTTCGCTCATCGGTCTCCCTTGAGTTCGCTCCTCGGCCACCCTTGAGGTCAGTCCATGGGCAGCCGTTATGCATAGCTAGTACCGCTGACGGTTTGTGGTTAAACCCACTGCCAGGATGCTGACGAGTCATTAGAGTCCCCCACAGACAGTTTCCCAAGTTCGGGCGAAACGTTGTAGAGGCCGTATGGTTTTATGGCAGGGTTCGGAAAATGCACGTGCGTTTACGCACGTGTCGATTTTCGGACAGATGATACTGGTCGGCTTTGGTTTAAGCCGGATCCGAGTATTATATTGAGTAGGTATAATATCTTTGTCTCAGTTGCATTTGTATTCGGTCGTAATACAAATGCGGGTATATTTATACAGTTTCGGGGTTGTCCTGAAATTCGTTTCAGGATCACTGTTGGAAGTTGCCAGTTTCCAGTTTTCTATCAGCCGTCTTTTAACATTCGGTTAAAGACGGATTTGTCTTTTCCTGAGATGAGTGTGGATTCTTCTAGAAGGTTCTAGATGAGGTGACTAGGATTAAATGGTGTTAAGTTTTCATTGGTTGCATTTAATGGTTCATTAATGCTTGATGAGGTGTTTAAGTGATTCATCCTTTATCATTAAAGCTTCTTGTTTTCTTAAAGATATTTTTAAAGTGAGAAGGTTTCTCTTATGGTCACCCCCCTCTCCTACGGTCACCTCCCTCTTGCTATATATGGCTTGCCCTCTCTCTCTCCTCATTCTCACTCTCACTTGATATTTCATTTCGGTTAGAAAAGATTATGATAGCATTCGGGGTGTATGGAATTTTACAGTTCATTTCATTCCATCACCCGAATTCCACGGCAACTTTATTAACCGATCGTCCACGGATTTGGACGAAATGAGACAAAGTCATCTACTCATTCTCTACATCATTCTTGGTCGTCTCTTTTAGCAAACTTGACGATCGAGTTGCCTCGAGTCAGAGGCGGGAGCCCGTTTAAAGAACCGATCATGTGGTGCCACCTCGACGAGGAGATCGGAGATCGACGAGATCGGAGCAGCCGCAACGGAGCGTGGGATGATGGTTGAAGAACGAAGGACTCGGATCGTTCGGTATAACATTCCTACACTCTTTACAGTTTGTTAGTTTAGCAATAATGGCAGATCCGGGTTAAAGTATACGATAGCGCCAAGTTAAAAGTTTTGTTCCGCATTTGGCGTCTGTAGACTGCCGGGGCGCTAGCGTAGACTTACAGATACTACGGTTTTCTCATAGACGAGGATAGAGAGGATTGCACTATGGATTATGGTGAGCCTACTAGCTTCCAGCAAGCCATTCAGAGCGGCGACTCGGTAAAATGGATGGATGCAATGCGGGCCGAGATGGTGTCCATGTACACCAACAAAGTTTGGACTTTGGACTTTGCTCCAGAAGGGGTAAAACCCGTAGGCTGCAAATGGATCTTTGAAAGGTTCCTAGGCACACTATAGAGGTCTCACAAGGCATCAACCATGCCAATTTCAAAATTTATGAGTGCCGAGAAACCCTAACACGGATCGTCGGCTAGAATTCTAGGCGAAATACGAAACTAGTTAACACTTTAACTAAAGGAAAGAGGCTACAACCTTTGTAGATCCGGTTATCCACTTCCTTGGCTCTACGTAAGCGTCCTCTCACTGTCCATCTCGAATCCCGAACTCAAACGTCGGCTTCATCGGAAAATTGGGCGGACTAGGTCGTCGGCTTCGTGCCGAAGATGATCTACGTCGAGGCATCACAAGTTCAAGCTCCGACTTCACAAATTTGTGAAACTTGTGAAGCAAACACCCAAAACAACTTGGCAAGAGGTAGAGGGTGAATAAATAGGAGGTGGGTTCACTTTAGAATTGGATTTCTCACTTTGGAACTCAAGTTGCCATTGATGGCATCAAGCTTTCTTTCTTGAAGAAGAAGAAGATCAAGAAAGAAATATTATGATAAGTTATTTTAAAATGAAAAGAAAATGAATACTTATCATAATGTAAACCATGGTCAAGTGTAGAGATTAAACTAAGGTTAGTTGGAATGGTTAGGGTTAAGGAAGAGATAAGAATGGTGGACTTGTTCAAAGCATCAAGAAGCTTCAACATAAAAACAAAATAAGCCACCATCCTTAATAATTTCCAAAATGAATATATAAATAAATAACTAAGTAAATAATCAAAACCCTAACCATTCATATAACCATGGTTTAATCTTTACACAAACCCAAGAGAGCAAATATCATCAAACATGATACAAACTAGTGTACAAAAGTATATCACATATACAATGTGCACATCAAGTGAGAAAATCCATTTAAAATGAACCAATACTAGTTAATGCAAAATAATATATCAAATATATAATTATACGTTAAATCATTAAATCAACACTTGACTTAACGATCCGGTCATATCGCATATAACCGACTAGTCACCTATGTATCGGCTTATCGAATCAATCGTTGATTCGATATCTAGGTTATATCGAATATAACCAGTCGATACATTCATCGCGAGAATGGAATACGGTATCACATACACGCATTATTCTCGGTCCTGCACATATCTCATATGCGCTCCTATTTCGTTTCGCTTGAGCCAGGAAACCTCTGTGTAGGACTCTAAAGACTCGTCAATACGCCGGTAGCAGATGATGATCATATCAAACATCCACAAGCCGCAAGCGGTCTGCTAAACGTAACGGCCATCCAGGTATTGAGCGATCAGAAGATCGACGAGCTAGCCCGCTCACACTCCTGTGAATCCAACCCTTAACACTTACCGTACAGTCCGGTCTGTTCGTCTGATATATCGCATATCAAGTCTAGGGGTGGTAAACGTCAGACCCCAATAACCGATAAGTCGTGCCGATGTGAGGCTCATAACGGGTCGAGAAACTACTGGTAACACTTACCAGCAAATCTCTGATCAGCCCTGGCCAGGGACTTCCCTGTTACGGCCAATCGAGCACAGCGCAACATCAACCCCCAATACCGGGAGAGACGAAACCCCTCCTATCGCTCATTGCCTCCATGTGACTCGGGACTGTACCCAAAGACCACCGTTTTGCACGCCCTCATGGACGTGGTAAGGTGGAGATCAAAGCACAGTGGGAATCACACAAGACTCTATGACGATCTCGGGTCTACAGACTAACCTGTACAAGTGTCACCTGAGAACTGCCATCTGACGTGAGGTATAATACCATCTGGGAGTTCTCGGCGAGTCCGTCCAGTGTACCCAGTATCCACTGAGCACCCGTATACCATCTCTGATGTCAAACACCAATGGATATGGGATCATCCATCGCCCATCTCATGGGTCGAGAAGCGTATACGCTAGTCTACACTGGTATATCGATGCCCCGTCTCGATACACCCACGACTAGGGACCTTGAAGGATGTACTTATGGACTACCATGTCCCCACTAGTATGATCTGCATCATAGTCCAGGCAGTCAAGTACACATCCTAAGGGCTTTACCAACATGTAACTGAAAGACAGTTTAAAGAGACTAGTGTACATGTTAAAATAAAGTGCAACCAGATAGCATACTATCATATCGAGCAAGAAAGTCATCTCTATATATGTCCAAGCATCCAATATAATATACATCATCTGTATAATACTGGCCTCTAGGGCATACATACAACTAACAATCTCCCACTTGCACTAGGGCCAGCTGCTGTAGTATCGCTTACCGAGCATCCCGAAGAGTCTCTCAAACTGTATCTGGGGAATGGCCTTTGTGAGTGGATCCGCCGTGTTGTTCTTCGTGTCAACTCTCCTGACCTCGATCTCCCGGTGATCAACTATCTCCCGGATCAGGTGATACTGCCTCAGAATATGCCTGGATCGCTGATGGGACCTGGGTTCCTTGGCCAAAGCCACCGCTCCATTGTTATCGCAATACAAAGGTATTGGATGCTCAATGGATGGAACCACTTCAAGTTCAGTAATGAACTTCTTGATCCAGACAGCCTCTTTGGCAGCATCGTTGGCAGCGATGTATTCAGCCTCCATCGTCGAGTCTGCCACGGTTTCCTGCTTGGAACTCTTCCAGCTAACCGCCCCTCCGTAAAGGGTAAAGACAAAGCCCGACTGCGACTTAGAGTCGTCCTTATCACTCTGGAAGCTCGAATCGGTAAAGGACTCCACTTGGAGTTCTCCGTTACCATACACCAAGAGCATCTCTTTAGTTCTTCGCAAGTACTTGAGAATGCTCTTCACAGCTGTCCAGTGACTCTCTCCAGGATCAGCTTGATACCTGCTCACTACACTTAGTGAGTATGCTACATCGGGTCTGGTACATAGCATCGCGTACATGATAGAGCCTACAGCCGAAGCATAGGGTATCCCTTACATGCGAGCTCTCTCCAAATCAGTCTTGGGAGACATCTCTTTAGAGAGAGTGACTCCAGAGATCGTGGGTAAGTTCCCACGCTTGGATTCTTCCATACTAAACCTCTTTAGTATGGTGTCAATGTACCTGGATTAGGACAATCCCAATATCCGTTTGGATCTATCTCTATAGATCATAATCCCCAATATGCAGGAGGCATCACCAAGATCTTTCATTGAGAATCTTTGTGATAAGAAGAGCTTGACCATTTGCAGCATAGAAATATCATTTCCTATCAAGAGTATATCGTCCACGTACAATACGAGCAAGACAACCTTACTCGCTGCCACCATCTTGTAAATACAAGGTTCATCTGGATTTTTGACGAAATCAAACTCTTTGATAACGACGTCAAAGCAGATGTTCCAACTCCGCGATGCTTGCTTTAATCCATAAATGGATTTAAGCAGCTTGCACACCTTCCCGCTGCTCCCACTGTCTACGAAGCCCTCTGGCTAAGTCATGTACACGCACTCTTCTAAATCACCATTTAGAAAGACGGTCTTAACATCCATTTGCCAGATTTCGTAATCATGATATGCAGCGATGGCAAGCATGATCCGGATGGATTTAAGCATAGCCACTGGAGAAAAGGTCTCGTCATAGTCCACACCTGGTCTTTGACGAAAACCCTTTGCTACAAGTCTAGCTTTGAAAGTCTCCACTTTCCCATCTACACCAAGTTTTTTCTTGAAGATCCACTTGCTCCCAATGGGTTTTACCCCTTCAGGAGCAACTTCCAAAGTCCATACTTTGTTGGTGTACATGGATTCCATCTCGGACCGCATAGCATCCAGCCATTTCACTGAGTCCCCACTCGTGATGGCCTGCTCGAAGCTAGTTGGGTCATCATCCTCCATGATGCAATCCTCGCTCCCACCATCCATGAGAAAATCGTAGTATCTCTCAGGTGGGCGAGGTACCCTACCAGATCGGCGGAGAGGCTGAGGTTCGTCGGGAGCTACTGAATCCTCTGGTTCTACCAAGTCTTCTGTTATAGTTTGTGTTGCTGGAACCTCTTCCAGTTCTACCTCAATGCCACCAATCTGTTTTATAAGAAAACCTTTTTCTAAGAAAGTGGCATGTCGAGAAACAAACACCTTTTGTTCCTCGGGGTGGTAGAAGATATACCCTTGTGAATTTTTGGGATATCCTATAAACTTACATAAGACTGATCTTGCCTCGAGTTTGTCCGGATTTTGTCTTTTGACATAGGCTGGACAACCCCATATCTTAATGTAATTAAGATGTGGTCTCTTCCCTTTCCATATCTCATATGGAGTGGTAGGCACTGATTTGGTAGGAACTCTATTCAATAGGTCCATGGCTGTCTCAAGCGCATATCCCCAGAAGGAAATAGGTAACTCAGCTGTACTCATCATTGAGTGCACCATATCTAATAGGGTGCGGTTCCTCCGTTCTGATACACCGTTGTGCTGTGGTGTATATGGAGGAGTCAGCTGAGAGAGAATCCCATTCTCTTTTAGGGAGTCCAGGAATTCATTGCTCAAGTATTCACCTCCTCGATCAGATCGTAGGATTTTAATACATTTTCCGGTTTGGTTCTCAACTTCTTGTTTATATTCCCTAAATTTCTCAAAAGCTTCTGATTTGTGTTTCATCAGGAACACATACCCGAACCTAGAGAGATCGTCAGTGAATGTAATGAAGTATGAAGAACCATCCCTGGCATGTGTAGACATGGGACCGCATACATCACTATGTATCAGCCCCAAGAGTTCGGTAACTCTTTCTCCGTGTCCCGTAAACGGAGTTTTGGTCATCTTGCCTTTGAGACATGACTGGCAAGTGTCATAAGATGAAAACTCAAACGGATTTAAATATCCATCTTTATGCAACTTAGCTAGTCGTGTCGCATTGATGTGACCCAGTCTACAATGCCACAAGAAGGATTCGTTCAGTTCTGAACTCTTCCTCTTGTGTGTGTTTGTTATACTCAGAACTGTTGATTGATTTAGAACATAAATGCCATTGCACAACGTGCCTGATCCAACCAACTTTTGGTTACGGAAAATGTTCATAACATTGTCCTGTAATACAAAATTATATCCCTCTTTACTTAATAAAGAAACCGATATAATGTTGCATATCAGGTTCGGCATGTAATAGCATTCGTTCAGATCCAATGTATTACCAGTTGGTAATACAAGGTGATATTCCCCGACAGTCTTAGCTGCAACAATTGCACTATTTCCAACTCTAATGTCTTTATCACCTTCTCCAAGTTCTCTACCTTTCCTAAGCCCATGTAACTGATTACATATATGGGATCCTAACCCGGTATCTAATACCCAGGACGTAGAGCAAATGGAGAAACAGTTCTCTGTAACGAACACACCCGAAGAAAATGCATCATCATGTACTTTCTTCATTCGGGTGGCATGGGAATCCTGGTATTCCCCTATATCCTGTTCATTCCTATAACTCTTATAAGAAAGAACGGAACCAACGTTCCCCAGCACAGTATAACATGCGGGTTCGGTCAATACATCCATATTATTATCTTCATTAGGGCATGAAATGGTCGCTACCGAGAGAGAGAGAGAAGAAAACACTTTAGCGTATGCTCGTGCAAGATCAGATTGGTTATTATCTTATCTAATCAGGATGGCTCCCACTGCTTTTTATCAAATCTTCCTTCAAACCCTAAAAGGAAAGACTAGCCGGGATTAATTACACACTACAAGTTCGCCAATCTTTCAACCAGGCCAGTGTCGGTACTTTGAGGGAGGTCCCCCGTGCTTTCGCACGAACCTAATTAATGTAAACCTCGTTTTCCCAGAGGCGTAACCTCGTTGACACCTTTCTAGACACCTACTTGATCGGCTAATTGCAATGTGCAAAACTCTCCCAGGAGTAACTCTTACTCGCAGTGGGTATCGGGATCCAACTATCTCATAGAAGGTATGCAATCTCATTGCAAATTTCAACACTTGAAATTCCCGATAAAATTTTTCCCCTAGCGTGCTATGACCTTGACGCATGCCAAACAACCCATAGTCCGCTAGTCAAGTTCAACCCGTACAATTCGTGATTGAATTAAACCCACCCGTATGACCCTTGACGCATGCCAAACAACGCCGTACGAATACCTTAATCCAATCGCATCTCATGCTACAGACAAGTAATAATCAGCTACCGTACACTACGCCTTGACGCATGCCAAACAACCGCAGTACGAATACTGAATATTACATATCTGAATTGACGGAGGGCTACGCAGGTTTTTCTGAAAACCATGAGCGTAATGAACTTGATATCGTTGTAGAATCAAATGAAGTTTTGAAATGGAGTGATTTTGAGGCTTTTCTAGTTTTGCTAAAGGGGTCACTCCCGGTGAAGGGATCGTCGGCCCTTTCCTCGTCGAATGAGGTGCGGGATATATCATATATATCACTGTGCAAAGCAAAAACCATAGAAGCAATCAAAAACAAACCGAGTGTGTAGCATCTGCCAGTTATTGCTAAAGGAGTCACTCCCGGTGAAGGGATCTCGGTCCTTTCCTCATCGAATAAGGTGCAGGGTATATCATATATACCGCTACGCAAAGCAAGAACTGTAGCTACCTGTTTTGTTTAAAATTTGATTCTACAACATCTTAGGTTTCTTTTCTTTCATTAATCACATTAATGAAGTCCCATCATTTAAATACCTAAACATCACAGATAGATATGACGTACACTTATGCCATCCGCATTCGCCTCGATGTCCCCTCGTGCACCGTTAGGTTAGGTAACTAACGACAGAGCAGGGCAGGGCTAGTGCGGGTGCAAAACATAAGTAACGTCTATATAATATATCATATATACTATATAAAGTATCTATCAAAGAACATCACATGATCGCATCACAGATATCGCAGCAGAAGAAACATATGAAACATTGGATATACTAGGACGTCCGTGTTTTCAATACGAGCCAGTATAAAACACGGATTCCACGGTCGTGATGAATAGCCAATCCCACACCCCTAGACCCCTACGAGAGCGGCAAGCAACCCTGTCAATTCTAGGGTTAGGAGACCCGGACTCGACTCCTCGAGATGGTCTCCCACTGGACCCTAGAGCCCGGTTACTTATGCTCCCCTCCTTGGGTCTATCCTAATGCGGAAAAGTAAATAATATACAAAAGGTGACCACTTCCGCAACCTGGAAGTGCCCCAAATAAAAGAATATTACATACAAGTTTTTACATGAATGAAAATGAAAAACACTCATCTCACATAAAACCCCCGGCTATTCAAACACGACAATCCAATATAACATATCCAGCAACACATAACATCATATGTCATCAACGTAAGTAAATATGCGCATCCCAATTGTCGTTAACATATAGCAACGAAACCGGCGATATCACATATTACACTTACGGTCACAGAAAAGAAAGTGTAAAACTACAACAATTGGAATCCGCAATCTCTTTAGACATCGCATGCCTAATCAAATGAAATACTTAGACATCACATGCCTAACAATTATAAACCCCGCATTTTAGTCCCATTATCGAAAACTCTTTTCATTATCAAGTGAGACTAAACCGCTAGATTTATAACATTCATTCAGTTATCTCATAACTGTTTGTGAATTCCAATTATTGTATCCCATTCCGGATAAATAGAAAACATTAAACTTTCCGATCGAACATTCGAACACCCAAGTTTTCCCGACACCGATCAACACATGAAATAAGTTCAAAGACATTCATTTCATGCCTCAGTACCAACGGTCCAGCCGTAGAAGGGTCAAGCCAACGCCTCACATGTGGCACGCCGTACTGCCCTAAACCCGAAGGTTCAAAGGGCAGTTCAAGACGGTCACATAATCGAGTTAAGGTTTGTTGTCTTCTAGAGGGACCATCGCGTTACTTGCACTACTCAGAACGTCATTAAACTACGGAAAAGTCCAACAATTGGAAATTTCCCGGCAGGGGAAAGATTGAGTATTTACATCCGGTCGAAACTTTTAACATATTCTAAATATCCGGAAAACCACATCGACAAAATCTGATAATCCGATCGAATCATCCAGTCCCCAATACAACCCAGAAAATTCAACTTTTGAACAAATATTAAAAATTCCCAGGAAAATCACCACTGGAAACTAAGAATTACTGTGCAAAATTCTTTATATATTGAGGCCGTACGGCCGCGGAACCGCCGCATGAGCCATGCTCATGCCGCGGATCCGCGGCGACTTTGTGGAATTGGGCTGTCGAATTTCACAGAAACTCTTATATTTTCTTGATGGTTTTTCTGCATATTTTTAATCTGGAAAAATTCCAGTTTTTAGAAAAAGTCCAGAGAGCAAGTTTGGTATTAGGGTTTCGATTCGTTCGGATTTCAAACGTCGTCTACACTTCGCCTAAGGCTCTAGCTAGGCTCTGATACCACTGAAAGGTTCCTAGGCACACTATAAAGGTCTCACAAGACATCAACCATGCCAATTTCAAAATTTATGAGTGCCGAGAAACCCTAACACGGATCGTCGGCTAGAATTCTAGGCGAAATACGAAACTAGTTAACACTTTAACTAAAGGAAAGAGGCTACAACCTTTGTAGATCCGGTTATCCACTTCCTTGGCTCCACGTAGGCGTCCTCTCGCTATCCATCTCGAATCCCGAACTCAAAAGTCGGCTTCATCGGAGAATTGGGCGGACTAGGTCGTCGGCTTCGTGCCGAAGATGATCTACGTCGAGGCATCACAAGTTCAAGCTCCGACTTCACAAATTTGTGAAACTTGTGAAGAAAACACCCAAAACAACTTGGCAAGAGGTAGAGGGTGAAGAAATAGGAGGTGGGTTCACTTTAGAATTGGATTTCTCACTTTGGAACTCAAGTTGCCATTGATGGCATCAAGCTTTCTTTCTTGAAGAAGAAGAAGATCAAGAAGGAAATATTATGATAAGTTATTTTAAAATGAAAAGAAAATGAATACTTATCATAATGTAAACCATGGTCAAGTGTAGAGATTAAACTAAGGTTAGTTGGAATGGTTAGGGTTAAGGAAAAGATAAGAATGGTGGACTTATTCAAAGATTCAAGAAGCTTCAACATAAAAACAAAATAAGCCACCATCCTTAATAATTTCCAAAATGAATATATAAATAAATAACTAAGTAAATAATCAAAACCCTAACCATTCATATAACCATGGTTTAATCTTTACACAAACCCAAGAGAGCAAGTATCATCAAACATGATACAAACTAGTGTACAAAAGTGTATCACATATACAATGTGCACATCAAGTGAGAAAATCCATTTAAAATGAACCAATACTAGTTAATGCAAAATAATATATCAAATATATAATTATACATTAAATCATTAAATCAACACTTGACTTAACGATCCGGTCATATCGCATATAACCGACTAGTCACCTATGTATCGGCTTATCGAATCAATCGTTGATTCGATATCTAGGTTATATCGAATATAACCAGTCGATACATTCATCGCGAGAATGGAATACAGTATCACATACACGCATTATTCTCGGTCCTGCACATATCTCATATGCGCTCCTATTTTGTTTCGCTTAAGCCAGGAAACCTCTGTGTAGGACTCTAAAGACTCGTCAATACGCCGGTAGCAGATGATGATCATATCAAACATCCACAAGCCGCAAGCGGTCTGCTAAACGTAACGGCCATCCGGGTATTGAGCGATCAGAAGATCGACGAGCTAGCCCGCTCACACACCTGTGAATCCAACCCGTAACACTTACCGTACAGTCCGGTCTGTTCGTCTGATATGTCGCATATCAAGTCTAGGGGTGGTAAACGTCAGACCCCAATAACCGATAAGTCGTGCCGATGTGAGGCTCATAACGGGTCGAGAAACTACTGGTAACACTTACCAGCAAATCTCTGATCAGCCCTGGCCAGGGACTTCCCTGTTACGGCCAATCGAGCACAGCGCAACATCAACCCCCAATACCGGGAGAGACGAAACCCCTCCTATCGCTCATTACCTCCGTGTGAGTCGGGACTGTACCCAAAGACCACCGTTTTGCACGCCCTCATGGACGTGGTAAGGTGGAGGTCAAAGCACAGTGGGAATCACACAAGACTCTATGACGATCTCGGGTCTACAGACTAACCTGTACAAGTGTCACCTGAGAACTGCCATCTGACGTGAGGTATAATACCATCTGGGAGTTCTCGGCGAGTCCGTCCAGTGTACCCAGTCTCCACTGAGCACCCGTATACCATCTCTGATGTCAAACACCAATGGATATGGGATCATCCATCGCCCATCTCATGGGTCGAGAAGCGTATACGCTAGTCTACACTGGTATATCGATGCCCCGTCTCGATACACCCACGACTAGGGACCTTGAAGGATGTACTTATGGACTACCATGTCCCCACTAGTATGATCTGCATCATAGTCCAGGCAGTCAAGTACACATCCTAAGGGCTTTACCAACATGTAACTGAAAGACGGTTTAAAGAGACTAGTGTACATGTTAAGATAAAGAGCAACCAGATAGCATACTATCATATCGAGCAAGAAAGTCATCTCTATATATGTCCAAGCATCCAATATAATATACATCATCTGTACAATACTGGCCTCTAGGGCATACATACAACTAACAATCTTCAGAAAGAAGATTGGTGTAGATGGGCAGGTTGAGACCTATAAAGCTAGGCTTGTTGCAAAGGGTTTTCGTTAGAGACCTGGTTTGGACTATGACGAGACCTTTTCTCCAGTGGCTATGCTGAAATCCATTCGGATCCTTCTTGCCATTGCTGCCTTCCACGATTATGAAATCTGGCAGATGGACGTAAAGACGGCTTTCTTAAATGGAAATTTGGAAGAGTGCGTCTATATGGATCAGCCAGAAGGATTCATTCAGAGTGGGAGCAGCGGTAAAGTGTGCAAGTTGCTAAAGTCCATCTATGGACTTAAGCAAGCATCGCGGAGTTGGAACATCTTCTTTGATGATGCTGTCAAAGAATTCGACTTTATCAAAAACCCAGATGAACCATGCATTTATAGTAAGATTGTAGGGAGAACTGTGATATTCCTCGTCTTGTACGTGGATGACATTCTCCTAATAGGAAATGATATTCCTATGCTACAGTCAGTCAAAGGATTCTTGTCGCAGAGGTTCTCCATGAAGGACCTGGGCGATGCCAACTACATTCTGGGGATCCAGATCTATCATGATAGATCTAAGAGGATGTTGGGACTTTCACAGTCAAGGTACATCGACACCATACTGAAAAGATTCAGTATGGAAGATTCCAAGCGCGGTAATCTACCGGCTTGTCACGGGATCACCCTCTCCAAAGAGATGTCTCCCAAGACTGATTTGGAAAGGGATCGCATGTCTATTATACCCTACGCTTCTGCGGTAGGCTCTGTAATGTATGCGATGTTATGTACCAGACCAGATGTAGCTACGCATTGAGCGTTGTAAGCCGGTATCAGTCGAACCCAGGGGAGAAACACTGGATAGCGGTAAAGAACATTCTCAAGTACCTGAGAAGGGCTAAGGAGATGTTCTTGGTGTATAGCGGAAAAGACCTCCAGCTCGAGGCCTTTGCCGACTCCAGCTTCCAGAGTGACAAGGATGACTCCAAGTCCATGTCGGGTTATGTCTTTACCCTCAATGGAGGGGCGGTTTGCTGGAAGGGTTCCAAGCAGGAGACCGTTGCTGACTCAACTATGGAAGCGGAGTACATAGCTGCTTGCGATGCCGCAAAGGAAGCTGTCTGGATGAAGAAGTTTCTCACGGAGCTTCAGGTGGTTCCTACCATTGTTGATCCAAAACCGCTGTATTACGACAACAACGGCGCTATAGCTTTAGCGAAGGAACCCAGGTCCCATCAGAAGTCCAGGCACATTTTGAGGCGGTACCACCTGATCAGGGAGATCGTGTTGGAGATAGTGCCCTCAGAGTCAATTATTGGATCACAGGCACGTGATTGCAATGATTGAGGGATGACTTATCCCGGTAGGACAGTCTTACTCAAGATGATAGTATGCTATCTGGTTTACCTTTATCATCGTGTACTGCTTTAGGTGACCTTACAGGTCACTATTGCACGTTGATAGAGCCCCTAGGATTCTTGCTTGACTTCCAGCAGTATGAGGGCGATCATATACGTGGGAGCTGGTAGTCTATAAGCACATCCTTAAAAGGTCCCTAGTCGTGGGAGTTTCGAGACAGGGCATCGATACTCCAGAGTAGACTAGTGTATATAGTCGAGACCCCGACGAGGGGCGGTGGCCGGTCTCACAAGCCACTGGTGTCAGTTGGTTCAACTAAGATGTATACAGATGCTCATTGGGTTATGAGTACACCGGACAGGACTCGCCGGGAACATGCTAGTTGGTCTTATACCTGACGTCAGATAGCAGTTCCCTGGTGACATGTGTACAGGTTAGTTCATCGACCTGAGGATCGTCATTTGTCTCATGTGAGTTCCCACTGTACTTTGATTACTACCCTACCACGCTCAAAGGAGACGTGCAAACAGGTTTTAGTTGGGTACAGTCCCGAGCCACATGGAGGCAGTGAGCGGATCTTCAGGGGTTCGTCTCTCCCGGTATTGGGGGTGAGGTCGCGCTGTGTCTAGGAGAACCATTACACGAAGCCCTCGGCCGAGGCAGGAGATTTACTGGTAGGTATTCCAGTAGTATCTCAGGGTGTTCTGGGCTACAATCCGACACGACTTGTACCGCTTTTGGGGGTCTGACTTTTACCAACCCTCTAGGCCCGCCATGCGATGCTCATAGACGAACGGACCGGACTGTACGGATATTGTCACTGACAGGCTCAGTAGGGTGTCAGGATGAGTTCGCTCGTCGACGTCCCTTTTGGTCAATAGCTGGTAGCCCGTCACGTATGGCTAATACCTCTGACGTGCTAGTGGTTAAATCCACAGCCATAGTATTGACGAGTCTTTAGAGTCCCGCACAGACAGTTGCTCAAGTTTCGGGCGAAACGCTGTAGAGGCCGTATGGAGATATGGCAGGGTTCGATCAGATACGTGCGGTATTGCACGGATCAGGATCGGACGGTTAATACTAGCGGGTTTTGGTTTAAGCCGGATCCTAGTATTGTACAGTGTAGAATTTAGTCTCATTGCATTTGTATTTTGGTCGGAATACAAATGCGGGTATGTATATACAGTAGCGGGGTTTTTCCTGTAATTTATTACGGGATCAGTTTTTGGAGTTGCCAGTTTGTTTTCCGTTTCGGCCATATTTCTTTGTATCTTTCATTGGCTGAAGTTTGGTGGAGGAGGGCTTATTTGCATTTGTGCAAATATGCATTTTGGAGGGTTGTCTTTGCATATTGTAGCTTCATGATGGTGCACCACCATTTGACTTCCATGGTTCATGATTGTTTGACCTTTGTTTGATGGTGATGGGAAATGATTGGGTTTTGGAGTGAGGTTTTGTTGTGATGATTCTTTCTCATCACCACTCTTTTCTCTCTCATGCATGATAGCTTCCCTCCCTTGACTTTTCCACTCTCCTAATTCTCTAAGTGAGGCCGGCCACACTTTGTGGGGATGGGGGGATTTTTCATTTGGAATGGGAAAAATGTTCATCACATTTTTCCTTTGCTTACTACAAAATCATTAATCTCCATATACTTCTTTTCCTCCACCAAAAGAGCAACTTCCATAAACCCCAATGAGACATAGCACTGCACTTATTCTACAGCAAATCTTGGGCACGTCGACTCTCTAACTTCGTGCCCGAGTTGCCTCGGTCCAGAGGTGGGAGACCGTAAAAGAAGCCGGCGACGTGGTGCCCTTCCGGCGAGGAGGTGGAGACCGGACATTCCGCGGGAGATCGGGACGACGACGAGAAGACCGGAGGACATGGATCGCTCGGTATATCTCTCTACCCCCTCTCTTGTTAGCTAGGACTAGATTAATGGCCCGATCCGGGATTTTTGTGCGCGGTGGTGCCGATTTACAAGTACGTAAAAAGTTTCGTTTCCGCATTCCGGCGTAGGATTGACGGCCGGGGCGCCGCCGTGCACTTACATTGGTATCAGAGCCACGCCATTAACCTAGTCTAGCTTTGTCTAATGAGTTTACATTTCTGATCGAACAAAATTCCAAAAACCGCGTTTTCATGTGCATCAATTTCTGTCGAATTTTTTTTGGCTCCAAAAATTTTTCAGGTAGTTGCAGAATGATGTGCAGGGAAGTATAAGAACTCTGGTAAAATTTGGTCGCCTGAACCCATTACCCCACCGCGGAACCGCGGCCAAACCCATGCTTGGGCCGCGGTTCCGCCGCCAGTTTCACTGTTCAGCGTATCAAAATTTTACGGAAGCTCTTGGACTTGAAAATAGGGGTTTTGGAATATTCTTTTTGGGCCCAGAATTTCTTTAAGTGCTACAGTAGTGCTTGGGGGCCCACTTGGGTAAATTTGATCGATCGAAAATTTTAAACACATTAGTTCACTGTATTTACATTATATCTGCGACCGTGAATGTCACTTGATCGGTAAATCCTGTCTAACTGCTATAGCCCGGTTAGACGGATTTGCGAACGTGACATTCACGTTGATGTTCTGTGTTGTGCTGTGATGTTGTGGATTGGTCGTGGGGGATAGCCTGGATGCAATGCTAGTACAGTTTTTGTTGTATTATGTACATTTGATATTGCGGGGCGAGCGTCCGACATGTGGACTGCCGTCACTGCCTGTTTGTATATTATTCTTTTGGGACACGACCGGGTCGAGGTCGATGTACCCGTTGTATGTATATTTTACTTTCTGTACTAGGATTACCCCAAGGTGGGGTGCACGGATAGCCGGATTCTAGAGGGCAACGGGCCCGCATCTCAAGGCATTGAGACGGAGGAGGCTTTACTCTAGAATTGGCGGGCTATTCGCCGCACTCGTAGGGGGTACAGGTTGACCCAGGAGGGGTGCCCAAGTTACCGGAATCCGTGAAGTGCCGGGTGGTCCATTCACGTTGCTGAAGGGGGCTGCCTCGCTTCAGGTTTTGGTGGGTAACTTGCCGCACCCGTAGGGGTCTAGGATTTCATTGCACAGGCTATCCACACGACCAGGGGAACGTCGGGTTTCAGTAGCGGCTCTATGAAACCCGGGGATCCCAGATATCTATATTGTTCTGTGATACTGTACATTTCTGTGATGTTGCATTTTATCACGCCTTGAGCGAATATTATATATTGATATATATTCTAGTAGATGTTGTATATGTTTTTTATCCGCGCTAGTCCAGTCCCCGCTCTGTCGTTAGTTAAGTAACCTAACGGGTAATGACGGGACCCAGTGGCGAATGCGGATGGCATATACGTACATCATTATTTTCGTTCTTTATTGGTGTGATCAATTGATGGGACTGCGTTGATTCGGATCAATGCAAGCTAAACAAACCTTTTATGATGTTGTTGGAACACTTTTCAAAAAGCTGTTATTGCAAGGACGTTCACTTTTGTTTTGCACAGTGGTATTCAGTTGGAATATCCTGCTCCTCAGTCGACGAGGCAAGGGCCGAGATCCCTTCACCGGGAGTGACCCCTTGGACAAAAGTTTGCGTCAGGGCAATAACTTCACTATAGCCGATTACTTTTGCTTTGCACCGTGGTATTCAGTTGGAATATCCTGCACCTCATTCTACGGGGAAAGAGCCGAGATCCCTTCACCGGGAGTGACCTCTTTAGCAAAGGTTTCCGTCACTATATTTTTAAAAAAGCTATCCGGTTCCTTCAACGATATCAAGTTCATTACGTTAAAGGTTTTCGCCAGAAACCATTCGTAGACCTCCGTCAATTCAGACGGGTAGCAAGTAGTATTCATGCTATGTTTGTTGGCCTTCGTCAAGGCATAGTGTATGGTAGCTGCTTGTTGCCTTTCTGCAGCATAGATAGATGCGTTGGTTTGGGGCAGTCGTATAGCCTTGTTGGCCAAAGTCAAGGGCTTGTACGGGTGGGCTCAAATTAACCTGGAGAATGACGGGTAGAACTTGACATGTGACTTATGATTTGTTGGCCTTCGTCAAGGTCATAAGAGCATGGGGTAAAAATCACATCGGGAGTTTCTAAAGAAACTGAAACTTGCAAGATATGCGCATACCTTCTGGAGTGATGACGTGAGCGGATTCCGTCACGTTATCATGCGATGATAGTTGGATCCCGATTCCTACTGATGAGTTGGTTTACTCCTCGGATGATCCCGACCAATTCTTCTTTCAGGTTTGGAGGAGAATTTGACGGTACAATGGGAGGTTTCCAGATTAGATAAATTGGTAACCATTCTGATCTAGGTTAGAGTGCACGCTGAGTGTTTCTTTTCTCTCTCTCTTTGGCAGCGACCATTGACCCGACCCTAAGACTATGACTCAGTGACCAAGTTGACCGAACCTTCTTAACACTGGCTTTTGGATTGTCAGAGTTGCAGACCTCATTGCCACTCCTACTTTTACCCTTTTCTCCAGGACACCCCGTATTACTACGAATGTCCACTTCCATTGGAAAAAACCATCGTATGGTTATATACGAACTCGAAGGAATTTATTCGAGGATGGTTTCCGGTTCTGGAGAAAACGAATAAGACTATTCAGTTGTCTTTTCCTTTTACCTTCTCTCAGGTTGCGAGTACTCCTTGGTTTAGGAGATAGTACACCTATTACGCAAATTGGATAGTCTTCTTCCAAACCTTAGGCTGGTGCCGAACGGTGGGGAATGAAGAAAACCAATTAGCATAACGATGGTGTACAGAAGGTATTAAGTAAAGACATATCAAGGGATTAGTAAGAGGGCAAAGTAAATTGCGACTGCTATTCACGACCAAACCAAGTATTTCTTCGCCAATCCTAAATCACCTTTGTATTTCTCCAGGTCACTCCATATCACTACGAAGATCTACAGTTTATTAGATACTCCATCGTATGGTTATATACGAACTCGAAAGGAACTTGTTCCAGTTCGGAGATGGATTCTGGTTCAGGAGAAATAGGAATAAGGTTTATTCGGTTGTCTTTTATCTTCACCTTCTCTCGCATTGCGAGTGCTCCTAGGATTTGGACAGTACACCCATTATGCTTATTGGATAGTCTTCTTCCAAACCATAGGCGGGTGCCGAACGGTAGGGAAGGAAGAAAACCATTTAGCCTAAGAGGGTGTGCAGAAGGTAATGACTAAAGACATATAAAGGGATTTGGAAAAATGGCAAAGAATTATACGGTTACAGTTGTGAATCTGGATAATGGAAGAGGCATTACTAGGAATACCAGGATACCCCATCGAAACATTTCAATGTTTCAGTTTCACTGTATACTGTTAAAGGAAAACTGATTTCCCGATTAGATACTTACTCCAGGGTATGAATTTACCAGGTATGATTCTCACATCTGTATGGTTTTACAGATGATGAGTGGGAGTAAGTTATTGGGAATTAGGTGATCATCCTCATTATATCGGGATTCGTTGTAATCGATGATATTTGAGGAAGTCACCTGGGCGGTTTGCCGGATGGCAAATATTTGGTTTTGAATATCCGTTGTTATGCACCAATTTCAAATTGATATATCTGTACGTCTATTTTTATAGAGTGAGATATACCTTTTTGAAATTATGTCCGTGACATTTACCTATATCAGTGGATGGTTAGGTAAGGAGCATTAAACAGCGGTGTAATTCTTCTTAACCATAAATACAGTTTTCAACCTGCGACACACAGGGAGTGAGTTATTAGACTCAAGGGACTTATACAGGGTATTGTAGGTTGTCCAGTGTCCATTAGGACAGAGGGGTTGGTCCTCGTACTATATTCGGTTTACTTATGACTTCTCTAGTTTTTAGACAGGTGTTTCGTGGAAACACAGGGTCCGAATCTTGAGAAGTTATAGGTATTTGAATAAAGTAGAGAACCAGGTATTGCAAGTATCGGGATTCTTCAAAGTGATCGAAGATGTAGATACTTGTGTGTGGTATTCAGTTGATAGTAATGATTTAAGAGAACTGGCTTCTCTTTCAGGTTACTCATAATTGGAAGCATTCCTAAGTTGAGTAACGCTGATCGTCCTCTTTCCATTTAGTTGACATGCACTGGGGACAGCTGCATGATTTGAATCTGGTTCAATTAAATCAGTGCCTCTAGTTCTATATTGGATATAGAACAGTTCATATCTTAACGATGTTAAGGTACGGGGAGTTGTCCGGCTTATGCTTAAAACCAGGCTCTGGATAACTCAAGGCACGTTTCTGTAATGGCTGTTTGTGGGTTGACCAAGGCTATGACGAGGGTTGACTTTCTACCATCTGGAAGATCATAGTGATATTGTTTTATACTCGCCACAGTTTTAACTAAAATGGATTTTTTCAGAAAACAGTAGTGGGAGTATGGTAGAACTGGAAGTGATTCCAGAACCGCAAACGATACTGAAGATTTGATAAAGACCTAAAGATTCAATCTGGTTTGACATTCCATTAGCCACTCCGCAGATACGGTGGGTAACCTCAGGCACCCAAGAGGTACTCCGGTAGCCTCAAGGACGGTGACAGGGAGGTTCTTGTTTACCCAGACTTGCCATTGCTGTTGTTCCAGGATGCGAGACCCGGCAGGAGGATGAGTATAGCATCGTTCTAAACTAGCTTTAGAAGTGTACGTGTATATGACTCTGTCAGAGGGTTGTCGTAGTTAGTGGGAGCAGCAGAAGCATTGGTGGACAAGTGGCTTATGTCTATTTATAGACTAAAGCAGATATAGCGGAGATAGATCATCTATTTCTGATGTGACAGTCATAGGTTTGACTCTATCAGAATAGGGGATGGATCTGTTAAGAAGTTAGTAGGGTGTGATGTCCTGGTATTTGGATGACATACACAGAGTAGGAAGTGATATTCCTATACTACGATCAGTTATACTTTGGTTGTCACACAGTGGTTTCTCCACATGGGACTTGGACATTATATCAGACATTCTGTTTACTGGATCTATGGTTTTAGATCTAGATTTGGGTAGTTTCCCAATCAGGGTACTTAGACAACATTCTAGAGGTGCTTTAGAATGGAAGACTCCTGGCATGGTGGTGTACCTGCAGGTGATGGAGTCACCCTCTCTAAAGGTGTCTTACAGACTAAAGGGGAGAGGGATGTGCATGATTGGCAGATCACTTGCTCAAGCAATTGAGTCAATCATGAGATGTCAAGTACCACACCAGATGTTGTTTTTGCACTTGATGCAATAAGTTGACATTGATCCAATCCTAAAGTAACAGTCGGAAGCAAGTTTTAGAACATAAGTGGATGTTCTAGGGATATGATAACGACAGCCTCATTCGGGAGACAGTTATCATTCCACGCTTCCAAGGTGACCTGGACGACAGGGAGGTTGTCAGAGTTATAGTTTTCCTTCTGATGAGGGGCAGTATTTTGGACAGGTGGTCCAAGGCGATACTGAGAGAGGCATGGAGCAGGATACTTATTAAGTTCAGTTATCGATACAGTCTAAGAAGTTTGGATTTGGAGTTCATTTATGAGCTAGGTCCCATCAGATATCCAGACATATTCCAAGACAGGTATTGCTCATTTTGGGAGATGGGTTTCTCCGCGAACTTGAGATATAGAGAGACATAGAAAGAAACATCAAAGTGGATCCACTCGCTGAGGCTATTCCTCGAACGCAATAGTTTCGCAAACGAGATTTGTGAGACTGACTAGTAGAGGAGTTGGGTGTTCGGTATCACACGGGCTGTGAGTATGCTACATCGCAATAATTAGCCTTGAGTGCTAGTGGGAGATTGTTGGAGATAGTGCCCTCAGAGTCAATTATTGGATAACAGGCACATGAATGCAATGATTGAGGGAGGACTTATCCCGGTAGGACAGTCTTACTCAAGATGATAGTATGCTATCTGGTTTACCTTTATCATCGTGTACTGCTTTAGGTGACCTTACAGGTCACTATTGCACGTTAATAGAGCCCCTAGGATTCTTGCTTGACTACCAGCAGTATGAGGGCGATCATATACGTGGGAGATGGTAGTCTATAAGCACATCCTTAAAAGGTCCCTAGTCGTGGGAGTTTCGAGACAGGGCATCGATACTCCACAGTAGACTAGTGTATACAGTCGAGACCCCGACGAGGGGCGGTGGCCAGTCTCACAAGCCACTGGTGTCAGTTGGTTCACCTAAGATGTATACAGGTGCTCATTGGGTTATGAGTACACCGGACAGGACTCGCCGGGAACATGCTAGTTGGTCTTATACCTGACGTCAGATAGCAGTTCCCTGGTGACATGTGTACAGGTTAGTTCATCGACCTGAGGATCGTCATTTGTCTCGTATGAGTTCCCACTGTACTTTGATTACTACCCTACCACGCTCAAAGGAGACGTGCAAACAGGTTTTAGTTGGGTACAGTCCCGAGCCACATGGAGGCAGTGAGCGGATCTTCAGGGGTTCGTCTCTCCCGGTATTGGGGGTGAGGTCGCGCTGTGTCTAGGAGAGCCATTACACGAAGCCCTCGGCCGAGGCAGGAGATTTACTGGTAGGTATTCCAGTAGTATCTCAGGGTGTTCTGGGCTACACTCCGACACGACTTGTACCGTTTTTGGGGGTCTGACTTTTACCAACCCCTTAGGCCCGCCATGCGATGCTCATAGACGAACGGACCGGACTGTACGGATATTGTCACTGACAGGCTCAGTAGGGTGTCAGGATGAGTTCGCTCGTCGACGTCCCTTTTGGTCAATAGCTGGTAGCCCTTCACGTATGGCTAATACCTCTGACGTGCTAGTGGTTAAATCCACAGCCATAGTATTGACGAGTCTTTAGAGTCCCCCACAGACAGTTGCTCAAGTTTCGGGCGAAACGCTGTAGAGGCCGTATGGAGATATGGCAGGGTTCGATCAGATACGTGCGGTATTGCACGGATCAGGATCGGACGGTTAATACTAGCGGGCTTTGGTTTAAGCCGGATCCTAGTATTGTACAGTGTAGAATTTTGTCTCATTGCATTTGTATTTTGGTCGGAATACAAATGCGGGTATGTATATACAGTAGCGGGGTTTTTCCTGTAATTTATTACGGGATCAGTTTTTGGAGTTGCCAGTTTGTTTTCCGTTTCGACCATATTTCTTTGTATCTTTCATTGGCTGAAGTTTGGTGGAGGAGGGCTTATTTGCATTTATGCAAATATGCATTTTGGAGGGTTGTCTTTGCATATTGTAGCTTCATGATGGTGCACCACCATTTGACTTCCATGGTTCATGATTGTTTGACCTTTGTTTGATGGTGATGGGAAATGATTGGGTTTTGGAGTGAGGTTTCTGTTGTGATGATTCTTTCTCATCACCACTCTTTTCTCTCTCATGCATGATAGCTTCCCTCCCTTGACTTTTCTGAAAGGTTCCTAGGCACCCTATAGAGGTCTCACAAGGCATCAACCATGCCATTTTCAAAAATTATGGGTGTCAAGAAACCCTAACACGGATCGTCGGCTAGAATTCTAGGCGAAATATAAATCTAGTTAACAATTTAACTAAAGTTAAGATGCTACAACCTTTGTAGATCCGGATATCCACTTCCTTAGCTCCACGTGGGCGTCCTCTCGCTGTCCATCTTGAATCTTGGACTCTCGCGACGGCTTCATCGGAGAAACAAGCGGAATAGGTCGTCGGTTTCGTGTCAAAGACGATCTACGTCGAGGCATCACAAGTTCAAGCTCCGACTTCACCAAGTTATGAAACTTGTGAAGAAAACACCCAAAACAACTTGGCAAGATGTAGAGAGTGAAGAAATAGGAGGTGGGTTCACTTTAGAATTGGATTTCTCACTTTAGATCTCAAGTTGCCATTGATGGCATGAAGGTTTCTTTCTTGAAGAAGAAGATGATCAAGAAGGAAATATTATGATAAGTTATTTAAAATGAAAAGAAAATGAATACTTATCATAATGTTTACCATGGTCAAGTGTAGAGATTAAACTAAGGTTAGTTGGAATGGTTAAGTTTAAGGAAGAGATAAGAATGGTGGACTTTTTCAATACTTCTTGAAGTTTCAACATAAAACAAAACAAGCCACCATACTTAACTATTTCCAAAATGAATAAATAAATAAATAACTAAATAAACAATCAAAACCCTAACCATTCATATAATCATGGTTTAATCTTTACACAAACCCAAGTGAGCAAGTATCATCAAACATGATACAATCAAGTGCACAAAAAATATATCACATATACAATGTGCATCAAGTAAGAAAATCCTTTTAAAATGAACCAATACTAGTTAATGCAAAGTAATATATCAAATATATAATTATACATTAAATCATTAAATCAACATTTGATTCAATGATCCGGTCATGTCGCATATAACCGACTAGTATCCAATGTATCGATTTATCGAATCAATGATTCGATAACTATGTCATATCGAATATAACCAATCGAAACATTCATCGCGAGAATGAAATACGGTATCACATACACGTATTATTCTCGGTCCCGCACATATCTCATATACGCTCCTATTTCGTTTCGCTTGAGCCAGGAAACCTCTGTGTAGGACTCTAAAGACTCGTCAATACGCCGGTAGCAGATGATGATCATATCAAGCACCCACAAGCCGCAAGCGGTCTGCTAAACGTAACGGCTATCCGGGTATTGAGCGATCAGAAGATCGACGAGCTAGCCCGCTCACACTCCTGTGAATCCAACCAGTAACACTTACCGTACAGTCCGGTCTGTTCGTCTGATACGTCGCATATCAAGTCTAGGGGTGGTAAACGTTAGACCCCAATACTCGATAAGTAGTGCCGATGTGAGGCTCATAACGGGTCGAGAAACTACTGGTAACACTTACCAGCAAATCTCTGATCAGCCCTGGCCAGGGACTTCCCTGTTACGGCCAATCGAGCACAGCGCTACATCAACCCCCAATACCGGGAGAGACGAAACCCCTCCTATCGCTCATTGCCTCCATGTGACTCGGGACTGTACCCAAAGACCACCGTTTTGCACGCCCTCATGGACGTGGTAAGGTGGAGATCAAAGCACAGTGGGAATCACACAAGACTCTATGACGATCTCGGGTCTACAGACTAACCTGTACAAGTGTCACCTGAGAACTGCCATCTGACGTGAGGTATAATACCATCTGGGAGTTCTCGGCGAGTCCGTCCAGTGTACCCAGTCACCACTGAGCACCCGTACACCATCTCTGATGTCAAACACCAATGGATATGGGATCATCCATCGCCCATCTCATGGGTCGAGAAGCGTATACGCTAGTCTACTCTGGTATATCGATGCCCCGTCTCGATACACCCACGACTAGGGACCTTGAAGGATGTATTTATGGACTACCATGTCCCCACTAGTATGATCTGCATCATAGTCCAGGTAGTCAAGTATACATCCTAAGGGCTTTACCAACATGTAACTATAAGACGGTTTAAAGAGACAAGTGTACATGTTAAGATAAAGAGTAACCAGATAGCATACTATCATATCGAGCAAGAAAGTCATCTCTATATATGTCCAAGCATCCAATATAATATACATCATCTGTACAATACTGGCCTCTAGGGCATACATACAACTAACATTTTCCACTCTCCTAATTCTCTAAGTGAGGCCGGCCACACTTTGTGGGGATGGGGGGATTTTTCATTTGGAATGGGAAAAATGTTCATCACATTTTTCCTTTGCTTGCTACAAAATCATTCATCTCCATGTACTTCTTTTCCTCCACCAAAAGAGCAACTTCCATAAACCCCAATGAGACATAGCACTACACTTATTCTACAGCAAATCTTGGGCACGTCGACTCGCCAACTTCATGCCCGAGTTGCCTCGGTCCAGCGGTGGGAGACCGTAAAAGAAGCCGGCGACGTGGTGCCCTTCCGGCGAGGAGGTGGAGACCGGACATTCCGCGGGAGATCGGGACGACGACGAGAAGACCGGAGGACACAGATCGCTCGGTATATCTCTCTACCCCCTCTCTTGTTAGCTTGGACTAGATTAATGGCCCGATCCGGGATTTTTGTGCGCGGTGGTGCCGGTTTACAAGTACGTAAAAAGTTTCGTTTCCGCATTCCGGCGTCGGATTGACAGCCGGGGCGCCGCCGTGCACTTACAGATCGTAGATCGCCGGAAGATCGAGGTGAAGAGAGTAAATACGGATAACAACACTGCAGATCCACTCACGAAGGCCCTACCCCAGACTCAGTTCGAGCGGCTGATCGAGATGATAGGTCTTCGATATGCCGGTACACGGCCTTAGTGCAAGTGGAAGATTGTTAGTGTATATGCCCTAGAGGCCATTACTGTATCATACTACCTTGTATATTACTTAATGGAAGCTTGGGATATTCACAGTTGTATAGACAATCTTGCTCAAAATGGTAGTATGCTACTTGGTTTGTTTCTACTTCAATATGTGCATGTGTTTCTTTTAGCATATCGCTTATACATATTAGTAGAGCCCTTAGGATCTTTGCTTGATTACCAGCGTTGTGATGGCAGTCATACTCGTGGGGGATGGGTAATCCATAAGCACATCCTTATACAGGTCCCTAGTCGTAGGACTATCGAGATAGGGCATCGATACTCCGGAGTAGACTAGCGTATGCGCTTCTCATCCCAGCGGGGGAGACAGTATGTCCCACAGCCGTCAGTACGTCGTACTTGAGATAGTATGCGGGTGCTCGTTAGGTTACGAATACACTGGACAGGACTCGTCGGGAACTGTTGGTTGGTATTATACCTATCGTCAGTTATCAGTTCCCAGGTGACATAAGTACAGCTTAGTCCGCTGACTTGACACTGTCATTTCGCCTCGAGTGTGTTCCCACTGTACTTAGATTACTACCCTACCGCGGCTCAAAGGAGTCGTGCAAACAGGTAGTAGTTGGGTGCAGTCCCGAAGCACTTGGAGGCGGTGACGGTTAGACAGGATTCGTCTCTCCCGGTATTGGGGGTTGACATCGCGCTGTGTCTAGGAGAGCCATTACACAAGTAGTCCCTGGCCAGGGCAAGCGAGATATACTGGTAGGTTTCCAGCGTTATCTCAGGGTATTCTGGGCTACACTCCGACATGACTTGTACCGCTATTAGGGGACTGACGTTCACCACCACCCTAGGCCCACCATGCGATGTATCAGACGAACAGACCGGACTGTACGGAGATTGTCACATACAGGCTCAGTAGGAGTTCGGATTGGTTTACCTCATCGGCCTTCTTATCGACATCTACCTGGGGACCGTTACGTACAGCTAGTGCCGCTTGCGATCTGTGGTTAAACTCATTGCCAGCGTAGAGTCGAGTCTTTAGAGTCCCACACAGAGAGTTTCCCTGCACTGAGCGAAACGTGTAGAGGCCGTATGGTTTTACGGCAGGGCTGCGATCACTTACGTGCACTTGTGTGCGTATGCTGTTCGGGCAGGCAATACTGGTGGGCTTTGGTTTAAGCCAGATCCTAGTATTGCACGGATGGATTTGATTTGTCTTCTGTGCATTCGCATTCTACGGAATGCGGATGCGGGTGTGTATGCACAATTTTAAGGAGCGATAAAGGAGGAGGTGCCCCATTAGGGTTTTGGCAGTTGGTTCGGCCAAAACCGTTATGTGGCAGGCTCATTAGGGTTTTGGCAATTCGTTTGGTCAAAACCATTATGAGCCGGAGACATTGTTTACTAATCCTTTTAGTGATAGTTTAGTGATTGCTAATTGCATTGACCATTTGACCACCTTGACCTCTCTTGACTTTGTTGACCCATTGACCGGAGCTGACCATTGACCTTCATGAGAGGTCTACACTCTTCTTTGGTTTTCTTTTTTATTTCTTGAGTTATGAAAATGGTCAAGTCATTAGTGCCATCAACTTTAACATGATAGGAATAGTAATGATGGTTTTTGTGTATTATTGCAACCATGGTTCATTTTCTTTACTTAATCCTTTTCATTATTTTTTTCTCATTCTCTCTCTTGAAAGTGAGAAGAAAAGAAAAGCTCCATGGTTGCTTGATCCCCTCCTTCTTCCTCCTCTTGATAAATTCTTTTGATCTCATGTGTTGAGAGAAAAAGAATCCACATAGACAAACACTTCCATCTTTCTCTTCTACACAACCTAGGGCATCTAGACTAGCGATCTTGTTGCCCTAGTTGCCTCGGCTCGAGGTGGAGCTCGGTGTACAACTCTCGGGTGGATCGTCTTTGACTCAAGAAGGCCGCGGAGGTGACCAAGATCCGGATCGACCCTCGGAGCGTGGATGGACGAGCCGGACAGCGGAAAGAAGACCCGAAGGACCGGTTTCGTGAGGTATAATTTCTACGGCATAGTAGTTAAAGCCTCTAGTAGTTTGTTAGTTTCAAGTTTAGCAAAGATCCGGCTTATAGTCCATGTTGCTTTGCGCCAAATTTATTGTTTTTCGCCGTTTCCGCCTCCCCGTAAGAACAGGGGTGAGCAACGTGGACTTACACATTCTCCTGTGAATCCAATCAGTAACACTACCGTACAGTCCGGTCTCTTCGTCTGATATGTCGCATATCAAGTCTAGGGGTGGTAAACGTCAGACCCTAGTAACCGATAAGTCGTGTCGATATGAGGCTCATAACAGGTCGAGAAACTACCGATAACTCTTACCAGCAGCACTCTATATCAGCCCTGGCCAGGGACTTCCAGTTATAGCCAATCGAACACAGCACAACATCAACTCCCTATACCGGGAGAGACGTAACCCCTCCTATCGCTCATTGCCTCCATGTGATTCGGGACTGTACCCAAAAGCCACCATTTTGCAGGCCCACTTGGACGTGGTAAGGTGGAAATTAAATCACAGTGGGAATCACACAAGACTCTATGACAATCTCGGGTCTACAGACTAACCTATACCAGTGTCACCGGAGAACTGCTATCTGACGATAGGTATAATACCATCTAGGAGTTCTCGGAGAGTCCGTTCAGTATACCCAGTCTCCACTGAGCACCCGTACACTATCTTTAATATCAAACACCGATAGATATGGGATCATCCATCGCCCATCATATGGTCAAGATGCCTATACGCTAGTCTACTCTAGTGTATCGATGCCCTGTCTCGATACACCCTCGACCAGGAACAGTTATAGGATGTACTCATTGACTACCCTGGCCCCACTAGTATGATCTCATCATAGTCCCAGTAGTCGAGTACATATCCTAAGGGCTTTATCAACATGTGAGAGAAAGACAGTAAACCAATACATGTCAACATGTTAAGACAAAGTGAAACCAAATAGAATACTATCATGTCGAGAAAGAAAGTACTCTCTATATATATCCAAGTATCCACTATAATATACATCATATGTACAACAATGGCCTCTAGGGCATATATACAACTAACACAAAGTGCGTGGATACAGGTTCAAACAACAAAAGAAATACGCGCATCGAAAGAATACATGTCACGACTACGTTCGAAGCCTGCATGTCCTGAGGAGTCAACATAAAAGCTAGGGCCTGCCCTTTACCAGCGACCAGCTGTCGTCCTCCTCTGCCTCCTCATCCTCTCCGAATACGGCCGCCATGACCACAGCCTCTCTGGGCATCGATCTGGCATGGAGAAACAACATGCATAGGGGGTAATGCGCTCGGAGGACGTGGTGCAAGCGTTAGAGTAACATGTGAGACTGATGCCTCACCCTATCGCCTCACGGTATAATTTCTGATAAGATGATACGGACTCCCATACCTGAAACATCCTGGCGATGGCAGTTGATCATGTGGGTAAAAACGATATAACTGGCCCATAAGGAATCCACCATAGCCTCTGCGAACACGCCTAGGAGCTGATACATCAGTACGAATCCGCCTTGGTCTCGGAACAATCGTAAGTGGAGCAATGTCCGATCTCCATGCTCGATTGATCTCTATCAAGGATCCGATCATTTGGCGAAAATCCTGAATACTCGCCTCCAGCCTAGCTATACGATCAATAGAGGGTGGATCCATCTGTCCATGCGAGATAGGCGTACTGCCCTGGTTGGTCCTCACCTCAGATGAGCCCGCTCTAATCTCATCTCTGACGGCGGCCCTTTGGGCCCTCGTAGTCATCAGCGGCATGGTGGCTGGAGTAAGAAACAGGATTGATAAGGACATTGCAATCGAATCAAGAGGACATATGGAATCAAAGAAGGAAATACAAGCAAATATATCTCCTAAGGTCACTTAGGCGGAGTATCGTATCGCAAGTGTTAGTTATATGTATGCCCTAGAGGCCATTACTGTACATACGATGTATATTGTAGTGGATGCTTGGATATATATAGGGAGGAATTTCTTGCTCGATATGATAGTACGCTATCTGGTTGCTCTTTATCTTAACATGTACTTTGATTGTCTCTATATTATATATTAATAAAGCCCTTTGGATATGTACTCGACTACTGGGACTATGATGAGATCATACTAGTGGGGCCACGGTAGTCGACGAGTACATCCTATAACTGTTCCTAGTCGAGGGTGTATCAAGACAGGGCATCGATACACCAGAGTAGACCAGCGTATACGCATCTTGATCCATATGATGGGCGATGGATGATCCCATATCCATCGGTGTTTGACATCAAGGATGGTATACAGGTGCTCAGTGGAGACTGGGTATACTGGACGGACTCGCCGAGAACTCCTATATGGTATTATACCTCACGTCAGATGGCAGTTCTCCGGTGACACTGGTACAGAGTAGTCTGTTGACCCGAGATCGTCATAAAGTCTTGTGTGATTCCTACTGTGCTTTGATTTCCATCATACCACGTCCAAGAGGGCGTGCAAAAAGGTGGCTTTTGGGTACAGTCCCGAATCACATAGAGGCAATGAGCGATAGGAGGGGATTCGTCTCTCCCGGTATAGGGAGTTGATATTGTGCTGTGTTCGATTGGCTATAACTGGAAATCCCTGGACAGGGTTGCTGAGATTTACTGGTAAGTGTTATCAGTAGTTTCTCGAACTGTTATAGACCTCATATCGACACGACTTATCAAGCTACTGGGGTCTGACGTTTACCACCCCTAGGCGAGATATGCGACATATCAGACGACGAGACCGGACTGTACGGGAGTGTTACTGATTGGATTCGCAGAAGAATGTACAGGCTTGCTTGTTGATCATCTGATCGCTCAATACCTTGGTTGTTGTTACATTTAGCTGACCGCTTACAGCTTGTGGGTGTTTGATATGATCAACACCTACTGCCAGCGTATTGACGATTCTTTAGAGTCCTACACAGAGGTTTCTTGACTCAGGCAAAACGGAGTAGGAGCACATATATGATATGTGCGGGACCGAGAACAATACGTGTATGTGATACCGTATTAGATTCTCATGATATGAGATATCGGCCGGGTATATGAGATATAGCCGGGTCATCGGATCAAGTGTTGATTCGATGAACTGATACAGATTATATAAGTCGGTTATTTATGAAATAGCCGGATTATCGGATCAAGTGTTGATTTGATAATTTAATGTATAATTATATATTTGATATATTAAATTACATTAACTAATATTAGCTCAGTTATTGATTCATTTTCTCACCGGGTAATACATTGATATATATGCGATATATGTTAATTGTATTATTTTCTTTTGTTACAAATATATATTATATATGTGATATATAATATTGTAACATGATATGATTACTAATGCAACATGTTTAGTGGAGATTAAACAAGGTTAGGGATTGAATTGGGTTAGTTCTTTCATGAACCTTCTAGAAGGTTTTCTTTTGTCATGAGCTAAGATATTATGGTTGATATTTTAAGTGACTCATTCTTAACCCAACCCAAACCCTTAGCCCTAGTTAAATCTCTACATGAGTTAGCCTTGTCATAGTTGACCATGGTTGCATTTGTAATCATATATCTTTTCCTTATTCATCACAAAAGGATTATTCATTCTTCTTCTTCTTCCTCCTTGCAAAAGCTTTCTAGCTTTGGGTTTTGTGATGGATTAGTGTGAGATTATGATAATAAATGAGAGCTTAAATCCTACTTCATCATCCTAATCTATCCTAGCCATTTAGATTAGGGTGTTCACTTCATTTAGTGAGTGAGAGCTTGTGCTAATGAAACTTCAAGGTAGATCATCTTTGTTATCGACGATCGGAAACAAGCTTGCATCTTTCTCTTCGTGGAGCCTCTCGAGAGTCCGAAACTTGATGATCACAGCGAAGGAACCACAACATGGAGCTTATGAAGTGAAGGACCAGACTACATATAGGGTTACTAGGAACACTAACAAGGCTCCACAAGGCACCGACCATGCCAAAATTAAAATTTTTATGTGCCGGACAACCCTAAGCTAGATCGTATACTAGAGATTAGGCGAAGAAAATAGCAAGTAAACAACTTTACGACTAAGGGTATGCAAAATACAACCTTTGTAGATCGGTCCTTCACTTCTAGAGCTCCTTGTCGTAGTCTCTTCGCTGCGATCAAAGTTCTCCCGGTCTCTTGCATGGCTTCACGAGGCGAAAGATGCGACCTTGCTTGAAGTCTCCGAGGCCGAAGATGATCTACGTCGAGGGAATTCCGACTCAAACTACTACTTCACTAACTAGAGAATTAGTGAAGTAAACACCCTAAACTAAAGTGCTAATCTAGTAGATGATGGAGAAATAGGAAGTGGGTTCTCTTTGGAATTTTATTTCTCACAATGATTCTCACTTTGGATCAAACCCTAGCAAGCTTTTTCTTTTGAACCAAGAAGAAGATGAACATAAGAAAATGAAGAGGATAATCATCAAGTGAGAAGGCTAACCATGGTGAGTGAATATCATATACTAACTCTTGTAGAGACATTACCAAGGCTAAGTGTTAAAGTTAGGTTAAAACCTAAAGTAAAAACAAATTTAGTGGACTTTAGTCAATGCATCCACAAGATTCCACAAGCTTCATGCATTTTCTAATTTACCACTAATTTTGTAATTACTTTTAAATGTTAAAACCCAACATAACAAATAGCATGGTGTATGTCTCATACACCCAAGTGTGATGTATCATCAACCATGATACAATAATATAACACATTTTAATATATATCACATATATAGTAAAGATGTGTACATGTGAGGAAAAAAAACCCTAAGTGAACATGTGTTAGTTAATGTAAACTAGTATATCAAATATACAATTATACAATAAATTATTAAATCAACACTTGACTTATTAATCCGGTCATATCACATATAACCGACTAACATTCAATGTATCGACTTATCGAATCAACACTTGATTCGATAACCCGGCTATATCATATATAACCGACCGATACAAAAAGTCGCGAGAATAGAATACGGTATCACATACACGCATTATTCTCGGTCCCGCACATATCACATATGCGCCCCTATTTCGTTTTGCCTGAGCCAGTAAAACCTCTATGTAGGACACTAAAGACTCGTCAATACGCCGGCAGTAGGTGATGATCACATCACGCACCCACAAACCGTCAGCGGTACTAGCTGGACGTAACGGCTACCCGGTTATTGAGCGATCAGAAGATCAGCAAGAAAGCCCGCTCCAACTCCTGTAAAAGCCTGCCGGTAACACTTCCCGTACAGTCCGGTCTCCCCGTCTGATATGTCGCATATCAAGTCTAGGGGTGGTAAACGTCAGACCCCAATAACCGATAAGTCATGCCGATGTGAGGCTCATAACGGGTCGAGAAACTACTGGTAACACTTACCAGTAAATCTCTAAATCAGCCCTGGCCAGGGACTTCCCTGTCATGGCCAATCAAGCACAGCGCAACATCAACCCCCAATACCGGGAGAGACGAAACCCCTCCTATCGCTCATTGCCTCCATGTGACTCGGGACTGTACCCAAAAACCACCGTTTTGCACACCCTCATGGACGTGGTAAGGTGGAAATCAAAGGACAGTGGGAATCACACATGACTCTATGACGATCTCGGGTCTACAGACTAACCTGCACAAGTGTCACCAGAGAACTGCCATCTGACGTGAGGTATAATACCATCTGGGAGTTCTCGGCGAGTCCGTCCAGTGTACCCAGTCTCCACTGAGCACCCGTATACCATCTCTGATGTCAAACACCAATGGATATGGGATCATCCATCGCCCATCTCATGGGTCGAGAAGCGTATACGCTAGTCTACACTGGTATATCGATGCCCCATCTCGATACACCCATGACTAGGGACCTTGAAGGATGCACTTATGGACTACCATGTCCCCACTAGTATGATCCGCATCATAGTCCAGGTAGTCAAGTACACATCCTAAGGGCTTTACCAACATGTAACGAAAAGACAGTATAAAGAGACAAGTATACATGTTAAAGTAAAGTGCAACCAGAAAGCATACTATCATATCGAGCAAGAAAGACCTCTCTATATATGTCCAAGCATCCAATATAATATACATATACTGTACAATACTGGCCTCTAGGGCATACATACAACTAACAATCTCGCACTTGCACTAGGGTCAGCTGCTGTAGTATCGCATACCGAGCATCCCGAAGAGTCTCTCAAACTGTATCTGGGGAATGGCCTGCGTGAGTGGATCCGCTGTGTTGTTCTTCGTGTCAACCCTCCTGACCTCGATCTCCCGGCGATCAACTATCTCCCGGATCAGGTGATACCTCCTCAGAATATGCATGGATCTCTGATGGGACCTGGGTTCCTTGGCCAAAACCACCGCTCCATTGTTATCGCAATACAAAGGTATTGGATGTTCAATGGATGGAACCACTCCAAGTTCAGTAATGAACTTCTTGATCCAGACAGCCTCTTTGGCAGCATCGTTGGCAGCGAAGTATTCAGCCTCCATCGTCGAGTCTGCCACGGTTTCCTGCTTGGAACTCTTCCAGCTAACCGCCTCTCCGTAAAGGGTAAAGACAAATCCCGACTGCGACTTAGAGTCGTCCTTATCACTCTGGAAGCTCGAATCGGTAAAGGACTCCACTTGGAGTTCTCCGTTACCATACACCAAGAGCATCTCTTTAGTCATTCGCAAGTACTTGAGAATGCTCTTCACAGCTGTCCAGTGACTCTCTCCAGGATCAGCTTGATACCTGCTCACTACACTTAGTGAGTATGCTACATCGGGTCTGGTACATAGCATCGCGTACATGATAGAGCCTACTGTCGAAGCATAGGGTATCCCTTGCATGCGAGCTCTCTCTAAATCAGTCTTTGGAGAGAGTGAGCCCTGAGATCGTGGGTAAAAACCCATGTTTTGACTCTTCCATACTAAACCTCTTTAGTATGGTGTCAATGTACCTGGATTGGGACAATCCCAATATCCTTTTAGATCTATCTCTATAGATCATAATTCCCAATATGCAAGAGGCATCACTAAGATCTTTCATTGAGAATCTTTGTGATAAGAAGAGCTTGACCGATTGCAGCATAGGAATGTCATTTCCTATCAAGAGTATGCCGTCCACATACAATACGAAGAAGACAACCTTACTCTCTGCCACCTTCTTGTAGATACAAGGTTCATCTACGTTTTTGACGAAATCAAACTCTTTGATAACGAAATCAAAGCAGATGTTCCAACTCCGCGATGCTTGCCTTAATCCATAAATGGATTTAAGCAGCTTGCACACCTTCCCGCTGCTCCCACTATCTACGAAGCCCTCTGGCTGAGTCATGTACACGCACTCTTCTAAATCACCGTTTAGAAAGGCGGTCTTAACATCCATTTGCCAGATTTCGTAGTCATGATATGCAGTGATGGCAAGCATGATCCGGATGGAATTAAGCATAGCCACTGGAGAAAAGGTTTCGTCATAGTCCACACCTGGTCTTTGACGAAAACCTTTTGCAACAAGTCTAGCTTTGAAAGTCTCTACTTTCCCATCTACACCAAGTTTTTTCTTGAAGATCCACTTGCTCCCAATGGGTTTTACCCCTTCAGGAGCAACTTCCAAAGTCCACACTTTGTTGGTGTACATGGATTCCATCTCGGACCGCATTGCATCCATCCATTTCACTGAGTCCCCACTCGTGATGGCCTGCTCGAAGCTAGTTGGGTCATCATCAACCATGATGCAATCCTCGCTCCCACCATCCATGAGAAAACCGCAGTATCTCTCAGGTGGGTGAGGAACCCTACTAGATCGGCGGAGAGGCTGAGGCTCGTTGGGAACTACTGAATCCTCCGGTTCCACTAAATCTTCAGTTTGAGTTTGTGTAGCCGGAATTTCTTCCAGTTCTACCTCGTTGCCACTAATTTCTTTTGTAAGAAATTACTTTTCTAAAAAGGTGGCATGTCGAGAAACAAACACTTTTTGTTCCTCGGTATTGTAGAAAATATATCCATGTGAATGTTTGGGATATCCACAAACTTGCATAGAACTGACCGTGCCTCGAGTTTGTCTGGATTTTGCGTTTTGACATAGGCCGGACAACCCTATATCTTAACTCGTTTAAGACATGGTCTCTTCCCACTTCATATCTCATATGGTGTGGTAGGTACAGATTTAGATGGAACTTGATTCAATAGGTATGCTGCTGTCTCCAGCGCATACTCCCAGAACGAAATAGGTAACTCAGCTGTGCTCATCATAGAGCGCACCATATTTAATAGGGTGCGGTTCCTCCGTTCTGATACACCGTTGTGCTGTGGTGTATATGGAGGAGTCAGCTAAGAGAGAATCACATTCTCTTTTAGGAAGTCCAGGAATTCATTGCTCAAGTATTCACCTCCTCGATCAGATCGTAGGATTTTAAAACTTTTCCCGGTTTGGTTATCGACTTCTTGTTTATATTCTCTAAATTTCTCAAAAGCTTCTGATTTGTGTTTCATCAGGAACACATATCCGAATCTAGAGAGATCGTTGATTGAATTTATATTTCTCGGTTCGTGTAAGTAACTCAAATGGTCCCCGGCAACGGCGCCATTTGATTGAATGAAATTCTGGTGTGTGTTTAAGAAAATGAATAGAAATCACAACCAAAAATATTTGACCGCAATCAATAACGGTGTCGGATGTAGCGCGTTAGTAAGTGCGGATCGTCCACAGGGATTGTGCGATTCGTTCGTATTTTGTTTTATTTGAATTGAAACTTTAAAGAAAAGAAAACAAACAATTCATGATTTGTAATTGAAGTTCAAGAATTAGAAAATCTAGATCTAATAAAAGTAGAAGATAGAATCAAGAATTGAGAGTTTGATGATTTTTCCAACCAAATATCAAGAATCTAAATGAGGCTCGTAGGAATCGATCGGATCTATAGATGTGATGTAATCCTACGATGACGTATTCTTATCCTTCGATGAATTGATACTAGATCGATGATGATCGACGAGAATTAGGGATTTCTAGTGAAACTAGGGTTTCATCATTTATCCCTTGTTCCTTCGTCGATATCATTCACATTCTAGCCTCTAGTAAACTTAAGAAACGATCGTAGATCCCTAATTTCGAGCGATAACAATCAAGAAAGCGTCGCAACGAAACTAGGTCATCGATTCTTGAACTTTCTAGGGTTTACAAAACTCATAGAACTTAAGAATCGTTTTAAGTTTTGTTACATCATCATTCTATTGATCGTCTCGACTCCGTTACGAGTGGAGTTTTTCTCAAACATCACAACAAGAACTACAATTACAAATTGAGATCGAATCATGATGCAAGAATTTAAAGAAAGCAAGATTAAAGAATTTCACCTTTTATTTATATCAACAATTTCATTAGAATCGCTCAAGAACTACAAGAGGAAGAACTCGATCGTCGATTTGGCTTCGCTCGTCTCCGTGAGTCGCGGATCGTCTTGGATCACTTGCTCGATTGAAGATCGGCTCCGCTCCTAAAAGGTTGAAGGGCGTCTCGTTTGATTTGGTACTCGGGATCTTGAATTTGGATTGGAATTAGGGTTAGGGTTTCGCACAAGTCTTGTCACTAGACTTGTGGAAGAAGAT
Source organism: Agapanthus africanus (assembly GCA_030015575.1). Classification (NCBI taxonomy): domain Eukaryota; kingdom Viridiplantae; phylum Streptophyta; class Magnoliopsida; order Asparagales; family Amaryllidaceae; genus Agapanthus; species Agapanthus africanus. The sequence goes on along the minus strand of JASDDO010000014.1, from coordinate 544,226,219 downwards.
GGAAGAATTGAACTACTAAAGATTAAGGATTTGAGATTAAGGAAGTAGAGATCAACCTTTTAACCCTAGATCTAGGCTCCTATTTATATACCATCAAAACCCTTAGATCTAGGATTTGAATTTTGAATTTCCTTCCAAAAGTTAGTTAGAGGAGATTTGAATTTCCCTCCAAAAGTTTGTTGAGGAGAAGCTTCTAGATGAAGTTTGTTAAGCCGAGCCTTCTAGATGTGCCACGTGGAGAATCGGGAGTCTTCTGGAAGCTTGGGAAGTTACAAATAGCCACGTGTAGAAAATTGAGCCGATGAAGCCACCATAGCGCCGCGGAACCGCGGCTTAAGCCAGCTCCCGCCACGGAACCGCGGCGGTTTGGAAGCTTCAGGGCTTGGGTCTTCTGCTGTGGTCTTCGGCTGATATGTAGGCCTTGTTAAGATATGTTGAATTTTATTTGCCCTTCTGTATTGCTACCAGATCTTTAGCCTTTGAGTTGGCGTATTTTTGATCAGCTTCTTTTGGCTTTGTTCCTGCAATTTCCTGCATAAATCTCGAAACAAGTGTTGCGCAATACAGGGATGATGCGATGCCATGATATACACACAATTTCCCTCCAAAATTCCGGTTTTAAAGTCTAACACATGCATTCTGGTATTTAACGACTGATTTGCTAATATGTGCTATATGAATGCCGAACATTTCTATATGAGTGCAATAGATAGGGTATTTGTCGTGTTAAAAATGCAGTATTTTCGACTGATCAAATTCCCCCAAACTTATTTTCGATCGTCTCGAGCGAACTTTTTATTAAAAAGAGAAGGAGAAAATAAAGAAAGAGAAAAACTAACTAGCACACTTTCGTAGGAAACACGATTGCACTGAGCACGTGCAACAAGCCTTTAAACCTCTAGGTGTCCCTTGTAGGAGGAGTGTTATCTCCTGAAGGTTTTCAGTGGATTGCACCCACAAAATCCAATAATAAAAGGAAGATCATGAATATTACATTTAAAGAAAAGAATTGTAAAAGAAAATCTTTGAAAATTAGGGTTTCCAACTAAGCTAGCTTTTCGGTTGTCATGAGCCCTATCTTAATAGTCATGAAAAGATGTCAGAAATCACGTCCTCCCTCAATAAAACATCGTCTTATTCTTCATTCCTATCTGTTTTCCAAGCATCGATCATATAACCCTGCGTGTGTGTAAAGACATCCCTACACCCGGAGAATTCAATTCAAGCTATCATACTCTTGCCCATAAGCCTCAGTACTTTTTAATTAATGAATATTTAGATGAGATTGCTCACACACTTTCATGCGACTGTTAATACTTATTGAGGTACTAACCGACCGATTACTCCTATGCTTGCTTACTTGGTGTATTTTCCTCGTCTTGCACCACCTAAGGCTTAGCAGTGACTCCCAGACCAGTTGGCCTTAGGGCACTAGGTGAAGAAGCACCCTCGCTATATTTTTTTATTGCTGCCTTGGCGATAACAAAACCAGTGTTCATTTTTCTCACCACTTTATATTTTCTTCATTTTTTTTTATTTCCTTCATACTTTTGGCTTTAAGACAAGAGCATTTCAAGGTATCCTCTACTATCCCAGGCTTTAAGACGTGTGTAAGTGCGACTAGCAGGGTATCAACGTTCAAAATGTTTGGCTTCCAGAATAGAAACTCTTTTTCAGACTTATTTTTATCCTCAGATTAGTGACGTCTTTCATCTTACTAACTCTTGGGACAACGGCTCATAACTACTTATTACTAGTTCGTATAAGAAAACTTCTAATTTTCTTGGTTTTCTTAAATATTTCTAATCTCATGGATGTAATTTTTCACTATCTAATCTTTAATTATCTTATTTATGTACAAAAAATATTTTTATTTTTTTTGAAATTTTTTAAATTTTTATAGGTTTTCAAAAATGTTTTGTGCTTATGCAAAGTATGATGCAAATGATGCGAAAATAAGCACAAACCTCCCCCAAACTTGTTTTCAACAGTGTCCTCACTGTTTCCATCTGCTAAATCTCAAAAAACTTGTAAGCTTGGGAGGAATTTATTAGTGGGGGCAAAATATTTAAGTGAAGAACCTTTCCCAAACTTATTCTCGGCTCATCATTTTGTAAAAAATTTCTTTTCAAGAGCCAGAAAAATTGCCCCCCCCCCCCCAAACTTGAGTTATGCAATGTTAATCTTTGAAAATCACATGAGGGGGTCAAAAATCAGTGGTCGATGCCAAGCTTTGCAAAGACCAAACGTTAACACCAACCATTCAAAAAATTTATCAATGCAGCGCTCTGGTTGGTGGAAGAAGAACTGGGGAAAGGTTAAGTGGTGGAATAGAATGTGTGTGCGTCTCGTTTTGGAGAGACGATGCAGTGAATGTGATGGATTACTCGCATTCTTTGTACAGTTCAGAAGAAGGGGTGGAGGTTCAATTTCATTGATTGGGAGATGATTCATCTCAACACCCGTGTCATTCAAAAATGCGAGTTCATCAGCGAAGATCTCCTCAAAAGTTCCATCTATACCCCGATGAATAATGTCATCACAAAGTAGGGGGTGATCTTCAGACTCTAAAAGCGGTTCATAATCAGTGTTAGTTGTTGACCCGGACATCTCAGTGGAAGAGTTCGTATGTGTATGAGACATAGTTGGGTCAAACAATAACGTATGAAAAAAGTCAAGATCGGTATCAGGAGGATCATCAAATTCACTGCTGTCGACATCCATTAAGTCGACAGAATAGACCTGAGCAGTAGGTTCGGAGGGTACACTTCCCAACTTGTAAATGTTCAGCTCTATTGACCTATTCCCGAAGGATAGGGTCATAGAACCATTACGACGGTTGATGATAGCATTGGAAGTGGCCAAAAAAGGGCGACCTAAAATCACCGGAATTTGATTCCGTGGGTTCGCTACAGGCTGTGTATCAATTACAATAAAGTCCACAGGGAATATGAATTCCCCGATTTTTATTAACACATCCTCCAGTTCACCCCTAGGTTTGGTGATCGATCGGTCAGCCATCTGGAGAGTGCAATGGGTTGGCTTCAACTCTCCGATCCCTAACTGCTCATAAACAGAGTATGGAAGCAAGTTAAGACTAGCGCCAAGGTCTAGTAGAGCACGGTTGATGTGTTTCTCCCCAATAGAAATGGAAATAGTAGGATATCCAGGATCCTTACGTTTCCTCGGTAATTGTTGGGGGAAAGCCGTGTCTACAGTCTTTGCCATGAAAATCTTCTTGGGCACTTGAGTCTTCCTCTTCCTAGTGCACAAGTTCTTAAGAGTTTTCGCATAGGACGGAACTTGTTGGATGGCATCTAGGAGAGGGATGTTGATGTTAACTTGCTTAAAAATGTCCATAATCTTCTCCATATGTGGACTCGATGTGTTAGCCCTTAACCGATTAGGATAAGGTGCTTTAGCAATAAGCGCTGGGTCCATCATAAGAGAAGGAAGTGTGTGTGGACCCGATCCCAAAATAGAAGTGGGGATCGTCGGTGGTAGACTAGAAGAGATGGGCTGAGGTGGCGAGCCTTTTGGGAAACGAAGAATAGGCTCGGAAGAAGGTGGTGGGGTAGAAGAACTGGGGTCAGAATTAGAAGTAGAAGTGGAAGGAAAGGTCTCAGCCGGGGTATCATTAAAAGATTTTTTAGTGTCATCAATCTCTTCCCCAACATGATTGTTAAGCACTCTTCCAGATCTCAACGTGATTGCATCCACATGATGTGAATAGCCAGGATTAGGTAAAGGTTGAGCTGGAAGTTTCCCTTTCTCTCTTGCATTCATTTGAGCTTTTAAACGTGTAATTTCTTCTTCTATCGATTTAATAGTCTCGCTTTGGGACGTAGAGTTTCTCTTTATGTCATCAATGGAAGTCTTTATTGTCAAAAGCAAGTTCATGAATGAAGAGGATTCATCTGAACCGGTCAACTGCAAAGGATTAGACGGTGCAGGTGTGTTGACCGGATTTTGAAAATTTTGTGCTTGAAAGGGGTGCTGACTCAAATGAAGTGGTGGTTGCTGTTGTGGTGGAGGGACCCTTTGGAATTGATTCGGATTTGGAATCGTGTTTTGAGATTGGGATTGGTTCCAAGCAAAGTTTGGGTGATTCCTCCAACCCTGATTATATGTGGAAGAAAATGAGTCGTTTCCAGGTCTTTGAAATGCGGCATTGGTATGCTCATGACCTTGAAACAGAGAATTTCGTGGACATTCTTCTGTCAAGTGAGAAGGATCAGAACAGCAGCCGCATACAGTTTTGGAGAGTGACATTTGACTTAGGGCGGCAGCTAAAAATTTGTTTTCCATAGCGTCAAATTTCTTGTGTAAAGCTGAAATTTCAGCTCTAATTCCTATGGAAATATTATTGCCATCCCTAGACGATTGACTCACACCCTCCCACTGTAAAGATTTTTCTGCGAAATCTTCTAAAAAATTCCAGGCTTCCCCATCATCTTTAGTCATGAAGTTGCCTTGACACATAGATTCAAGGGTCTGTCTTGTGTTAGAATTAATGCCCTCATAAATGATTTAGCACAGTTCCCATCTCGGGATGCCGTGATGTGGACATTGGACTAACAGATCCTTGAAGCGTTCAAGACATTTTGAAAATGGTTCATTTGGAAGCTGGGTGAATTGATTTATTTCGCTACGGACTCGAGTTGTCTTGTGATGTGGGTAGAATTTCTTAAGGAATGCTTTGACGAATTCTTCCCAGTTTGAAATGGAATGTGCGGTAGTGTTATACAGCCACTTCTTGGTTATATCGCACAAGGTGAATGGGAGAAGACGTAGACGAATAGCATCCATAGAAAGCTGTGAAGTACCCATCATTGCGCATACATTTTCAAATTTGGTGATAAATGCATATGCGTCTTCAGACTCGAGACCGTGAAATTTTGGTAGAAGGTTGATGTATTGGGGTTTTATTTGAAAATTTTCCCCGTTGGCTGGTGGAATGGAAAGACAGGTGGAAAGGGGACCTCGTGTAGGATAGCACCTCTCTTGGAGAGAGATGCGAGGTGAATTCTGCGCACCAACGGATGGCGGCAGAGTAGTGGAAAAGAAGTTCGATGGAGACGGATCCATCGATGTGGGTGTGGTGGGCGGTAAAAGAAAGGGTAAATGTAGAAATACTGACTTTTGGGTCGATGAGGGAAACGCGGACTTAACGGGCACTAGAATCCCGTGTCCAGCCTATCTTGCACTAAAAAGGGTTAGTACAAGTGGCAGCGTGAATTTATAATTAGGGGAATGATGAAAGAATGCGGTGTTTGTTTTGAAAATTGGACGGATTTTTGAAAATATGATGCAACACAACAGATGCAACACAGAAAACCCTAATTCTAATGGTCACCTAGGTCAAACTCTAGACCGCTCCTAACTGCCAAAAGACAAGTCGCAGGATAAATCCTCCACTGCCTCTTTGTCTCTCCTGTGGCCAGGTAAGTGCCAGGTAAGAGGGAGGTTCTCCACTACGTAAGTAGTGGGCCTAATTAAGTAACCACTAGCCTTCGACACACTTGCCTTAGACACCAAAAAAGAAACGCGGATAAGCAATGAATTACCCACGGCCTTCTCTTGTCCTAAGTGAGCACGACGGTCCTTAGAGTCATCTCTAGATATTTTTTAATTAATGAGGGTAAATGCGGATGCAAATTTTGCGATTTTCGGGGCTTAGGAAGGGTAATGAACTCCCCACCTAATCTGGATTTGGTCTTTGCCCCTTAATGTCCGTATTAATTATGCAAACAACCACAAAATCAAAAACACGCACAATTTATTTTGCTTTTGCGGCGCTGCGATTATTTGCAAAGAAACCTGCAGCAAATTGTTAATTGGAGCAGATTAAGAGAGAGATAAGAAAGTCAGGGGGTTACAGAGAAATTTTCGCGCTGCGATGACGTCAGCACGCCGCGGAATCACGGTCTTGTCAAGGGATCATTGCACTAAAATTTTTGTCACTGTTCCTGTTCACCTCAAGAGCTCTCTGGACTTCTCTGGAAAAAAATTCTCAAGCTCCAAAATTTCCAGATTACCTCGCAACAAATCACAACAACTCGTATTAGGGTTTGTGCGAGTTTAGATCTAAAAAATATAGATGGAATAAACTTTTCAACTCAAATTTCAAATATAGAACGAATTAGCGCGCGATCCCCGGCAACGGCGCCATTTGATTGAATTTATATTTCTCGGTTCGTGTAAGTAACTCAAATGGTCCCCGGCAACGGCGCCATTTGATTGAATGAAATTCTGGTGTGTGTTTAAGAAAATGAATAGAAATCACAACCAAAAATATTTGACCGCAATCAATAACGGTGTCGGATGTAGCGCGTTAGTAAGTGCGGATCGTCCACAGAGATTGTGCGATTCGTTCGTATTTTGTTTTATTTGAATTGAAACTTTAAAGAAAAGAAAATAAACAATTCATGATTTGTAATTGAAGTTCAAGAATTAGAAAATCTAGATCTAATAAAAGTAGAAGATAGAATCAAGAATTGAGAGTTTGATGATTTTTCCAACCAAATATCAAGAATCAAAATGAGGCTCGTAGGAATCGATCGGATCTATAGATGTGATGTAATCCTACGATGACGTATTCTTATCCTTCGATGAATTGATACTAGATCGATGATGATCGACGAGAATTAGGGATTTCTAGTGAAACTAGGGTTTCATCATTTATCCCTAGTTCCTTCGTCGATATCATTCACATTCTAGCCTCTAGTAAACTTAAGAAACGATCGTAGATCCCTAATTTCGAGCGATAACAATCAAGAAAGCGTCGCAACGAAACTAGGTCATCGATTCTTGAACTTTCTAGGGTTTACAAAACTCATAGAACTTAAGAATCGTTTTAAGTTTTGTTACATCATCATTCTATTGATCGTCTCGACTCCGTTACGAGCGGAGTTTTACTCAAACATCACAACAAGAACTACAATTACAAATTGAGATCGAATCATGATGCAAGAATTTAAAGAAAACAAGATTAAAGAATTTCACCTTTTTATTTATATCAACAATTTCATTACAATCGCTCAAGAACTACAAGAGGAAGAACTCGATCGTCGATTTGGCTTCGCTCGTCTCCGTGAGTCGCGGATCGGCTTGGATCACTTGCTCGATTGAAGATCGGCTCCGCTCCTAAAAGGTTGAAGGGCTTCTCGCTTGATTTGGTACTCGAGATCTTGAATTTGGATTGGAATTAGGGTTAGGGTTTCGCACAAGTCTTGTCACTAGACTTGTGGAAGAAGATGGAAGAATTGAACTACTAAAGATTAAAAACTAAAGATTAAGGATTTGAGATTAAGGAAGTAGAGATCAACCTTTTAACCCTAGATCTAGGCTCCTATTTATAGACCATCAAAACCCTAGATCTAGGATTTGAATTTTGAATTTCCCTCCAAAAGTTAGTTAGAGGAGATTTGAATTTCCCTCCAAAAGTTTGTTGAGGAGAAGCTTCTAGATGAAGTTTGTTAAGCCGAGCCTTCTAGATGTGCCACATGGAGAATCGGGAGTCTTCTGGAAGCTTGGGAAGTTACAAATAGCCACGTGTAGAAAATTGAGCCGATGAAGCCACCATAGCGCCGCGGAACCGCGGCTTAAGCCAGCTCCCGCCGCGGAACCGCGGCGGTTTGGAAGCTTCAGGGCTTGGGTCTTCTGCTGTGGTCTTCGGCTGATATGTAGGCCTTGTTAAGATATGTTGAATTTTATTTGCCCTTCTGTATTGCTACCAGATCTTTAGCCTTTGAGTTGGCGTATTTTTGATCAGCTTCTTTTGTCTTTGTTCCTGCAATTTCCTGCACAAATCTCGAAACCAGTGTTGTGCAATACAGGGATGATGCGATGCCATGATATACACATAATTTCCCTCCAAAATGCCGGTTTTAAAGTCTAACACATGCATTCTGGTATTTAACGACTGATTTGCTAATATGTGCTATATGAATGCCGAACATTGTAGGGATCATAGGCACACTAATGAGGTCTCACAAGTGATCAAACATGGCTAATTCAAAATTTTCCATGTGCCTACAAACCCTAATACGGACCGTTAACTAGATGTATAGGCGATGCAAGCAAGTAAACGAATTTATTGCCAAAGGAAAAAGGCTACAACCTTTGTAGATCTGGTTCTCCACCTCCATAGCTCCGCTTTGACGTCCCTCCGCTGTAGTAATCGGAATCCTAGACTCTTGCGGTGGTTTCATCGGAGAAAAGATCGAGCTAGGTCGCCGACTTCGATGCCGAAGATGATCTACGTCGAGGCAACTCAAGATCAAACTCCAACTTCACCAAGTCATGAAACTTGTGAAGAAAACACCCTATACTACTTGGCAAGTGGTAGAGGATGAAGAAAAGGGAAGTGGGTTCACTTTAGAATTGGATTTCTCACTCTTTTTCTCAAGTTGCCATTAAAGGTTGCAAGCTTTTTCTTTGTTGAAGAAGAAGAGGAAGAAGAAGAGAATATGATAAGTATATTTTAAAATAGAAAACAATATGATACTTATCATAATCTCAACCTTAGTTAGGTGTAGAGAATTGACTAAGGTTAGGTTGAATGGTTAGGGTTAAGCATGAGACAAGAATGGTGGACTTGTTCAAAGCTTCATGAAGCTTCAACAAACAAACAAAGAAAGCCACCATGATTTATTTATCTTTCCAAAATGAAAAATAAATAAATGAATAAGAAAAATGTAAACCCTAACCACTAACTTAACCATGGTTTAATTCTTTACACAAACCCAAGTGAGCATGTATCATCAAACATGATACAAACAAGTGCACAAAAGTATATCACATATACAACTTGTGCATTTCAAGTGAGAAAATCCATTTAAAGTGAACCGATACTAGTTAATGCAAAGTAATATATCAAATATATAATTATGCATTAAATCAACACTTGATTTATCGATCCGGTCATATCGCATATAACCGACTAATATCCAATGTATCGGCTTATCGAATCAATCCTTGATTCGATAACTAGGTTATATCGCATACAACCAATCGATACATTCATCGCGAGAATGGAATACGGTATCACATACACGCATTATTCTCGGTCCCGCACATATCTCATATGCGCTCCTATTTCGTTTCGCTTGAGCCAGGAAACCTCTATGTAGGACTCTAAAGACTCGTCAATACGCCGGCAGCAGATGATGATCATATCAAGCACCCACAAGCCGCAAGCGGTCTGCTAAACGTAACGGACACCCGGGTATTGAGCGATCAGAAGATCCACAAGCAAGCCCGCTCACACTCCTGTAAATCCAACCAGTAACACTTACCGTACAGTCCGGTCTGTTCGTCTGATATGTTGCATATCTCGCCTAAGGGTGGTAAACGTCAGACCCTAGTAGCTTGATAAGTCATGCCGACATAGGGCCCATAACATTCGTGAAACTACTGATAACACTTACCAGTAGATCACTGCAACCCTGGCCAGGGATTTCCTGTTATGGCCAGTCGTGCATAGCGCAACATCAACCCCCAATACCGGGAGAGACGAATCCCCTCCTATCGCTCATTGCCTCCATGTGAATCGGGACTGTACCCAAAAACCACCTGTTTGCACGACTCAGTAGAGCCGTGGCAGGGTGGAAATCAAAGCACAGTGGGAGACACACAAGACTCTATGACGATCTCGGGTCAACAGACTAAGCTGTACCAGTGTCACCAGAGAACTGCCATCTGACGTGAGGTATAATACCATCTGGGAGTTCTCGGCGAGTCCGTTCAGTGTACCCAGTCTCCACCGAGCACCCGCATACCATCTCTGATGTCAAACACCAATGGATATGGGATCATCCATCGCTCATCACATGGGTCGAGAAGATATACGCTAGTCTACTCTGGAATATCGATGCCCCGTCTCGATATTCCCACGACTAGGAACATTGAAGGATGTACTCATTGACTACCCAGGCCCCACTAGTATGATCTGCATCATAGTCCTGGAAGTCGAGTACACATCCTAAGGGCTTTATCAACATGTAACAGAGAGACAGAAATTATACATGTTAAGATAAAGAGCAACCAGATAGCGTACTATCATGTCGAGCAAGAAAGTCCTACCTATATATGTCCCAGCATCCACTATAATATACATCCAATGTACAGTAATGGCCTCTAGGGCATACATATAACTAACAATCTCCCACTTGCACTAGGGCCATCTGTAGCAGTGGTTGTAGTATCTAATACTCAACCATCCCCTAAAAGTCTCTCTTTGGGAAAAGGCCTTCGTGAGTAGATCCGCCGTGTTGTCCTCTGAGTCTACTCTCCTAACCTCGATCACCCTGGAGATCAACTATCTCCATGATCAGGTGATGCTGCCTCAGAATATGTCTGGGTCACTGATGGGACCAGGGTTCCTGGGCCAAAGCCACACTTCCATTGTCACACAATGGTAGGAACCTAGTTCATCTTATGAACCACTATACACCCAAAATGCCTCTTTGGTAGTATCTTTAATAGCGATGTTACCAGCCTTTATCGTCTAGTTTGCCACGGTATCTAGCTTGGAACTCTTCCAACATACCATCCCTCCACTGAGGGTAAAGACAATGCCTGTGACTGACATTCAGTCGTCTTTATCACCCTGGAACACTTCTAGTGATTCTCCCCAAGATCGATTGATACCATCTCACTACATCTAGTGAGAATCCTAGTATCCAATTACATCTATCTCATAGATGAATACTCAGGATTTAGGAGGTATCACTTTGATCCTATTGGAGAATCCTTGTGATAAGCGGAGATTGACCGAGCGTAGTATAGGAAACTCCTTCCCTATCAAGAGTATGTCATGTACGTACTCTATGAGGATCATCACCATACTCCAGACTACCCTTTTGTACATACAAGGTTCATCTACCATTTTGATGAAGTCAAATACTACATCAAAACAGACGTTCCAACTCCGCGATGCCTGCTTCATTATGTAAAGCAACTTGCACACATTTCCGCTGCTCCCACTGTTTACGAATCCCTCTGGCTGTGTTCTTATAGACGTTCTCTTCTAAATCATTATTTAGAGAAGTAGTCATGGCACCCAACCACCAGATATCGTAGTCATGGTGTGTAGCAATGGCAAGTAGGATCTGGATGGACTTAAGCATAGTCCCTGGAAAAGGTTTCATCATTATCCACGCCTGGTCGATGACGAAAACCTTTAACAAGTCTAGCTTTGAAAGCCACAACCTTTCCATTTACACCAAGTAATCTTCTCAAGATATACTTGCTCCTGATGGGGATTTAACCCTTCAGATATAGCAGCCAAAGTCCATACTTTGCTGGTGTATATGGATTCCATGTCAGATCGCTAAGCATCCAGCTATTCTTACAGAGTCCCTACTCTCGATGGCCTGCTCGAAACTAGTTGGGTCATCATCTCATGATGCATTCCTCGCTCCCACTGTCATCGAGAAACCGAGGTATCTCTCAGGCAGGTGAGGAATCCTACTAGATCGGCGGAGAGGCTGAGGTTCGTCGGGGACTATTGAATCCTTTGGTTCTGTCAAATCATCAGCTGCAGTTTTGTATAGCTGGAACCTTTCCAGTTCTACAGAACTGACCTTGCCTCGATCTTGTCCAGATTTTGCTTTAGACATAGGCCGGACAATCCCAAATCTTAACTAACTTAAGAGATAGGCTCTTCCCATACCATATCTCATATGGAGTGGTAGGCACTTATTTGATTCGAACCTAATTCAATAGGTATGCAGCTTCTCAAGTGCACAACCCCAAAAGGAAATAGGTAACTCAGTAATACTCATCATAGAGCACACCATATCTAATATTATGCGATTGCTCCGCCCCGATACACCGTTGTGTTGTGGTGTATTCAGAGGAGTAATACTGAGAGAGAATCTCATTTTCCTTTAGAACAGTCCAAGGATTCCATGCACAAGTATTCTCCTCCCTGATCTTATCATAGGACATAATACTTATACCCGTATTGGTTCTCTACTTCTAACTTATATTCTGTGAATACCTCAAAAGCTTCGGACTTATGTTTCAACAGGAACATATGACTGAATCTTGAGAGATTATCAGAGAATATAATGAAGTATAAAGAACCAGTCCTGGCATGTGTAGACAGGAGACCTGTAAGTCCATATTGCGACCCCCGGTACTTACGGGGAGGCGGAAACGGTATAAAAAAACGAATTTTTATCGCAAGAGGCAACATGGACTAAACTATGTCGGGATCGTTGTCTAAACTAAAACTAGTATTCTAGCTAAAGAGAGTTAGCTACTATGGAAGATGGTTATACCTAAACTTGAACTCCTTCTTCTTCAAACCTTGTAGAGGTTGATGGTTCTCTTTACGTCGCCTTCTCCCGTCGAAGATGGATCCACCTCGAAGGTTCGACTTTGGGCTCTTCCTCGATCTTTGAGTGAACTAGGGTTTCCGGTTTGCTAAACCTTCATCCTAGAATGAGTAGAGAGATATTAGGGTTTGCTTTTCTTTCTAAAGAGAATGATTCTCAACACATGAGAAGGTTTCTCTTTTCAAGAGGAAGAAGAAGATGAAATGAGGAGAGAGAGAGGTTATGATAGAATGAGCTCAATTATTTCTTTCTTGCAACCATATTGCAAAAGAAATGAATTATCTAAATGATAATAATTGAAAATGAGAATAGTTGATGGTAGTATTTTGAATGACCACAACCATGCTTCATTTAATAAAAAGTAAGCATGAATCAAGGAAGACTTTCAAGGCATGAAAGTGGTCAATGGTCAACAAGTCAACCAAGGTCAACAAGTCAACAAAAACAACCATAACATAATTCTCATTTAATTATTATTATTAATAGATAATATATAAATCCATTAGGGTTTGGAAAATGAAGACTGTCAATTGTGCATACGCACCCGTTCCGAAACCCTAATGAAAAACCTCATTCTCCGCCTCAAGCAACTGTGCATACACACCTGCATTCTCGTTCCGAAAAACAAGAATACCAAGATATAAAAGCAACCCCAAAAACATATACCAGTATCTGGCTCAAACCAGAGCCTGCCAGTATAATCCGTCCGGACTCCAAACGTGCACAAGTGCGCGGATGAGAACGAACCCTGTCGCAAAACCATGCGACCTCTACTCTGTTTTGCCCAGAGGCGAATACCCTCTGTGTGGGACTCTAAAGACTCGACACTACGCTGGCAGTGGGTTTAACCACAGACCGCAAGCGGCACTAGCTGTGCGTAACGGTCCCCAGGTAGATGCCGACAAGAAGGCTGACGAGGTGAAACCCCATCTGAACTCCTACTGAGTCTGAATGTGACATTCTCCGTACAGTCCGGTCTGTTCGTCTGATACATCGCATGGCGGGCCTAGGGGGCGGTAAAACGTCAGTCCCCCAATAGCGGTACAAGTCGTGTCGGAGTGAAGCCCAAAACACCCTGAGATAACACTGGAAACCTACCAGTATATCTCGCTTGCCCTGGCCAGGGACTACTCGTGTAATGGCTCTCCTAGACACAGCGCGATGTCAACCCCCAATACCGGGAGAGACGAATCCTGTCTAACCGTCACTGCCTCCAAGTGCTTCGGGACTGCACCCAACCACCACCTGTTTGCACGACTCCTTTGAGCCGTGGTAGGGTAGTGATCAAAGTGCAGTGGGAACACACTCAAGGCGAAGTGTCAGTGTCAAGTCAGCGGACTAAGCTGTACTCATGTCACCTGGGAACTGATAACTGACGATAGGTATAATACCAACCTGTCAGTTCCCGACGAGTCCTGTCCAGTGTACTCGTAGCCCAACGAGCACCCGTATACTATCTCCAGTACGACGTACTGATGGCTGTGGGACAGACCATCTCCCACACTGGGATGAGAAGCGCATACGCTAGTCTACTCCGGAGTATCGATGCCCTGTCTCGATAGTCCTACGACTAGGGACCTGTATAAGGATGTGCTTATAGATTACCCAGCCCCCACTAGTGTGACTGCCATCACAACGCTGGTAGTCAAGCAAAGATCCTAAGGGCTCCACTAATGCGTATAAGTGATATACTGAAATAAACACAAGTACACATTGAAGTAGAAACAAACCAAGTAGCATACTACTATATTGAGCAAGATTGTTTATACAAGGTGAATATCCCAAGCTTCCATCAAGTAATATACAAACTAGTATGATACAGTAATGGCCTCTAGGGCATATACACTAACAATCTCCCACTTGCACTAAGGCCATGAACTGGCGTACCGAAGACCTATCATCTCGATCAGCCGCTCGAACTGAGTCTGGGGTAAGGCCTTGGTGAATGGATCTGCAGTGTTCTCTTCTGAAGCAACCCTCCGAACCTCGATCTCCTTGCGATCCACGATCTCCCTGATCAGGTGATACCGCCTCAAGATGTGCCTGGATCTCTGATGGGACCTGGGTTCCTTTGCTAAAGCTATAGCCCCGTTGTTGTCGCAATACAGAGGTACTGGGTCAACAATGGACGGAACCACCTGAAGTTCTTTTAAGAACTTCCTTATCCAGACAGCTTCTTTTGCGGCATCAGATGCAGCGATGTATTCCGCTTCCATAGTCGAGTCTGCAACGGTTTCCTGTTTGGAACTCTTCCAACACACCGCCCCTCCATTGAGGGTAAAGACAAAACCCGACATGGACTTGGAATCATCCTTGTCACTCTGGAAGCTGGAGTCAGCAAAGGCCTCAATCTGGAGGTCTTTTCCGCCATACACCAAGAACATCTCCTTAGTCCTCCTCAGGTACTTGAGAATGTTCTTTACCGCTATCCAATGTTTCTCCCCAGGGTTTGACTGATACCGGCTTACTACACTCAGTGCATAAGCTACATCCGGTCTGGTACACAACATCGCATACATTATAGAGCCTACCGCAGAAGCGTAGGGTATAATAGACATGCGATCCCTCTCCAAATCAGTCTTGGGAGACATCTCTTTAGAGAGGGTGATCCCGTGACAAGCCGGTAAGTTACCGCGCTTGGAATCTTCCATACTGAATCTTTTCAGTACGGTGTCGATGTACCTGGACTGTGAAAGTCCTAATATCCTCTTGGATCTATCACGATGGATCCGGATCCCCAGGATGTAAGAGGCATCACCCAGGTCTTTCATGGAGAACCTTTGTGACAAAAAACCCTTGACAGATTGTAGCATAGGAATGTCATTTCCTATTAAGAGAATGTCATCCACGTATAAAACAAGGAATACTACAGTTCTCGCTACAAATCTACTATAGATGCATGGTTCATCTGGATTTTTGATAAAGTCAAATTCCTTGACCGTCTCATCAAAACAGATGTTCCAACTCCGCGATGCCTGCTTTAGTCCATAGATGGACTTAAGCAACTTGCACACCTTTCCGCTGCTCCCACTCTGAATGAAACCCTCTGGCTGATCCATATAGACACACTCCTCTAAATTTCCATTTAGAAAAGCGGTTTTTATGTCCATCTGCCAAATCTCATAATCGTGGAAGGCAGCAATGGAAAGAAGGATCCGAATGGATTTCAGCATAGCCACTGGAGAAAAGGTTTCGTCGTAGTCCAAGCCAGGTCTTTGACGGAAACCCTTTGCTACAAGTCTAGCTTTATAGGTCTCAACCTGTCCATCTACACCAATCTTCCTTTTGAAGATCCACTTGCATCCTACGGGTTTTACCCCGTCTGGAGCAATGTCCAACGTCCATACTTTGTTGGTGTACATGGACTCCATTTCGGTCCGCATTGCATCCAGCCATTTTACCGAGTCAATGCTCTGAACGGCCTGCTGGAAGCTAGTAGGCTCATCATAGTCTATGATGCAATCCTCTCTATCCCCGTCTATGAGAAAACCGTAGTATCTCTCGGACGGATGAGACTGCCTACTACTTCTGCGGAGCGGCATAGGAATGTCCAGTTCATTTGAACCTTCTGGTTCCACTAAGCTTTCAGTAATAGTCCGTGGTTCTGGAATTTCTTCCAGTTCTACTGTGTTCCCACTTATCTGGTTTTCCAAAAACTCAGTTTCCAAGAAGTAGGCATGACGAGAAACAATGACTTTTTGTTCCTCTTCACAGTAGAAGAAATATCCCTTGGAGTTCTTTGGATATCCCACGAACTTACACTGTACTGAACGCGCCTCGAGCTTGTCCGCATGCTGCTTTTTAACAAAAGCTGGACATCCCCAAGTCTTGATGTGACTGAGATGGGGTCTCTTCCCACACCACATCTCATATGGTGTAGTAGGCACAGTCTTAGTAGGAACTCGGTTTAAAAGGTACGCAGCTGATTCTAGTGCATACCCCCAGAATGATCGCGGTAACTCAGCGTTACTCATCATGGACCGTACCATATCCAATAGGGTCCGGTTCCGTCTCTCCGATACACCGTTGTGTTGCGGAGTGTATGGAGGAGTAAGCTGAGAGAGAATCCCATTCTCTTTTAAGTAATTCAGGAACTCGGCACTTAAGTATTCTCCACCTCGATCCGATCTTAGAATCTTGATACTTTTGCCGGTTTGTTTTTCTACTTCATTCTTAAATTCCTGGAATTTTTCAAAAGCTTCGGACTTATGTTTCATTAAGAAGACATAACCGTATCTTGAAAAATCATCCGTAAAAGTAATGAAGTAAGAATAACCGCTTCGCGCATGTGTAGACATTGGACCGCACACGTCGCTGTGTACGAGTCCCAAGAGCTCGCTCGCTCTTACTCCGTGTCCAGTGAACGGAGTCTTTGTCATCTTTCCTTTGAGACAGGATTGACAAGTGGCATATGATTGATATTCGAACGGATCCAAATATCCTTCTGTATGTAACTTAGTCAACCTTCTCTCATTGATGTGACCCAGTCTACAATGCCATAAGAAAGTCTGATTAATATCTGGTGACTTTCTTTTGTGTGTATTCTGGACATTGAAAATCTGTGGTTGGTTTAATACGTATATACCATTGCTCAATGTACCTGACCCAATCAGAACTTGATTAAGGTGAATGTTAACAACATTACTTACAAACGCAAATTCATAACCTTCTTTAGAAACCAAAGATACAGAAATGATATTACAAGTTGCGTTGGGTACAAAAAAGCAATTACGCAAAACCAAAACATGCCCATCTGACATTCCCAGGTGATAGTCCCCCACGGCTTTAGCATCCATGCTAGCTCCGTTCGCAACTCTGAGGGTCATGTCACATTCCTTCAAAAACCTACGGTTTCTCAACGCCTGCAAAGAATTACAGATATGAGATCCTGATCCGGTATCCAATACCCAGGAAGTAGAGTTTATAGAAAGACAGTTTTCAATATCATACACACCTGAAGCTGAAGCCGCAACCTGCTTCAGTTCCTGTGTCTTGGCCTTCCAAGCCCTGCAATCTTTCTTCCAGTGTCCACTCTTATGACAATAGAAGCATTCTTCCTTTCCAACAAGCTTCCCCGCAATCTTTGTTGCCTTTTCCTTTCCCTTCGTACCCACTTTACTAACACCGCCTCTTGGTTTGGCGGGGGCTTTCTTCCTCTTTCCCTTGGCTTTCGCCTTGGACCTAGAGGAAGAAGATCCTCCTACAAACAAAGCGGGTGTTTCCCTACCCTTCTGTAGGGTGCCCTCTGCGCTCCTCAGCAGGTTGAGGAGTTCTGAAAGTTCAACTTCCTTTTCTTGCAAGTTGAAATTCAGTATGAACTGGGCGTAAGTGGATGGAAGGGACTGGAGGATTATATCCGTGTAGAGTTCACTGTCCAACGTGGTCCCAAGTTCCGCGAGCTCCTCAGTGTAGCCAATCATCTTAAGCACGTGGTCCGCTACCGATGATCCGACGGCCAACTTTGTCGAAAACAACTTCTTCGACACTTCGTATCTAGCGATACGAGACTGCTCTCCATACAGTTCTTTTGTATGAAGAAATATGGATTCCAAATCCATATTCTCGTGCCTCCTCTGATGTTCGTTGTCCATCGAGGCAAGTACGAGGCACCTGGCCTTCGCGCTGTCAATCTCCCAAGTCTTACGGATTTCCTTATCCGCGACGCTGGAGGTGGGACCTGGGACGGGGGGAGCTTTGGTGGTAAGAAGATACCCCAGCTTGTCGTAAGTGATTGCCAACTTGACATTCCTGAGCCAATCTTTGTAGTTTGGCCCTGTCAATATGTTTTTATCTAGAATCAACTTAAGTCCAGTCATTTCGATTTGGTCGCTGCAGGGGGGAGAGAAGAAACACTTTAGCACGATGCTCTTGCAAGTTTAGAATGGTTTTTAATTTGTCTAAACAGGATGGCTCCCACTGTCTCTCGAATCCCTCCTCAAACCACAAAGGAAGAATTAGCCGGGATCAATCCCACCGTACAATACTTGCTTAACCGTTCAGCCAGGCCAGTGTCGGTACTTCGAGGGAGGTTTTCCAACGCTTTCGCGAAGTTCCTTAATTTAAGAACCTCTTTTCCCTGGGGGCGTAGCCCCGCTAACACCTTTCTAGGCACCTACTAGGTTTATAGCATTGATCGTTTAGTGAGAAATTTCCCGAGGAGTAGCATATACTCACAGTAGGATCGGGATCCAAATATCATCGCGTGACGAAAATGAAGGAATCCTACCATAATCATCACACTCCAAATGGTATGCAAATCTAGCAAGTTTCAGTACTTATGAAACTCCCGATGTGGATTTTTGCCCCATGCTCTTATGACCTTGACTTTGGCCAACAAATCATAAGTCACATGTCAAGTTCTTCCCGTCGTTATCCAGGTTAATTTGAATCCACCCGTACATACCCTTGACTTTGGCCAACAAGGCAGTACGACTGTTCCAAATCAACGCATCTATCTATGCTGCACATGAATATCCAGTAGCTACCAATCACTATGCCTTGACTTTGGCCAACAAACACAGCTTGAATACTATTGACTATTTATGTGAAACGACGGAGGGCTACGAATGGTTTTGGCGAAACCGTGAACGTAGTGAACTTGATATAATCGATGGAACGAGATAGCTTTTAGAAGGAGTGGCTCAAGCTCCGCATTTAAAAGTTAGTTTTGAAAAGAACCGAGTGGTTTTTCGAAAGTGTTCCATCGACTTAAACTTGGTTTATTATCTTGCATTAGTTCTTTTAATGCGTGATATTCTTGCATTAGTTCTTTTAATGCGTCCCATCATTTAATTCCTACCATTGCAGAAAACAACCAAAATATGACGTACGCTTATGCCATTCGCATTCGCCACGGGGTCCCGTCATCACTCGTTAGGTTACTTAACTAACGACAGAGCGGGGGCTGGGCTAGCGCGGCTGTAAAACATAAGCAACGCCTAAATAGAAAGCAATGATAGACATTACAAATCACAGATGAATACATTGGATATACTAGCAATCCGCATTTCTTTCGAGCCTGAAACGAAAAGCGGATAACACGGTCGCGGTGAATAGCAAATACCCCACCCAAGACCCCTACGGGTGCGGCAAACTACCCGCCAAGTTCCCGGTAGTTTGTGCACCCCACCATGGGTCTATCCTAGGAGCAAAAACAGTAAAAAGAATTATACAATGACGGCTACAACCCCGACCCGGTTGTGCGGCCAAACAAATAATATAATTACATCAATTTACATTTACAAATGAATGAAAGAAAAACAAAAGCTCATCTCACATCCAACCCTGGCTATTCACCCGCGACAGTCCAACACATTCATATACACATTCCAGCACATTACAGATCATGTATAACCCCGACTAATCGACTTATAGCGATTAGCCGACGTTCAATACATGCAAACAACACAGATATAACCAATATAGCCAAAGTGCAGTGAAGTTCGGAAAAAATACGGAATTATAGGACCCCAATAGGAAATTTCAGTTCTGGAAAATCTGGGCACATATAATATATTTTAAAAATCCCAAAATCCCACAACAAGAACACTGCACGAAAAACGATGCAGAGAGGAAACCAAACTGCGGCGCTTCCGCGGCACATGCCCACCTCGTGCCGCGGATGCGCGGCGGTTTAGTTGAATTGATGCATCGTTTTTCTTGTGTGTTCAAACAAAACCCTGAGACGATTTTACAAGTATAAAGTTTTTCATTTTGAGCAGAAAAAAATTCAACAGAAACTTAGGGTTTTGGTTTTTCCGGTTTTGTGATTTTTTTTCGGTTCCGAACTTCGTTACACCTTACTACCAAGCTAGTTTAAGTTTAGTTAGGCTCTGATACCACTGTAAGTCCATATTGCGACCCCCGGTACTTACGGGGAGGCGGAAACGGTATAAAAAACGAATTTTTATCGCAAGAGGCAACATGGACTAAACTATGTCGGGATCGTTGTCTAAACTAAAACTAGTATTCTAGCTAAAGAGAGTTAGCTACTATGGAAGATGGTTATACCTAAACTTGAACTCCTTCTTCTTCAAACCTTGTAGAGGTTGATGGTTCTCTTTACGTCGCCTTCTCCCGTCGAAGATGGATCCACCTCGAAGGTTCGACTTTGGGCTCTTCCTCGATCTTTGAGTGAACTAGGGTTTCCGGTTTGCTAAACCTTCATCCTAGAATGAGTAGAGAGAGATTAGGGTTTGCTTTTCTTTCTAAAGAGAATGATTCTCAACACATGAGAAGGTTTCTCTTTTCAAGAGGAAGAAGAAGATGAAATGAGGAGAGAGAGAGGTTATGATAGAATGAGCTCAATTATTTCTTTCTTGCAACCATATTGCAAAAGAAATGAATTATCTAAATGATAATAATTGAAAATGAGAATAGTTGATGGTAGTATTTTGAATGACCACAACCATGCTTCATTTAATAAAAAGTAAGCATGAATCAAGGAAGACTTTCAAGGCATGAAAGTGGTCAATGGTCAACAAGTCAACCAAGGTCAACAAGTCAACAAAAACAACCATAACATAATTCTCATTTAATTATTATTATTAATAGATAATATATAAATCCATTAGGGTTTGGAAAATGAAGACTGTCAATTGTGCATACGCACCCGTTCCGAAACCCTAATGAAAAACCTCATTCTCCGCCTCAAGCAACTGTGCATACACACCTGCATTCTCGTTCCGAAAAACAAGAATACCAAGATATAAAAGCAACCCCAAAAACATATACCAGTATCTGGCTCAAACCAGAGCCTGCCAGTATAATCCGTCCGGACTCCAAACGTGCACAAGTGCGCGGATGAGAACGAACCCTGTCGCAAAACCATGCGACCTCTACTCTGTTTTGCCCAGAGGCGAATACCCTCTGTGTGGGACTCTAAAGACTCGACACTACGCTGGCAGTGGGTTTAACCACAGACCGCAAGCGGCACTAGCTGTGCGTAACGGTCCCCAGGTAGATGCCGACAAGAAGGCTGACGAGGTGAAACCCCATCTGAACTCCTACTGAGTCTGAATGTGACATTTTCCGTACAGTCCGGTCTGTTCGTCTGATACATCGCATGGCGGGCCTAGGGGGCGGTAAAACGTCAGTCCCCCAATAGCGGTACAAGTCGTGTCGGAGTGAAGCCCAAAACACCCTGAGATAACACTGGAAACCTACCAGTATATCTCGCTTGCCCTGGCCAGGGACTACTCGTGTAATGGCTCTCCTAGACACAGCGCGATGTCAACCCCCAATACCGGGAGAGACGAATCCTGTCTAACCGTCACTGCCTCCAAGTGCTTCGGGACTGCACCCAACCACCACCTGTTTGCACGACTCCTTTGAGCCGTGGTAGGGTAGTGATCAAAGTGCAGTGGGAACACACTCGAGGCGAAGTGTCAGTGTCAAGTCAGCGGACTAAGCTGTACTCATGTCACCTGGGAACTGATAACTGACGATAGGTATAATACCAACCTGTCAGTTCCCGACGAGTCCTGTCCAGTGTACTCGTAGCCCAACGAGCATCCGTATACTATCTCCAGTACGACGTACTGATGGCTGTGGGACAGACCATCTCCCACACTGGGATGAGAAGCGCATACGCTAGTCTACTCCGGAGTATCGATGCCCTGTCTCGATAGTCCTACGACTAGGGACCTGTATAAGGATGTGCTTATAGATTACCCAGCCCCCACTAGTGTGACTGCCATCACAACGCTGGTAGTCAAGCAAAGATCCTAAGGGCTCCACTAATGCGTATAAGTGATATACTGAAATAAACACAAGTACACATTGAAGTAGAAACAAACCAAGTAGCATACTACTATATTGAGCAAGATTGTTTATACAAGGTGAATATCCCAAGCTTCCATCAAGTAATATACAAACTAGTATGATACAGTAATGGCCTCTAGGGCATATACACTAACAAGACCTTACATACATCATCATGTATCAGTCCCAAGAGTTCATTAACTCTTTCTCTGTTTCCAATAAACAGGGCTATGGTCATCTAATCTTTGTGACATGACTGGCAAGTTTCACAAGATGTAAATTCAAACTGATTTAAATATGCATCTAAAATGTAACTTCAGCCAGTCGGGTCGCATTGATATGACCTAGTCTACAATGCCTCAAGAAGGATTCGTTTATTTCTGAACTCTTCCTGTGTGGTCTGTATACTAGGAACTGTAGTTTGATTTAGAGCGTCAATGCTTTTAGATAACGTGCCTGAACCGATCAACTTTTGATATAGGAAATGTTCAAAACATTATCCAACAATACAAAATTATATCCTTTCTTTACTAATAAAGAGACTGATATGATTTTGTATATCAGGTTCGGTATCTAATAGCATTTGTTCAGAATCAATGTATTGGTAATACAGGGCGACAGTGACCAACAGACTTGGCTGCAACACTTGCCCCGTTTTCTGTCTCATGAAACTTATCACCCGTTCTCAGTTTTCTACCTTTTTGTAGCCCTATGTAACAGATTACATATCTGGGATCCTGATCCGGTATCAAATACCTAGGATGCAGAGGATACTGAGAAATAGTTCTTTGTAATGAAGACACCCGAAGGAGATGCATCATATGCACTTTCTTCGTTTGGGCGGTATAGGAATTTTGGTATTCCCCTATCTCCTGCTCTGTCTTATAACAATTATAAGTTGGAGTGGGACCAACGTTCCCCGGCTCAGTATAACAAGCGGGTTCGGTCAATAATCCGTATTATTATCTTGATTAAGGCGTGATATGGTCGCTACCTGGAGAGAGAGAGAAGAAAACACTCTGCGTGCGCTCTTGCAAGATCAGATTGGTTATTATTTAATCTAATCAGGATGGCTCCCACTGTTTTTATCAAATCTTCCTTTAAACCCTAAAAGGAAAGACTAGCCAGGATTAATTACACTCTACAAGTTCACCAATCTTTCAGCCAGGCCAGTGTCGGTACTTTGAGGGAGGTTCCCCGTACTTTCGCACGGACCTAATTACAGTAAACCTCATTTTTCCCAGAGGCGTAACCCCGTTGACACCTTTCTAGACACCTACTTGATCGGCTAATTGCAAAGTGCAAAACTCTCCCAGGAGTAACAATTACTCGCAGTGGGTATCGGGATCCAACTATCACATAGAAGGTATGCAATCTCATTGCAAGTTTCAACACTTGAAACTCCCGATAAAGATTTTTACCCCTAGCACCTATGACCTTAACTATGGTCAACAAATCATAAGTACTAGTCAAGTTCTACCCGTCATTTCGTGATTAATTAGACCCACCCACATGACCCTTAACTAAGGTCAACAAAGTCACGCGACTGTCCTAACTAATCGCATCATATGCGGTGTAGGAAGACATCACTTAGCTACCGTACATTGTGCCTTAACTAAGGTCAACAAACACAGTACGAATACTAAGTACTCTACTTCCTAAAATGACGGAGGGTTGCGAATGGTTTTTATGAAAAACCTTTAACGCTTTGAACTTGATCTCGTTGCGGAATCAAATGGTTTTTAAATGGAATGTTTTTGAGGCTTTTCTAGTTTTGCTAAAGGGGTCACTCCCGGTGAAGGGATCGTCGGCCCTTTCCTCGTCGAATGAGGTGCGGGATATATCATATATATCACTGTGCAAAGCATAAACTATAGAAGCGATCAAAAGACAAACCGAGTGTGTAGCATCTGCCAGTTTTTGCTAAAGGAGTCACTCCCGGTGAAGGGATCTCGGTCCTTTCCTCATCGAATAAGGTGCAGTATGTTCTATAAGGAACACCGCGATGCAAAGCAAGAACTGTAGCTACCTGTTTTATTTTGAAATTCGATTCCACAACATCTTTTAGGTTTATTTTCTTTCATTAATCTCATTAATGAATATCCCATCATTTAAGTCCACCTAAACATCACAGATAAGTATAACATACGCTTATGCCATCCGCATTCGCCTCGATGTCCCGTCTACACCGTTAGGTTAGGTAACTAACGCCAGAGCAAGGCAGGGCTAGCGCGGGTGTAAAACATAAGCAACGTCTATATAATATATCATATATACTATATACTATATCAATCTGAACAAATCATATGATCACATCACAGATAACGCAGCAGAATATATCATATGAAATATTGGATATACTAGGACGTCCGTGTTTTCAATACGAGCCAGTATAAAACACGGATTCCACGGTCATGATGAATAGCCAATCCCACACCCCTAGACCCCTACGAGAGCGGCAAGCAACCCTACCAATTTTAGGGTTAGAAGACCCGGACTCGACTCCTCGAGATGGTCTCCCACTGGACCCTAGAACCCGGTTACTTGTGCTCCCCTCCTTGGGTCTATCCTAATGCGGAAATGTAAATAATATACAAACGGTGACATCTTCCGCAACCTGGAAGTGCCCCAATAAAAGAATATTACATACAAGTTTTTACATGAATGAAAATGAAAAACACTCATCTCACATAAAAAAAAACCCGGCTATTCAAACACGACGATCCAATATAACATATCTAGCAACACATAACATCACATGTCATCAACGTAAGTAAATATGCCCATCCCAATTGTCGTTGACATATAGCAACGAAACCGGCGATATCACATATTACACTTACGGTCACAGAAAAGAAAGTGTAAAACTACAACAGTTGGAATCCGCAAACTCTTTAGACATCGCATGCCTAAACAAATGAATTCCTTAGACATCGCATGCCTAACAATTATAAACCTCGCATTTTAGTCTCATTATCGAAAACACTTTGCAATATCAAGTCGGGCAATTCAACAAGATTCCCGAAAAACTGATCGAATGCTCGTCGCAAACTTTAGTAGGCGGCCGCACCCCTGATACCGTCGACGAAGTGCACTAAGGCGAAACACCGCTACCGCGAGCACCCGAACGGATGCTTTCGGCGGCGGGGTTCTCCTACAGTCACTTGGTCGGGGCTATGGAGTGAGGCTGTCTATTAAGTTTACCCGGCGAGTATCCGCGTACGCTACGTGATTGCGACGGACTTTCAATCGCATCGAAATTCCGTGGCAACCGATCAAGTGAGACTAAACTGCTATGTTTATAACTTCATTCAGTTATTT
Organism: Agapanthus africanus; assembly: GCA_030015575.1. Classification (NCBI taxonomy): domain Eukaryota; kingdom Viridiplantae; phylum Streptophyta; class Magnoliopsida; order Asparagales; family Amaryllidaceae; genus Agapanthus; species Agapanthus africanus. The sequence continues at coordinate 544,200,789 of JASDDO010000014.1, read as the reverse complement.
CATAACTACTTGTGAATTCCAAATATTGTATCACATTCCGGATAAATAGAAAAATGTTAAACTTTCCGATCGAACAATCGAACACCTAAGTTTTCCCGATACAGCTCAACACATGAAATAAGTCTAAAAACATTCAGTTCGTGCCTCAGTACCAACGGTCCAGCCGTAGAAGGGTCAAGCCAACGCCTCACATGTGGCACGCCGTACTGCCCCAAACCCTAAGGTTCAAAGGGCAGTTCAAGACGGTCACATAATCGAGTTAAGGTTTGTTGTCTTCTAGAGGGACCATCGCGTTACTTGCACTACTTAGAACGTCGTTAAACTACGGAAAAATCCAACAATTGGAAATTTCCCGGCAGGGGAAAAAGTGGGTATTTATATCCGGTCGAACTTTTTAACATATTCTAAAATTACCCGGAAAAACACACAGACAAAATTAGACAATCCGATCGAAACACCGAGTCCCCAATACAACCCAGAAAACTCAACTCTTGAGTTTAGATTAAAAATTCCCAGGAAAACCAACACTGCAAAATAGGAATTACTGTGTAAAATTGAATAACAGAGGAGACTAGATGGCCGCGGAACCGCCGCATTAGGCAAGCTAATGCCCCGGTTCCGCTGCGCTTTTATGGATTCAGGAGTACGGGCTTCTCAGTAATTCTTAGAATCTTCTGCTGGTTTTTCTGCATATTTTTAATTCTCAAAAATCCCCGTTTTCAAAAAATGTACAGAGAGCAACTTTGAATTAGGGTTTCGGTTCGATCGGACTTCTAACTCCGTCTACGCATCGCCTAAGGCTCTAGCTAGGCTCTGATACCACTGTAGGGATCTTAGGCACACTAATGAGGTCTCACAAGTGATCCAACATGGCTAATTCAAAATTTTCCATGTGCCTACAAACCCTAATACGGACCGTTAACTAGATGTCTAGGCGATGCAAGCAAGTAAACGAATTTATTGCCAAAGGAAAAGGGCTACAACCTTTGTAGATCTGGTTCTCCACCTCTATAGCTCCGCTTTGACGTCCCTCCGCTGTAGTAATCGGAATCCTAGACTCTTGCGGTGGTTTCATCGGAGAAAAGATCGGGCTAGGTCGCCGACTTCGATGCCGAAGATGATCTACGTCGAGGCAACTCAAGATCAAACTCCAACTTCACCAAGTCATGAAACTTGTGAAGAAAACACCCTATACTACTTGGCAAGTGGTAGAGGATGAAGAAATAGGAAGTGGGTTCACTTTAGAATTGGATTTCTCACTCTTTTTCTCAAGTTGCCATTAAAGGTTGCAAGCTTTTTCTTTGTTGAAGAAGAAGAGGAAGAAGAAGAGAATATGATAAGTATATTTTAAAATAGAAAACAATATGATACTTATCATAATCTCAACCTTAGTTAGGTGTAGAGAATTGACTAAGGTTAGGTTGAATGGTTAGGGTTAAGCATGAGACAAGAATGGTGGACTTGTTCAAAGCTTCATGAAGCTTCAACAAACAAACAAAGAAAGCCACCATGATTTATTTATCTTTCCAAAATGAAAAATAAATAAATGAATAAGAAAAATGTAAACCCTAACCACTAACTTAACCATGGTTTAATTCTTTACACAAACCCAAGTGAGCATGTATCATCAAACATGATACAAACAAGTGCACAAAAGTATATCACATATACAACTTGTGCATTTCAAGTGAGAAAATCCATTTAAAGTGAACCGATACTAGTTAATGCAAAGTAATATATCAAATATATAATTATGCATTAAATCAACACTTGATTTATCGATCCGGTCATATCGCATATAACCGACTAATATCCAATGTATCGGCTTATCGAATCAATCCTTGATTCGATAACTAGGTTATATCGCATACAACCAATCGATACATTCATCGCGAGAATGGAATACGGTATCACAAACACGCATTATTCTCGGTCCCGCACATATCTCATATGCGCTCCTATTTCGTTTCGCTTGAGCCAGGAAACCTCTGTGTAGGACTCTAAAGACTCGTCAATACGCCGGCAGCAAATGATGATCATATCAAGCACCCACAAGCCGCAAGCGGTCTGCTAAACGTAACGGCCACCCGGGTATTGAGCGATCAGAAGATCCACGAGCAAGCCCGCTCACACTCCTGTGAATCCAACCAGTAACACTTACCGTACAGTCCGGTCTGTTCGTCTGATATGTTCCATATCTCGCCTAGGGGTGGTAAACGTCAGACCCCAGTAGCTTGATAAGTCATGCCGACGTAGGGTCCATAACATTCGTGAAACTACTGATAACACTTACCAGTAGATCACTGCAACCCTGGCCAGGGATTTCCTGTTATGGCCAGTCGTGCATAGCGCAACATCAACCCCCAATACCGGGAGAGACGAATCCCCTCCTATCGCTCATTGCCTCCATGTGAATCGGGACTGTACCCAAAAACCACCTGTTTGCATGACTCAGTAGAGCCGTAGTAGGGTGGAAATCAAAGCACAGTGGGAGACACACAAGACTCTATGACGATCTCGGGTCAACAGACTAAGCTGTACCAGTGTCACCAGAGAACTGCCATCTGACGTGAGGTATAATACCATCTGGGAGTTCTCGGCGAGTCCGTTCAGTGTACCCAGTCTCCACTGAGCACCCGCATACCATCTCTGATGTCAAACACCAATGGATATGGGATCATCCATCGCTCATCACATGGGTCGAGAAGATATACGCTAGTCTACTCTGGAATATCGATGCCCCGTCTCGATATTCCCACGACTAGGAACATTGAAGGATGTACTCATGGACTACCCAGGCCCCACTAGTATGATCTGTATCATAGTCCTGGAAGTCGAGTACACATCCTAAGGGCTTTATCAACATGTAACAGAGAGACAGAAATTATACATGTTAAGATAAAGAGCAACCAGATAGCGTACTATCATGTCGAGCAAGAAAGTCCTGCCTATATATGTCCCAGCATCCACTACAATATACATCCAATGTACAGTAATGGCCTCTAGGGCATACATATAACTAACAAACATTTCTATATGAGTGCAATAGATAGGGTATTTGCCGTGTTAAAAATGCAGTATTTTCGACTGATCAATCGTCCGTGAATGTAATGAAGTACGAAGAACCATTCTTGGCATGTGTAGACATGGGGCCGCATACATCTCTATGTACCAGTCCCACGAGTTCCGTAACTCTCTCTCCGTATCCCTTAAACGGAGTTTTGGTCATCTTGCCTTTGAGACTTGACTGGCAAGTGTCATAAGATGAAATTCAAACGGATTCAAATATCCATCTTTATGCAACTTAGCTAGTCGTGTCGTATTGATGTGACCCAGTCTACAATGCCACAAGAAGGATTCGTTCATTTCTGAACTCTTCCTCTTGTGTGTGTTTGTTATGCTCAGAACTGCTGATTGATTTAGAACATAAATGCGATTGCACATCGTGCCTGATCCAACCAACTTTTGGTTTAGAAAAATGTTCATAATATTATCCTGTAATACAAAATTATATCCTTCTTTACTCAACAAAGAAACCGATATAATGTTGCATATCAGGTTCGGCATGTAATAGCATTCGTTCAGAATCAATGTATTACCAGTTGGCAATACAAAGTGATATTCCCCGACGGTTTTAGCTGCAACAATTGCACCATTTCCAACCCTTATGTCTTTATCACCTTCTCCAAGTTCTCTACCTTTCCTAAGCCCATGTAACTGATTACATATATGGGATCCTGACCCGGTATCTAATACCCAGGACGTAGAGGAAATGGAGAAACAGTTCTCTGTAACGAACACACCCGAAGAAAATGCATCAACATGTACTTTCTTCATTCGGGTGGCATGGGAATCCTGGTATTACCCTATATCCAGTTCAGTCTTATAACTCTTATAAGAAAGAACGGAACCAACGTTCCCCAGCACAGTATAACATGCGGGTTCGGTCAATACATCCATATTATTATCTTGATTAAGGCATGATATGGTCGCTACATGGAGAGAGAGAGAAGAAAACACTTTAGCGTATGCTCTTGCAAGATCAGATTGGTTATTATTTTATCTAATCAGGATGGCTCCCACTGTTTTTTTATCAAATCTTCCTTCAAACCCTAAAAGGAAAGACTAGCCGGGATTTATTACACCCTACAACTTCGCCGATCTTTCAGCCAAGCCAGTGTCGGTACTTTGAGGGAGGTTCCCCGTGCTTTCGTACGGACCTAATTAAAGTAAACCTCATTTTCCCAGAGGCGTAACCCCGTTGACACCTTTCTAGACACCTACTTGATCGACTAATTGTCCTGTTTAAAACTCTCCCGGGAGTAACAATTACTCGCAGTGGGTATCAGGATCCAACTATCTCATAGAAGGTATGCAATCTCATTGCAAATTTCAACACTTGAAATTCCCGATAATATTTTTCCCCTAACCCCTATGACCTTGACAAAGGCCAACAAATCATAGGATGCTAGTCAAGTTCAACCCGTCATTTCTTGATTGAATCAAACCCACCCGCACGACCCTTGACAAAGGCCAACAAGATCGTACGACTACCCCAAAACAATCTGCATCATATGCATAAGCAGATAAGCACTATTCAGCTACCGCACACTACGCCTTGACAAAGGCCAACAAACACATCACGAATACTAAATAGTTCTTATCTGAAATGACGGAGGGCTACGACAGGTTTTTCTGAAAACCTATTGCGTAATGAACTTGATATCGTCGTAGAATCGAGTGAATTTTGAAATTGAGTGATTTTGAGGCTTTTATTAGTTTTGCTAAAGAGGTCACTCCCGGTGAAGGGATCTCGGCTCTTTCCTTATGGAATAAGGTGCAGGATATATCATATACATCACTATGCAAAGCAAAACTCCAAAAGCAATCAAAAACAAACCGAGTGTTGTAGCATCTGCCGGTTTTGCTAAAGAGGTCACTCCCGGTGAAGGGATCTCGGCTCTTTCCTCATCGAATAAGGTGCAGGGTATATCATATATACCGCTATGCAAAGCAAAACTGTAGCTACTCTTTTTGAAAAATTTGATTCTACAACATCTTTTAGGTTTCTTTTCTTTCATTAATCACATTAATGAAGTCCCATCATTTAAGTCACCTAAACATCACAGATAAATACAACGTACACTTATGCCATCCGCATTCGCCTCGATGTCCCCTGGTGCACCGTTAGGTTAGGTAACTAATGGCAGAGCGGGACAGGGCTAGCGCGGGTGTAAAACATAAGTAATGCCTATATAATATATCATATATACTATATACAGTATTTATCACAGAACATCAAATGATCACATCACAGATATCGTAGCAGAAGAAACATATGAAACATTGGATACACTAGACGTCCGTGTTTTATTTTGAGCCTCTATAAAACACGGATTCCACGGTCGCGACGAATAGCCAAACCCACACCCCTAGACCCCTACTAGAGCGGCAAGCAACCTTACCAATTCTAGAGTTAGGAGACCCGGACTCGACTCCTCGAGTTGGTCTCCCACTGGACTCCAGAACCCGGTTACTTGTGCTCTCCTCCTTGGGTCTATCCTAGTGCGGAAAAGTAAATAATATACAAATGGTGACATCGACCTCATCTCGGAAGTGACCCAATAAAAGAATATTACATACATTTTATTTTACATGAATGAAAATGAAAACTCTCATCTCACATAAAAAAAAACCCGGCTATTCAGAATGCAACGATCCAATATAACATATCCAGCAACACATAACATCACATGTCATCAACGTAAGTAAATATGCGTATCCCAATTGTCGTTGACATATAGCAACGAAACCGGCGATATCACATATTACACTTACGGTCACAGAAAAGAAAGTGTAAAACTACAACATTTTGAATCCACAATCTCTTTAGACATCGTAAATCCGAAATACCACATATTCCGCATTTCATGCCTAACTGTATGAATTCCACATATTGTATCACATTCTAGATAAATAAACAGTATTAAAGTTTCCGATCGAATAATCAAATACCCAAGATTTCCAAAATAGCTCAACACTTGAGCGGAGTTCAAAAATTCCAGAATACGTCACAGTAGCAACGGTCCAGCCTTAGAAGGGTCAAGCCAACGCCTCACATATGGCACGCCGTACTGCCCCAAACCCTAAGGTTCAAAAGGCAGTTCAAGATGGTCACATAATCGAGTTAAGGTTTGTTGTCTTTTAGAGGGTCCATCGCGTCACATGCACGTGTTTCCGAAAGATTTAAACCCGAGAAAAATTCAACACTTGAATGTTTTTCGTGCCGGGAAAAATTGAGTTAATGATATCCGTTCGAACATTTTAATACTTTCTAAATTATCCGGAATAAAATAACAAAATTAAATTCTCCGATCGAATCGACGATTACAAAATAAACCCCAAAATACTCAACACTTGATTCAGATAAAAATACCCAGAAAATATCAGTAAATTAAATAGGAACTTTACGGCGCAAAACGACAAGGGTGACGTCACCTTATGGCCGCGGAACCGCCGCACGAGCCATGCTCGTGCGCGGTCCCGCGGCGCTTTGGGCGCCAAACTTTGTCGTTTTGCACAGTGTTCCTTATAATTGCCTACTATTTTTTAAAGCATTTTTAATTCATAAAAATCCCAGGTTTTAAAAAATGTACAGAGAGGGGTTTAAAGTGTAGTTTCCGGGTTCGATCGGGGTTTTAACTTCGTTAACACATCGCCTAATGTTCTAGCTAGGCTCTGATACCACTGTAGGGTTACTAGGCACACTAATAAGGCTCCACAAGGCATCGACCATGCCAAAATTAAAATTTTTATGTGCCGAACAACCCTAAGCTAGATCGTATACTAGAGATTAGGCGAAGAAAATAGCAAGTAAACAACTTTACGACAAAGGGTATGCGAAATACAACCTTTGTAGATTGGTCCTTCACTTCTAGAGCTCCTTGTCGTAGTCCCTTCGCTACGATCAAAGTTATCCCGGGCTCTTGCATGGCTTCACGAGGCGAAAGATGCGACCTTGCTTGAAGTCTCCGAGGCCGAAGATGATCTACGTCGAGGGAATTCCGACTCAAGCTACTACTTCACTAACTAGAGAATTAGTAAAGTAAACACCCTAAACTAAAGTGCTAATCTAGTAGAGGATGGAGAAATAGGAAGTGGGTTCTCTTTGGAATTTTATTTCTCACAATGATTCTCACTTTGGATCAAACCCTAGCAAGCTTTTTCTTTTGAACCAAGAAGAAGATGAACAAAAGAAAATGGAGAGGATAATCATCAAGTGAGAAGGCTAACCATGGTGAGTGAGTATCATATACTAACTCTTATAGAGACATTACCATGGCTAAGTGTTAAGGTTAGGTTAAAACCCAAAGTAAAAACAAATTTACTGGACTTTAGTCAATGCATCCACAAGCTTCCACAAGCTTCATGCATTTTCTAATTTACCACTAATTTTGTAATTACTTTTAAATGTTAAAACCCAACATAACAAATAGCATGGTGTATGTCTCATACACCCAAGTGTGATGTATCATCAACCATGATACAATAATATAACACATTTTAATATATATCACATATATAGTAAAGATGTGTACATGTGAGGAAAAAAAACCCTAAGTGAACATGTGTTAGTTAATGTAAACTAGTATATCAAATATACAATTATACAATAAATTATTAAATCAACACTTGACTTAATAATCCGGTCATATCACATATAACCGACTAACATTCAATGTATCGACTTATCGAATCAACACTTGATTCGATAACCCGGCTATATCATATATAACCGACCGATACAAAAAGTCGCGAGAATAGAATGCGGTATCACATACACGCATTATTCTCGGTCCCGCACATATCAAATATGCGCCCCTATTTTGTTTTGCCTGAGCCAGTAAAACCTCTATGTAGGACTCTAAAGACTCGCCAATACGCCGGCAGTAGGTGATGATCACATCACGCACCCACAAGCCGTCGGCAGTACTAGCTGGACGTAACGGCTACCCGGGTATTGAGCGATCAGAAGATCAGCAAGCAAGCCCGCTCCAACTCCTGTAAAAGCCTGCCGGTAACACTTCCCGTACAGTCCGGTCTCCTCGTCTGATATGTCGCATATCAAGTCTAGGGGTGGTAAACGTCAGACCCCAATAACCGATAAGTCATGCCGATGTGAGGCTCATAACGGGTCGAGAAACTACTGGTAACACTTACCAGTAAATCTCTAAATCAGCCCTAGCCAGGGACTTCCCTGTCACGGCCAATCGAGCACAGCGCAACATCAACCCCCAATACCGGGAGAGACGAAACTCCTTCTATCGCTCATTGCCTCCATATGACTCGAGACTGTACCCAAAAACCACCATTTTGCACGCCCTCATGGATGTGGTAAGGTGGAAATCAAAGCACAGTGGGAATCACACAAGACTCTATGACGATCTCGGGTCTACAGACTAACCTGCACAAGTGTCACCAGAGAACTGCCATCTGACGTGAGGTATAATACCATCTGGGAGTTCTCGGCGAGTCCGTCCAGTATACCAAGTCTCCACTGAGCACCCGTATACTATCTCTGATGTCAAACACCAATGGGTATGGGATCATCCATCGCCCATCTCATGGGTCGAGAAGCGTATACGCTAGTCTACACTGGTATATCGATGCCCCGTCTCGATACACCCACGACTATGGGACCTTGAAGGATGTACTTATGGACTACCATGTCCCCACCAGTATGATCCGCATCATAGTCCAGGTAGTCAAGTACACATCCTAAGGGCTTTACCAACATGTAATGATAAGACAGTATAAAGAGACAAGTATACATGTTAAAGTAAAGTGCAACCCGATAGCATACTATCATATCGAGCAAGAAAGTCCTCTCTATATATATCCAAGCATCCAATATAATATACATATACTGTACAATACTGGCCTCTAGGGCATACATACAACTAACACTACAAAGGTTGTAATCCCAAACTCTTAGATGTTAAAGTGTTTAACATGCTTTGTTTCGCCTAATCTCTAGTCTAAGATCTTGGTTTAGGATTGTTCGGCACGGCTAAATTTTAAATCGAGCATGGTTGATGCCTTATAGACCCTTGTGCGTGTATCTAGTAACCCTACAGTGGTATCAGAGCCAAGCTAGAGCTTTAGGCGAAGTCTAAGCGAAGTTTAAAGTCCGATCGAACTCCGAATACCCGGTTTATACCCTTTTCTGGAAATTTTTCAAAATGTTAATTTTTTCATATTAAAAATACTCAAAAAAATCAGCAGGGAATTCTAATGATTTATGTGAAAAACGAGCCATTAATACGCTTAAAGCGTCGCGGAACCGCGGCAGGAACATGCCTTGCGCGGCGGTTCCGCGGCGCTACAGTGTGATTATGGTGTTCTTTTTCCACAGTAACTTCCGTACGAATTTCCTGATGCTTCTGGGAATTTTTAATTATACTCAAGTGTTGAGTTTTCTGGGTTGGGAGCTCGTTGATTCGATCGGAAAGTATAACTTCGTTTATTTTGTCCGGGTAATTTTTAGAACGTGTTAAAAAGTTCGAACGGATATCAATAACTCATTTTTTTCCCCTACCGGAAAATTTCCAAGTGTTGGATTTTTCCGTAGTTTAAGAACGTTCTGGTCGTGCAAGTAACACGGTGGACCCTCTAGAAGACAACAAACCTTAACTCGATTATGTGACCGTCTGAGCCGCCTCTAAACCTTAGGGTTTGGGGTAGTACGGCGTGCCACATGTGAGGCGTTGGCTTGACCCTTCTACGGCTGGACCATTGGTACTGTGGCATGTGATGGATGTTTTTAAACTAATTTCAAGTGTTGAGAACTATTTGGGAAAACTTGGGTGTTGGATTATTCGATCGAAAAGTTTAACATTGTCTATTTATCTGGAATGTGATACAATATTTGGAATCCACAAGTAGTTATGAGATAACTAATTTGAATGTTATAAATCTAGCGGTTTAGTCTCAAATGATTGGTTGCCACGGGATTTTGATGCGATCAAAAGTCTGTCGCAATCATGTAGCATACGCGGATACTCGCCAAGTAAACTTAACAGACAGTCACGCCCCATAACCCCGACCAAGTGATTGTAGGAGAACCCCGTCGCCAAAAGCATCCGTTCGATTGGTCGCGGCAGCGGTGTTCCGCCTTAGTGCACTTCGTCGACGACATCAGGGGGTGCGGCCGTCTACTAAAGTTTGCGACGAGCATTCGATCTGAATGTCGGGAATCTTGTTGAATTGCCCGACTTGATATTGAAAAGAGTTTTCGATATGATATTGAAAAGAGTTTTCGATAATGAAACTAAAATGCGGGGTTTATAATTGTTAGGCATGCAATGTCTAAGGAATTCATTTGGTTAGGCATGTGATGTATAAGGAGGTTGCGGATTCCAACTGTTATAGTTTTACACTTTTTTTCTGTGACCGTAAGCGTAGTATGTGGTGTATCGCCGGCTTTGTTGATATACATCAACGACAATCGGGATACGCATACTTGCTTACGTTGATGATATGAGATATTATGTGTTACTGTGATATGTTATATTGGATCGTCGCGTTCTGAATAGCCGGGGGTTTTATGTGAGATGAGGGTTTTTATTTTCATTCATGTAAAATTCATTTGTATGTAATATTCTTTTATTGGGGCACTTCCGGGCTGAGGATGATGTCACCATTGTATATTATTTACTTTTCCGCATTAGGTAGACCCAAGGCGGGGAGCACAAGTAACCGGGTTCTAGGGTCCAGTGGGAGACCATCTCGAGGAGTCGAGACCGGGTCTCCTAACCCTAGAATTGGCAGTGTTGCTTGCCGCTCTCGTAGGGGTCTAGGAATGTTGGTTTGGCTATTCATCGCGACCGTGGAATCCGTGTTTTATACAGGCTCGTATTAAAACACGGACGTCCTAGTATATCCAATATTTCATATATGTTCTTCTGCTGCAATGTTCTATGATGAGATCATATTACTGCCTGAGACGAATGTTTATATTATATATATGAGATATATGTTATATTGCAGATTTCGTTTCAAATGTGATGCTTGTGAAGCATAATAAAATGGGACTTCATTAATGAGATTAATGAAACTAAAAGAAACCTAAAGATGTTGTAGAAACTTGTTTAAAAACTGGTAGCTCTAGTTATTGCTTTGCATAGCGGTGTTCCTTATAGAACATCCAGCACCTTATTCGATAAGGAAAGAGCCGAGATCCCTTCACCGGGAGTGACCTCTTTAGTGAAACTAGCAGATGCTACAAACTCGGTTTGTCTTTTGATTGCTTCTATAGTTCTTGCTTTGCACAGCGGTATTTGTGAAATATCCTGCACCTTATTCGATGAGGAAAGAGCCGACGATCCCTTCACCGGGAGTGACCTCTTTAGCAAAACTAGAAAAGGCCTCAAAAACATTCCATTCAAAATCACTCGATTCTACAACGATATCAAGTTCATTACGCAAAGGGTTTTCTTAAAAACCTGTCATAGCCCTCCGTCATTTCAGATAAGTAGTATTTAGTATTCGTGTTGCCTTTGTTGACCTCTGTCAAGGCGTAGTGTGCGGTAGCTGATTAGTGCTTATCTGTATAAACATATGATGTGATTGATTTAGGGTAGTCGTGCGACCTTGTTGACCTCTGTCAAGGGTCGTGCGGGTGGGTTTTCTTCAATCAGGAAATGACGGGTTAAACTTGACTAGTAGCCTATGCTTTGTTGACCTCTGTCATGGTCATAGGACGCTTGGGGCAATATATTATTGGGAATTTCAAGTGTTGAAATTTGTAATGAGATTGCATACCTTCTATGAGATAGTTGGATCCCGATACCCGCTGCGAGTAAGAGTTACTCCTGGGAGAGGTTTACACATTACAATTAGCCGATCGAGTAGGTGTCTAGAAAGGTGTTAACGGGGTTACGCCCCTGGGAAAACGAGGTTTATTTTAATTAGATCCGTGCGAAAGCACGGGGAACCTCCCTCAAAGTACCGGCACTGGCCTGGCTGAAAGATTGGCGAACTTGTAGAGTGTAATTAATCCCGGTTAGTCTTTCCTTTTAGGGTTTGAAGGAAGATTTGACTAAAACAGTGGGAGACATCCTGATTAGATAAATTTATAACCAATATAATCTTGTAAAAGCGCACGCTGAGTGTTTTCTTCTCTCTCTCTCCTGGTTACGACTATGTCACGCCTTAATCAAGATAATAATACGGATGTATTAACCGAACCCGCTTGTTATACTGAGCTGGGGAACGTTGGTCCCGCTCCAACTTATAATTGTTATAAGACAGAGCAGGAAATTGGGGATTACCACAATTCCCATGCCGCCCAAACGAAGAAAGTGCATGCTGATGCATCTTCTTCGGGTGTGTTCTTTACAGAGAACTGTTTCTATGTATCCTTTACGTCCTGGGTATGAGATACCGGATCAGGATCCCACATATGTAATTTGTTACATGGGCTACAGAAAGGTAGAGAACTGAGAACGGGTGATAAATTTCATGAGATAGAAACGGTGCAAGTGTTGCAGCCAAGTCTGTTGGTAGTTATCATCCTGTATTAACAAATATATTGATTCTGAACGAATGTTATAGATACGGAACCTGATATACAACATCATATCAGTCTCTTTATTAGTAAAGAAGGATATAATTTTGTATTGTTGGATAATGTTTTGAACATTTCCTATATCAAGAGTTGATCGGTTCAGGCATGTTATCTAAAAGCATTAACGTTCAAAATCAAACCACAGTTCTTAGTATACAGAACACACACAAGAGGAAGAGTTCAGAAATGAACGAATCCTTCTTGAGGCATTGTAAACTAGGTCATATCAATGCGACCCGACTAGCTAAGTTACATTTAGATGCATATTTAAATTAGTTTGAATTTACATCTTGTGAAACTTGCCGGTCATGTCACAAAGATAAGATGACCATAGCTCTATTTATTGGAAACAGAGAAAGTGTTAGTGAACTCTTGGGATTGATACATGATGATGTATGTAAGGTCCCTTGTCTACATATGCTAAGACCGGTTCTTTGTACGTCATTACATTCTCTGATGATCTCTCAAGATTCAGACATATGTTCCTATTGAAACACAAGTCCGAAGCTTTTGAGATATTCAAAGAATATAAGTTAGAAGTAGAGAACCAAAAACGGGTTTAAGTATTATATCCTTTGATGAGATCAGGGAGGAGAATACTTGAGCACGGAATTCCTGGACTATTCTAAAGGAGAATGAGATTCTCTCTCAGAATCACTCCTCTGTATACACCATAGCATGATGGTATATCGGGGCGGAGCAAAAGCACCCTATGTGATATGGTGTGCTCTATGATGAGTACTACTGAGTTTCCTATTTCCTTTTGGGAGTTATGCACTTGAGATGCTGCATACCTATTGAATAGGGTTCAAATCAGTTGCCTACCACTTCATATGTGATATGGAATGGGAAGAGCCCATATCTTAAGTATGTTAAGATTTGGGGTTGTCCGGCCTATGTCTAAAAGCATAATCTGGACAAGCTCGAGGCAAAGTCGGTTCTGTGGAAGTTTGTTGGATATCCCAAGCATTCGCAAGGGAATATCTTCTACCAAACCGAGGAACAAAAGATGTTTTGTTTCTCAGCATGCCACCTTTGTAAAAGGGAATTTCTTGTGAAGAAATTAGTGGTCATGAGGTAGAACTGGAAAGAGTTCCATCTATACAAACTGCAGCTGATGATTTGGTAGAACCAAAGGATTCAATAGTAACCAACGAACCTCAGCCTCTCCGCCGATCTAGTAGGGTTCCTCACCCACCTGAGAGATACTTCGGTCTTCTCTATGACAGTGGGAGCGAGGATTGCATCATGAGATGATGACCCAACTAGTTTCGAGCTGGCCATCAGGAGTGGGACTCTGTAAGAATGGCTGGATGCTTAGCGATCTGAGATGGAATCCTTATATACCAACAAAGTATGGACTTTGGTTGCTTTATTTGAAGGGTTAAATCCCCATCAGGAGCAAGCATATCTTGAGAAGATTACTTGGTGTACATGGAAAGGTTGAGACATTCAAATCTATGCTTAAGTCCATCCAGATCCTACTTGCCACTGCTATATACCATGACTACGATATCTGGTGGTTGGGTGTCATGACTGCTTTTCTAAATGATGTTTTGGAAGAGAGCGTCTGTAAGTACACAGCCAGAGGGCTTCGTAGATAGTGGGAGCAGCGAAAACGTGTGCAAGATGTTTTATGTGATAAAGCAGGTATCGCGGAGTTGGAACGTCTGTTTTGATGTGGTAGTCAAAGAGTTTGACTTCATCAAAATGGTAGATGAACCTTGTATATACAAAAAGGTAGTAGAGAGTATGGTTGTGATCCTCGTAGAATACGTGGATGACATATTCTTGATAGGGAAGGAGTTTCCTATGCCACGCTCGGTCAATCTCCTCTTATCACAAGGATTCTCCATATAGGATCAAAGCGATACCTCCTAAATCCTGGGTTTTGGATCTATAAGATAGATCTAATTGGATGTTAGGATTCTCACTAGTTGTAGTGAGATGGTATCAATCGATTCTGGGGAGAATCACTAGAATGGTTCCAGGGTGGTAAGGACGACTGAATGTCAGTCGCAGGCATTGTCTTTACCCTTGACAGTGGAGGGACGGTATGTTGGAAGAGTTCCAAGCTAGATACCATGACTTACTAGATGATTAAAGGCAAGATACATCGTTACCAAGGATGCTACCAAAGAGGCGGTCTGGATATATACTAGTTCATGAGATGAACTTCGTTCCAATCATTGTGTGACAATGGAGTAATGGTTTTGGCCTAGGAACGCCTGTCCCATCTGAAATCCAGATATAATTCTTAGGCGGTATCACCTGATCATGGAGATGGTTGATCTCCAGGGAGATCGAGGTTAGGAGAGTAGACACAGAGGACAACAGCGCGGATACACTCACAAAGGCCTTTTTCCCAGTAGAGACTTTTATGGGATGGTTGAGTATGAGATACTTCAACCACGGCTAATTGTTGGGTATGCGATACCACAACAGATGGCCCTAGTGCAAGTGGGAAATTGTTAGTTATATGTATGCCCTAGAGGCCTTTACTGTACATATGATGTATATTGTAGTGGATGCTTGGACATATATAGGGAGGACTTTCTTGCTCGACATGATAGTACGCTATCTGGTTGCTCTTTATCTTAACATGTACTCTGATTGTCTCTATGTTACATATTGATAAAGCCCTTAGAATATGTACTCGGCTACTGGGATTATGATGAGATCATACTAGTGGGGCCACGGTAGTCGACGAATACATCCTATAACTGTTCCTAGTCGAGGGTGTATACAGAGTAGTCTGGATATGCGATACCACAACAGATGGCCCTACCATATCCATCGGTGTTTGACATCAAGGATGGTATACGGGTGCTCAGTGGAGACTGGGTACACTGGACGGACTCACCGAGAACTCCCAGATGGTATTATACCTCACGTCAGATGGCAGTTCCCCGGTGACACTAGTACAGAGTAGTCTGTTGACCCGAGATCCTCATAGAGTCTTGTGTGATTCCCACTGTGCTTTGATTTCCATCATACCACGTCCAAGAGGTCGTGAAAAAAGGTGGCTTTTGGGTACAGTCCCGAATCACATGGAGGCAATGAGCGATAGGAGGGGATTCATCTCTCCCGGTATAGGGAGTTGATGTATTGCTGTGTTCGATTGGCTATAACTGGAAATCCCTGGCCAAGGTTGCTGAGATTTACTGGTAAGTGTTATCAGTAGTTTCTCGAACTGTTATAGACCTCATATCGACACGACTTATCAAGCTACTGGGGTCTGACGTTTACCACCCCTAGGCGAGATATGCGACATATCAGACGACGAGACCGGACTGTACGGGAGTGTTACAGATTGGATTCGTAGGAGAATGTACAGGCTTGCTTGTTGATCTTCTGATCGATCAATACCTGGGTGGCTGTTACGTTTAGCTGACCGCTTGCAGCTTGTGGGTGTTTGATATGATCAACACCTACTGCCGGCGTATTGACGATTCTTTAGAGTCCTATACAGAGGCTTCTTGACTCAGGCAAAACGGAGTAGGAGCATATATATGATATGTGCGGGACCGAGAATAATACGTGTATGTGATACCGTATTAGATTCTCATGATATAAGATATCGGCCGGGTATATGAGATATAGCCGGGTCATCGGATCAAGTGTTGATTCGATGAACTGATACAGATTATATTAGTCGGTTATTTGTGAAATAGCCGGATTATCGGATCAAGTGTTGATTTGATAATTTAATGTATAATTATATATTTGATATATTAAATTACATTAACTAATATTAGCTCAGTTATTGATTCATTTTCTCACCGGGTAATACATTGATAAATATGCGATATATGTTAATTGTATTATTTTCTTTTGTTACAAATATATATTATATATGTGATATATAATATTGTAACATAATTTGATTACTAATGCAACATGTTTAGTAGAGATTAAACAAGATTAGGGTTTGAATTGGGTTAGTTCTTTCATGAACCTTCCAGAAGGTTTTCTTTTGTCATGATCTAAGATATTATGGTTGATATTTTAAGTGACTCATTCTTAACCCAACCCAAACCCTTTACCCTAGTTAAATCTCTACATGAGTTAGCCTTGTCATAGTTGACCATGGTTGCATTTGTAATCATATAGCTTTTCCTTTTTCATTACAAAAGGATTATTCATTCTTCTTCTTCTTCCTCTTTGCAAAAGCTTTCTAGCTTTGGGTTTTGTGATGGATTAGTGTGAGATTGTGATAATAAATGAGAGCTTAAATCCTACTTCATCATCCTAATCTATCCTAGCCATTTAGATTAGGGTGTTCACTTTATTTAGTGAGTGAAAGCTTGTGTTAATGAAACTTCAAGGTAGATCATCATTGTTATCGAAGATCGGAAGCAAGCTTGCATCTTTCTCTTCGTGGAGCCTCTCGAGAGTCCGGAACTTGATGATCGCGGCGAAGGGACCACAACACGGAGCTTATGAAGTGAAGGACTGGACTACAAAGGTTGTAATCCCAAACTCTTAGATGTTAAAGTGTTTAACATGCTTTGTTTCGCCTAATCTCTAGTCTAAGATCTTGGTTTAGGGTTGTTCGGCACGGCTAAATTTTAAATCGGGCATGGTTGATGCCTTATAGACCCTTGTGCGTGTGCCTAGTAACCCTACAGTAAGTATGCCGCGGAACATACACACGTTATGTCACTCGGCTTAAGTCACCTACTCCATCTACGAAGGGTCATCCTACACTCAGAAAGGTAAAACCTATGGCTCCGATACCAACTTTGTCACGGCCGAATGTGTAGAACGTGACTGGCACTTAAATTACGCAACGTCTAGAGATGTAACGTAATCTAAGTAAGCCAAAGCCCAGAAATCTGAACCGTTTAAAAAAATAGAGTGAAGGAAAACTTGTTTTAAAAAACCAAATTTGATTTTAACAAAATAAAGCCACATTGAACATTTTTAAAAGCATCAAGTTTTCCGAAAATTTCGGCAGAGTCTCCCTTGTAAAAACTGGCCCCAAACGGGTACAAAACATACATAAGTGTAAGCAGTAATAAAAGGCATCCCCAAGCGGGAGCTAGCTCTTCGCCGAAAGGAGGAACACAGCCACATGTAAGATATATCATAATAAAGTGAAATAAGCATATAAAAGCAAGAAATAAGAAAGCACCATGTCGGCTCACATGAGCTCGACACCAGAGAACAAATATACAAATCTCACTGTTTAGTCTTTAGGTCAATATATACACAAGGTCGATGGAGTGTACTAGATACAAAATAAATATACATGGTGGGAACAAAATAATATCGTCACAAACCCACCAAAAAGTAGAGCCCTCAAGAGATGGAACCAGCGAAGTAGAAGAAGAAGTACGTCCGCCGCTACTATACTAACGGGTCGGCCCTGCATGAAACTGTGGCACAACGGGGATGAGTAGCCAACTCGTGAGTAGTAAGTAACTTCTAATAAGGTTATCGTAAGCATGTACACAAATGCGTCACAACCTACACATACAATTATGATACGATGCTCTAGTATGAATGCGGCATGAATGAATGATCAACATGAAATATGGATATATCCACTATGAGAAGATCTGTATTTGTACCTTAGTAAAACTTTTGTATGATAAAACTGGAGTATCATCAATGAAATCGACAGAAAATCCGTGTCAAGCATCGACACAATATATGTATATCTCAATATCTCAATAGCCGTCTCTCAGATCGGCCCTCAAATCTGTCACATCCCTAGACTCCGGTCGGTATCCTCTGGATAACCGCCGGGCCAATAATAACCGGTAGGTAGTGTTCCCCTGCCAGGCTTATCATCATCCCCACAAAAACACTCTCGCCCCGGGGTACCTTACCGGGTCCACTATGTACCCGAGACAGTTCATCATACTCCTCGAATCGGGTCTCGAAAACTAACTCAAATCAGGAAAACTCATGGTGGACACTATACACATCATATCACGAGAAAATCGTAACTTGCATTCTTTTAAAATGATAATAGGTTTATAAAATTCTTGTGGTTTTCCCCAAAATCCAGAAATCTCATAAATATTTAAATCTCCAAGAAAAATCACAATATATAAACATGTCGGTAATGATAGATGTCTATGATACGATAATATAAAATACGATGCATGACTAGAAGCTATGTATGAATGATGATGCGATGAGGTATATTGCTAACAAACCTGTATATCCATCCTAAGAAAACGAGAATACAATTAAAAGTCTACACATAATACTTGATGCAAATGCACAAATACCAATTTTTAGCAAGTTCTATAGTGTTCGTGACATAGCAATTACCAATGGCGTGTGTGTTCGTATAAAATAGTGCACGTGCGGCATGAACCAATAGTAATGGTGCAAGTGTCCTAAGTAATAATATCTTATGTAAGAAGATGCAATACCATGATATGAATGATTGGAGACTACGCATATGAATACAAGAATTACTAATAATCCTAACTATCGGGCGCCTTGCTCCATCCAGACGATCCCCCCATAGATGTGTACATCTACTCACCGGGATGTCTCGACTAATCTGACACAATCATAGCCTTTCCTTTCCTTGCCGCGTCTGACGTCTCTGCAACCGATCCTAGAATCGCATAAATAGTATATACGAAGGTAGACATTTAAATAGATGCGGACACACAATGATACAAGACAACCAACGCGCACTAACAAGACGCGCATGCACTTGGTACAAAAAATGCTCGCAACATCGCCACAACCATAATTAGGGGTTGCTATGCATAGCAAACTGTAAGGTTGCCTATCACGACAGCAAGGTTTCGAGAGGCATTGTCCAT
The DNA here is from genome assembly GCA_030015575.1 of Agapanthus africanus. Classification (NCBI taxonomy): domain Eukaryota; kingdom Viridiplantae; phylum Streptophyta; class Magnoliopsida; order Asparagales; family Amaryllidaceae; genus Agapanthus; species Agapanthus africanus. The sequence continues at coordinate 544,181,364 of JASDDO010000014.1, read as the reverse complement.
ACCATTTTCAAAAAAAATTCATGCTAAACAACCCTAATCCTAGAATCTTTAACTAGAGATTTAGACAATACCAAATGTAAACTACTTTACATCTAGAGAACAAGAATTCAACCTTTGTAGATGGTCCTTCTCTTCACTTGCTCTGTGCAGTAGTCCTGCGACTCCACTAGGCTTCTCTTGAGACTTTGAACGAGCTTCCTCCGATGACCTTCGTGCCGAAGATGATCCACGCGAAGTCCCTCCAACTCAAGCTACCTTTACACTAAACTCTTCAACGTATGAAACACGCTACACTTGATCGCTAGTCAAGTGTAGGATGATGAAGTAGGGGATGTTAAGAGCTCGCTAGTTTGTGTTCAATCTTCATGATTCACATCACATGTGAGGGTTGAAGCTTGAGCCATAACAAGAGGAGGAGGAAGAAGCTAGAGAGCAACCATGGGAGCAACTCAAGAAAATTGGCTAAGTGTTGAGAATGAGCTCGAATGAATGGCAACTCTTGACCCATCACTCATTCAAGCATGGAATTATGCAATATAAAATTGCAACCATGCTTGAATAGTGAGTCAATATGAATATACTAAAGTAAATCCCATGCTTGCAACCATGCTTGCACTTTCCACCTAATTTCTATTTTCACAAAATAGAAATATAAATGTGATGCTTCATTATATATATATATATATATATATATATATATATATATATATATATCATATATATTAATATATATATCATATATTTTAATATATACATAATGAAGAATAATTAGTGAGCTAATGATATTAGTTAAGATATAATTATATCATATATAATATGTTAGTGATATGTATGCCCTAGAGGCCATTACTGTACATACGATGTATATTGTAGAGGATGCTTGGACATATATAGGGAGGACTTTCTTGCTCGACATGATAGTATGCTATCTGGTTACTCTTTATCTTAACATGTACTCTGATTGTCTCTATGTTACATGTTGATAAAGCCCGTAGGATGAGTGCTTGACTACCAGGACTATGATGCAGATCATACTAGTGGGGACAGTGTAGTCGCTAAGTACATCCTTCAAATGTTCCTAGTCGTAGGTGTATCGAGATAGGGCATCGATATACCAGAGTAGACTAGCGTATGCTTCTTGACCCATGTAGATGGGCGATGGATGATCCCATATCCATTGGTGTTTGACATCAGAGTGGTGTTTGACATCAGAGAATGTATACGGGTGCTCAGTGAAGACTGGGTACACTGAACGGACACGCCGAGAACTCCCAGATGGTATTATACCACACGTCAGATGGCAGTTCTCTGGTGACACTGGTACAGGTTAGTCTGTAGACCCGAGATCGTCATAGAGTCTTGTGTGATTCCCACTGTGCTTTGATTTCCACCTTACCACGTCCAAAAGGGCGTTCAAAACGGTGGCTTTTGGGTACAATCCCGAATCACATGGAGGAAATGAGCGATAGGAGGGGTTTCGCCTCTCCCGGTATAGGGAGTTGATGTTGCGCTGTGTTCGATTGGCTATAACTGGAAATCCCTAGCCAGGGTTGCAGAGATTTACTGGTAAGTGTTATCAGTAGTTTCTCGAACTGTTATGGACCTCATATCGACACGACTTATCAAGCTACTGGGGTCTGACGTTTACCACCCCTAGGAGAGATATGCGACATATCAGACGAAGAGACCGGACTGTACGGGAGTGTTACTGATTGGATTCGCAGGAGAATGTATAGGCTTGCTTGTTGATCTTCTGATTGCTCAATACCTGGGTGGCTGTTACATTTAGCTGACCGCTTGCAGCTTGTGGGTGTTTGATATGATCATCACCTACTGTCGGCGTATTGACGATTCTTTAGAGTCCTACACAGAGGTTTCCTGGCTCAGGCAAAACGGAGTAGGAGCACATATGTGATATGTGCGGGACCGAGAATAATACGTGTATGCGATACCGTATTAGATTCTTGCGATATGTGATATCGGCCGGGTATATATGATATAGCCGGGTCATCGGATCAAGTGTTGATTCGATGAACTGATACAGATTATATTAGTCGGTTATTTGTGAAATAGCCGGATTATCGGATCAAGTGTTGATTCGATAATTTAATGTATAATTATATATTTGATATATTATATTACATTAACTAATATAATCTCACTTAAAGATTCTTTTTCTCACATGGATAATACATTGATATATATGAGATATATGTTAATTGTATTATTTTCTTTTGTTACAAAATATATTGTATATGTGATATATAATATTGTAACAAGTTAGGGTTACAAATGCAACATGTTTTGTAGAGTTTAAACAAGTTAGGATTTTGATTTGGGTTAGCTTTTTCATGAAGCTTCATGAAGCTTTGTTTTGTTTTTAGCTAAGATATTTTGTGAAGATATTTCTTAACCCAACCCAAAACCATTTACCCTAGTTTACTCTCTACAGGGGTTAAGCCTTCATTCTTAACCCATGGTTGATTTGTAACCATAACAATTAATTCATTATTCATCACAAATTGATTTCTTCTTCTTCCTCCTCTTGAAAAGCTTTCTAGCTTTTGGGTTTGTGATGGATTTATGTGAGATAAAGAAAACAAAAGAGAGCTAAATTCCTACTTCGTCATCCTCATCTATTCTAGCCACTTAGATTAGGGTGTTTGCTTTGCTAATACTTGATTAGTGAAGCAATAGCTTGGGTTTGAGATTCTTCAAGGTAGATCATCTTAGTTGTTGAAGATTGGAAGCAAGCTTGCATCTTTCTCTTCATGGAGCCTCTCTAGAGTCCGGGTACTTGATGATCGCAGCGAAGGGACCTCAACACGGAGCTTATGAAGCGAAGGAACGGACTACAAAGGTTGTAATCCCTAACTCTTAGAAGTAAAGCTGCTTACTTGTATTGTTTATCCTAAGTCTCTAGTTAAGATCTTGGTTAGGGTTTGTTTAGCACCCCAAAAATTTTTAAGTAGCATGATTGATGCTTGCCAAAACCTTCACAAGGTGCTAAGTTAACCCTACATAATATATATCATATTATTAAATCAACACTTGATCTAATAATCCGGTTATATCAAATATGACCGACTAATATCATTTATCTGTATATCACATTATCGAATTAACACTTGATTCGACAATCTGGTTATATCACATATAACCGAACCGATAACAGATGACTGCCAGATTACAATACGGTATCACATACTCATATTTAATCAGGCACACACCTATCACATATGTGTCCTACATCGTTTCGCTTTAACCAGGAAACTTCTGTGTGGGACTCTAAATACTCGTTAATACGCCAGCAGTAGGTGATGATCACATCAGTCACCCACAAGTCGTCAGCGGTACTAGCTGGACGTAACGGCTACCCGGGTAATGAGCGATATGAAGATCAACAAGCAAGCCTGTCCACAGTCTCCATGAAGCCTATCAGTAACACCACCATACAGTCTGGTCTCTTCGTCTGATATGTCGCATATCATGTCTAGGGGTGGAAATCGTCAGACCCCAGTAACGTGATAAGTCATGCCGATGTCTGGCCTATAGCGGTTCGAGAAACTACTGATAACACTTATCAGTAAATATCGGCAGCAGCCTTGGCCAAGGACTTCCAGTTATAGCCAATCAAGCATAGCGCAACATCAACCCCCAATACCGGGAGAGACGAAACCCCTCCTATCGCTCATTGCCTCCATGCGACTCGGGACTGTACCCAAAATCCATCTGTTTACACGTCTCCTTTGAGCGTGGTAGGGAGGAAATTAAAGCACGGTGGGAGCCGCACAAGACTCGATGACGATCTCGGGTCTACAGACTAACCTGTACCAGTGTCACTAGAGGACTGCTATCTGACGATAGGTATACTACCACATAGGAGTCCTCGGCGAGTCCTGTTCAGTGTACCCAGTCTCCACTGAGCACCCGTATACCATCTTTGATGTCAAACACGAATGGATGTGGGATCATCCTTTGCCCATCATATTGGTCAAGAAGCGTATACGCTAGTCTACTCTGGAATATCGATGCCCTGTCTCGATATTCCCTCGACTAGGAACAATTAAAGGATTTACTTGTGAACTACCCTGGCCCCACTAGTATGATCTCCATCATAGTCCCGGTAGTCAAGTACATATCCTATGGGCTTTATCAACATGTGAGAGCAAGACAGTATCACAATACAAGTCTACATGTTAAGACAAAGAACAACCAGATAGCATACTATTATGTCGAGCAAGAAAGTCCTCTCTATATATATCCAAGCATCCACTATAATATACATCATATGTACAATAATAGCCTCAAGGGTATACATATAACTAACAATCTCCCACTTGCACTAAGGCCATGTGTTATAGTATCTCATACCTAACATCCCAAAAAGTCTCTCAAATTATGTCTGGGGGAGGGCCTTTGTGAGTGGATCCGCTACGTTGTCCTTCGTGTCAACTCTCCTAACCCGACGATCAACTATCTCCCGGATCAGGTGATACGCCTCAGAATATGTCTGGATCTCTGATGGGACCTGGGTTCCTTGGCCATAGCCACCGCTCCATTGTTATCACAATACACAGGTATTGGATGCTCAATGGATGGAACCACACCAAGCTCAGCAATGAACTTCTTCATCCAGACAGCTTCTTTGGCAGCATCGTTGGCAGCGATGTATTCGGCCTCCATCGTCGAGTCTGCAATGGTCTCTTGCTTGGAACTCTTCCAACACACCGCCCCTCCATTAAAGGTAAAGACAAAACCTGAGACCGACTTACTGTCGTCCTTATCACTATGGAAGCTCGAGTCGGTAAAGGACTCCACTTGGAGTTCACCGTTACCGTACACCAAGAACATCTCTTTAGTCCTTCTCAAGTACTTGAGAATGTTCTTCACAGCTGTCCAATGATTCTCTCCTGCATCTGCTTGATACCTACTCACTACACTCAGTGAGTACGCTACATCGGGTCTGGTACATAATATCGCGTACATGATAGAGCCTACTGCCGAAGCATAGGGTATCCCTTGCATGCGAGCTCTCTTTAAATCAGTCTTGGGAGACATCTCTTTGGAGAGAGTGAGTCCTGAGATCGTGGGTATATTCTCACTCTTGGAATCTTCCATACTAAATCTCTTTAGTACGGTGTCAATGTACCTGGATTGGGACAATCCCAGTAACCATTTAGATCTATCTCTATAGATCTTAATCCCCAAGATGTAGGAGGCATCACCTAGATCTTTCATTGAGAATCTTTGTGATAAGAAAAGCTTGACCGAGTGCAGCATAGGAACATCATTTCCTATCAAGAGTATGCCATCCACGTACAATACGAGGAAGACGACCTTACTCTATGCGACCTTCTTGTATATAAAAGGTTCATCTACATTTTTAATGAATTCAAACTCTTTGACTACCTCATCAAAACAGATGTTCCAACTCTGCGATGCCTGCTTCAACCCGTAGATTGATTTAAGCAGCTTGCACACATTTTCGCTACTCCCACTGTCTACGAAGCCCTCTGGCTGAGTCATGTACACGCACTCTTCCAAATCACCATTTAGAAAGGCGGTCTTAATATCCATTTGCCAGATTTTGTAGTCATGGTATGCAGCAATGGCAAGTAAGATCCGGATGGACTTAAGCATAGCCACTGGAGAAAAGGTTTCGTCATAACCCACACCTGGTCGTTGACAAAAACCCTTTGCAACAAGTCTAGCTTTGAAAGTCTCAACTTTTCCATCTACACCAAGTTTCTTCTTAAATATCCATTTTCTCCCAATTGGTTTTACCCCTTCAGGAGCAACTTCCAAAGTCCCTACTTTGTTGGTGTACATGGATTCCATCTCAGATCGCATTGCATCCAGCCATTTCACAGAGTCACCACTCGTGATGGCCTGCTCGAAACTAGTCGGGTCATCATCTTCCATGATGCAATCCTCGCTCCCACCATCGATGAGAAAACCGTAGTATCTCTCAGGTGGATGAGGAACCCTACTAGATCGACGGAGAGGCTGAGGTTCGTTGAGAACTATCGAATTCTCTGGTTCTACCAAATCTTCTGTTGTAGTTTGTGTAGCTGGAACTTCCTCCAGTTCTACCTCCTTGCCACTAATTTCTTTTTCAAGAAATTCCTTTTCTAAAATGGTGGCATGTCGAGAAACAAACACTTTTTGTTCCTTGGCGTGGTAGAAGATATACACTCGCGAATGTTTAGGATATCCAATAAACTTACACAGAAAAGACCTTGCGTCGAGCTTGTCCGGATTTTGTGTTTTCACATATGCCGGACTGTAAGTCGATGTACAACACCCCACGACTTGCGAGGAGGCGGAATAATGAAAAACGATCTTGTTTAAAGCGTAAACATCGACTAACCGAGAATCTTTGCATAAACAATAACTAACAACAAACATAGGAGTTAACAACTACTATGAAAAGTGATTATACCTGTAGAACCGAGTCCTTCGTCTGGTCGTTCTCCACGTCCTCTCCGGCCTTCTCTAAGTAGTAGAAGATCCACCCGAGAGCTTTACTACAAGCTTCACCTCAAACTAGAGGTAACTAGGTTTCTTAAATCGCTAATCTAAGCAACCTAGGTGATATAGAGAATGGTTAAGGATTAAGTAGTCTAATCTAATCCGTGCACTCAACACATGAGAGGGGAGGATTAGGGTTTGAAGAGGGAGAGCTTGAGGAGAGAGAAAGTGAGCAAGAGAATGAGATGAGAAAATGAGCTATCATAATATATATCAACCATTATGATTTATCAACAAAAGAAAATAAATAATTAATCATCATGCTTAATAAATATAAGAGGGTGATTCATATCCATGAGTTATTAAGCATTTATGATGCATTAATGACTTGGATGAATCACTCAAATGACTCACTAATCTCATTTAATGCATATGCCACCTTAACCCCCAAGTCACCATCTTCTAGAAGCTTCTCGCGCAATTACGAGAACGCCCCTCCTATCCGTGAAAACATGGAAAAACTTTAGACTGTATAAATACAATAACCGGATACTAGAAACCGGCTTAAACCAAAGCCGACTAGTAAAAACTGTCCGGATGTCGTACGTGCGTAAACACACGTATGCGTCCGAACCCTTGTCGTAAAACTATACGACCTCTATATCGTTTCGCCTGGAGTAGGGAAACTCTCTGTGTGGGACTCTAGAGACTCGACTACTACGCTGGCAGTGGGTTTAACCACATACCGCAAGCGGCACTAGCTGTACGTAACGGTCCCCAGGTAGATGTCGATAAGAAGGCCGATGAGGAAACTCATCCGAACTCCTACTGAGTCTGATGTGACAATCTCCGTACAGTCCGGTCTGTTCGTCTAAGACTATCGCATATCGGGCCTAGGGGCGGCAAGCGTCAGTCCCCTAATAGCGGTATAAGTCGTGTCGGAGTGAAGCCCATTACACCCTGAGAAACTACTGGAACCTACCAGCAAATCTCGCTTGCCCTGGCCAGGGACTTTGTGTAATGGTTCTCTGACACAGCACGATATCAACCCCCAATACCGGGAGAGACGAATCCTGTCTAACCGCCACTGCCTCCAAGTGCTCGGGACTGCACCCAACTGCTACATGTTTGCACGACTCCTTTGAGCCGTGGTAGGATAGCAATCTAAGAACAGTGGGACACACTCGAGGTGAAGTAGCAGTGTCAAGTCTGCGGACTATGCTGTACTCATGTCACCTGGGAACTGTTCACTGACGACTGGTATAAAACCAACCAACAGTTTCCTGTGAGTCCTGTCCGGTGTACCCGTAACCCAACGAGCTCCTGCATACTATCTCCAGTACGACGTACTGACGGCTGTAGGACAGACCATCTCCCCAACTGGGATGAGAAGCGTACACACTAGTCTACTCCGGAGTATCGATGCCCTGTCTCGATAATCCTACGACTAAGGACCTGAATAAGGATGTGCTTGTAGACTACCCAGCCCCCACTAGTGTGACTGCCATCACAATGCTGGTAGTCAAGCAAGATCCTAAGAGCTCTATCAATACGTATACTCACATATTAAGATAGAAAAACCATGTAGCATACTACCATGTTTAGCAAGACTGTTATATACATGTGAATATCCCAAGCTTCCATTAAGTAATATACAAACTAGTATGATACAATAATGGCCCCTAGGGCATATACACTAACAATCTCCCACTTGCACTAGGGCCATGTACTGGCATATCGAAGACCGATGATCTCGAGTAGCCACTCGAACTGAATCTGAGGTAGGGCCTTTGTGAATGGATCAACAATGTTCTCTTCAGTAGCAACTCTCCGAACCTCGATCTCCTGACGATCAATGATCTCCCTGATCAGGTGATACCGCCTTAAGATGTGTCTGGACTTCTGATGGGACCTTGGTTCCTTCGCAAAAGCTTTAGCTCCGTTGTTGTCGCAATACAGAGGTATTGGATCAACAATGGTAGGAACCACCTGAAGTTCTGTTAGGAACTTCTTCATCTAGACTGCTTCTTTTGCGGCATCGCAAGCAGCTATATACTCCGCTTCCATCGTCGAGTCAGCAACGGTGTCCTGCTTGGAGCTCTTCCAGCACACCGCCCCTCCATTGAGGGTAAAGACATAACCTGACATAGACTTAGAATCGTCCTTATCACTCGGGAAGCCGGAATCAGCATAGGCCTCCATCCTGAGATCTTTTCCGCCGTAAACCAAGAACATCTCCTTAGTCCTCCTCAGGTACTTGAGAATGTTCTTTACTGCTATCCAGTGTTTCTCCCCTGGGTCTGACTGATACCGGCTTACCACGCTCAGTGCGCAAGATACATCTGGTCTGGTGCACAACATCGCATACATTATAGAGCCTACCGCAGAAGCGTAGGGTATAATAGACATGCGTTCCCTTTCCAAATCAGTCTTGGGAGACATCTCTTTGGATAGGGTGATTCCGTGACAAGCCGGTAGATTACCGCGCTTAGAATCTTCCATACTGAATCTTTTCAGTACATTGTCGATATACCTGGACTGTGAAAGTCCCAACTGTAGGGTTGCTAGGCACGCGCACAAGGGTCTACGAGGCATCAACCATGCCCGATTTAAAATTTAGCCGTGCCGAACAACCCGAATACGGAACTTTAAACTAGAGATTAGGCGAAAACAAGCATGCTAAACATTTTAACACTAAGTGAGAGGGATTACAACCTTTGTAGATCCGGTCCTTCACTTCATATGCTCCGTGTTGTGGTCCCTTCGCTGCGATCATCGGGATCCGGACTCTCGAGAGGTTCCACGAAGAGAAAGACGCAACCTTTGCTTCCGATCTTCGATACTAAGATGATCTACCTTGAAGTTTCTTTAACACAAGCTAACACTCATGAAATGATGTGAACACCCTCATCTAAATGGCAAGGGAAGATGAGGATAATGAAGTAGGAATTTTGCTCTCTTTATTTATCTTTTTCTCACTATTATTCATCACTTGGAAAAATCAAGAAAGGTTTTTCCATGAAAGAATGAAGGAAGAAGATGAACAATATTAATTGTCCATTTGTGATGAATAGGAAAGGTAATAATATGATAGATAATGTAACCATGGTGAACTTAACCTTTGTAGAGAATTGACTAGGGTTAGGGTTTGGGTTGGGTTAAAGCATGAGTCACACACAAATATCTTTTCCAAAACAAAAAGAAAACCTTCTAGAAACATCTAGAAAGTTTAACCCTAATCCAAACCCTAATCATGTTTAAACTCCACTAAATAAGTTGCATTATTTATCATATCATGTTACAATATTATATATCACATATACAATATTTATCGTAACAAAATAAAATAATACAATTAACATATATCGCATATATATCAATGTATTACCCGAGTGAGAAAAAGTATCTTTTAGTGAGCAAATATTAGTTAATGTAATTTAATATATCATATATATTATTATACATTAAATTATCGAATCAACACTTGATCCGACAATCCGGCTATATCGCATATAACCGACTAATATTTATCCGTACCGATTCATCGAATCAACACTTGATCCGATGACCCGGCTGATATCAAATATCGCGAGAATATAATACGGTATCATATATCGCATTATCCTCGGTCCCACACATATCACATATGTGCTCCTACTCCGTTTTGCCTGAGTCAAGAAACCTCTGTGTAGGACTCTAAAGAATCGTCAATACGCCGGCAGTAGGTGATGATCATATCAAACACCCACAAGCTGCAAGCGGTCAGCTAAACGTAACAGCTACCCAGGTATTGAGCGCTCAGAAGATCAACAAGCAAGCCTGTACATTCTCCTGTGAATCCAAACAGTAACACTCCCGTATAGTCCGGTCTCGTCGTCTGATATGTTGCATATCTTGCCTAGGGTTGGTAAACGTCAGACCCCAGTAGCTCGATAAGTCGTGTCGATATGAGGTCTATAACAGTTCGAGAAACTACTGATAACACTTACCAGTAAATCTCAGCAACCCTGGCCAGGGATTTTCGGTTATAGCCAATCGAACACAGCACAACATCAACTCCCTATACCGGGAGAGATGAATCCCCTCCTATCGCTCATTGCCTCCATGTGATTCGGGACTGTACCCAAAAGCCACCTTTTTGCACGCCCTCTTGGACGTGGTATGATGGAAATCAAAGCACAGTGGGAATCACACAAGACTCTATGACGATCTCGGGTCAACAGACTACTCTGTACCAGTGTCACCGGAGAACTGCCATCTGACGTATGGTATAATACCATCTGGGAGTTCTCGGCGAGTCCGTCCAGTGTACCCAGTCTCTACTGAGCACCCGCACACCATCCTTGATGTCAAACACCGATGGATATGGGATCATCCATCGCCCATCATATGGGTCAAGATGCGTATACGCTAGTCTACTCTGGTGTATCGATGCCCTGTCTCGATACACCCTCGACTAGGAACAGTTATAGGATGTACTCGTCGACTACCGTGGCCCCACTAGTATGATCTCATCATAGTCCCAGTAGTCGAGTACATATCCTAAGGACTTTATCAACATGTAACATAGAGACAATCTGAGTACATGTTAAGATAAAGTACAACCAGATAGCATACTATCATGTCGAGCAAGAAAGTCCTCCCTATATATGTCCTAGCATCCACTACAATATACATCGTATGTACAGTAATGGCCTCTAGGGCATACATATAACTAACACCAACATCCTCTTGGATCTATCACGATAGATCCGGATCCCCAGAATGTAAAAGGCATCACCTAGGTCTTTCATGGAGAAACTGTGTGACAAGAATCCTTTGACAGGTTGTAGCATAGGAATTTCATTTTCTATTAATAGAATGTCATCCACATACAAGACGAGGAATACGACAGTTCTTGCTACAACTTTACTATATATACACGGTTCATCTGGATTTTTGATAAAGTCATATTCTTTGACTGTTTCATCAAAACAGATGTTCCAACTCCACGATGCCTGCTTCAGTCCATAAATGGACTTAAGCAGCTTGCATACTTTCCCGCTGCTCCCACTCTGATTGAAACCCTCTGGCTGATCCATATAGATGCACTCTTCTAAATTACCATTCAGAAAAGCCGTCTTTACGTCCATCTGCCAGATTTCATAATCATGGAAGGCAGCAATAGCAAGAAGGACCCGAATGGATTTGAGCATAGCCACTGGAGAAAAAGTTTCGTCATAGTCCAAACCAGGTCTTTGACGAAAACCCTTTGCAACAAGTCTAGCCTTATAGGTTTCCACCTGTCCATCTACACCAATCTTTTTCTTGAAGATCCATTTGCATCCTATGGGTTTTACCCCATCTGGAGCAAAGTCCATACTTTGTTGGTGTACATGGACTCCATTTCGGTCCGCACTGCATCTAGCCATCGTACCGAGTCGCCGCTCTGGATGGCCTGCTGGAAGCCAGTAGGTTCATCATCATCTATGATGCAATCCTCTCTATCCCCATCTATGAGAAAACCGTAGTATCTCTCAGGCGGATGAGACGGCCTACTACTCCTGCGGAGGGGTGCGGTAATGTCTCTTGAACTACCGGTTCTACCAAACTTTCAGTATTAGTTTGTGGTTCTGGAATTTCTTCCAGTTCTATTTCGCTCCCACTTGATTCCTTTTCTAAAAACTGATGTTCTAGAAAATGGGCATTACGAGAAACAAATACCTTTTGTTCCTCTGCGTAATAGAATAGATATCCCCTGGAGTTCTTTGGATATTCCACAAACTTACACTTTACTGATCGTGCCTCGAGCTTGTCCACATGCTTCTTTTTAACAAAAGCTGGACATCCCCAAATCTTTATATACTGTAGATGGGGTTTCTTCCCACTCCACATCTGATATGGAGTGGTAGGCACAGTCTTGGTAGGTACCATGTTCAAAAGATATGCCGCTGATTCTAGCGCATAACCCCAAAAAGATCGCGGTAACTCTTCATTACTCATCATGGATCGTACCATATCCAATAGGGTTCGATTCCGTCTCTCCGATACACCGTTATGCTGTGGAGTGTATGGAGGAGTAAACTGAGAGAGAATTCCTTTCTCTTTTAGGTAACCTAGGAACTCGGCACTCAAATATTCACCATCTCGATCAGATCTAGTGTCTTGATACTTTTGCCGGTTTGGTTTTCTACTTCATTCTTATACTCTTGGAATTTCTCAAAAGCCTCAGATTTATGTTTCATCAGATAAATGAATCCGTACCTTGAGTAATCATCCGTGAAAGTAATGAAATAGGAAAAACCACCTCTTGCATGTGTAGACATTGGACCACATACATCGCTGTGTATGAGTCCTAAGAGCTCGCTCGCTCTTACTCCATGTCCAGTAAATGGAGTCTTTGTCATCTTTCCTTTGAGACAAGATTGACAAGTGTCATAAGTTTGATATTCGAACGAGTCCAAATATCATTCTCTATTCAACTTAGTCAACCTTCTCTCATTGATGTGACCCAGTCTACAATGCCATAAGAAAGCTTTATTTAAATCTGGAGACTTTCTTTTTAGTGTGTTCTGGACATTGAAAATTTGGAGTTGGTTTAACACATATATACCGTTATCCAGTGTACCGGACCCAATCAAACCATGATTAAGGTGGATGTTAACAACACCACTTCCAAACGTGAAATCATAACCTTTATTTGATAACAAGGAAACAGATATGATATTACACGTTAAGCTGGGTACACAAAAACAGTTATGTAAAACCAAAATATGTCCACTCGTCAATCCCAGGTGATAATCCCCTATGGACACAGCTCCTACGCTAGCTCCGTTAGCAACTATTAGGGTCATATCACCTTCCTTCAGCACTCTATGGTTTCTCAGTGCCTGCAATGAATTGCAAATATGAGATCCTGATCCGGTATCCAATACCCAGGAAGTAGAGTTGATTGACAGACAATTCTCGATTCCAAACACACCTGAAGTCGAAGCCACAGCTTGCTTCGGTTCCTGGTTCTTGGCGTTCCACGCCTTGCAATCCTTTTTCCAGTGCCCTTTCCTGTGACAATGGAAGCATTCATCCTGGCCCACTACTGGTACCGCAAACTTTTTCTTTCTCTTCCCTCCCACCTTACTTACACCTCCTCTAGGTCCGGGGGCGGCCTTCTTTTTCCTTCCTTTGGCCCTAGCCTTGGACCCGAAAGAAGAAGCACCGCTAACAAACATAGCGGGTGTTTCCCTTGCCTTCTGCAAGGTGCCCTCTGCACTCCTTAACATGTTCAGGAGTTCCGTAAGTTCAACTTCTTTTCTTTGAATGTTGAAGTTCAGGATAAACTGGGCGTAGGTGGAAGGAAGGGACTGGAGAATAAGGTCTGTATAGAGCTTATTATCCAAAGTCGTCCCAAGGTCTGCGAGCTCTTCTATATAGCCGATCATCTTTAGGACATGTTCTCCTACCGATGACCCGACAGCCAACCTCGCTCGAAACAAGTTCTTAGAGGTATCGTATCTTGCTATACGAGATTGCTCTCCATAAAGTTCCTTTGTATGGAGAAATATGGCATCAAGTTCCATATCCTCGTGCCTCCTCTGATGTTCATTGTTCATCGAGGCAAGCACGATGCACTTGGCTTTCGCGCAATCGAAATCCCAGGTTTTGCGGATTTCCTTATCCGCATTACTGGATTTGGGACCAGGGACAGCAGGTGCCTTAGCGGTGAGGACGTACCCCAATTTGTTATAGGTCAAAGCCATTTTGACATTCCGCAACCAATCTTTATAGTTTGGCCCTGTCAGTATATTTTTCTCTAAAAGTAACTTAAGTCCAGTCATTTTCAGGGTCGCTGCAATTAGGAGAGAGAGAAGAAAACTCTTTAGCATGATGCTCTTGCAAGTTTAGAATGGTTTTTAATTTATCTAAACTGGATGGCTCCCACTGTTTCTCGAATCCTTCCTCAAACCATAAAAGAAAAATTAGCCAGGACTATTCTCACTGTACAATACTTGCTTAACCGTTCAGCCAGGCTGGTGTCGATACTTCGAGGGAGGTTTTCCAACGCTTTCGCGAAGTTCCTTAATTAAATAACCTCTTTTCTCTGGGGGCGTAACCCCGCTGACACCTTTCTTGACACCTACTTGGTTTATAGTATTGATCGTTAAGTGACGAATATCCTGATGAGTAGCATATACTCACAGTAGGATCGGGATCCAAATATCATCGTATGATAATGTTGAAGGAATCCTACCAACATTCATCAAACTCCAAATGGTATGCAACTCTTTGCAAATTTCAGTTTCTTTATAAATTCCTGATATATATATTTTTGCCCCATGCTCTTATGACCTTGGCGTTATGTCAAAATGTCATAAGTCACATGTCAAGTTCTACCCATCATTATCTTGTTAATTTGAACCCATCCGTATATATCCTTGATGTTCGGCTAAAATGATAATACGACTGTCCCAAACTAACTCATCTATCTATGCGACAAATGAATACCCAGCAGCTACCAAACACTATGCCTTGGCGTTAGGTCAAAATACATAGCTTGAATACTACTGAATACCCAAATGAAATGACGGAGGGCTACGAATGGTTTTGGCGAAACCGTGAACGTAGTGAACTTGATATAACCGAAGGAACCTGATAGCTTTTAAAGGAGTGGTTAAAGCTCCGCAATTTAAAAAATATCATCTGGTTTAAAATAACCGAGTGGTTTCTTTTAAATTGTTCCAACGATTCAACTTTTTGGTTTATTTTCTTTGCATTATAAATAATGCGTCCATCATTAACCTATCATTGCAGAAAACAACGAAAATACAACGTCCTCTTATGCCATCCGCATTCGCCACGGGGTCCCGTCATCACCCGTTAGGTTACTTAACTAACGGCAGAGCGGGGGCTGGGCTAGCGCGGGTGTAAAACATAAGTGACGTCTAAATAGCTATCATATATAGATATTGTACATTCGTCAGACGCAATAATAGGCATTCCAGATCTCATATGAACTTTATTGGATTTGCAAGCAATACGCGTTTGTTTAGAGCCTGCAACAAAAGACGGATTACACAGTTGTGATGAATAGCCATTACCCCACCCTAGACCCCTACGGGTACGGCAAACTACCCGTCAAATACCCGAAGTGAAGCGGTCTCCCTCAACAAAGTGAGTAGGCCACTAAACACTTCAAAGTACCCGGTAGTTTGTGCACCCCATCTTGGGTCTATCCTAGGAGCAAAAAACAGTAAAATGAAATAATACAACGGTGGCTACAACTGCAACCTGGATGTGCCCCGCAAAATAATATTACAACATATTACAATTACAACGAATGAATGAATATAATAACCCATCTCAAACCCCGGCTAATCATCACAACAGTCCAATACAGCTCACAACCACAAACAGTAAAAACCATTACAGAGATGTGCAACCCCCTGCCAACCGACATACTAGCAGTTAGGGGAGGTTTACGAACACATTATACAAATACAGATATAATCATATTAGCAAACATCGTAAAATTTCGATCGAGCAAAACACTTTAGATTCTACTCCAAAACTTCTCTGTGCACCTGAGATCTTAGCAGAAAATAAAATATCCCAGAAACATCATTATTAACACCTAGGAGTTACTGAAGAAATTGGGGCTGACTAGGCCGCGGATCCGCGGCGGATCTCATGGATCCACCGAGGTTCCGCGGTGAGTTAGCCGAGTCACAGGTCCAAATTTCTGCAGTAGCCCTAGTTTTTCCTGCTTGTTATTCTGAAGCTCCCTGAAAAAATTTTAGAGCCAGTTTTAAATTCGACAGAAACTGTGATAATTCGATGATGTTTCCGGTTCTTTTTGCGTTCGAAATTCTTAAGACTTTGCTAATGAGTTAATTATTGTTTAGCGAGGCTCTGATACCACTGTAAGTCGATGTACAACAACCCACGACTTGCGGGGAGGCGGAATAATGAAAAACGATCTTGTTTAAAGCGTAAACATCGACTAACCGAGAATCTTTGCATAAACAATAACTAACAACAAATATAGGAGTTAACAACTACTATGAAAAGTGATTATACCTGTAGAACCGAGTCCTTCGTCTGGTCGTTCTCCACGTCCTCTCCGGCCTTCTCTAAGTAGTAGAAGATCCACCCGAGAGCTTTACTACAAGCTTCACCTCAAACTAGAGGTAACTAGGTTTCTTAAATCGCTAACCTAAGCAACCTAGGTGATATAGAGAATGGTTAAGGATTAAGTAGTCTAATCTAATCCTTGCACTCAACACATGAGAGGGAAGGATTAGGGTTTGAAGAGGGAGAGCTTGAGGAGAGAGAAAGTGAGCAAGAGAATGAGATGAGAAAATGAGCTATCATAATATATATCAACCATTATGATTTATCAACAAAAGAAAATAAATGATTAATCATCATGCTTAATAAATATAAGAGGGTGATTCATATCCATGAGTTATTAAGCATTTATGATGCATTAATGACTTGGATGAATCACTCAAATGACTCACTAATCTCATTTAATGCATATGCCACCTTAACCCCCAAGTCACCATCTTCTAGAAGCTTCTCGCGCAATTACGAGAACGCCCCTCCTATCCGTGAAAACACGGAAAAACTTTAGACTGTATAAATCCAATAACCGGATACTAGAAACTGGCTTAAACCAAAGCCGACTAGTAAAAACTGTCCGGATGTCATACGTGCGTAAACACACGTATGCGTCTGAACCCTTGTCGTAAAACCATACGACCTCTATATCGTTTCGCCTGGAGTAGGGAAACTCTCTGTGTGGGACTCTAGAGACTCGACTACTACGCTGGCAGTGGGTTTAACCACAGACCGCAAGCGGCACTAGCTATACGTAACGGTCCCCAGGTAGATGTCGATAAGAAGGCCGATGAGGAAACTCATCCGAACTCCTACTGAGTCTGATGTGACAATCTCCGTACAGTCCGGTCTGTTCGTCTAAGACTATCGCATATCGGGCCTAGGGGCGGCAAGCGTCAGTCCTCTAATAGCGGTATAAGTCGTGTCGGAGTGAAGCCCATTACACCCTGAGAAACTACTGGAACCTACCAGCAAATCTCGCTTGCCCTGGCCAAGGACTTTGCGTAATGGCTCTCTGACACAGCGCGATATCAACCCCCAATACCGGGAGAGACGAATCATGTCTAACCGCCACTGCCTCCAAGTGCTCGGGACTGCACCCAACTGCTACCTGTTTGCACGACTCCTTTGAGCCGTGGTAGGGAAGCAATCTAAGAACAGTGGGACACACTCGAGGTGAAGTAGCAGTGTCAAGTCTGCGGACTATACTGTACTCATGTCACCTGGGAACTGTTCACTGACAACTGGTATAAAACCAACCAACAGTTCCCTGTGAGTCCTGTCCGGTGTACCCGTAACCCAACGAGCACCTGCATACTATCTCCAGTACGACGTACTGACGGCTGTGGGACAGACCATCTCCCCAACTGGGATGAGAAGCATACACACTAGTCTACTCCGGAGTATCGATGCCCTGTCTCGATAATCCTAAGACTAGGGACCTGAATAAGGATGTGCTTGTAGACTACCCAGCCCCCACTAGTGTGACTGCCATCACAACGCTGGTAGTCAAGCAAGATCCTAAGAGCTCTATCAATACGTATACTCACATATTAAGATAAAAAAACCAAGTAGCATACTACCATGTTTAGCAAGACTGTTATATACATGTGAATATCCCAAGCTTCCATTAAATAATATACAAACTAGTATGATACAATAATGGCCCCTAGGGCATATACACTAACACGGACAACCCCATATCTTAACATAATTAAGACATGGTCTCTTTCCTTTCCATATCTCATACGGAGTGGTTGGCACAGATTTGGTGGGAACCATATTCAATGGGTCTACAGCTGTCCCCAGTGCATATCCCCAAAAGGAAATAGGCAACTCAGCAGTACTCATCGTAGAGCGCATCATATCCAATAGGGTGCGATTCCTCCGCTCCGATACACCATTGTGCTGTGGTGTATACGGAGGAGTAAGCTGAGAGAGAATCTCATTCTCTTTTAAATAGTCACAGAATTTCGTGCTCAAGTATTCTCCTCCCCGATTAGATCGAAGGATTTTAATACTTTTACCCGTCTGGTTCTCAACTTCATACTTATATTATTTGAATTCTCAAAAGCTTCAGACTTGTGTTTCAATAGGAACACATGACCGAATCTTGAAAGATCGTTAGTGAATGTAATGAAGTACAAGGAACCATTCCTGGCATGTGTAGACATGGGACCGCATACATCACTATGTATCAGTCCCAAGAATTCCGTAACTCTTTCTCCGTGTCCTGTAAACGGAGTTTTGGTCATCTTGCCTTTGAGACATGACTGACAAGTTTCATAAGATGAAAGTTCGAACGGATTCAAATATCCATCTTTATGTAACTTAGCTAGTCATATCGCATTGATATGACCCAGTCTACAATGCCACAAGAAGGATTCATTCATTTCTGAACTTTTCCTCTTGTGTGTGTTATGTACGTTAAAAACTGTGTTTTGATTCAGAACGTATAATCCGTTACATAACGCACCAAACCCAATCAACACTTGATTTAGGTAAATGTTCATAACATTATTCTCTACTACAAAGTTATATCCTTCTTTATCTAATAAAGAAATTGATATTAAATTGTATATTATAGAGGGTACGTAATAACAGTCGTTCAGGATCAATATATTCCCAGTTGGCAATACAAGGTGATATTCACCAATTGCTTTGGCTGCAACATTTACACCATTCCCTACTTTTATAGAATGATCACCTTTTTCCCAGTTCTCTACCTTTCCTTAGCCCATGCAACAAATTGCATATGTGGGATCCCGATCCGGTATCTAATACCCAGGACGTAGAGTGCACTGAGAAACAGTTCTCGGTAACTAACACACCTGAAGAAGATGCATCAACATGCTTATTTTTCGTTTGGATGGCGTGGTAATCCGGATATTCTCCTATTTCCTGCTCGGACTTATAACAATTATAAGTTGGAGCGGAATTAACGTTCCCCTGCTCAGTATAACAAGCAGGTTCGGTCAATACATCCATATTATTATCTTGATTAAGGCGTGACATTGGTTGCTGCCTGGAGAGAGAGAGAAGGTAACGTGTTATCCTGCGCTCTTTGCAAGATTAGATTGGTTATTATCTTATCTAATCAGGACGGCTCCCACTGTTTTTATCAAATCTTCCTTCAAATCCTAAAAGGCAAGACTAGCCGGGATTAATTACACCTTACAAGTTCGTCAATCTTTCAACCGGGCCAGTGCTGGTACTTTGACGGAGGTTCCCCGTTCTTTCGCACGGACCTAATTAAAATAAACCTCGTTTTCCCAGGGGCGTGACCCCGTTAACACATTTCTAGACACTTACTTGATTGGTTAATTGTGATGTGTAAAATTCTCTCAGGAGTAACTCTTACTCGCAGTGGGTATCGGGATCCAACTATCTCATAGAAGATATGCAATCTCATTGCAAATTTCTTGAAATTCCCGATATAATATTTTGCCCCTAGCGTCCTATGACCTTGACGCAAGACAACAAACCATAGTCCGCTAGTTGATTTCAACCCGTACATTTCTTGATTGAATTAAACCCACCCGCACGACCCTTGACGCAGGCCAACAAAGTCGCACGAATACCCTAATCCAATCGCATCATATGTAGCAGATAAGCACTAAATAGCTACCGCACACTACGCCTTGACGCAGGCCAACAAACGTAGCATGAATACTAAACAGTACTTATCTGAAATGACAGAGAGCTACGTCAGGTTTTTAAGAAAACCTTTTGCGTAATGAACTTGATATCGTTGCAGAATCGAGTGATTTTGAAAAGGAGTGTTTTTGAGGCTTTTACTAGTTCCGCTAAAGAGGTCACTCCCGGTGAAGGGATCTCGGCTCTTTCCTCATCGAATGAGGTGCTGAATATTCTACAAGGAATACCGCTATGCAGAGCAAGAACTAAAAAGGCAATCAAAAAAAAACGAGTGGGTTGTAACATCTGCTAGTTTCGCTAAAGTGGTCACTCCCGGTGAAGGATTTCAGCTCTTTCCTTATCGAATAAGGTGCTGGATATTCTAGAAGGAATACAAATATACAAAGCAAAAATTAGAACTACCCTTTTTGAAAATTTGATTCTACAACATCATTTTGGTTTCTTTTCTTTCATTAATCTCATTAATGAAGTACCATCAATTATGCTTCCTAAGCATCACAGTAGAAACGAAAATACAACGTACGCTTATGCCATCCGCATTCGCCACAGTGTCCCGTTATGCACCGTTAGGTTACTTAACTAACAGCATAGCAGGGCGGGACTAGCGCGGATGCAAAACATAAGCATCGTTTATTATATATCATATATACAATAATAAAGCATTCGTCTTACGCATATAAAGTGATCACATCATAGAATATCAGCAGCAGAAAATAACATATGAAATATTTGATATACTAGAAATTCCGTGTTTTAAATTAAGCCAGTATAAAACACGGATTCCACGGTCATGATGAATAGCCAAACCCACATCCCTAGACCCCTACGAGAGCGGCAAGCAACCCTACCAATTTTAGAGTTAGTAGACCCGGACTCGACTCCTCGAGATGGTCTCCCACTGGACTCTAGAACCCAGTTACTTGTGCACCCCACCTTGGGTCTATCCTAATGCGGAAAAGTAAATAATATACAACAATGGTGACATCATCCTCAACCCGGAAGTGCCCCAATAAAAGAATATTACATACAATGAATTTTACATGAATGAAAATAAAAACTCTCATCTCACATAAAACCCCTAGCTATTCAAAACACGACGATCCAATATGACATATCTAAGCAACACATAACATCACATGTCATCAAATAGCTAGACGATATTAAATATTTCGATCGAATCAACACACACCCAAATTTTCCCGAAAAGCTCAACATTTGAGCGCAGTTCAAAAATACTCAGAACATGCCACGGTATCTATGGACCAACTGTAGAAGGGCCAACCCTTGCCTCACCTATGGCGCCGCGGAACTACCGCAAACCCGAGGGTTTGGTGGCGGTTCTTACGGTCATAGAATCGAGTTAGGGTTTCGTTCTTCTAGAGGGTCCATCGAATCACTTGCATGATATTTGAATGTTTTTTAACTTGGAAAAAATCCAACTCTTGGAAAATTTTCCTGCAAGGGTTAAAGTGGGTATTTGATATCCGTTCGAAATTTTTAACACCGTCTAAATAACCCGAAATATAGTTAGAATTACGACTATGAAACACTCCAAATTTCATTTATAGAAAATCAACATCTCATGAAATTTTTAGCAAACACAAACAACACTTGAAACACAAAAACCCAGAGACCAGAACACTGAAAAAATACGAAGCCTAGAAAATACAATTTGGCCGGCCTGCTCGGTTTTAGGGGGCTTCTCACCGGGTCAAAACCGGTGGATTGGGTTTGTATTTGCTCGGTGTTCATGTTACATCTCATAACATTCTGCAGTTGTTTAAAGAAATTTTCGACGACTTTAAAAATCGACAGAAACTGTGTTTTAGTGTCTCAAGTTTCGGAGCAGTTTCGGTTTCGTAATCTAACAAACATTGTCTAAATCTTTAGCTTGGCTCTGATACCACTGTAAGGTTCCCTAGCACGACAGCAAGGCTTCGGGAGGCATCGTCCATGCCATTTTCAAAAAATTGTCATGCTAAACAACCCTAATCCTAGAATCTTTAACTAGAGATTTAGACAATACCAAACGTAAACTACTTTACATCTAGAGAACAAGAATACAATCTTTGTAGACGGTCCTTCTCTTCAGTTGCTCCGTGTAGTAGTCTCGCGACTCCACTAGGCTTCTCTTGAGACTTTGAACGAGTTTCCTCCGATGACCTTCGTGCCGAAGATGGTCCACGCGAAGTCCCTCCAACCCAAGCTACCTTTACACTAAACTCTTAAGCGTATGAAACACGCTACACTTGATCGCTAGTCAAGTGTAGGATGATGAAGTAGGGGATGTTAAGAGCTCACTAGTTTGTGTTCAAGCTTCATAATTCACAACACATGTGAGGGTTGAAGCTTGAGCCATGACAAGAGGAGGAGGAAGAAGCTAGAGAGCAACCATGGGAGCAACTCAAGAAAATTGGCTAAGTGTTGAGAATGAGCTCGAATGAATGGCAACTCTTGACCCCCCACTCATTCAAGCATGGAATTATGCAATATAAAATTGCAACCATGCTTGAATAGTGAGTCAAGATGAATAAACTAAAGTAAATCCCATGCTTGCAACCATGCTTGCACTTTCCACCTCATTTCTATTTTCACAAAATAGAAATATAAATGCAATGCTTCATTATTATTATTATTATTATTATTATATATATATATATATATATACATAATGAAGAATGATTAGTGAGCTAATGATATTAGTTAAGATATAATTATATCATATATAATATATATCACATTATTAAATCAACACTTGATCTAATAATCTGATTATATCACATATGACAGACTAATATCATTTATCTGTATATCACATTATCGAATCAACACTTGATCGAACAATCTGCTTATATCACATATAACTGAACCGATAACAGATGACTGCCAGATTATAATACGGTATCACATACTCATATTTAATCAGGCCCATACACATATCACATATGTGTCCTACTTCGTTTCGCTTGAACCAGGAAACTTCTGTGTGGGACTCTAAAGACTCGTCAATACGCCAGCAGTAGGTGATGATCACATCAGTCACCTACAAGCCGTCAGCGGTACTAGCTGGACGTAACGGCTACCCGGGTATTGAGCGATATGAAGATCAACAAGCAAGTATGTCCACAGTCTCCATGAAGCCTATCAGTAACACCACCGTACAGTCTGGTCTCTTCGTCTGGTATGTCGTATATCATGTCTAGGGGTGGAAATCGTCAGACCCCAGTAACGTGATAAGTCATGCCGATGTCTGGCCTATAACGGTTCGAGAAACTACTGATAACACTTATCAGTAAATCTCGGTAGCAGCCCTGGCCAGGGACTTCCAGTTATAGCCAATCGAGCATAGTGCAACATCAACCCCCAATACCGGGAGAGACGAAACCCCTCCTATCGCTCATTGCCTCTATGTGACTCGGGACTGTACCCAAAATCCACCTGTTCGCACGTCTCCTTTGAGCGTGGTAGGGAGGAAATCAAAGCACAGTGGAAGCTGCACAAGACTCTATCACAATCTCAGGTCTACAGACTAACCTATACCAGTGTCACCAGAGGACTGCTATCTGACGATAGGTATACTACCATATAGGAGTCCTCGGCGAGTCCTGTTCAGTATACCCAGTCTCCACTGAGCACCCGTATACCATCTTTGATGTCAAACACCAATGGATGTGGGATCATCCATCGCCCATCATATGGGTCAAGAAGCGTATACGCTAATCTACTCTGGAATATTGATGCCCTGTCTCGATATTCCCTCGACTAGGAACAATTAAAGGATGTGCTTGTGAACTACCCTTACCCAACTAGTATGATCTCCATCATAGTCCTGGTAGTCAAGTGTTGAGCCACGGCGGTGCCCCGGCCGACTAAACGAGGCCAAATGCGGAACAAAAACTTTTTTACAAAACCGGCGCTACCGCAACCCAAATGCCCGGATCGTTCCATTAACCGTAAACTAGTAAACTGAAAAGGAGTTTGGAAAGATTATACCGATCGATCCGTGTCCTTCGGTCTTCAATCTCTGCACCAAACTCCTCGCTGCTGCGCCGACGAAGTCCGCTCCCCGATCTCGCTCGTCGATGTGGCACCACGTCATTGAATCTTTTTACGGGCTCCCGCCTCGAACCGAGGCAACTCGGATATGAAGTTTGCTAGCCGACATGTCAAAAAATGAAGTAGAGAGTTTGTAGAATCTTTTGTCTCAAGGCACCCAAACAATTGGGTGGAGGTAAATTGGAGTTGCCAAAAAGAAATGAGATGAAAAGAGCACAAGGATTTTGCAAGTGATTGAAGTTTTTCCTCACCCCTCGCAAATTCAGCCCAACACAGTGAGCTCGGCCACAAGCCAAAAAATCTCTCTGGAATTCTTCTGGAGAAGAATATGGTGAGGCGATTAATCAAGTGGGTGTGTGTTTCTTTCACCACAAAAAAAACCCAATAAAGAATTGGCAGATTTGCAGGGAACCCCCCACCAACAACAATCGGCCACCTCACAAAGCAACCCATGCTGCCAGCAGTTGCCACCCCATGCCACATGAATGCTCTCGAGATGGGCATCCCAGAAATTCCGTGTAGGAAGGAAAAAACAAAGGCAAATGGCTCACAGTAAATAAACATGGATCAAGATGTTTAGTACGGAAAAGGAAACTGGCAACTCCGAAAGTAATCTATTAATGAATTACGATATTATCCCTCAACTGTAAATACATATCCGCATTTGTATTCCAACCGAATACAAATGAAATTAGATAAAAATATTCCTACAATATATAATACTAGAGTCCGGCTTAAACTAAATCCCGCTAGTATTATCCGTCCGATCCTGATCCGTGCACAAGTGCACAAATATGATCGAACCCTGCCATAAAACCATACGGCCTCTACAACGTTTTGCCCGAACTTGGGAAACTGTCTGTGGGGGACTCTAATGACTCATCAATACACTGGCACTGGGTAAAACCACTAGCACGTCAGAGGTACTAGCTGTACGTAACGGTTGCCTATGTATTGATCGGAAAGGAAGCTGACGAGCGAACTCATCCAGAAACCCTACTGAGCCTGACAGTGACAATATTCGTACAGTCCTGTATGTTCGTCTATGAGTATCGCATATAGGGCCTAGGGGTAAACGTCAGACCCCCAATAGCTGTATAAGTCGTGTCAGAGTGAAGCCCAGAACACCCTGAGATACTACTGGAATACCTACCAGTAAATCTCGATTACCCTGGCCAGGGATTTCGTGTAATGGCTCACCTAAACACAGCGCGATCTCACTCCCAATACCGGGAGAGACGGATCCCCGACGATCCGCTCACTGCCTCCATGTGGCTCGGGACTGTACCCAACTAAAACCTGTTTGCACGACTCCTTTGAGCCGTGGTAGGGTAGTAATCAAAGCACAGTGGGAACTCATACGAGACAAATGACGATCTCAGGTCGACAAACTAACCTGTACACATGTCACCTGGGAACTGCTATCTGACATATGTATAATACCAACTAGCAAGTTCTCGGCGAGTCCTGTCCGGTGTACTCATAACCCAATGAGCACCTGTATACATCTTAGGTGAACCAACTGACACCAATGGCTTGTGAGACCGGCCACCGCCCCTCGTCGGGGTCTCTACTGTATACACTAGTCTACTCTGGAGTATCGATGCCCTGTCTCAAAACTCCCACGACTAGGGACACTTTAAGGATGTGCTTATAGACCCCAGCTCCCGCGTATATGATCGCCGTCATACTACTGGCAGTCAAGCAAGAATCCTCTGGGCTCTATCAACATGCAACAGTGAACTAAAGCATGTACACGATGATAAAGACAAACCAGATAGCATACTATCATCTCGAGCAAGACTGTCCTATCGGTATAGGTCCTCCCTCAATCATTGCAATCACGTACCTACGATCCAATAATTGACTTTGAGGGCACTATATCCAACAATCTCCCACTTGCACTTAAGGCTAATTATTACGATGTCGCGTACTCACAGCTCGTGTGATACCGAACATCCAACTCCTCTACTAATCAGTTTCATAAAGCTCGTTTGTAAAACTATTGTGTTCGAGAAATAGCCTCAGTGAGTGGATCTGCCATTATGTTTCTTTCCATGTCTCTCTTTTTCTCAAGTTCGCGGAGAAAGCCATCTCCCGAAATGAGTAATACCTGTCTTAGAATATGTCTGGATATCTGATGGGACCCAGTTCATAAATGAACTCCAAATCCAGCAAACTTCTTAGACTGTATCGTCAACTGAAATTATTCAGTATCCTGCGCCATGCCTTCCTCGGTATCCTCCTGGACTACCTGTCCAAACTACTGCCCCTCGTCAGAGGGAAAACTATAACTCTGACAGTCACTCTGTCATCCAGGTCACCTTGGAAGCCTGGAATGATAACCGTCTCCCGAAGGATGCTGCCGTTATCAAATCCCTAGAACATCCACTTATGTTCTAAAACCGCTTCCGAACATTTCTCCAGGATTGGATTAATATCAACTTATTGCATCTAGTGCAAAAACAACATCTGGTGTGGTACTTGACATCTCATGATCAACTCAATTGCCTAAGCAAGTGATCTGCCAATCATGCACATCCCTCTCCCCTTTAGTCTGTAAGACACCTTTAAAGAGGGTAACTCCATCACCTGCAGGTACACCACCATGCCAGGAGTCGTTCATTCTAAAATACTTTTTAGAATGCTGTCAAAGTACCCAGATTGGGAAACTATCCAAATCTAGATCTAAAACTATAGATCTAGTAACCAGAATGCCTGATATAATATCCATATCCTATGTGGAGAAACCACTGTGTGACAACCATAGTATAACCGATCGTAGTATAGAAATTTCACTTCCTACTATGTGTATGTCATCTAAATACCAGGACATCACACCCTACTACCTTCCTCACAGATCCATCCCCTATTCTGATGGAGTCAAAGCCCATGACTGTCACACCAGAAATAGATGATCTATCTCCGCTATATTTGCTTTAGTCTATAAATAGGCATAAGCTACTTATCCACTATGCTTCCGCTGCTCCCACTGACCATAACAACCCTCTGGCAGAATAATATATACGTGCACTTCTAAAGCTAGTTTAGAACGACGCTATACTCATCCTCCTGCCGGGTCTCATAGTCTGGAACAACAGTAGTGTTAAGTCTAGGTAAACAAGAACATCCCTGTCACCGTCCTTGAGGCTACCAGAGTACTTCTTGGGTGCTTGAGGTTACCCACCATATCTGCGGAGTGGCTAATGGAATGTCAATCCTGATTGAATGTTTAGGTCCTATTAAATTTTCCGTAATCGTTTGTGGTTCTAGAATCATTTCCAGTTCTACCATACTCCCACTACTGTTTTCTGAAAAAAAAATCCATTTTACTAAAACTGTGGCGATTCAAGAACAATATAAATATTGATCTTCATGATGGTAGAAAATCAACCCTCGTCATAGTCCGGGTCAACCCACAAACAGCCATTACAGAAACGTGCCTCGAGTTTATCTGGATTCTGGTTTTAAGCATCAGCCGGACGACTCCCTATACCTTAACATCGTTAAGATATAAATTGATTCTATATATATCTAATATAAAAATAAAGGCACTAATTTAATTGGAACCAGATTCAAATC
Source organism: Agapanthus africanus (assembly GCA_030015575.1). Taxonomy (NCBI): domain Eukaryota; kingdom Viridiplantae; phylum Streptophyta; class Magnoliopsida; order Asparagales; family Amaryllidaceae; genus Agapanthus; species Agapanthus africanus. The sequence continues at coordinate 544,153,500 of JASDDO010000014.1, read as the reverse complement.
ATGCAGCTGTCTCCAGTGCATGTTAACTAAATGGAGAGAGGCCGATCAACATTACTCAACTTAGGAGTGCGTCCAATTATGAGTAACCTGAAAGAGAAACAAGTTTCTCAAAACCATTACTATCAACTGAATACCAAACACAAGTGTCTACATCTTCGATCACCTTGAAGAATCCTGATACTTGCAACACATGGTTCTCTACTTTATTCCTATACCTATAACTTCTCAAACTTGGACCTTGTATTTCTACGAAACACTTGTCTAAAACTTGAGAAGTCACAAGTAAACAGAATACAGTACGAGGACCAACCCCTTTGTCCTAATGGACACTGGACAATATACAATACTTTGTATAAGTCTCCTGAGTTGAATAACTCAAACCCTGTGCGTCGTAGGTTGAAAACTGTACCAAGGCGATTTTCTCAAATATCACCAATTACAGCGAATTCCGATATAATGAGGATGATCACCTAATTCCCAATAACTTACTCCCACTCATCATCTATAAGACCATACAGATGTGAGAATCATACCTGGTAAATACATACCCTAGAGCAAGGGTCTAATTGGGAAATCAGTTTTCTATCAACAATACACAGTGAAATTGAAACATGAATATGTTTCAAAAAGGTGTATCCGGGTATTCCTAGTAATGCCTCTTCCATTATGCAGATTCATGACTGTAACCGTATATTTCCCTGCCATCTCTCCAATTCCCTTTATTTGTCTTTACACATTACCTTCTGTACACCATCGTTAGGCTAAGTGGTTTTCTTCCTTTCCTACCATTTGGCACCAGTCTATGGTTTGGAAGAAGACTATCCAATAAGTATAATAGGTGTACTCTCCTAATCCTATGAGCACTCACAACCTGAGAGAAGGTAAGGATAAAAGACAACTGAATAAACCTTATTCCTATTTCTCCTGAACCAGAATCCATCCTCGAAAAAGTTCCTTCGAGTTCGTATATAACCATACGATAGATTTATCCAATGGAATTAGATGTTCATAGTGATACGGGGCGTTCTGGAGAAATACAAAGGTGAATTAGGAGTGGTGATGCGATACGTAGTTTGGTCGTGAATGTTAACAGTCGAAATTTACTTTGCTCTCTTTCTGATCCCTTTATTTGTCTTTATTTATTACCTTCTGTACACCCAACTTAGGCTAATTGGTTTTCTTCATTCCCTACCTTTCGGCACCTGCCTATGGTTTTGAAGAAGACTATCCAATAAGCCTAATAGGTGTACCCTCTCCTAATCCTAGGAGCCCTCACAACCTGAGAGAAGGTAAAAGGAAAAGATAACTGAATAGTCCTATTCAATCTCTCCAGAACCAGAATCCATCCTCGAAGAAATTCCTTCGAGTTCGTATATAACCATACGATAGATTTATCCAATGGAAGTGGATGTTCGTAATAATACAGGGTGTTCTGGAGAAACTCAAAGGGTAAAAGGAGTGGCAATGATGTTTGCAACTCAGACAATCCAAAAGCCAGTGTTTTAAGAAAGTTCGGTTAACTTGGTCACTGAGTTATAGTCTAGGGTCGGGACATGGTCGCAGTCAAAGAGAGAGAGAGAAGAAACACTCTGCGTGCACTCTAACTTAGATCAGAATGGTTAATCATTTTATCTAATCAGGAAACCTCCCACTGTATCCTCAAATTCTCCTCCAAACCTGAAAGAAGAATTAGTCGGGGTCACCTGAGGAGTAAACCAACTCATCAGTGGGAATCGGGATCCAACTATCATCGCATGATAACGTGATGGAAGCCACTCACGTCATCACACTCCAGAAGGTATGCGCAAGCCTGGCAAGTTTCCTGTATATTTGAAACTCCCGATGTGATTTTACCCCTAACGACCTATAACCTTGATGCTTGCCAACAAGTCATAGGCCGCTAGTCAAGTTCAACCCGTCATTGTCCTGGATTAACTCGAACCCACTCGCACAAACCCTTGACGCTTGCCAACAAAGCTGTATGACTGTCCCGATCAATCGCATATCCATGCTACAAATAAGTAATATTCAGCTACCGTACACTATGCCTTGACGCTTGCCAACAAACATAGCACGAATACTAAATAGTACTTATAAGAAATGACGGAGGTCTACGGCTATTTTTTGGCGAAAAACCATTAGCGTAATGAACTTGATATCGTTGAAGGAACCGGATAACTTTTATAAAAATATAGTAGCGAAAACCTTTGCTAAAGAGGTCACTCCCGGTGAAGGGATCTCGGCTCTTTCCCCGTCGAATGAGGTGCAGGATATTCCAACTGAATACCACAATGCAAAGCAAAAAATAATCGACTATAGTGAAGTTATTACCCTGACGCAAACCTCTGTCCAAGTGGTCACTCCCGATGAAGGGATCTCGGCCCTTGCCTCGTCGAATGAGGTGCTGGATATTCATAACCGAATACCACTGTGCAAAACAAAAGAGAACTTCCTTGTAATAACAGCTTTTTAAAAAAAATGGTACCAACAACATCAAATATAGGTTTGTTTTCCTTGCATTGATAAGAATCAACGCAGTCTTATCAATTGATCACACCAGAAAAGAACGAAAATATGATGTATGTATATGCCATCCGAATTCGCCACTGGGTCCCGTCATCACCCGTTAGGTTACTTAACTAACGACAGAGCGGGGACTGGACTAGCGCGGGTGTAAAACATATACAACATCTACTAGTATATATATAAATATATAATAATCGCTCCAGGCATGATAAATGCAACATCACAGAAAAGTAATAAGCATCACAGAACAATACAGATAATCTGGGAGCCCCGGGTTTCCTTTGAGCCGCAAGTGAAACCCGACGTTTCCCTGGTCGTGTAGATAACCTGTGCAATGAAAACCTAGACCCCTACGAGCGCGGCAAGTTACCCGCCAAATCCTGAAGCGAGGCAGCCCCCTTCAACAACGTGAATGGACCACCCAGCACTTCACGGAATCCGGTAACTTGAGCACCCCTCCTTGGGTCAACCTATACCCCCTACGAGTGCGGTGAATAGCCCGCCAATTCTAGAGTGAAGCCCCCTTCGTCTCAAAGCCATGAGATGCGGGCCCGTTGCCCTCTAGAACCCGGCTATCCGTGCACCCCACCGTGGGGTAATCCTAGTACAGAAAATAAAATATGTACAACGGGTACATCGACCTCAACCCGGTCGTGCCCCAAAAGAATAATATACAAACAGGTAGTGACGGCAGTCCACATGTCAGACGTTCGCCCCGTGATATCAAATGTACAAATAAAACTAAAAAGCACTATCATTGCATCCAAGCTATCCACCACGACAAATCCGCAATACCACAACACAACACAGAACACCAACGTGAATGTCACGTTCGCAAATCCGTCTAAAAGGACTATAGCAATTAGACAAGATTTACCGCTCGAATGACATTCACGGTCGCAGATATAATATAAGTATTGTTAACTAACAGATTTAAAATTTCGATCGACAAAATTTCCCGAAATGGGCCCCAAGTACAAATCCAGTATGCAAAATAATCTGGGCCAAAAAATAAAAATTCCAGAAACCCCAATTCCAAGATGAAGACCCCCGGAAGAAACTTGGTGCATTGAATCCCCATAACGGCGGCGGAACCGCGGCCAATACGTGGGTATGGCCACGGTTCCGCGGCGTTCCTGAGGGAACAACTTCCTAATTTTCTACAATGGTCTTACAAAAGCCTGCCTGATTTTCTGACGTGCACAAAATAATTTTTAGACGACAAAAAAATTCGACAGAAACTTTAGAACTGAAATTGCGGTTTCGGAAATTTTGTTCAATCGATATTTTAAACATGTTAGAACAAGCTAGTAAAGGTTAATGGCGTGGCTCTGATACCATGTTGGGCCACGGCGGCGCCCCGGCCGTCTAAACGAGGCCAAATGCAAAACAAAAACTTTTTTACAAAACCGGCGCTACCGCAACCCAAATGCCCGGATCGTTCCATTAACTGTAAACTAGTAAACTGTAAAGGAGTTTAGAAATATTATACCGATCGATCTGTGTCCTTCGGTCTTCAATCTCTGCACCAAACTCCTCGCTGTTGCGCCGACGAAGTCCGCTCCCCGATCTCGCTCGTCGATGTGGCACCACGTCATTGAATCTTTATACGGGCTCCCGCCTCGAACCGAGGCAACTCGGACATGAAGTTTGCTAGCCGACATATCCAAGAATGAAGTAGAGAGAGTGTAGAATCTTTTGTCTCAAGGCACCCAAAAGATTGGGTGGAGATAAATTGGGGTTGCCAAAAAGAAATGAGATGAAAAGAGCTCAAGGATTTTGCAAGTGATTGAAGTTTTTCTTCACCCCTCGTAAATTCAGCCCACCACAGTGAGCTCGGCCACAAGCCAAAAAATCTCTCTGGAATTCTTCTGGAGAAGAATATGGTGAGGGGATTAATCAAGTGTTTGTGTGTTTCTTTCACCACAAAAAAAACCCAATAAAGAATTGGCAGATTTGCAAGGAACCCCCCGATAAAGAATTGGCAGATTTGCAAGGAACCCCCCACCAACAACCAGCCACCTCACAAAGCAACCCATGCTACCAGCAGTTGCGGCCCCATGCCACATGAATGCTCTCGAGATGGGCATCCCAAAAATTCAGTGTAGCAAGGAAAAAACAATGGCAAATGGCTCACAGTAAATAAACATGGATCAAGATGTTTAGGACGGAAAAGAAAACTGACAACTCCGAAAGTAATCTCGTAATGAATTACAAGATTATCCCTCAACTGTAAATACATACCCGCATTTGTATTCCAACCGAATACAAATGCAATGAGACAAAAATATTCCTACAATATATAATACTAGGGTCCGGCTTAAATCAAAGCCCGCTAGTATTATCCGTCCGATCCTGATCCGTGCACAAGTGCACAAATATGATCGAACCCTGCCATAAAACCATACGGCATCTACAACGTTTCGCCCGAACTTGGGAAACTGTCTGTGGGGGACTCTAATGACTCATCAATACACTGGCACTGGGTATAACCACTAGCATGTCAGAGGTACTAGCTGTACGTAACGGTTTCCTATGTATTGATCGGAAGGGAAGCTGACGAGCGAACTCATCCAGATTCCCCACTGAGCCTGACGGTGACAATATCCGTACAGTCTGGTATGTTCGTCTATGAGTATCGCATATAGGGCCTAGGGGCTGGTAAATGTCAGACCCCCAATAGCTGTATAAGTCGTGTCGGAGTGAAGCCCAGAACACCCTGAGATACTACTGGAATACCTACCAGTAAATCTCGATTACCCTGGCCAGGGATTTCGTGTAATGGCTCTCCTAAACACAGCGTGATCTCACCCCCAATACCGGGAGAGACGAATCCCCGACGATCCGCTCACTGCCTCCATGTGGCTCAGGACTGTACCCAACTAAAACCTGTTTGCACGACTCCTTTGAGCTGTGGGAGGATAGTAATCAAAGCACAGTGGGAACTCACACGAGACAAATGACGATCTCAAGTCGACAGACTAACCTGTACACATGTCACCTAGGAACTGCTATCTGACGATATGTATAATACCAACTAGCAAGTTCCCGGCGAGTCCTGTCCGGTGTACTCATAACCCAATGAGCACCTGTATACATCTTAGGTGAACCAACTGACACCAATGGATTGTGAGACCGGCCACCGCCCCTCGTCGGGGTCTCGACTATATACACTAGTCTACTCTGGAGTATCGATGCCCTGTATCGAAACTCCCACGGCTAGGGACGCTTTAAGGATGTGCTTATAGACCCCAGCTCCCACGTATATGATCGCCATCATACTGCTGGCAGTCAAGCAAGAATCCTATGGGATCTATCAACATGCAATAGTGAACTAAATCATGTACACGATGATAAAGACAAACCAGATAGCATACTATCATCTCGAGTAAGACTGTCCTATTGGTATAGGTCCTCCCTCAATCATTGCAATCACGTACCTGCGATCCAATAATTGACTTTGAGGGCACTATATCCAACATCAAGTACATACCCTAAAGGCTTTATCAACATGTGAGAGCAAGACAGTATCACAATACAAGTCTACATGTTAAGACAAAGTACAACCAGATAGCATACTATTGTGTCGAGCAAGAAAGTCCTCTCTATATATATCCAAGCATCCACTATAATATACATCATATGTACAATAATGGCCTCTAGGGCATACATATAACTTACATAAACACCACCCTAGAATCCAATCATACTAATCACACAAGACATAACGCTAATTAATCTTAGGAAAGTAGTTATAGATCATCACAACCTCCAATTTAACTTAAACCTATTTCTTCTAAAAACATAGTAAGCAACAATAGGGTATTTTAGTGCAAAACTAGGTGTTTTAGCCAACCTAGTAGCTACAATCACACTTAAATATCTTAATTAAGCCACACAAATATTAGCTAATTTTAACCTCTATTTTTACACGCTAAACACGAAATTAATTTTCATAAACACTTAATTAAGATAATTTAAAAGTAAAGATTTGCAAGTTTAACAACTAAATTATATTTGCTAAAGCAATTAGATGTTAACTACACTTAGCTAATCTAATTAGGTGATAAAAATCTTAACTTTAACCCAAACCCTTCTCTTTAAAACTAAATCTTGCAATTAAAACTATGCTAACACCTAATTAAATTTAGATTAAAGGAAACATTAACAAAACAAACTAGGATTTGGTTTTATACCTCAAGGATTTGGAAAGTTTCTAACTTGCTAGCCTTAGCCACCAAAAAAGCCAACTTGCTTCAAGAACCGTGCTTAGTTTGGGCAAAGGAATTTTTGTGAAGATTTAACTAGAATTTAGAGTTAATTTTGTGGATTTTTGATGAGGTAATGAGGGTTTTTTGCAACTGAGAAAGTGGGAAAATGAGGGGCTGCAGTTTCTTGCCAAAACTAGAAGGGAGTGAAGGTGAGTGAGTGGTATCCTTACCTCCTAATACACACACACCATTCCTAATAAAATATGCACCATACCTCTTTCGTTATCATTTTCTTTCTTATTCTTTTCTACATAAACCTAGAACCATCTTAATTTTTTTTAAAGTGAGCATACTACAAAATGGGTATTAGTTGTGTCATGGTGCACAAACATGTGTTAACCCATATTAATATGTAATTTAACACTAATTTAGCATGTAAAAACATGATTAAAATAATAATTAAAAATAATTAATTAAGGAAAACATTTAAGTAAACTAGAATTTAAATAAGTAACTAGTTAAACACCCATACATAAGCAATACATAATTAAAGCAGGTATAATTCTGTTTATGTGGAAAAATAATTATAACTAAGTTTTACGGAAAATACGTGTTGTATTACTAATTAACATAAAATTAACCTAAGCGAATTTTAAAGCGTTACAATTACCGTCCCCTAGGCCCGATATGCGGTACTCTTAGACGAACAGACCGGACTGTACGGAGATTGTCACATACAGACTCAGTAGGAGTTCGGATGAGTTTGCTCATCGGCCTTCTCATCGATAGATACCTGGGTAGCCGTTACGTGCAGCTAGTACCGCCTGCGGCTTGTGGTTAAACCCACTGCCAGCGTACTGTCGGGTCTTTAGAGTCCTACACAGAGGGTTTCCCTGCATCGGGAAAAAGATGTAGAGGCCGTATAGTTTTACGGCAGGACTTCGATCACTTACGTGTACTTGTGCACGTATGATGATCGGGTGGATAATACTAGTGGGCTTTGGTTTAAGCCGGATCCTAGTATTATATTGATGGATTTGTTTCATCTCTTTGTATTCGTATTCTTCGGAATGCGGATGCGGGTATGTATATACGGATGAGGGGCATTCTTGTAATTTTTCGGGAAAGTTTCTAGAAGGAGAAAAACTAATTAGGGTTTTGATTTTCTATTACTGATTAAAACCTAATTTGGATAGAGGAAAATCAAGTGGAGATATTTGTTGGATGAGTATGACTCATCACTTGACAAAAGAGATATTTGGTGAACCATGCTTGATTATTGTGAGATATTTATCTCAACAAATATTTACATGGTTCATTATTCATCACAAATGAATGATTCTTATTCCAAGCCCATCTCCACTCTCATTTTTCCTCAAGTCTCCTTCTTCTTCCTCATAACCCATAAAGTCTCATGAGTTGAGAAACCTTGGGTTCCAAGAGACAAATCAACCCATCTTCTTTCTCTACATCACCTAGGACTTCTAGTTTAGCAAGCTAGTTGCTCTAGTTACCTCGGATTTGAGGTTGGAGCTCGGACTATAGACTCTCGGGTGGATCGTCTTTGACTCGAGGAAGCCGACGAGGAAGCTACAATACGTTATGATCCTCAAAGCCTACGATGACGAGGAGGATAGCGAAGAAGACCCGAAGGACTTGTATCGTGAGGTATAAACTCTTTTCCGAGTAGTTAACCTCTTTATAAGTTTAGCTAGTTAGGGTTTAGCCAAGATCCTAGAGTTCAAGTCGGTGTTGCGAGCTTTGAAAATCGTTTTTAAAATATTCCATCTCCCCGCGAACCCGTGGGGTGCGCGACATCGACTTACAGTGGTATCAGAGCCTACTAAACCTTTACTAGCTAGTTAGAAAGTTATTAGAACTTCGATCGTCGGAAAACTCGAAAACTATACACCCATAACCTATGCTTTCTGTCGATTTTAAAACTGCAAGAAAAAATTATTTCAAAGGCATGAAAAATACAAGCAGGGAATTATAAGAACACGGAAGAAAAATGAGACCCTAACTCGTTACAATCACCGCGGAACCGCGGCGAATTGGTCGATTTGTCGCCGTTCCGCGGCCAAGCTGTGGCCGAGTTGGCTCGTATTTCATCTGTTTTTCTATTTTAGGTGTATAGTTCTCTGGGATATTTGGTTTCTACCCATGATATTTTTTGTGTTGGTTTGCACTTGGGGTAGACACGGAAAATTGTTTTCGATCGAAATTCTAAGTTATTTGCTAATCGGGTTTTATCTGTGTTGTGATATATGTATTGAATGTCTGCTAATCGCTATACGTTGATTAGTTGGGGTTGTACATATCTATGATCTGTGATGTTGGATTGTGTATATGAACTTATTGGATCATCGTGGATGAATAGCCGGGGGATGTAAGATGCGAGTTTTCTTTTCTTTCATTCGATGACAATTGTAAAGTGATGTAATATTATTTTGCAAGACACATCCGGGTTGAGATTGTAACCACCGTTGTATTATTTTCTTTTACTGTTTTCTGCTCCTAGGATAGACCCAAGATGGGGTGCACAAACTACCGGGTACTTAGAAGTGCCGAGTGGCCTACTCACTTTGATGAGGGAGGTTGCTTCACTTCGGGTATTTGGCGGGTAGTTTGCCGCACCCGTATGGGTCTGCGGTGGGGTCTGGCTATTCATCACGACCGTGGAATCCGTCTTTCATTACAGGCTTAAACGAAATGAGGAATTCCTAGTATATCTAATATGTTCATCTGTGATCTGGAATGCATATTATTGCGTGAGACGAATGGTTATAATATATATATATATATTACATATTAGACGTTGCTTATGTTTTGTCCAGCCCCCGCTCTGGCGTTAGTTAAGTAACCTAACGGTGTTAGATGGGGCCCAGTGGTGAATGCGGATGGCATAAGTGGACGTGGTATTTTTATTTTTTCTGTGATGATAGTTGTAAATGATAGGACTGCATTACATTAATGCAAAGCAAACTAACCAAAGCTGAATCATTGAAACAAATTTTAAAAACCACTTGGTTTTTTCAAAACAGCAGACTTATAAAATGCGGAGTTTAAACCACTCCTTTTAAAAGCTATCAGGTTCCTTCGATTATATCAAGTTCACTACGTTCACGGTTTCGCCAAAACCATTCGTAGCCCTTCGTCATTTCATATAAATATTCAGTAGTATTCAAGCTATGTTTGTTGACCTTCTCCAAGGCATAGTGTTTGGTAGCTGCTGGGTATTCATATGTAGTATAGATAGATGCGTTGGTTTGAGACAGTCGTATTACTTTGTTGGCCTTCGTCAAGGGTATATACGGGTGGGTTCAAATTAACCTGGACAATGATGGGTAGAACTTGACATGTGACTTATGATTTGTTGGCCTTCGTCAAGGTCATAAGAGTGTGGCAAAAATCCACATCGGGAGTTTCTAAAGAAACTGAAACTTGCTAGTGCTGCATACTATTTGGAGTGTGATAATGTTGGTAGGATTCCTTCAGGATTATCACACAATGATATTTGGATCCTGATCCTACTGTGAGTATATGCTACTCCTCGGGAGATTTTTTCACTTAACGATCAATGCTATAAACCAAGTAGGTGTTTAGAACAGTGTTAGCGGGGCTACGCCTCCAAGGAAAAGTGGTTATTTAATTAAGGAACTTCGCAAAAGCATCGTAAAACCTCCCTCAAAGTACCGACACTAACCTAGCTGAACGATTAAGCAAGTATTGTACGGTGAGACTAATCTTGACTAATTCTTCTTTTATGGTTTGAGGAAGGATTCGAGAGATAGTGGAAGCCATCCTGTTTAGATAAATTAAAAACCAATCTAAACTTGCAATAGCATCATGCTAAAGTGTTTCTTCTCTTTCTCCTAATTGCAGCGACCAGTTGACCGCGCTTAGGTTACATTTAGCTAATAAATTGACTGGGCCAGACTATATTGAGTGGCAAGGGTTTGTCCAGATGTCCATTGCCTGTGACAAGCTGGACCACCTCATTACTACTCAAGCCCCCTGTCACGACCCACCCCCAAACACAGATGGTATTGTCCTCTTTGGCCGAAACCGCATGGTTTAGTCCCTTTGAATGAACCGGACTCAACAAAGGGGCTACTTCCCAGTAGGTCACCCATCCCAGAATTACCCTAGCTCAAGCACGCTTAACTACGGAGTTCTTCAAACTCCGGAGTTCCGATTCATCCAAAAGGCGCCTCTGTGTTATATGAGTGGTATCATTCCATTTATAGTTCTGATCGTGCCCTCTTTCGGAATGGAATTCGATACTCCTTATTGTTCTACAGTGGGTCCCCGTATGTATCCGTATCGGTTATATCCCCACCTCGATACCAGATAACATCTCACTTCTCACGGGGTAGGTGGTATTCATCCTCAACCCCACCTGGGGTAATACATCCCCCACTTAGAACAATAGTTCGTCCTCGAACTACAGACCTACTTTTGAGGGACCGGCTATGATACCATATTTGTCACGACCCACTCCCAAACACAGATGGTATTGTCCGCTTTGGCTGAAACTGCACGGTTTTGTCCCTTTGAATGAACCGGACTCAACAAAGGGGCTACTTTCCAGTAGGTCACCCATCCCAGAATTACCCTAGCTCAAGCACGCTTAACTACGGAGTTCTTCAAACTCCAGAGTTCCGATTCATCCAAAAGGCGCCTCTATGTTATAGGAGTGGTATCATTCCATTTATAGTTCTGATCGTGCCCTCTTTCGGAATGGAATTCGATACTCCCCATTGTTCTACAGTGGGTCCCCATATGTATCCGTATCGGTTATATCCCCACCTCGATACCGGATAACATCTAACTTCTCACAGGGTAGGTGGTATTCATCCTCAACTCCACTTGGGGTATTGCACCCCCGCCGTCCCAGGTCCATTTTCCACCGTCACGGATGTAGATATCCGTAAGACAAGGGAAAATGACAGTGCGAATGCTAAGTGCCTCGTGTTGGTCTCAGTAGATGGTGAAACCCAGAGGCAGCACGAGAAGATAGACTTAGCTTCCATCTTCCTCCATAACAAAGATTTATATGGAGAGCAATCTCATATCGCAAGATATGAGACCTCAAAAGAATTGCTTCAAACGAGATTGGCTATCAGATCATCTGTAGGGGACAATGTCCTTACAATGACTAGCTATATTGATAAGCTCACGGACCTGGAGACCACGTTGGAGAACCAGTCATATGCTGACTTGATTCTACAATCCCTACCTTCTACTTACACCCTAAAGAAAACCAGGGAGACACCCGCTCTGCTTAATGGGGAATCTTCCTCTCCTGCATCCAAGGCAAAAGCAAAGGGTGAGAAGAAGAAGACCTCCACAAAGCCGATATGCGGTGTCAGTGAAGTAGAGGGACATGGAAGGGCAAAAGTTTCGGGGCTGACAGTAGGGAAGGAGGGATGTTCCTATTGTCATAGGAAAGGGCATTGGCAGAGGGATTACAGGGCTTTGAAAGCCGGAATCCAGGATCCGAAGTGTACTACCCAGTTCCTTTTGTACGCCAATATCCGTATTTATATAAAGTGTTGCTTACAAATTTTGTTTATTTATATTTACATTTATTTTATTTATTTTAAAACCCTAACCTATACTTTTACCCAAATGGTTTTCACTAAACAAACCTAACCCAAAGCCTAAGTCCATCTTTAACCTCACTTCTTTTCTTTCTAAATTTTTCTTGAGTCCAAGCCCAACAAGCCCAATGGTCCATCACTTCTTTTTCCCAACAGACACCTTCTCAAATTTCAAAATAAACATATCCTCATTTAAACCCAAATCTTACACAAATAAATCTCATTAAATACCTTATAAATTATATTCCCGTTACCCTCTCTCTCTTCTAATAATTTTTCAATTAATTATATTTTTAACCCACGTTCTCTCTCTCTCCTCTCTTCCCACGTCTCTATCTCTCTTATCACTCTCTCTCTCCTCTCGATCTTTCTCTCTCTCTCCCTACCCCACGTCTCTATCTCTGTTATCACTCTCTCTCCTCTCGATCTTTCTCTCTCTCTCCCTACCCCACATATCTCTCTCTCTCTCTATTATCACTCTCTCTCCCCTCTCGATCTTTCTCTCTCTCTCTCTCCCTACCCCGTGTCTCTCTCTCTCTCTATTATCACTCTCTCTCTCCTCTCGATCTTTTTCTCTCTCCCTAACCTACGTCTCTCTCTCTCTATTATCTCTCTCTCTCCTCTCTCTCCTCTCCTCTCCCCCTTACTCTCGTTCTCCCTCTCACTCCCAAGACACTCACGACCCCGCCGGCCTCCAGCATCCTCTCCTTTGCATCACCTAAGCCTTGACATTGTAGCTGCTCGACTCCTTACCACCTCCCCTTGCTATCTCAGCTCCCTGGCTCCTTCTCGACAACCTCCATCAACAAGCCCCGGCCAACCCACCACCTCCGACCACCGCGAGCTCCCCCATCAACAAAACCTTACCAAGCCCCGTGACCACACCATCGCTACCCTGTCCTTGCGACTATCCCTTCACCCCAATGACTCTAACCCACAGCCCCGACCTCACCTGCACGTCGCCGTCGCCACCTCGCCGCCGCCGACTTCTCCCCTCGTCTCCCTCACACCCTTGACCTCCTCCCCCTCTACTTCATATCTCCTCTCCTCTACAGACCACTGCACGACGAGAAGCCCAACACCCTAGCCTTTCCTGCACCCATCTCGCCGGCTCTCCTCCACCGCTCGTCCTCACCACCACCGCTTCACCCTCGTCTTCTTCCTCGACCACCACAACCCGACGCAAGAATCCCCAACCCTGCAACCTCGTCGCTTCTCCCTTCACCGCCCCCGACCTCCTGCGCCCGTCGACCACCTTGCCGAAACTTCGCTGTCGCCACCTCGCCATCGTCGACTCTGCCTCCACCTCCTCATCTCCCTCTCCCCAACACCAGCACACACAAGCTGCCACTGCCGAGCTCGAAGCCGCACCAAGCTCGAACCGAGGCCAAACTTCTGCGTTGCCGTGTCATGACTAGTCTGTGTCTGCAACGTGCCATACAGTTCATCACCGTCCGCTGCTATCATATCACCGATCGTCATCGTCAGGCAAGTTTAAATACTTGCTTCATACTATTATATTCTCATTTCGATTGCGATTCATTATTATTAGAAGTGTTCCATGCAAACCATAATCTGGAAATCCCCTTAAAATGACGGAAATTAAACATAACAGTTGGCTCGAGTGATAACGAATACTGTGTTAAGATTTGGCTTGAAAATACGGATTTTAACAATGTAAAATGACATCCCAATTGGTTACGTCAAATCTGAAAATCACCATACCCATCATGTCGTAAAATTTGTAGTTAATTAAATATAAATCTAATCATGGTATTCTAGGGCTCGTATCGAACCTAACTATATAAGCTATAACCCTATGTAATTAGTTATTGAATATTGCAAATTCATGACACTGAAAAATAAAGAGGAACACAACTCTGGACTGCAGTCCGGGGCAGCGTTCATTTTGAATACCTGGCCTTGGGAACACCTGTACACCCCTTCCTTAAACTGAAAATGCATGTAGCCCCATATGGTCACGTAGATAATTTAGTCAGCTAACATCTGAATCTGGTCCCGTGTCATTTCACCTTCGTTTGATATTTAATTCGTATTTTAGAATACCGTTTTGTCCTGCAGTTTTCTGCAGTGACAGTTTGTACATATTGATATTAAACTGAACATATCTTCCCGTATACAATGGATATCATCGATCCGTATGATATTTTGGAAACCTAACTGTTAAACCTAAATATTATCCAACTGTAGAGTCGCCTAATTATGAACCCAACTGGGAGTAAAATGTGTTACGAAACGGACTTCTAGTTCAGAAATTGGATTTCCAGCAGTGAACACTTAAAAAGAAATGACCATAACTAGCAAACCTGAAACCCGATGGACACAAAACCAATTTTACTGTATAGATGATTAAATATACTGCCTACTCCTTTTATATCGTTTTGCTTAATTATGCACGTACAATTTTATATGATTTTCCTAGTCCAATTGACACCGGTTGCTTATATGTTGTTAGCGGTACACTTACTATATCCCCACCATGTGCATGATTGTCATACTCGTGTAAATAGTGTTCATTAGCATCGATAACCTAGTGATCGTGTACATTACCAGTGATAAGTATTAGTGATTAGAGTGTGGCAAGTACGTTAGGGTATAAGTGTGATTGAATAGTGAAAGTGACACGTACTTGTACACACTCAGCAGAACCAGTTAATTATTGCATTGTCGACGCCTATGGGGCATATGTAAGTGTAACTATAATTGGTATGGGACGATTATGGAAGCACTTATATTAGTGTCATAGGTAAGGCGTCAAACACTGTCCATTTATCTTAGGTACCAGTCGAGACATACTTGATAGAGATCATGTCTCCAGTTCTCGCGTAAACTTGTCATGGACCGACTAGTATTTGGGTTTATGGTTGGTATTTGATGTAGACCGTTGGTGTGGGGTAGTTTGAGTGTGAGTTCAACGGAATCTCGGGAGTCCCATTGCCGGCATATACAGCGATTCTGGGAGTCATATGGGTGATATTACTGACTATTAGAGAGCGTGATTCGGGCCCGTGTTCCCTTGCCCCTGGGGCCCTATCCTTGGGTTGGGGATACTCCTGCGTGGTTGACTCTCACACTTGGACTGACGATAGGTTTAACGACCTGGACAGTGAGACTTAGAGACTGATAGGGTTAGTGACATTGACATGTATTGCTTACCGATTTGATATACCTACTTTACTGTTTACTTGTACCGATTATTTCATGTGCGTCATCATTCTATATTTACTACTTCATGTTCATCATCATTGCACGTGTTTACTTTTGCATTATATATATTACTATTGTGTCGCTCTGACGACCTGAGTATACATGCTCAGAGTGAGAAGTGGACTTAGCTCGGATCAGCACCTGTCATACCTTGAGGATATTGCGGACATCTAGATCAGCAACGTCAGCACTATCTTTCCTTTGACTCTATCTGGTTAGTTTTATACCTGTTTTGATTTAGTGATTGCATTTCTCATTACCTATGCATTGATTACTGATTACCACGTAAAGCTACAAGCCGAAGTGTGACTACAGCAGGATGTTTCCTCGACCGTAAGAGCATGGCTGGCCTTGTCAACCCCTCGTATTCCGTATTTTGGGAAGCGGGGTGTGACATGGTTTTTTTGGGATCAGAGCCAGGTTTAGATTGGGATTACAATTTCGGAGTAGGGCTTGACAATTTAAGTCGCTCATTCGGTCCAGATTGTAAACTTGTTATCCTTGACCTTGATTCATATATTGTGTTCTGCTACATATTTTGATCCATCCGATAGAGTTTTGGGTGACTTAGTAGAGTTATGCGATTTTAATTATGAACTGCAGAATAGTTACAAGGCAGCACTCTGCTTGAGTGACTTGGAGTTCTACATTTGATTTCCGCTCGTTTGAGTTTCACCTCACCCGATATTCTTGTTTCGTTGTCCATTCTATATCTTATTCTGATTCTTATTCCTTGTATCTTATATCATCCTCAAATTTGTTGTTTCGGGACCATGGCTTCCCACGACTCTTCTTCCAACTCTACTCCCCAGAATCAGACCGTCGAGATTTTGAGTGTACTGCAAGGGTTGAAGGAAGCCCAGGAGCGAACAAACGATCTCTTAGCTGAAGGACTAAGAAGGAAAATGGCTCAAGCACCCGCAGGAGGCCCCAATCGTAGGGAAATCGCTGATAAACGAAAAGGTGGAGTGCAGATGAAGCGCTCATTTGTTACTAAGCAACCGAAGCAGCGGAGAGCCCAACGTTGTGGTTATTGCAAGAGGCCAGGACACTTTCAGAGGGACTGTCGCCAGGACAAAGGGCGGTGCTTGATTTATTGATCCGACGAAAATCTGGTCAATGGTTGCCCTAGAAGGAAGGAGCTGCAAGGTGGAGATTCAGTAAAGCCCTCCAAATCTGATTGAGCGACTTGGTTGTTTTCGTACTTAAATTTCGAGGATGGCACGGACCCAGTACAAGATTCAGACTTGCCTCACGAGACTGCAGAGATTAAATACCGACGCGGAGTTATCACCTTCCCTATTTTCAGAAAAAGGATATTGTCACTCTATTTAGTCGCCCTTTTCTTTCGTTTAAAATCTTGTATCCGTTGAACTTCTTAGTTTGAATGCAATAAAGTTGTGAATTGTGACTGCTTACTTTTGTTTGACTCGCTATATTTAGACCCTAAGCTTAGTCACATGGTTCACCATCGCACCCCCTGACTCTCTTTTCGATTAAGTTGTATCTTGCCGCTACCCCCGTCTAAAATTGTCAAACTCATACTCTTTCTAAATTATAGCTCTCCCTAATTTTGAATCTGATATCATTCTTTATGTTTATATCATTCTGGACAGCCCAATTCCTCCTCACATTTCTCCCATTCGGGTGCTTGCGCACAGAGTCGATCTTCAATATATATACCGCAATCCATTCTCCGACTAGTTTATTGCACCTTGCCAGTGTTATTTTTTCCGTTGATATAATTATAATCGGTACGTTTACTATTTTAAAATTTTAAAGTTTTGCTTATTTATAATAAGATAGATTTCCATTATGTGTTAATAAGTATTTTTAGATACTTTCCTGAATTTCTTTACTATTTATAAGTGCTAGAATCGTTTTGATTTACATTATATATTTTATTGTCTAGTGAATTTTCCATACTAATGTTTTTGTTGTTTTCGTTGCTATCTCACTTATTCCTCGTTTTATTTTTCGACACTTTTACCTTATACGTATTCTAAAGTTATTTTGTACTTGTTTAAATTGTAATCTCACCAAAGTAGTTTTGATTCTTAAGGCCTATCAGCCGATCCCTCACTATTGTTTATTATTGTTTTTCCGTGTGTTGTATATATGTAGTTTATCATTATAAATGGTTATGCTCTGTGGTTACTTATGATTATTATTTTAGCTGCGCTATTTCTTATACTTATATATATATATATATATATATATATATATATATATATATATATATATATATATATAATTCTGATTGTTTATATAGCTTCTTTTACGTAAATCATTATATAGTAGTATTTGATTTTGTGGCTTTTCGCATATTATTTTATAGCTTATAGTTTATTTTAAATTTTGAGGACGAAATTTTTATAAGGGTGGTATGATGTAATACCCAGTTCCTTTTGCACGCCAATATCCGTATTTATATAAAGTGTTGCTTACAAAATTTGTTTATTTATATTTACATTTATTTTATTGATTTTAAAACCCTAACCTATACTTTTACCCAAATGGTTTTCACTAAACAAACTTAACCCAAAGCCCAAGTCCATCTTTAACCTCACTCCTTTTCTTTCTAAATTTTTCTTAAGCCCAAGCCCAACAAGCCCAATGGTCCTTCACTTCTTTTTCCCAACAGATACCTTCTCAAATTTCAAAATAAACATATCCTCATTTAAACCCAAATCTTACACAAATAAATCTCATTAAATACCTTATAAATTATATTCCCGTTACCCTCTCTCTCTCTTCTAATAATTTTTCAATTAATTATATTTTTAACCCACGTTCTCTCTCTCTCCTCTCTTCCAACGTCTCTCTCTCTCTTATTCCTCTCTCTCTCTCTCCTCTCGATCTTTCTCTCTCTCTCCCTACCCCGCGTCTCTCTCTCTATTTCTATTATCACTCTCTCTCTCCTCTCGATCTTTCTCTCTCTCTCACTACCCCACGTCTCTTTCTCTCTCTATTATCACTCTCTCTCTTCTCTTGATCTTTCTCTCTCTCTCCCTACCCCACGTCTCTCTCTCCCTTTCTCTCTCTCTCTCTCTCTCTCTCTCTCTATTATCACTCTCTCTCCTCTCGATCTTTCTCTCTCTTTCCCTACCCCACGTCTCTCTCTCTATTATCAATCCCTCTCTCTCCTCTCGATCTCTCCTCTCCCCCTCACTCTCGTTCTCCCTCTCACTCCCAAGACACTCACGACCCCGCCGGCCTCCAGCATCCCCTCCCTTGCATCACCTGAGCCTTGACGTTGCAGCCACTCGACTCCTCACCACCTCCCCTCGCTATCTCAGCTCCTGGGCTCCTTCTCGACAACCTCCATCAACAAGCCCCGACCAACCCAATACCTCCAACCACTGCGAGCTCCCCCATCAACAAAACCTTACCAAGCACCGTGACCACACCATCGCTTCCCTCTCCTTGCCGACGATCCCTTCACCCCGACGCCTCACCCGACACCATCTCCTCCACTCCTCCCCATCCACACCCACCGCGACGACTCCAACCAACAGCCTTGACCTTACCTGCACGTCACCGTCGCTACCTTGCCGCCGCCGACTTCTCCCCTCGTCTCCCTCACACCCTTGACCTCCTCCCCCTCTACTTCCTTTCTCCTCTCCTCTGCAGACCACTGCACGACGAGAAGCCTAGCACCCTAGCCTCGCCTGCAACCATCTCACCAGCTCTCCTCCACCGCTCGTCCTCACCACCATCGCTTCACCCTCGTCTTCTTCCCCGACTACCACAACCCGACGTAAGAATCCCCAACCCTGCATCCTCGTCGCTTCACCCTTCACCGCCCCCGACCTCCTGCGCCCGTCGACCACCTTGCCGAAACTTCGCTGTCGCCACCTCACCATCGTCGACTCCGCCTCCACCTCCTCATCTCCCTCTCCCCAACACCAGCGCACACAAGCCGCCACTGCCGAGCTCGAAACCCCACCAAGCTCGAACCGAGACCAAACTTCTGCGTTGCCTTGTCATGACTAGTCCGTGTCTACAACATGCCGTACCGTTCATCACCATCCGCTGCTGTCATATCACCGATCGTCGTCGTCAGGCAAGTTTAAATACTTGCTTCATGCTATTATATTTTCATTTCGATTGCGATTCATTATTATTATAAGTCTTCGATGCAAACCATAATCTGAAAATCCCCTTAAAATGACGGAAATTAAACGTAACAGTTGGCCCGAGTGATAACGAATACTGTGTTAAGATTTGGCTTGAAAATACGGATTTTAACAATGTAAAATGACATCCCAATTGGTTACGTCAAATCTGAAAATCACCGTACCCATCATGTCGTAAAATTTGTAGTTAATTAAACATAAATCTAATCATGGTATTCCAGAGCTCGTATCGAACCTAACTATATAAGCTATAACCCTATGTAATTAGTTATTGAAAATTGCAAATTCATGACACTGAAAAATAAAGAGGAACACAACTCTGGACTGCAGTCCGGGCAGCGTTCGTTTTGAATACCTGGCTTTGGGAACACCTGTACACCCCTTCCTTAAACTGAAAAATGCGCGGATCCCTATATGGTCGCATAGATAATTTAGTCAGATAACATCTGAATCTTGTCCCATGTCGTTTCACCTTCATTTGATATTTAATTCATATTTCAGAATACCGTTGTGTCTTGCAGTTTTCTGCAGTGACAGTTTGTACACATTGATATTAAACAGAACATATCTTCCCGTATACAGTGGATATCATCGATTCGTCCAATACGTTGGAAACCTAACTGTTAAACCTAAATATTATCCAACTGTAGCGTCGCCTAATTATGAACCCAACCTAGAGTAAAATGTGTTACGAAACGGACTTCTAGTTCAGAAATTGGATTTCCAGCAGTGAACACTTAAAAAGAAATGACTATAACTAGCAAACCTGAAACCAGATGGACACGAAACCAATTTTTCTGTATATATGATTAAATATACTACCTACTCCTTTTATATCTCTTTGCTTAATTATGCATGTGTGATTTTATATGATTTTCCTAGTCCAACCGACACCGGTTGCTTATATGTTGTTAGCGGTACACTTACTATATCCCCACCATGTGCATGATTCTCATACTCGTGTAAATAGTGTTCATTAGCATCGATAACCTAGTGATCATGTACATTACCAGTGATAAGTATTAGTGATTAGAGTGTGGCAAGTACGTTAGGGTATAAGTGTGATTGAATAGTGAAAGTGACACGTACTTGTACACACTCAGCGGAACCAGTTAATTATTGCATTGTCGACGCCTATGGGGCATATGTAAGTGTAACTATAATTGGTATGTGACGATTATGGAAGAACTTATATTAGTGTCATAGGTAAGGCGTCAAACACTGTCCATTTATCTTATGTACCAATCGAGACATGCTTGATGGAGATCATGTCTCCAGTTCTCGCATAGACTTGTCATGGACCGACTAGTATTTGGGTTTATGGTCGGTATTTGATGTAGACCGTTGGTGTGGGGTAGATTGAGTGTGAGTTCAACGGAATCTCGGGAGTCCCATTGCCGGCATATACAGCGATTCTGGAAGTCATATGGGTGATATTACTGACTATTAGCGAGCGTGATCCGGGCCCGTGTTCCCTTGCCCCTGGGGCCCTATCCTTGGGTTGGGGATACTCCTGCGTGGTTGAATCTCACACTTGGACTGAAGATAGGTTTAGCGACCTGGACAGTGAGACTTAGAGACTGATAGGGTTAGTGACATTGGCATGCATTGCGTACTGATTTGATATGTCGGGTTACTAGGCACTGTCACAAGGATCTATAAGGCATCAACCATGCCTGATTTAAAATTTAGACGTGCCGAACAACCTAAAGCGAGGATCTATGCTAGATAATTAGGGTTAAACATGCAAGTAAACAACTTTACTTCTAAGAGTTAGAGATTACAACCTTTGTAGTCCGTTTCTTCACTTCTAAAGCTCCGTGTTGAGGTCCCTTCACTGCGATCATCGAGTACCCGGACTCTAGAGAGGCTCCATGAAGAGAAAGATGCAAGCTTGCTTCCGATCTTCAATAACAAAGATGATCTACCTTGAAGAAACTCAAACCCAAGCTCTTGCTTTGCTAATCAAGTATTAGCAAAGCAAACACCCTAATCTAAGCGGCTAGAATAGATGAGGATGATGAAGTAGGAATTTAGCTCTCATTTGTTTTCGATTTCTCACTCATTATCATCACTTTGCAAAAAGCTAGAAAGCTTTTTATCAAAAAGGAAGAAGAAGAAGCAAATCTCTTTGTGATGAATAATGAATCAAGTGTGAGGTTAGAAATGCAACCATGGGTTAAGTATGAAGACTTAACCTATGTAGAGAATCAACTATGGTTAAAGGGTTGGGTTGGGTTAAAGAAATATCTATGCAAAATATCAAGGTCAAAGTCAAAGCTTCAAGAAGCTTCTTGAAAGCTTCATGAAAGCTTAACCCTAATCCAAACCCTAACCATATTTAAACTCCACAAATCATGTTGCATTTATAATCATAAGATGTTACAATATTATATATCATATATACAATATTTATTGTAACGAAATAAAATAATACAATTAACATATATCACATATATATCAATGTATTATCCGAGTGAGAAAAAGAATCTTTAAGTGAGCTAATATTAGTTAATGTAATATAATACATCAAATATATAATTATACATTAAATTATCGAATCAACACTTGATCCGATAATCCGGCTATTTCGCAAATAACCGACTAATATAATCTGTATCAGTTCATCGAATCAACACTTGATCCGATGATCCGGCTATATCACATATACCCGGCCGATATCTCATATCGCGAGAATCCAATACGGTATCGCATACATGTATTATTCCCGGTCCCGCACATATCACATATGTGCTCCTACTCCGCTTTGCCTGAGCCTGGAAACCTCTGTGTAGGACTCTAAAGAATCGTCAATACGCCGGCTGATCGCACGCCAAAAGCGTATCGGATATTTAAAGTTCTAAAGTTTAACCGCGATCAGGACGGTGTCGCTTTGCAGCTAGCCGCGATGAGCACGGGTCGATCCACAGGGAGACGGAGCGTTTTATGTTCTTGTTCTAACGAGTTAACGCGCGTGGCGTATTTGTTCGTTATCTAACCTATGTGTTATATTCAAGTATAAGGCTTGTTAGGAAACGATAGGATAGTGTAAGTTAATGGATTCCGTATTCAAGTACTTTGAGCCGAACTTAACCAATGAAGCTAGAACAATCGGCAACAACGTGGATTAGGGGACTTAAGCACGATATTCATGGAATCCGGCTTGTTGACCCTTGTCCGTCCGCTCTTGTCTCTTGCTTTCGCCTCCGGCCAAACCGAATGCAACCGGTCACGATTAGGAATCACCTTTACCTTGGTAGGGTAGGGTGCCTAACGGAGCGCTTGCGTAGGGTTTGGGCGGAGTTTCAAATGGAAAAGACGGGAAAAGGAAATGAGGAACGAAATGTTAACTTACAAAATCTTTCTCTTTTCCTAACAACAATATTCACACCATTCACAAAACAAACCACAAAGAGATAACAAAAGAGAAGAACAAAGAAAAGAAAAGATTACAAGCAAGTAATTAAAGTGCATGGAATTTAAGTGCGAGAATTAAAAGAGCAAGAATAAAATGCAAGTAAAAGATTAGGAACCAAAGAACATATTGCAAGACATGGGTTCAATAACCCAAACTTAAACTTGCAAGCTCAATAAAGAGGTTGCAAGATCAAGAGAGGGCAAAGAACTCATGGTGAAGGAAGCACAAAAGAACACTTTATTAAACTTCAAGAATGATACAACCCCTTGAGATCAATAACCAACCCTTAAACTTTCAAGCTCAATGAAGAGGTTGAAGGATCAAGAGAAGGTTAAGAACTCAAGAGGACTAAGCTATTTACATGAAAGGAGAATAGAAAACTTGGACAAAGAATGACAATCCAAGACTAAAGAATGACCCCTGAACCTTTGCCCACTGCCTGCTATTTATAGGCAAAGAAGAAAAGAAATTAAACATCAAAATTAGGGCTACGTGGCAGCAAGGAAGGCACTGTGTGAAGCTGGGGCCCACATGAGGAGGTGGGTCCGGCCAGGCCAGCCCAAGTGGTGATGTGGCCGGCCAAATCATGTTGGAATGGTCTCGAACTTGGTGTGTTGACTTGTTTGTCCCCTCACATCACTTTGGCGCAGTTTATTTTCTCTGATTTGGCTTGGTCTGCACCCAGATTTTGGAGGGAATTTTGAATCTTGAATTCAACACACAATCTTCACCATTAAATGCTCATAACTTCATTCCCACATGTGCCTAAATCTGGGCTGCCCCCATTATGGTTTTGTTGATTTGTCCATTTGATTTTATTTTGCACTTATTATTGGAGGGATGTTTTGAATCTTCAAATTGACACATAATCCTCAGCATTGAATGCACATAATATTTAGCCTTGAATGCACATTATCCACATGTGCCTAAAAGTTTTGTGTACACACTTGTTGTGTTGGACCATTTAGATAAAAAAAAAATGTGTACACAAACTTGTTGTAAAAATGGACTTCTGAAGTATCAATCGGATTGCGGTTCTGGTTGCAGTGTCGGCTCTCAATTGATATATCCATACTTTTAAATGTATTTCCAGTATTTTATCACGGATACCTGTAATCTGTATTACTGAGCAGACACTGGTTAATAGTACCGATAAATATAACAAATAGATAATGAATGAGCGGTATTAGAATGCAGTTTTCTGATATGAACAAATACCCCCAAACTTATCTATTGCTCGTCCCGAGCAAAACCATTTATTCACAAAAGAAAATCCTAACCGCACTTTCGCAGGGAACGCGATTGCACTGAGCGTGTGCAACAAGCCGTTAAACCTCTAGGTGTCCCTAGTAGGAGGAGTGCTGTCTCCTGAGGGTTTTCAGCGGATACTACCCACAAAATCCCGTCAAGCTAGTTTTTGCGAAATAACTATGATTCAAACCTAAGTTTTTGTTTAAAAGATAACAATTCTAATATCCTAATTCTAGACTATCGAACCTTTATTTTTCACACCTCGCTTCTCTTTTAACATAAGATTTTATATGTCTTTACGTGTAGTGCAAATAGTGTCGTTAAGTTTAAAAAGATTGATTAAAGTCGTCATGTCACAAGATAAAGCCCAGACAAAAAACTTAAAAAGGATCACATAAGTTTTATAAAGAGTTAAGTATTTCTCAAGTTTTGTTTTCCAGTTAGGTTTCAAATTCAGAATTTCTATCTTCCTTAACAGGAAACTAGGTCTTATTTTTCACTCTACATTTTTCTTGTTTTCATTTCATACACACATTTATGAACGTGCAATAGTTTTTATCATAGAATGAAACCTTCATATCTCCGCTAGAAATACTTTTTTATAAAAATCTGTCTTTTGTCAAGATTATTCTCACACAAAGAACCGTTAGGAATTTTAACTCGGAGAGAACACTTGCTTGACTTTGTTTTAATTTGGACTTTCTAGGCTTCTTAGCGAGTTTTGGGCCAATGCTCCCAAACTAGTTGGTTTTAGGGCATTAGGTGTAGAGACACCCCAGCGGACTTAATTACTCAAGTTACCTAGGCCCTAAAACAAAAGACCAATTTTAGCATGAAAATCATGATGATTTAATGCGGACGGAGATATAACCGGTAGTTCAATTATTTATTTATTTTTTGGATAAAAAACGTGTTTAGTGGGTTAAGTGTGTAATCACTCCAATCAAGATTCAGACGGGTTATTTTTCAGAATTAGTTCCAATCAAGGCATCAATAACATCCCTTCATATCCACCTCTCTTCATAAACTATTCTTGATATTACTTATTTCAGAACAAACCTATTTGATCCTCAGAAAATAATTTATCCATTCAAAAGTTTCCAGATATAATAGACTTGTCATCTAATTTTCAAAAACTCACGACACGTGTAGTGTAATGTAAAGACGTATATCAGCTATAGTTAACTTCAAAGGAGAGTTATCTTTCAGGTTTTCAAAATCTAAAAATAGGATTTAGTTATTCTTATCTTATCAAACAAACCGTCGAAATATTGAATCTAAGTTCTACCACTAGATAACTTGACGATAAAGTTTTTATGTTTTTAGAAAATTTTCTGATTTTTATGGGTTTTTAAGTAAGTATGCAAATGCAGAATATACAAATGAATGCGAAGGTAGAAAGCTTACCGAGTACACCCCCAGACTTAAACTTGACAGTGCCCCTCACTGTCAGGCCACACTAAGAGGGTCAAAATTGTCGGCGCTCCTTAAAAGAAAATTATATACAAAACAAAAGGAAAACTAAAAATATATATACACAAAAAGGTTCCCCCCAAACTTAAGTAAAACAGTGTTTCCACTGTTAAGCGTTGAACTTCAGGATTAGGAGGGAAAGAGAACAGTATCAAGCTATACAAGGCCTTACAAAGGCCAAAAGTGAGCACCAACTATTCAAAAATTCTATCATGATAATATGCGGGTCGGTGAAAGAAGATGAAGAGAAAAGAAATGGAGAATACGCGAGACCGTATGGAGATAGAAGCCGGATACGGTCTCGGTATATAAGAGGAAGAATGGTGAAAGGGAAAAAGAATTGGTGTACGAACTTGAGGGTGAAAATGGAGTGAATAAATTAGCACAATATGTAATGACCGATGTGTAAAAAGCGATTGTGCTAATCTATCAACCCGTCGAGAGATTGGGTCAAATCCCTCAAGATTCATCAGAAAACATGGGTACGCCGAACTTAGTAAACCAGACATAGTAAATGAAAGTGATACGGTTTCTTGCGAGGTCGAAACAATGGAAAGAATGGAGGGAAGTGATTGAGGAAGGGTCAAAATTAACGGTTCAGGAGGGTGTACACAGTCAATGAAAGGGATAGGATGAATTGGAAAATCCGACTCATCAAGCAAAAGTGGTTCATCCTCAAAAATATCCTCAAAATTTTCCTCAATATTCAGCACATCCATGCATTTATCCTCAAAATTCAGACGCATATGGAGTTTGGGAATAACAGTCAATGACTCGGGATGATGAATTAGAGAGAAATACTCATCCAAATCTACAGGTTCATCATCCAAAATATTCCCAGCGTCAATATCCTCAATCAAGTGAAATTCAATATTCTCAGACACCTCATCAAAAGCATGGATTTCAATCGATTCTGATTCTATGATGGAGGTGTAGAGGTCAAAAGGTTTAGGGCTGGTTTTACTTGGAAGGGACCCTTCACAATCGGGTAAATCAAATACTACAAAGTCGCACAACTCATTAACCCTTCTATCTTCAATTGGTGAATCGCTTGGAACATTAGATAGACATTCAAAACCGGAGTCGTGTGATTCAAGTTGAAACGGGTAGGTTCAATTAGGAAGGGTGTATAGCTCACTTTCTCCACTCAAATTCTCAACCTGTCCAACCGCCTCTTCATACATTTGAAAATTTGGAGCTAGTTGGAAACTAGCTACCGGGTCACTAGGTTGTATGAGGGCAGCCATGGACGCATTCAAATCCATCATCTGTTGGCATGACACTACCCTAAAGTCTTCCAATGACTGTTCTAGACTAGACATAGGTTGTGAAGGGGTTTCAGTAAAAGATTCAAAGTTGTTTGGATACTGAAAATTCCGAAATGGCGGAGAAGCAGTGTCTAGGGAAGGCGCAAAAGTTGGGTAGGACTGGTAGGAATTGAATGTTTGGACAGGGGTCGGATCAACATATGAATAAGAAGGTGAATGGAATTGTTGATCCAAAGAATTTGTAGTGGTGAAAGGAGTGAAAAATCGGCTACGGGATTGTTCAATATGTTCAGCGATGGACAAAGGACGACTTGCAAAACGGGTATCAACATAAGAGGGTGGTGAAGGTTGAAACGGTTGATACAAAGTGGATTGAGGAGTACAAGTGTTTGTCCTAGACGCGTCTATGCGATCTTTCAATGAAATTTTGGGCATGGAGGGGTCGTTCGAAATTCGACCAACGCAAGAACCGTAGGAAGTTATGTCTGGTTATGGGTACCAAAGTTCGGCAAGGGTTTTTCGAGGTGGGGTATCCATGATATGAAGAGAGGAAGAAGAATAAGAGAAAAGGAGGGGAAAATAATGTGGTTTTTTATTTATTTTAAGTTAGTTATTAACAAAAGAATGAAATATACAAAAAAGAATATGGACAAAAACAATCACGACAAAAAAATACCACACACCTAATCGGTCTAGGGTTCACCTCGGTCAACTAGACCTGCTCAAGAACTTGATTGGCGAAGTAAAACTGTGTCGAGAAAAGGGCTCAAGATATAATGATCACGAGGCCAGGTAAGTGCAGAGATAAGGGGAGGTTTTCCGACGCTTTCGCGAAGGTCCTTAATTAAATAACCCTTTCTCTTTTGGCGGTTTCGCCGTTAACACTTTCCTAGACACCCTATAAACAATATACCGTTAAGCGGTGTTCTAAACACAATTAATCTCTCCTAGTGAGCACGAAGTCCTTAAGGCTTAAAGTCTAATTTCTTTTAAAATTTGTGCGGGTAAACGTTATGCTCAAGTTCGTGATTTGTGGGCCACGGAAAAGGTGATGAAATCCTTTACCGTATGTTGTGGGGTTCGCTTGCCCTTAAGTCCGTATTAATGTATGCAATGCGCAATTCAATGAAAAAATTTTATTCAAAGAATCAAACAATCGTTTTTCAGTTTAAGCTCGGCACTGCAACAAATACGGGTTAGTCAATTTTTAGAGTTTGCTAGCGAACTTGCAAAGAATCTTGCAAAGATTTTATATTGGAAGCGTCGGATTTGAGAAGAAGGTGTTAGTAAAGTACGTACCGTTAAGTTGTGGGTTAAGAAACCCCCGTTGAATCGAATCCAAGTAGCTTGAAAAGTTCTCTTGCATGGGTCAAACTACCCGGATCTTTGGCACTGTACTTCGTAATCACCCTAGCTTTGAACGTACATTTTGCTCCCCATAATCGCCGTTCGCAATTCCGCAAAATCTACAAATGTCGGAAAAAATGGATATTAGTGCTGAAAAACAATACGAATGCCCAAATACCTGCACACTAAAAATTATAAAAAATAAACAATACAAATAGGACAAAACCAGAACACTTGAGCCCAGAGGAGAAATTGGAGGCAAAAGGAGGTGGTAGGTCCGGCGACGCCGGATTTGTGGATGATGTCGCCGGCCAACTTGATAAGGTAGGGCTCCAAATTTCAACAGTAGTCTCAGTGTTCCACTATTGCCACACTGGTATTGTTTATCTTTTCTATTGAGATCCAAAGTGCTTGCAGGTCCAATTTCCAGAGAACAAAAATGGTTTGTTTTGTTAGTTTTTGTTTTGGTTTTAGTTTTTGGTTTTGAAATATTTATATTGTTTTGAAAAATAGGGTTAGATGGGTATTAACAAGATTAACCCGAAATAACAAAAAGAAAAACGTCACCGTCTCCCCGGCAGCGGCGCCATTTGATCGCACGCCAAAAGCGTGTCGGATATTTAAAGTTCTAAAGTTTAACCGCGATCAGGACGGTGTCGCTTTGCAGCTAGCCGCGATGAGCACGGGTCGATCCACAGGGAGACGGAGCGTTTTATGTTTTTGTTCTAACGAGTTAACGCGCGTGGCGTATTTGTTCGTTATCTAACCTATGTGTTATATTCAAGTATAAGGCTTGTTAGGAAACGATAGGATAGTGTAAGTTAATGGATTCCGTATTCAAGTACTTTGAGCCGAACTTAACCAATGAAGCTAGAACAATCGGCAACAACGTGGATTAGGGGACTTAAGCACGATATTCATGGAATCCGGCTTATTGACCCTTGTCCGTCCGCTCTTGTCTCTTGCTTTCGCCTCCGGCCAAACCGAATGCAACCGGTCACGATTAGGAATCACCTTTACCTTGGTAGGGTAGGGTGCCTAATGGAGCGCTTGCGTAGGGTTTGGGTGGAGTTTCAAATGGAAAAGACGGGAAAAGGAAATGAGGAACGAAACGTTAACTTACAAAATCTTTCTCTTTTCCTAACAACAATATTCACACCATTCACAAAACAAACCACAAAGAGATAACAAAATAGAAGAACAAAGAAAAGAAAAGATTACAAGCAAGTAATTAAAGTGCATGGAATTTAAGTGCGAGAATTAAAAGAGCAAGAATAAAATGCAAGTAAGTAAAAGATTAGGAACCAAAGAACATATTGCAAGACATGGGTTCAATAACCCAAACTTAAACTTGCAAGCTCAATAAAAAGGTTGCAAGATCAAGAGAGGGCAAAGAACTCATGGTGAAGGAAGCACAAAAGAACACTTTATTAAACTTCAAGAATGATACAACCCCTTGAGATCAATAACCAACCCTTAAACTTTCAAGCTCAATGAAGAGGTTGAAGGATCAAGAGAAGGTTAAGAACTCAAGGGGACTAAGCTATTTACATGAAAGGAGAATAGAAAACTTGGACAAAGAATGACAATCCAAGACTAAATAATGACCCCTGAACCTTTGCCCACTGCCTGCTATTTATAGGCAAAGAAGAAAAGAAAATAAACATCAAAATTAGGGCTACGTGGCAGCAAGGAAGGCACTGTGTGAAGCTGGGGCTCACATGAGGAGGTGGGGCCGGCCAGGCCGGCCCAAGTGGTGATGTGGCCGGCCAAATCATGTTGGAATGGTCTCGAACTTGGTGTGTTGACTTGTTTGTCCCCTCACATCACTTTGGCGCAGTTTATTTTCTCTGATTTGGCTTGGTCTGCACCCAGATTTTGGAGGGAATTTTGAATCTTGAATTCAACACACAATCTTCACCATTAAATGCTCATAACTTCATTCCCACATGTGCCTAAATCAGGGCTGCCCCCATTATGGTTTTGTTGATTTGTCCATTTGATTTTATTTTGCACTTATTATTGGAGGGATGTTTTGAATCTTCAAATTGACACATAATCCTCAGCATTGAATGCACATAATATTTAGCCTTGAATGCACATTATCCACATGTGCCTAAAAGTCTTGTGTACACACTTGTTGTATTGGACCATTTAGATTAAAAAAAAAGTGTGTACACAAACTTGTTGCAAAAATAGACTTCTGAAGTATCAATCGGATTGCGATTCTGGTTGCAGTGTCGGCTCTCAATTGATATATCCATACTTTTAAATGTATTTCCAGTATTTTATCACGGATACCTGTAATCTGTATTACTGAGCAGACACTGGTTAATATTACCGATAAATATAACAAATAGATAATGAATGAGCGGTATTAGAATGCAGTTTTCTGATATGAACACCGGCAGTAGGTGATGATCATATCAAACACCCACAAGCTGCAAGCGGTCAGCTAAACGTAACAGCCACCCAGGTATTGAGCAATCAGAAGATCAACAAGCAAGCCTGTACATTCTCCCGTGAATTCAACCAGTAACACTCCCGTACAGTCCGGTCTCTTCGTATGATATGTCGCATATCTCGCCTAGGGGTGGTAAACGTCAGACCCCAGTAGCTTGATAAGTCGTGTCGATATGAGGTCTATAGCAGTTCGAGAAACTACTGATAACACTTACCAGTAAATCTCAGCAACCTTGGCCAGGGATTTCCAGTTATAGCCAATCGAACACAGCGCAACATCAACTCCCTATACCGGGAGAGACGAAACCCCTTCTATAGCTCATTACCTCCATGTGATTCGGGACTGTATCCAAAAAACACCGTTTTGCACGCCCTCTTGGACGTGGTATGATGGAAATCAAAGCACAGTGGGAATCACACAAGACTCTATGACGATCCCGGGTCTACAGACTAACCTGTACCAGTGTCACCAGAGAACTGCCATCTGACGTGAGGTATAATACCATCTGGGAGTTCTCGGCGAGTCCGTCCAGTGTACCCAGTCTCCACTGAGCACCCGTATACCTTCTCTGATGTCAAACACCAATGGATATGGGATCATCCATCGCCCATCATATGGGTCAATAAGCGCATACGCTAGTCTACTCTGGAGTATCGATGCCCTATCTCGGTACTCCCACGACTAGGAACATTTGAAGGATATACTTGGCGACTACACTGTCCCCACTAGTATGATCTGCATCTTAGTCCTGGTAGTCAAGTACTCATCCTAAGGGCTTTATCAACATGTAACATAGAGACAATCAGTGTACATGTTAAGATAAAGAGTAACCAGATAGCATACTATCATGTCGAGGAAGAAAGTCCTCCATGTATATGTCCAAGCATCCACCACAATATACATCGTGTGTAAAGTAATGGCCTCTAGGGCATACATATTACTAACATGATATACCTACTTTACTATTTACTTGTACCGATTATTTCATGTACGTCATCATTCTATATTTACTGCTTCATGTTCATCATCATTGCACGTGTTTACTTTTTCATTATATATATTGCTATTGTGTCGCTCTGACGACCTGAGTATGCATGCTCAGAGTGAGAAGTGGACTTAGCTCGGATCAGCACCTGTCGTATCTTGAGGATATTGCGGACATCTAGATCAGCGACGTTAGCGTTATCTTTCCTTTGACTCCATCTGGTTAGTTTTATACCTGTTTTGATTAGCGACTGCATTTCTCATTACCTGTGCATTGATTACTAATTACCACGTAAAGCTAGAAGCCGAAGTGTGACTACGACAGGATGTTTCCTCGACCGTAGGAGCATGGCTGGCCTTGTCAACCCCTCGTATTCCGTATTTTGGGAAGCGGGGCATGACATGAAGCATGTTGTGGCTTCGACTTCGGGTGTGTTTGTAATTGAAAACTGTATGATAATTAACTCTACTTCCTGGATACTAGATACCGGATCAGGATCTCATATCTGTAATTCATTACAGGCTTTGAGAAACCGTAGAGTTATCAAGGTATGTGATATGACTCTCAGGATTGCTAATGGAATGAGCGTGGACGTTGAATCCGTAGGGGAATATCACCTAGGATTGACAAGTGGGCAGATATTGATTCTATGTAACTGTTTGTATACCTAGTCTAGCTTGTAATATCATATCGATATCCTTACTTTCTAAGGAAGGATATGATTTTACATTTGTAAGCGATGTGGTCCACATCCACCTAAATCAAGATTTGATTGGGTCAGGTACATTAGATAGCAGTATATACTTATTTAATCAAGCTCAGATTTTCAGTGTCCAGAACACACTTAAAAGAAAGTCTCCGGAACTAATTCAGGCTTTCTTATGGCATTATAGACTGGGTCACATCAATGAAACACGGTTGACGAAGTTATATAGAGAGGGATATTTGGATCCGTTCGAATATCAGTCTTATGCAACTTGTCAATCTTGTCTCATGGGAAAGATGACAAAGTCTCCATTCACTGGACACGGAGTAAGAGCGAGCGAGCTCTTGGGACTCATACACAACGATGTGTGTGGTCCAATGTCTACACATGCGCGAAGTGGTTATTCCTACTTCATTACTTTTACGGATGATTTCTCTACGTATGGACATGTCTTCTTGATGAAGCATAAATCAGAGGCCTTTGAGAAATTCCGGGAATATAAGAATGAAGTGGAAAAACAAACAAGCAAAAGTATCAAGACACTGAGATCTGATCGAGGTGGTGACTACTTGAGTGCCGAGTTCCTGGATTACCTAAAAGAGAATGGAATTCTCTCTCAGCTTACTCCTCCATACACGCCACAACACAACGGTGTATCGGAGAGACGGAACCGAACCCTATTGGATATGGTTCGTTCCATGATGAGTAACGCTGAGTTGCCGCGATCCTTCTAGGGTTATGCACTAGAATCAGCTGCATATCTTCTGAATAAGGTTCCTACTAAGTCTGTGCCTACCACACCATATCAGATGTGGAGTGGGAAGAAACCCTATCTTAAGTATCTTAAGACATGGGAATGTCCAGCTTTTGTAAAAAAGCAGCATGAAGACAAGTTCGAGGCACGCTCAGTACTGTGTAAGTTTGTGGGATACCCAAAGAACTCCAGTGAGTATTATTTCTATTGCGCAGAGGAACAAAAGGTCTTTGTTTCTCATCATGCCCACTTCTTGGAATCTGAAATTTTAGGAAATCAGAAAAGTGGGAGCGAAATAGAACTGGAAGAAATTCCAGAACCACAAGCTATTACTGAAAGCTTGGTAGAACCAGAGGTTTCAGAAGTACCGGATATCCTCACACCTCTCCGCAGAACTAGTAGGTTATCTCATCCGCCCGAGAGATACTACAGTTTTCTTATAGACGGGGATCGAGAAGATTGCATCATCGATGATGATGAGCCAACTAACTTCCAGCAAGCCATTCAGAGCAAAGACTCGGTAAAATGGCTGGATGCAATACGGGCCGAAATGGAGTCCATGTACACCAACAAAGTATGGACTTTGGACATTGCTCCAGAAAGGGTAAAACCCGTAGGCTGCAAATGGATCTTCAGAAAGAAGATTGGTGTAGATGGACAGGTTGAAATCTATAAGGCTAGACTTGTTGCACAAGGTTTTCGTCAAAGGCCTGCTTTGGACTATGACGAAACCTTTTCTCTAGTGGCTATGCTCAAATCCATTCGAGTCCTTCTTGCTATTGCTGCCTTCCACGATTATGAGATCTGGCAGATGGACGTAAAGACGGATTTTCTAAATGGAAATTTGGAAGAGTGCGTCTATATGGATCAGTCAGAGGGTTTCATTCAAAGTGGGAGCAGCGGGAAAGTGTGCAAGTTGCTTAAGTCCATTTATGGACTAAAGCAGGCATCGCGGAGTTGGAACATCTGTTTTGATGAGACGGTCAAAGAATTTGACTTTATCAAAAATCCAGATAAACCATGCATACATAGTAAGATTGTAAGGAGAATTGTGGTATTCCTCGTCTTGTATGTGGATGACATTCTCTTATTA
Organism: Agapanthus africanus; assembly: GCA_030015575.1. NCBI lineage: Eukaryota > Viridiplantae > Streptophyta > Magnoliopsida > Asparagales > Amaryllidaceae > Agapanthus > Agapanthus africanus. The sequence continues at coordinate 544,119,031 of JASDDO010000014.1, read as the reverse complement.
AGAAATGACATTCCTTTTCTGCAATCAGTCAAAGGATTCTTGTCACAGAAGTTCTCCATGAAAAACCTGGGTGATGCCTCATACATTCTAGGGATCCAGATCTATCATGATAGATCTAAGAGGATGTTGGGACTTTCGCAGTCCAGGTACATCGACACCATACTGAAAAGATTCAGTATGGAAGATTCCAAGCGCGGTAATTTACCGGCTTGTCACGGAATCACCCTCTCCAAAGAGATGTCTCCCAAGACTGATTTGGAAAGGGCTCACATGACATCTATACCCTACGCTTCAGCGGTAGGTTCTATAATGTATGCGATGTTGTGTACCAGACCAGATGTTGCTTACGCACTAAGCGTGGTAAGCCGGTATCAGTCAAACCCAGGGAAGAAGCACTGGATAGCAGTAAAGAACATTCTCAAGTACCTGAGAAGGACTAAGGAGATGATCTTGGTGTATGGCGGAAAAGACCTCCAGATCGAGGCCTTTACTGACTCCAGCTTCTAGAGTGACAAGGATGACTCCAAGTCCATGTCAGGTTATGTCTTTATCCTCAATGGAGGGGCGGTATGTTGGAAGAGCTCCAAACAGGACATCGTTGCTGACTCGAAGATGGAAGCGGAGTACATAGCTGCTTGTGACGTTGCGAAGGAAGCAGTCTGGATGAGGAAGTTCTTATAAGAATTTCAGGTGGTTCCGTCCATTGTAGATCCAATACCTCTGTATTGTGACAACAACGGCGCTATAGCCTTAGCAAAGGAACCCAGGTCTCATCAAAAGTCCAGGCACATTTTGAGGCGTTACCACCTGATCAGGGAGATCGTTGACCGCCGGGAGATCGAGATGAGGAGAGTAGATACGGAGAATAACACTGCAGATCCACTCACGAAGGCCATCCTTCAGACACAGTTCGAGAGGCTAATCGAGATGATAGGTCTGCGATATGCCAATACATGGCCTTAGTGCAAGTGGGAGATTGTTAGCGATATATGCCCTAGAGGCCATTATTGTATCATACTGGTTTGTATATTACTTAATGGAAGCTTGGGATATTCACAGTTGTATTGACAGTCTTGCTCAAAATGGTAGTATGCTACTTGGTTTGTTTCTACCTCAATATGTGCATGTGTTTCTTTTAGAATATCGCTTATACATATTGGTAGAGCCCTTAGGATCCTTGCTTGATTACCAGCGTTGTGATGACAGTCACACTGGTGGGGGCTGGGTAGTCCATAAGCACATCCTTATACAGGTCCTTAGTCGTGGGATTATCGAGACATGGCATCGATACTCCAGAGTAGACTAGTGTATACGCTTCTCATCCCAGCAGGGGAGATGGTCTGTCCCACAGCCATTAGTACGTCGTACTGGGGATAGTATGCAGGTGCTCATTAGGTTCTGAGTACACTGGGCATGACTCGTCGGGAACTGCTGGTGGGTATTATACCTATCGTCGGGTAGTAGTTCCCAGGTGACATGAGTACAACTTAGTTCGTCGACTTGACACTGCTACTTCGCGTCGAGTGTGTTCCCACTGTACTTTGATTACTACCCTACCACGGCTCAAAGGAGTCGTGCAAACAGGTAGTAGTTGGGTGCAGTCCCGAAGCACTTGGAGGCAGTGGCGGTTAGATAGGATTCGTCTCTTCCGGTATTGGGGGTTGATATCGCACTGTTTTTGGAGAGCCATTACATAAAGTCCCTGGTCAGGGCAAGCGAGATTTACTGGTAGGTATTCCAGTAGTTTCTCAAGGTGTTTTGGGCTACACTTCGGCACAACTTATTGCGCTGTTAGGGGTCTAACGATTATCGCCCCTTACGCCCGATATGCGATACTCTTAGATGAACAGACCGGACTGTACGAAAATTGTCACATATAGGCTCAGTAGGAGTTCGGATGAGTTTGCTCATCGGCTTTCTCATCGACAGATACCTAGGTAGCCGTTACGTGCAGCTAGTACCGCTTGCGGCTTATGGTTAAACCCACTGCCAGTGTACTGTCAAGTGTTTAGAGTCCTACACAGAGGGTTTCCCTGCATCGGGCAAAAGATGTAGATGCCGTATTGTTTTACGGCTGGGCTTCGATCACTTACGTGTACTTGTACACGTATGATGATCGGGTGGATAATACTAGTGGGTTTTGGTTTAAGCCGAATCCTAATATTATATTGATGGATTTGTTTCGTCTCTTTGTATTCGTATTCTTCGGAATGCGGATGCGGGTATGTATATACGGATGATGGGCATTCTCGTAATTTGTCGGGAAAGTTTCTAGAAGGAGAAAACCTAATTAGGGTTTTGATTTTCTATTACTGATTAAAACCTAATTTGGATGGAGGAAAATCAAATGGAGATATTTGTTGGATGGGTATGACTCATCACTTGACAAAAGAGATATTTTGTGAACCATGCTTGATTGTTGTGAGATATTTATCTCAACAAATATCTACATGGTTCATTATTCATCACAAATGAATGATTCTTATTCCAAGCTTATCTCCACTCTCATTTTTCCTCAAGTCTCCTTCTTCTTTCTCATAACTCATAAAGTCTCATGAGTTGAGAAACCTTGGGTTCCAAGAGACAAATCAACCCATCTTCTTTTTCTATATTACCTAGGCCTTCTAGTTTAGTAAGTTAGTTGCCCTAGTTACCTCGGATTTGAGGTTGCAGCTCAGATTATAGACTCTCGGGTGGATCGTCTTTGACTCGAGGAAGCCGACAAGAAAGTTACGATCCGTTATGATTCTCAAAGCCTACGATGACGAGGAGGACAGCAAAGAAGACCCGTAGGACTTGTATCGTGAGGTATAAATTCTTTTCCGAATAGTTAATCTGTTTACAAGTTTAGCTAGTTAGGGTTTAACCAAGATCCTGGAGTTCAAGTCGGTGTTGCGAGCTTTGAAAATCGTTTTAAAAATATTCTGCCTTCCCGCGAACCTGTGGGATGCGCGGCATCGACTTACATATGCATGGTTAACAAAATAAATTTAGCTTAGTGTAGTAAATAGTAAAACACTAATTAAGTTTAATATTAAACTTATATGGATATAATTATATACGAATTCATGAAATGCCCAAATAAATAAATGTTCACATAATTAATAATTCATTTTAAACTCTGATTATTTTCCAAAAAAGAGGAATATAATTATAGCAATTTACGATGACTCAAATCTATACTCGGTATAATATCCGTAAAACCCATTATATTATTATTTAAATTTTAAAATAATATTTTTCGTTTTCTGAAATATTACAGAAATATTACCATGTTTGTTTAGGTGTAAAAGATATTCCCGAGAATATAGGATTACCATGGTAATCAAATAATCTCATTACATGGAAATTCTATTCCTTCCAAAACATGTGTTTTTGCTTGATCATTAAGAAATATTGCCGTCTAACATGAATGATCCATGACCATCCGCCGTCGGTCTCTCTTGCCACTCTCCGGCCGATCGGCGCCGAACTGCCGGTCGCCGATTGTCCGCTGGCCGGTCACCGGTCATCGCCGATCGTTCGCTGGACGGCCTACCGCAGATCAGACATTCATCGTAGGTTGGCTGTAGTTTGTCGCCGGCCGACCCCGCTTCCCGTTGTTGGCCGCTCGTAGGCCCGTCGCCGACCGGTCGCCGTTTGTCGCCGATAGTTTGCCGTCCCGCTGCCGATCGGACGTTTGCTGCCGGCTGATCGTAGTTCGTCGCCGGTCGACGCCGCCTCCCATTGCCGGTCGCTCGCCGGCCCACCGCCGATCGGCTGTTCGTCGCCGGCCTCGCCGCCATCTATCGGCCCTCCTCCGGTCTCGCCGCCGGTCAACATTTGCACATACATATATTACCGGGAATGATTAAAATATACCAAGCACATTAATGCAAGATTCCTTTGATAGACGCTCGGTCGTCCCATTCCCGAGAATACCAGAATTCCCGGTAATCTTCAATTCCATGTACCAAGTGCAATCTATATGCATTTTCATTGTGTACAAGATGAGCCATGTTATTCACTGTCTATGCCACCGTGGATCCAGTGTCTCAAAAACTATCAACACTCTGCATCCAGTGTCTCAAATACATAGTTGCACGTGCACAAATTCTTTTCAATCTTCACGCTGGAGACCTTCTCTTTCGCGGATCGAGCTTCATCAGTAATGGCGGCTGCGAACACGAGCGAACCAGAGAAGGGAATGAGCATCTACAGAGCAACAAGAAGCATCAAGAAGCAGCAGAACTCCCTCTACAACGCGCTTCGCTCGATCTACGAGGATTCAGTCTTCGTCTCTGAGATCGCCGGCCTCTACCCTCAGCTCCCTCTCGTCGCCAACCTCAGATGCGGCCTCTGGTACGCTTCTCGCTTCGATTCCACCTGCTACTTCAAATCCACCGACGGCCACGCTAACAACTGCTCCTTCAGCACCTCTCGCCTCAATCTCCATCTTGCTGAACTTGCTGGTATATAAAAGATTGATTCCCCCCCCCCCCCCCCCCTCTCTTGTTGTGAAGTTTAGGGTTTAGTTTGTTGTTGATTAGTTACTGATGGGGCTTTTTGGTTTAGGGCAGAGGGGAGGGTGTGTGATAGTCGATTCAACGAGAAAGGGGAAGAGATATCCTGATAGCATGTCTAAGACGATACCGATTTGGGCGTCCGTCTTGAATCGTGCGATTGCTAGGAGATTAGAGAGGTTGAGGTTGGAGAGTCATAGTGCTGGTGAATTGGTGAGACAAAGATTGCTTCTTCCTTTTACCCCTCATAAACTGGTACCTTCGGTCTTTTGTTTTTCTTCCTTCACGTTTAAATCGAGGTTCCTGATTAACCAACTTGAGTCTATATACATGTGTTACACTGAAATCGAATTTTCAGTTTGAAGATTAAATTAAGATATCATTCTCTACATGCATTGGAAATTTAGATTTAGATAACTTCAATTTAGACTACCCATGGATGAGATGTAGGTCGCTTCTTCTATTGAGATATATCCCAAGTTTATTACATGTTAATATGAGTTGATAATCAAACTCTTTTATATCTATTTTACTTATACATTGTATAGAACATTAATTTTTTAACACTGGGGAAAAAAAAAACGTCTTGATGGGTTTGAAAGCATGTTTGTTGTAGGGTAGTTATATATTATATTTTTAAATAGGTTCTTAATATAGTAAACTGTGTCATAAATTCGGTGATTTGTTTGAGAACTATCGAACATGAATTCTAGGAGCGTCCAATGGGTGTCATGTCTGACATGCTTCATACATGACTACTTTATATGACGTGTCATGCTACTTTGGCTTTAGCCTTTAACCGATTATTTTCTAATCAAATCTTCAAGTATCTGTATATTTTCTTGAAAAATACTTGGAACAAATAGTGTGATTTGTGCAAACATGTACTTGTTTGGATTAAATCTTCCATACATAGTTATACTTGTACCCAGTCCCACAAATTGGTAATGAGGGACTGCCTTATTAGCTTCTCTAACAATCTAATAGGAATACATGTCCTTTACGCAACCTTTCTTACTGAAGTCAATTTGTCTAGATAATCTCAGTTTTAGTGTTCGTGTATATCATATATATTCAAGTCTTATGAACATGGTTGATGAAGATGAGAATATGTATGAGCCTCAACTGCAACTACATGAAACCACCCTCTTCCTGTTTTCTCTCTAGTTGATCAGCTAGCTTCATATGTCGCAGTCAAGATTATTCCACAGAATTGCTGGAGAATCTACACTATGCTTTACTGTATCTTCGTTTTCTTATCAAAGTACTTAACAAACTGTAGACTGATCTTTGATATCATTGTGTATTCTGGCATCTGATATTCGCTTTTTTCGCTGCAGGATAATGAGCATGCAGATGCTTGGGACTGTTCTTTGCATCTTCCTTTGTGGGTCCCTGATACAGAGAAAGCAACTATTGAGGATCGCCTTGAAGAATGGACTAATCAACTTGAAGCTTGTGGTGCTGATATTAATTCTCTGACATCATTTCTGAGAAAGCCTCTACGTTCATTGTGGATTTCCCAAAGAACTCTCATCTGGTTGAACGAAATACCTGATTACGATTCTTGGGATTTCACACCCCTTATCCTAGTCTCAGCATCTGCAGCTAATGGAGTAATTCAACAAAGAACAACATCAGAGTTTAGTTGGCATTATATACCTGGAGCTGGTGATGATGAAGAGAGCTGGGCACGGGGGTTATCACCTAATTTGTTTTGGAAGCATGCATTTGATATCATAGATTCTGGGCCAGATTTGTGCAACCAAAAAGTCTCTGAAATTGTTGAAAAAGAAAGGGTCTATCGGTCTCAGAGAGGTGTAGTTTCTCCTCAAGTTGCAGTCAAGCCTAGAAAGTCAATGGGGAGTGCTTCTTTAAGCGACAAACAATCTCATGCCCATGAGCTCATGAATTCTGAACTTCCATGTACTGCCATGAACATAAAATCTTCTGACGAGGAGTGCTATCTTTCTTGGATTGGTGCAACTAATATTGCCGTGGGCAGAACTTGCGATGGTGAGATGCATTTTAGTCTCATCAGCGCCTTTTGCATTCCACTGAGCTTTAGATGATCTAGTTTGAATTACTGTCAACCTTGCAGTTATGGTTGACGTTAAAATGTTTGCATATAGGCTTAAATACTTTCTTGCATTTGCCACACCTTTAACCCAGTCTGTAAGTGGAAAAATATTCATGTGGCATGTCAATCATGCCTCTAAGAATGATTTGGAGAAGAAACGGTTATCCTACCTGAAACGTTTGGTCAAGATTAACTGCTTGTTTTGGCGAAATTTTACAGTTGTGATAGAAGTTTATTAGTGTAGATTTAGAAACCCCCCACCCCACCCCCCACAACATATTTACCTCTATTATTTTACAATCTGGGGAGAATGTTTTCTCCCCCCATGTGAAGCTAAGGCTTTCTTGTTGACAATTCTAGATATAAACATCATAGCATTACAAGGAGTTCTATAGAATATTAACTCACTCCGTGAACTTACATATAGAATCTTCTTGAAGAAGATTTCATTTGTTGGAAAAAATAATAAATAAATTTAGTCCTAGGTCCATGGCATGATTGCCTCTTGGTGATATTTGCCTCACCAGATTTATGGATCGACTCTTAGAGGGTCAACTGGTTAATGTCTAGCTGACAGCCGGTTGTAAAACTTGGTTAATTAGTTTTCCTATAACTTTGACAACTTTGAGTAATGCTTTGTAACCGACCACTTTTGATGAGAAATCTTCTTGTTGAACATTATTCATTTATCGGGGGAAACAGTGAACATACTAAGTCCAAGCTTCATGAGATGCTCCTCTCTTTCTTATAGTTTCCTTTTGCCAGAAATTGTGCTCGTAGAAAAGTAAGGTCTAGTCCATTCATAAGAACTTGTTATTCATTTTATGCACATGGTCAACTTTGAGTGATTCTCCATAACGTTGAAAGGTGCTCCATAATAGACCCCCTTTCTGATGGGAAATGTTATGATTATGATATAAGTAAATTGCGGAAAAGGGGAACGAATTCAATGCACTTTTGCTATTTTTTTTCCTGATATACAAGACTACAAAGTTTGGTTTATTTGTGACGTCTGTTAGCACACCGTTACTTCACTACTTAAAGTGGTGCTGCATAACCCTTGCCTTTTTGATGGGAAAATGTTTAAATTGCTAGATAAGTAAATTACAAAAAGAGAAAGTTCTGATTTCTCACCATGATATATAAGACGCTACAAATTTTGGTGTATACATGTGCGTGCCCCCTTACCTATCACTTCACAAGTTCACATATCTGCTGTTAGTTATTTAAAGAATGTGATATATAAATAGAGATATTGCAAGTTTCTGACTATGATATACGACACCACAAAAATTGGTGTTTACATGTGTGCACTATCACATCTATGTTTGTCGTGAATTATATCAAGAATGTGAAATATGCTTTTACTTTTTTGTATGATTATCAATCTATAAGTTTATTTACTATATATTTACAAACCAAATCATCTTCAGATTATTGTATTAAAAATACACACGCACGCTCGCCCATGTTCACTAAACAGAAAACTATATTTAGCCAGGTCTAGATATCTAGATGTTGGAGAATTGCGATCTCTCAACCATTTCCATGTTCTTATTATATGCAGTTAATATATATATTCTTTTGTGTAGTTGCCAACATTTCTGAGGGTGTTGACTGTGTATTGAATTGTGACAGCAAGCCTATTTCCTTCTGCTCTCCATCTGCTAACTCGTATTTGCATCTTCCAATAGCGGTAGGTTGAGAAAAATATTTATTGTTTATTCAAAAGGGCTTCTGTCTTTTTCCCCTCATTCCAGAGTTGCAATTTTTGTTTTGGCCTTTCCTCTGGACAGACCTCAAAACAGGACAGGTTCTCATTGATGAATAGCCTGCCTTCTGCAATTGATTTTGCAATGCTGAACTTGACTAAACAGAGGAAGCTCTTGATTTGTTGCCATGATGGTAAATCATTACTCTTGATTTAAATAGCTTTTTTCTATGCTTTAATTCCATAATCGATCATTGGCTCACATTACCATGTGCCCTCTCTCCTGCTTGCAGGAGAAGATATTAGTGTATGTGTATGTCTTGCTATGATATCATCTTTATATGATGAAAGAGGTTCGGTTCCAAACTTGTTCGATTACATTCTGATTATCATATTTGCAATGTCACAATAGACATGTGGTTTTGAAGTTTTTTATGTAGTAGTTTGGTGTCCTTTATTCTACCATCCATGCTCGTATATTTTTGCTTGTAAAGTTCTTTTATTAGCCTTAGTGAAGAGCACTGAGCTCAGCAAGATCTGTGCCAATGCACCGAGCTAAACTAGATTATTTCCTTATGAGATGCATAATATTAACAGTTGGTACTCCTGTCCCTTAAGTACTCAATACCATATTTAGATCTTTGTTGTAAACAGGAGTGTTTATGACTAGGTTAAACCAACATGATGATCGAGAGGCAGTGAAAAAAGATATCGTGGTTGGCATTTTAACATAGTGGCCCATGGTAGAGCTTGATAGAGCACAATGGAAAAACAGAGTTATTATATAACCAACCCCACAAAATTGGGATAAAGGCTTGTCGTTAGTTGTTTGTCTGTTAACTTTAGTAGAACTTAGTGGAGAGAATATTTCTGTTGTTCATGCAAAATATTTGGGCGGAGTCTTTGTTGTTGTTATTGTTATCCAAGCAATGCTTGTTCCTTCTTTTCAAGATGGCATGATGGCCTCAATAAAACTACCACATTAATAACAAAGCACACATTGTTATCATTTTTATTTCTATATCCATATTCTGTCACATTAATCAACCTGGAAGATTATATATCTTCAAAAATTAAGGATGATTAGCTGGATACATTATTTGAAGGTTGACCTCCAACATTGGCTCAGTTTTCCACTGAAGCACACCACCAGAATTTCCTTTTGGGGGAAAGAAGAGAACAAACATCAATCTAGGCCTGTCAAGGGTGAAGGGTCACTACATGCCCAGATTTCCATCTTAGAACTTCTTTAGACCCCCCCCCCCCCCCCCCCCCCCCCAAAAAAAAAAAAAAAAAAAAAAAAAACAAAAAAACAAAACAAAAAAAACACGCCGTTCTATACCCTTCTTAGATAAGCATGAATCCTGCAGGAGACACCCGCAACTGGATGCAGACTACATTACCGCCTACATAGGAGACTGAGGATTAGACGTAGAAAGGTTGACAATTGGGGCAGGAATCCATGTCTGTATCCTAAAGCAGAAGTTCGTGGGATATTAGAGGGGGGTGGGGCGTGGGTGGGTGGGTGGGTTGTGGCTATCTGGAGCAATAGGTGTTTTTTTCTTCTTATTTATGAAAAGTACTCAAAATGGTTGGTAAAGGGAGCATAGCGAGAGGATTCCCGGGTGTCCGAGCGGGAGCAGTTGATGTTGACCTTCAAGAGCAAGTGATATAAATCTTCTTTTCCAAAATAAAAAAGACAAGAAAGAAGCAAGAGCGGGCCAAACAAAAACCGTATCGCGCGAGGCGCTCACGTTTTTTGGGCCGGTTGCGATCATATTTAGGAGAGAAGTTTGTTTAGGAGCCACTGCATACGTTGACTCTAAAAAAATTTCATTAGATTTGCGATGGCTCTCGCTGGTTCTCAAAATCCCCAATTGTATTCAAAGAGAAATGGTTTGATCATTCAATGGATTGGTCTTTCTTTCTCATTTCAATCAAAGAAACGTTAGGGCATCATTGTTTTATTTGCTTATGAACTTGTGATATGGTGATGTTGTTCCCTGCAGTAGACCTATATCAAGGTTTAAAATCCCCGTATCGGTATCGGGTGCTCACTTTTGGGCTCAGAATCAGCCATCTCAGTCTTCTAAGATCAGAAATATCGGATTTTATATCATACATTTTTTAAATTATGGAAATCCTTAAATAATTAGTAAAATCAACTATGGACAATCTGGCAAATTTTTAAGCAATTAATGATGTAAAAAATGGTTGTTTGATGTCAAATAAACCGTAGGCTAATAACCTATTGGCCAACCCACTAATTCATTAATACACTTAGTACCAGAACCCTACTTATCAAATGATAATATAACTATTCTGTATTTCACGGTATCGGTATCAAAAATCGGACGGGTTTTTTATTTGATCGGAACCGGCCTTCTCGGATTGGGACTGAGATTTCAGACCATGCCCTATATTTCTTGTTTTCTTTTCAATTGGTTTTTATTTTTCGTATTCTTAAGGGATTCTCTGAAATGACTTTCTTTCTCAGGATCCTTTGATGGTGGAAAGTCCATTATGGATAAAGGCATAACAAAGTGGGACATGAGGAAGCAGCTTGTTTTTATATGCAAGTTTGCGATAAATGCACGACCATCAAGAGGAAATTTGAAGCAGATTTTTGGTTTTCTCAGTAGAGTCAGAATCTGAGGTTGCTTCTTAATGTTAAATTTGGCATATAAAGAAATATTTATACAGCTGATAGATGTAGTCTTGTTGCCTTTTATCAAAGAAAGCTTCTCCTAAGTATAGATCTTCAACTCAACTACTGTAATCGTTTTCCAATGTTTTACAATGGAAATCTATTTTAAGTTTACTTCATGTATTTACTATCTGCTTCTATGTTTTTAAATGAGTAAAAAATTTAAATAAGGTGTTAAAAAATAAGGTATTAAGGTTTACCTTTCTGACTGTCTGTATGTGTTGTAACATTCATGCAAGTGGACATCACAAGTACAAGTTATTTTGTATTTAAATTATGAAAATATTAAATATTGTTCTTCATTATTAGGATTCTTGTGCTTTTATTATATATATTTATTCATCAATTCAAAAGTGTAATCCTTATTATTATTACTAACAAAGTTATTAAATCATGATATGAATCGTATATCGTTTTTGTTTCTGTATCGTATATCGATCGTATCGTATATCGTAAGATATGATAATCACTTGTGTAATAACTAAGTAAGCAAGCATATAACTATATTTTTTTTTACAATTATATGCTTAAATTAGTAACATTGAATGGTGTATTAAAAGAAATATAAAAAGTAGTATACTCTTACAGTCAGGCAACACAATGTATGTAAAGTTCAAACATAAAAATATGTGAAACAATATAAATCATTTGAATAATCATAACTCATAAGTTTATTAGATAATTAAGTAAAATGGTACCATAATCGAAAGGTGTAACCCATATGATATAGGTATAAGTTTTACAAGTAGCAACAATTTCTAATTAAGTTAACACATTATAAGGTTCACACATCATAAACTAAAATCTTTCAAAAATAACAAAATAAAATTACTAATCAGTCAATAGCCTCCTATCAATTCATCGACTATCATCATCGTCGATGAGGCTGTTTTCATCTTTCTCATATTCGCTTTTGTATATGCCATCCGCATTCGCCACGGGGCTCCGTCAGGTTACTTAATTAACGGCTGATCGGGGGCTGGACTAGCGCGGGTGCAAAACATATACAACATCTACTAGTATATATATAAATATATATAACATTCATCTCAGGCATGATATAAGCAACATCATAGAAACTCAGCAAGCAACACGGAATGGTGGATTACCTTGGAGCCTCGGGTTTTATTTGAGACGCAAATGAGACCCGACGTTCTCTGTCGTGTGGATAGCCCGTGCAATGAAAACCTGGACCCCTACGAGCGTGGCAAGTTACCCGCCAATCCCAGAAGCGAGGTAACCCCAATAAACAAAGTGAATGGGCCACCCAACACTTCACGGAATCCGGTAACTTGAGCACCCCCGTAAGGTCAACCTGTACCCCCTACGAATGCGTCGAAAAGCCCGCCAATTCTCGAATGAGGCCCCCTCCGTCTCAACTCCATGAGATGCGGGCCAGTTTCCCTCTAGAACCCGGCTATCCGAGCACTCTACCACGGGGTAATCCTAGTACAGAAAATGAAAATATATGTACAAAGGTGATATCGACCTCAACCCGGTCGTGCCCAAAACAAATAATATACAAACTGGCAGAGATGACAGTCCACATGTCGGACGCTCGCCCCGTAATATCAAATGTACAAATGGATTTGAATTGTACAACCTGTAAGTCGATGTACAACACCCCACGACTTGCGGGGAGGCAGAAATATGAAAAACGATCTTGTTCTTTGCTTAAACATCGACTAACCGCATGAAACGAAGCTAAACGATAACTAACAACTATCATAGAAGTTCTAAACTACTATGTGAAGTGATTATACCTAAAGAACCGTGTCCTTCGTCTTTACGAACTCCACCTCCTCCTCGGCCTTCTCCAAGTAGTAGACGATCCACCACGAGAGCTTTACTCCAAACTTTGCCTCTAAACTTGAGGCAACTAGGTTTCTTTAAGTGCTAATCAAAGTACCTAGATGATATAGAGTGAGGGTTATGGATTAAGTAGTCTAACTAATCCTTGTACTCAACACATGAGAGGGGAGGATTAGGGTTTGAAAAGAGGAAGCTTGAGGAGAGAGAAGGTGAGAATAATAATGAAATGAGAAAATGAGTTATCATAATATATATCAAGCATTATTGTTTTTCAAGAAAAGAAAAGAAAATGATTTACAACCATACTTGATAAATATCTAATGGTAATTCATCTCCATGAGTCATTAAGCATTTATGATGCATTAATGACATGGATGAATCATCCATATGACTCACTAATCTCATTTAATGTATATGCCACCTTAACCCCCTTAGTCACCATCTTCTAGAAGCTTCTCGCGCAATTACGAGAACGCCCCTCCTATCCGTGAAAACACGGAAAAACTTTAGACTGTATAAATCCAATAACCGGATACTAGTAACTGGCTTAAACCAAAGCCGACTAGTAAAAACTGTCCGAAAGTCGTACGTGCGTAAACACACGTATGCGTCCGAACCCTTGTCGTAAAACCATACGACCTCTATATCGTTTCGCCTGGAGTAGGGAAACTCTCTGTGTGGGACTCTAGAGACTCGACTACTACGCTGGCAGTGAGTTTAACCACAGACCGCAAGCGGCACTAGCTGTACGTAACGGTCCCCAGGTAGATGTCGATAAGAAGGCCGATGAGGAAACCCATCCGAACTCCTACCGAGTCTGATGTGACAATCTCCGTACAGTCCGGTCTGTTCGTCTAAGACTATCGCATATCGGGCCTAGGGGGGCGGCAAGCGTCAGTCCCCTAATAGCGGTATAAGTCGTGTCGGAGCGAAGCCCATTACACCCTGAGAAACTACTGGAACCTATTAGCAAATCTCGCTTGCCCTGGCTAAGGACTTTGCGTAATGGCTCTCTAACACAGCGCGATATCAACCCCCAATACCGGGAGAGACGAATCCTGTCTAACCGCCACTGCCTCCAAGTGCTCGGGACTGCACCCAACTGCTACCTGTTTGCACGACTCCTTTGAGCCGTGGTAGGGTAGCAATCTAAGAACAGTGGGACACACTCGAGGCGAAGTAGCAGTGTCAAGTCTGCGGACTATGCTGTACTCATGTCACCTGGGAACTGTTCACTGACGACTGGTATAAAACCAACCAACAGTTCCCTGTGAGTCCTGTCCGGTGTATCCGTAACCTAACGAGCACCTGCATACTATCTCCAGTACGACGTACTGATGGCTGTGGGACAGACCATCTCCCTAACTGGGATGAGAAGCGTACACACTAGTCTACTCCGGAGTATCGATACCCTGTCTCGATAATCCAACGACTAGGGACCTGAATAATGATGTGCTTGTAGACTTACCCAGCCCCCACTAGTGTGACTGCCATCACAACGCTGGTAGTCAAGCAAGATCCCAAGAGCTCTATCAATACGTATACTCACATATTAAGATAGAAAAACCAAGTAGCATACTACCATGTTTAGCAAGACTGTTATATACATGTGAATATCCCAAGCTTCTATTAAGTAATATACAAACTAGTATGATACAATAATGGCCCCCAGGGCATATACACTAACAATCTCCCACTTGCACTAGGGCCATGTACTGGCATATCGAAGACCGATGATCTCTAGTAGCCTCTCGAATTGAATCTGAGGTAGGGCCTTTGTGAATGGATCAGCAATGTTCTCTTCAGTAGCAACTCTCCGAACCTCGATCTCCTGACGATCAATGATCTCCCTGATCAGGTGATACCGCCTTAAGATGTGTCTGGACTTCTGATGGGACCTTGGTTCCTTCGCTAAAGCTATAGCTCCGTTGTTGTCGCAATACAGAGGTATTGGATCAACAATGGTAGGAACCACCTGAAGTTCTGTTAGGAACTTCTTCATCCAGACTGCTTCTTTTGTGGCATCGCAAGCAGCTATATACTCCGCTTCCATAGTCGAGTCAGCAACGGTGTCCTGCTTGGAACTCTTCCAGCACACCACCCCTCCATTGAGGGTAAAGACATAACCCGACATGGACTTGGAATCGTCCTTATTACTCTGGAAGCCGGAATCAGCAAAGGCCTCCAACCTGAGGTCTTTTCCGCCGTAAACCAAGAACATCTCCTTAGTCCTTCTTAGGTACTTGAGAATGTTCTTTACTGCTATCCAGTGCTTCTCCCCTGGGTCTGACTGATACCGGCTTACCACGCTCAGTGCGTAAGCTACATCTGGTCTGGTGCACAACATCGCATACATTATAGAGCCTACCGCAGAAGCGTGGGGTATAATAGACATGCGTTCCCTTTCCAAATCAGTCTTGGGAGACATCTCTTTGGAGAGGGTGATTCCGTGACAAGCCGGTAGATTACCGCGCTTAGAATCTTCCATACTGAATCTTTTCAGTACAGTGTCGATATACCTGGACTGTGAAAGTCCCAACATCCTCTTGGATCTATCACGATAGATCCGGATCCCCAGAATGTAAGAGGCATTACCTAGGTCTTTCATGGAGAACCTGTGTGACAAGAATCCTTTGACAGATTGTAGCATAGGAATGTCATTTCCTATCAATCGAATGTCATCCACGTACAAGACGAGGAATACGACACTTCTGGCTACAACTTTACTATATATGCATGGTTCATCTGGATTTTTGATAAAGTCATATTCTTTGACCGTTTCATCAAAACGGATGTTCCAACTCCGCGATGCTTGCTTTAATCCATAAATGGATTTAAGCAACTTGCATACTTTCCCGCTGCTCCCACTCTGATTGAAACCCTCTGGCTGATCCATATAGACGCACTCTTCTAAATTTCCATTCAGAAAAGCCATCTTTACGTCCATCTGCCAGATTTCATAATCATGGAAGGCAGCAATAGCAAGAAGGACCCGAATGGATTTGAGCATAGCCACTGGAGAAAAAGTTTCGTCATAGTCCAAACCAGGTCTTTGACGAAAACCCTTTGCAACAAGTCTAGCCTTATAGGTTTCCACCTGTCCATCTACACCAATCTTTTTCTTGAAGATCCATTTGCATCCTATGGGTTTTACCCCATCTGGAGCAAAGTCCAAAGTCCATACTTTGTTGGCGTACATGGACTCCATTTCGGTCCGCATTGCATCTAGCCATCGTACCGAGTCGCCGCTCTGGATGGCCTGCTGGAAGCCAGTAGGTTCATCATCATCTATGATGCAATCCTCTCTATCCCCATCTATGAGAAAACCGTAGTATCTCGCAGGCGGATGAGACGACCTACTACTCCTGCGGAGGGATGCGGTAATGTCCTGTTCTTCTTGAACCACTTGTTCTACCAAACTTTCAGTATTAGTTTGTGGTTCTGGAATTTCTTCCAGTTCTATTTCGCTCCCACTTATTTCCTTTTCTAAAAACTGCTGTTCCAGAAAATGGGCATTACGAGAAACAAAAACCTTTTGTTCCTCTGCGTAATAGAAATAATATCCCTTGGAGTTCTTTGGATATCCCACAAACTTACATTTTACTGATCGTGCCTCGAGCTTGTCCACATGCTGTTTTTTAACAAAAGCTGGACATCCCCAAATCTTCATATGTTGAAGATGGGGTTTCTTCCCACTCCACATCTGATATGGGGTGGTAGGCACAGTCTTGGTAGGAGCCCTGTTCAGAAGATATGCCGCTGAATCTAGCGCATAACCCCAAAAAGATTGCGGTAACTCAGCATTACTCATCATGGATCGTACCATATCTAATAGGGTTCGATTCCGTCTCTTCGATACACCGTTATGCTGTGGAGTGTATGGAGGAGTAAGCTGAGAGAGAATTCCTTTCTCTTTTAGGTAACCTAGAAACTTGGCACTCAAGTATTCACCACCTCGATCAGATCTTAGTGTCTTGATACTTTTGCCGGTTTGGTTTTCTACTTCATTCTTATACTCTTGGAATTTCTCAAAAGCCTCGGATTTATGTTTCATCAGATAAATGAATCCGTATCTTGAGTAATCATCCGTGAAAGTAATGAAATAGGAAAAACCACCTCTTGCATGTGTAGACATTGGACCACATACATCGCTGTGTATGAGTCCTAAGAGCTCGCTCGCTCTTACTCCATGTCCAGTAAATGGAGTCTTTGTCATCTTTACTTTGAGACAAGATTGACAAGTGTCATAAGTTTGATATTCGAACGAGTCCAAATATTCTTCTCTATGCAACTTAGTCAACCTTCTCTCATTGATGTGACCCAGTCTACAATGCCATAAGAAACCTTTATTTAAATCTGAAGACTTTCTTTTTAGTGTGTTCTGGACATTGAAAATTTGGAGTTGGTTTAACACATATATACCGTTTTCCAGTGTACCGGACCCAATCAAACTATGATTAAGGTGGATGTTAACAACACCACTTCCAAACGTGAAATCATAACCTTTATTTGATAACAAGGAAACAGATATGATATTACACATTAAGCTGGGTACACAAAAACAGTTATGTAAAACCAAAATGTGTCCACTCGTTAATCCCAGGTGATAATCCCCTACGGACACAGCTCCCACGCTAGCTCCATTAGCAACCATCAGGGTCATATCACCTTCCTTCAGTACTCTACGGTTTCTCAGTGCCTGCAATGAATTGCAAATATGAGATCCTGATCCGGTATCCAATACCCAGGAAGTAGAGTTGATTGACAGACAATTCTCATTTACAAACACACCTGAAGTCGAAGCCACAGCTTGCTTCGGTTCCTGGTTCTTGGCGTTCCACGCCTTGCAATCCTTCTTCCAGTGCCCTTTCCTGTGACAATGGAAGCACTCATCCTGGCCCACTACCGGTACCGCAAACTTTTTCTTTCCCTTCCTTCCCACCTTACTTACACCTCCTCTAGGTCTGGGGACGGCCTTCTTTTTCCTTCCTTTGGCCCTAGCCTTGGACCCGAAAGAAGAAGCACCGCCAACAAACATAGCGGGCGTTTCCCTTGCCTTCTGCAAGGTGCCCTCTGCACTCCTTAACATGTTCAGGAGTTCCGGAAGTTCAACTTCTTTTTTTTGAATGTTGAAGTTCAGGATAAACTGGGCGTAGGTGGGAGGAAGGGACTGGAGAATAAGGTCTGTATAGAGCTCATTATCCAAAGTCGTCCCAAGGTCTGCGAGCTCTTCTATATAGCCGATCATCTTTAGGACATGTTCTCCTACCGATGACCCGACAGCCAACCTCGCTCGAAACAAGTTCGTAGAGGTCTCGTATCTTGCTATACGAGATTGCTCTCCATAAAGTTCCTTTGTATGGAGAAATATGGCATCTAGTTTCATATCCTCGTGCCTCCTCTGATGTTCATTGTTCATCGAGGCAAGCACGATGCACTTGGCTTTCGCGCAATCGAAATCCTAAGTTTTGCGGATTTCCTTATCTGCATTACTGGATTTGGGACCAGGGACAGCAGGTGCCGTAGCGGTGAGGACGTACCCCAATTTGTCATAGGTCAAAGCCATTTTGACATTCCACAGCCAATCTTTATAGTTTGGCCCTGTCTGTATATTTTTCTCTAAAAGTAACTTAAGTCCAGTCATTTTCAGGGTCGCTGCAATCAGGAGAGAGAGAAGAAAACTCTTTAGCATGATGCTCTTGCAAGTTTAGAGTGGTTTTTAGTTTATCTAAACTGGATGGCTCCCACTGTTTCTCGAATCCTTCCTCAAACCATAAAAGAAGAATTAGCCAGGACTATTCTCACTGTATAATACTTGCTTAACCGTTCAGCCAGGCTGGTGTCGGTACTTCGAGGGAGGTTTTCCAACGCTTTCGCAAAGTTCCTTAATTAATAACCTCTTTTCTCTGGGAGTGTAACCCCGCTGACACCTTTCTTGACACCTACTTGGTTTATAGCATTGATCGTTAAGTGACGAATATCCTGATGAGTAGCATATACTCACAGTAGGATCGGGATCCAAATATCATCGTATGATAATGTTGAAGGAATACTACCAACATTCATCAAACTCCAAATGGTATGCATCTCTTTGCAAATTTCAGTTTCTTTAGAAATTCCCGATATAAGTTTTTGCCCCATGCTCTTATGACCTTGGCTTTGGTCAAAATGTCATAAGTCACATGTCAAGTTCTACCCGTCATTATCTTGTCAATTTGAACCCATCCGTATATACCCCTGACTTTGGTCAAATGATAATACGACTGTCCCAAACCAACTCATCTATCTTATGCAACAAATGAAAACCCAGCAGCTACCAAACACTATGCCTTGACTTTGGCCAAAATGCATAGCTTGAATACTACTGAATACCCAAATGAAATGACTGAGGTCTACGAATGGTTTTGGCGAAACCGTGAACGTAGTGAACTTGATATAACCGAAGGAACCTGATAGCTTTTAAAAGGAGTGGTTAAAGCTCCGCATTAAAAAAATATCTGTTTTAAAATTAACCGAGTGGTTTCTTTTAAATTGTTCCAACGATTAAACTTTTGGTTTATTTTCTTTGCATTATAAATAATGCGTCCCATCATTAACCTATCATTGCAGAAAACAACGAAAATACAACGTCCTCTTATGCCATCCGCATTCGCCACGGGGTCCCGTCATCACCCGTTAGGTTACTTAACTAACGGCAGAGCGGGGGCTGGGATAGTGCGGGTGTAAAACATAAGTGACGTCTAAATAGCTATCATATATAGATATTGCACATTCGTCAGACGCAATAATAGGCATTCCAGATCTCATATGAACTTTATTGGATTTGCAAGCAATCCGTGTTTGTTTAGAGAGCCTGCAACAAAAGACGGATTACACAGTTGTGATGAATAGCCATTACCCCATCCTAGACCCCTACGGGTACGGCAAACTACCCGTCAAATATCCGAAGTGAAGCGGTCTCCCTCAACAAAGTGAGTAGGCCACTAAACACTTCAAAGTACCCGGTAGTTTGTGTACCCCACCTTGGGTCTATCCTAGGAGCAAAAACAGTAAAAATGAAATAATACAACGGTGGCTACAACCGCAACCTGGATGTGCCCCGCAAAATAATACTACAACATATTACAGTTACATCGAATGAATTAAAATAATAACCCATCACAAAACCCCGGCTAATCATCACAACAGTCCAATACAGTTCACATCCACAAACAGTAAAAACCATTACAGAAATGTACAACCCCCTGCCAACCGACATACTAGCAGTTAGGGGAGGTTTACGAACACATTATACAAACACAGATATAATCAAATTAGCAAACATCGTAAAATTTCGATCGAACAAACGCTTTTAGATTCTACTCCAATACTTCTCTGTGAACCTGAGATCTTAGCAGAAAATAAAACATCCCAGAAACATCACTGTTAACACCTAGGAGTTACTGAATAAATTTGGGCCGACTCGGCCCCAACTCGGCCGCGGATCCGCCGCGGATCGCATGGATCCGCCGCGGTTCCGCGGTTAGATGGCCGAGTTAGGGGTCCAAATTTCTTCAGTAGCCCTAGTTTTTCCTGCTTGTTATTCTGAAGCACCATGAAAATTTTTTAGAGCCAGTTTGAAATTCGACAGCAAGTGTGATAATCGACGATGTTTCCGGTTCCTTTTTGCGTTCGAAATTCTTACGACTTTGCTAATGAGTTAATTATTGTTTAGCGAGGCTCTGATACCACTGTAAGTCGATGTACAACACCCCACGACTTGCGGGGAGGCGGAAATATGAAAAACGTTCTTGTTCTTTGCTTAAACATCGACTAACCGCATGAAACGAAGCTAAACGATAACTAACAACTATCATAGAAATTCTAAACTATTATGTGAAGTGATTATACCTAAAGAACCGTGTCCTTCGTCTTTACGAACTCCACCTCCTCCTCGGCCTTCTCCAAGTAGTAGACGATCCACCACGAGAGCTTTACTCCAAGCTTTGCCTCTAAACTTGAGGCAACTAGGTTTCTTTAAGTGCTAATCAAAGTACCCAGATGATATAGAGTGAGGGTTATGGATTAAGTAGTCTAACTAATCCTTGTACTCAACACATGAGAAGGGAGGATTAGGGTTTGAAGAGAGGAAGCTTGAGGAGAGAGAAGGTGAGAATAATAATGAAATGAGAAAATGAGTTATCATAATATATATCAAGCATTATTGTTTTTCAAGAAAAGAAAAGAAAATGATTTACAACCATGCTTGATAAATATCTAATGGTGATTCATCTCCATGAGTCATTAAGCATTTATGATACATTAATGACATGGATGAATCATCCATATGACTCACTAATCTCATTTAATGTATATGCCACCTTAACCCCCTTAGTCACCATCTTCTAGAAGCTTCTCGCGCAATTACGAGAACGCCCCTCCTATCCGTGAAAACACGGAAAAACTTTAGACTGTATAAATCTAATAACCGGATACTAGTAACTGGCTTAAACTAAAGCCGACTAGTAAAAACTGTCCGAAAGTCGTACGTGCGTAAACACACGTATGCGTCCGAACCCTTGTCGTAAAACCATACGACCTCTATATCATTTCGCCTGGAGTAGGGAAACTCTCTGTGTGGGACTCTAGAGACTCGACTACTACGCTGGCAGTGGGGTTTAACCACAGACCGCAAGCGGCACTAGCTGTACGTAACGGTCCCCAGGTAGATGTCGATAAGAAGGCCGATGAGGAAACCCATCCGAACTCCTACTGAGTCTGATGTGACAATCTCCGTACAGTCCGGTCTGTTCGTCTAAGACTATCGCATATCGGTCCTAGGGGGGCGGCAAGCGTCAGTCCCCTAATAGCGGTATAAGTCGTGTCGTTGCGAAGCCTATTACACCCTGAGAAACTACTGGAACCTACCAGCAAATCTCGCTTGCCCTGGCCAGGGACTTTGCATAATGGCTCTCTGACACAGCGCGATATCAACCCCCAATACCGGGAGAGGCGAATCCTGTCTAACCGCCACTGCCTCCAAGTGCTCGGGACTGCACCCAACTACTACCTGTTTGCACGACTCCTTTGAGCCGTGGTAGGGTAGCAATCTAAGAACAGTGGGACACACTCGAGGCGAAGTAGCAGTGTCAAGTCTGCGGACTATGCTGTACTCATGTCACCTGAGAACTGTTCACTGACGACTGGTATAAAACCAACCAACAGTTCCCTGTGAGTCCTGTCCGGTGTACCCGTAACCTAACGAGCACCTGCATACTATCTCCTGTACGACGTACTGATGGCTGTGGGACAGACCATCTCCCCAACTGGGATGAGAAGCGTACACACTAGTCTACTCCGGAGTATCGATGCCCTGTCTTGATAATCCAACGACTAGGGACCTGAATAAGGATGTGCTTGTAGACTTACCCAGCCCCCACTAGTGTGACTGCCATCACAACGCTGGTAGTCAAGCAAGATCCTAAGAGCTCTATCAATACGTATACTCACATATTAAGATAGAAAAACCAAGTAGCATACTACCATGTTTAGCAAGACTGTTATATACATGTGAATATCCCAAGCTTCCATTAAGTAATATACAAACTAGTATGATACAATAATGGCCCCTAGGGCATATACACTAACACAACCATCATTGCACTACTGGCTATCCACCACGACAATCCAACCACGATCTCAGCATAGCACAGAACATCAACGTGAATGTCATGTTCGCAAACCCGTCTAAAAGAACATAAAACAGTTAGACGGGTTATACCGCTCTAATGATATTTACGGTCGCAGATAGTAATGCATGCACTGATAAACACACACTTAAAACTTTGATCGACTAAACTTTCACTAATTGGCCCCTAAATGTAAATCCAGCACTCAAACTAATCTGGGCCAAAACCATATATCACAAAAATCATATTTCCATGAACTAGAACCCCGCAAAAAATTTGAGGCACTGTAGCCCAAAAAGCGCGGTGGTTCAGCGGCAAAATTTGTCATTTTGTTTCGGTTCCGCGGCCGAATTTTGGAGTTAGGTGCCCAAATTATTTCTTAGCTCTAGTTTTGCCTGCACATAATTTTAATACCCTCTGGAAAAAAATTTGAACAGATTTTAAAATCGACAGCAAACACTATAAAATGGAAATACGATTCGGAAAAATTGGTCGATCGAGATTTTAACTTTGTGGAAACTAGCTAGTAAGGTTTATGGGGTGGCTCTGATACCATGTTGGGTTATGCCAGCGCCCTGGCCATCTACCGTGACCGTTTGTGGAACAAAATTTTTATAAACTGGCGCTAGAACAACCCTATAACCCGGATCTACCATAAACCTAAAGCTAGCAAACTAAAGAGGAGTTTAAAATGGTTATACCGAATGATCCGAGTCCTTCGGTCTTCTATCATCTTCATAAGCTCCTTGAGGCGTCTTGGATCGGGTTTGGCCTCTGGTCTCTCTCTCTATTGAAGATGATCCATTTGAGCATATGTAGTTCGAGCTCCAACCTCATAGCCGAGGTAACTAGGGTACCTCGTTCGCTAAACTAGATAGCCTAGAGAATGTAGAATCTAATGATGGATTAATTTGTCTCCAAACACCCAAGGTTTCTCAACACATGAGACTTGAAGGGTGGAGCTAGAAGAAGAAGCTTGAGGATGAGAGTGTGAAGCAACCATGAAAATGGTTAAGCGTTGTGTACAATAGAAAATCATCAAGCTCACAAAAAATCTCACAACCCAAATAAATATCAAGCATGCCACAATAGTGAACCATGAATCACCCCATGAGTCACCACAAAGCCATGCTTCAATAAATGCAAAAAATAACACCTCATCCTCCACCTCATTAACCATTTATCCTAAATGGTTAAAAATTAAATGAGGTGTCTTCTTCTAGAAGCACCTTGTAATAAATTGCAAGAATATCCCTCGTCCATATATACATACCCGTATCCGTATTCTGAAAAATATGAATACAAAGAGACGAAAATAATCCAATAATATAATACTAGGATCCGGCTTAAACCAAAGCCCACTAGTATTATCCGTCCGAATTGATATGTGCAAAAGTGCACGTATATGATCAAACCGTGCCGTAAAACCATACGGCTTCTACACTGTTTCGCCCGAAGCAGGAAAACCCTCTGTGTGGGACTCTAAAGATTCGTCAATACGCTGGCAGTGGGTTTAACCACAAGCACGTTAGCGACACTAGCTATACGTAACGGCTACCCAGGTATTGAGAGAAAGGGAGTCCGACGAGCAAACTCATCTGAACCCCTACCGAGCCTGTTAATGACTATCTCCGTACAGTCCGGTCCGTTCATCTAAGAGTATCGCATATCGAGTCTAGGGGGTGGATAAAGTCAGACCCCTAATAACGCGACATTTCGTGTCGGTATGAAGCCCATCACCAACTGAGAAACTACTGATCCAAATCAGTAATTCTCGTCCACCTTGGCTAACGATTTCTGGTGATGGCCATCCGTGCACTACGCGACATCAACCCCCAATACCGGGAGAGACGAATCCCCGACTATCCGCTCACTGCCTCCATGTGGCTTGGGACTGTACCCAACTAAAACCTGTTTGAACGACTCCTTTGAGCCGTGGTAGGATAATAATCAAAGCACAGTGGTAACTCACACGAGACAAATGACGATCTCAGGTCGACAGGCTAACCTGTACACATGTCACCTGGGAACTGCTATCTGACAATAGGTATAATACCAACTAGCATGTTCTCGGCGAGTCCGTCCAGTGTACTCATAACCCAATGAGTACTTGTATACCTCCTCTCATCGGGGTCTCGATAAGTATACACTAGTCTACTCTGGAGTATCAATGCCCAGTCTCGATACTCCCTTGACTAGGGACATTTAAGGATGTGCTTATAGACCACCCAGCTCCCACGTATATGATCACCATCATAATGCTGGTACTCAAGCTAAAATCCTATGGGCTTTATCAACATGTAATAGTGATCTGTAATACCACATAATGTATGCAAATGATGATAAAGGCAAATCAGATAGCATACTATCATTTTGATTAATACTATTCTATCTGTATAGGTCCTCCCTCAATCATCATAATTATCTGCCAGCGATTACAATAATTACCTTGAGGGCACTATAGCCAACAAATGGATAGTCAAAACCAAATATTTGCCGTTAGGCAAAACTCAGGTGATTTCCTCAAATATCACTAATTACAAAGAATTCTGATATTGAGGATCTAGTCACCCAATTCCCAATATTCTACTTCCACTCAGTGTCTATAACGCCATACAGATGTGAGAATCAAGTCTGGTAAATACATACCCTGAAGTCAAAATCTAATTGGGAAAGCAATTTTCAATTAACACCGTACAGTCAAACTGAAACATGAAAATATTTCGACGGGGTGGCCGGGTATTTCTAGTAATATCTCTTCCAATACCAGACTCATGAAATTTGTTACAATTTCCTTTGACCTTATTCCAACCCCTTTATATGTCTTTACTTCTTACCTTCTATACACAGTACTTACGCTAATTGGTTTTCTTCTTTCCCTACCTTTTGATACCTGTCTAAGCTTTGGAAGAAGATTATCTAATAAGCACAATAGGTGTACTCTCCTAATATTAGGAGCCCTCGCAACCCGAGAGAAGGTAAATAGAAAAGACAACCGAATAATCTTATTCAATTTCTTCAGAACAAGAATCCATTCTCGAACTGAAATAAATTTCTACGATTTCTTATGTAACTATACATGATGGTTATATTCATTCTATGTGGATCTTCGTAGTGATACAAAATGTTCCGGAGAAAGCAAAGGGTAAAGAAGGAGTGGCATGGATATATATGACTTTATCGTGAATCATGACAAAATAAAGCCAGGTTTGTAAAATGGGTTCGGTCAACTTGGTTTATGAGTTTTAGTTTAAGGCGGGATATGGTCGCTGCCAAAGAGAGAGAGAAAAGAAACACTCAGCGTGCACTCTAGCCTAGATTAGATTGGTTAATAACTTTATCTAATCAGGAGGGCTCCCACTGTTTTCTCGGATTCTCCTTCAAACTCTAAAAGGAGAACTAGTCGGTATCATTTACACCTTACAAGTTAGCTAACCGTTCAGCCAAGCAGTGTTGGTACTTCGAACGAGGCTTCCCGTGCTTTCATACAGACTGAATAAAATAACCCCATTTCCGTAGAGGCATAACCTCGTTAACACTTTCTAGATAGTTAATAGGTTAGCTAATTGTGAAATAGAAATCTCCCGAAGAGTAATATATACTTAGAGTGAGAATCGGGACCCAACGATCATCGTGTAAGAACTTGATGGAAGCCACTCAAGTCACCACACTCTAGAAGGCATGCGCATGCCTGACAAGTTTCCTGTATATTTGAAACTCCCGATGTGGTTTTTACTGTTGGATATGTATGCCCTAGAGGCCGTTATTGTATATGTATACATGTGGATGCTGGGGATATGTATATACAGGACGATCTTGCTCAGTTATATAGTATATTATTTCAGTTGTCTTTATCAGGATATGTGTATTTGTTTTTATTGATGTTTTATCCAGCTTGCACATATTGATAAAGACTTGATATAGTAGTGTACTATTATGGTTTGACTTTATCTTAACATGGCATATGTTATACACGTTATTACATATTGCGGTTACATGTTGATAAAGCCCGTAGGATCTTACTTGACTACCTGCGTTGTGATGGCGATCATACTTGTTGGAGCTGGGTGATCTATAAGCACATCCTTAAATGTCCCAAGTCGCAGGAGTATCGAGATCGGGCATCGATACTCCAAAGTAGACTTGCGTGTACATTTTTAGATCCCGACGAGGGGCGGTGGATGGTCCTACAACCATTGGTGTGATCACCTAAGATTTTATACGGGTGCTCACTGGGGGTGAGTACACTAGACGGACTCGCTGAGAACCTCTAGATGGTATTATACCTATCGTGAGATAGCGATAGCGGTTCTCTTATGACATGTGTACAAGTTAATCTTTGGACCTGAGATCGTCATTTGTCTCGTGTGAGTTCCTACTGTGCTTTGATCACTACCCAACCACGGCTCTACTGAGTTGTGCAAACAGGTTTTGGTTGGGTACAGTCCCGAGCCACATGGAGGCAGTAAGTGATTGTCAGGGATTTGTCTCTCCAGGTATTGAGAGTTGATATCGCACCGTGTTCGATTGGTCAGGACCATAAGATCTTGGCCAAGGCAGTTGGGATTTACTGATAGGTTGATCAGTAGTTTCCTGGATTGGTCCTGAGTCGAATCAGCACGAATTATCGGGTTATTGGGGTCTGACGCTTACCACCCCTTAGATCCGGTATGTGATACTCTTAGACGAAGAGACCGGACTGTACGAAGATTGTCACGGATAGGCTCAGTAGGGATCTGGATGAGTTTGCTCGTCGGCTTTCCTTTTCGACCAGTACCTCTGACGTGCTTGTGGTTATGGATTTATCCAGTAACGCACTGCCGACATACTGTTGAGTCTTTAGAGTCCCATACATAGGGTTTCTCTGCTTCGGGCGAAACGATGTAGAGGCCGTATGGTTTTCCGGCAGGGTTTGATCACATACATATACTTGTGCACGTATGATGTTCGGGCAGATAGTACTAGTGGGCTGTGGTTTAAGCCGGATCCTAGTATTATATTGTTGGATTATTTTCGTCTCTTTTGTATTTGTATTTTTCGGAATACGGATACGAGTATGATATACGATGAGGGGTATTCTTGTAATTTGTTAAAAGAGTGTTTCTAGAAGAAGACACCTCATTATTTGTTTTAACCATTTAGTTAAATGGTCAATGAGGTGGAAGGTGAGGTGTTATCATTCATTGAATGAAGCATGGCTACTTGGTGACTCATTTAGTGAGTCATGGATTACTATTGAGGCAAGGTGGCATTCAGATATTTTGTGGAAAATATCTAGATATTTTGTGGTGAAGATAATTTTTATTATTATTTTGGGATGCTTGCTTTATTAGTCACAAGACTTAGCCATTCTTCATTCTATTCTTATGTTACTCACTACAACACTCTCATCTCCTCCAAGCTTTCTTTTTCTACCTCAAAACTTAAATGTCTCTTGTGTTGAGAAACCTAGAATATCTTGAGACTAATTAATCCATCATCACTCTCTACATCTTTTAGGTTATTTAGATTAGCATACTAAGTAACCTTGTTATCTTAGTTTAAAAGTAGGAGCTCAAAGTAGACACTCTCTGGTGGATCATCTTTGACGTGAGGAAGCCGTCAATCAAGCTCGATCATGGAGGCCACTAGGAGCATGCTAAAGGGGAGGAGTGAAGATCCGAAGGACTTGAGCCTCTTGGTATAAACTCTTTTCATAGTAGATATCTTCTTTAGTTGCTAGTTAGGTTTATGGTAGATCCGGTTTAGGGTTATTCTAGCGCCAAGTTTACATCGTCAGAAAATTTTTTGTTCCGCAATCGGCCTCGACTGATGGCCAGGGCGTTAGCATAACCTTTCATGGTATCAGAGCCAGCCCATAAACCCTATACTAGCAGATTTAAACGTTGTTAAAGCAGCGAAACCGAAATAACTCCGAAACATCGAAACCCAAACTTCAAGTTTCTGTCGAATTTTTAAAGTCTTCAATTTTTTTTAAACAATTGCAGAAGACTACTTATGTGACAACTAGAACACCAGAGAAAAACGAGGCAATAACTTTCAAATATGGCCGGCGAGAATTAGGATTTGGCCGGCCTGGCCGGTTCATTAATGGTGAAACATTCTCGTTTTTGTTTGGTGCTCTGTATCACTTGGATTTAGGGTTTCAGGATATGTTTGTTTTTGCCCAAGTTGGATACTTTGTTATCTTTGGGTTTGGGGCTATACGGAGTATTTCGAACTCGTTATTTTTAACAATGTTTAATAGTTTTTAGTGCATACACTTTTATCTGCGACCGTGAGCGGTATAGCTCGTCTAACTGCTATATGTTCTTTTATACGGGTTTTGCGAACATGATATTCACGTTGATGTTCTGTATCTGTGCTATGGTTGTGGTTGGATAGTAGTGGTGGATAGCTTGTGGTGCAATATTAGTGGTACAGTTGAGATTCATTTGTACATTTGTTATTGCTAGACGAGCGTCCGACATGTGGACTGTCGTTACTGCCTGTTGTATATTATTTGATTGGGGCACAACCAGGTTGAGGTCGATGTCACCATTGTACATATTATTTGTTTTATTTTCTGTACTAGGGTTACCCCGCGGTGGAGTGCACGAATAGCCGGGTTCTAGAAAGCAATAAGCCCGCATCTCATGCCGTTGAGACGGAGGGGGCTTCACTCTAGAATTGGCAGGCTATTCGCCGCACTCGTAGGGGGTATAGGATGGCCCACGGAGGGGCGCTCAAGTTACCAGATCCGGTGGAGTGCTGGGTGGCCCATTCACTTTGTTGATCGGGGTTGCCTCACTTTTGGGATTGGCGGGTAACTTGCCGCGCTCGTAGGGGTCCAAGTTTCATTGCACAGGCTATCCAGACGATCGGAACGTCGGGTTTTATTTGCGGCTCAAATGAAACCCGAGGCTCCAAGATTATCCACCATTCTGTGTTGCTTGCTGAGATTTTATGATGTTGATTATATCATACCTGAGACGAATGTTATATATATTGATATATATACTAGTAGATATTGTATATGTTTTGCACCCGCGCTAGTCTAGCCCCCGCTCTGCCGTTAGTTAAGTAACCTAACGGGTGATGACGTGGCCCCGTGTCGAATGCGGATGGTATATACGTACATTGTATTTTCGTTCTTTTCTAGTGTGATAGGATTAATTGATGGGACCGCATTCATTTTGATTAATGCAAGAAAAGAAACCTAAAAGATGTTGTTGGAACAAATTTCGAAAAACTATAGTTATATTCTTTCGCTTTGCATAGTGGTATTCGGTCGTGAATATCCAACACCTCATTCCAAGAGGCAAGAGCCGAGATCCCTTCGCTGGGAGTGACCTCTTGAGCAAAAGTTTATATTGTAGATTACCCGGTTTTCTTTAAAACCGGAAGTTTTTAAAAGCGGAGCTTAAACCACTCCTTTTCAAAACTGCTCAGGTTCCTTCAACGATATCAAGTTCATTACGTTAAAAGGTTTTTCACCAAAATCCTAGCCGTAGCCCTCCGTCATTTTAGATGGGTACCACCTATTATTCATGCTATGTTTGTTGGCAAGCGTCAAGGCATAGTGAGCGGTAGCTGAGTGATATTTATCTGTTGCATGGATATACGATTAATCGAGACAGTCGTATAGCTTTGTTTGCAAGCATCAAGAGTTTGTGCGGGTGGGTTCGAGTTAATCCAGGATAATGATGGGTTGAACTTGACTAGTGGCCTATAATTTGTTGGCAAGCGTCAATGTTATAGGTCATTAGGGAAAAAACCACATCGGGAGTTTCAAATATACAGGAAACTTGCAGTTTTTAGCATACCTTCTGGAGTGTGGTGAGTGGATTCCATCTAGGTTATCACACAATAATAGTTGGATCCCGATCCCACTGATGAGTAGGATTACTCTTGGGAGATTATTTCACTTAACAATCAATACTATAAATCAAGTAGGTGTCTAGAATGTTAGTTGTATGTATGCCCTAGAGGCCAGTATTGTACAGATGATGTATATTATATTGGATGCTTGGACATATATAGAGAGGACTTTCTTGCTCGTCATGATAGTATGCTATCTGGTTGCTCTTTACTTTAACATGTATACTTGTCTCTTTATACTGTCTTATAGTTACGTGTTGGTAAAGCTCTTAGGATGTGTACTTGACTACCTGGACTATGATGCAGATCATACTAGTGGGGACATGGTAGTCCATAAGTACATCCTTCAAGGTCCCTAGTCGTGGGTGTATCGAGAAGGGGCATCGATATACCAGAGTAGACTAGCGTATACGCTTCTCGGCCCATGAGATGGGCGATGGATGATCCCATATCCATTGGTGTTTGACATCAGAGATGGTATACGGGTGCTCAGTGGAGACTGGGTACACTGGACGGACTCGCCGAGAACTCTCAGATGGTATTATACCTCACGTCAGATGGCAGTTCTCTGGTGACACTTGTGCAGGTTAGTCTGTAGACCCAAGATCGTCATAGAGTCTTGTGTGATTCCCACTGTGCTTTGATTTCCACCTTACCACGTCCATGAGGGCGTGCAAAACGGTGGTTTTTGGGTACAGTCCCGAGTCACATGGAGGCAATGAGCGATAGGAGGGGTTTCGTCTCTCCCGGTATTGGGGGTTGATGTTGCGCAGTGCTCGATTGGCCGTGACAGGGAAGTCCCTGGCTAGAGCTGATTAGAGATTTACTGGTAAGTGTTACCAGTAGTTTCTCGACCCTTTATGAGCCTCATATCGGCACGACTTATCGGTTATTGGGGTCTGACGTTAACCACCCCTAGACTTGATATGCGACATATCAGACGAGGAGACCGTACTGTACGGGAAGTGTTACCGGCAGGCTTTCACAGGAGTTGGAGCGGGCTTGCTTGATGATCTTCTGATCGCTCAATATCCGGGTAGCCGTTACGTCCAGCTAGTACCGCTGACGGCTTGTGGGTGCGTGATGTGATCATCACCTACTGCCGGCGTATTGACGAGTCTTTAGAGTCCTACACAGAGGTTTTACTGGCTCAGGCAAAACGAAATAGGAGCACGTATGTGATATGTACGAGACCGAGAATAAATGCGTGTATGTGATACCGTATTCTATTCTCGCGAATTTTTGTATCGGTCGGTCATATATGATATGACCGGGTTATCGAATCAAGCGTTGATTCGATAAGTCGATACGATGGATGTTAGCCGGTTATATGAGATATGGCCGGATTATTAAGTCAAGTGTTGATTTAATAATTAAGTGTATAATTGTATATTAGATATACTAATTTACATTTGCTAACACTTATTCACTTTAGGGTTTTTCTCACACTTGCACACTTGAATATATATATATGATATATATATTAAAAGTGTTTTGTTATGTATCATGGTTGATGATACACTAAACATGGGTGTACAAGATACACACCATTCTATTTTTAAATGGTGGTTTACATTTATTTAAGATAATTACAAATTAGTGGAATTTCTTTCATAAGCATGAAGCTTGTAGAAGCTTGTGGTTGCTTTGAAAAAGTCCACTTGTTTTGTTTTACCTTAGATCTTTGTTTAAACCTAACCATTTACACTTAGCTACGGTAAAGTCTCTACAAGGGTTAGTATATGATACTCTCTCACCATGGTTAGCAAACTCACTAGATCATTATCCTTTCCTCTTTCTTTTGTTCAACTTCTTCATTGTGAAAAGGAGAAAGAAAACTAGGGTTTGATCCAAAGTGAGAAAGAGTGTGAGAAACAAAATTCTAAAGAGAACCCACTTTCTATTTCTCCATCCTCTACTAGACTAGTACTTTAGTTTAGGATGTTTACTTCACTATTTCTCTAGTTAGGGAAGTAGGAGCTTGAGTCGGAATTCCCTCGACGTAGATCATCTTCGGCCTCGGAGATTTCAAGCAAGGTCGCTTCCTTCGCGTCGTGAAGCCATGCAAGAGTCCGGGAGAACCTTGATCGCAGCGAAGGGTCTTCAACAAGGAGCAACTGAAGTGGAGGACCGATCTACAAAGGTTGTATATCGCGTTCCCTTTAGTGTAAAGTTGTTTACTTGGTCATTTGTTCGCCTAATCTCTAGTTTACGATCTTGCTTAGTGTTATTCGGCACATAAAAATTTAATTTTGGCATGGTCGATGCCTTCTAGAGCCTTGTTAGTGTTCCTAGTAACCCTACAGTGGTCTCAGAACCTAGCTAGAGCATTAGACGATGCGTTAACGAAGTTAAAACTCCGAACGAATCCGAATACGACAAAACGACCCCCTCTCTGGACAATTTTCAAAATCTGGGATTTTTGTGAATTAAAAATATCTAAAAAAATCAGCAGGGTTTTATAAGAATTATAGTGCAAAACGAGGACCTGAATCGGAAAGTTGACCGCGGTTCCGCGGCAAATCCCTGCTTGTGCCGCGGAACCGCGGCAGTATGGTGACCGTTGGATCTTCTTTTTGCACAGTAATTCTAGATTCTGTGATTGTTAATTTCTAGGTATTTTTAATTTGACTCAAGTGTTGAGTTTTCAGGGGTTCATTTTGTAATCGTCGATTCGATCGGAGAATTTAATTTTGTTTTGTTATTCCGGATAATCTAGAAAGTATTAAAATGTTCGAACGGATATCATTAACTCAATTTTTCCCGGCACGAAAAACATTCAAGTGTTGAATTTTTCTCGGGTTTAAATATTTCGGAAAAACGTGCAAGTGATGCGATGGACCCTCTAGAAGACAACAAACCTTAACTCGATTATGTGACCGTCTTGAACTGCCCTTTGAACCTTAGGGTTTGGGGCAGTACGGCGTGCCACATGTGAGGCGTTGGCTTGACCCTTCTACGGCTGGACCGTTGCTGCTGTGACGTATTCTGGAATTTTTGAACTCCGCTCAAGTGTTGAGCTATTTAGGA
The DNA here is from genome assembly GCA_030015575.1 of Agapanthus africanus. Lineage (NCBI taxonomy): Eukaryota > Viridiplantae > Streptophyta > Magnoliopsida > Asparagales > Amaryllidaceae > Agapanthus > Agapanthus africanus. The sequence continues at coordinate 544,085,661 of JASDDO010000014.1, read as the reverse complement.
AATCTCGGGTATTTGATTATTCGATCGGAAAGTTTAATACTGTCTATTTATCTGGAATGCGATACAATATGTGGAATTCATACAGTTAGGCATGAAATGCGAAATATGTGATATTTCGGATTTACGATGTCTAAAGAGATCGTGGATTCCAAATGTTGTAGTTTTACATTTTCTTTTCTGTGACCGTAAGTGTAATATGTGATATCGCCGGTTTCGTTGCTATATGTCAACGACAATTGGGATGCGCATATTTACTTACGTTGATGACATGTGATGTTATGTGTTGCTGGATATGTTATATTGGATCGTCGCATTTTGAATAGCCGGGTTTTTTTTATGTGAGATGAGAGTTTTTATTTTCATTCATGTAAATTTAAATGTATGTAATATTCTTTTATTGGGGCACTTCCGGGATGAGGTCGATGTCACCATTTGTATATTATTTACTTTTCTGCACTAGGATAGACCCAAGGAGGAGAGCACAAGTAACCGGATTCTGGAGTCCAGTAGGAGACCAACTCGAGGAGTCGAGTCCGGGTCTCCTAACTCTAGAATTGGTAGGGTTGCTTGCCGCTCTCGTAGGGGTCTAGGGGTGTGGGTTTGGCTATTCATCGCGACCGTGGAATCCGTGTTTTATAGAGGCTCAAAATAAAATACGGACGTCCTAGTATATCCAATGTTTCATATGTTTCTTCTGCTGCGAAATCTGTGATGTGATCATGTGATGTTCTGTGATAAATACTATATATAGTATATATGATATATTATATAGGCGTTACTTATGTTTTACACCCGTGCTAGCCCTGCCCTGCTCTGCCGTTAGTTACCTAACCTAACGGTGCACGAGGGGACATCGAGGCGAATGCGGATGGCATAAGTGTACGTCGTATTTATCTGTGATGTTTAGGTGACTTAAATGATGGGACTTCATTAATGTGATTAATGAAAGAAAAGAAACCTAAAAGATGTTGTAGAATCAAATTTTCAAATAAAAAGGGTAGCTACAGTTTTGCTTTGCATAGCGGTATATATGATATACCCTGCACCTTATTCGATGGGGAAAGAGCCGAGATCCCTTCACCGGGAGTGACCTCTTTAGCAAAACTGGCAGATGCTACAACACTCGGTTTGCTTTTGACCGCTTTTGGAGTTTTGCTTTGCACAGTGATGTATATGATATATCCTGCACCTTATTCCATAAGAAAAGAGCCGAGATCCCTTCACCGGGAGTGATCTCTTTAGCAAAACTAATAAAAGCCTCAAAATCACTCAATTTCAAAATTCACTCGATTCTACGACGATATCAAGTTCATTACGCAATAGGTTTTCAGAAAAACCTGTCGTAGCCCTCCGTCATTTCAGATAAGAACTATTTAGTATTCGTGCTGCGTTTGTTGGCCTCCGTCAAGGCGTAGTGTGCGGTAGCTGAATAGTGCTTATCTGCTTATGCATATGATGCCGATTGGATTAGGGTAGTCGTACGACCTTGTTGACCTCCGTCAAGGGTCGTGCGGGTGGGTTTGATTCAATCAAGAAATGACGGGTTGAACTTGACTTGCACCCTATGGTTTGTTGACCTCCGTCAATGTCATGGGATGCTTGGGGCAAAATATTATCGGGAATTTCAAGTGTTGAGATTTGCAATGAGATTGCATGCCTTCTATGAGATAGTTGGATCCCGATACCCACTGCGAGTAATTGTTACTCCCGGGAGAGTTTTACACAGGACAATTAGCCGATCAAGTAGGTGTCTAGAAAGGTGTCAACGGGGTTACGCCTCTGGGAAAACGAGGTTTACTTTAATTAGGTCCGTGCGAAAGAACGGGGAACCTCCCTCAAAGTACCGACACTGGCCTGGCTGAAAGATTGGCGAAGTTGTAGGGTGTAATTAATCCCGGCTAGTCTTTCCTTTTAGGGTTTGAAGGAAGATTTGATAAAAAACAGTGGGAGCCATCCTAATTAGATAAGATAATAACCAATCTGATCTTGCAAGAGCATACGCTAAAGTGTTTTTTCTTCTCTCTCTCTCCAGGTAGCGACCATATCATGCCTTAATAAAGATAATAATATGGATGTATTGACCGAACCCGCATGTTATACAGTGCTGGGGAACGTTGGTTCCGATCTTTCTTATAAGAGTTATAAGACTGAACAGGATATAGGGGAATACCGGGATTCTCATTCCACCCGAATGAAGAAAGTACATGTTGATGCATTTTCTTCGGGTGTGTTCGTTACAGAGAACTGTTTCTCCATTTGCTCTACGTCCTGGGTATTAGATACCGGGTCAGAATCCCATATATGTAATCAGTTACATGGGCTTAGGAAAGGTAGAGAACTTGGAGAAGGTGATAAAGACATAAAGGTTGGAAATGGTGCAATTGTTGCAGCTAAAACTGTCGGGGAATATCACCTTGTATTGTCATCTGGTAATACATTGGTTCTGAACGAATGTTATTACATGCCGAACCTGATATGCAACATTATATCGGTTTCTTTACTAAGTAAAGAGGGATATAATTTTGTATTACAGGATAATGTTATGAACATTTTCCTTAACCAAAAGTTGGTTGCATCAGGCACGTTGTGCAATGGCATTTATGTTCTAAATCAATCAACAGTTCTGAGCATAACAAACACACACAAGAGGAAGAGTTCAGAAATGAACGAATCCATCTTGTGGCATTGTAGACTGGGTCACATCAATACGACACGACTAGCTAAGTTGCATAAGGATGGATATTTCAATCCGTTTGAATTTTCATCTTATGACACTTGCCAGTCATGTCTCAAAGGTAAGATGACCAAAACTTCGTTTACGGGACACAGAGAGAGTTACTGAACTCTTGGGACTGATACATAGTGATGTATGCGGTCCCATGTCTGCACATGCCAGGGATGGTTCTTCGTACTTCATTACATTCACTGACGATCTCTCTAGATTCGGATATGTGTTCCTGATGAAACACAAATCAGAAGCTTTTGAGAAATTTAGAGAATATAAACAAGAATTCGAGAACCAAACCGGGAAAAGTATTAAAATCCTTCGATCTGATCGAGGAGGTGAATACTTGAGCAATGAATTCCTGGACTTCCTAAAAGGGAATGGGATTCTCTCTCAGCTAACTCCTCCATATACACCACAGCACAACGGTGTATCGGAGCGGAGAAACCGCACCCTATTAGATATGGTGCGCTCTATGATGAGTATAGCTGAGTTACCTATTTCCTTCTGGGGATATGCACTGGAGACAGCAACATACCTACTGAATAGGGTTCCTACCAAATCTGTGCCTACCAGCCCATATGAGATATGGGAGGGAAAGAGACCATATCTTAATTTTATAAAGATATGGGGTTGCCCGGCCTATGTCAAAAGACAAAAACCGGACAAACTCGAGGCAAGGTCTGTTTTGTGTAAGTTTGTTGGATATCCCAAGCATTCGCGAGGGTATATCTTCTACCACAGTGAGGAACAAAGGGTATTTGTTGCTCAACACGCCACCTTTTTAGAAAAAGAATTTCTTGCAAAAGAGATTAGTGGCTCTGAGGTAGAACTGGAAGAGGTTCCAGCTGTACAAACCACAACAGAAGATTTGGTAGAACCAGAGGATTCGGTAGTTCCCGATGAACCCCAGCCACTCCGCCGATCTAGTAGGGTTCCTCACCCACCTGAGAGATACTACGGTTTCCTCATGGATGGTGGGAGTAAGGATTGCATCATGGTTAATGATGACCCAACTAGCTTCGAGCAGGCCATCACGAGTGGAGACTCAGTAAAATGGCTGGATGCAATGCGGTCCGAGATGGAATCCATGTACACCAACAAAGTATGGACTTTGGATGTTGCTCCTGAAGGGGTAAAACCCATTAGGAGCAAGTGGATCTTCAAGAAAAAACTTGGTGTAGATGGGAAAGTGGAGACTTTCAAAGCTAGACTTGTTGCAAAAGGTTTTTGTCAAAGACCAGGTGTGGACTATGACGAAACCTTTTCTCCAGTGGCTATGCTTAAATCCATCCGGATCATGCTTGACATCGCTGCATATCATGACTACGAAATCTGGCAAATGGATGTTAAAACCGCCTTTCTAAACGGTGATTTAGAAGAGTGCGTGTACATGACTCAGCCAGAGGGCTTCGTAGATAGTGGGAGCAGCGGAAAGGTGTGCAAGCTGCTTAAATCCATTTATGGATTGAAGCAAGCATCGCGGAGTTGGAACATCTGCTTTGACGTCGTTATCAAAGAGTTTGATTTCGTCAAAAACGTAGATGAACCTTGTATCTACAAGAAGGTGGCAGAGAATAAGGTTGTCTTCCTCGTATTGTACGTGGATGACATACTCTTGATAGGAAATGACATTCCTATGCTGCAATCGGTGAAGCTCTTCTTATCACAAAGATTCTCAATGAAAGATCTTGGTGATGCCTCCTGCATATTGGGAATTATGATCTATAGAGATAGATCTAAATGGATATTGGGATTGTCCCAATCCAGATACATTGACACCATACTAAAGAGGTTTAGTATGGAAGAGTCCAAACGTGGGTTTTTACCCACAATCTCAGGGCTCACTCTCTCCAAAGAGATGTCTCCCAAGACTGATTTGGAGAGAGCTCGCATGCAAGGGATACCCTATGCTTCGGCAGTAGGCTCTATCATGTATGCGATGCTATGTACCAGATTCGATATAGCATACTCACTAAGTGTAGTGAGTAGGTATCAAGCTGATCCTGGAGAGAGTCACTGGACAGCTGTGAAGAGCATTCTCAAGTACTTGCGAAGGACTAAAGAGATGCTCTTGGTGTATGGTAATGGAGAACTCCAAGTGGAGTCCTTTACCGATTCGAGCTTCCAGAGTGATAAGGACGACTCTAAGTCGCAGTCGGGATTTGTCTTTACCCTTTACGGAGGGGCGGTTAGCTGGAAGAGTTCCAAGCAGGAAACCGTGGCAGACTCGACAATGGAGGCCGAATACATCGCTGCCAACGATGCTGCCAAAGAGGCTGTCTGGATCAAGAAGTTCATTACTGAACTTGGAGTGGTTCCATCCATTGAGCATCCAATACCTTTGTATTGCGATAACAATGGAGCGGTGGCTTTGGCCAAGGAACCAAGGTCCCATCAGCGATCCAGGCATATTCTGAGGCGGTATCACCTGATCCGGGAGATAGTTGATCGCCGGGAGATCGAGGTCAGGAGGGTTGACACGAAGAATAACACAGCGAATCCACTCACGAAGGCCATTCCCCAGATACAGTTTGAGAGACTCTTCGGGATGCTCGTTATGCGATACTACAACAGCTGGCCCTAGTGCAAGTGGGAGATTCTTAGTTGTATGTATGCCCTAGAGGCCAGTATTGTACAGATGATGTATATTATATTGGATGCTTGGACATATATAGAGAGGACTTTCTTGCTCGTCATGATAGTATGCTATTTGGTTGCTCTTTACTTTAACATGTATACTTGTCTCTTTATACTGTCTTATAGTTACGTGTTGGTAAAGCCCTTAGGATGTGTACTTGACTACCTGGACTATGATGCGGATCATACTAGTGGGGACATGGTAGTCCATAAGTACATCCTTCAAGGTCCCTAGTCGTGGGTGTATCGAGACGGCGCATCGATATACCAGAGTAGACTAGTGTATACGCTTCTCGACCCATGAGATGGGCGATGGATGATCCCATATCCATTGGTGTTTGACATCAGAGATGGTATACGGGTGCTCAGTGGAGACTGGGTACACTGGACGGACTCGCCGAGAACTCCCAGATGGTATTATACCTCACGTCAAATGGCAGTTCTCTGGTGACACTTGTGCAGGTTAGTCTGTAGACCCGAGATCGTCATAGAGTCTTGTGTGATTCCCACTGTGCTTTGATTTCCACCTTACCACGTCCATGAGGGCGTGCAAAACGGTGGTTTTTGGGTACAGTCCCGAGTCACATGGAGGGAATGAACGATAGGAGGGGTTTCGTCTCTCCCGGTATTGGGGGTTGATGTTGCGCAGTGCTCGATTGGCCGTGACAGGGAAGTCCCTGGCCAGGGCTGATTAGAGATTTACTGGTAAGTGTTACGAGTAGTTTCTCGACCCGTTATGAGCCTCATATCGGCACGACTTATCGGTTATTGGGGTCTGACGTTAACCACCCCTAGACTTGATATGCGACATATCAGACGAGGAGACCGGACTGTACGGGAAGTGTTACCGGCAGGCTTTCACAGGAGTTGGAGCGGGCTTGCTTGATGATCTTCTGATCGCTCAATACCCGGGTAGCCGTTACGTCCAGCTAGTACCGCTGACGGCTTGTGGGTGCGTGATGTGATCATCACCTACTGCCGGCGTATTGACGAGTCTTTAGAGTCCTACACAGAGGTTTTACTAGCTCAGGAAAAACGAAATAGGAGCATGTATGTGATATGTGCGAGACCGAGAATAAATGCGTGTATGTGATACCGTATTCTATTCTCACGACTTTTTGTATCGGTCGGTCATATATGATATGACCGGGTTATCGAATCAAGCGTTGATTCGATAAGTCGATACGATGGATGTTAGCCGGTTATATGAGATATGACCGGATTATTAAGTCAAGTGTTGATTTAATAATTAAGTGTATAATTGTATATTAGATATACTAATTTACATTTGCTAACACTTATTCACTTTAGGGTTTTTCTCACACTTGCACACTTGAATATATATATGATATATATATTAAAAATGTTTTGTTATGTATCATGGTTGATGATACACTAAACATGGGTGTACAAGACACACACCATTCTATTTTTAAATGGTGGTTTACATTTATTTAAGGTAATTACAAATTAGTGGAATTTCTTTCATAAGCATGAAGCTTGTAGATGCTTGTAGCTGCTTTGAAAAAGTCCACTTGTTTTGTTTTACCTTAGATCTTTGTTTAAACCTAACCATTTACACTTAGCTATGGTAAAGTCTCTACAAGGGTTAGTATATGATACTCTCTCACTATGGTTAGCAAACTCACTAGATCATTATCCTTTCCTCTTTCTTTTGTTCATCTTCTTCATTGTGAAAAGGAGAAAGAAAACTAGGGTTTGATCCAAAGTGAGAAAGAGTGTGAGAAACAAAATTCTAAAGAGAACCCACTTCCTATTTCTCCATCCTCTACTAGACTAGCACTTTAGTTTAGGATGTTTACTTCACTATTTCTCTAGTTAGTGAAGTAGGAGCTTGAGTCAGAATTCCCTCGACGTAGATCATCTTCGGCCTCGGAGATTTCAAGCAAGGTCGCTTCCTTCGCGTCGTGAAGCCATGCAAGAGTCCGGGAGAACCTTGATCATAGCGAAGGGTCTTCAACAAGGAGCAACTGAAGTGGAGGACCGATCTACAAAGGTTGTATATCGCGTTCCCTTTAGTGTAAAGTTGTTTACTTGCTCATTTGTTCGCCTAATCTCTAGTTTACGATCTTGCTTAGTGTTATTCGGCACATAAAAATTTAATTTTGGCATGGTCGATGCCTTCTAGAGCCTTGTTAGTGTGCCTAGTAACCCTACATAGAACGGTGTTAGCGGGACTACGCCTCCAGGCAGTAGCCTCCAGGCAAAAGAGGTTACATAATTAAGGAACTTCACGAAAGCGATGGAAAACCTCTCTCGAAGTACCGACACTAGCCTAGCCGAAAGGTTAAGCAAATATTGTGACGTCCGATTAATCCTGATTAGTTCTTCTTTTAGGGTTTGAAGAAGAATTTGAGGAAATAGTGGGAGCCATCCTAATTAGATAAATTAATAACCAATCTATTCTTGCAAGAGTGCACGCTAAGTGTTTCTTTTATATCTCTCCAGGTAGCAACCATTTCACGCCTTAATCAAGATAATAAAATGTATCGCTTGAACGATCCGAATTTTTATTCGGGGCTGGGGAACGTCGGTTTGGCTCTAAACTATGACAGCTGTTATGAGTATTGTTAGTTGTATGTATGACCTAGAGGCCATTATTGTACATATGATGTATATTATAGTGGATGCTTGGACATATATAGGGAGGACTTTCTTGCTCGACATGATAGTATGCTATTTGGTTACTCTTGATCTTAACATGTACACTTATTGTCTCTTTGTTACATGTTGATAAAGCCCTTAGGATGTCTACTTGACTACCAGGATTATGATGTAAATCATACTAGTGGGGCCAGAGTAGTCTATAAGTACATCCTTTAATTGTTCTTAGTCGTGGGAGTATCGAGACGGGGCATCGATATTCCAGAGTAGACCTAGCGCATACGTTTCTTGACCCATATGATGGGCGATGGATGATCCCACATCTATTGGTGTTTGACATCAAAGATTGTATATGGGTGCTCAGTGGAGACTGGGTACACTGAACATGACTCGCCGAGAACTCCTAGATGGTATTATACCTCACGTCAGATAGCAGTTCTCTAGTGACACTGGTACATGTTAGTCTTGTAAGTCGACGTTAGACACCCCACATGATGCGGGAAGGCGGAATAGGTAAAACATTCATTTTGTTTAAACTAATATCGACTAACTTTACGGATCTTTGCTAAACCCTAACTAACAACAACATAGAAGTGATTAGCTACTATGAAAGATGATTATACCTAATGAATCAAGTCCTTCTTGTTCTCGTAGACCACCTCCTCGTCGGCCTCCTCGTTGTGATAGAAGATCCACCCGAGAGCTACTTCTCCAAGCTTAACCTCTCACTTGAGGTAACTAGGTTGCTATGAGTGCTAATCAAAGTAACCTAGAGGATATAGAATAGGATTAGGGATCTATTAGTCTTGCTAACCCTTGGCTCTCAACACATGAGAGGTTAGGGTTAGTTCTTTGAAGAGAGAGAGCTTGAGGAGAGAGAAGGTGAGAGTGATAATGATATGAAATAATATCTCATTTGTGAATATATGAAGCATACTAATTATTAAATGAATAACAAATAATAATATCAACCATGCTTCATTAACTCACTTTGTGTGATTCATCTCACGAATCATTAAGCAATAAATACATCATTAACTCCTTTGGATGAATCACACCATGAGTCATTAAACCATTTAATGCAAATTCCACCTAAGCCTCCAACTCATCAATCTTCTAGAAGCTTCTCGACTAATTACGAGAAAGCCCATTCCATCCGTGAAAACACGGAAATACCGAGACTGTATAAATCCAATTATCCAATACTAGAATCTGGCTTAAACTAAAGCCTGCTAGTATAAACTGTCCGAACATCGTACGTGCGTAAAAACACGTATGTGTCCGAACCCTGTCGTAAAACCATACGACCTCTATATCGTTTCGCCTGAAGCAGGGAAACTCTCTGTGTGGGACTCTAAAGACTCGACACTATGCTGGCAGTGGGTTTAACCACAGACCGCAAGCGACACTAGCTGTACGTAACGGTCCCCAGGTAGATGTCGATAAGAAGGCCGATGAGGAAACCCATCCGAACTCCTACTGAGCCTGTTGTAACAATCTCCGTACAGTCCGGTCTGTTCGTCTAAGACTATCGCATATCTGGCCTAGGGGGCGGCAAGCGTCAGTCCCCTAAAAGCTGTATAAGTCGTGTCGGAGCAAAGCCCATTACACCTTGAGAAGCTACTGGAAATCCTACCAGTATATCTCGTTTGCCCTGGCTAGGGACTTTGCGTAATGGCTTTCCAAACACAGCGCGATATCAACTCCCAATACCGGGAGAGACGAATACTATCTAACCGTCCCTGCCTCCAAGTGCTTCGGGACTGCACCCAACTGCTACCTGTTTGCACGACTTCTTTGAGCCGTGGTAGGGTAGCAATCTAAGAACAGTGGGAACACACTCGAGACGAAACAACAGTTTCAAGTCTGCGGACTATGCTGTACTCATGTCACCTGGGAACTGTTAACTAACGACGGGTATAATACCAACCAACAGTTTCCTGCGAGTCCTGTCCGGTGTACCCGTAACCTAACGAGCACTTGTATATTATCTCCAGTACAACGTACTAATGGCTATGGGACAGACCATTTCTCCAACTGGGATGATAAGCGTACACACTAGTCTACTTCGGAGTATCGATGCCCTGTCTCGATAATCCTATGACTAGGGACCTGAAAAAGGATGTGCTTGTAGACTACCCAGCCCCCACTAGTGTTACTGCCATCACAACGCTGGTAGTCAAGCAAGATCCTAAGGGCTTTATCAATATGTATTCTCGATATGCTAACATATACACATATTAAGATAGAAATAAACCAAGTAGCATACTACCATGTTTAGCAAGACTGTTAATATAACTGTGAATATCCCAAGCTTCCATTAAGTAATATACAAGCTAGTATGATACAATAATGGCCCCTAGGGCATATACACTAACAATCTCCTACTTGCACTAGGGCCATGTACTGGCGTATCGAAGACCTATCATCTCGAGTAGCCTCTCGAACTGAATCTGAGGTAAGTCCTCAGTGAATGGATCTGCAGTGTTCTCCTCTGTAGGAACTCTACGGAACTCGATCTCCTGTCGATCTATGATCTCCCTGATCAGGTGATACCGCCTCAAGATGTGTCTGGACTTATGATGGGACCTGGGTTCCTTCGCTAAAGCTATAGCTCCGTTGTTGTCACAATACAGCGGTATTGGATCAGCAATGGTAGGAACCACCTGAAGTTCTGTTAGGAACTTCTTCATCCAGACTGCTTCTTTTGCGGCATCGCAAGCAGCGATATACTCCGCTTCCATCGTCGAGTCAACAACGGTGTCCTGCTTGGAACTCTTCCAGCACACCGCCCCTTCATTGAGGGTAAAGACATAACCTGACATGGACTTGGAGTCATCCTTGTCACTCTGGAAGCTGGAGTCGGCAAAAGCCTCGATCTGGAGGTCTTTTCCGCCGTAAACCAAGAACATATCCTTAGTCCTTCTCAGGTACTTGAGAATGTTCTTTACTGCTATCCAGTGCTTCTCCCCTGGGTCTGACTGATACCTGCTTACCACGCTCAGTGCGTAAGCTACATCTGGTCTGGTGCACAACATCGCATACATTATAGAGCCTACCGCAGAAGCGTATGGTATAACTGACATGCGATCCCTTTCCAAATCAGTCTTGGGAGACATCTCTTTGGATAGGGTGATTCCGTGACAAGCCGGTAAATTACCGCGCTTAGAATCTTCCATACTGAATCTTTTTAGTATAGTGTTGATATACCTGGACTGCGAAAGTCCCAACGTCCTCTTAGATCTATCACGATAGATCTGGATCCGCAGAATGTAAGAGGCATGACCCAGGTCTTTCATGGAGAACCTGTGTGGCAAGAATCCTTTGACAGATTGTAGCATAGGAATGCCATTTCCTATCAATATAAGGTCAACCTCGTACAAGACGAGGAATACGACAGTTCGTGCTACAATTTTACTATATATACATGGTTCATCTGGATTTTTGATAAAGTCATATTCTTTGACCGTTTCATCAAAACAGATGTTCCAACTCCGCGATGCCTGCTTTAGTCCATAAATGGACTTAAGCAACTTGCACACTTTCCCGCTGTTCCCATTCTGATTGAAACCTTCTGGCTGATCTATATAGACGCACTCTCCTAAATTACCATTTAGAAAAGCCGTCTTTACGTCCATCTGCCAGATCTCATAATCATGGAAGGCGGCAATGGCAAGAAGGATCCGAATGGATTTGAGCATAGCCACTGGAGAAAAAGTTTCGTCATAGTCCAAACCAGGTCTTTGGCGAAAACCCTTTGCAACAAGTCTAGCTTTATAGGTTTCCACCTGTCCATCTACACCAATCTTTTTCTTGAAGATCCATTTGCATCCTATGGGTTTTACCCCACCTGGAGCAAAGTCCAAAGTCCATACTTTGTTGGTGTACATAGACTCCATCTCGGTCCGCATTGCATCCAGCCATCTTACCGAGTTGCCGCTCTGGATGGCCTGCTGGAAGCTAGTAGGTTCATCATTATCAATGACGCAATCCTCTCTATCCCCATCTATGGGAAAACCGTAGTATCTCTCAGGCGGATGAGATGGCCTACTACTCCTGCGGAGGGGTGCGGGAATGTTCTGTTCTTTTTGAACTACTGGTTCTACCAAACTTTCAGTAGTAGTTTGTGGTTCTAGAATTTCTTCCAGTTCTATTGCGCTCCCACTTGTTTCCTTTTCTAAAAACTGCTGTTCTAGAAAATGGGCATTACGAGAAACAAAAACCTTTTGTTCCTCTGCGTAATAGAAGAAATACCCCTTGGAGTTCTTTGGATATCCCACAAACTTACACTGTACTGATCGTGCCTCGAGTTTGTCCGCATGCTGCTTTTTAACAAAAGCTGGACATCCCCATATCTTCAGATACTGAAGATAGGGTTTCTTCTCACTCCATATCTGATATGGCGTGGTAGGCACAGTTTTGGTAGGAGCCCTGTTCAAAAGATATGCTGCCAATTCTAGCGCATAACCCCAGAAAGATCGCGGTAACTCAGCATTACTCATCATGGAACGTACCATATCTAATAGGGTTCTGTTCCGTCTTTCCGATACACCGTTAGGCTGTGGAGTGTATGGAGGATTAAGTTGAGAAAGAATTCCATTCTCTTTTAGGTAACCTAGGAACTCGGCACTTAAGTATTCACCACCTCGATCAGATCTCAGTGTCTTGATACTTTTGCCGGTTTGGTTTTCTACTTCATTCTTATATTCTTGGAATTTCTTAAAGGCCTCGGATTTATGTTTCATTAAGAAAATGAATTCATACTTAGAGTAATCGTCCGTAAAAGTAATGAAATATGAAAAACCACCTCTTGCATGTGTAGACATTGGACCACATACATCGCTGTGTATGAGTCCTAAGAGCTCGCTCGCTCTTACTCCATGTCCAGTGAATAGAGTCTTTGTCATCTTTCCTTTGAGACATGATTGACAAGTTGCATAAGATTGATATTCGAACGGATCTAAATATCCTTCTCTATGTAACTTAGTTAACCTTGTCTCATTGATGTGACCCAGGCTACAATGCCATAAGAAAGCCTGATTTATATCTGGAGACTTTCTTTTTAGTGTGTTCTGTACATTGAAAATCTGTAATTGGTTTAGCACGTATATACCGTTATCTAGTGTACCGGACCCAATCAAACCATGATTAAGGTGGATGTTAACAACATCGCTTACAAACGTGAAATCATAACCCTCATTTGATAACAACGATACTGATATGATATTACACGTTAAACTAGGTACACAAAAACAATTGCGCAAAACCAAAATATGTCCACTCGTCAATCCAAGGTGATAATCCCCTACGGACACAGCACCCACGCTAGCTCCGTTAGCAACCTGGAGGGTTATATCACCAACCTTCAGCACTCTACGGTTTCTCAGTGCCTGCAATGAATTGCATAAATGAGATCCTGATCCGGTATCCAATACCTAGGAAGTAGAGTTGATTGACAGACAATTTTCAATTACAAACACAGCTGAAGTCGAAGCCATAGCTTGTTTCGGGTCCTGGTTCTTGGCAATCTTTCTTCCAATGTCTTTTCCTACGACAGTGGAAGCACTCGTCCTTTGCCACTACTGGCACCGCAACCTTCGCCTTTCCCTTAGCTCCCACCTTACCAACACCTCATCTTGGTTTGGTAGCGGCCTTCTTCTTCCTTCCTTTGGTCCTAGCCTTAGACCCGGAAGAGGAAGCACCGCGAACAAATATAGCGGGTGTTTCCCTTGCCTTCTGCAAGGTGCCCTCTGCACTCCTCAACATGTTAAGGAGTTCTGGAAGTTCAACTTCTTTTCCTTGAATGTTGAAATTCAGAATAAACTGGGCGTAGGTGGAAGGAAGGGACTGAAGAACCAAGTCCGTATAGAGCTCGTTCTCTAAAGTCGTCCTGAGGTCCGCGAGTTCTTCTATATAGCCAATCATCTTTAGGACATGTTCTCCTACAGATTACCCGACGACCAGCCTCGACTGAAACAAGTTCTTCGATGTCTCGTATCTAGCTATACGAGATTGCTCTCCATACAGATCCTTTGTGTGGAGAAATATGGATTCAAGATCCATATTCTCGTGCCTCCTCTGATGTTCATTATTCATAGAGGCAAGCACGATGCATTTGGCCTTCGCGCAATCAATCTCCCAGGTCTTGTGGATTTCCTTATCCGCGACACTGGATTCTGGACCAGGGACAGCAGGTGCCTTAGTGGTAAGGACATACCCCAATTTGTCATAAGTAATAACCATCTTAACATTCCAGAACCAATCTTTATAGTTTGGCCCTGTCAAAATATTTTTATCTAATAGTAACTTAAGGCCTGCCATGTTCTGGGTCGCTGCTATGAGAGAGAGAGGGAACACTTTAGCATGATGCTCTTGCAAGTTTAGAGTGGTTTTTAGTTTATCTAAACTGGATGGCTCCCACTGTTTCTCGAATCCCTCCTCAAACCAAAAAGGAAGAACTAGTCAGGACTATTCTCACCGTACAATACTTGCTTAACCGTTCAGCCAGGCCGGTGTCGGTACTTCGAGGGAGGTTTTACGACGCTTTCGCGAAGTTCCTTAATTAAATAACCTCTTTTTTCTTGGGGGCGTAGCCCCGCTGACACCTTTCTCGACACCTACTTGGTTTATAGCATTGATCGTTAAGTGACGAATCTCCTGATGAGTAGCGGATACTCACAGTAGGATCGGGATCCAAATATCATCGTGTGATAAAGCTGAAGGAATCCTACCAAAATTATCACACTCCAAATGGTATGCAACTCTTTGCAAATTTCAGTTTCTTTAGAAATTCCCGATATAAATTTCTGCCCCATGCTCTTATGACCTTGGCGTTGGTCAAAATGTCATAAGTCACATGTCAAGTTCTACCCATCATTATCTTGTTAATTTGAACCCATCCGTACATACCCCTGACGTTGGCCAAATGATAATACGACTGTCCCAAACTAACTCATCTATCTATGCAACAAATGAATACCCAGCAGCTACCAAACACTATGCCTTGGCGTTGGTCAAAATACATAGCTTGAATATTACTGAATACCCAAATGAAATGACGGAGGGCTACGAATGGTTTTGGCGAAACCGTGAACGTAGTGAACTTGATATGATCGAAGGAACCTGATAGCTTTTTAAAAGGAGTGGCTTAAGCTCCGCAATTTAAAAAATATTTTCTGTTTTAAAATAACCGAGTGGTTTTTTTTAAACTGTTCCAACGATTCAACTTTGGTTTATTTTCTTTGCATTAATATAATGCGTCCCATCTATTAACCTATCATTGCAGAAAACAACGAAAATACGTCCTCTTATGCCATCCACATTCGCCACTGGGTCCCGTCATTCACCGGTTAGGTTACTTAACTAACGACAGAGCGGGGGCTGGGCTAGCGCGGGTGCAAAACATAAGCGACGCCTAATAGATATCATATATAGATATTGTACATTCGTCAGACGCAATAATAGGCATTCCAGATCACAAATGAACATATTGGATTTTCTACGAATCCGCATTCCTTTTGAGCCTATAATGAAAGATGGATTTCACAGTCGCGATGAATAGCCAAAACCCCACCCTAGACCCCTACGGGTACGGCAAACTACCCTCCTAGTACCCAAAGTGAAGCGGTCTCCCTCAACAACGTGAGTAGGCCACTAAACACTTCAAAGTACCCGGTAGTTTGTGTACCCCATCCTGGGTCTATCCTAGGAGCAGAAAACAGTAAATGAAATAATACAACGGTGGCTACAACCTCAACCCGGATGTGCCCCACAAAAGAATATTACAACAATTTACAAATTACATTTGAATGAAAGAAACACTCGTCTCACATCCCTGGCTATCCATTCACGACAATCCAACAAGTCCACAAACAAAAACCAGTAAAAACCATTACAGAAATGTGCAACCCCCTGCTAACCGACATACTAGCAGTTATGGGAGGTTTACGAACACATTAAACACATCACAGATATAATCAAGTTAGCCAAACATCTTAGAATTTCGATCAAGCAAACACAAATGAATCTTCTGCAAATAATTCTCTGTGCACCTGAAACCTGAGCAGAAACAAAACATCCCAGAAAATACAACATCAACACAGAAGAGTTACTGGGCAAATTTGGGCTAACTCGGCTTCAACTCGGCCGCGGATCCGCGGCGAATCGCTTGGATCGGCCGCGGTTCCCGGCGGTTTGGCCGAGTTACGATCCCAAATTTCTCCAGTAATCTTATAATTCCCTGCTTGTATTTTTAAGGGTCCCTGAAAAATTTTTAGACCCCGTTTTAAAATCGGCAGAAACTAGGTTAAAACGTCGTATTTTCGGGTTCGTTTTGCGATCGAATTTCTAACGACTTTGCTAACAAGTTAGTTATGGTTTAGCGAGGCTCTGATACCACTGTAAGTCGACGTTAGACACCCCACATGATGTGGGGAGGCGGAATAGGTAAAACAATCATTTTGTTTAAACTAACATCGACTAACTTTACGGATCTTTGCTAAACCCTAACTAACGATAATATAGAAGTGATTAGCTACTATGAAAGATGATTATACCTAATGAATCAAGTCCTTCTTGTTCTCGTAGACCACCTCCTCGTCGGCCTCCTCGTTGTGATAGAAGATCCACCCGAGAGCTATGTGTGTTCCTACTGTTCTTAGATTGCTACCCTACCACGACTGAAAGGAGTCGTGCAAACAGGTAGCAGTTGGGTGCAGTCCCGAAGCACTTGGAGGCAGGGGCAGTTAGATAGGATTCGTCTCACCCGGTATTGGGAGTTGATATCGCGCTGTGTTTGGAAAGCCATTACGCAAAGTCTCTGGCCAGGGCAAACGAGATATACTGGTAGGTTTCCAGTAGCTTCTCAAGGTGTAATGGGCTTTGCTCCGATACGACTTATACAGCTTTTAGGGGACTGACGCTTGCCGCCCCCCTAGGCCAGATATGCGATAGTCTCAGACGAACAGACCGGACTGTACGGAGATTGTCACATCAGGCTCAGTAGGAGTTCGGATGGGTTTCCTCATCGGCCTTCTTATCGACATCTACCTGGGGACCGTTACGTACAGCTAGTGCCGCTTGCGGTCTGTGGTTAAACCCACTGCCAGCGTGGTGTCGAGTCTTTAGAGTCCCACACAGAGAGTTTCCCTGTTTCGGGCGAAACGATATAGAGGTCGTATGGTTTTACGACAGGGTTCGGACACATACGTGTTTTTACGCACGTACGATGTTCGGACAGTTTATACTAGCAGGCTTTAGTTTAATCCAGATTCTAGTATTGGATTATTGGATTTATACAGTTTCAGTATTTCCGTGTTTTCACGGATGGGAGGGGCTTTCTCGTAATTAGTCGAGAAGCTTCTAGAAGATTGATGAGTCGGAGGCTTAGGTGGAATTTGCATTAAATGGTTTAATGACTCATGGTGTGATTCATCCAAAGGAGTTAATGATGCATTTATTGCTTAATGACTCATGAGATGAATCACACAAAGTGAGTTAATGAAGCATGGTTGATATTATTATTTGTTATTCATTTAATAATTATTATGCTTCATATATTCACAAATGAGATATTATTTCATATCATTCTCACTCTCACCTTCTCTCTCCTCAAGCTCTCTCTCTTCAAAGAACTAACCCTAACCTCTCATATGTTGAGATCCAAGGGCTAGCAAGACTAATAGATCCCTAATCCTATTTTATATCCTCTAGGTTACTTTGATTAGCACTCATAGCAACCTAGTACCCGTAACCCAACGAGCACCTGTATACTATCTCCAGTACAACGTACTAATGGCTGTGGGACAGACCATTTCCCTAACTGGGATGAGAAGCGTACACACTAGTCTACTCCGGAGTATCGTTGCCCTGTCTCGATAATCCTACGACTAGGGACCTGAAAAAGGATGTGCTTGTAGACTACCCAGCCCCCACTAGTGTGACTGCCATCACAACGCTGGTAGTCAAGCAAGATCATAATGGCTCTATAAATATGTATTCTCGATATGCTAACATATACACATATTAAGATAGAAATAAACCAAGTAGCATACTACCATGTTTAGCAAGACTGTTAATATAACTGTGAATATCCCAAGCTTCCATTAAGTAATATACAAGCTAGTATGATACAATAATGGCCCCTAGGGCATATACACTAACAAGTTTGTAGACCGAGATCGTTATAGAGTATTGTGTGATTTCCACTGTGCTTTGATTTCCACCTTACCACGTTCGACAGAACGTGCAAAACGGTGGTTTTTGGGTACATTCCTGAGTCATATGGAGGCAATGAGTGATAGGCGGGGATTTCTTCTCTCTCGGTATTGGGGGTTGATGTTGCGCTATGCTCGATTGGCCATAACAGGAAATCCATGGTCAGGGTTGCTGAGATTTACTGGTAAGTGTTATCAGTAGTTTCTCGAATCGTTATGGGCCTCACATCGGCATGACTTATCAGGCTATTGGGATCTGACGTTTACCACCCCCAGGCTGGATATGCGACATATCAAACGAAGAGATTGGACTGTACGGTAGTGTTACTTATTGGATTCACAGGAGTATGAGCAGGCTTGCTTGTTGATCTTCTGATCGCTCAATACCCGGGTAGCCGTTACGTCCAGCTAGTACCGCTGACGGCTTGTGGGTGACTGATATGATCATCACCCACTACCGGCGTATTGATGAGTCTTTAGAGTCTTACACAGAGGTTTACTGGCTCAGGTGAAACGAAGTAGGAGCACATATGTGATATGTGCGGGACCGAGATTAATATGCGTATGTGATACCGTATTCTAATCTCGCGATATGTGATATCGGTCGGTTATGTGTGATATAGCCGGGTTATTGAATCAAGTGTTGATTCGATAAGTTGATACAAATAATATTAGTCGGTTATATGTGATATAGCCGGATTATCAAATCAAGTGTTGATTTAATAATTTAATGTATGATTATATATTTGATATATTAATTTTACATTAACTAATATTAGCTCACTTAAGCATTTCTTTTTCTCACTTGTGCACATTCAATATATATGTGATATATATTATTGTGTCATGCTAGTTGCTACATGTAACATGGGTGTATGAGACTCACACCATGCTTATGATAATGAAGGGTTTTATTTATTTAAAGTAAATTAAAATTAGGTGGAAATTAGTCATGGTTTGGAGCTTAGAGGAAGCTTGTGGAACTATTGACTTAGTCCACTAATTTTTTTTTACTTAAGATATTTATTAACCCAACCATTATGATTAGCCATGGTTAAGTCTCTACATGAGTTATATGAGATATTATCTCACCCATGGTTGCTATTCTCACTCATGGATTCATTCATTCTATTCTCCACTTCATCTTCTTCTTCTTCATCTCTAAGAGCTCACTAGGTTTTTGGGAGGTGAAGAAAATTAGTGAGAAAAATTATTCTAAAGTGAGCGAAAATCCTACTTCATCAACCTACACTAGATTAGCCATTTAGTTTAGGTTGTTTGATTCACTAATTCCTAATTAGTGAAGAGGTAGCTTGAGTTAGTGTTGCAGGGTTCCCTAGCACGGCAGCAAGGTTTCGGGAGGTATCTTCCATGCCAAATTCAAAAATTTGCCGTTCTAGCTAACCCTAACCCTAGAATCGTATACTAGAAATATGACGGAATGAAATGCAAACTACTTTGCAAGTAAAGTGAACAAGGAATACAACCTTTGTAGACCGGTCCTTCACTTCATTAGCTCCATGTAGTCGTCCCTTCGCTGCGATCATGAACTCCCGGACTTTAGAGAGGCTCCACAAGATGTACGGACCAAGCTTGCTAGAAGACTTCGAGGCCGAAAATGATCTACGTCGAGGAGACACTAACCCAAGCTATCTCTTCACTAATTATGGAATTAGTGAAGCAAACACCCTATACTAAATGGCAAGTAGTAGAGGATGATGAAGTAGGAAGTGGGCTCACTTTAGATTTAATTTTCTCACATGTTTTCATCACTTTCCATTGAAGCTAGAAAGCTTGAGAGGAAGAAGAAAAAGAAAACTCTCATGGAATTAACCAAGTGAAGAATGAATAATCAAGTGAGGTTAGAAATGCAACCATGGTGAGTGTATCAGATACACTAACCCTTGTAGAGACTAAACTATGGCTAAGGGTTAAAGGTTAGGTTAACAAATATTTTTAAGTAAAACAAAAGAGGTGGAGAAATTCAATGGTTCTACAAGTTTCTACAGACCCTAACCATGATTAATTCCACCATTTTTGAATTTACTTAATAATAAATAAAACCTTAACCTAACCCTAACATGGTGTAAGTCTCACACAACTATGTTGCATGTGTAACCTAGCATGACAAATACATGTACATAAATATATATATCACATATATACAATGTGCACATCAAGTGAGAAAAGAAATCTTAAGTGAGCTAATATTAGTTAATGTAATTTAATATATCAAATATATAATTATACATTAAATTATTAAATCAACACTTGATTTAATAATCCGGCTATATCACATACAACCGACTAATATCAATAATATCAATTTACCGAATCAACACTTGATTCGATAACCCGACTATATCACATATACCCGTCCGATATCATATATCGCGAGAATACAATACGGTATCACATACTCGTATCAATCTCGGTCCTGCACATATCACATATATGCTCCTACTCCGTTTCGCTTGAGCCAGGAAACCTCTGTGTAGGACTCTAAGGACTCGTCAATACGCCGGCGGTAGGTGATGATCATATCAAACACCCACAGCCGCAAGCGGTCTGCTAAACGTAACGGCCACGCGGGTATTGAGCGATCAGAAAATCAACAAGCAAGCCTGCTCACACTCCTGCGAATCCAATCAGTAACACTACCGTACAGTCCGGTCTCTTCATCTGATATGTCGCATATCTCGTCCAGGGGTGGTGAAACGTCAGGCCCCAGTAACTCGATAAGTCGTGCCGATGTGAGGCTCATAACGGGTCGAGAAATTACTGATAACACTTACCAGTATATCTCTGAAGTAGCCCTGACCAGGGACATCTTGTTATAGCCAATCGAGCACAGCGCAACATCAACTCCCAATACCGGGAGAGACGAAACCCCTCCTATCACTTATTGCCTCCATGTGATTCGGGACTGTACCCAAAAGCCACCGTTTTTCACGTTCTCTTGAACGTGGTAATGTGGAAATCAAAGCACAGTGGGAATCACACAAGACTCTATGACGATCTCGGGTCTACGGACTAACCTGTACCAGTGTCACCAGAGAATTGTCATCTGACATGAGATATAATACCATCTGGGAGTTCTCGGCGAGTCCGTCCAGTGTACCCAGTCTCCACTGAGCACCCGTATACTATCTTTGATATCAAACACCAATGGATATGGGATAATCCATCGCCCATCTACATAGGTCGAGAAGTTATACGCTAGTCTACTCTGGTATATCGATGCCCTGTCTCGATACACCCACGACTAGGAACATTTGAAGGATGTACTTAACGACTACTCTATCCCCACTAGTATGATCTGCATCATAGTCCTGGTAGTCAAGTACTCATCCTAAGGGCTTTATCAACATGTAACATAGAGACAATCAGTGTACATGTTAAGATAAAGAACAACCAGATAGCATACTATCATGTCGAGCAAGAAAGTCCTCCATATATATGTCCAAGCATCCACTACAATATACATCGTATGTACAGTAATGGCCTTTAGGGCATACATATAGCTAACAAGTGTCTCCTCAACATAGACATCTTCGGCCTCGAAGACTTCAAGCAAGCTTGTTCATTTCACCTTGTGGAGCCTTACCAGAGTCCGGGAGATCACTGCTTAGAGTGAAGGGACTTCTACACGGAGCTTTTGAAGTGAAGGACCGGTTTACAAAGGTTGTATTTCTTGTTCACTTAGATATAAAGATGTTTACATGCTTGGTTACGTCTAATTCTCTAGTTAAGATTCTAGGCATGGGTTTTTTAGCGCACCAAATTTTTGAAAACGGCATGGCCGATGCCCCCAGAAACCTAGTGGTCGTGCTAGAGAACCCAGCAGTAGTATCGGAGCTACTAAGCATTAGATGTCGACCTATGGGGGTTCTCACTGTGTGACAGTATGGCGAAGCATAGGTTCTTAACCCCAGGGTGTCCCGAGACCGGAAGGTGTTCTGGCGGATTGTAGTCATCGCGAGGGGGCATGCCTAAAAAGTAGTTGCTGAGGGACCCGTTGGTGCCAGAGACCCTATTGGATGGGGTGGCTGCCTGACCAGCAGTGGTATTAGAGCCAAGCTAGAGAATTAGACGATGTTTGTAGAATTACGAAACCGAAATAACTCCGAAACATCGAAACAAAACCCTAGTTTCTGTCGATATTTCCAGTGCCTCTAAAAACTATTTTAACAAGTGCAGAATGTTACATGAGATGCAACATGAACACGAGACAAAAATGAACCAATTTGGCCGGATTTGACCCGGTGAAACAAGCAATAAAATCGCCCTGGCCGGTCTTGGTGATGTGTTTTGGCTTTGTTTTCGTCTGGTGTGGATTGTTGGATATGTATGCCATAGAGGCCATTATTGTATATGTATACATATGGATGCTTGGACATATATATATGTACAGGACAGTCTTACTCGATATGATAGTATGCTATTTGGTTTGACTTTATCTTAACATGTGTATGTTTTACTTGCTATTACATATCTTTTATACATGTTGATAAAGCCCGTAGGATCAATGCTAGACTACCTGCGTTGTGATGGCGATCATACTTGTGGGAGCTGGGTAGTCGGTACGCACATCCTTAAATGGTCCCTAGTCGTGGGAGTATCGGGACTGGGCATCGATATTCTAGAGTAGACTAGTGTATACGTTTCTAGACCCCGACGAGGGGCGATGGTTTGGTCCCGCAACCATTGGTCTTTAGACCTAAGATCGTATACAGGTGCTCACTGGGGGTGAGTACACCAGACGGACTCGCCGAGAACTTCCAGATGGTAATATACCTATCGTTAGATAGAAGTTCTCAGGTGACATGAGTACAGGTTATTCTTTAGACCTGAGATCGTTATTTGTCTCGTGTGAGTTCCCACAGTGTTTTGATCACTACCCTACCACGGCTCTACCGAGTCGTGCAAACAGGTTTTGGTTGGGTACAGTCCCGAGCCATATGGAGGCTGTTGGGATACCTACAACGACAATAAGGTTTCGGGAGGAATCATCTTTGCCAACTTTAAATTTTGCCATTCTAGATAACCCTAAACAAGATCTTTACCTAGAGAATCAAACAAAACTAACATGTTAACAACTTAACATCTAAGAGTTAGGGATTACAACCTTTGTAGTCCGTTCCTTCGCTTCATAAGCTCTGGGTTGAAGTCCCTTCGCTGCGATCATCATGCTCCCGAACTCTAGAGAGGCTCCATGAAGAGAATGATGCATCCTTGCTAGTAATCTTCATAATCCAAGATGATCTGCCTTGAGGAAACACAAACCCAAGCTTTCACTTCACTAATGAAGTATTAGTGAAGTAAATACCCTAATCTAAGTGGCTAGAATAGATGAGGATGATGAAGTAGGAATTTTGCTCTCTTTTGTTTTCTATTTCTCACAATATTTCATCACAAATCAAAAGCTAGAAAGCCCTTTTTGAAGAGGAGGAAGAAGATGAAGTTGTGATGAAAAAAAATGAATTATTCTTGAGGTTAGAATTGCAACCAAGGGTTAAGCATGTCATGCTTAACCCTTGTAGAGACTTTACCATGGTCTAGGGTTAGGGTTTGGTTTAGAAATATCTAAGCAAAATATCAAGAGAGAAGACTTAGTCAACAAAGGAAACTCTTTTGCCAAAAGTCTTTTCTTTTTGAATTTTTCTAATATATATATATATATATGTAAAACCCTAATCTTAGCCAAGGTAATAATCTCAAAACCCTAGTTGCAAGTTTAACCCTAATATGTTACAATATTATATATCACATATATAATATATAATGTAACAAAAGAAAATAATACAATTAACATATATCACATATATATCAATGTATCATTAAGTGAGAAAAAGAATCATTTAAGTGAGCTTATATTAGTTAATGTAATGTAATATATCACATATTAAATCAACACTTGATTTAATAACCCAGCTATATTACATATAACCGACTAATATAATATGTGTCAGTTCATCGAATCAACACTTGATCCGATGACCCGGCTATATCACATATACCCGGCAGATATCACATATCCTGAGAATCAAATACGGTATCACATAAACGCATTATTCTCGGTCCCGCACATATCACATATGTGCTCCTACTCCATTTTGCCTGAGCCAGGAAACCTCTGTGTAGGACTATAAAGAATCGTCAATACGCCGACAGTATGTGATGGTCATATCAAACACCCACAAGATGCAAGTTGTCAGCTAAACGTAACAGCCACTCGGGTATTGAGTGATCAGAAGATCAACAAGCAAGCCTGTACATACTCCTGTGAATCCAATCAGTAACACTCCCGTACAGTCCGGTCTCTTCGTCTGATATGTCGCATATTCAGTCTAGGGATGGTAAACGTCAGACCCCAGTAACCGATAAGTCGTGTCGATGTAAGGCTCATAACGGGTCGAGAAACTACTGATAACACATACCGGTATATCTCCATATCAGCCCTGGCCATGGACTTCCAGTTATAGCCAATCGAACACAGCGCAACATCAACTCCCAATACCGGGAGAGACGAAACCCTTCCTATCGCTCATTGTCTCCATGTGATTCGGGACTGTACCCAAAAGCCACCGTTTTGGACGTTCTCATGAACGTGGTAAGGTGGAAATCAAAGCATAGTGGGAATCACACAAGACTCTATGACGATCTCGGGTTTACAGACTAACCTGTACCAGTGTCACCAGAGAACTGCTATCTGACGATAGGTATAATACCATCTAGGAGTTCTCGGCGAGTACGTTCGGTGTACCCAGTCTCTACTGAGCACCCGTACACCATCTTTGATGTCAAACACCAACGGATATGGGATCATCCATCGCCCATCGTTTGGGTCAAGACACATATACGCTAGTCTACTCTGGAGTATCGATGCCCTGTCTCGATACACCCTCGACTAGGAACCGTTATAGGATGTACTCTTGGACTACCCTGGCCCCACTAGTATGATCTGCATCATAGTCCTAGTAGTCGAGTACATATCCTAAGGGCTTTATCAACATGTGAGAGCAAGACAGTAAATCAATACGAGTCAACATGTTAAGATAAAGTGAAACCAAATAGCATACTATCATGTCGAGCAAGAAAGTCCTCTCTATATATATCCAAGCATCCACTATAATATACATCATATGTACAACAATGGCCTCTAGGGCATATATATAACTAACAGAGGCAGTGAGCGATTGTCGGGGATTCGTCTCTCCCGGTATTGGGAGTCGATATCGCACTGTGTTCGATTGGTCAGGACCATAAGTCCTTAGCCAAGGCAGTTGGGATTTACTGATAGACTGATCAGTAGTTTTCCGGATTGGTCCTGAGCCGCATCAGCACGAATTACCAGGTTATTAGGGTCTGATGTTTACCACCCCCTGGACCCGGTATGCGATACTCTCAGACAAAGAGACCGGACTGTACGGAGATTGTCACAGATAGACTCATTGTTGGATATAGTGCTCTCAAGTCAATTATTGGATCGCTGGCATGTGATTTCAATGATTGAGGGAGGACCTATACCGGTAGGACAGTCTTACTCGAGATGATAGTATGCTATCTGGTTTATCTTTATCATCGTGTACATGGTTTAGGTGATATTACAGATCACTATTACACGTTGATAGAGCCCTTAGGATTCTTGCTTGACTACTAGCAGTATGATGGCGATCATAAACGTGAGAGTTGGGTAGTCTATAAGCACATCCTTAAAGTGTCCCTAGTCATGAGAGTTTCGAGACTGGGCATCGATACTCCATCAGTAGACTAGTGTATACAGTCGAGACCCCGACGAGGGGTGGTGGCCGGTCTCACAAGCCATTGGTGTCAGTTGGTTCACCTAAGATGTATACATGTGCTCATTGGGTTATGAGTACACCGGACGTACTCGCCGGGAACATGCTAGTTGGTATTATACCCATCGTCAAATAGCAGTTCCCTGGTGACATGTGTACAGGTTAGTTCATCGACCTGAGATCGTCATTTGTCTCATGTGAGTTCCCACTGTGCTTTGATTACTACCCTACCACGGCTCAAAGGAGTCGTGCAAACAGGTTTTAGTTGGGTACAGTCCCGAACCACATGGAGGCAGTGAGCAGATCGACAGGGGATTCATCTCTCCCGGTATTGGGGGTAAGATCGCGCTGTGTTTAGGAGAGCCATTACACGAAGTCCTTGGCCAAGGCAGGAGATTTACTGGTAGGTATTCCAGTAGTATCTCAGGGTGTTCTGGGCTACACTCCGACACGACTTGTACCGCTTTTGGGGGTCTGACGTTTACCAGCCCCCTAGTCCCGACATGCGATACTCATAGACGAACGGACCAGACTGTACGGATATTGTCATTGACAGGCTCAGTAGGGTTTCTGGATGAGTTCGCTCATCAGCTTCCCTTTTGGTCAATACAATGGTAGCCGTTACGTACAGCTTGTACCACTAACGTGCTTGTGGTTAAACCCACTGCCAGCGTATTGACGAGTCTTTAGAGTCCCCCACAGAAAGTTTTCCCAAGTTCGAGCAAAACATTGTAGAGGCCGTATGGTATTATGGAAGGGTTCGATCATATACGTGCACTTGTGCACGGATCATGATCGGACGGATCATACTAGTGGGCTTTGGTTTAAGCCGGATCCTAGTATTAGATTTGTTGGATTACTTTAGTCTCATTGCATTCGCATTCAGTCGGAATGCGGATGCAGGTATGTATATACATGTGAGAGGTATCCTTGGGATCCGTTACGAGTTTACTTTAGTTGATGCCATATCTTTTTGTTGGATTAAACATTTTGGTTTAAATGTTTAGTGGAGGAAAATGTGAGTGCAAGTTTTGTCCATAAGCATCTTTTCATGCCACATGCACATAGTGACTCATGGTATTAGTTTGTGTGGCCATTTAATGTGACATGGATTGATTTATGGAGCTAATTATGATTGGTGGGGGTATTTTGGAGAGAGAGGGGCTGTCATGTGATGGTTGGGGTCTTTGGTTATTGATATATATATATATATCAAAAATAACACACAACATAATAAGCAAGTTCTTTTACTTCTTCTTTCTTCTTGAGCTCACCTCTTCCTCCAATGGTTTCATCTTCAACCTCCACCCATACCATCTCATGTGTTGAGATTCATTGAGTGTATAGAGACAAAGTTATCACACACATTCTCTACTTCACCTTGGACATGTCGGCTAGCAAACTTCATGTCCGAGTTGCTTCGGTTTGAAGCGGGAGCCCGTAAAAAGACTTCTTGACGTGGTGCCCTTTTCGACGAGGAGACCGGAGATCGAGCAAGATCGGAGATGCCGCGAGGAGCTAAATATGGTGGCTAAAGACCGAAGGACAGGGATCGATCGGTGTAGCCATTCTATCATTTTAGTAGTTAGCTAGTTTAGTGTTAATGGTACAATCCGGGTAAAAGTCTGCGTTAGCGCCAGTTTCGTAAAAAGTTTTTGTTCCGCATTAGCCTCGGATAGACGGCCGAGGCGCTACCGTAGACTTACATGGTATCAGAGCCATGCCATTAACCCTTTTCTAGTTGGTTTAGACAATGTTAAAGTATCGAAACCGAAACAAACCTAAACACTGCCCCTGAACTTTGCAGTTTCTGTTGTTTTTTAAAGTGTCCAGAAAAATTATTTAAACATATGCAGAAGACTACTGAAGAGACTACAAGACCACACCCCAAAGACGACCCCCATCCCTCGGATTTGGGCCGAGCACATGCTCCCAAAATCCGAGGAGGCCAGCCTGTTTTGGGCTACTGGGGTTTATGTTTTGCGTGTTGTCTGGTCTCTGGTAAGTTGGTTCAGTGGTGTTGTTTGTTTAGCCCAATTTAGATATGGTTTTATCAGGTTGTTTGGGCTATTCGAGGGTTATTTCGAATTCGATATTTTCTAACATTGTTTAAAGTTAGCAGTACATTACATTTCTATTTGCGACCATGAATGTCATTTGATAGGTAAATCTTTTCTAATTGCTATAGTCCTTTTTGTTAGTGTATATGTCCTAGAGGCCATTACTGTATCATACTAGTTTGTATATTACTTAATGGAAGCTTGGGATATTCACCTTGTATAAACAATCTTGCTCAATATAGTAGTATGCTACTTGGTTTGTTTCTACTTCAATGTGTACTTGTGTTTATTTTAGTATATCACCTATACACATTAGTGGAGCCCTTAGGATCTTTGCTTGATTACCAGCGTTGTGATGGCAAGTCACACTAGTGGGGGCTGGGTAATCTATAAGCACATCCTTATACAGGTCCCTAGTCGCAGGACTATCGAGACAGGGCATCGATACTCCGGAGTAGACTAGCGTATGCGCTTCTCATCCCAGTGTGGGAGATGGTCTGTCCCACAGCTATCAGTACGTCGTACTGGAGATAGTATACGGGTGCTCGTTAGGTTACGAGTACACTGGACAGGACTCGTCGGGAACTGACAGGTTGGTATTATACCTATCGTCAGTTATCAGTTCCCAGGTGACATGAGTACGGCTTAGTCCGCTGACTTGACACTGTCACTTCGCCTCCAGTGTGTTCCCACTGTACTTTGATTACTACCCTACCACGGCTCAAAGGAGTCGTGCAAACAGGTAGTAGTTGGGTACAGTCCCGAAGCACTTGGAGGCAGTGACGGTTAGACAGGATTCGTCTCTCCCGGTATTGGGGGTTGACATCGCGCTGTGTCTAGGAGAGCCATTACACGAGTAGTCCCTGGCCAGGGCAATCGAGATATACTGGTAGGTTTCCAGTGTTATCTCAGGGTGTTTTGGGCTTCACTCCGACACGACTTGTACCGCTATTAGGGGACTGACGTTTACCGCCCCCTAGGCCCGCCATGCGATGTATCAGACGAACAGACCGGACTGTACGGAGATTGTCACATTCAGACTCAGTAGGAGTTCAGATGGGGTTCACCTCGTCAGTCTTCTTATCGGCATCTACCTGGGGACCGTTACGCACAGCTAGTGCCGCTTGCGGTCTGTGGTTAAACCCACTGCCAGCGTAGTGTCGAGTCTTTAGAGTCCCACACAGATGGCTATTCGCTTTTGGGCAAAACAGAGTAGAGGTCGCATGGTTTTGCGACAGGGTTCGTTCTCATCCGCGCACTTGTGCACGTTTGGAGTCCGGACGGATATTATTAGCCGGCTCTGGTTTGAGCCAGATACTAGTATATGTTTTGGGGTTAGTTTTATCTCATTGTGTTCATGTTCCTCGGAACAAGAATGCGGGTGTGTATGCACAGTTGTTTGAGGCGGAGGAAGAGGATTTTCATTAGGGTTTCGGAACGGGTGTGTATGCACAGTTGACAGTCGTCTTTTTCCAAACCCTAATGAATTTATGATATATCAATTAATAATGTTAATTAAATGAAATTGTGTCATGGTTGGGTTTGTTGACTTCTTGACCAAGGTTGACTTGTTGACCATGGTTGAAACTTTGACTATCATCATTACATATCAAAGATGCTCTTTGATTCTAGCAAAACCATTTAATGTGTGTAATGATAATTGTCATTCCAAACCATTCATCAACTATTTCATTTAGATTATTATTATTAATTTGATAATTCATTTCATATTATGCTATGGTTGTAAAAAGCCATTTCATTCTATCATAACACTTCTCTCTCCTCTCTTCTTCTTCCTCCTCCTCTAGTTCAAGGAGACTCACTCTCATGTGTTGAGAAACTCTCTCCTTGAGATAAGAACACCCCAAAACCACTCTCTACTCACTCTAGGGTTAGAGGTCTAGCAAGCCAAAGATCCTAGTTCTCTCAAAGTTCGAGAAAGGAGCCCGAAGGTTGAACCCTCAGGTGGATCCATCTTTGACGGAAGAAGGCGACGAGGAAAGCACCATTCAAGCTCTACAAAGGTTTCAAGAAGAAGGAGTTCAAGTTAGGTATAACATCTTTTCCGAGTAGCTAACTCTCTTTAGCTTGGTAGCTAGTTTAGTTTAGAAAAGATCCCGACTTTTGTTAGTCCATATTGCCTAATGCGCTAAAAATTTGATTTTTATACCGTTTCCGCCTCCCCGCAAGAACCGGGGTTGGCAACGTGGACTTACAGTGGTATCAGAGCCTAACTAAACTTAAACTAGCTAAGTAGTAAAGTGTACGGAAGTTCGATTGATGATGGTATGTGTATATGAATGCGTTGGACTGTCGCGGGTGAATAGCCGTGGTGGATGTGAGATGAGCTTTTCTTTTCCTTTCATTCATGTAATATGTAATTTGATGTAATATTATTTGTATGGCCGCACAACCGGGTCGGGGTTGTAGCCGTCATTGTATAATTCTTTTTACTATTTTTGCTCCTAGGATAGACCCATGGACGGGGTGCACAAACTACCGAGTATCTCGAATTGCCGAGTGGCCTACTCACGGCGTTGAGGGAGGTTGCTCCACTTCGGGTACTTGGCGGGTAGTTTGCCGTACCCGTAGGGGTCTTGGGTGGGGTTTTGGCTATTCACCGCGACCGTGTAATCCGCTTTTCGTTGCAGGCTCGAACGGATTGCGGATTCCTAGTATATCCAATGTATTCATCTGTGATCTGTAATGTCTATCATTGCTTTATATTTATAACTATTTAGGCGTTGCTT
Source organism: Agapanthus africanus (assembly GCA_030015575.1). Lineage (NCBI taxonomy): Eukaryota > Viridiplantae > Streptophyta > Magnoliopsida > Asparagales > Amaryllidaceae > Agapanthus > Agapanthus africanus. The sequence goes on along the minus strand of JASDDO010000014.1, from coordinate 544,054,845 downwards.
ATGTTTTATAGCCGCACTAGCCCAGCCCCCGCTCTGTCGTTAGTTAAGTAACCTAACGGGTGATGACGGGGCCCCGTGGCGAATGCGAATGGCATAAGCGTACGTCATATTTTGGTTGTTTTCTGCAATGGTAGGATTAAATGATGGGACGCATTAAAAGAACTAATGCAAGAATATCACGCATTAAAAGAACTAATGCAAGATAATAAACCAAGCAAAAGTCGTTGGAACACTTTCGAAAAACCACTCGGTTCTTTTCAAAACTAACTTTTAAATGCGGAGCTTGAGCCACTCCTTTTAAAAGCTATCTCGTTCCATCGATTATATCAAGTTCACTACGTTCACGGTTTCGCCAAAACCATTCGTAGCCCTCCATCATTTCAGTTAAATATACGGTAGTATTCAAGCTATGTATTTTGACCTCACGCCAAGGCATAGTGATTGTTAGCTGCCGGATATTTATCTGTTGCAGACAATGGGAGCAGCGGGAATGTGTGCTAGTTGTTTAGATCCATTTATGGATTAAAGCAGGCATCGCGGAGCTGGAACATCTGTTTTGATGAAACAGTCAAGGATTTTGACTTCATCAAGAACGAGGATGGGCCTTGTATTTATAAGAAGATTGTAGGAAGAACTTTCGTGTTTCTAGTCTTGTACGTGGACGCCATTCTTTTAATAGGAAATGACATTCCTATGCTCCAATCGGTCAAGCTATTCTTGTCGCAAAGGTTCTCCATGAAGGACCTGGGTGATGCATCGTATATTCTGGGGATCAAGATCCACAGAGATAGATCTAAGAGATTACTGGGACTTTCGCAGTCCAGGTATATAGAGACCGTACTAAAGAGATTTAGTATGGAAGATTCCAAGTGCGGTAACATACCCGCATTGCACGGAATCACCCTCTCCAAGGAGATGTCTCCCAAGACTGACGAGGAGAGGGTTCGCATGAGCACTATACCCTACGCTTCAGCGGTAAGATCTATAATGTATGCGATGCTATGTACAAAGCCAGATGTAGCTTATGCGCTAAGCGTGGCAAGTCGGAATCAGTCGAACTCAGGTGAGGACCACAGGATAGCAGTAAAGAACATTCTCAAATACCTGAGAAGGAAAAAGGGGATGTTCTTAGTTTACGGTAATGGAGACCTAAAGGTCGAGTAATTTACCGATTCAAGCTTCCAGAGTGACAAGGATGACAACAAGTCTGTCTTGTGTTTTGTATTTACCCTCAACGGAGGGGCGGTGTGTTAGAAGATCTCCAAACTGGATACCGTTGCAGCCTCGACGATGGAGGCTGAATACATTGCTGCAAGTGATGCTGCAAAAGAGGCGGTCTGGATGAAGAAGTTCATTAATGAACTTCAGATCGTTTCATCCATTGTTGACCCAATACCTTTGTATTGCGATAACAATGGGGCTATAGTTTTAGCGAAGGAACCATGGTCGCATCAAAAATCCAGGCACATATTAAGGTGGTATCACCTGATCAGGAAGATCGTAGATCGCCAGGAGATCGAGTTCCGGAGAGTGGATACAAAAGACAACACGGCGGATCCATTCACCAAGGCCCTTCCTCAAGAACAGTTCGAGAGACTTTTTGAGATGTTGGGTATGCGATACGCCAACAGTTGGCCCTAGAGCAGACGTTGGATACTCGGTACACCAATATATGGCCTTAATGCTAGTGGGAGATTGTTGGATATGTATGCCCTAGAGGCCATTATTGTATATGTATACATATGGATGCTTGGACATATATATGTACATGACAGTCTTGCTCGATATGATAGTATGCTATTTGGTTTTACTTTATCTTAACATGTGTATGTTTTACATGCTATTACATATCTTTTATACATATTGATAAAGCCCGGATCAATGCTAGACTACCTGTGTTGTGATGGCGATCATACTTATGGGAGCTGGGTAGTCGGTACATACATCCTTAAATTGTCCCTAGTTATGGGAGTATCGAGACTGGGTATCAATATTCCAGAGTAGACTAGTGTATACATTTCTAGACCCCGATAAGGGGCAATGGTTTGGTCCCTCAACCATTGGTCTTTAGATCTAAGATCGTATACAGGTGCTCACTGGGGGTGAGTACACCAGACGGACTCACCGAGAACTTCCAGATGGTACTATACCTATCGTCAGGTGGAAGTTCTCAGGTGACATGAGTACAGGTTAGTCCTTAGACCTGAGATCGTCATTTGTCTCGTGTGAGTTCGCACTGTGCTTTGATCACCACCCTACCACGGCTCTACTGAGTCGTGCAAACAGGTTTTGGTTGGGTACAGTCCCGAGCCACATGGAGGCAATGAGCGATTGTCGGGAATTCGTCTCTCCCGGTATTGGGAATCGATTTCTCACTGTGTTCGATTGGTCAGGACCATAAGACCTTGGCCAAGGCAGTTGGGATTTACTGATAGACTGATCAGTAGTTTCCCGGATTGGTCCAGAGCCGCATCAGCACGAATTACCAGGTTATCAGGGTCTGATGTTTACCACCCCCTAAACCCGGCATGTGATACTCTCAGAAGAAGAGACCTGATTGTACGAAAATTGTCACAGATAGGCTCAGTAAGGATCTGTTAGTTATATGTATGCCTTAAAGGACATTACTGTTCATGTGATGTATATTGTAGTGAATGCTTGGACATATATAGAGAGAACTTCCTTGCTCAATATGATAGTATGCTATCTGGTTGCTCTTTATTTTAACATGTACACTTATTGTCTCTCTATTACATGTTGATAAAGCTCTTAGGATGAGTACTTGACTACCAGGATTATGATGCAGATCATACTAGTGGGGACAGGATAGTCGGTAAGTACATCCTTCAAATGTTCCTAATCGTAGGAGTATCGAGACAGGGCATCGATACTCCAGAGTAGACTAGCGTATACGCTTCTCGACCCATATGATGGGCGATGGATGATCACATATCCATTGGTGTTTCACATCAGAGAAGGTATACGGGTGCTCAGTGGAGACTGGGTATACTGAACGGACTCGCCGAGAACTCCTAGATGGTATTATACCTATCGTCGGATAGCAGATCTCTGGTGACACTGGTACAGGTTAGTCTATAGACCCGAGATCATCATAGAGTCTTGTGTGATTCCCGCTGTGCTTTGATTTCCACCATACCATGGTCAATAGATCGTGCAAAAAGGTGGTTTTTGGGTACATTCCCGAGTCACATGGAGGCAATAAGCGATAGGAAGGGTTTCGTCTCTCCCGGTATTGGGAGTTGATGTTGCGTTATACTCGATTGGCCATAACAGGAAATCCCTGACCATGGTTGCTGAGATTTACTAGTAAGTGTTATCAGTAGTTTCTCGAACCGTTATGGACTTTGCATCGGCATGACTTATCAGGCTATTGGGGTCTACGTTATACCATCCCCAGGCTGTGATATGCGACATATTAGACGAAGAGACAGGACTGTACGGTAGTGTTACTGATTGGATTCGCAGGAGTACGAGCAGGTTTGCTTGTTGATCTTATGATCACTTAATACCCGGGTGTCCGTTACGTTTAGCAGACCGCTTGCGGCTTGTGGGGGTTTGATATGATCATCACATACTGCCGACGTATTAACGAGTCTTTAGAGTCCTACACAGAGGTTTCTTGGCTAAAGCGAAACGGAGTAGGAGCACATATGTGATATGTGCGGGACCGAGATTAATGAGATATGTGATACCGTATTCTATTCTTGCGATTTGGGACATTGGTCGGTTATATATGATATAGCCGGGTTATCGGATCAAGTGTTGATTCGATAAGTTGTTGCATTTGATATTAGTCGACTATACACAATATAGCCGGATTATTAAATCAAGAGTTGATTTAATAATTTAATGTATAATTATATATTTGATATATTACTTTACATTAACTAATATTAGCCCACTTAAGTAATTCTATTTCTCACATTTGATACACTTTACATATATGTGATATATGCATTGATTTCTATTTGCATACATTATATATAGGTCATATATATTATGTATCATGCTTGGTTACACTTGCAACATATATGAATGAGACTTTTACCATGCTAGGGTTTAAGCTAGGATTTTATTTGTTTTAAGCAAATCAAACATTTGGATTTAGTTAAGGTTAAGCTTGGAGAAGCTTGTAGAACATTGACCAAGTCCACTTGTTTGTCTTGCTTAAGATATTTCTTAACCCAATCATTAATCTTATACCATGGTTTATTCTCTACATGAGTTAGGCATGACACTAACTCACCATGGTTGCAATTCTAACCTCACTCTCTCATATGTTTCATTTCTTCTTCTTCTTCAACAAAAGAAAAAGCTTGCTAGGGTTTTTTCTAAGTGAAGATTTAGTGTGAGAAAAATAAATCTAAAGTGAGCCCACTTCCTACTTCATCATCCTCTACTACTTGCCATTTAGTATAGGGTGTTTGCTTCACTAATTTTATCCTTAGTGAAGAGATAGCTTAGGTTGGTGTCTCCTTGACGTAGATCATCTTCGATCTCGAAGACTTCGATGCAAGCTTGTTCGTTTCTTCATGGGAGCTTCTCTAGAGTCCGGGAATTCATGATCGCAGCTAAGGGACTACTACACGGAGCTATTGAAGTGAAGGACCGGTATACAAAGGTCGTATTCCTTGTTCACTTTAGATGTAAAGTGTTTACATTATGTATCGTCGGATTTTTAAGTAGCGATTCTAGGGTTAGGGTTTACTATAACGACAAAATTTTAAAATTGGCATGGACGATGCCTCCCGAAAACTTGTTGCCGTGATAGGAAACCCAACAGTGGTATCAGATCCATGCTAGAAAATTCTACGATGTTTGTTAGATTACGAATCCGAAACTTGAAACCCTTTAAACTAGTTTCTGTCGAATTTCATTTGAGCTCAAAATGTTTTTTAAACAACTGCAGAATGTTGTATGCTATATAACATGAACACCATGCAAATTTGAGGCATTTCCACTAACTTTTGGCCGGCCACATTGGCCTCAAAACCGAGCTCACCAGGTCTTTTGGGCAGTTTAGGCTTCAAATTTTCAGGGTGTTCCAGTATCTGGGTTTTAGGGTTTCAGGTGTTGTTTTTTTTTGCTAAATTTTCATGTGATCTTAACTTTCTGCAAAAGCAATTCGGAGTGTTTCGTAATCGTAATCCTAACATGTATTCGGGTTATTTAGACAATATTAAAAAGTTCGAACGGATATCAATGACCCAATTTTTCCCCGCTGGAAATTTTTCAAGAGTTGGATTTTTTCCGAGTTTAAAATTTTCAGATAATCTTGCAAGCGATTCTGTGGACCCTATAGAAGAACAAAACCCTAACTCGATTATGTGACCGTCAGAACCTCCAACAAACCCTAAGGTTTGTGGTAGTTCAGCGGCGCCACATGTGAGGCATTGGTTGACCCTTCTCCGGCTGGTTCATAGGAGCTGTGGCAGTTTCTGGGTACTTTTTGAACTCCGCTCAAGTGTTGAGCTTGTCGGGAAATTTTGGGTGCTTGATTATTCGATTAAAAAGTTTAACTTCGTCTAGCTATCTGTGATTGTGATACAATATTTGGAATCCACAAATTGTTATGAGATAACTAGTTTGAATTTTATAAATCTAGCACTTTAGTCTCATTTGATTGGTTGCCACGAAATTTTGATGTGGATCAAAAGTCCGTTGCAATTACGTAGTGTACGCGGATACTCGCCAGGTAACCTTACTAGATAGCCACGCCGTGGCAATTGTTCCCCTCGTAGGGGTCTAGGGATATGGATTTGGCTATTCATCACGACCGTGGAATCCGCGTTTTTACTGGCTTAAATAAAACACGGAATTCCTAGTATAACCAATATTTCATATACGATTCTTCTACTGCTGATATTCTGTGATGTGATCACTTGATATGTTCTGAGACGAATGCCTATATTATATATATGAGATATAATAAATATTGCTGCTTTCGTTTCTTATATGATACTTAGGAAGAATAACAGATGGAACTTCATTAATGAGATTAATGAAAGAAAAAGAAACCTAAAGATGTTGTAAAAACTTGTTTTAAAACCAGTAGCTCTAGTTTTTGCTTTGCATAGCGGTATTCCTTATACAATATCCAGCACCTTATTCGATAAGGAAAGAGCCGAGATCTCTTCATCGGGAGTGACATCTTGAGCGAAACTAGCAGATGCTACAAACTTAGTTTGTCTTTTGATTGCTTTTATAGTTTTTACTTTGCATAGTGGTATTTGTGAAATATCCTGCACCTTATTCGATAAGGAAAAAGCCGAGATCCCTTCACCGGGTGTGACCTTTTTAGCAAAACTAGTAAAAGCCTCAAAAACACTCCTTTTCAAAATCACTCGATTCTAAGACGATATCAAGTTCATTACGCAAAAGGTTTTCTTAAAAACCTATGGTAGCCCTCCGTCATTTCAGATAAGTACTACTTAGTATTCGTGCTACGTTTGTTGACCATGTTAAGGCGTAGTGTGCGGTAGCTGATTAGTGCTTATCTGCATAGGCATATGACGCGATTGGTTTAGGGTAATTGTATGACTTTGTTGACCATGTTAAGGGTCGTGCGGGTGGGTTTAATTCAATCAGGAAATGACGGGTTGAACTTGGCTAGCGCTTACGATTTGTTGACCATGTTAAGGTCATAAGTCGCTAGGGGCAAAATATTATCAGGAATTTCAAGTGTTAAAATTTGCAATGAGATTGCATACCTTCTATGAGATAGTTGGATCCCGATACCCACTGTGAGTAAGAGTTACTCCTGGAAAAGTTTTACACATTACAATTAGCCGATCGAGTAGGTGTATAGAAAGGTGTTAACGGGGTTACGCCCCTGAGAAAACGAGGTTTATTTTAATTAGGTCCGTGTGAAAGTACGGGGAACCTCCCTCAAAGTACTGACACTGGCCTGGCCGAAAGATTGACGAACTTGTAGGGTGTAATTAATCCCGGCTAGTCTTAACTTTTAGGGTTTGAAGGTAGATTTGACTAAAACAGTGGGAGCCATCCTGATTAGATAAAATAATAACCAATCTAATCTTGCAAGAGCACACGCAGAGTGTTTTCTTCTCTCTCTCTCCAGGTAGCGACCATGTCACGCCTTAATCAAGATAATAATATGGATGCATTGACCGAACCTGCCTATTATACTGAGCTAGGGAACGTTGGTTTCGTTCATTCTTATAACTGTTATAAGCCCGAGCAGGAAATAGGGGAATATCCGGATTCCCATGCCACCCAATCGAGGATTAAGCATGTTGATGCATATTCTTCGGGTGTGTTCATTACCGAGAACTGTTTCTCAGTATCCTCTACGTCCTAGGTATGTGATACCGGATCAGGATCCCGCATATGTAATATGTTACATGGCCTACAGAAAGGTAGAGAACTGAGAATGGGTGATATGTCTCTAAGTGTTAGGGAATAGTGCAATTGTTGCAGCCAAGTCAGTTGGCAGATATCACCTTGTATTAATACATTGATTCTGAATGAATGTTATTACATACCGAACCTGATATACAACATTACATCGATTTCTTTATTAAGTTAAAGAAGGATATAATTCTGTATTGGAGGATAATGTTGTGAACATTTTCCTGAATCAAGAGTTGATTGGATCAGGCACGTTATGAAATGGCATATACGTTCTAAATCAAACCACAGTTCAAAGTATACCGAACATAAACAAGAGGAATAGTTTATAAATGAACGAATCCTTTTTGTGGCATTGTAGACTAGGTCATATCAATACGACACGACCAGCTAAGTTATATAAGAATGAATATAAGAATCTATTCGAATTTTCATCTTATGATACTTGCCAGTCTTGTCTCAAAGATAAAATGACCAATACCCTGTTTACTGGAAATAGAGAAAGAGTTATTGAACTCATGGGACGGATACATGATGATGTATACGGTCCTATGTCTATAAATGCCAAGGTTGGTTCTTTGTACTTCATTACATTCATCGACTATCTCTCAAGATTCGGACATATGTTCCTGTTGAAAGATGAGTCTGAAACTTTTGAGAAATTCAAGGAATATAAGCTTGAAGTTGAGAACCATACGGGTGGAAGTATTAAAGTCCTTCGATGTGATCGAGGAGGAGAATACTTGGGCATGGAGTTCCTGGATTATTTAAACGAGAATGTGATTCTCTCTCAGCTTACTCTTTTGAGTACACCATAGAACAACGGTGTATCGGAGCGGAGGTATCGCACCCTATGAGATATGGTGCACTCTATGATGAGTACTGCTGAGTTACCTGTTTCCTTTTAGTGTTATGCACTTAAGAAGCTGCATACCTATTGAATAGGGTTCCGTCCAAATGAGAGCCTACCACTACATATGAGATATGGTGTAGGAAGAAACCATGTCTTAAACGAGTTAAGATATGGGGTTGTCAGGCCTATGTGGAAAAGCAAAATCCAGACAAGCTCGAGGCAAGGCCAGGACTGTATAAGTTTGTAAGGATATCCCGAACATTCGTGAGGGAATATCTTCTACCACACAGAGGAGCAAAATGTGTTTTGTTTCTCAACATGCCACCTTTTTAGAAAAGGACTTTGTTGTGAAGAAATTAGTGGTCATGAGGTAGAATTGGAAGGTGTTCCAGCTAGACAAACTAACAGCTGATGATTTGGTAGAACCAAAGGATTCAATAGTCTCCAACAAACCTCAGCCTCTCCGTGAATCTAGGGTTCCTCATCCACTTGAGAGAAACTACGGTATTCTTGGTGACAGTGGGAGCGAGGATTGCATCATGAGATGATGGCCCAACCAGGTTCAGGTAGGCCATCAGGAGTGGTGATTCTGTGAAATTACTGGATGCTATGCGATCAAAGATGGAATCCATGTATACCAACAAAGTATGACTTTGTATGTTGCACCTAAAGGGGTAAAACCCATTGGGAGCAAATGGATCTTGAGAAGATTCGTGGTGTAAATGGAAAAGTTGAGACTTTCAAAGCTATGCTTAAGTCCATCAGGATCAATGCAAGTATCGCGGAGTTGGAACATCTGTTTTGATGTGACAGTCAAAGAGTTTGACTTCATCAAAATAGTAGATGAACCTTGTATATAAAAGAAGGTTGTAGAGAGTAAGGTTGTCTTCCACATATTGTACGTAGATGACATACTCTAGATAGGAAATGGTTTCCTATGCTACACTCGGTCAAGCTCCTCTTATCACGGAGATTCTCAATAGAAGATTTGGATGATACCTGCTACATCTTGTTGGATTATGATCTATGGTGATAGATCTAAGTGGATGTTGGGAGTGTCCCAAATCCAGGTACATTAACACTGTACTAAAGGGGTTTAGAATGGACGATTCTAAGCGTGGTGGTTCGCCCACTTACTTATGGATCACTCTCTCCAAAAAGATGTCTCCCAAGACTGATTTGGAGAGAGCTCGCGTGGAAGGGATATCCTATGCTTCGGCAGTAGGCTCTATCAGAGTATGCGATGTTATGTATCAGACCATATGTAGATGACTCATTACGTGTACTGATCAGGAATCAATCGGATCTTGGGAGAATCACTGGAAAGCTGTGGAGGACATTCTTAAGTACTTGAGAAGCATTAAAAGAAAGTTCTTGGTTCGAGCTTGCACAGTGATAAGGTCGACTGAGAGTCAGTCACGGGCATTGTCTTTACCCTTAGTGCAAGGGACGGTATGTTGGAAGAGTTCCAAGCTAGATACCGTGGCATACTAGACGATAAAGGCTGAATACATTGCTACCAATGATGCTGCCAAAGTAGCTGTCTGGGCATTTTCTTGTTCATGAGATGAACATGGTTCCTACCATTGTAACTGTTATTGCGACAACAATGGAGTTGTGGCTTTGGCCTAGGAACGATGGTCCCATCAGCGTTCCAGACATATTCTGAGGCAAGTATCACCTAATCAGGGAGATGTTTGATCTCCAAGGGATCGAGGTAAGGAGAGTAGACACGAAGGATAACACAGCGGATCCACTCACACAGACCTTACCCCTAGAGAGACTTCTATGGGATGGTTGAGTATGGGATACTACAACCACTTCTATATTGTTAGGTATTGGATACTACAACAGATGGCCTTAGTGCAAGTGGGAGATTGTTAGTTATATGTATGCCCTAGAGGCCATTACTGTACATATGATGTATATTGTAGTGGATGCTTGGACATATATAAAGAGGACTTTCTTGCTCGATATGATAGTATGCTATCTGGTTGCTCTTTATCTTAACATGTATATTTATTGTCTCTCTATTACATGTTGATAAAGCCATTAGGATGAGTACTTGACAATCAGGATTATGATGCAAATCATACTAGTGGGGACATGGTAGTCGGTAAGTACATCCTTCAAATGTTCCTAGTCATAGGAGTATCGAGACAGGGCATCGATACTCCAGAGTAGACTACCGTATACGCTCCTGAAAATCCGGTTCATCAGATCCATGAACGCTGCTGGTGCATTGGTGAGTCCGAACGACATCACCAAAAACTCATAATGCCCATAGCGCGTACGAAAAGAAGTCTTCGGAATGTCATCATTCCGAACCCTCAACTGATGATAACCCGAACGCAAATCAATCTTAGAAAAATGTTTCGCACCCTGGAGCTGATCAAATAAATCGTCAATGCGAGGTAAAGGATACCTATTCTGCACCATAACTCGGTTCAATTGACGATAATCCATACACAATCTCAAACTGTCGTCTTTCTTCTTGAAAAACAGAACAGGAGCTCCCCACGGCGAAACACTCGGACGCACAAGTCCTCTATCAATCAACTCTTGCAATTGATCTTTAAGCTCTCTAAGCTCCGCCGGAGCCATCCGATAAGGCGGTAAAGAAATAGGCCCCGCGCCGGGAATCAGATCAATGCAAAACTCAATATCACGCTCTGGCGGCAACCCAGGTAACTCATCGGGAAAGACGTCGGGAAACTCTTGCATGGTAGGAACCCGGTCCAACAACTCCACTGTGGCTCCAGTATCATGAATGAAAGCCAAGAATCCCTGACATCCCCTCCTCAAAAGCCGACTAGCGCAAAGGACTGAAATCAAAATGTGAGGGGCGGCACCACCGTCCCCCTGCACAACAAACACTGACTCGTCGGGAAAAAAAAACCTATCTTTCTTCTCGCGGCAGTCCACAGACGCGTAGCAAGTAGCTAACCAGTCCATGCCCAGGAGAACGTTGAAGTCCAACATCTCAAAAAGGATCAAGTCGACGGACAAATCTCTATCTCCTATATGGACAGCACACGGCCGGAACACGTGTCTCGCAACAAACGACTCTCCGACAGGAGTAATCACGAAAAGCGGCTGATCTAGCAAACACGACTCTCGGCCCAAACTCGGCATAAAGTGCATAGAAACATACGAATGTGTAGATCCCAGATCAAAAAGAACATGTGCATCAAAAGAACATACAAAAAAGATACCTGAAACCACTGCATTGGACGCCTGCGCGTCCTAATGAGTCAAGGCAAACACCCGAGCCTGTTCTCTACCGGCGACTGGCTGACCTCTGCCTCTACCACCCCGCCCTCTCGGTACAAAACCACCGCGACCCCGACCTCTCTGCACATGAGTCTGACGTGGAGCAACAACATGCATAAGGAGCAACGCCCTCTGAGGTGGAGAAGGTGGTAAGGTAACCTGCGGTACAGCTGCCTCACCCACACGTGGCTCAGCACAATCTCCAGCCCGATGACCCCGACTCCCGCACCGGTTGTTAATTTTTATGCCCTTGGGGACATTATTGTTGTAAGTCCGCAGGGGCGCCCCGGCCGTCGATCCGACGCCGGAAACGCGGAAACAAAAACTTTGCAATCTAGCAAACCGGCACCACCGCGCACTAAATACCCGGATCGGGCCATTAACCTAGCTACTAGCAAACTAGAAAAGAGTAGAGAAGCTATACCAAGCGATCCGTGTCCTTCGGTCTTCGTCTCCACTCCGATCTCCTCGTGGAATCTCCGTTCATCTCCTCCTCGTCGGAAAGGGCACCACGTAGCCGGATACTTTTACGGGCTCCCATCTCTGGACCGAGGCAACTCGAGCGCGAAGTTGGCTAGCCGACGCGTCCAAGATTTGCTGTAGACTAGTATGGAATCGTTGTCTCTTTTGGGGTATATGAAGTTGCCTTGTATGGAGGGATCAAGATGAACTTTGAAGAGTTGTGAGAAATTTGTAGCAAGCAAGCATGTATGATGATTAATTTCCTACACCCAAAGAAAAGGAACACTCTCTCTTTTTCTCCTCAAAGTGGCCGGCCCCATGATCAAGAAGTGGTGGAGGGAAATATGAATGGAATATAGCAAGTGGGAAAAAGGAATTGATAAAGATTAATCAAAAAAAAGGTCACACCAAATTCTCACTCACAATCTTTTCATTTCCCTTCTCAATAAATGCAAGGAATGACAAGAAAAGAATCTCATGATTATGAAGGCATAATTGCAAGAAACCCCTCCACAAATAAGTTATTTGCAAATGTGCAAATAACCCCCTCCAACGAAAAGTCCGGCCGTGAAGGAACAAAGGAAAACCGGCCGGAACGGAATGCAAACTGGCAACTCCAGAAAATCGATCCCGTAATAAATTACAGGAAAACCCCGCTACTGTATATACATGCCCGCATTTGTATTCCCACTGAACACAAATGCAAAGAGACAAAATCTACACTATCTAATACTAGAATCCGGCTTAAGCCAAAGCCGGCTAGTAAAAACCGTCCGATCACGATCCGTGCAGTACCGCACGTATCTGATCGAACCCTGCCATATCTCCATACGGCCTCTACAGCGTTTCGCCCGAAACTTGAGTAACTGTATGTGGTGGACTCTAAAGACTCGTCAATACTATGGTTGTGGATTTAACCACTAGCACGTCAGAGGTATTAGCCATACGTGACGGGCCACCAGCTATTGACCAAAAGGGACGTCGATGAGCGAACTCATCCTGACACCCTACTGAGCCTGTCAGTGACAATGTCCGTACAGTCCGGTTCGTTCGTCTATGAGCATCGCATGGCGGGCCTAGGGGGTTGGTAAAAGTCAGACCCCCAAAAGCGGTACAAGTCGTGTCGGGGTGTAGCCCAGAACACCCTGAGATACTACTGGAATACCTACCAGCAAATCTCCTGCCTTGGCCAAGGACTTTTCATGTTCTGGCTCTCCTAGACACAGCGCGACCTCACCCCCAATACCGGGAGAGACGAACCCCTGCAGATCCGCTCACTGCCTCCATGTGGCTCGGGACTGTACCCAACTAAAACCTGTACACATGTCACCAGGGAACTGCTATCTGACGTCTGGTATAATCCCAACTAGCAGGTTTCCGGCGAGTCCTGTCCGGTGTACTCATAACCCAATGAGCACCTGTATACATCTTAGGTGAACCAACTGACACCAGTGGCTTGTGAGACCTGACACCGCCCCTCGTCCGGGTCTCGACTGTATACACTAGTCTACTCTGGAGAATCGATGCCCTGTCTCGAAACTCCCACGACTAGGGACCTTTTAAGGATGTGCTTATAGACTCTAGCTCTCACGTATATGATCGCCCTCATACTGCTGGTAGTCAAGCAAGAATCCTAGGGGCTCTATCAACGTGTAATAGCGACTCGTAAGGTCACCTAAAGCAGTACACGATGATAAAGATAAACCAGATAGCATACTATCATCTTGAGTAAGACTGTCCTACTGGGTCAGGTCCTCCCCTCAATCATTGCAATCACGTGCCTGTGATCCAATAATTGACTCTGAGGGCACTATCTCCAACAATCTCCTACTTGCACTCAAGGCTAATTATTGCGATGTCGCATACTCACAGCCCGTGTGATACCGAACACCCAACTCCTCTACTAGTCAGTCTCACAAAGCTCGTTTGCGAAACTATTGCGTTCGAGAAATAGCCTCAGTGAGTGGATCCGCTCTGATGTTTCTTTCTATGTCTCTCTTTATCTCAAGTTCGCGGAGAAAACCATCTCCCGAAATGAGCAATACCTGTCTTAGAATGTGTCTGGATATCTGATGGGACCTAGCTCATAAGAGAACTCCAAATCCAAACTTCTTAGACTGTATCGTCAACTGAACTTAATCAGTATCCTGCGCCATGCCTTCCCTCAGTATCCACCTGGACCACCTGTCCAAAATACTGCCCCTCGTCAGAGGGAAAACTATAACTCTGACAGCCACTCTGCCATTCAGGTCACCTTGGAAGCCTGGAATGATAACCGTCTCCTAAAAGAAGCTGTCGTTATCAAATCCCTAGAACATTCACTTATGTTCTAAAACTGCTTCCGATTGTTTCTCCAGGATTGGATGAATATTAACTTATTGCACCTACTGCAAGAACAACATCTGGTGTGGTACTTGACATCTCATGATTGACTCAATTGCCTAAGCAAGTGATCTGCCAATCATGAACATCCCTTTCCCTTTTAGTCTGTAAGACACCTTTAGAGAGGGTGACTCCATTATCTGCAGGTACACTACCATGCCAGGAGTCGTCCATTCTAAATACTCATAGAATGCTGTCTAAGTACCCAGATTGGGAAACCACCCAAATCTAGATCTAAAACCATAGATCTAGTAACCAGAATGTACGATATAATATCCAAGTCCTGTGTGGAGAAACCACTGTGTGACGACCAAAGTATAACCGATCGTAGTATAGGAATATCACTTCCTACTTTGTGTATGTCATCAAATACCAGGACATCACACCCTACTACCTTCTTAACAGATCCATCCCCTATTCTGATGAAGTCAAACCTATGACTGTCACATCAGAAATAGATGATCTATCTCCGCTATATCTGCTTTAGTCTATAAATAGACATAAGCCAACTGTCCACCAATGCTTCCGTTGCTCCCACTGACTACGACAACCCTCTGGCAGAGTCATATAAACGTACACTTCTAAAGCTAGTTCAGAACGACGCTATACTCATCCTCCTGCCGGGTCTCACAGTCCGGAACAACAGCAATGGTAAGTCTGGGTAAACAAGAACCTCCCTGCCACCATCCTTGAGCATACCGAAGTACCTATCGGGTGCCTGAGGTTACCCACTTTATCTGCGGAGTAGCCAATGGAATGTCAAACCAGATTGAATCTTTAGGTTCTTACCAAATCTTCAGTAATCGTTTACGGTTCTGGAATCACTTCCAGTTCTACCATACTCCCACTACTGTTTTCTGAAAAAAAAATTCCATTTTTATTAAATCTGTGGCGAGTCAAGAACAATATCACTATTGATCTTCCAGATGGTAGAATGTCAACCCTCGTCATAGCCCGGGTCAACCCACAAACAGCCATTACAGAAACGTGCCTTGAGTTATCCGGAGTCTGGTTTTAAGCATAAGCCGGACAACTCCCCGTACCTTAACATCGTTAAGATATGAACTGTTCTATATCCAATATAGAAACAGAGGCACTGATTTAATTGAACCAGATTCAAATCATGCAACTGTCACCAGTGCATGTCAACTAAATGGAAGGAGGCCTATCAGCGTTACTCAACTTAGGAATACTTTCAATTATGAGTAACCTGAAAGAGAAGCTAGTTCTCTTAATCATTACTATCAACTAAATACCATTCACAAGTATCTACATCTTCGATCACCTTGAAGAATACCGATACTTGTAACACCTGGTTCTCTACTTTATTCTTATACCTATAACTCCTCAAAACTTAGACCCTGTGTTTCTACGAAACACATGTCTAAGAACTAGAGAAGTCATAAGTAAACTGAATATAGTACGAGGACCAACCCCTCTGTCCTGATGGACACTGGACAATATACAATACTCTGTACAAGTCCCTTGAGTCTAATTACTCATTCACTGTGTGTCGTAGGTTGAAAACTGTACTTTTGGTTAAGAAGAATTACACCACTGTTCAATGCTCCTTACCTAACCATCCACTGGTATAGGTAAATATCATAGACATAATCTCAAAAAGGTATATCTCACTCTATAAAAATAGACGTACAGATATATCAATTTGAAATTGGTGCATAACAACGGATATTCAAAACCAAATATTTGCCGACCGGCAAACAACCCAGGTGACTTCCTCAAATATCACCAATTACAACGAATCCCGATATAATGAGGATGATCACCTAATTCCCAATAACTTACTCCCACTCATCATCTGTAAAACCATACAGATGTGAGAATACAACCTGGTAAATACATACCCTGGAGCAAGTGTCTAATTGGGAAATCAGTTCTCTTTTAACAGTACACAGTGAAACTGAAACATTGAAATGTTTCGTTGGGGTATCCTGGTATTCCTAGTAATGCCTGTTCCATTATCCATATTCACAACTATAACCGTATAATTCTTTTCCATTTCTCCAAATCCCTTTATATGTCTTTAGTCATTACCTTCTGTACACCCCTTTAGGCCAAATGGTTTTCTTCCTTCCCTACCGTTCGGCACCAGCCTTTGGTTTGGAAGAAGACTATCCAATAAGCATAATGGGTGTACTGTCCTAATCCTAGGAGCACTCGCAATGCGATAGAAGGTGAAGATAAAAGACAACCGAATGAAGCTTATTCCTATTTCTCCTGAACCAGGATCCATCCCCGAACTGGAACAAGTTCCTTTCGAGTTCGTATATAACCATACGATGGATTATCCAATAAACTGGGATCTTCATAGTGATACGGAGTGTCCTGGAGAAATACAAAGGTGATTTAGGATTGGCGAAGAAATATTTGGTTTGGTCGTGAATAGCAGTCGCAATTTACTTTGCCCTCTTACTAATCCCTTGCTTTGTCTGAACTTAATACCTTCTGTACACCGTTTAGGCTAATTGGCTTTCTTCATTCCCTACCGGTCGGCACTTGCCTATGGTTTGGAAGAAGACTATCCAATTTGCGTAATAGGTGTACTATCTCCTAAACCAAGGAGTACTCGCAATCTGAGAGAGAAGGTAAAAGGAAAAGACAACTGAATAATCCTATTCGTTTTCTCCAGAACCAGAAACCATCCTCGAATTCCTTCGAATTCGTATATAACCATACGATGGTTTTGTCCAATGGAAGTGGACGTTCGTAGTAATACGGGGTGTCCCGGAGAAAAAGGGTAAAAGTAGGAGTGGTAATGAGGTTTGCAACTCTGACAATCCAAAAGCCAGTGTTAAGAAGGTTCGGTCAACTTGGTCACTGAGTCATAGTCTAGGGTCGGGTCAATGGTCACTGCCAAAGAGAGAGAGAAAAGAAACACTCAGCGTGCACTTTAACCTAGATCAGAATGGTTATCACTTTATCTAATTTGGAAACCTCCCACTGTAACGTCAAATTCTTCCCCAAACCTGAAAGAAGAATTAGCCGGGATCACCCGAGGAGTAAACCAACTCATCAGTGGGAATCGGGATCCAACCATCATCGCATGATAACGTGACGGAATCCGCTCACGTTATCACACTCCAGAAGGTATGCGCATATCTGGCAAGTTTCAGTTCTTTTGAAACTCCCGATGTGGATTTTTGCCCCATGCTCTTATGACCTTGACTTTGGCCAACATATCATAAGTCATATGTCAAGTTCTACCTGTCATTATCCAGGTTAATTTGAACCCACCCGTACAAGCCCTTGACTTTGGCCAATAAGGCTATACGACTGTCCCAAACCAACGCATCTATCTATGCTGCATATGAATACCCAACAGCTACCAAACACTGTGCCTTGACTTTGGCCAACATACACAGCTTGAATACTATTGACTATCCATATGAAACGACGGAGGGCTACGAATGGTTTCTGGCGAAAACCTTTAACGTAATGAACTTGATATCGTTGAAGGAACAGATAGCTTTATAAAAATATAGTGACGAAAACCTTTGCTAAAGAGGTCACTCCCGGTGAAGGGATCTCGGCTCTTTCCCCGTGGAATGAGGTGCAGGATATTCCAACTGAATACCACGATGCAAAGCAAATGTAATCGGCTATAGTGAAGTTGTTGCCCTGACGCAAACTTCTGTCCAAGGGGTCACTCTCGGTGAAGGAATCTCGGCCCTTACCTCGTCGACTGAGGAGCAGGATATTCCAACTGAATACCACGATGCAAAACAAAAGAGAACGCCCTTACAATAACAGCTTTTTGAAAAAGTGTTCCAACAACATCAGAATAGGTTTGTTTAACTTGCATTGATCCGAATCAACGCAGTCCCATCAATTGATCACACCAATAAAGAACGAAAATAATGATGTACGTATATGCCATCCGCATTCGCCACTGGGTCCCGTCATCACCCGTTAGGTTACTTAACTAACGATAGAGTGGGGACTGGACTAGCGCGGATGCAAAACATATACAACATCTACTAGTATATATATAATATATAATTTTCGCTCAAGGCGTGATAAAATGCAACATCACAGAAATGTACAGCATCACAGAATAATACAGATATCTGGGATCCCCGGGTTTCACAGAGCCGCTACTGAAACCCGACGTTCCCCTGGTCGTGTGGATAGCCTGTGCAATGAAATCCTAGACCCCTACGGGCGTGGCAAGTTACCCGCCAAAACCTGAAGCGAGGCAGCCCCCTTCAGCAACGTGAATGGACCACCCAGCACTTCACGGAGTCCGGTAACTTGGGCACCCCTCCTGGGTCAACCTATACCCCTACGAGTGCGGCGAATAGCCCGCCAATTCTAGAGTAAAGCCCCTTCCGTCTCAATGCCATGAGATGCGGGCTCGTTGCCCTCTAGAACCCGGCTATCCGTGCACCCCTCCGCGGGGTAATCCTAGTACAGAAAGTAAAATATACATACAACGGGTACATCGACCTCGACCTGATCGTACCCCAAAAGAATAATACAAGCAGGCAGTGACGGCAGTCCACATGTCGGACGCTCGCCCCGCAATATCAAATGGACATAATACAACAAAACAGTACTAATACTGCAACTAGGCTATCCCCCACGACCAATCCGCAACATCACAGCAAAACACAGAACATCAACGTGAATGTCACGTTCGCAAATCCATCTAAAAGGGCTATAGCAGATAGACTGGATTTACCGATCAAATGACATTCACGGTCGCAGATATAATGTAAACACTGTGAACTAACATGTTTAAATTTTTTTTGATCGATCAAAAATTATCCAAGTGGGCCCCAAGTAATACTGTAGCACTTACAGAAAATCTGGGCCCAATAAGAATATCCCAAAACCCCTATTTCCAACCCAAAAGCCTACTGTTAAAATTTGGTGCGATGAATAGTAAAAAGCGCGGCGGAACCGCGGCCCAAGCATGGGTTTGGCGGCGGTTCCGGGCGGTTTGGAGAGATCTCGCGACCAAATTTTCACAGATTTCTTAGATTTTCATGCACAGTATTCTGAAACAACTTGAAAAATTTTTGGAGCTGAAAAAATTTCGACAGAGAACAGTGCACTAAAAATACGGTTTTTGCGATTTTTGTTCGATCGGGTTTTAAACATACTAGAGCAAGCTAGGCATGGTTAATGGCGTGGCTCTGATACCAATGTAAGTCCACGGGGGCGTCCCGGCCGTCGATCTGACGCCGGAAACACGGAAACAAAAACTTTGCAATCTAGCAAACCGGCACCACCGCGCACTAAATACCCGGATCGGGCCATTAACCTAGCTACTAGCAAACTAGAAAAGAGTAGAGAAGCTATACTAAGCGATCCGTGTCCTTCGGTCTTCGTCCCCACTCCGATCTCCTCGCGGAATCTCCGTTCATCTCCTCCTCGTCGGAAAGGGCACCACGTAGCCGGATACTTTTACGGGCTCCCACCTCTGGACCGAGGCAACTCGGGCGCGAAGTTGGCTAGCCGACGCGTCCAAGATTTGCTGTAGACTAGTGTGGAATCGTTGTCTCTTTTGGGGTATATGAAGTTGCCTTGTATGGAGGGATCAAGATGAACTTTGAAGAGTTGTGAGAAATTTGTAGCAAGCAAGCATGTATGATGATTAATTTCCCACACCCAAAGAAAAGGAACACTCTCTCTTTTTCTCCTCAAAGTGGCCGGCCCCATGATCAAGAAGTGGTGGAGGGAAATATGAATGGAATATAGCAAGTGGGAAAAAGGAATTGATAAAGATTAATAAAAAAAAGGTCACACCAAATTCTCACTCACAATCTTTTCATTTCCCTTCTCAATAAATGCAAGGAATGACAAGAAAAGAATCTCATGATTATGAAGGCATAATTGCAAGAAACCCCTCCATAAATAAGTTATTTGCAAATGTGCAAATAACCCCCTCCAACGAAAAGTCCGGCGGCGAAGGAACAAAGGAAAACCGGCCGGAACGGAATGCAAACTGTCAACTCCAGAAAATCGATCCCGTAATAAATTACAGGAAAACCCCGCTACTGCATATACATGCCCGCATTTGTATTCCCACTGAACAGAAATGCAAAGAGACAAAATCTACACTATCTAATACTAGAATCCGGCTTAAGCCAAAGCCGGCTAGTAAAAACCGTCCGATCACGATCCGTGCAATACCGCACGTATCTGATCGAACCCTGCCATATCTCCATACGGCCTCTACAGCGTTTCGCCCAAAACTTGAGTAACTGTATGTGGTGGACTCTAAAGACTCGTCAATACTATGGTTGTGGATTTAACCACTAGCACGTCAGAGGTATTAGCCATACGAGACGGGCCACCAGCTATTGACCAAAAGGGACGTCGATGAGCGAACTCATCCTGACACCCTACTGAGCCTGTCAGTGACAATGTCCGTATCCGGTCCGTTCGTCTATGAGCATCGCATGGCGGGCCTAGGGGGTTGGTAAAAGTCAGACCCCCAAAAGCGGTACAAGTCGTGTCGGAGTGTAGCCCAGAACACCCTGAGATACTACTGGAATACCTACCAGCAAATCTCCTACCTTGGCCATGGAATTTTCATGTTCTGGCTCTCCTAGACACAGCACGACCTCACCCCCAATACCGGGAGAGACGAACCCCTGCAGATCCGCTCACTGCCTCCATGTGGCTCGGGACTGTACCCAACTAAAACCTGTTTGCACGACTCCTTTGAGCCATGGTAGGGTAGTAATCAAAGCACAGTGGGAACTCACACGAGACAAATGACGATCTCAGGTCGATGGACTAACCTGTATACATGTCACCACGGAACTGCTATCTGACGTCTGGTATAATCCCAACTAGCAGGTTCCCGGCGAGTCTTGTCCGGTGTACTCATAACCCAATGAGCACCTGTATACATCTTAGGTGAACCAACTGACACCAGTGGCTTGTGAGACCGGCCACCGCCCCTCATCGGGGTCTCGACTATATACACTAGTCTACTCTGGAGAATCGATGCCCTGTCTCGAAACTCCCACGACTAGGGACCTTTTAAGGATGTGCTTATAGATTCCAGCTCTCACGTATATGATCGCCCTCATACTGCTGGTAGTCAAGCAAGAATCCTAGGGGCTCTATCAATGTGTAATAGCGACTCGTAAGGTCACCTAAAGCAGTACACGATGATAAAGATAAACCAGATAGCATACTATCATCTTGAGTAAGACTGTCCTACTGGGACAGGTCCTCCCCTCAATCATTGCAATCACGTGCCTGTGATCCAATAATTGACTCTGAGGGCACTATCTCCAACAATTGTATCATACTAGCTTGTATATTACTTAATGGAAGCTTAGGATATTCACAGTTGTATTAACAGTCTTGCTCAACATAGTAGTATGCTACTCGGTTTATATCTAACTTAATATATGTATATGTTTCTTTCAGCATATCGCGAATACATATTGATAGAGCCCATAGGATCTTTCTTAACTACCAGCATTGTGATGGCAGTCACACTAATGGGGGCTGGGTAGTCTACAAGCACATCTTATTTCAGGTCCCTAGTCGCAGGATTATCGAGACAGGGCATCGATACTACGGAGTGGACTAGTGTATACGCTTCTCATCCCAGCAGGGGAGATGGTCTGTCCCATGGCCATTAGTACATTGTACTGGTGATAGTATGCAGGTGCTCGTTGGGTTACGGGTATACCGGACAGGACTCGCAGGGAACTGTTGGTTGGTATTATACCCATCGTCAGTTAACAGTTCCTAGGTGACATGAGTACAGCATAGTCCGTAGACTTGATACTGCTGCTTCGCCTCGAGTGTGTTCCCACTGTTCTTAGATTGCTACCCTACCACGGCTCGACTGAGTCGTGCAAACAGGTAGCAGTTGGGTGCAGTCCCGAAGCACTTGGAGGCAATGGCGGTTAGATAGGATTCGTCTCTCCCGGTGTTGGGGGTTGATATCGCGCTGTGTTTGGAAATCCATTACACAAGGTCCCTGGCCAGGGCAAGCGAGATTTACTGGTAGGTTTTCCAGTAGCTTCTCAAGGTGTTATGGGCTTCACTCCGACACGACTTATACCGCTTTTAGGGGACTGATGCTTGCCGCCCCTAGGCCCGATATGCGATAGTCTTAGACGAACAGACCGGACTGTACGGAGATTGTCACATCAGGCTCAGTAGAAGTTCGGATGGGTTTCCTCATCGATCTTCTTATCGACATCTACCTGGGGACCATTATGTACAGCTAGTACCGTTTGCGGCCTGTGGTTAAACCTACTGCCAGCGTAGTGTCGAGTCTTTAGAGTCCCACACAGAGGGTTTCCCTGCTTTAGGCGAAACGATATAAAGTTCGTATGGTTTTACGATAGGTTTGGACATATACGTGTACTTATGCATGTGTGATGTTCGGACAGATTATACTAGCAGGCTTTGGTTTAAGCCAGTATCTAGTATTGGATTATTGGATTTATGCAGTCTCAGTATATCCGTGTTTTTTATAAATACGAATGGGAGGGGCATTCTCATAATTATTCGAGAAGCTTCTAGAAGAAAGATGACTCATTTAGTTTTAATTCATTTGTAAATTAAACTTAATGAGGTGAAGAGGTGATGTGTAATTTTCATTAATTACACCATGAGTCATGAGGTGATTCACCTCAAGGTAATTAATGAAGCATGGTTGTTGAATATATTTATTATTGTTTAGATATTTTTCATGCTTCATAATTATCTAAGAGACTCGAGATTTATTTCATTATCACATACACATTCTCTCTCCTCAAGCTCTCATCTTCTTCATCCTAACCCTAATCCTCTCATGTGTTGAGAACTCTAGGGTTAGCAAGACTAATAGATCCTTAATCTATCTCTATATCCTCTAGGTCACTTGGAGTAGCAATCCTAGCGACTTAGTTACCTCAAGTTAGAGGTTAAAGCTTAAAGAAGGAACTCTCGGGTGGATCTTCTATTACATCGAGGAGGCCGACGAGGAGGTGAACAACAAGAACAAGAAGGTCTAGTATCTTGAGGTATAATCATCTATCATAGTAGTTAACTACTTCTAGATAGTTTGTTAGTTAGGGTTTAGCAAAGATCCGTTTGATAGTCGATGTTACTTTGAACAAAATGATTGTTTTACCTATTCCGCCTCCCCGCATCTTGTGGGGTGTGTAACATTGACTTACAGTGGTATTAGATCCTGGCTAAACCATAACTAACATGTTAGCAAAGTATTTAGAAATTCGATCGCGATTTAATCCCGAAAAAACGACATTTTCACCAAGTTTCTGCCGATTTTAAATTGGGGTCTAAAATTTTTCAACGAACCCTTAAAAATACAAGCAGGGTTTTTTAAGAATTGTGAAGAAATTTGGGATCGTGACTCATCCAAACCACCGCGGAACCGCGGCCGATCCATGCGATCCGCCGCGGATCCGCGGCCGAGTTGACACCGAGTCAACCCAAATTTGCTCAGTTATTCTTCTGTGTTGATGTTGGGTTTTCTGGGATATTTTGTTTTTGCTCAGGTTTTATGTGCACAGAGAATTATTCGGAGTAGATTCATATGTGGTGCTTGATCGAAATTCTAAGAACTTTGGCTAACTGGATTATATCTGTGTTGTGATTAATGTATTCGTAAACGTCCCCTAATTGTTAGTATGTCGGTTAGCAGGGGGTTGCACATTTCTGTAACGGTTACTTTATGTTTATGGATATGAACTGTAGGGTTACTCGGCACACTAAGGAGGCTCTACAAGGCATCTACCATGCCGGATTAAAATTTTAGCCGTGCCGAATAACGCTAAACTAGATCGTTAACTAGAGATTAGGCGAACATATGAAAGTAAATCACGTTTACACTAAGTGAATACGAAATACAACCTTTGTAGATCGGTCCTTCACATCTAAAGCTCCGTGATATAGTCCCTTCGCTGCGATCATCGGCTCCCGGACTCTCGGACGGCTCCATGAGAAAATTGCAACGGGATCGCTTGAAGTGTTCGATGCCGAAGATGATCTACGTCGAGGGAATACGGACTCAAGCTTCTACCTCACTAACAAAAGAATTAGTGAAGCAAACACCCTAAACTAAAGTGCTAGTCTAGTAGAGGATGATGAGATAGGAAATGGGTACACTTTAGAATTTCATTTCTCAATTTGTATCTCTCTCTTTATCAAACCGTAGAATCAAAGTGAAGGAGGAAGAAGATGAGCTCAAAATGAGAATGGATAATGATCAAGAGAGAGAATGAGCTAACCATGGTGAGTTAGTATCATATACTTAACTCATGTAGAGACTTTACCATTGTTAATTATAGTGGTTAGGTTAGTTAATATATTAAGTAAAACAAAACAAGTGGAATAAGTCAAAGCATCCAAAAGCTTCATGAAGCTTCATGTATGTGAGCTCATTATCCATTTGTTTTAGAATTACTTAAATATAAAAACCTAACCATTATAATTATAATGGTGTATGTCCCATACACCCATGTAGTGTGTATCAACAACCATGATACAAAAAAGTGAACACAAATAAATATATATCACATATATATTAAGTTGTGTACAAGTGAGAAAAATAAATGCTTTAGTGAACCAATGTTAGTCAATGTAAGTTAGTATATCCAATATACAATTATACACAAAATTATTAAATCAACTCTTGACTTAATAATCCGGTTATACTGCATAAAACCGACTAACATTCAATGTATCGACTTATCGAATCAACCCTTGATTCGATAACTTGGTTATATCGCATATAACCGATCGACACAAGCATCGCGAGAATTGTATGCGGTATCACATACTCGCATCATTCTCGGTCCCACACATATCACATATGCGCTCCTATTTCGTTTTGCCTGAGCCGGTAAAACCTCTATGTAGGACTCTAAAGACTCGTCAATACGCCGGCAGTAGGTGATGATCATATCAAGCACCCACAAGCCGTCAGCGGTACTAGCTGGACGTAACGGCTACCCGGGTATTGAGCGATCAGAAGATCAGCAAGCAAGCCCGCTCCAACTCCTGCAAAAAGCCTGACAGTGACACTACCGTACAGTCCGGTCTCCTCGTCTGATATGTCGCATATCAAGTCTAGGGGTGGTAAACGTCAGACCCCAATAACCGATAAGTCATGCCGATATGAGGCGCATAACAGGTCGAGAAACTACTGGTAACACTTACCAGTATATCTTTAAACCAGCCCTGGCCAGGGACTTCCCTGTTATGGCCAATCGAGCATAGCGCAACATCAACCCCCAATACCGGGAGTGACGAAACCCCTCCTATCGCTCATTGCCTCCATGTGACTCGGGACTGTATCCAAAAACCACCCTTTTGCACGCCCTCTTGGACGTGGTAAGGTGGAAATCAAAGCACAGTGGGAATCACACAAGACTCTATGACGATCTCAGGTCTACAGACTAACCTGTACCAGTGTCACCAGAGAACTGCCATCTGACGTAAGGTATAATACCATCTGGGAGTTCTCAGCGAGTCCGTCCAGTGTACCCAGTCTCCACTGAGCACCCATATATCATCTCTGATGTCAAACACCAATGGATATGGAATCATCCATCGCCCATCTGTATGGGTCGAGAAGGTATACGCTAGTCTACTCTGGTATATCGATGCCCCGTCTCGATACACCCACGACTAGGGACCCTGAAGGATGTACTTATGGACTACCATGTCCCCACTGGTATAATCCGCATCATAGTCCAGGTAGTCAAGTACACATCCTAAGGGCTTTACCAACATGTAACAGAGAAACAATCAGTGTACACGTTAAGGTAAAGGGTAACCAGATAGCATACTATCATGTCGAGCAAGAAAGTCCTCCCTATATATGTCCAAGCATCCACTACAAAATACATCCTATGTATAGTAATGGCCTCTAGGGCATACATATAACTAACAATCTCCCACTTGCACTAAGGCCATCTGATAACAGTGGTTGTATTATCTTATACTCAACAATCCCATAACTAGTCTCTCTCTGGGAAATGGCCTTCGTGAGTGGATCCGCCGTGTTGTCCTCTGAGTCTGCTCTCCTAACCTCGATCCCCTGGAGATCTAACATCTCCATGATTAGGTGATACTGCCTTAGAATATGTCTGGATCACTGATGGGACGGGCGTTCATTGGCATAAGCCACAACTCCATTGTCACACAATGGGAGGAACAAAGTTCATCTCATGAACTAATATACATCCAGACTGCCTCTTTGGTAGCATCTTAAGTAGCGATGTATCCAGCCTTTATCGTCTAGTATGCCACGGTATCTAGCTTGGAACTCTTCCAACATACCGTCAATTTACTGAGGGTAAAGACAATGCATGTGACTGACATTCAGTCGTCCTTATCACTCTGGAACATTTCCAGTGATTCTTCCCAGGATCAATTGATACCATCTCACTACCACTAGTGAGTACCCTAACATCCATTTAGATCTATCTCATAGATCTAAAACCCAGGATTTAGTAGGTATCACTTTGATCCTATATGGTGAGTCATTGTGATAAGCGGAGATTGACCGAGCGTAGCATAGGAAACTCCTTCCCCATCAAGAGTATGTCATCCTTGTACTCTACGAGGATCACCACCATACTCCCTACTACCTTTTTGTATATACAAGGTTCATCTACCATTTTGATGATGTCAAACTTTTTGACTAACTCATCGAAATAGATGTTCCAACTCCGCGATGCCTGCTTTATCACATAAAACATATTGCACACGTTTCCGTTGCTCCCACTGTCTATGAGGCCCTCTGGCTGTGTACTTATAGACGCACTCTTCTAAAACATCATTTAGAAAAGCAGTCATGGCACCCAACCGCCAGATATCGTAGTCATGGTATGTAGCCGTGGAAAGTAGGATCTGGATGGATTTAAGCATAGCTTCTTAGAAAAGGTTTCATCATAATCCATACCTGGTCAATGATGCAAACCTTTAATAAGTCTAGCTTTGAAAGTCTCAACTTTTCCATGTACACCAAGTAATCTTCTCAAGATATGCTTGCTCCTGATGGGGATTTCATCCTTCAGATAAAGCAACCAAAGTCCATACTTTGTTGATGTATAAGGATTCCATCTCAGATCACTAAGCATCCAGCCATTCTTACAGAGTCCCACTCCTGATGGCTAGCTCGAAACTAGTTGGGTCATCATCTCATGATGCAATCCTCGCTCCCACTGTCATAGAGAAACCAAAGTATCTCTCGGGTGGGTGAGGAACCCTGCTAGATCGGCGGAGAGGCTGAGGTTCGTTGGTTACTATCGAATCCTTTAGGTCTACCAAATTATCAACTGTAGTTTGTATAGCTGGAACTCCTTCCGGTTCTACCTCATGTCCACCAATTTCTTCACAAGAAATTCCCTTTCACAAAGGTGGCATGCTGAGAAACAAAACATTTTTGTTCCTCGATTAGGTAGAAGATATTCCCTTGCGAATGCTTGGGATATCCAACAAATTTCTACAGAACTGATTTTGCCTCGAGCTTGTCCGGATTATGCTTTTAGACATAGGTTGGACAACCCCAAATCTTAACAAACTTAAGATATGGGCTCTTCCCTTTCCATATCATATATGAAGTGGCAGGCAACTGATTTGATCGGAACCCTATTCAATAGGTATGCAACTTCATAAGTGCATAACTCCCTAAAAGGAAATAGGAAACTCAGTAGTATTCATCATAGAGCGCACCATATCAAATAGGGTGTGGTTGCTCCACCCTGATACACCGACGTGCTGTGGTGTATGCGGAGGAATAATGCTGAGAGAGAATCTCATTCTTAGATTAATCCAGGAATTCCGTGCTCAAGTATTCTCTTCCTTGATCACATCAAAGGATATAATACTTATACCTGTTTTGGTTCTCTACTTTCCAACTTATATTCTGTGAATATCTCAAAAGGTTCGGACTTGTGTTTCAACAGGAACATATGTCTGAATATTGAGAGATCATCAGAGAATGTAATGAAGTACAAAGAACCGGTCTTGGCATGTGTAGACAGGGGACCTTCATACATCAACATGTATTATCCCAAGAGTTCATTAACTCTTTCTCTGTTTTCAGTAAACGGAGCTATGGTCATCTTGTCTCTGTGACATGACTGGCAAGTTTCACAATGTAAATTCAAACTAATTTAAATATGCATCTATATGTAATTTCAGCTAGTCGGGTCACATTGATATGACCTAGTCTACATATACCTCAAGAAGGATTCGTTCATTTCTGAACTCTTCCTCTTGTGTGTGTTCTGTATACTAAGAACTGTAGTTTGATTTAGAACGTCAATACTTTTCGATAACGTGCCTGAACCGATCAACTTTTGATATAGGAAATGTTCAAAACTTTATCCAACAATACAAAATTATATCCTTCTTTACTAATAAAGAGATTGATATGATGTTGTATATCAGGTTCGGTATCTAATAACATTCTTTCAGAATCAATGTATTCCGGTAATACAGGATGATAGTGACCAACAGACTTGGCTGCAACATTTGCACCGTTTTCTATCTCATGAAACTTATCACCCGTTCTCAGTTCTCTACCTATCTGTAGCCCATGTAACAGATTACATATGCGGGATCCTGATCCTGTATCTCATACCCAGGACGTAAAGGATACGGAGAAACAGTTCTCTGTAATGAACACACCCGAAGATGATCCATCAGCATGCACTTTCTTCGTTTGGGCGGCACGGGAATTCTGGCAATCCCCAATTTCCTGCTCTGTCTTATAACAATTATAAGTTGGAGCGGGACCAACGTTCCCCAGCTCAGTATAACAAGCGGGTTCGGTCAATATATCCGTATTATTATCTTGATTAAGGCGTGACATGGTCTCTACCTGGAGAGAGAGAGAAGAAAACACTCAGCGTATGCTCTTGCAAGATCAGATTGGTTATCTAATATATCTAATCAGGATGTCTCCCACTGTTTTAATCAAATCTTCCTTCAAACCCTAAAAGGAAAGACTAGCCGGGATTAATTACACGCTACAAGTTCACCAATCTTTCAGCCAGGCCAGTGTCGGTACTTTGAGGGAGGTTCCCTGTACTTTCGCACGGACCTAATTAAAATAAATCTCGTTTTCCCAGAGGCGTAACCACGTTGACACCTTTCTAGACACCTACTTGATCGGCTAATTGTAATGTGTAAAACTCTCCCAGGAGTAACAATTACTCGCAGTGGGTATCGGGATCCAACTATCTCATAGAAGGTATGCAATCTCATTGCAAATTTCAACACTTGAAATTCCCGATAATATTTTACCCCTAGCGTTCTATGACCTTGACGAATGCCAAACAAGCCATAGTCCACTAGTCAAGTTCAACCCGTACATTTCTTGATTGAATTAAACCCACCCGCACGACCCTTGACGAATGCGAAACAACGCCGTACGAATACCCTAATCCAATCTGCATCATATGCATAAGAAGATAAGTACTAGTTAGCTACCGCACACTACGCCTTGACGAATGCCAAACTACCGCAGCACGAATACTAAGTAGTACTTATCTGAAATGACGGAGGGCTACGACAGGTTTTTAAGAAAACCCTTTGCGTAATGAACTTGATATCGTTGTAGAATCAAATGATTTTAAAATGGAGTGTTTTTGAGGCTTTTGCTAGTTTCGCTAAATAGGTCACTCCCGGTGAAGGGATCGTCGGCTCTTTCCTCGCCGAATGAGGTGCAGGATATTTCATATATACCGCTGTGCAAAGCAAAAACTAGAAAAGCAATCAAAAGACAAACCGAGGGGTGTAGCATCTGCCAGTTATTGCTAAAGGGGTCAATCCCGGTGAAGGGATCTCGGCCCTTTCCTTATCAAATAAGGTGCAGGATGTTCTACAAGGAACACCGCGATGCAAAGCAAGAACTGTAGCTACCTGTTTTTGAAAATTCGATTCCACAAAATCTTAGGTTTCTTTTCTTTCATTAATCACATTAATGAAGTCCCATCATTTAAGTCACCTAAACATCACAGATAAATACGACGTACACTTATGCTATCCGCATTCGTCTCGATGTCCCCTCGTGCACCGTTAGGTTAGGTAACTAACGACAGAGCGGGGCAGGGCTAGCGCGAGTGCAAAACATAAGTAACGTCTATATAATATATCATATATACTATATACAGTATCCATCACAACATATCAAATGATCACATCACAGATATCGCAGCAGAAGAAACATATGAAACATTGGATATACTAGGACGTCCGTGTTTTCAATACGAGCCAGTATAAAACACGGATTCCACGGTCGCGATGAATAGACAAACCCACACCCCTAGACCCCTATGAGAGCGGCAA
This sequence comes from Agapanthus africanus, assembly GCA_030015575.1. Classification (NCBI taxonomy): domain Eukaryota; kingdom Viridiplantae; phylum Streptophyta; class Magnoliopsida; order Asparagales; family Amaryllidaceae; genus Agapanthus; species Agapanthus africanus. The sequence continues at coordinate 544,024,169 of JASDDO010000014.1, read as the reverse complement.
GCAACCCTACCAATTCTAGAGTTAGGAGACCCGGACTCGACTCCTCGAGTTGGTCTCCCACTGGACTCCAGAACCCGGTTACTTGTGCTCCCCTCCTTGGATCTATCCTAGTGCGGAAAAGTAAATAATATACAAATGGTGACAGCAACTTCAACCCGGAAGTGCCCCAATAAAAGAATATTACATACAATTAATTTTACATGAATGAAAATAAAAACTCTCATCTCACATAAAAACCCCGAATATTCAAAACGCGACGATCTAATATAACATATCCAGCAACACATAACATCACATGTCATCAACATAAGTAAGTATGCATACACCGATTTTCGTCGACGTATAGCAACGAAAACCGGTGATACAACTACATACTACACTTACGGTCACAGAAAAGAAAGTGTAAATCTACAACAGTTGGAATCTGCAACCATTCTCAGACATCGCATGCCTAACAGTTATAAACCCCGCATTTTAGTCTCAATATCGAAAACACTTTTCAATATCAAGTCGGGCAATTCAACAAGATTCCCGATATGCTGATCGAATGCTCGTCGCAAACTTTAGCAGACGGCCGTACCCCCGGATGCCGTCGACGAAGTGCACTAAGGCGGAACACCGCTGCCACGAGCACCCATACGGATGCTTTTGGCTACGGGGATCTTCTACAGTCACTTGGTCGAGATTATGGGGCGTGGCTATCTATTAAGTTTACCCGGCGAGTATCCGCGTACGCTATGTGATTGCGACGGACTTTTGATCGAATCAAAATCCCGTGGCAACCGATCATTTGAGACTAAACCGCTATGTTTATAACATCCAAATCAGTTATCTCATAACTACTTATGTTTATGGATATGAATTGTAGGGTTACTCGGCACACTAAGGAGGCTCTATAAGGCATCTACCATGCCGGATTAAAATTTTAGCCGTGCCGAATAACGCTAAACTAGATCGTTAACTAGAGATTAGGCGAACATATGAAAGTAAATCACGTTTACACTAAATGAATACGAAATACAACCTTTGTAGATCGGTCCTTCACTTCTACTGCTCCGTGATGTAGTCCCTTCGCTGCGATCATCGGCTCCCGGACTCTCGGACGGCTCCATGAGAAAATTGCAACGGGATCGCTTGAAGTGTTCGATGCCGAAGATGATCTACGTCGAGGGAATACAGACTCAAGCTTCTACCTCACTAACCAAAGAATTAGTGAAGCAAACACCCTAAACTAAAGTGCTAGTCTAGTAGAGGATGGTGAGTAGGAAATGGGTACACTTTAGAATTTCATTTCTCACTTTGTATCTCTCTCTTTATCAAATCGTAGAATCAAAGTGAAGGAGGAAGAAGATGAGCTCAAAATGAGAATGGATAATGATCAAGAGAGAGAATGAGCTAACCATGGTGAGTTAGTATCATATACTTAACTCATGTAGAGACTTTACCATTGTTAATTATAGTGGTTAGGTTAGTTAATATATTAAGTAAAACAAAACAAGTGGAATAAGTCAAAGCATCCAAAAGCTTCATGAAGCTTCATGTATGTGAGCTCATTATCCATTTGTTTTAGAATTACTTAAATATAAAAACCTAACCATTATAATTATAATGGTGTATGTCCCATACACCCATGTAGTGTGTATCAACAACCATGATACAAAAAAGTGAACACAGATAAATATATATCACATATATATTAAGTTGTGTACATGTGAGAAAAATAAATGCTTTAGTGAACCAATGTTAGTCAATGTAAATTAGTATATCCAATATACAATTATACACTAAATTATTAAATCAACTCTTGACTTAATAATCCGGTTATACTGCATGCAACCGACTAACATTCAATGTATCGACTTATCGAATCAACCCTTGATTCGATAACTTGGTTATATCGCATATAACCAATCGACACAAGCATCGCGAGAATTGTATGCGGTATCACATACTCGTATCATTCTCGGTCCCGCACATATCATAATGCGCTCCTATTTCGTTTTGCCTGAGCCAGTAAAAGCTCTACGTAGGACTCTAAAGACTCGTCAATACGCCGGCAGTAGGTGATGATCATATCAAGCACCCATAAGCCGTCACCGGTACTAGCTGGACGTAACGGCTACCCGGGTATTGAGCGATCAGAAGATCAGCAAGCAAGCCCGCTCCAACTCCTGCAAAAAGCCTGACAGTGACACTACCGTACAGTCCAGTCTCCTCGTCTGATATGTCGCATATCAAGTCTAGGGGTGGTGTTCATACCAGAATATTGCATTTTATACCGCCCATTCTTACGCTCGTTTGTTTATAGGCAGGTGCTTTTGATCAGTGTTTGCTACATATTTGCAGAATACAGGTTCTCGGCTCTGAACAGTGAAATTCATGGAAAAGTACGTCAAATTCTGGATTACTGCCAACACAGATAAAACACGGGTCTCCGCTCTCTATCCGTATGTTGCCACACACCAGTTTAAGGGACAAAATGGCAAATCGATGTCATTTTCGTGCACAAAGCTCAATGTCAACACAAGATCCAACATATCCACACGGAGCTCGAGGAAATCTTGGCAAAAGATCCACATCACATCACCTTTTGATCTACTGAAATTCTGTAAGAAATGGGAAGAGTTTCTGAGATAAAGTCATATACCACACTGAAGAGTACTAAAAACTAGGGAAAACCACCAAATTTCATGGCCTAACTCCTCTAAACGGCCGCGGTTCCGCGGCATAAGCACGCTTAGGCCGCGGTTCCGCGGACGTATAGGCTCCTCACTTGGTCAAATTTCAGGGGCAGTTTTGGAATTTCATATACTGTCAGAATGTTGCCCTAGGTTCTCTGTTTCCATCCTATAAATACCCCAGTTTTGTTCCAAGCCAAGCCTCCTTCATGTCTTGATTTCCATTCTCTCTTTTAGTGTAGTTTAGTCTTCTTCTTCTTCTTCTTCATTCTTTCCTCCATGAAAATTGTAGTGAGAGCTTTTTGTGTGGATGATGAAATGAAGATGAGGGTTTTTGTATCATTCTTTTGTTTTAGCTTCCCCTTGAGATCCGTGCTTTTTTTTGATCTTTCAACCTCTTCATTGAGCTTAAAAGTTTAAGGGTTTGTTATTGATTTCAAGGGTTGTATCTTCTTATGGAATTAGTGCTTAATTTCACATGAGTTCTTTACCCTTCTCTTGATCTTGCAACCTCTTGATTGAGCTTGCAAGTTTAAGGGTTGGCTATTGATCCCATGCTTGTCTTGAGTTCTATGTTCTTGTAATTACTTTCTTGCTTATTTCTTTCTTGCTTTTTATTACTTGCTTTACATTCATGCTTTACTTTCTTGCACTTAAATTCCATGCACTTACTTACTTGTAATCTTTTATTTTGCTCTTTTTGGTTCGTTTTTGTGAATGGTTGTAATTATCGTTGTTAAGAATAGATACGGTATTGTAAGTTAATATTTCTTTGCTCATTTCCTTTTCCCGTTATTTTCCATTGAACTCCGCCCAAACGTTACGCAAGCGCTCCGTTAGGCACCCTACCCTACCAAGGTAACGGTGATTCCTAACCGCGACCGGTTGCGTTCGGTTTGGCCGGAGGCGAAAGCAAGAGACAAGAACGGACGGACAAGGGTAAATAAGCCGGATTCCACGAATACCGTGCTTAAATCCCCTAATCCACGTTGTTGCCGATTGCTCTAGCTTCAATTGGTCAAGACTCGGCTCAAAGGTTTTGAGTACGGATTTCTTTAGCTTACAATTTCTTATCTTTTTCTTAACAACTTTATACTTGCATATAATACACATAGGTTAGTCTGAACAAACATATACATATTCTTTATTGACTCGTCTAAAACTCGAACGGACATACAACCATCTCCCTGTGGTTCGACCCGTGCTCAACCGGCTAGCTGTGAAGCGACACCGTCCTGATCGCGGTTATAACTTTAGAATTTTGAACATCCGACACGCCAAAAGCATGCCATCAAATGGCGCCGTTGCCGGGGAGACGGTAAAGTATTTTCTTTCTTGTTATTCGGGTTAATATTCTTTTTGTATATATTTATAAAAAATATCTTTTTGTTTTTTTTGATAATTTTTGTGAGCAAGTCTGCAGATTTTTACGGATTTGCGAACTGTGATTGTGGGGAGCAAAGTGTACGTTCAATGCTAAGGTGTTTGCAAAGTACAATGCCAAAGATCCGGATAGTTTGACCCGCGCAAGCGAACTTTTCAAGCTTACCGGATTTGATTCAACGGGGGTTTCCTAACCCAAAATCTTAACGGTACGTACTTTACTAACACCTTCTTCTCAAATCCGACGCATCCAATATACTAGTGTTTGCAGGATTCTTTGCAAGTTCGCTAGCAAACGCTAAAAATTGACTAACCCGTATTTGTTGTTGTGCCGTGCTTAAACTAAAAAACGATTGTTTGATTCTTTGAACAAAATTTTTATTGAATTGCGCATTGCATACATTAATACGAATTTAAGGGCAAGCGAACCCCACAACATACGGTAAAGGATTTCATCACCTTATCCGTGGCCCACAAATCACGAACTTGAGCATAACGTTTACCCGCACAAACTTTAAAAGAAACTAGACTTTAAGCCTTAAGGACTTCGCGCTCACTAGGAGAAGTTAACTGTGTTTAGAATCTCGCTTAACGGTACATTGTTTACGGGGTATCTAGGAAAGTGTTAATGGCGAAACCGCCAAAAGAGAAAGGGTTATTTAATTAAGGAACTTCGCGAAAGCGTTGGAAAACCTCCCCTTATCTCTGCACTTACCTCGCCTCGTGATCAGTGTATCTCGAGCCCGTTTCTCGACACAGTTTTACTTCGACAATCAAGTTCTGGAGCAGGTCTAGTTGACCTAGGTGAACCCTAGAACGATTAGGTGTGTGGTATTTTTGTGTCGTGATTATTTTTGTCCAGTTTCTTTTTGTGAGTATATTTCTTTCTTTTGTTAATATCTAACTAACTAAAAAAAAATCCACATTCTGTTTCCCCTCCTTTTTCTCTTCCTTTCTTTCTTTCTCTCTTCATATCATGGGTACTCTACCTAGAAAAACTCTTGCCGAACTTTGGTACCCCCAACCAGACATTACTTCTTACGGTTCTTGCTTTGGCCGAACGTCGAACGATCCCTCCATGCCCAAAATCTCTTTGAAAGATCGGATAGATGCGTCTAGGACAAATACTGTTAGTTATATGTATGCCCTAGAGGCCATTATTGTTCATAGGATGTATATTGTAGTGGATGCTGGGACATATATAGGGAGGACTTTCTTGCTCGACATGATAGTATGCTATCTGGTTACTCTTTACCTTAACGTGTATACTGATTGTCTCTCTGTTACATGTTGGTAAAGCCCTTAGGATGTGTACTTGACTACCTGGACTATGATGCGGATCATACTAGTGGGGACATGGTAGTCCATAAGTACATCCTTCAAGGTCCCTAGTCGTGGGTGTATCGAGACGGGGCATCGATATACCAGAGTAGACTAGCGTATACCTTCTCGACCCATACAGATGGGCGATGGATGATCCCATATCCATTGGTGTTTGACATCAGAGATGATATACGGGTGCTCAGTAGAGACTGGGTACACTGGACGGACTCGCCGAGAACTCCCAGATGGTATTATACCTTACGTCAGATGGCAGTTCTTTGGTGACACTGGTACAGGTTAGTCTGTAGACCCGAGATCGTCATAGAGTCTTGTGTGATTCCCACTGTGCTTTGATTTCCACCTTACCACGTCCAAGAGGGCGTGCAAAACGGTGGTTTTTGGGTACATTCCCGAATCACATGGAGGCAATGAGCGATAGGAGGGGATTCGTCTCTCCCGGTATAGGGAGTTGATGTTGTGCTGTGTTCGATTGGCTATAACCGGAAATCCCTGGCCAGGGTTGCTGAGATTTACTGGTAAGTGTTACCAGTAGTTTCTCGAATAGTTATAGACCTCATATCGACACGACTTATCGAGCTATTGGGGTCTGACGTTTACCACCCCTAGGCGAGATATGCGACATATCAGACGAACAGACCGGACTGTACGGTAAGTGTTGCTGGTTGGATTCACAGGAGTGTGATCGGGCTTGCTCGTTGATCTTCTGATCGCTCAATACCCGGGTGGCCGTTACGTTTAGCAGACCGCTTGCGGCTTGTGGGTGTTTGATATGATCATCACCTGCTGCCGGCGTATTGACGAGTCTTTAGAGTCCTACACAGAGGTTTCCTGGCTCAAGCGAAACGAAATAGGAGCGCATATGAGATATGCGCGGGACCGAGAATAATACCAGTATGTGATATTGCATTCTATTCTCGCGATTTGTATCATCGGCAGGTTATATGTGATATAGCCGGGTTACCGAATCAAGTGTTGATTCGATACATTGATACACTTGATATTAGTCGGTTATATGCATTATGACCGGATCATTAAATCAAGTGTTGATTTAATGATTTAATGTATAATTATATATTTGATATAATACTTTACATTAACTAGTATTTGTTCACTTAAGATTAACTTTCTCACTTGATGTGCACAAGTTATATATGTGATATATTTTTTGTGCACTAGTTTGTATCATGTTTGATGATACATGCAAACTTGGGTGGGTGTATACTTTAAACCATGTTTAGGTTTAATGGTTAGGGTTTTTAATTATTTACTTATTCATTTTATTTAATTTTTTGGCAAAAACAAAATGGTTTCTATCTTTGCTTCATGATACTTCTTAGCATCTTTGAAAGTATTGACCATTTTGTTTTTTCCTTTACCCAACCATTACATCCTAACCATAGTTTATTCTCTACACTTGTTACTTTCACCATGGTTGCATTATGATAAGACCACTTGATTTATGATGATTAGTCAATTGATTTTATCATTGATAATATATTCTTTTTCTTCTTCTTCTTCAAAAAGAAGAAAGCTTGCAACTTCTAATAGTGCCATGTGATTCCAAGTGAGAAATCCAAATCCAAAGTGAACCCACTTCCTATTTCTTCATCCTCTACTACTTGCCATGTAGTATAGGGTGTTTTCTTCACAAGTTTCGTGACTTGGTGAAGTTGGAGCTCGAGTTAGAGTCACCTCGACGTAGATCATCTTCGGCATCGAGGTCATCAACCTAGCCCGATCATTTCTTCGATGAAACCACCGTGAAAGTCCGGCATTCCGATGATCGCAGCGGAGGGACGTCAACACGGAGCTAGTGAAGTGGTGGACCGGATCTACAAAGGTTGTATTTCCATTCACTTTATAGTTAAATTGTTAACTAGTTGCATGTTTCGCCTAAAACTCTAGTCAACGATCGCATTAGGGTTTCTCGGCACCGGAAATTTTTAAATTTGGCATGCTTGATGCCTTGTGGAACCTCCTTAGTGTGCCTAGGAACTCTACAGTGGTATCAGAGCCTAGCTAGAGCCTTAGGCGATGTGTAGACGAAGTTAGAAACCCGAACGAACCCGAAACCCTATTCTGAAACCCTTCTCTGTACATTTTTTCAAAACTGGGATTTTTGTGAATTAAAAATATGCAGAAAAATCAGCAGGGAAATTTAAGAAATACTGTGCAGCACATGCGCCTGATTCGCCTAAAGCGCGGCAGAACCGTGGCACGATCATGGCTCGTGCGGCGGTTCCGCGGCCATATAGTCACATCAGCTTTTGGAAATTGCACAGTAATTCCTATTCTTTTAGTGCTGTATTTTCTGGGAATTTTTAATATTTACTCTAGAGTTGAGTTTTCTGGGTTGTATTGGGGACTCGGTGTTTCGATCGGGAAGTTTAACTTCGTCTGTGTTTTTCTGGATAATTTTAGAAAATCTTGAAAAGTTCGACCGGATATAAATACCCAATTTTTCCCCTGTTGGGAAATTTCCAAGTGTTGGATCTTTCCGTAGTTTAATGACGTTCTAAGTAGTGCAAGTAACGCGATGGTCCCTCTAGAAGACAACAAACCTTAACTCGATTATGTGACCGTCTTGAACTGCCCTTTGAACCTTAGGGTTTGGGGCAGTACGGCGTGCCACATGTGAGGCGTTGGCTTGACCCTTCTACGGCTGGACCGTTGGTACTGAGGCATGAACTGGATGTTTTTAAACTTGTTTCATGTGTTGAGCTGTTTCGGGAAAACTTGGGTGTTTGAATGTTCGATCGGAAAGTTTAACATTTTCTATTTATCTGGAATGGGATACAATACTTGGAATCCACAAGTAGTTATGAGATAACTGATATGAATGTTATAAATCTAGCACTTTAGTCTCACTTGATCGGTTGCCACGGAATTTTGATGTGATCAATAGTCCGTCGCAATCATGTAGCGTACACGGATATTCGCCGGTAAACTTAATAGACAGCCACGCCCCATAGCCCCGACCAAGTGACTGTAGGAGAACCCCGTCGCCGAAAGCATCCGTTCGGGTGCTGGCGGCAGCGGTGTTCCGCCTTAGTGCACTTTGTCGACGGTATCGGGGGTGCGGCCGCCTACTAAAGTTTGCGATGAGCATTCGATCAAAATGCCGGGAATCTTGTTGAATTACCCGACTTGATATTGAAAAGAGTTTTCGATAATGAGACTAAAATGCGGGGTTTATAATTGTTAGGCATGCGTTGTTTAAGGAATTGATTTGATTAGGCATGCGATGTCTATGCAGGTTGCGGATTCCAACTGTTGTAGTTTTACACTTTCTTTTCTGTGACCGTAAGTGTAATATGTGATATCGCCGGTTTCGTTGCTATATGTCAACGACAATTGGGATGGGCATATTTCCTTACGTTGATGACATGTGATGTTATGTGTTGCTGGATATGTTATATCGGATCGTCGCGTTATGAATAGCCGGGGTTTTTTATGTGAGATGAGTGTTTTTCATTTTCATTCATGTAAAAGACTTGTATGTAATATTCTTTTATTGGGGCACTTCCAGGTAGCGGAAGATGTCACCATTGTATGTTATTTACTTTTCCGCACTAGGATAGACCCAAGGAGGAGGGCACAAGTAACCGGGTTCTGGAGTCCAGTGGGAGACCAACTCGAGGAGTCGAGTCCGGGTCTCCTAACTCTAGAATTGGTAGGGTTGCTTGCCGCTCTCGTAGGGGTCTAGGGGTGTGGGTTTGGCTATTCATCGCGACCGTGGAATCCGCGTTTTATACAAGCTCGTATTGAAAACACGGACGTTCTAGTATATCCAATATTTCATATATGTTTCTTCTGCTGCGATATCTGTGATGTGATCATTTGATATGCTATGATGGATACTGTATATAGTATATATGATATATTATATAGGCGTTACTTATGTTTTACACCCGCGCTAGCCCTGCCCCGCTCTGCCGTTAGTTACCTAACCTAACGGTGCACGAGGGGACATCGAGGCGAATGCGGATGGCATAAGTGTACGTTGTATTTATCTATGATGTTTAGGTGACTTAAATGGTGGGACTTCATTGATTTGATTAATGAAAGAAAAGAAACCTAAGATGTTGTGGAATCGAATTTTCAAAAACAGGTAGCTACAGTTCTTGCTTTGCATCGCGGTGTTCCTTGTAGAACATCCTGCACCTTATTCGATAAGGAAAGGACCGAGATCCCTTCACCGGGAGTGACTCCTTTAGCAATAACTGGCAGATGCTACAACCCTAGGATTGTCTTTTGATTGCTCCTATAGTTTTTGCTTTGCACAGCGGTATATATGATATATCCTGCACCTTATTCGATGAGGAAAGGGTCGACGATCCCTTCACCGGTAGTGACCCCTTTAGCAAAACTAGAAAAGCCTAAAAAACACTCCATTTTAAAATCATTTGATTCTACAACGATATAAAGTTCATTGCGCAAAAGGTTTTCTTAAAAACCTGTCGCAGCCCTCCGTCATTTCAGATAAGTAATAGTTAGTATTCGTACTGCGTTTGTTGACTCAGTCAAGGCGTAGTGTGCGGTAGCTGATTAGTGCTTATCTGCAAAGCATATGATGCGATTGGATTAGGGTAGTCGTGCGGCCTTGTTGACTCAGTCAAGGGTCGTGCGGGTGGGTTTAATTCAATCGGGAAATGACGGGTTGAACTTTACTTGCGGTCTATGGTTTGTTGACTCAGTCAAGGTCATAGATCGCTTGGGGCAAAATATTATCGGGAATTTCAAGTGTTGAAATTTGCAATGAGATTGCATACCTTCTATGAGATAGTTGGATCCCGATACCCGCTGCGAGTAAGTGTTACTCCTGGGAGAGTTTTACACATTACAATTAGCCAATCAAGTAGGTGTCTAGAAAGGTGTCAACGGGGTTACGCCTCTGGGAAAACGAGGTTTACATTAATTAGTTTCGTGCGAAAGCACGGGGGACCTCCCTCAAAGTACCGACACTGGCCTGGCTAAAAGATTGGCGAACTTGTAGCGTGTAATTAATCCCGGCTAGTCTTTCCTTTTAGGGTTTGAAGGAGGATTTGATAAAAACCAGTGGGAGCCATCCTGATTAGATAAAATAATAACCAATCTGATCTTGCAAGAGCATACGCTGAGTGTTTTCTTCTCTCTCTCTCCAGGTAGCGACCATATCACGTCTTAATCAAGATAATAAAACGGATAATTGACCGAACCCGCTTGTTATACTGAGCTGGGGAACGTTGGTCCCGCTCCAACTTATAAATGTTATAAGACAGAGCAGGAAATTGGGGATTACCAGAATTCCCGTGCCGCCCAAACGAAGAAAGTGCATAGTGATGCATCATCTTCGGGTGTGTTCATTACAGAGAACTGTTTCTCAGTATCCTTTACGTCCTGGGTATGTGATACCGGATCAGGATCCCGCATATGTAATTTGTTATATGGGCTACAGATAGGTAAAGAGCTGAGAACGGGTGATAAGTTTCATGAGACAGAAAACGGGGCAAGTGTTGCAGCCAAGTCTGTTGGTCACTGTCACCCTGTATTACCAATACATTGATTCTGAACAAATGCTATTAGATACCGAACCTGATATACAAAATCATATCAGTCTCTTTATTTGTAAAGAAAGGATATAATTTTGTATTGTTGGATAATGTTTTGAACATTTCCTATTTCAAAAGTTGATCGGTTCAGGCACGTTATCTAAAAGCATTAACGTTCTAAATCAAACTACAGTTCTTAGTATACAGAACACACACAAGAAGAAGAATTCAGAAATGAACGATTTCTTCTTGAGGTATTGTAAACAAGGTCATATCAATGTGACCCGACTAGCTTAAGTTACATTTTAGATGCATATTTAAATTAGTTTGAATTTACATCTTATGAAATTTGCCAGTCATGTCACAAAGATAAGATGACCATAGCTCTGTTTATTGGAAACAGAGAAAGAGTTAATGTACTCATGGGACTGATACATGATGATGTATGTTAGGTCCCCTGTCTACACATGCCAAGACCGGTTCTTTATACTTCATTACATTCTCTGATAATCTCTCAAGATTCAGACATATGTTCCTATTGAAACACAAGTCCGAACCTTTTGAGATATTCACAGAATATAAGTTAGAAGTAGAGAACCAATACGGGTATAAGTATTATGTCCTATGATGAGATCAAGGAGAAGAATACTTGAGCACGGAAATCCTGGACTATTCTAAAGGAGAATGAGATTCTCTCTCAGCATTACTCCTCCGAATACACCACAACACGTCGGTGTATCGGGGCGGAGCAGATACACCCTATTTGATATGGTGTGCTCTATGATGAGTACTACTGAGTTACCTATTTCCTTTTGGGAGTTATGCACTTATGTAGTTACATACCTATTGAATAGGGTTCTAATTAAATCAGTTGCCTACCGCTTCATATGTGATATGGAAAGGGAAGAGCCCATATCTTAAGTTAGTTAAGATTTGGGGTTGTCCGGCCTATGTCTAAAAGCAAAATCCGGACAAGATCGAGGCAAGGTCAGTTCTGTAGAACTGGAAATGTTCCAGCTATACAAACTACAGCAGATGATTTGATAGAACCAAAGGATTCAGTAGATTCTAACGAACCTCAGCCTCTCCGCCGATCTAGTAGGGTTCCTCACCCACCTGAGAGATACTTCGGTTTCTCTATGACAGTGGGAGCGAGGATTGCATCATGAGATGATGACCCAACTAGTTTCGAGCTGGCCATCAGGAGTGGGACTCTGTAAGAATGGCTGGAAGCTTAGCGATCTGAAATGGAATCCATGTACACCAACAAAGTATGGACTTTAGTTGCTTTATCTGAAAGGTTAAATCCCCATCAGGAGCAAGTATATCTTGAGAAGATTACTTGGTGTACATGAAAAAGTTGAGACTTTTAAAGCTAGACCTGTTAAAGGTTTTCGTCATCGACCAGGCGTGGATAATGATGAAACCTTTTCCAGTGCCCATGCTTAAGTCCATCCAGATCCTACTTGCCACGGCTACATACCATGACTACGATATCTGGCGGTTGGGTGTCATGACTGCTTTTCTAAATAATGATTTAGAAGATTGAGTCGATAAGTACACAGTCAGAGGGCTTCGTAAACAGTGGGAGCAGCGGAAACATGTGTAAGATGTTTTATATGATAAAGCAGGCATCGCGGAGTTGGAACATCTGTTTTGATGAGTTAGTCAAACAGTTTGACATCATCAAAATGGTAGATGAACCTTGTATATATAAAAGGGTAGTAGGGAGTATGGTAGTAATCCTCGTAGAGTACGTGGATGACATACTCTTGATAGGGAAGGAGTTTCCTATGCTACACTCGGTCAATCTCCTCTTATCACAAGAATTCTTCATATAGGATCAAAGTGATACGTCCTAAATCCTGAGTTTTCATCTATGAGATAGATGTAAATGGATGTTAGGATACTCACTACATGTAGTGAGATGGTATCAATCGATCCTGGAAAGAATCACTGGAAGGGTTCCAGGGTGATAAGGACGACTGAATGCCAGTCACAGGCATTGTCTTTACCCTCAGTAAATGGATGGTATATTGGAAGAGTTCCAAGCTAGATACCGTGGCAAACTAGACGATAAAGGCTGGATACATCGCTACTTAAGATGCTACCAAAGAGGAAGTCTGGGTGTATATTTGTTCATCAGATGAACTTTGTTCCTCCCATTGTGTGACAATGGAGTTATGGCTTATACCAAGAACCCCGGTCCCATTAGTGACCCAGACGTATTCTGAGGCAGCATCACCTAATCATGGAGATAGTTGATCTCCAGGGTGATCGAGGTTAGGAGAGCAGACTCAGAGGATAACACTGCGGATCCACTCACGAAGGCCTATTCCCAGAGAGAGACTTTTATGGGATGGTTGAGTATAAGATACTACAACCACTGCTACAGATGGCCCTAGTGCAAGTGGGAGATTGTTAGTTATATGTATGCCCTAGAGGCCATTACAGTACATAGGATGTATATTGTAGTGGATGCTGGGACATATATAGGGATGACTTTCTTGCTCGACATGATAGTATGCTATCTGGTTACTCTTTACCTTAACGTGTATACTGATTGTCTCTCTGTTACATGTTGGTAAATCCCTTAGGATGTGTACTTGACTACCTGGACTATGATGTGGATCATACTAGTGGGGACATGGTAGTCCATAAGTACATCCTTCAAGGTCCCTAGTCGTGGGTGTATCGAGACGGGGCATCGATATACCAGAGTAGACTAGCGTATACCTTCTCGACCCATACAGATGGGCGATGGATGATCCCATATCCATTGGTGTTTGACATCAGAGATGATATACGGGTGCTCAGTAGAGACTGGGTACACTGGACGGACTCGCCGAGAACTCCCAGATGGTATTATACCTTACGTCAGATGGCAGTTCTTTGGTGACACTGGTACAGGTTAGTCTGTAGACCCGAGATCGTCATAGAGTCTTGCGTGATTCCCACTATGCTTTGATTTCCACCTTACCACATCCAAGAGGGCATGCAAAACGGTGGATTTTGGGTACAGTCCCGAATCACATGGAGGCAATGAGCGATAGGAGGGGATTCGTCTCTCCCGGTATAGGGAGTTGATGTTGTGCTGTGTTCGATTGGCTATAACCAGAAATCCCTGGCCAGGGTTGCTGAGATTTACTGGTAAGTGTTACCAGTAGTTTCTCGAATAGTTATAGACCTCATATCGACACGACTTATCGACCTATTGGGGTCTGATGTTTAACACCCCTAGGCGAGATATGCGACATATAAGACGAACAGACCGGACTGTACGGTAAGTGTTGCTGGTTGGATTTACAGGAGTGTGATCGGGCTTGCTCGTTGATCTTCTGATCGCTCAATACCCGGGTGGCCGTTACGTTTAGCAGACCGCTTGCGGCTTGTGGGCGTTTGATATGATCATCACCTGCTGCCGGCGTATTGACGAGTCTTTAGAGTCCTACACAGAGGTTTCCTGGCTCAAGCGAAACGAAATAGGAGCGCATATGAGATATGCGCGGGACCGAGAATAATACCAGTATGTGATATTGCATTCTATTCTCGCGATTTGTATCATCGGTAGGTTATGTGTGATATAGCCGGGTTACCGAATCAAGTGTTGATTCGATACATTGATACACTTGATATTAGTCGGTTAAATGCATTATGACCGGATCATTAAATCAAGTGTTGATTTAATGATTTAATGTATAATTATATATTTGATATAATACTTTACATTAACTAGTATTTGTTCACTTAAGATTAACTTTCTCACTTGATGTGCACAAGTTATATATGTGATATATTTTTTGTGCACTAGTTTGTATCATGTTTGATGATACATGCAAACTTGGGTGGGTGTATACTTTAAACCATGTTTAGGTTTAATGGTTAGGGTTTTTAATTATTTACTTATTCATTTTATTTAATTTTTTGGCAAAAACAAAATGGTTTCTTTCTTTGCTTCATGATACTTCTTAGCATCTTTGAAAGTATTGACCATTTTGTTTTTTTCCTTTACCCAACCATTACATCCTAACCATAGTTTATTCTCTACACTTGTTACTTTCACCATGGTTGCATTATGATAAGATCACTTGATTTATGATGATTAATCAATTGATTTTATCATTGATAATATATTCTTTTTCTTCTTCTTCTTCTTCTTCTTCAAGAAGAAGAAATCTTGCAACCTCTAATGGTGCCATGTGATTCCAAGTGAGAAATCCAAATCCAAAGTGAACCCACTTCCTATTTATTAATCCTCTACCACTTGCCATGTAGTATAGGGTGTTTTCTTCACAAGTTTCATGACTTGGTGAAGTTGGAGCTCGAGTTCGAGTCGCCTCGACGTAGATCATCTTCGGTATCGAGGTCATCAACCTAGCCCGATCATTTATTCGATGAAACCACCGTGAAAGTCCGGCATTCCGATAATCACAGCGGAGGGACGTCAACACGGAGCTAGTGAAGTGGTGGACCAGATTTACAAAGGTTGTATTTCCATTCACTTTATAGTTAAGTTGTTAACTAGTTGCATGTTTCGCCTAAAACTCTAGTCAACGATCGCATTAGGGTTTCTCGGCACCGGAAATTTTTAAATTTGGCATGCTTGATGCCTTGTGTAACCTCCTTAGTGTGCCTAGGAACCTTACAAATACTTGCCCTCCGCAATCCACTTTGTATCAACCTTTTCAACCTCCCCCAGCCTCTTATGTTGATACCCCTTTTGCAAGTCGTCCTTTGTCCGTCGCTGTACATATTGAACAATCCTGTAGCCGATCTTTCACTCCTTTCACCACTACAGATTCTTGGGATCAACAATTCCATTCACCTTCTTATCCAAATATTGATCCTGCTCCTGTCCATCCATTCAATTCCTACCAGTCCTACCCGACTTTTGCACCTTCCCTAGACATTGCTTCTGAACCGCCATTTGGGAGTTTTCAGTATCCAAACAACTTTGAATCTTTTACTAAAACCCCTTCAAAACCCATGTCTAGTCTGGAACAGTCTTTGGAAGATTTTAGGGTAGCGTCGTACCAACAGATGATGGATTTGAATGCGTCCATGGCCGCCCTCATACAACCTAGTGACCCGGCAGCTAGTTTTCAACTAGCTCCAAATTTTCCATTGTATGAAGAGGCGGTAGGACAGGTTGAGAATTTGAGTGGAGAGAGTGAGATGTACCCCCTTCCGAATCAAGCCTACCCGTTTCAACTTGAATCCCACAACTCCGGTTTTGATTGTCTATCTAGTGTTCCAAATGATTCATTGATTAAAGATAGAACAGATAATGAGTTGTGTGATTTTGTAGTGTTTGATTTGCCCGATTGTGAAGGGTCCTTTTCGAGTGAAACCACAACCAATCCTTTTGACCTCTACACCTCCACTCTAGAACCTGAATTGATTAATATCCATGCTTTTGTTGAGGTGTCTGAGAATATTGATTTTCACTTGATTGAGGATATTGACGCCGGGAATATTTTGGATGATGAACCAGTCGAGTTGGATGACTTTTTCTCTCCAATTCATCATCCCGAGTCATTAAATGTTTTTCCCGAACTTCATATGCGTCTTGATTTTGATGATAAATGCATAAATGAGCTAATTTTTGAGGAGAGCATTGAGGAAATTTTTGAGGATGAACCAGTTTTAATTGATGAGTCGGATTTTCCAATTCATCATGTCCCTTCCATTGACCGTGTACCCCCTCCCGAACCTTTACCTGATACCCCTCCTCGATCACTTTCCTCCATCCTTTCTATCGTTCCGACCTTGTAAGAAACCGTCTCACTTTCATTTCATATGTCTGGTTTACCAAGTTCGGCGTACCCATGGTTTCTCACGAATCTTGAGGGATTTGACCCCATTTCTCGATGGGTTAATAGATTATCACAAACGCTTCTTACACATCAGTCATCATGAATTGTGCTAATCTATTCACTCCATTCCCACCCTCAAGTTCGTATTCCACTTCCTTCTCCCTTCCGCCATTCTTCTTCTCATATACCAAGACCGTATCCCGCTTCTATCTCCATACGGTCTCGCGTATTCTCCATTTCTTTCCTCTTCACCTTCTTTCACCAACCCGCATCTTACAGAGATAGAATTTTTGAATGGTTGGTGTTAACTTTTGGCCTTTGTAAGGCCTTGTATAGCTTGATACTATTCTCTTTCCCCCCTAATCCTGAACTTCAACGCTTAACAGTGGAAACACTGTTTTATTTAAGTTTGGGGGGGGGACTCCTTTTTTGTAGATATTTTTTTTTGTTTTCCTTTTTCTTTTGTATATAATTTGTTTTTAGGGAGCGCCGACAATTTTGACCCTCTTGGTGTAGCCTAACAGTGAGGGCACTGTCAAGTTTAAGTTTGGGGGTGTGCTCGGTACGCTTTCTTCCTTCGCATTCATTTGTATATTTTGCATTTGCATACCTTATTAAAAACCCACAAAAATTGAAAATTTTCCAAAAAATATAAAAACTTTATCATCAAGTTAGCTAATAGGGTAACTTAGATTTTTTCTGAAAGTTTAGTTGATATGTTAGAAATAACTAAATTCTAGACTTAGGAATTGAAAATCCTTAAAATAACCATCATTCTGTCTAACTTTGGTAAGTATACATCCTTACAGTTTTTTGAGTTCAGTTCTTGAGTTAAGTCAAGATGAAGGGAAAGTATTGAAGTTTTACTGGAGGGTAAGTCTGAAAAATAGTTTCTTTTCTTGAGTTCAAATTTAGAAAGTATATACCCTACAAACTGCACTTACACGCACCTTGAAACTTGGGATAGTAGAGGATACCCAGAAATACTCTTGCTTGAAAGCCTAGTATGAAAGAAAAAACGGTATTTAAAGCTAAACACCAAAAGAGCATATTGAAAAATATATCTGGTCTTGAAAAAGAAAAAAGAAAAAGAAAAAGAAAAAGAAAAAGAAAAAATAGAATAAAGTCAAGACCTGGAAACTGCTATTTACGCTTTAAAGTTCACACATTCAGTAATCGGTCGTTAGTGACTCAAGAAGCATTAATAGTCGCATGAAAGGTGTGCGAGCAAATCCGTCCATCCTTAATGAAAAGAAGTAGTATTAGGTATTAGGGCAAGGGTATTATAGCTTGAATTGAATTCTTGAGTGTAGGGGTGCAAATATACACACACGTAGGGGTATACAATCGATGTTTGGATAAAATATAGAAATAAAGAATAAGACTTGTGTTTTCTGTAAAGTTGATAAAAATCCCTGATTTGAGGCCGCACTTTAGAAGGAAAACTCAGGAGATCCAAGGTTAAATAGATAGGAGGTGTGAAAAATAAGGGTTGGATATTTCTAACTTAGGATGATAGAATTTCTAACGTAAATACTAAACTATAGGAGTAGAATCGATGTTAACTTATGATACTAGCTTGACGGGATTTTGTGGGTATAATCCGCTGAAAACCCTCAGGAGACAACACTCCTCCTACTAGGGACACCTAGAGGTTTAACGGCTTGTTGAACGTGCTCAGTGCAATCGCGTTCCCTGCGAAAGTGCGGTTAGGATTTTATTTTTGTGAATAATTGGTTTTGCTCGGGACGAGCAAAAGTTAAGTTTGGGGGTATTTGTTCATACCAGAATATTGCATTTTATACCGCCCATTCTTACGCTCGTTTATTTATAGGCAGGTGCTTTTGATCAGTGTTTGCTACATATTTGCAGAATACAGGTTCTCGGCTCTGAACAGTGAAATTCATGGAAAAGTACGTCAAATTCCGGATTACTGCCAACACAGATAAAACACGGGTCTCCGCTCTCTATCCATATGTTGCCACACACCAGTTTAAGGGACAAAATGGCAAATCGATGTCATTTTCGTGCACAAAGCTCAATGTCAACACAAGATCCAACATATCCACGCGGAGCTCGAGGAAATCTTGGCAAAAGATCCACATCACATCACCTTTTGATCTACTGAAATTCTGGAAGAAATGGGAAGAGTTTCTGAGAAAAAGTCATATACCACACTGAAGAGTACTAAAAACTAAGGAAAACCATCAAATTTCATGGCCTAACCCCTCTAAACGGCCGCGGTTCCACGGCATAAGCACGCTTAGGCCACGGTTCCGCGGCCGTATAGGCTCCTCACTTGGTCAAATTTCAGGGGCAGTTTTGGAATTTCATATACTGTCAGAATGTTGCCCTTGGTTCTCTGTTTCCATCCTATAAATACCCCGGTTTTGTTCCAAGCCAAGCCTCCTTCATGTCTTGATTTCCATTCTCTCTTTTAGTGTAGTTTAGTCTTCTTCTTCTTCTTCTTCATTCTTTCCTCCATGAAAATTGTAGTGAGAGCTTTTAGTGTGGATGATGAAATGAAGATGAGGGTTTTTGTATCATTCTTTTGTTTTAGCTTCCCCTTGAGATCCTTGCTTTCTCTTGATCTTTCAACCTCTTCATTGAGCTTGAAAGTTTAAGGGTTTGTTATTGATTTCAAGGGTTGTATCTTCTTATGGAATTAGTGCTTCATTTCACATGAGTTCTTTACCCTTCTCTTGATCTTGCAACCTCTTGATTGAGCTTGCAAGTTTAAGGGTTGGCTATTGATCCCATGCTTGTCTTGAGTTCTATGTTCTTGTAATTACTTTCTTGCTTATTTCTTTCTTGCTTTTTATTACTTGCTTTACATTCATGCTTTACTTTCTTGCACTTAAATTCCATGCACTTACTTACTTGTAATCTTTTCTTTTCTTTTCGTTTGCTCTTTTTGGTTCGTTTTTGTGAATGGTTGTAATTATCGTTGTTAAGAATAGATACGGTATTATAAGTTAATATTTCTTTGCTTATTTCCTTTTCCCGTTATTTTCCATTGAACTCCGCCCAAACGTTACGCAAGCGCTCCGTTAGGCACCCTACCCTACCAAGGTAACGGTGATTCCTAACCGCGACCGGTTGCGTTCGGTTTGGCCGGAGGCGAAAGCAAGAGACAAGAACGGACGGACAAGGGTAAATAAGCCGGATTCCACGAATACCGTGCTTAAATCCCCTAATCCACGTTGTTGCCGATTGCTCTAGTTTCAATTGGTCTAGACTCGGCTCAAAGGTTTTGAGTACGGATTTATTTAGCTTACAATTTCTTATCTTTTTTTAACAACTTTATACTTGCATATAATACACATAGGTTAGTCTGAACAAACATATACATATTCTTTATTGACTCGTCTAAAACTCGAACGGACATACAACCATCTCCCTGTGGATCGACCCGTGCTCAACCGGCTAGCTGCGAAGCGACACCGTCCTGATCGCGATTATAACTTTAGAATTTTGAACATCCGACACGCCAAAAGCGTGCGATCAGGTGGTAAATGTCAGACCCTAATAACCGATAAGTCATGCCGATATGAGGCACATAACGGGTCGAGAAACTACTGGTAACACTTACCAGTATATCTCTAAACCAGCCCTGGTCAGGGACTTCCCTGTTATGGCCAATCGAGCATAGCGCAACATCAACACCCAATACCGGGAGAGACGAAACCCCTCCTATCGCTCATTGCCTCCATGTGACTCGGGACTGTACCCAAAAACCACCCTTTTGCACGCCCTCTTGGACGTGGTAAGGTGGAAATCAAAGCACAGTGAGAATCACACAAGACTCTTGACGATCTCGGGCCTACAGACTAACCTGTACCAGTGTCACCAGAGAACTGCCATCTGACGTAAGGTATAATACCATCTGGGAGTTCTCGGCGAGTTCGTCCAGTGTACCCAGTCTCCACTGAGCACCCGTATATCATCTTTGATGTCAAACACCAATGGATATGGGATCATCCATCGCCCATCTGTATGGGTCAAGAAGGTATACGCTAGTCTACTCTGGTATATCGATGCCCCGTCTCGATACACCCATGACTAGGGACCTTGAAGGATGTACTTATGGACTACCATGTCCCCACTAGTATGATCCGCATCATAGTCCAGGTAGTCAAGTACACATCCTAAGGGCTTTACCAACATGTAATAGAGAGACAATTAGTGTACACGTTAAGGTAAAAGGTAACCAGATAGCATACTATCATGTCGAGCAAGAAAGTCCTCCCTATATATGTCCAAGCATCCACTACAATATACATCCTATGTATAGTAATGGCTTCTAGGGCATACATATAACTAACATGAACTTGTTGGATTGTCCTGAATGGATAGCCGGGGATGTGAGACGAGTGTTTCTTTCATTCAAATGTAAATTGTAATTTGTTATAATATTCTTTTGCGGGGCACATCCGGGTTGAGGTTGTAGCCACCGTTGTATTATTTCATTTACTGTTTTCTGCTCCTAGGATAGACCCAAGGTGGGGTGCACAAACTACCGGGTACTTTGAAGTGCTTAGTGGTCTACTCACGTCGTTGAGAGAGACCGCTTCACTTCGGGTACTTGACGGGTAGTTTGTCGTACCCGTAGGGGTCTAGGGTGGGGTTGGCTATTCATCACGACTATGTAATCCGTCTTTCATTGCAGGCTCAAAGGAAATGCGAATTCCTAGAATATCCAATATGTTCATCTGGAATCTGGAATGCCTATTATTGCGTCTAACGAATGTACAATATCTATATATGATATCTAGTAGGCGTTGCTTATGTTTTGCATCCGCACTAGCCCAGCCCCCGCTCTGTCGTTAGTTAAGTAACCTAACGGGTGAATGACGGGGCCCGGTGGCGAATGCGGATGGCATAAGCGGACGTTGTATTTTCATTGTTTTCTGCAGTGATAGGTTAATTGATGGACGCATTATATTAATGCAAAGAAAATAAACCAAAGTTGAATCATTGGAACAGTTTAAAAGAAACCACTCGGTTATTTTAAAACAGAAGATTTTTAATTGCGGAGCTTAAACCACTCCTTTTAAAAGCTATCAGGTTCCTTCGATTATATCAAGTTCACTACGTTCACGGTTTCGCCAAAACCATTCGTAGCCCTTTGTCATTTCATTTGGGTATTCAGTAGTATTCAAGCTATGTATTTTGACCAATGCCAAGGCATAGTGTTTGGTAGCTGCTGGGTATTCATTTGTT
This sequence comes from Agapanthus africanus, assembly GCA_030015575.1. Classification (NCBI taxonomy): domain Eukaryota; kingdom Viridiplantae; phylum Streptophyta; class Magnoliopsida; order Asparagales; family Amaryllidaceae; genus Agapanthus; species Agapanthus africanus. Next base: position 544,002,194 of record JASDDO010000014.1, on the reverse strand, counting down.
GCATAGATAGATGAGTTGGTTTCGGACAGACGTACTACCATTTGGCCAATGTCAGGGGTATGTACGGATGGGTTCAAATTAACAAGATAATGATGGGTAGAACTTGACATGTGACTTATGACATTTTGGCCAACGTCAAGGTCATAAGAGCATGGGGCAAAAATCCATATCGGGAGTTTCTAAAGAAACTGAAACTTGCTAGAGTTGGATACCATTTGGAGTGTGATAATTTTGGTAGGATTCCTTCAGCTTTATCACACGATGATATTTGGATCCCGATCCTACTGTGAGTATATGTTACTCATCGGGAGATTCTTTCACTCAACGATGAATGCTATAAACCAAGTAGGTGTCGAGAAAGGTGTCAGCGGGGCTATGCTCCCAGGGAAAAGAGGTTATTTAATTAAGGAACTTCGCGAAAGCGTCTTAAAACCTCCCTCGAAGTACCGACACTTGCCTGGCTGAACGGTTAAGCAAGTATTGTACGGTGAGAATAGTCCTGACTAGTTCTTCTTTTTTGGTTTGAGGAAGGATTCGAGAAACAGTGAGAGCCATCCTGTTTAAATAAACTAAAAACCACTCTAAACTTGCAAGAGCATCATGCTAAATTGTTTCTTCTCTCTCTCCTGATTACAGCGACCAGAACATGAAGGGCCTTAAGTTATTATTAAATAAAAATATTTTGACAGGGCCAAACTATAAAGATTGGTTCCGTAATGTCAAGATGGCAATTTCCTATGACAAATTGGGGTATGTACTTACTACTAAATCCCCTACCATCCCAGGTCTAGAATCCAGTGTCACGGATAAGGAAATCCGAAAGACCTGGGAGATTGACTGCGCGAAGGCCAAATGCATCGTGCTTGCTGTAGGGTTCGTAGGCACACTAATGAGGTCTCACAAGTGATCAAACATAGCCAATTCAAAAAATTTCATGTGCCTATAAACCCTAATACGGATCGTTAACTAGATTTATAGGTGATGCGATGCAAGTAAACAACTTTAACTAAAAGGGAAGTGACTACAACCTTTGTAGATCCGGTTCTCCACTTCCTTAGCTCCACGTAGACGTCCCTCCGCTGTACAAATTGGATCTTGGACTCTCGCGGTGATTTCATCGAAGCAATGATCGGGCTAGGTCGTCGACTTCGATGCCGAAAATGATCTACGTCGAGACAACACAAGATCAAGCTCCAACTTCACCAAGCCATGAAACTTGTGAAGAAAACACCCTATACTACTTGGCAAGAGGTAGAGGATGAAGAAATAGGAAGTGGGTTCACTTTGGAATTGGATTTCTCACTCATTTTCTCAAGTTGCCATTGATGGTTGCAAGGTTTCTTCTTTGTTGATGAAGAAGAAGAAGAAGAAAAGAATATGATAAGTTCTTTTAAAATAGAAAATAAAATGAATACTTATCATATGGCAACCATGGTTAGGTGTAGAGAATAGACTATGGTTAGTTTGAATAGTTAGGGTTAAGCATGAGACAAAAATGGTGGACTTGTTCAAAGCTTCATGAAGCTTCAACAAGCAAACAAAGAAAACCACCATATCTTATTTATCTTTACAAAATGAAAAATAAATAAATAAATAAAATAATAAGAAAAATGTAAACCCTAATCATTAACTTAACCATGGTTTAATTCTTTACACAAATCCAAGTGAGCATGTATCATCAAACATGATACAAACAAGTGCACAAAAGTATATCACATATACAACTTGTGCATTTTAAGTGAGAAAATCCATTTAAAGTGAACAAATATTAGTTAATGCAAACTAATATATCAAATATATAATTATGCATTAAATCATTAAATCAATACTTGATTTAACGATCCGGTCATATCGCATATAACCGATTAATATCCAATGTATCGGCTTATCGAATCAATCCTCGATTCGATGACTAGGTTATATCGCATACAACCAATCGATACATTCATCGCGAGAATAGAATACGGTATCACATACACGCATTATTCTCGGTCCCGCACATATCTCATATGCGCTCCTATTTCCTTTCGCTTGAGCCAGGAAACCTCTGTATAGGACTCTAAAGACTCGTCAATACGCCGGCAGCAGGTGATGATCATATCAAACACCCACAAGCTGCAAGCGGTCTGCTAAACGTAACGGCCACCCGGGTATTGAGCGATCAGAAGATCGACGAGCAAGCCCGCTCACACTCCTGTGAATCCAACCAGTTACACTTACCGTACAGTCCGGTCTGTTTGTCTGATATGTCGCATATCTCGCCTAGGGGTGGTAAACGTCAGACCCCAGTAGCTTGATAAGTCATGCCGACGTAAGGTCCATCACATTCATGAAACTACTGATAACTCTTACCAGTATATCACTGCAACCCTGGCCAGGGATTTCCTATTATGGCCAGTCGAGCATAGCGCAACATCCACCCCCAATACCGGGAGAGACGAATCCCCTCCTATCGCTCATTGCCTCCATGTGAATCGGGACTGTACCCAAAAACCACCTGTTTGCACGACTCAGTAGAGTCGTGGTAGGGTGGAAATCAAAGCACAGTGGGAGACACACAAGACTCTATGACGATCTCGGGTCAACAGACTAAGCTGTATCAGTGTCACCAGAGAACTGCCATCTGACGTGAGGTATAATACCATCTGGGAGTTCTCGGCGAGTCCGTTCAGTGTACCCAGTCTCCACTGAGCATCCGCATACCATCTCTGATGTCAGACACCCATGGATATGGGATCATCCATCGCCCATCACATGGGTCGAGAAGATATACGCTAGTCTACTCTGGAATATCGATGCCCCGTCTTGATATTCCCATGACTAGGAACATTGAAGGATGTACTCATGGACTACCCAGGCCCCACTAGTATGATCTACATCATAGTCGTGGAAGTCGAGTACACATCCTAAGGGCTTTATCAACATGTAACAGAGAGACAGAAAGTATACATGTTAAGATAAAGAGCAACCAGATAGCGTACTATCATGTCGAGCAAGAAAGTCCTACCTATATATGTCCTAGCATCCACTACAATATACATCCAATGTACAGTAATGGCCTCTAGGGCATACATATAACTAACAATCTCCCACTTGCACTAGGGCCATATGTAGCAGTAGTTGTAGTATCTAATACTCAACCATCCCCTAAAAGTCTCTCTTTGGGAAAAGGCCTTCGTGAGTGGATCCGCCGTGTTGTCCTCTGAGTCTACTCTCCTAACCTCGATCACCATGTAGATCAACTATCTCCATGATCAGGTGATGCTGCCTCAGAATATGTCTAGGTCACTGATGGGACCAGGGTTCTAGGGCCAAAGCCACACTTCCATTGTCATACAATGGCAGGAACCTAGTTCATCTCATGAACCAATATACACCCAAACTGCTTCTTTGGTAGTATCTTTAATAGCGATGTTACCAGCCTTTATCGTCTAGTTTGCCACGGTATCTAGCTTGGAACTCTTCCAACATACCGTCCCTTCACTGAGGGTAAAGACAATGCCTGCGACTGACATTCAGTCGTCCTTATCACCCTGGAACATTTCCAGTGATTCTCCCCAGGATCAACTGATACCATCTTACTATAACTAGTGAGAATCCTAACATCCATTTAGATCTATCTCATAGATCCAAAACCTAGGATTTAGGAGGTATCACTTTGATCCTATATGGAGAATTTATGTGATAAGAGGAGATCGACCGATCGTAGCATAGGAAACTCCTTTCCTATCAAGAGTATGTCATCCACATACTCTACGAGGATCATTACCATACTCCATACTACCCTTTTGTACATACAAGGTTCATCTACCATTTTGATGAAGTCAAACTCTTTGACTACCACATCAAAACAGATGTTCCAACTCCGCGATGCCTGCTTTATCCTGTAAAGCAACTTGCACACGTTTCCGCTGCTCCCACTGTTTACGAAGCCCTCTGGCTGTGTTCTTATAGACGTTCTCTTCTAAATCAGTATTTTAGAAAAGCAGTCAGGGCACCCAACCACCAGATATCGTAGTCATGGTATGTAGCAATGTTAAGTAGGATCCGGATGGACTTAAGCATAGTCACTTGGAAAAGGTTTCATCATTATCCACGCCTGGTCGATGACGAAAAAACCTTCAACAAGTCTAGCTTTGAAAGTCTCAACTTTTCCATCTACACCAAGTAATCTTCTCAAGATATACTTGCTCCTGATAAGGATTTAACCCTTCAGATATCGCAACCAAAGTCCATACTTTGCTGGTGTACATGGATTCCATCTCAGATCGCTAAGCATCCAGCCATTCTTACAGAGTCCCTATTCTTGATGGCCTGCTCGAAACTAGTTGGGTCATCATCTCATGATGCATTCCTCGCTCCCACTGTCATCGAGAAACCGAGGTATCTCTCAGGCAGGTGAGGAACCCTACCAGATCGGCGGAGTGGCTGAGGTTCGTCGGGGACTATAGAATCCTTTGGTTCTGTCAAATCACCAACTGCAGTTTTGTATAGCTGGAACCTTTCCAGTTCTACAGAACTGACCTTGCCTCGATCTTGTCCGGATTTTGCTTTTGACATAGGCCGGACAATCCCAAATCTTAACTTACTTAAGAGATAGGCTCTTCCCATACCATATCTTATATGGAGTGGTAGGCACTGATTTGATTCGAACCCAATTCAATAGGTATGCAGCTTCTCAAGTGCACAACCCCAAAAGGAAATAGGTAACTCAGTAATACTCATCATAGAGCACACCATATCTAATATTGTGCGATTGCTCCGCCCCGATACACCGTTGTGCTGTGGTGTATTCTGAGGAGTAATATTGAGAGAGAATCTCATTTTCCTTTAGAATAGTCCAAGGATTCCATGCACAAGTATTCTCCTCCCTGATCTTATCATAGGACATAATACTTATACCCGTATTTTGGTTCTCTACTTCTTGCTTATATTCTGTGAATATCTCAAAAGGTTCGGACTCATGTTTCAACAGGAACATATGACTGAATCTTGAGAGATTATCAGAGAATATAATGAAGTATAAAGAACCAGTCCTGGCATGTGTAGACAGGGGACCTGATTGGATTGATTTAGCGTGCTTGCGCTTTCTAAAAGATAGATCAAAAATATTTGTAACCGCAATCAAGAATGGCGTCGCATGAAGCTAGCCGGTAAGTACGGGTCGGTCCACAGGGATGTTGTGAATTTCCGATTCGCGCTTACGAGTTAATTTCGAAGGGTGTTCGGATTAATTATTAAATCTAAAAACCTAATTAACCTAGGGCAATTATCTAGATCTATTCTTGCTAGGGCTAGGTTTAGGGATGGTTTGGAAATGCAAGTAAACCTCAACGCTTTTAATACCCGAATGAAGATCTGTGAGGAGTTATGGTAATTATCAATAAAGTGGATTAGATCCGTTCGGGAAGGTGATCCTTCCTCTAAGTTCTTGTCCTTCCTTTAGAGATCCTTACCCTAACCTCCATGGAAAACATCACACCCGGGCCTTTATACTACGGTATCACCGCTACCTTGAGGGATAGAGTGCCGTAGGGAGCGGTATGTGCATGTATGCATGGAGTCCTATTGTAAATATTTGGTGGGTAAGAAAGGGATGAGAGATCTCATCTCTCAAAATCCTTCCCCAAAGCTAACTCTAAACAAGTTCCTAGGGTATGAAATTAAATCTACCTAGGGCAAGGAATTTAAATCTACACTAAAGTAAGAAATTAAATTACTTACAGATGCATCCCTCCAATCATCCATGCAGGGTTGTCAGATCTGAATTTCTGAATGGAGAAGAAACACCGATGCTCTCCAAAAGATTTCTAAATTTTATTCATTAAAGGGAGGCATAAGGTTTACAATGAATTAGAGTCCCTATTTATAAAGAATAGGAAACCCTAGGGTTACATTTGTTTCGCATATCTGAAATTACAAAAATAGCCCTTAGGAAATCTTTACAGCACCTCCACGACGTTTTGGTAAAAAGAAAATTCCCTTTTGTCTTCTTATGGCCGCGGAACCGCGGCAATGGTGGGCTTGGGCCGCGGTTCCGCGGCCCTTTAGAAAGAATGGGTGCTGAAAATATAGGGTTTTGTTCTTGGTCTTATTGGGCTTCTGGTTCTTTGGTTCTTTTATCAATTGGGCTTCTACATTGGTTCCAGATCTTCAGTGAACAATTTGCAGTGGACTTTTAACTGTTCGCTTTGTAATCTTGGACCTTGCGCTGCCTTTATACTGTGTAAAATGATCTTTTGTGCAGGCTTTATCAAAGTCCTTCTATTTGTTGGTCAAAAGTCCCTTTTTGTATCGTCTTTTGTCTTTTTCACTGCTTTTGCTCCAAGAACTTGTAACCTGTAACATGTAGCAGACATGCGTCAAAAGCACCTATTTTCATTGTAAAATGCATAAGAATGGGGAATATAAAATACAATATTATGATTTGAACAAATACCCCCAAACATATCTTTTGCTCGTCCTCGAGCAAACTTATTTTTTTATTCTCGATAAAAATCTAACCTAACCGCACTTTCGTAGGGAAACGCGATTGCACTGAGCTCTTGCAACAAGCCGTTAAACCTCTAGGTGTCCCTAGTAGGAGGAGTGTTGTCTCCTGAGGGTTTTCAGCGGATACTACCCACAAAATCCTATGAATTTGGCTTTTCGACTTTTGTTTTCCAATTAGGTTTTCTAACAAGGAATTCTATTATCTTCAACCCGTAAATTATCCACCCATATTCTTCACACTTCCTCATCATTTAACTTAAGATCATATATGTTCTGCAGACCTACTTAGCTTTCGTCATTTCTTAAGTTTTCATTCTAGGGTTCCATCTCCACTTAGGAATTTTTATCATTTCTACTAAAGATACAAGTTCTATTCTTCATTCCTTTCTCTCATCTAAATTCCAATCACATATCCCTACGTGTGTGTATAAATCACCCATACACTTGGAAATTCAAATCAAGCAATCATACTCTTGTCCGTTGTCCAAAGTACATATTAATTGGTGAATTTAAATGAATTTTGCTTACACATCCTTCATGCGATCGTTAATACTTCTTGAGGTACCAACGACCGATTATAAAATGCGTTTGCACTTTAAAGCGTAATTCCTAGTCTTGCAACACCCAAGGCTTTTAGCAGTGACTCCCAAACCAGTTGGTCTAAGGCACTAGGTGATGAAGCACTCTCGCTAAATATTTTTCTATTTTTGCAGCCTTAAATAATCACAAAAACCAGTGTCCATTTTTTTATATTCTTTATTCACACTTTTTTTTTATTTTCTTCGTACTAAGGACTTTAGACAAGAGCATTTCAAGGTCTCTTCTACTATTCCAAGTTTCAAGGTGCGTGATTGTGCAAATTGTAGGGTATACGTTTTCAGAATCTAGACTTAAGCTAGGAATTATTTTTCAAACTTATACTCTAATAAGAACATCAATACGCTTCCCTTATTTTGACTTAGCCCAAGAAGTGAACCCAAAATTTGCCTATTTCTAAATAAACTACAAAGACATACACTTTCTACCGTTAAACTTTAAGGAAGGTTATTTTTAGGGTTTTTAATTTACTACGTCAAAGATCTAGTTCTTCCTAACTAGTTAACCTATCTGTCAAACTCTAGTCAAATAAGTCAAAATTGAATACAATAATTTTTTATAATTTTTCAAAATTTTCAATTTTTATGGGTTTTCAAATAAATATGCAAATGCAAAAATATATACAAATGAATGCGAAGAAAGAAGACTTACCGAGCATACCCCCAAACTTGAACTTGACAGTGTCCTCACTGTCATGCTAAACCAAGAGGGTCAAAATTGTCGGCACTCCCCTGTTTATTTATTTACAATTTTTTTTGTTTTGAATATTTTTTTTAATTTTTTTATAGAAAAAGAAAACAAAAGATATATACATATATACAACAATTCCCCCAAACTTAAGCTTGGCCTTGCACAAGCCAAAAGTTAGCACCAACCATTCAAAAATCTTATCGTAGAAATGGTATAGTTGGTGCAAGAAAATGAGAAGCACGCGAGACCGTGTGAAAAGAAGAATGGTAGAATATGGTCTCGGTGGGGGAGAAGAATGGCGAAAAGAAGAAGGAAGTGGGGTACGATCTTGAGGGTGTAAATTGAGTGAATAAATTAGCGCAATATGTGATGACCGATATGTTATAAGCGATTGCGCTAACCTATCAACCCGTCGGGAAATGGGGTCAAATCCCTCAAGATTCGCAAGAAAACATGGGTACGCCGAACTTGGTATAGGAGATGAAAGCGTAACGGTCATTTGTTCGGTCGGAACAATGGGAAAGACGAAAGGGAGTGAATTAGGGATAGTATCTTTCTCACCGTAGTAAACTGTTTCGAACTTGAAAGATTCCATTAATGGTTCGAAACTACTATAATCAACCGAGTCTGATGGCTCATCTGAAAATGTAAAGGACTCAAACTCGGGCGGTGAGTTATCAACATCGTCCGAAAAATTGAAACACTCGTAGGTGTTATCGTCTGTGAGAATTGTGTCAGATTCAAAGGAAAAGGTTTCAAGCTCACAGTCTTCAAGCGGGGTCGGAACGATGGGAAGGAGGGAGGGTGATATAACAGTCAAAGGTTCAGGAGGATGAATTGGAAAATCAGACACATCAAACAAAAATGATTCATCCTCAATATTATCCTCAAGACTCTCCTCAATACTATCCTCAATATTTAACTCATCCATGCCATTATCATCAAAATCTAGACGCATATGAGATTCGGGAGAAACATTTAATAACTCAGGATGATGATTTGAACATAAAATTTCAATTAAATCGACAGGTTCATCATCCGAAATATTCCCGGCGTCTATATCCTCAATCAAGTGAAAATCAATTTCTTTAGACACCTCCTCAAAAGCATGGATATCTATCGATTTAGGTTCTAGAGTGGAGGTGTAAAGATCGAAAGGATTAGGTGTGGTTTCACTCGAAAGGGATTCCTCACAATCTGGCAAATCAAACACTACAAAATCACACAACTCATTTTTATTTTCAACAGGTGAACTATTTAGGGTAATCGATGGCAAACAGGAGTTGTGGGCTTCAATTGGGTAAGGGTAGGTTTGATTTGTAAATCCTCTCTCATTCTCACTCTGTCCAACCGCCGCCTCATACATTGAAAAATTTGGAGCTAGCGGGACACTAGCTACCGGTTCACTAGGTTGCATAAGGGCGGCCATGGACGCTTCCACATTCCTCATCATTTTATTTATTGCAGCAATGTACGCTTCCAGCGACTCTTCCAAACTAGACTTAGGTGGTGAGGGGGTTTCGGTAAAAGATTCAAAATGGTGTGGATATACAAAACTCCCAATAGGCTGTGTAGAAACAGTGTCTAGTGAAGGTGGGAAGGTCGGGTAGGACTGGTAGGAAGTGGGTGATTGGACAGGGGTAGGGTCAACATATGGATAAAAAGGTGAATAGTCGTGTGGATCCCTAGAACTAGATGAGTGGAGAGGGGTGAAAGATCGACTGCGAGATTGAGCAATATGCTCAGCAATGGACATCTGCTTAGGAGTGATAGAAGGACTTAAAGAAGTGGTATCAACATATGTAGGTGGTAAAGGTTGACTCAGTTGACACAAAGTGGGTTGAAAAGTCAAACTATTTCTCCTAGATGCCTCTATTTGATCTTTCAAAGATATTTTTGGCAAGGAGGGATCGTCTTTAAATTTTCCGAACAAATTGACGTATGACGCAAAATTAGGTTCGGGATACCAAAGTTCGGCTAATGATTTATTGTGTGGGGTACCCATGTTAGAAGAAGAAAGGTGACAAGAAGGAAGGTTGGGTGGTGCAAGGATTTATTTGGGGCTAAAAAATTTTGCAAGCTCTATAAAATATTTGTCCTTTTTATTTTCATTGTTCATTGATTTTCTTTATTTGGAAAAATTTTGTTGCAAAAAGATTTTAGAGAAAAGATATGCAACAGCAAAATATTTTATAGAAAAGATATGCAACAGCAAAATATTACTTGCAATCAATTTAGTTCAAGCGGGGCCCAAAAATCCTGCACAAGATTGTTATTTTGGAGAGGAATAAGATTTTTGAGCGCAAAGAATTCCTGCAGGCAAATTTACAGAAGATATATCAAGATTTGCAGAGGAGGAGAGAGAAAACTAACAGAAATTTGCAGTGGTGGAACTGTTTTTTTTTTTTTTGATAATCGCGCTTCTGCCTTTTTTTTCAAGCCCTGAATCGACCAGGCCACGGCGGTTCCGCGGCCAAAAAGCGGTTCCGGCGGCGGTTCCGAGGCGGTTTAGTCGGTTCAGAATTTTTTTTTTTTGCAACAGATCACCGCGGTTGACTTGTAGACTCGGTCCTCTAAATTTTTTTTCTGTTCCTCTGTTGTTGCAATCTTCTGTTGATAGGATCGTCTATTTGCTGTTTCGCTTTCTGTAGATTTCCAGATCCGAATTTGTGCGTAGATCCTGCAAAATTCACACAAAGTATCCCTTCCAAAAATAACAAAATATATATTTTTTATATTTTTTTGATTTTTTCAGATTTTTATGATTTTATGATTAACCCGAAATTGCGAAAAGGAAAGTTCTACGCCATCCCCGGCAACGGCGCCATTTGATTGGATTGATTTGGCGTGCTTGCGCTTTCTAAAAGATAGATCAAAAATATTTGTAACCGCAATCAAAAACGGCGTCGCATGAAGCTAGCCGGTGAGTACGGGTCGGTCCACAGGGATGTTGTGAATTTCCGATTCGCGATTACGAGTTAATTCCGAAGGGTGTTCGGATTAATTATTAAATCTAAAAACCTAATTAACCTAGGGCAATTATCTAGATCTATTCTTGCTAGGGCTAGGTTTAGGGATGGTTTGGAAATGCAAGTAAACCTCAACGCTTTCAATACCCGAATGAAGATCTGTGAGGAGTTATGGTAATTATCAATAAAGTGGATTAGATCCGTTCGGGAAGGTGATCCTTCCTCTAGGTTCTTGTCCTTCCTTTAGAGATCCTTACCCTAACCTCCATGGAAAACATCACACCCGGGCCTTTATACTACGGTATCACCGCTACCTCGAGGGATAGAGTGCCGTAGGGAGCGGTATGTGCATGTATGCATGGAGTCCTATTGTAAATATTTGGTGGGTAAGAAAAGGATGAGAGATCTCATCTCTCAAAATCCTTCCCCAAAACTAACTCTAAACAAGTTCCTAGGGCATGAAATTAAATCTACCTAGGGCATGGAATTTAAATCTATACTAAAGCAAGAAATTAAATTACTTACAGATGCATCCCTCCAATCATCCATGCAGGGTTGTCAGATCTGAATTTCTGAATGGAGAAGAAACATCGATGCTCTCCAAAAGATTTCTAAATTTTATTCATTAAAGGGAGGCATAAGGTTTACAATGAATTAGAGTCCCTATTTATAAAGAATAGGAAACCCTAGGGTTACATTTGTTTCGCATGTCTGAAATTACAAAAATAGCCCTTAGGAAATCTTTACAGCACCGCCACGACGTTTTGGTAAAAAGAAAATTCCCTTTTGTCTTCTTATGGCCGCGGAACCGCGGCAATGGTGGGCTTGGGCCGCGGTTTCGCGGCCCTTTAGAAAGAATGGGTGCTGAAAATTTAGGGTTTTGTTCTTGGTCTTATTGGGCTTCTGGTTCTTTGGTTCTTTTATCAATTGGGCTTCTACATTGGTTCCAGATCTTCAGTGAACAATTTGCAGTGGACTTTTAACCGTTCGCTTTGTAATCTTAGACCTTGCGCTGCCTTTATACTGTGTAAAATGATCTTTTGTGTAGGCCTTATCAAAGTCCTTCTATTTTTTGGTCAAAAGTCCCTTTTTGTATCGTCTTTTGTCTTTTTCACTGCTTTTGCTCCAAGAACCTGTAACCTGTAACATGTAGCAGACATGCGTCAAAAGCACCTATTTTCATTGTAAAATGCATAAGAATGGGGAATATAAAATACAATATTATGATATGAACAGGACCTTACATACATCATCATGTATCAGTCCTAGGAGTTTACTAATTCTTTTTCTGTTTCCAATAAACAGAGCTATGGTCATCTAATCTTTGTGACATGACTGGCAAGTTTCACAAGATGTAAATTCAAACTGATTTAAATATGCATCTAAATGTAACTTCAGCTAGTCGGGTCGCATTGATATGACCTAGTCTACAATGCCTCAAGAAGGATTCGTTCATTTCTGAACTCTTCCTTGTGTGTGTGTTCTGTATACTAGGAACTGTAGTTTGATTTAGAACATCAATGCTTTTAGATAACGTGCCTGAACCGATCAACTTTTGATATAGGAAATGTTCAAAACATTATCCATCAATACCAAAATTTTATCATTTCTTTAATAAATAAAGAGATTGATATGATTTTGTATATCAGGTTCGGTATCTAATAGCATTTGTTCAGAATCAATGTATTGGTAATACATGGTGACAGTGACCAACAGACTTGGCTGCAACACTTGCCCCGTTTTCTGTCTCATGAAACTTATCACACGTTCTCAGTTTTCTACCTTTTTGTAGCCCTATGTAACAGATTACATATCTGGGATCCTGATCCGGTATCAGATACCCAGGACGCAGAGGATACTGAGAAACAGTTCTGTATAATGAACACACCCGAAGGAAATGCATCATATGCACTTTCTTCGTTTGGGCGGCATAGGAATTCTGGTATTCCCCTATTTCCTGCTCTGTCTTATAACAATTATAAGTTGGAGCGGGACCAACATTCCCCAGCTCAGTATAACAAGCGGGTTCGGTCAATACATCCATATTATTATCTTGATTAAGGCGTGATATGGTCGCTACCTGGAGAGAGAGAGAAGAAAACACTCTGCGTGTGCTCTTGTAAGATCAGATTGGTTATTTATTTTATCTAATCAGGATGGCTCCCACTGTTTTTTTATCAAATCTTCCTTCAAACCCTAAAAGGAAAGACTAGCCGGGATTAATTACACTCTACAAGTTCGCCAATCTTTCAGCCAGGCCAGTGTCGGTACTTTGAGGGAGGTTCCCCGTGCTTTCGCACGGACCTAATTAATGTAAACCTTGTTTTCCCATAGGCATAACCCCGTTGACACCTTTCTAGACACCTACATGATCGGCTAATTGTAAAGTGCAAAACTCTCCCAGGAGTAACAATTACTCGCAGTGGGTATCGAGATCCAACTATCACATAGAAGGTATGCAATCTCATTGCAAATTTCAACACTTGAAACTCCCGATAATGGGTTTTACCCCTAGCACCTATAACCTTAACTATGGTCAACAAATCATAAGTACTAGTCAAGTTCTACCCGTCATTTCGTGATTAATTAGACCCACCCACATGACCCTTAACTAAGGTCAACAAAGTCACGCGACTGTCCTAACTAATCGCATCATATGCGGTGTAGGAAGACATCACTTAGCTACCGTACACTATGCCTTGACTATGGTCAACAAACACAGCACGAATACTAAGTACTCTACTTCCTAAAATGACGGAGGGTTGCGGCTGGTTTTTTTATGAAAACCTTTAACGCTTTGAACTTGATCTCGTTACGGAATCAAATGGTTTTAAATGGAATGTTTTTGAAGCTTTTCTAGTTTTGCTAAAGGGGTCACTCCCGGTGAAGGGATCGTCGGCCCTTTCCTCGTCGAATGAGGTATGGGATATATCATATATATCACTGTGCAAAGCGAAAACTATAGAAGCAATCAAAAGACAAACCGAGTGTTGTAGCATCTGCCAGTTATTGCTAAAGAAGTCACTCCCGGTGAAGGGATCTCGGTCCTTTCCTTATCGAATAAGGTGCAGGATGTTCTACAAGGAACACCGCGATGCAAAGCAAGAACTTTAGCTACCTGTTTTTATTTTGAAATTCGATTCCACAACATCAATTAGGTTTATTTTCTTTCATTAATCTCATTAATGAATATCCCATCATTTAAGTCCACCTAATCATCACAGATAAATATAACGTACGCATATGCCATCCGCATTCGCCTCGATGTCCCGTCTGCACCGTTAGGTTAGGTAACTAACGGCAGAGCGGGGCAGGGCTAGCGCGGGTGTAAAACATAAGCAACGTCTATATAATATATCATATATACTATATACTATCTATCTGAACAAATCACATGATCACATCACAGATAACGCAGCAGAAAATATCATATGAAATATTGGATATACTAGGACATCCGTGTTTTTAATACGAGCCAGTATAAAACACGGATTCCACGGTCGTGATGAATAGCCAATCCCACACCCCTAGACCCCTACGAGAGCGGCAAGCAACCCTACCAATTTTAGGGTTAGGAGACCCGGACTCGACTCCTCGAGATGGTCTCCCACTGGACTCTAGAACCCGGTTACTTGTGCTCCCCTCCTTGGGTCTATCCTAATGCGGAAATGTAAATAATATACAAACGGTGACATCTTCCGCAACCTGGAAGTTCCCCAATAAAAGAATATTGCATACAAGTTTTTACATGAATGAAAATGAAAAACACTCATCTCACATAAAAAAAAACCCCGGCTATTCAAACACGACGATCCAATATAACATATCCAGCAACACATAACATCACATGTCATCAACGTAAGTAAATATGCGCATCCCAATTGTCGTTGACATATAGCAACGAAACCGGCGATATCACATATTACACTTACGGTCACAGAAAAGAAAGTGTAAAACTACAACAGTTGGAATCCGCAACCCCTTTAGACATCTGTTCATATCATAATATTGCATTTTATATTCCCCATTCTTATTCGTTTTATAAATAAACAGGTGCTTTTGATGCATGTCTGCTACATATTACATGTTACAGGTTCTTGGAGCGAAAACAGTGAAAAAGACAAAAGTTGATACAAAAAGCGACTTTTGACAAACAAACAGAAGACTCTTGATCAAGCCTACATCAAAGATAAAATTCACAAAGTACAAGGCAATGCAAGGTCCAAGATTTCGAAGCCACGGTTAAAAGTCCACCACAATTATTCACTGGAAAATCTGAAAGAGAACAGAAGCTATTTTAAAGAAAGAATTAAAGAATTAAGTAGCCTAGGAAGCCCAAAGACAGAAGAGCCCACAAAGGAAAGGCCCAATACTTCCTTTTTAAGAAGACAAAAGGAAGATTTTATTTTACCAAAATTCATTTGCGGCTTTAACTAGTTGACCTAGGGCTATTTTTGTAATTATAGACATGCGGATCAAAATGTAACCTAGGGTTTCCTATTCTCTATAAATAGGAACTCTACTTATTGTAATTTCTTATGCCTCCCTTTAATGAATAAAATTTAGAAATCTTTTGGAGAGCATCGGTGTTTCTTCTCCATTCAGAAATTCAGATCTGACAACCCTGCATGGATGATTGGAGAGATGCATCAGTAAGTAGTTTTATTTAATTGCCCTAGTTTAGATTTTAATTCCTTGCCTTAGATGTTAGCTTTGGGAAAGGTTTTTGAGAGATGGGATCTCTCATCCCTTTCTTACTCATCACATAGAATCTATAGGACTCCATGCATACATGCACATACCGCTCCCTACGGCACCCTATCCCTCGAGGTAGCGGTGATACCGTAGTATAAAGGCCCGGGTGTGATGTTTTCCATGGAGGTTAGGGTAAGGATCTCTAAAAGAAGGACAAGAACCTAGAGGAAGGAACACCTTCCCGAATGGATCCAATCCCCTTTATTGATAATTACCATAACTCCTCTTAGATCCTAATCTGGGTATAGAAAGCGTTGAGATTTATTTACATTTCCAAACCATTCTTAAACCTAACCCTAGCAAGATTTAGATCTAGATTAATTTAGTTTTTAGATAGAATCAATTTTTAGATTTAATAATCAACCGAACACCTTTCGGAATTAACTCGTAAGAACGAATCGGAGATTCACAACATCCCTGTGGACCGACCCGTACTCACCGGCTAGCTTCATGCGACGCCGTTCTTGATTGCGGTTACAAATATTTTTGATCTATCTTTTAGAAAGCGCAAGCACGCTGAATCTTTCTCAATCAAATGGCGCCGTTGCCGGGGATGGCGTAGAACTTTCCTTTTCGCAATTTCGGGTTAATCATAAAATTTAAAAATTCATAAGAATCTGAAAAATCAAAAAAATATAAAAATATATATATTTTGTTATTTTTGGAAGGGATACTTTTTTGTTTAAATTTTTGCAGGATATACAAAATCGGATCTGGAAAATCCCAGAAGGTGAAACAGAAAACCAAATATCGAAACAGAAGGGAAATTAAAAATCAGAATAGTGAAATTTTTTTTGGAGACCTAATTCCCTCATCCCGCCGCGATTCCGCGGCCAAAACCCACCTTAGGCCGCGGAACCGCGGCCTTCTAGTGGAATCAGTGCGGCAGAAATTTTTTGGGGACTCGATCCGACGATCTCGCCGTGAAAGCGCGGCACAAACGCGTTTTTACCGCGGAAAGGCGGCGGTACAGTGGCATCTTCTTCTGAAAAATTTTCTGTAAGATCTTCTGTTTCTCCTCTGTAATTTTTGAAATATATTTTCTGAAAAATACCTGCAGGATTTTGTGCACTTTAAAAATATATTCCCTTCCAAATAACGATCTTGTGCAGGATTTTTGGGCCCCGCTTGAACTAAATTGATTGCAAGAAATATTTTGTTGTTGCATATCTTTTCTCGAATATCTTTTTGCAACAATTCTTTCCAAATAAAGATTCTTGTGATATGCTTAAAATAATAATTGATTGCAAGTTATATTTTGCTGTTGCATATCTTGTCTATAAAATATTTTGCTGTTGCATATCTTTTCTCTAAAATCTTTTTGCAAAAAAAAAATTTCAAATAAAGAGAAAGAAAAAATTAATGAAAAATGAAAATAAAAAGTACAAATATTTTATAGAAACTTGCAAAAATTTTTAGCCGCAAATAAATCCTTGCACAACAAACTTTCTTTCCTTTTCCCCTTCTTTTAACATGGGTACCCCACATAATAAATCATTAGCCGAACTTTGGTATCCCGAACCTAATTTTACGTCATATGTTAATTTGTTCGGTCAATTTAAAAACGATCCCTCCATGCCTAAAAAATCTTTGAAAGATCACATAGAGGCGTCTAGGAGAAATAGTTTGACTTTTCAACCTATTTTGTGTCAACCGAGTCAACCTTTACCACCTACATATGTTGATACCACTTCTTCAAGTCCTTCTGTCACTCCTAGACCGATGTCTATTGCTGAGCATATTGCTCAATCTCGCAGTAGCTCTTTCACCCCTCTCCACTCATCTAGTTCTAGGGATCCGCACGATTATTCACCATCTTATCCATATGTTGACCCTACCCCTGTCTTACCACCCACTTCCTACCAGTCATACCCGACTTTCCTACCTTCATTAGACACTGTTTCAACACAGCCATTAGAGAGTTTCACATATCCAACCAATTTTGAATCTTTTACTAAAACCCCCTCACCACCTAAGTCTAGTTTGGAAGAGTCGTTGGAAGCATATATTGCTGCAACAAATAAAATGATGAGGAATGTGGAAGCGTCCATGGCCGCCCTTATGCAACCTAGTCAACCGGTTGCTAGTGTCCCGCTAGCTCCAAATTTTTCAATGTATGAGGCGGCAGTTGGACAGAGTGAGAATGAGAGAGGATTTTCAAATCAAACCTACCCTTACCCAATTGAAACCCACAACTCCGGTTTTCCATCGATTGTTCCAAATGATTCACCAGTTGAAAATAAAAATGGGTTGTGTGATTTTGTAGTATTTGATTTGCCAAATTATAATGAACCCCTTTCGAGTGAAACCGCACCTAATCCTTTCGATCTTTACACCTCCACTCTAGAACCTACATTGATAAATATCCATGCTGTGGATGAAGTGTCTAAAGAAATTGATTTTCACTTGATTGAGGATGTAGACGCCGGGAATATTTCGGATGATGAACCTGTCGATTTAATTGAAATTTTATGTTCAAATCATCATCCTGAGTTATTAAATGTTTCTCCCGAATCTCATATGCGTCTAGATTTTGATGATAACGGCATGGATGAGTTGAATATTGAGGATAGTATTGAGGAGAGTCTTGAGGATAATATTGAGGTTGAATCATTTTTATTTGATGTGTCTGATTTTCCAATTCATCCTCCTGAACCTTTGACTGTTATATCACCCTCCCTCCTTCCCATCATTCCGACCCCGCTTGAAGACTGTGAGCTTGAAACC
Organism: Agapanthus africanus; assembly: GCA_030015575.1. Classification (NCBI taxonomy): domain Eukaryota; kingdom Viridiplantae; phylum Streptophyta; class Magnoliopsida; order Asparagales; family Amaryllidaceae; genus Agapanthus; species Agapanthus africanus. Next base: position 543,983,964 of record JASDDO010000014.1, on the reverse strand, counting down.
TTTTCCTTCGAATCTGACACAATTCTCACAGACGATGACACCTACGAGTGTTTCACTTTTTCGGACGATGTTGATGACTCGCCACCCGAGTTTGAGTCCTTTACATTTTCAGATGAGCCATCAGACTCGGTTGATTATAATAGTTTCGAACCATTAATGGAACCTTTCAAGTTCGAAACAGTTTACTACGGTGAGAAAGATACTATCCCTAATTCACTCCCTTTCGTCTTTCCCATTGTTCCGACCGAACAAATGACCGTTACGCTTTCATCTCCTATACCAAGTTCGGCGTACCCATGTTTTCTTACGAATCTTGAGGGATTTGACCCCATTTCCCGACGGGTTGATAGGTTAGCGCAATCGCTTATAACATATCGGTCATCACATATTGCGCTAATTTATTCACTCAATTTACACTCTCAAGATCGTACTCCACTTCCTTCTTCTTTTCGCCATTCTTCTCCCCCACCGAGACCATATTCTACCATTTTTTCCATACGGTCTCGCGTGCTTCTCATTTTCTTGCACCAACTATACCATTTCCACGATAAGATTTTTCAATGGTTGGTGCTAACTTTTGGCTTGTGCAAGGCCACGGTTAAGTTTGGGGGAATCTTTGTATATATGTATATATTTTTTGTTTTCTTTTTCTATAAAAAATAAAATAAAAAATTTCAAAACATTAAAAATATAAAAAAAAAATTATAAATAAATAAACAGGGGAGTGCCAGCATTTTGACCCTCTTGGTTTAGCATGACAGAGAGGACACTGTCAAGTTCAAGTTTGGGGGTATGCTCGGTACGTCTTCTTCCTTCGCATTCATTTGTACATTTTTTTTTTTGCATACTTATTTGAAAACCCATAAAAATTTGAAAAATTTCAAAAATTATAAAAATTAATGTATTCAATTTTGGCTAGTTGACTTGAGTTTGACAAATAGGTTAACTGGTTAGGAACAACTAGATCTTAGACTTAGTGAATTAAAAACCCTAAAGATAACCGTCCTTAAAGTTTAACGGTAGAAAGTATATGCCTTGTAGTTTATTTAGAAATAGGCAAATTTTGGGTTCACTTCTTGGGCTAAGTCAAAATGAGGGAAGAGTATTGATGTTCTTATTAGAGTATAAGTTTGAAAAATAGTTCCTAACTTAAGTCTAGATTCTGAAAATGTGTACCCTACAATTTACATAATCACGCACCTTGAAACTTGGAATAGTAGAAGAGACCTTGAAGTGTTCTTGTCTAAAGTCCTTAGTACAATGAAAATAAAGAAAAAAAAGTGAATAAAGAATAAAAAAAAATAGACACTGGTTTTTGTGATTACTTAAGGCTGCAAAAATAGAAAAATATTTAGCGAGGGTGCTTCATCACCTAGTGCCTTAGACCAACTGGTTTGGGAGTCACTGCTAAAGCCTTGGGTGTTACAAGACTAGGAAGTACGCTTTAAAGTGCAAACACATCTTGTAATCGGTTGTTGGTACCTCAAGAAGTATTAACAGTCGCATGAATGATGTGTGAGCAAAATTCAATTAAATTCACCTACTAATTAGTACTTTGGACAACGGACGAGAGTACGATTGCTTGATTTGAATTTCCAAGTGTACGGGTGATCTATACACACACGTAGGGGATATGTGATTGGAGTTTAGATGAGAGAAATGAGTGAAGAATAGAACTTGTATCTTTAATAGAGTTGATAAAAATTCCTAAGTGGTGATGGAACCCTAGAAGGAAAACTTAAGAGATGCCGAAAGCTAAGTAAGTCTATAGAACATATATAATCTTAAGTTAAATGATGAGGAAGTGTGAAGAATAAGGGTGGACAATTTACGAGTAGAAGATAATAGAATTCCTTGTTAGAAAACCTAATTGGAGAATAAAAGTTAATGGGCCGAATTGATAGGATTTTGTGGGTGTAATCCGCTGAAAACCTTCAGGAGACAACACTCCTCCTACTAGGGACACCTAGAGGTTTAACGGCTTGTTGCACGTGCTCAGTGCAATCGCGTTTCCCTACGAAAGTGCGGTTAGGATTTTAGTGAATAAAAATAAGTTTGCTCGAGGACGAGCAAAAGATAAGTTTGGGGGTATTTGTTCATATCATAATATTGCATTTTATATTCCCCATTCTTATTCGTTTTATAAATAAACAGGTGCTTTTGATGCATGTCTGCTACATATTACAGGTTACAGGTTCTTGGAGCGAAAACAGTGAAAAAGACAAAAGTTGATACAAAAAGCGACTTTTGACAAACAAACAGAAGACTCTTGATCAATCCTACATCAAAGATAAAATTCACAAAGTACAAGGCAATGCAAGGTCCAAGATTTCGAAGCCACGGTTAAAAGTCCACCACAATTATTCACTGGAAAATCTGAAAGAGAACAGAAGCTATTTTAAAGAAAGAATTAAAGAATTAAGTAGCCCAGGAAGCCCAAAGACAGAAGAGCCCACAAAGGAAAGGCCCAATACTTCCTTTTGAAGAAGACAAAAGGAAGATTTTATTTTACCAAAATTCATTTGCGGCTTTGACTAGTTGACATAGGGCTATTTTTGTAATTGTAGACATGCGGATCAAAATGTAACCTAGGGTTTCCTATTCTCTATAAATAGGAACTCTACTCATTGTAATTTCTTATGCCTCCCTTTAATGAATAAAATTTAGAAATCTTTTGGAGAGCATCGGTGTTTCTTCTCCATTCAGAAATTCAGATCTGACAACCCTGCATGGATGATTGGAGAGATGCATCAGTAAGTAGTTTTATTTAATTGCCCTAGTTTAGATTTTAATTCCTTGCCTTAGATGTTAGCTTTGGGAAAGGCTTTTGAGAGATGGGATCTCTCATCCCTTTCTTACTCATCACATAGAATCTATAGGACTCCATGCATACATGCACATACCGCTCCCTACGGCACCCTATCCCTCGAGGTAGCGGTGATACCGTAGTATAAAGGCCCGGGTGTGATGTTTTCCATGGAGGTTAGGGTAAGGATCTCTAAAAGAAGGACAAGAACCTAGAGGAATGAACACCTTCCCGAATGGATCCAATCCCCTTTATTGATAATTACCATAACTCCTCTTAGATCCTAATCTGGGTATAGAAAGCGTTGAGATTTATTTACATTTCCAAACCATTCTTAAACCTAACCCTAGCAAGATTTAGATCTAGATTAATTTAGTTTTTAGATAGAATCAATTTTTAGATTTAATAATCAACCGAACACCCTTCGGAATTAACTCGTAAGAACGAATCGGAGATTCACAACATCCCTGTGGACCGACCCGTACTCACCGGCTAGCTTCATGCGACGCCGTTCTTGATTGCGGTTATAAATATTTTTGATCTATCTTTTAGAAAGCGCAAGCACGCTGAATCTTTCTCAATCAACATCGCATGCCTAATCAAATGAAATACTTAGATATCGCATGCCTAACAATTATAAACCCCGCATTTTAGTCTCATTATCGAAAACTCTTTTCAATATCAAGTCGGGCAATTCAGCAAGATTCCCGACATCCTGATCGAATGCTCGTTGCAAACTTTAGTAGGCGGCTGCACCCCTGACGCCGTCAACGAAGTGCACCAAGGCGGAACACCGCTGCCGCGAGCACCCGAACGGATGCTTTCGGCGACGGGGTTCTCCTACAGTCACTTGGTCGGGGCTATGGGGTGTAGCTGTCTATTAAGTTTACCCGGCGAGTATCCGCGTACGCTACGTGATTGCGACGGAATTTTGATCTCATCAAAATTCCGTGGCAACCGATCAAGTGAGACTAAACTGCTATGTTTATAACATTCATTCAGTTATCTCATAACTATTTTGGAATTCCAAGTATTGTATCACATTCCGGATAAATAGAAAATGTTAAACTTTCCGATCGAACAATCGAACACCCAAGTTTTCCCGATACAACTCAACAAATGAAATAAGTCTAAAAACATTCAGTTCATGCCTTAGTACCAACGGTCCAGCCGTAGAAAGGTCAAGCCAACGCCTCACATGTGGCATGCCGTACTGTCCCAAACCCTAAGGTTCAAAGGGCAGTTCAAGACGGTCACATAATCGAGTTAAGGTTTGTTGTCTTCTAGAGGGACCATCGCGTTACTTTCACTACTTAGAACGTGATTAAACTACAGAAATATCCAACAATTGGAAATTTCCCGACAGGGGAAAAAGTGGGTATTTATGTCCGGCTGAACTTTTTAACATATTCTAAAATTACCCGGAAAAACACATAGACAAAGTTTGATAATCCGATCGAATTTACGAACTCCCAATACAACCCAGAAAACTCAACTCTTGAGTGATATTTAAAAAATCCTAGAAAATCCAGAACCAAAACATAGGAATTACTATGCAAAAATTATTGGACAATGAGACCATACGGCCGCGGAACCGCCGCAGAAGCCATGCTTCTGCTACTGTTCCGCAGCGGTTTAGATGAATCAGAAGCTCGTTTTGCACCATAATTCTTAGATCTTCCTGCTGAATTTTTTAAGAATTTTTAATCTGTAAAAAACCCAGTTTTTGAAAAAAGTCCAGAGAGCAAATTTGTGTTAGGGTTTCGGTTCGATCGGACTTCTAACTCCGTCTACGCATCGCCTAAGGCTCTAGCTAGGCTCTGATACCACTGTAGGGTTCGTAGGCACACTAATGAGGTCTCACAAGTGATCAAACTTAGCCAATTCAAAAAATTTCATGTTCCTACAAACCCTAATACGGATCGTTAACTAGATTTATAGGTGATGCGATGAAAGTAAACAACTTTAACTAAAAGGGAAGTGACTACAACCTTTGTAGATCCGGTTTTCCACTTCCTTAGCTCCACGTAGACGTCCCTCCGCTGTACAAATTGGATCTTGGACTCTCGCGGTGATTTCATCGAAGAAATGATCGGGCTAGGTCGTCGACTTCGATGCCGAAGATGATCTACGTCGAGGCAACACAAGATCAAGCTCCAACTTCACCAAGCCATGAAACTTGTGAAGAAAACACACTATACTTCTTGGAAAGAGGTAGAAGATGAAGAAATAGGAAGTGGGTTCACTTTGGAATTGGATTTCTCACTCATTTTCTCAAGTTGTCATTGATGGTTGCAAGGTTTCTTCTTTGTTGATGAAGAAGAAGAAGAAGAAGAAGAAAAGATTATGATAAGTTCTTTTAAAATAGACAATAAAATGAATACTTATCATATGGCAACCATGGTTAGGTGTAGAGAATATACTATGGTTAGTTTGAATGGTTAGGGTTAAGCATGAGACAAAAATGGTGGACTTGTTCAAAGCTTCATGAAGCTTCAACAAGCAAACAAAGAAAACCACCATTTCTTATTTATCTTTCCAAAATGAAAAATAAATAAATAAATAAAAGAATAAGAAAAATGTAAACCCCAATCATTAACTTAACCATGGTTTAATTCTTTACACAAACCCAAGTGAGCATGTATCATCAAACATGATACAAACAAGTGCACAAAAGTATATCACATATACAACTTGTGCATTTCAAGTGAGAAAATCCATTTAAAGTGAACAAATATTAGTTAATGCAAACTAATATATCAAATATATAATTATGCATTAAATCATTAAATCAATACTTGATTTAACGATCCGGTCATATCGCATATAACCAACTAATATCCAATGTATCGGCTTATCGAATCAATCCTCGATTCGATGACTAGGTTATATCGCATACAACCAATCGATACATTCATCACGAGAATAGAATACGGTATCACATACACGCATTATTCTCGGTCCCGCACATATCTCATATGCGCTCCTATTTCGTTTCGCTTGAGCCAGGAAACCTCTGTGTAGGACTCTAAAGACTCGTCAATACGCCGGCAGCAGGTGATGATCATATCAAACACCCACAATCCGCAAGCGGTCTGCTAAACGTAACGGCCACCCGGGTATTGAGCGATCAGAAGATCGACGAGCAAGCCCGCTCACACTCCTGTGAATCCAACCAGTAACACTTACCGTACTGTCCGGTCTGTTCGTCTGATATGTCGCATATCTCGCCTAGGGGTGGTAAACGTCAGACCCCAGTAGCTTGATAAGTCATGCCGACGTAAGGTCCATAACATTCGTGAAACTACTGATAACTCTTACCAGTATATCACTGCAACCCTGGCCAGGGATTTCTTGTTATGGCCAGTCGAGCATAGCGCAACATCCACCCCCAATACCGGGAGAGACGAATCCCCTCCTATCGCTCATTGCCTCCATGTGAATCGGGACTGTACCCAAAAACCACCTGTTTGCACGACTCAGTAGAGCCGTGGTAGTGTGGAAATCAAAGCACAGTGGGAGACACACAAGACTCTATGACGATCTCGGGTCAACAGACTAAGCTGTACCAGTGTCACCAGAGAACTTCCATCTGACGTGAGGTATAATACCATCTGGGAGTTCTCGGCGAGTCCGTTCAGTGTACCCAGTCTCCACTGAGCACCCGCATACCATCTCTGATGTCAAACACCAATGGATATGGGATCATCCATCGCCCATCACATAGGTCGAGAAGATATACGCCAGTCTACTCTGGAATATCGATGCCCCGTCTCGATATTCCCACGACTAGGAACATTGAAGGATGTACTCATGGACTACCCAGGCCCCACTAGTATGATCTACATCATAGTCGTGGAAGTCGAGTACACATCCTAAGGGCTTTATCAACATGTAACAGAGAGACAGAAAGTATACATGTTAAGATAAAGAGCAACCAGATAGCGTATTATCATGTCGAGCAAGAAAGTCCTACCTATATATGTCCCAGCATCCACTACAATATACATCCAATGTACAGTAATGGCCTCTAGGGCATACATATAACTAACACTTGCCTCTTTGGATAATGAACATCAGAGGAGGCACGAGAATATGGATCTTGAATCCATATTTCTCCACACCAAGGAACTGTATGGAGAGCGATCTCGTATAGCTAGATACGAGACCTCGAAGAACTTGTTTCAGTCGAGGCTGGCCGCCGGATCATCTGTAGGGGAATATGACCTTAAGATGATTGGCTATATTGAGGAGCTCACGGACCTCGGGACAACATTATAGAACCAGCTGTATATAGACTTGGTTCTCCAGTCCCTTCCTTCCACCTACGCCCAGTTTATCTTGAATTTCAATATTCAAGATAAAGAAGTTGAACTTCCAGAACTCCTTAACATGTTGAGGAGTGCAGAGGGCACCTTGCAGAAAGCAAGGGAAACACCCGCTATGTTTGTTCGTGGTGTTTCCTCTTCCAGGTCCAAGGCAAGGGCCAAAGGAAGGAAGAAGAAGGCCGCTACCAAACCGAGAGGTGGTGTTGGTAAGGTGGGAGTCAAGGGAAAGGCAAAGGTTGCGGTGCCGGTAGTAGCAAAGGACGAGTGCTTCCACTGTCGTAAAAAAGGCCATAGGTAGAAGTATTGCAAAGCTTGGATTGCCAAGAACCAAGACCCGAGGCAAGTTGTGGCTTCGGCTTCAGGTGTGTTTGTAATTGAAAATTGTCTGTCAATCAACTCTACTTCCTGGGTATTGGATACCGGATCACGATCTCATATATGCAATTCATTGCAGGCACTGAGAAGCCGTAGAGTGCTGAAGACTGGTGATATGACCCTAAAAGTTGCGAACGGAGCGAGCATGGATGTTGTGTCCGTAGGGGATTATCACCTTGTATTGAAGAGTGGACATATTTTGGTTTTACGCAACTGTTTTTGTGTACCTAGTTTAACGTGTAATATCATATCAGTATCGTTGTTATCAAAAGAAGGTTATGATTTCATGTTTGTAAGCGATGTTGGTAACATCCACCTTAATCATGGTTTGATTGGGTCCGGTACACTAGATAACGGTATATACGTGTTAAACTAATTGCAGATTTTCAATGTCCAGAACAAACTAAAAAGAAAGTCTCCAGATATAAATCAGGCTTTCTTATGGCATTGTAGACTAGGTCACATTAATGAGACAAGGTTAACTAAGTTACATAAAGAAGGATACTTGGATCCGTTCGAATATCAATCTTATGCCACTTGTTAATCATGTCTCAAAGGAAAGATAACAAAGACTCCATTCACTGGATATGGAGTAAAAGCGAGCGAGCTCTTAGGACTCATACATAGCGATGTATGCGGTCCAATGTCTACACATGCAAGAAGCGGTTTTTCTTATTTCATTACTTTTACGGATGATTTCTCTAGGTATGGATTGATTTTCTTGATGAAACATAAATCCGAGGCCTTTGAGAAATTTCGAGAATATAAGAATGAAGTAGAAAACCAAACCGGCAAAAGTATCAAGACACTGAGATCTGATCGAGGTGGTGAATACTTAAGTGCCGAGCTCCTGGGTTACCTAAAAGAGAAAGGAATTCTCTCTCAGCTTACTCCTCCATACACTCCACAGCACAACGGTGTATCGGAGAGACGGAACCGAACCCTATTGGATATGGTGCGTTCCATGATGAGTAATGCTGAGTTACCGCGATCTTTCTGGGGTTATGCACTAGAATCAGCTGCATATATTTTGAACAGAGTTCCTACCAAGACTGTGCCTACCACACCATATCAGATGTGGAGTGGGAAAAAACAATCTTCAGTATCTCAAGATATGGGGATGTCCAGCTTTTGTTAAAAAGCAGCATGTGGACAAACTCGAGGCACGCTCAGTACAGTGTAAGTTTGTGGGATATCCAAAGAACTCCAAGGGGTATTTTTTCTATTACGCAGAGGAACAAAAGGTTTTGTTTCTCGCAATGCCTATTTTCTAAAACAGTAGTTTTTAAAAAAGAAACAAGTGGGAGCACAATAGAACTGGAAGAAATTCCAGAACCACAATCTACTACTGAAAGCTTGGTAGAACCAGAAGTTCCAGAATAACAGGACATTCCGACACCCCTCCGCAGAAGTAGTAGGCCGTCTCATCCGCCTGAGAGATACTACGATTTTCTCATAGACGGGGATAGAAAGGATTGCGTCATTGATAATGATGAACCTACTAGCTTCCAGCAGGCCATCCAGAGCGGCGACTCAGTAAGATAGATGGATGCAATGCGGACCGAGATAGAGTCCATGTACACCAACAAAGTATGGACTTTGGACTTTGCTCCAGATGGGGTAAAACCCATATGATGCAAGTGGATTTTCAGAAAGAAGATTGGTGTAGATGGACAGGTGGAAACCTATAAGGCTAGACTTGTTGTAAAGGGTTTTCGTCAAAGGCCTGATTTGGGCTATGACGAAACTTTTTCTCCAGTGGCTATGCTCAAATCCATTCGGGTCCTTCTTGCCATTGCGACCTTCCATGATTATGAGAACTGGTAGATGGACGTAAAGACGGCTTTTCAAAATGGAAATTTGGACGGGTGTGTCTATATGGATCAGCCAGAAGGTTTCAATCAAAGTGGGAACAGCGGGAAAGTGTGCAGGTTGCTTAAGTCCATTTATGGACTAAAGTAGGCATCGCGGAGTTGGAACATCTGTTTTGATGAAACGGTCAAAGAACATAACTTTATCAAAAATCCAGATGAGCCATGTATATATAGTAAGATTGTAGCACGAACTGTCGTATTCCTCGTCTTGTACGTGGATGACATTCTCTTGATAGGAAATGACATTCCTATGCTACAATCTGTCAAAGGATTCTTGTCATACAGGTTCTCTATGAAAGACCTGGGTGATGCCTCTAACATTCTGGGGATCCATATCTATCGTGATAGATCTAAGAGGATGTTGGGACTTTCGCAGTCCAGGTATATCAACACTATACTGAAAAGACTTAGTACGGAAGATTCTAGGCGCGGTAATTTACCGGCTTGTCACGGAATCACCCTCTCCAAAGAGATGTCTCCCAAGACTGATTTGGAAAGGGATCACATGTCGATTATACCCTACGCTTCTGCGGTAGGCTCTATAATGTATGCGATGTTGTGCACTAGACCAGATGTAGCTTACGCACTAAGCGTCGTAAGCCGGTATCAGTCAGACCCAGGGAGAAGCACTGGATAGCAGTAAAGAACATTCTTAATTACCTGAGAAGGACTAAGGATATGTTCTTGGTTTACGGCGGAAAATACCTCCAGATCGAGGCTTTTGCTGACTCTAGCTTCCAGAGTGACAAGGATAACTCCAAGTCCATGTCAGGTTATGTCTTTACCCTCAATGGAGGGGCGGTGTGCTTGGAAGAGTTCCAAGCAGGACACCGTTGCTGACTCGACGATGGAAGCGGAGTATATCGCTGCTTCTGATGCTGCAAAAGAAGCAGTCTGGGTAAAGAAGTTCTTAACAGAACTTCAGGTGGTTCCATCCATTATTGATCCAATACCTCTGTATTTTGACAACAACGGGGCTATAGCTTTAGCGAAGGAACCCAAGTCCCATCAAAAGTCCAGACACATCTTGAGGCGGTATCACCTGATCAGGGAGATCATAGATCGCCGGGATATCGAGGTCCGGAGAGTTGCTACAGAGGAGAACACTGCAGATCCATTCACTAAGGCCTTACCTCAGACACAGTTCGAGAGGCTATTCGAGATGATAGGTCTTCGATACGCCAGTACATGGCCCTAGTGCAAGTGGGAGATTGTTAGTGTATATGCCCCAGGGGCCATTATTGTATCATACTAGCTTGTATATTACTTAATGGAAGCTTGGGATATTCACAGTTGTATTAACAGTCTTGCTCAACATAGTAGTATGCTACTTGGTTTATATCTATCTTAAAATGTGTATATGTTTCTTTTAGCATATCACGAATACATATTGATAGAGCCCATAGGATCTTGTTTGACTACCAGCGTTGTGATGGCAGTCACACAAGTGGGGGCTGGGTAGTCTACAAGCACATCCTTTTTCAGGTCCCTAGTTGCAGGATTATCAAGACAGGGCATCGATATTCTGGAGTAGACTAGTGTATACGCTTCTCGTCCTAGTAGGGGAGATGGTCTGTCCCACAGCCATTAGTACGTTGTACTGGAGATAGTATGCAGGTGCTCGTTGGGTTACGGGTACACCGGACAGGACTCGCAGGGAACTGTTGGTTGGTATTATACCCGTCGTCAGATAACAGTTCCCAGGTGACATGAGTACAACATAGTCTGTAGACTTGACACTGCTACTTCGCCTCGAGTGTGTTCCCACTGTTCTTAGATTGCTACCCTACCACGGATCGACTGAGTCGTGAAAACATGTAGCAGTTGGGTGCAGTCCCGAAGCACTTAGAGGCAGTGGCGGTTAGATAGGATTCATTTCTCCCGGTGTTGGGGGTTGGTATCGCGCTGTGTTTGGAGAGCCATTACGCAAGGTCTCTGGCCAGGGCAAGCGAGATTTACTGGTAGGTTTTCCAGTAGCTTCTCAAGGTGTGATGGGCTTCACTCCGACATGACTTATACCGCTTTCAAGGGACTGACGCTTGCCGACCCCTAGGCCCGATATGCGATAGTCTTAGACGAACAGACCGGACTGTACGGAGATTGTAACATCAGTCTCAGTAGGAGTTCGGATGGGTTTCCTCATCGACCTTCTTATCGACATCTACCTGGGGACCGTTATGTACAGCTAGTACCGCTTGCGGCCTGTGGTTAAACCTACTGTCAGCGTAGTGTCGAGTCTTTAGAGTCACACACAGAGGGTTTCCCTGCTTCAGGAGAAACGATATAGAGGTCGTATGGTTTTACGACAGGGTTCGGACATATACGTGTACTTGTGCACGTGTGATGTTCGGACAGATTATACTAGTAGGCTTTGGTTTAAGCCAGATTCTAGTATTGGATTATTGGATTTATGCAGTCTCAGTATATAAGTGTTTTTTTTAAATATGGATGGGAGGGGCATTCTCGTAATTAGTCGAGAAGCTTCTAGAAGAAAGGTGACTCATTTAGTTTTAATTCATTTGTGAATTAAACTTAATGAGGTAGAGAGGTGATGTGTAATTTTCATTAATTACACCATGAGTCATGAGGTGATTCACCTCAAGGTAATTAATGATGCATGGTTGTTGAATATATTTATTATTGTTTAGATATTTTTCATGCTTCATAATTATCTAAGAGACTCAAGATTTATTTTATTATCACATACACATTCTCTCTTCTCAAGCTCTCATCTTCTTCATCCTAACCCTAATTCTCTCATGTGTTGAGAACCCTAGGGTTAGTAAGACTAATAGATCCTTAATCTATCTCTATATCCTCTAGGTCACTTGGATTAGCAATCCTAGCCACTTAGTTACCTCAAGTTAGATGTTAAAGCTTGAAGAAGGAACTCTCGGGTGGATCTTCTATTACATCGAGGAGGCCGACGAGGAGGTGAACAACAAGAACAAGGACTAGTATCTTAAGGTATAATCATCTATCATAGTAGTTAACTACTTCTAGATAGTTTGTTAGTTAGGGTTTAGCAAAGATCCGTTTGATAGTCGATGTTACTTTGAACAAAATGATTGTTTTACCTATTCCGCCTCCCCGCATATTGTGGGGTGTGTAACGTTGACTTACACCGGTAATATCCAGAAGAAAACTGCTGACTCTCCTGAGGATAAGAGCTAAAAAGCCAACCTCGTCCCGAACCTCCACTACCCCCATTATCTGAACGGGAACTGTCATGACGTCTAAATGCCCGCTTCCCCGCTGAATCACCAGTACGAACCCTCTTCGGTTCCGAAGCAACCGACGACTCAGAAAGACGCTCCTCTACTAATAGGGCCGCGTCTACCGCTGATGCATAGGTGTCGCAATGCTGAATGCTGATGGCTAGGAACAACTGGGTAAGCAGGCCTCGAACAAACCTCTTCACCCCCATCTCCTCAGTCGCTACCAAGTACAGAGCATACAGAGACAGCTCGATAAACAGTACATCATACTCAGACACCGTCATCCCCGGAGTCTGGCGTAACGACTTAAATCTTCGCGCTCGCGCATCCCTGACGCTCGGTGGAAGAAAACGGGCGAGAAACACCGTCACAAACTCAGCCCAGGTCATAGGAGGAAGACCTACGGCTCTGCCCCTCTCCAAGGACTCACACCACTTCTGGGCCAGACCCTCCAGACGGAAGCTCGCGAACTCCACCCATCTCTCGTTGGAGCATCGGAGCGAACGACAAATCCTAGCCATCCGGTCGATAAACGACTGCGGATCCTCGGCTACATATGTGCCAGTGAAAATCGGAGGCCTCAGCCTCATGAACTCTGACAGTGACACGGTGATAACCTCCAAAGCTGTAGCTGAGACTGCCAGAACAGTAGGTACCATCGCAGCCCCCGCAATGGGTGGAACAACAGCCTGCCCTTGCGCTCGAATGGCTTGAACTAAAGACCCCATCATCTGGCTCAAGTCCTGCATACCAGTCCCAAACATAGCAATGTGCTCCGGTACAACAGGCGCACCGCCCTGGTCAGTCCTCGCCTCAGATGAGTCAACTCTGACCTCGGCCTTCGCGGCCGCTCTCTGTGCCCTCGTAGTCTTCGGCGGCATATAGGCTGGAATTTGAAACAAGATTCGATAACGATACAGAAATTGAATCACAAGGATGTATATAATCATGGAAGGAATTTCAATCAATAAGTCCTAAGGTCACTTAGGCGGAGTACCGTGTCGTATGTATGCCGCGGAACATACACACGACATCCTACACTCCGAAAGGTAAAAACCTAGCGCATTGATACCAACTTTGTCACGACCCAAAAGTTAGGCCCGTAACCGGCACTTAAACTACGTAACATCAACAGGCGTACGAAACTTAAGTAAGCCGAAACCCAGAAATCGAAACCATCCAAAACTGGATAAGCGGAGAAAAACATAGTTTAAAACATTCGTAAGATTTCAAGTAAAATCCTTAACTTTAGTTTTCTTTCTTAAAAATTTCGGCAGCACCTCCTTTGTAAAAACCAACCCCGAAAACGGGTACAACATTGAATAAAAATAAAGCATCCCAAACGAGAGAAAATCACGCCCAACGACGGAGACAACCACCACAACATATATACGACGCCGAAGCGATGAAATATAAATAAAAACATCATAAGGAGGTAAAACTTTACAACAAGACCGGCTCCCACGAGCACGGCACCCAAAAGTCACCAAAAATATATACAACACCGAAACCTCACAACTCGTCTCTAAGTCAAATACAAGAAGTGGTAGATGGAGAATACTATATCCAATAAAAAAAGATATACAATGTACAAACAGATAACCGCAACCCACCTAAAAGCAAAGGCCTCACAGACAACCGTAGCGGTATCCGCAAAAGTAGAGATGATAAGACACCCTGCCGCGACTATACTGAGGGTAAGCCCTGCAAAACACTGTGGCACAATGGGGGTGAGTTTCCAACTCGTGAATAGTAAATAATATCATACTGAAATCGCAAGTATGCACGAACAGCGATAAATCTATCACATGTAATCTGATAGCATAAGTATGGTAATGTGAATGTGCAACAATCATGTAAAGGTACATCATCAGGGTACTACAACTACAATGCATATCAAAATAAATCCTGAGTGTGGGATGATATAAATAATCTCATGCACAAATCATAAGCATGGAAAAACCCGGTGTAAATCAACAACACCCCAAATCCCAAAATCCTCTGATCGGCCCTGTAAATCTCATATAACCTGAGTGTCAAACATCGACACCTGAAATATCATGAAAACTGGTACCCAGCATCGGCACATAAATACTCGTATCCATACGTTCCTCGAATCCTAAGTGTCCAATATCGACACTTATGATCCACGTATCGGTCCTCTGATATCCATACGTTCCTCGAAACACAAGTGTCCAATATCGACACTTGTGATCCATGTATCGGTTGCTCTGATATACATATGTTCCTCAAAACCCAAGTGTCCAATCTCTACACTTGTCTTCCACGTATCGGTGTCCAAAACCCATAAATATCTCGGAACATAAGTGCCTAATATCGACACTTGAAATCCCCAAATCGTATGAAAACATATCTCAAATGCATAAATCCATGTAATATAACATATGCAACATAGAACAACAATATGAGCATATCACGGGAAAAATCTGTTGGAGATAGTGCCCTCAGAGTCAATTATTGGATCACAGGCACGTGATTGCAATGATTGATGGAGGACCTATCCCGGTAGGACAGTCTTACTCGAGATGATAGTATGCTATCTGGTTTACCTTTATCATCGTGTACTGCTTCAGGTGACCTTACAGGTCATTATTACACGCTGATAGAGCCCCTAGGATTCTTGCTTGACTACCGGCAGTATGATGGCGATCATATACGTGAGAGCTGGTGGTCTATAAGCACATCCTTAAAAGGTCCCTAGTCGTGGGAGTTTCGAGACAGGGCATCGATTCTCCAGAGTAGACTAGTGTATACAGTCGAGACCCCGACGAGGGGCGGTGGACGGTCTCACAAGCCACTGGTGTCAGTTGGTTCACCTAAGATGTATACAGGTGCTCATTGGGTTATGAGTACACCGGACATGACTCGCCGGGAACATGCTAGTTGGTCTTATACCTGACGTCAGATAGCAGTTCCCTGGTGACATATGTACAGGTTAGTTCATCGACCTGAGGATCGTCATTTGTCTCGTGTGAGTTCCCACTGTGCTTTGATTACTACCCTACCACGGCTCAAAGGAGTCGTGCAAACAGGTTTTAGTTGGGTACAGTCCCGAGGCACATGGAGGCAGTGAGCGGATCTTCAGGGGTTCGTCTCTCCCGGTATTGGGGGTGAGGTCGCGCTATGTCTAGGAGAGCCATTACGCAAAGCCCTCGGCCGAGGCAGGAGATTTACTGGTAGGTATTCCAGTAGTATCTCAGGGCGTTCTGGGCTACACTCCGACACGACTTGTACCGCTTTTGGGGGTCTGACTTTTACCAACCCCCTAGGCCCGACATGCGATGCTCATAGACGAACGGACCGGACTGTACGGATATTGTCACTGACAGGCTCAGTAGGGTGTCAGGATGAGTTCGCTCATCGACGTCCCTTTTGGTCAATAGCTGGTGGCCCGTCACGTATTGGCTAATACCTCTGACGTGCTAGTGGTTAAATCCACAGCCATAGTATTGACGAGTCTTTAGAGTCCACCACACTTTCAGTTACTCAAGCTTTCGGGCGAAACGCTGTAGAGGCCGTATGGAGATATGGCAGGCTTCGATCAGATACGTGCGGTATTGCACGGATCAGGATCGGACAGTTTTGTACTAATGGCCGTATGGATATATGGAAGGGTTCGATCTGATACGTGCGGTATTGCACGGATCAGGATCGAACGGATATTACTAGCCGGCTTTGGCTTAAGCCGGCCCTAGTTTAGTACAGTGTAGATTTTGTCTCATTGCATTTGTATCCGGTCGGAATACAGATGCGGGTGTGTATGCACAGTATAGAGGTTTTCCTGTAATTTATTACGGGACCAGTTTTCTGGAGTTGCCAGTTTGCATTCCATTCCGGCCGGTTTTCGTTTGTTCTTTCCCGGCCGGACTTTTCCGATGGAGGGGGTTATTTGCAATTGTGCAAATAACATTTGTGGGAGGGGGTTTCTTGCAAATATATTCATTATGATAAATTTAGCATCTTTCTTCCATGATGGTGCATTTATGAGATTTGATGTGATTAAGGTGTAAGCATGGTTGATGTTTTCTTGTCTTTGGATATGGTCACCATTTCTTTATCCTACACTCACCTCCCTTCTTATGGTGGGTATTCTCATTCCTCCACCATGATTATCATTCTCACTTGATGAAAGAAAGAACACTTGAGAGAAATAAAAGAATGAGAGAGTTCATCTTTGATTTGTGAGGAATTCTTCATCTCTTTCTTCTTCTTGTTTTGGAAAAATGAAAGCACCATTTTTCTAACCCTATTCCTCCATCAAGGCAACTACAAACCCCAAAGAGACTAGCATGATCTACAACACATTCTATAGCATATCTTGAGCATGTCGAGTTGCCGGCTTCATGCCCGAGTTGCCTCGGTATTGAGGCGGGAGCCCGTAAAAGACGCAGGCGATGTGGTGCCCTTTCCGGCGAGGAGGCGACGATGTGGAGACGAGACTTTCCGCGGGAGATCGGGACGATGACGAGAAGACCGGAGGACTCGGATCTCTCGGTATACTTCTCACCCTATCTCTTGATTGCTAGCATTAGGTTAATGGTTACGATCCGGGTTTTCATTGTCCGCGGTAGCGCCGGTTTCCGAGTAAGGAAATTTTTTGATTCCGTATTTTGGCCTCGGATAGATGGCCGGGGCGCTGCCGTGGCGCAACATGGTATCAGAGCCACGCCATTAACCTTGCCTAGCTTGTTCTAATGCGTTTTGCTTATCCGATCGACCAAAATCTCAAAAACCGTATTTTATTTCACATCAGTTTTCTGTTGGAATTTTTTGGTGTCTAAAAATTTTTCAGGTTGCAGAAAACTAATGTACATGAAATTATAAGACCTCTGTAAAAATTCGACAAGTTCAGTCGACTACTTGAGCGCGGAACCGCGGCCAAACCCCCCTTTGGGCCGCGGTTCCGCCGCACTCTAGTGTCTTCACTGTGTGGAATTTTTCCAGTGGGCTTGTGGGCTAATTTTAGGGGTTTTGGGATATTAAATTTGGGCCCAGGTTTTCTGTGACTGCTACAGTATTGGTTAGGGGCCCACTTGTTAATTGTTTGATCGATCGGATATTTTAAACACATTATTTCACAGTATTTACATTATATCTGCGACCGTGAATGTCACTCGATCGGTAAATCCCGTCTAACTGCTATAGCCCGGTTAGACGGATTTGCGAACGTGACTTTCACGTTGATGTTCTATGTTTATGCTGTGTTGTTGCGGATCGGTCGTGGGGGATAGCCTGGATGCAATGCTAGTACAGTTTTGTTGTATTATGTACATTTGATATTGCGGGGCGAGCGTCCGACATGTGGACTGCCGTCACTGCCTGATTGTATTATTCTTTTGGGGCACGACCTGGTTGCGGTCGATGTACCCGGTGTATGTATATTTTACTATTCTGTACTAGGATTACCCCGCGGAGGGGTGCACGGATAGCCGGGTTCTAGAGGGCAACGAGCCCGCATCTCATGGCATTGAGACGGAGGGGGCTTCACTCTAGGATTGGCGGGCTATTCGCCGCACTCGTAGGGGGTACAGGTTGACCCAGGAGGGGTGCCCAAGTTGCCGGATTCCGTGAAGTGCTGGGTGGTCCATTCACGGTACTGAAGGGGGCTGCCTCGCTTCAGGTTTTGGCGGGTGACTTGCCGCGCCCGTAGGGGTCTAGGATTTCATTGCACAGGCTATCCACACGACCAGGGGAACGTCGGGTTTCAGCAGCGGCTCTGTGAAACCCGGGGCTTCCAGATATCTGTATTGTTCTGTGATGATGTACATTTCTGTGATGTTGCATTTTTATCACGCCTTGAGCGAAATATAATATATTGGTATATATATTAGTAGATGTTGTATATGTTTTACATCCACGCTAGTCCAGTCCCCGCTCTGCCGTTAGTTAGCTAACCTAACGGGTGATGACGGGACCCAGTGGCGAATGCGGATGGCATATACGTACGTCAGTATATTTTCGTTCTTTATGGTGTGATTAATTGATGGGACTACGTTGATTCGGATCAATGCAAGATAAACAAACCTATTCTGATGTTGTTGGAACATTTTTCAAAAAGCTGTTATTGCAAGGACGTTCACTTTTGTTTTGCATCGTGGTATTCATTTGGAATATCCTGCTCCTCAGTCGACGAGGCAAGGGCCGAGATCCCTTCACCGGGAGTGACCCCTTGGACAGAAGTTTGCGTCAGGGCAATAACTTCACTATAGCCGATTACTTTTGCTTTGCATCGTGGTATTCAGTTGGAATATCCTGCACCTCATTCTACGGGGAAAGAGCCGAGATCCCTTCACCGGGAGTGACCTCTTTAGTAAAGGTTTTCGTCACTATATTTTTATAAAAGGCTATTCAGTTCCTTCAACGATATCAAGTTCTTTACGCTAAAGGTTTTTCGCCAAAAACCATTCGTAGCCCTCCGTCATTTCTTATGGGTATTATTTAGTATTCGTGCTGCGTTTGTTGACTCCGTCAAGGCGTAGTATACGGTAGCTAAGTGGTGCTTGTTTGTTGCATAAATGGGATTGGTTAGGACAGTCGTGCGGCCTTGTTGACTCCGTCAAGGGCACGTACGGGTGGGTTTAATGCAATCCAGATAATGACGGGCTGAACTTGACTAGGACTCTTTGATTTGTTGACTCCGTCAAGGTCACTTGAGTCCTAGGGGCAAAAACACACATCGGGAGTTTCAAAAGAACTGAAACTTGCCAGGCATGAGCATACCTTCTGGAGTGTGGTGACTTGAGTGGATTCCGTCACGTTATCATGCGATGAGAGTTGGATCCCGATTCCCACTGATGAGTTGGTTTACTCCTCGGGTGATCCCGACTAATTCTTCTTTCAGGTTTGGAGGAGAATTTGAGGTACTGTGGGAGGCTTCCAGATTAGATAAAGTGATAACCATTCTGATCTAGGTTTGAGTGCACGCTGAGTGTTTCTTCTCTCTCTCTCTTTGGCAGCGACCATTGACCCGACCCTGGACTATGACTCAGTGACCAAGTTGACCGAACCTTCTTAACACAGGTTTTTGGATTGTCTGAGTTGCAGACCTCATTGCCACTCCTACTTTTACCCTTTTCTCCAGGACACCCCGTATTACTACGAACGTCCACTTCCATTGGACAAAACCATCGTATGGTTATATACGAACTCGAAGGACTTCGAGGATGGTTTCCGGTTCTGGAGAAAACGAATAGGACTATTCAGTTGTCTTTTCTTTTCACCTTCTCTCAGGTTGCGAGTACTCCTTGGTTTAGGAGTTAGTACACCTATTACGCAAATTGGATAGTCTTCTTCCAAACCTTAGGCTGGTGCCGAATGGTGGGGAATGAAGAAAACCAATTAGCATAACGATGGTGTGCAGAAGGTATTAAGTTAAGACAAAGCAAGGGATTAGTAGGAGGGCAAAGTAAATTGCGACTAATATTCACGACCAAACCAAGTATTTCTTCGCCAATCCTAAATCACCTTTGTATTTCTCCAGGACACTCCGTATCACTACGAAGATCCACAGTTTATTGGATACTCCATCGTATGGTTATATACGAACTCGAAAGGAACTTGTTCCAGTTCGGGGATGGATTCTGGTTCAGGAGAAATAGGAATAAAGTACATTCAGGTGTCTTTCATCTTCACCTTCTCTCGCATTGCGAGTGTTCCTAAGATTGGGACAGTACACCCTTTATGCTTTTTGGATAGTCTTCTTCCAAACCATAGGCTGGTGCCGAACGGTAGGGAAGGAAGAAAACCATTTGGCCTAAGGGGGTGTACAGAAGGTAATGACTAAAGACATAGAAAGGGATTTAGAAAGATGGCAAAGAATTACAAGGTTACAGTTGTGAATCTGGATAACGGAAGAGGCATTACTAGGAATACCAGGATACCCCGACGAAACATTTCAATGTTTCAGTTTCACTGTGTGATGTTAAAAGAAAACTGATTTCCCGATTAGACACTTACTCCAGGGTATGTATTTACCAGGTTGGATTCTCACATCTGTATGGTTTTACAGATGCTGAGTGGGAGTAAGTTATTGGGAATAGGGTGATCATCCTCATTATATCGGGATTCGTTGTAATCGGTGATATTTGAGGAGGTCATCTGGGCTGTTTGCCGGTCGGCAAATATTTGGTTTTGAATATCCGCTGTTGTGCACCAATTTCAAATTGATATATCTGTACGTCTATTTTCATAGAGTGAGATATACCTTTTGATATTATGTCGATGACATTTACCTATATCAGTGGATGGTTAGGTAAGGAGCATTAAACAGCGGTGTAATTCTTCTTAACCATAAGTACAGTTTTCAACCTACGACGCACAGTGAAAGAGTTATTAGACTCAGCGGACTTATACAGAGTATTGTATGTTGTCCAGTGTCCATTAGGACAGAGGGGTTGGTCCTCATACTATATTCTGTTTACCTTTAACTTCTCTAGTTCTTAGACATGTGTTTCGTGGAAACACAGGGTCTAAGTTTTGAGGAGTTATAGGTATTTGAATAGAGTAGAGAACCAGGTGTAGCAAGTATCGGGATTCTTCAAAGTGATCGAAGATGTAGATACTTGTGTATGGTGTTCAGTTGATAGTAATGATTTAGAGAACTAGCTTCTCTTTCAGGTTACTCATAATTGAAAGCATTCCTAAGTTGAGTAACGCTGATCGGCCTCCTTCCATTTAGTTGACATGCACTGGAGACAGCTGCATGATTTGAATCTGGTTCAATTAAATCAGTGCCTCTGTTTCTATATTGGATATAGAACAGTTCATATCTTAACGATGTTAAGGTACGGGGAGTTGTCCGGCTTATGCTTAAAACCAGACACTGGACAACTCAAGGCACGTTTCTGTAATGGCTGTTTGTGGGTTGACCCAGGCTATGACGAGGGTTGATTTTCTACCATCTGGCAGATCGATAGAAATATTGTTCTAGACTCGCCACAGTTTTATTAAAAATGGATTTTTTCAAAAACAGTAGTGGGAGTATGGTAGAACTGGAAGTGATTCCAGAACCGCAAACGATTACTGAAGATTTGATAAGGAACCTAAAGATTCAATCTGTTTTGACATTCCATTGGCCACTCCGCAGATAAGGTGGGTAACTTCAGGCACCCGAGAGGTACTCCGGTAGCCTCAAGGACGGTGACAGGGAAGTTCTTGTTTACCCACACTTACCATTGTTGTTGTTCCAGGCTGCGAGACCCGGCAGGAGGATGAGTATAGCGTCGTTCTAAAATAGTTTTAGAAGTGCGCGTCTATATGACTCTGGCAGAGGGTTGTCGTAGTCAGTGGGAGCAGCGGAAGCATTGGTGGACATCAGGCTTATGTCTGTTTATAGACTAAAGCAGATATAGCGGAGATAGATCATCTATTTCTGATGTGACAGTCATAAGTTTGACTTCATCAGAATAGGGGATGGATCTGTTGAGAAGGTAGTAGGAAGGGATACTCCTATACTACGATCGTGTTAGTGTTTATGCCCTAGAAGGCCATTACTGTATCATACTAGCTTGTATATTACTTAATGGAAGCTTGGGATATTCACATGTATATAACAGTCTTGCTAAACATGGTAGTATGCTACTTGGTTTTTCTATCTTAATATGTGAGTGTACGTATTGATAGAGCTCTTAGGATCTTGCTTGTCTACCAGCGTAGTGATGGCAGTCACACTAGTGGGGGCTGGGTAGTCTACAAGCACATCCTTATTCAGGTCCCTGGTCGTTGGATTATCGAGACAGAGCATCGATACTCCGGAGTAGACTGGTGTGTACGCTTCTCATCCCAGTTGGGGAGATGGTCTGTCCCACAGCCGTCAGTACGTCGTACTGGAGATAGTATGCAGGTGCTCGTTAGGTTACGGGTACACCGGACAGGACTCACAGGGAACTGTTGGTTGGTTTGATACCAGTCGTCAGTGAACAGTTCCCAGGTGACATGAGTACAGCGTAGTCCGCAGACTTGACACTGCTACTTCGCCTCGAGTGTGTCCCACTGTTCTTAGATTGCTACCCTACCACGGCTCAAAGGAGTCGTGCAAACAGGTAGCAGTTGGGTGCAGTCCCGAGCACTTGGAGGCAGTGGCGGTTAGACAGGATTCGTCCCTCCCGGTATTGGGAGTAGATATCGTGCTGTGTCAGAGAGCCATTACGCAAAGTCCCTGGCCAGGGCAAGCGAGATTTGCTGGTAGGTTCCAGTAGTTTCTTAGGGTGTAATGGGCTTCCCTCCGACACGACTTATACCGCTATTAGGGGACTGACGCTTGCCGCCCCCCTAGGCCCGATATGCGATAGTCTTGGACGAACGGACCGGACTGTATGGAGATTGTCATATCAGACTCAGTAGGAGTTCGGATGGGTTTTCTCATCGGCCTTCTTATCGACAACTACCTGGGGACCGTTACGTACAGCTAGTGCCGCTTGCGGTCTGTGGTTAAACCCACTGCCAGCGTAGTAGTCGAGTCTCTAGAGTCCCACACAGAGAGTTTCCTACTCCAGGCGAAACGATATAGAGGTTGCATGGTTTTGCGACAAAGGGTTCGGACGCATACGTGCGTTTACGCACGTACGACTTTCGGACAGTTTTTACCAGTCGGCTTTGGTTTAAGCCAGTTACTGGTATCCGGTTATTGGATTTTTACAGTCTAAAGTTTTTCCGTATTTTTGCGGATTGGAGGGGCGTTCTCGTAATTATACGAGAAGCTTCTAGAAGATGTGACTAAGGAGGTTACTTATGGATAAGAAAGTGAGTCATGAGGTGATTCATCATTATCATTAATTGCACCATAAATGATAATGACACATGCTTAATGAATCACCATTAGATATTTGTGAAGCATGCTTATTCATCACTCATTTTCTTTTATTGATAAATGAGAATGCTTCATAATATATTATGATACACTCTCTCTCTTCTCATGATCTTATCTCACATTCTCTCTCCTCAAGCTCTCATCTTCAAACCCTAATCCTTAATCCTCATGTGTTGAGATCAAAGGATTAGTTAGACTAAACAATCCATAACCATCACTCTATCTCATCCTAACTTCTTTGATTAGCAATCCAAGAAGGTTAGTTGCCTCAAGTTTAGAGGTTTAGCTTGGAGTTTTGCTCTCGGGTGGATCGTCTACTACCTAGAGAAGGCCGAGGAGAACAAGGAGATCGTAAAGACGAAGGACTAGTTTTCATTAGGTATAATCCCTTAACACTATAGTTTAGTATAGCTATGTGTTCGGTTATTATTTGTTTAGCTTCGATTCAAGCGGTTAGTCGATGTTCGTTCTTTAAACTTGATCGTTTTTGAAAATTCCGCCTCCCCACAAGTACTGGGGTGTACTACATCGACTTACAGTGGTATCAGAGCCTCGCTAAACAATAAATAACTTAATTGCAAATTTGTACGAATTTCGAACGGAAAAACGAAGCCGGAAAACCCAAAATCTGTAAAGTTTCTGTCGAATTTAAAATGATGTCCTAAAATTTTTCAGGTGATCTCAGAAAGCTTGTAAACAGTCCAGAAGAACACACAAGAAATTCGAGCCCATGAATCGGCTAAAGCGCCGCGGAAGCGCGGCGGATCCCACCGATCCGCCGCGGTTCCGCGGCCGAGTTGCCGACTCATGGACTCGTATTTCGTGTGTGGGTCCTCTCTGGTATTTCGGGTTTTCTGGAATATTTAATAATTGCTCAGGTTACTGTTTAACAGAGCAGATTTTGGAGCAATATTGATGTTGTTTATTCGATCGAATTGTACAGTATTTGCATATTGGATTATATCTGTAATTGTTTAATGTGTTCGTAAACCTCCCTTAACTGCTAGTATGTCGGTTGGCAGGGGGTTGCACATTTCTGAAATGGTTATATCTGTTTGTGCATATAAACTGTATTGGACTGTTGTGGTGTATAGCCGGGGTTAGCAATGGGTTATTGTTTAATTCATTTGTTGTAAATGTAATTTGTTGTAATATTATTTTTGCGGGGCACTTCCAGGTTGCGGTCGTAGCCACCGTTGTATTATTTCACTTTACTGTTTTTGCTCCTAGGACTGACCCAAGGTGGGGTACACAGACTACCGGGTGGGTAGTTTGCCGTACCCGTAGGGGTCGAGGGTGGGGTAACGGCTATTCATCACAACTGTGTAATCTGTCTTTTCTTGCAGGCTCAAAAGAAATACAGATTGCTTGCAAATCCAATATTATTTATCTGTGTTCTGGAATGAATATCATTGCGTCAGACGAATGTAAAATATCTATATTTATGATAGCTATTTAGACGCCACTTATGTTTTACACCCGCGCTAGCCCAGCCCCCGCTCTGTCGTTAGTTAAGTAACCTAACGGGTGATGACGGGACCCCGTGGCGAATGCGGATGGCATAAGAGGACGTTGTATTTTCGTTGTTTTCTGCAATGATAGGTTAATGATGGGACGCATTATTTATAATGCAAAGTAAAACAAACCAAAGTTTAAATCGTTGGAACAATTTAAAAGAAACCACTCGGTTAATTTTAAAACAGATATTTTTAAATACGGAGATTTAACCACTCCTTTTAAAAGCTATCAGGTTCCTTCGGTTATATCAAGTTCACTACGTTCACGGTTTCGCCAAAACCAGTCGTAGCCCTCCGTCATTTCTTATGAATGGTCAGTAGTATTCAAGCTATGTTTGTTTGGCCCTTAGTCAAAACATAGTGTTTGGTAGCTGCTGGGGTATTCATTTGTTGCATAGATAGATGAGTTGGTTTGGGACAGTCGTATTACTTTGTTTGGCCCTTAGTCAAGAGTATACGGATGGGTTCAAATCAACAGGATAATGATGGGCAGAACTTGACATGTGACTTATGATTTGTTGGCCCTTAGTCAAGATCATAAGAGCATGGGGCAAAAAATATATATCGGGAATTTCTAAAGAAACTGAAATTTGCAAAGAGATGCATACCATTTGGAGTTTGATGAATGTTGGTAGGATTCCTTCAACATTATCATACGATGATATTTGGATCCCGATCCTACTGTGAGTATATGCTACTTATCAGGATATTCGTCGCTTAACGATCAATGCTATAAACCTAGTAGGTGTCCAGAAAAGTGTCAGCGGGGTTACGCCCCCAGAGAAAAGAGGTTATATAATTAAGGAACTTCGCGAAAGCGTTGGAAAACCTCCCTCGAAGTATCGACACCGGCCTGGCTGAACGGTTAAGCAAGAATTGTACGGTGAGAATAGTCTTGGCTAATTCTTCTTTTATGGTTTGAGGAAGGATTTGAGAAACAATGGGAGCCATCCAGTTTAGATAAACTAAAAACCACTATAAACTTGCAAGAGCATCATGCTAAAGATTTTTCTTCTCTCTCTCCTAATTGCAGCGACCCTGAAAATGACTGGACTTAAGTTACTTTTAGAGAAAAATATACTGACAGGGCCAAACTATAAAGATTGGCTGCGGAATGTCAAGATGGCTTTGACCTATGACAAACTGGGGTACGTCCTCACCGCTACAGCACCTGCTGTCCTTGGTCCCAAATCCAGCAATGCGGATAAGGAAATCCGCAAAACCTGGGATTTAGATTGCGCGAGAGCCAAGTGCATCGTGCTTGCCTCGATGAACAATGAACATCAGAGGAGGCACGAGGATATGTCCCTAGATGGCATATTTCTCCATACAAAGGAACTTTATGGAGAGCAATCTCGTATAGCAAGATACGAGACCTCTAAAAAATTGTTTCGAGCGAGGTTGGCTGTCGGGTCATCAGTAGGTGAACATGTCCTACAGATGATCGGCTATATTAAAGAGCTCGCAGACCTTGGGACGACTTTGGATAATGAGCTCTATACAGACCTTGTTCTCCAGTCCCTTCCTCCCACCTACGCCCAGTTTATCCTCAACTTCAATCTTCAAGGAAAAGAAGTTGAACTTGCGGAACTCCTGAACATGTTAAGGAGTGCAGAGGGCACCTTGCAGAAGGCAAGGGAAACACCCGCTATGTTTGTTGGCGGTGCATCTTCTTCCGGGTCCAAGGCTAGGGCCAAAGGAAGGAAGAAGAAGGCCGCACCCAAACCTAGAGGAGGTGTTAGTAAGGTGGGAAAGAAGGGAAAGAAAAAGTTTATAGCACCGGTAGTTGGCCTGGATGAGTGCTTCCATTGTTACAGGAAAGGACACTGGAAGAAGGATTGCAAGGCGTGGAACGCCAAGAACCAGGAACCGAAGCAAGCTGTGGCTTCGACTTCAGGTGTGTTTGTAATTGAGAATTGTCTGTCGATCAACTCTACTTCCTGGGTATTGGATACCGGATCAGGATCTCATATTTGCAATTCATTGCAGGCACTGAGAAACCGTAGAGTGCTGAAGGAAGGTGATATGATCATCAGGGTTGCTAACGGAGCTAGCGTGGGAGCTGCGTCCGTCGGGGATTATCACCTAGGATTGACGAGTGGACACATTTTGGTTTTACATAACTGTTATTTTGTACCCAGCTTAACGTGTAATATCATATCAGTTTCCTTGTTATCAAATAAAGGTTATGATTTCACGTTTGTAAGAGATGTTGTCAACATCCACCTTAATCATGGTTTGATTGGGTCCGGTACTCTAAATAACGGCATATATGTGTTAAACCAACTCCAAATTTTCAATGTCCAGAACACACTAAAAAGAAAGTCTCCAGATTTAAATAAAGCTTTCTTATGGCATTGTAGACTGGGTCACATCAATGAGAGAAGGTTGACTAAGTTGCATAGAGAAGGATATTTGGACACGTTCGAATATCAAACCTATGACACTTGTCAATCTTGTCTCAAAGGAAAGATGACAAAGACTCCATTTACTGGACAAGGAGTAAGAGCGAGCGAGCTCTTAGGACTCATACACAGTGATGTATGTGGTCCAATGTCTACACATGCGAGAGGTGGTTATTCCTACTTCATTACTTTTACAGATGATTTCTCTAGGTATGGATATGTTTTCTTAATGAAGCATAAATCAGAGGCCTTTGAGAAATTCTTGGAATTCAAGAGTGAAGCGGAAAACCAAACAGGCAAAAGTATTAAGACACTAAGATCTGATCGAGGTGGAGAATACTTAAGTGCCGAGTTCCTAGGTTACCTAAAAGAGAAAGGAATTCTCTCTCAGCTTACTCCTCCATACACTCCACAGCACAACGGTGTATCGGAGAGACGGAATCGAACCCTATTGGATATGGTACGATCCATGATGAGTAATACTGAGTTACCGCGATCTTTCTGGGGTTATGCGCTAGAATCAGCGGCATATCTTTTCAACCAGGTTCCAACCAAGACTGTGCCTACCACACCATATCAGATGTGGAGTGGGAAGAAACCCTGTCTAAAACATTTTAGGACATGGGGGTGTCCAGCTTTTATAAAAAAGCAGCATGTGGACAAGCTCGAGGCACGCTCAGTACTGTGTAAGCTTGTGGGATATCCAAAGAACTCCAAGGGATATTATTTCTATTACGCAGAGGAACAAAAGGTTTTTGTTTCTCGTCATGCCCACTTCTTAGAAACTGAATTTTTAGAAAATCAGAAGAGTGGGAGCGAAATAGAACTGGAAGAAATTCCAGAACCACAAGCTGCTACTGAAAGTTTGGTAGAACCAGAGGTTCAAGAAGAACAGAACATTCCCGCACCCCTCCGCAGGAGTAGTAGGCCGTCTCATCCGCCTGAGAGATACTACGGTTTTCTCATAGACGGGGATAGAGAGGATTGCATCATAGAAGATGATGAACCTACTGACTTCCAGCAGGCCATCCAGAGCGGCGACTCGGTACGATGGCTAGATGCAATGCGGACCGAAATGGAGTCCATGTACACCAACAAAGTATGGACTTTGGACTTTGCTCCAAATGGGGTAAAACCCATAGGATGCAAATGGATCTTCAAGAAAAAGATTGGTGTAGATGGACAGGTGGAAACCTATAAGGCTAGACTTGTTGCAAAGGGTTTTCGTCAAAGACCTGGTTTGGACTATGACGAAACTTTTTCTCCAGTGGCTATGCTCAAATCCATTCGGGTCCTTCTTGCTATTGCTGCCTTCCATGATTATGAAATCTGGCAGATGGACGTAAAGACGGCTTTTCTGAATGGAAATTTAGAAGAGAGCGTCTATATGGATCAGCCAGAGGGTTTCAATCAGAGTGGGAGCAGCGGGAAAGTATGCAAGCTGCTTAAGTCTATTTATGGACTAAAGCAGGCATCGCGGAGTTGGAACATCTGTTTTGATGAGACAGTCAAAGAATATGACTTTATCAAAAATCCAGATGAACCGTGCATATATAGTAAAGTTGTGGCCAGAAGTGTCGTATTCCTCGTCCTGTACGTGGATGACATTCTATTGATAGGAAATGACATTCCTATGCTACAATATGTCAAAGGATTCTTGTCACACAGGTTCTCCATGAAAGACCTGGGTGATGCCTCTTACATTCTGGGGATCCGGATCTATCGTGATAGATCCAAGAGGATGTTGGGACTTTCGCAGTCCAGGTATATCGACACTGTACTGAAAAGATTCAGTATGGAAGATTCTAAGCGCGGTAATCTGCCGGCTTGTCACGGAATCACCCTCTCCAAAGAGATGTCTCCCAAGACTGATTTGGAAAGGGAACGCATGTCTATTATACCCTACGCTTCTGCGGTAGGCTCTATAATGTATGCGATGTTGTGTACCAGACCAGATGTAGCTTACGCACTAAGCGTGGTAAGCCGGTATCAGTCAGACCCAGGGGAGAAACACTGGATAGCAGTAAAGAACATTCTCAAGTACCTGAGGAGGACTAAGGAGATGTTCTTGGTTTACGGCGGAAAAGACCTCAGGTTGGAGGCCTTTGCTGATTCCGGCTTCCAGAGTGATAAGGACGATTCCAAGTCCATGTCGAGTTATGTCTTTACCCTCAATGGAGGGGCGGTGTGCTGGAAGAGCTCCAAGCAGGACACCGTTGCTGACTCGACGATGGAAGCGGAGTATATAGCTGCTTGCGATGCCGCAAAAGAAGCAGTCTGGATGAAGAAGTTCCTAACAGAACTTCAGGTGGTTCCTACCATAGTTGATCCAATACCTCTGTATTGCGACAACAACGGAGCTATAGCTTTAGCGAAGGAACCAAGGTCCCATCAGAAGGCCAGCCACATCTTGAGGCGGTATCACCTGATCAGGGAGATCATTGATCGTTAGGAGATTGAGGTT
The DNA here is from genome assembly GCA_030015575.1 of Agapanthus africanus. Lineage (NCBI taxonomy): Eukaryota > Viridiplantae > Streptophyta > Magnoliopsida > Asparagales > Amaryllidaceae > Agapanthus > Agapanthus africanus. Next base: position 543,954,149 of record JASDDO010000014.1, on the reverse strand, counting down.
CGGAGAGTTGCTTCAGAAGAGAACATTGCTGATCCATTCACGAAGGCCCTTCCTCAGATTCAGTTCGAGAGGCTACTCGAGATCATTGGTCTACGATATGCCAGTACATGGCCCTAGTGCAAGTGGGAGATTGTTAGTGTTTATGCCCTAGAAGGCCATTACTGTATCATACTAGCTTGTATATTACTTAATGGAAGCTTGGGATATTCACATGTATATAACAGTCTTGCTAAACATGGTAGTATGCTACTTGGTTTTTCTATCTTAATATGTGAGTGTACGTATTGATAGAGCTCTTAGGATCTTGCTTGTCTACCAGCGTTGTGATGGCAGTCACACTAGTGGGGGCTGGGTAGTCTACAAGCACATCCTTATTCAGGTCCCTGGTCGTTGGATTATCGAGACAGAGCATCGATACTCCGGAGTAGACTGGTGTGTACGCTTCTCATCCCAGTTGGGGAGATGGTCTGTCCCACAGCCGTCAGTACGTCGTACTGGAGATAGTATGCAGGTGCTCGTTAGGTTACGGGTACACCGGACAGGACTCACAGGGAACTGTTGGTTGGTTTGATACCAGTCGTCAGTGAACAGTTCCCAGGTGACATGAGTACAGCGTAGTCCGCAGACTTGACACTGCTACTTCGCCTCGAGTGTGTCCCACTGTTCTTAGATTGCTACCCTACCACGGCTCAAAGGAGTCGTGCAAACAGGTAGCAGTTGGGTGCAGTCCCGAGCACTTGGAGGCAGTGGCGGTTAGACAGGATTCGTCCCTCCCGGTATTGGGAGTAGATATCGTGCTGTGTCAGAGAGCCATTACGCAAAGTCCCTGGCCAGGGCAAGCGAGATTTGCTGGTAGGTTCCAGTAGTTTCTCAGGGTGTAATGGGCTTCCCTCCGACACGACTTATACCGCTATTAGGGGACTGACGCTTGCCGCCCCCCTAGGCCCGATATGCGATAGTCTTGGACGAACGGACCGGACTGTATGGAGATTGTCACATCAGACTCAGTAGGAGTTCGGATGGGTTTTCTTATCGGCCTTCTTATCGACAACTACCTGGGGACCGTTACGTACAGCTAGTGCCGCTTGCGGTCTGTGGTTAAACCCACTGCCAGCGTAGTAGTCGAGTCTCTAGAGTCCCACACAGAGAGTTTCCTACTCCAGGCGAAACGATATAGAGGTTGCATGGTTTTGCGACAAAGGGTTCGGACGCATACGTGCGTTTACGCACGTACGACTTTCGGACAGTTTTTACCAGTCGGCTTTGGTTTAAGCCAGTTACTGGTATCCGGTTATTGGATTTTTACAGTCTAAAGTTTTTCCGTATTTTTGCGGATTGGAGGGGCGTTCTCGTAATTATACGAGAAGCTTCTAGAAGATGTGACTAAGGAGGTTACTTATGGATAAGAAAGTGAGTCATGAGGTGATTCATCATTATCATTAATTGCACCATAAATGATAATGACACATGCTTAATGAATCACCATTAGATATTTGTGAAGCATGCTTATTCATCACTCATTTTCTTTTATTGATAAATGAGAATGCTTCATAATATATTATGATACACTCTCTCTCTTCTCATGATCTTATCTCACATTCTCTCTTCTCAAGCTCTCATCTTCAAACCCTAATCCTTAATCCTCATGTGTTGAGATCAAAGGATTAGTTAGACTAAACAATCCATAACCATCACTCTATCTCATCCTAACTTCTTTGATTAGCAATCCAAGAAGGTTAGTTGCCTCAAGTTTAGAGGTTTAGCTTGGAGTTTTGCTCTCGGGTGGATCGTCTACTACCTAGAGAAGGCCGAGGAGAACAAGGAGATCGTAAAGACGAAGGACTAGTTTTCATTAGGTATAATCCCTTAACACTATAGTTTAGTATAGCTATGTGTTCGGTTATTATTTGTTTAGCTTCGATTCAAGCGGTTAGTCGATGTTCGTTCTTTAAACTTGATCGTTTTTGAAAATTCCGCCTCCCCACAAGTACTGGGGTGTACTACATCGACTTACAGATCGGTTATACTTTGGTCGTCACACAGTGTTTTCTCCACATAGGACTTGGATATTATATCAGACATTCTGGTTACTGGATCTATGGTTTTAGATCTAGATTTGGATGGTTTCCCAATCTGGGTACTTTGACAGCATTCTATGAGTATTTATAATGGACGACTCCTGGCACGGTAGTGCACCTGCAGTTAATGGAGTCACCCTCTCTAAAGGTGTCTTATAGACTAAAGGGGAGAGGGATGTGCATGATTGGCAGATCACTTGCTTAGGCAATTGAGTCAATCATGAGATGTCAAGTACCACACCAGATGTTGTTCTTGCACTAGATGCAATAAGTTGACATTGATCCAATCCTGGAGAAACAGTCGGAAGCAGTTTTAGAACATAAGTGGATGTTCTAGGGATGTGATAACGACAGCCTCATTTGGGAGACAGTTATCATTCCAGGCTTCCAAGGTGACATGGACGACAAGGAGGTTGTCAGAGTTATAGTTTTCCTTCTGACGAGGGGCAATATTTTGGACAGATGGTCCAAGGCAATACCGAGGGAAGGCATGGCGCAGGATACTGATTAAGTTCAGTTGATGATACAGTCTAAGAAGTCTGGATTTGGAGTTCATTTATGAACTAGGTCCCATCAGACATCCAGACGTTCCAAGACAGGTATTGCTCATTTCGGGAGATGGCTTTCTCCGCGAACTTGAGATATAGAGAGACATAGAAAGAAACTTCTCTGCGGATCCACTCACTGAGGCTATTCCTCGAACGCAATAGTTTCGCAAACGGGTTTTGTGAGACTGACTAGTAGAGGAGTTGGGTGTTCGGTATCACACGGGCTGTGAGTATGAGGCATCGCAATAATTAGCTTTGAGTGCAAGTGGGAGATTGTTGGAGATAGTGCCCTCAGAGTCAATTATTGGATCACAGGCACGCGATTGCAATGATTGAGGGAGGACCTATCCCGGTAGGACAGTCTTACTCGAGATGATAGTATGCTATCTGGTTTACCTTTATCATCGTGTACTGCTTCAGGTGACCTTACAGGTCACTATTATACGCTGATAGAGCCCCTAGGATTCTTGCTAGACTACCGGAAGTATGATGGCGATCATATACGTGAGAGCTGGTGGTCTATAAGCACATCCTTAAAAGGTCCCTAGTCGTGGGAGTTTCGAGACAGGGCATCGATTCTCCAGAGTAGACTAGTGTATACAGTCGAGACCCCGACGAGGGGCGGTGGCCGGTCTCACAAGCCACTGGTGTCAGTTGGTTCACCTAAGATGTATACAGGTGCTCATTGGGTTATGAGTACACCGGACAGGACTCGCCGGGAACATGCTAGTTGGTCTTATACCTGACGTCAGATAGCAGTTCCCTGGTGACATATGTACAGGTTAGTTCATCGACCTGAGGATCGTCATTTGTCTCGTGTGAGTTCCCACTGTGCTTTGATTACTACCGTACCACGGCTCAAAGGAGTCGTGCAAACAGGTTTTAGTTGGGTACAGTCCCGAGCCACATGGAGGCAGTGAGCGGATCTTCAGGGGTTCGTCTCTCCCGGTATTGGGGGTGAGGTCGCGCTGTGTCTAGGAGAGCCATTACGCAAAGCCCTCGGCCGAGGCAGGAGATTTACTGGTAGGTATTCCAGTAGTATCTCAGGGCGTTCTGGGCTACACTCCGACACGACTTGTACCGCTTTTGGGGGTCTGACTTTTACCAACCCCCTAGGCCCGACATGCGATGCTCATAGACGAACGGACCGGACTGTACGGATATTGTCACTGACAGGCTCAGTAGGGTGTCAGGATGAGTTCGCTCATCGACGTCCTTTTTGGTCAATAGCTGGTGGCCCGTCACGTATTGGCTAATACCTCTGACGTGCTAGTGGTTAAATCCACAGCCATAGTATTGACGAGTCTTTAGAGTCCACCACACTTTCAGTTACTCAAGCTTTCGGGCGAAACGCTGTAGAGGCCGTATGGAGATATGGCAGGGTTCGATCAGATACGTGCGGTATTGTACGGATCAGGATCGGACAGTTTTGTACTAATGGCCGTATGGATATATGGCAGGGTTCGATCTGATACGTGCGGTATTGCACGGATCAGGATCGAACGGATATTACTAGCCGGCTTTGGCTTAAGCCGGTCCTAGTTTAGTACAGTGTAGATTTTGTCTCATTGCATTTGTATCCGGTCGGAATACAGATGCGGGTGTGTATGCACAGTATAGGGGTTGTCCTGTAATTTATTACGGGACCAGTTTTCTGGAGTTGCCAGTTTGCATTCCATTCCGGCCGGTTTTCGTTTGTTCTTTCCCGGCCGGACTTTTCCGATGGAGGGGGTTATTTGCAATTGTGCAAATAACATTTGTGGGAGGGGGTTTCTTGCAAATATATTCATTATGATAAATTTAGCATCTTTCTTCCATGATGGTGCATTTATGAGATTTGATGTGATTAAGGTGTAAGCATGGTTGATGTTTTCTTGTCTTTGGATATGGTCACCATTTCTTTATCCTACACTCACCTCCCTTCTTATGGTGGGTATTCTCATTCCTCCACCATGATTATCATTCTCACTTGATGAAAGAAAGAACACTTGAGAGAAAGAAAAGAATGAGAGAGTTCATCTTTGATTTGTGAGGAATTCTTCATCTCTTTCTTCTTCTTGTTTTGGAAAAATGATAGCACCATTTTTCCTAACCCCATTCCTCCATCAAGGCAACTACAAACCCCAAAGAGACTAGCATGATCTACAACACATTCTACAGCATATCTTGAGCATGTCGAGTTGCCGGCTTCATGCCCGAGTTGCCTCGGTATTGAGGCGGGAGCCCGTAAAAGACGCAGGCGATGTGGTGCCCTTTCCGGCGAGGAGGCGACGATGTGGAGACGAGACTTTCCGCGGGAGATCGGGACGATGACGAGAAGACCAGAGGACTCGGATCTCTCGGTATACTTCTCACCCTATCTCTTGATTGCTAGCATTAGGTTAATGGTTACGATCCGGGTTTTCATTGTCCGCGGTAGCGCCGGTTTCCGAGTAAGGAAATTTTTTGATTCCGCATTTTGGCCTCGGATAGACGGCCGGGGCGCTGCCGTGGCGCAACAAAATCCTCTATTTAAATGCATCAAATCATTAACTATTTCTCATGGTTCCCAAGTATCCGAATCCAATATACATATATAACAGCGTCTCATACCACCGATATTGTCACGACCCAAAGTTCAGCCCGTGACCGACACTTAACCACGTAACATCTACAGGCGTAACGCGACTAAGTAAGCCGAACCCATAAATCAAAACCATTGAAAAAGTAGTGTGTTAAAACATTTAATGGAAACATTTGTTAAATCATTTAGAAAACCTTAAGTTGTTTAGAAAAATTCTTTAAAGTTCAATTTATTATCTTAAAAATTTTGGCAGCATTTCCTTTGTAAAAACTAGCCCCGAAATCGGGTACAAGATAAGATATGAGTAAAGTGATATACAATAAGAATAAAGAATCCCAAACGGGAGCAATCACGCCCAACGGCGGAAAAAATCACCACAATGAATATATATACGATGCCGAAGCGAAGAAATAAGCAGTATAAATGAAAACAAATATTATGAAAGATAAAGCTGCATAAATAAAGTCGGCTCACAACGAGCTCGACACCAGAGTACAAAATAATATACATCGTCCTCACAACTGTTCTCTAAGTCAATACATGAAAAACAGATGGAGAGTACTAGATACAACAGTGTATACAATTGAAAAATAAACAGATACCGCAAAAACCCACCTTTCAGCAAAAGGGCTCACGCACCACCGCAGTGGTATCTGTATCAAAAGATACAAGAAAGCAGCCTTCCGCGACTACTCTGAGGGGCAGCCTGCAAACACTGTGGCACAACGGGGGTGAGTTGCCAACTCGTGAATAGTAGATAACATATAAAGGTAATCGCGAGTATGCACGTGCTGCGATACTCTAACATATGCCAGCAGATGATATCTATATGATGAACTAGATACGCAATAATCATGCCTAACAAATGTAATTTAATAATATCAATATATGATGAGCAGGGTATGTAATAATCATGCAGAAGTACTCTATCAGGTACTACAACTACAGGATGAGATACAAGATGCTGAATGCTGAGCATAGGATAAAATAACATCTACACGGAATGTCAATGTGGAAAATAACCGGTGCCCATCAATGCACCCAAATCCCAGTAAAAACTCAGGCGCCGTCACCCTTATCGGCCCTCAAATCCTGTAAATCTCATAGAATCGTGAGTTCCCAACATTGGCACTCAAAATATCATAAAATAATCGTGTCCAGCATCGACACGCAAATCCTCAAGTATCGGGCTCCGTCGGTCCAGATCGGCCCACGGTCTCCGTCTGCGGAATCGGCACTCGGCCCCGGCAGTACGGGTCGTCCCGTATCCATCTATTGACTCTGGTCAGTATCCTCCGGATAACCGCCAGGTCCAACCAATCACCGGTAGGTAGTAGTCCCTCCGCCAGGATCACCGTCTGTATACACAGCATCCCTTTCTTGCCCCGGGGTACCATACCGGGTCCACCATGTACCCGCAATCGGCCTCGTCCAGCTCCTCGATTCGGGTTCACAAGTCACACGTCTCAGAACCGAGAAAATGCATGGTGGACGCACTTAAATATCATATCAAGAGCAACCGGGTTTTTAAAACAGTGCGTATGTTCTTAAATAATACCACGGTTCTCAAATCCAGAAATCACATAAATCCAAACTCAATACGTAAATCCATGCAATGTGTCATATGACACTAAGAGTAAAAAGGGAAAACCGCTTTTTAAAAAGATCCAGTTTTGAAAATATCTCATGTGGTCCCTTAGTTTTTAAATCATGTCAATATCATCCATGTAGGTAACATGTATATGTATATAGGTATGGATGTGCAAATGGATATATACGCGAATATGAGTGTAGCAATGTATATGTGCACAAGTAGGGATATGTCAAATAATGTGTGCACTACTATGAATAGACTGTATGCATGTGCCAATTGTAAGTCTACGGTAGCGCCCCGGCCATCTAACAGACGCCAAATGCGGAACAAAACCTTTTTAACTGGCGCTATCGTATACTATAACCCGGATATGCCATTATTGCTAAACTAACAAACTACAAAGAGGGTAGAAAGGTTATATCGAACGATCCGAGTCCTTCATTCTTTAACTATCATCCCACGCTCCGTTGCGGCTGCTCCGATCTCGTCGATCTCCGATCTGCTCGTCCAGGTGGCACCACGTCAACGGTTCTTTAAACGGGCTCCCGCCTTTGACTCGAAGCAACTCGGTCGTCAAGTTTGCCAAAAGAGACGACCAAGATTGATGTAGAGAATGAGTAGAATACTTTGTCTCACTTCGTCCAAAGCCGTGGACGAACGGTTAATGAAGTTGCCACTCGAAATGAAATGGAATGAGAAAATGAACTATGAAATTTCCTTACATCCAAAACTTTATTCTTTTTCCAAATGAAATCAATCTCTCTCACTATCTCTCTCTCACAAGGGGGCCGGCCATAATATAGAAGGGGGGTGAGTGTAGGAACCAAGTGGTGACATTAAGGATAAAAGATCATGAAGAAAATATCTAAGCAAGAACAAAATGCATTAATGTAATGAATGACACATCTAAACCTAGTCATCATATAATTAATGCAAACAAAGGTTCATGAACCTAGTCACCAATCTAGAAGCTTCTAGAAGCACGGCTCACCCTTATGACTCACCCGAGTGACGGAAAGATAAATCCGCATTTAACCGAATGTCAAATACGGAAACTGGAAACTGGCAACTTCTAAAAGCGATCCTGGAACGAAATTCAGGACAACCCCGTAACTGTATAAAAATACCCGCATTTGTATTATGACCGAATACAAATGCAAGCGAGACAAAGATATTATATATACTCAAAATAATACTCGGATCCGGCTTAAACCAAAGCCCACCAGTATTATCTGCCCGAAATATGACACGTGCGTAAACGCACGTGCATTTTCCGATCCCTGCCATAAAACCATACGGCCTCTACAATGTTTTGTCCGAACTTGGGAAACTGTCTGTGGGGGACTTTAATGACTCGTCAGTACCCTGGCACAGGGTTTAACCACAAGCCGTCAGCGGCACTAGCTGTGCGTAACGGCTGCCCATGGACTGACCTCAAGGAAGGCCGATGAGCGAACTCATCCGGAAACCCTACTGAGCCTAACAGTGACAATGTATATACATTCCGGTCCGTTCGTCTATGAGTATCGCATATCTGCCTAGGGAGCTAGTAACGTAAGACCCCCAACAGCAGTATAAGTCATGTCGGAGTGTAGCCTAAAAACACCCTGAGATACTACTGGAGTACCTACCAGTAAATCTCCTGCCACGGCCGTGGGCTTTGTGTAATGGCTCTCCTAGACACAGCACGATCTCACCCCCAATACCGGGAGAGACGAATCCCCTGCCGATCCGCTCACGTGCCTCCATATGGCTCGGGACTGTACCCAAAAACTACCTGTTTGCACGACTCCTTTGAGCCGTGGTACGGTAGAAATCAAAGCACAGTGGGAACTCACATGAGACAAATGACGACCTCAGGTCGATGAACTAACCTGTACACATGTCACCAGGGAACTGCTATCTGACGATATGTATAATACCAACTAGCAGGTTCCCGGCGAGTCCTGTTCGGTGTACTCATAACCCAATGAGCACCTGTATACATCTTAGGTGATCCAACTGACACCAGTGGCTTGTGATACCGGCCACCGCCCCTCGTCGGGGGCTCGACTGTATACACTAGTCTACTCCGGAGTATCGACGCCCTGTCTCGAAACTCCCACGACTAGGGACCACAATTAAGGATATGCTTATAAACCACCCAACTCTCACATATATGATCGCCATCACACTGTTGGTAGTAAAGCAAGATCCTAAAGGCTCTATCAAAGTATAGTAGTGATCAGTCACCTGAACCTGTACACGACTGATAAAGGCAAACTAGATAGCATACGATCATCTCGAGTAAGACTGTCCTACCGGTATAGGTCCTCCGCAATCATTGAAATCACGTACCTGCGATCCAATAATTGACTCTGAGGGCACTTTATCCAACAATCTCCCACTTGCACTGTAACGTTTTGAAAATCGTTTCGGTGAAATTTCGGAAAAACGGTAAAATAAGGGGGTTTTCTGTAAAAAGTCAAAATACAAATATTTTTATTATAAATTTAAATATAAATATTCTAGCTATGTAATTGCTAGTATTTGGTGTTTATTGAGCCACTGGTGAAATTTCAAATTTTCTGAAAATTTTTCCGAAATTAATTATTTTAATATTATTTTAAGCCGTCCCTAATATATTTAATTAGGGAAAATTACAAATTGGAATGAGTTGAAACAAATTTTGTGCATCATAAAATATTAAACAAAATTTTATCATGTGGTTTTTGAAACGAAATCGTTTGCCAAAATGGTTTAGAAATTATTGAAGAAAAAAGGCTTTTTTTTTAGTGTAAATGGATGTTTGGGGTATTGTATTTGTTATTTTCCATCACCCCACACCCATACCCATACCCACACTCACACACCCCCATTTACTTCTCTCCTTGGCTGAAGTCAGCAGCCCCATCACTTTTCCCCACTTGAAATTTCAAAGAAAAGAAATGAAAGAAAAGAAAAGAATAGAATAGAAAATGATAGAAATTGAGTGGACTTTGACTAGATTTATCTTTCCCCACCTCACTCTCTCTCCTCCCTCACCCAATCCTCACAAATTTCTGGCAGAAACCTGCCCTCAAACAGCCCCTCTTGATTCTTCTCCATTTCATTGCAAAACCCACAAAATTCCACCAAAAATCCAAGTCAAAAATCCCACAAAAACAAAATCCAATCTCTACCCATTATTTCTTTGCCCAAGCTAGCATGGATCTTGGAAGAAATTTGGCATTTTGGAGGCCATGATCTTCATGTTGATCTCTTGATCATGAGGTATAAAAATTCTTCCATATTTGTTAATTGTTAGTTGTATGTTTAAAGCAAACTTGTTTAGGTGTTTAAAAAATATAAATAAAGGGGTTTTGAATTCAAGTTTAGAAATTCAAGTGGATAGTTTCGGATTATAGTTAGGGTTTTGTTGTATGATTATGGTTGCAAGTGGGATTCTTCTTTTTGTGGAATGTGAAACATAATCAAATTGTTAGTTGTAAATTGTTAAGTTGAAATTGTAATATTTAAGCTATTTTACTTACAAGATTTTTGGAAAATTATTGAATGTCTTAGATTAAAATATAAATATGGTTTCATGTCATTATTAGTATTATAATAAGTGGTTTAATGCCTTTGGACCATGCAAAACCAAGCTTATTTGTAAAATTGTGAATTTTACTTTAAAAAGAGTTAAAGTCGGTATTTTTGCAAACTAGTTTTTTTGAACGTATGTGGTTTGGTGAAATTAAATCGTGGGAATGGTTTGTATGGAATATTTAAGTTATTTAATAAGTATTATGGCCGGTAGAATTGTTTAAACGTTGAGTTTTGTAATAAAACGGGTAATTTTGCTTGCTAGATTTTCGGAAAAATGACTTTTTAAGTGAAATTGGGGTTTTTGTGAGTTTTAACCTATTTTATATTAAAATTAGTGTTCGTGAATGTGCAAATGAGTGTATTTGGGTTTTTCTTGATGGTTTGGCGTTTGTACGCCGACGTCGAGGGTTTTTGGGTCGATTTGTGAAGGCAACCATAGGTTTTGACCTATGTGGGATTCGTGCGTCGTTTTGGTCATGAGTCGGATTTTAATGCGATACGGTGCGTTATGATATGTAGGTACCCCATGTGGACTTTGAGACGACAAGCAAGCGCGTGGCGACGTCGGCACCGGCGAGCGAGGACCAGGTGAGTAGATTTATATCTACGGGGAGAAGTCGGGTGGATGGCGTATAGCACCCCCGCAGTTCGTGGTGATGTATACGAATACGTATACACACATATATATATTGTTTATATATTGTTTGAGTATATTGATGATAAGTATGGATGGTTTAGTATCGCGAAACCCTAGAGTAGTGGTCGTACCATTCACGCACACACTCACCCATACTTGCATACATTCTTCTTCCATTTGTGTTTTCGGGAATATATAGTTATGTGTTCACATGGGTATGGGACTATGTGTTCACATACGGATTTGAGGATGATACTTGGGTTTGAGATGAGTCGATGAGATTTGTATTGAGGTTGTGAATTCGGTGATTTGGCAGGATTCGTATTTGAGATATGACATGACGTTGTAGCGGGTCCTTGACGTAGTGTTTCACACACGTCCATGCATACTTAGGCGGTATCAGTATTGTACTAGACATAGATCAGTACCCCGATCATGATATTTGATAAAGAGGATACCAGGTGAATAGTATGATGAATGTGATTTTAACCCGTACCCAGATTTGGGGATACCGTACGACGGATTTACGTACAAGCTATATTTTGATGATTGATCCGCACTCTTGACTTGGGATGTCTGATTATAGATATGGTATCGGAGATGATATTATTGAGGCGGGATCACCGACTAATATATATACAGGTATGTATATGTATCGACTCAGATGTTAGGCGGTTTCCTTACCTGTAGTCTAGCTTGTAGCTTAGCCCTTTAGTTTAGTTAGTTGTTAGATTAGATTCGGTTCCTACCTATTTCAAAGCTTACGAATCGTGCGTATTTTAAAAGACAAGTCAAGGGATTCTACGGATATTTCAAAAAAACGTATCTTTTCTTAAAAACACCGTAGCCCCTATTTTCAAAACCCCACGATTCGTGTTATTTCAAAAGGCACTATTGTAGGACTTATATTAGGTTAATGCAGATTAGTTATCGTTGCGTCTAGTATTCAGCTCCCGCATATTATTGTTGTTCGCTCCGCATCACATGCTTATATTATGCTTCATATTCTACTGTTGATATCTTGTGGTTAGGACACCAGCACCATTACCGATGATGCGTATGTACCACGTACACTTACTTGCCGGCTCACACACATCTTCATCGGTAATTGCCATGTCGCGTACACTTAGAGAGTATTATCGCTTCATTTAGCTTGTTAGCTAGTAGTTTTGACATGATATTAGTGTACTTGCCTTATATGTTAGTTTAGAGATTGTAGTTATTACCTGCTACTTCATGTATACTGTTATTCATTGTTATGCCGCATTCATGGATTCTCATACATATATTCACTTTTTACGTGCTATTGAGGTTTTGGATTCGGATTTCCATGAGATTTTCTGGATTTGGGGAAAACCGCAAAACATATACAAACTTCTTCTTTCTCTTTTTAAACGAAAAGCGCGGTTTTTCCCATGATGTATGAGTCGTCCACCATGAGTTTGCTGATGGATTTCGAGACCCGATTCGAGGAGACGGATGAACCGTTTCGGGTACATGGTGGACCCGGTAAGGTACCCCGGGGCAAGAAGCACGTGATGATGACGATGTGAGCCTGGCAGGGGAGCACTACCTACCGGTGATTTTACCCGACGCGTCGGATATCCGGAGGATACCGTCGTGGTCTTGAGATGGATGGTAGGGGCCGGTCTGGACTGACGGTGCCCTAGATATTGTGATTGAGACATTAAGATTTCGAGATATTGAGGTACAGAGACTGTGATACAGAGATATCGAGATATTGGGATTTCGTTTTGTGCCGATGCTAGGCACTGTTTTATGCTGATTTCATTATGATACCTCATTTTAAAAATACAAAGGAAATCTCACTAAATTATGAAAACAGTTTTTTCATTTACATGTATTCTGTTTTCATGCATTCATACCTCATTCATATGATATATTGCTACCTGAGGCACTGACACGGGCACATGGGATTACACTCGGGTTAGATATTTACCCTAGCCATTGTTATAGGCTGCATGTTATATAATTGAGGATATATTATGATCATTGACCTAGGTTGCGTTATTTATGCGATTTCTGTGCGTAGATGTTTTTCTATTCACGAGTTGGCAACTCACCCCCGTTGTGCCCAGTTTCTTGCAGGTTTGCCGTACAGGTTTCATTACGGCTTTGCGGGCATAGTTTCGTTCGGGTGATTTGCCAGTAGGTGGGTTTACTTGTATTGTACCCCCATTATATATCTTGTATATCATTATTCTGTTGTATCTAGAAGTTCCATCAACCAAATATGTTTTTATTTTTGAGATAGAGACCAGTGATGTTATTCCTTCGACCTTAGAGTCGCGCGTTATATTTCTGTGGATTTCTTGTGGTTTTGGGTTTCCTTTTGAGTTTTGATTCTCGCCGTTGGCGTTGTATATTATATTGCTTGTGTGGTTGTGACCGTCGGTTGACAAAGAGCTAGCTCCCGCTTGGGGATGCCTTTTTTTGATTTCGTATACTATTCATGTTGTATCCCGTTTGGGGGCCAGTTTTACAAAGGAGACTCTGCCGAAATTTTCAGGAAATTTTTGATGTTTTTAGAAACCCGCATAATTCGGCTTATGCTATTGAAACTACTTGCTTTAAATTGGTTTTCCTTCACTCAACTACTTTTCTTGGTTTGGATTTCTGGGGTTTCGGTTTACTTAGATTATGTACGCCTCGAGACGTTCGTAGTTTAAGTGCCGGTCTTGTTCCGTACTTTCGGGACGTGACATGCACTTAAGGCTAATTATTGTGATGTCGACTACTCACAGCCCGTGTGAAACCGAACATCCAACTCCTCTACTAATCAGTTTCACAAAGCCCGTTTATAAAACTATTGTGTTTGAGAAATAGCCTCAGTGAGTGGATCCGCCCTGATGTTTCTTTCTATATCTCTCTTAATCTCAAGTTCGCGGAGAAAGCCATCTCCCGAATCGAGTAATACCTGTCTTAGAATATGTCTGGATATCTGATGGGACCTAGTTCATAAATGAACTCCAAATCCAAACTTCTTAGACTGTATCGATCACTGAACCAAATCAGTATCTAGCACCATGCCACCCACAGTATCCTCTTGGACCAGCTGTCCATAATACTGCCACCTTCGTCGGAGGGAAAACTATAACTCTGACAATCACTCTGTCATCCATGTCACCTTTGAAGCCTGGAATGATAACCGTCTCCCGAAGGAGTCTGGCGTCATCAAATCCGTAGAACATGCACTTATGTTCTAAAACTGCTTCCTTATGTTTCTCCAGGATTGGATTAATACAAACTTATTGCATCTAGTGCAAAAACAACATCTGGTGTGATACTTGGCATCTCACGATTGACTCAATTGCCTAAGCAAGTGGTCTGTCAATCATGCACATCCCTCTCCCCTTTAATCTGTAAGACATCTTTAGAGAGGGTAACTCCATTACCTGCAGGTACACCACCATGCCAGGAGTCATGTATTCTAAATACCATTAGAATACTGTCAAAGTACCCACATTGGGAAACAACCCAAATCTAGATCTAAAACCATAGATCTAGAAACCAGAATGTCAGATATTATATCCATATCCTGTCTGGAAAAACAACTGTGTGACGACCACAGTACAACCGTTCGTAGTGTAGAAATTTTACTTCCTACTCTGTGTATGTCATCCAGATACCATGACATCACACCCTACTACATTCTTAACAGATCCATCCCCTATTCTGATGAAGTCAAACCCATGACTGTCATATCAAAAATAGATGATCTATCTCCGCTATATCTGCTCAAGTCTATAAATAGACATAAGCTACTTGCCCACTATGCTTCCGCTGCTCCCACTGACTACGACAACCCTCTGGCAGAATAATATATACGTGCACTTCTAAAGATAGTTTAGAACGACGCTATACTTTATCCTCCTGCTGGGTCTCATAGTCTGGAACAACAGTTGTGTCAAGTCGGGGTTAGCAAGAACCTCCCTGTCACCGTCCTTGAGGCTACCGGAGTACCTCTCGGGTGTCTGAGGTTACCCATCATATCTGCAGAGTGGCTATTGGAATGTCAAACCTGATTGAATATATAGGTCCTATTAAATTTTCCGTAATCGTCCGCGGTTCTGGAATCACTTCCAGTTCTACCATACTCCCACTACTGTTTTCTGAAAAAATCCATTTTACTAAAACTGTGGCGAGTCAAGAACAATATCACTATTGATCTTCCAAATGGTAGAAAATCAACCCTCGTCATAGCCAGGGTCAACCCACAAACGGCCATTACAGAAACGTGCCCTGAGTTTATCCAGAGTCTGGTTTTAAGCATAAGCCGGAAAACTCCCCGTACCTTAACATCGTTAAGATACGAACTATTCTATATCCAATATAGAAACTTTGGCACTTTATTTAATTGGAACTAGATTCAAATCATGCAGCTGTCTCCAGTGCATATCAACTTAATGGAAAGAGGCTAATCAGCATTACTCAACTTAGGAATCCATACAATTATGAGTAACCTGAAAGAGAAACAAGTTTCTCAAAACCATTACTATCATCTGAATACCAATCACAAGAATCTATATCTTCGATCTCTTTGAAGAATCCCGATACTTGTGACACCTGGTTCTCTACTTTATTCTTATACCCACAACTTCTCAAAACTTAGACCTTTTATTTGTACGAAACACTTCTCTAAAAACTAGAGAAGTCATAAGTAAACAGAACATAGTACGAGGACCTACCCCTTTATCCTGATGGACACTGGACAACATACAATACTCTGTATAAGTCCGCTGAGTTGAACAACTCAAAACCTGTGCGTCGTAGGTGGAAAACTGTATCCAGGCGATTTCCTAAAATATCACCAATTACAACGAATTCCGATATAATGAGGATGATCACCTAATTCCCAATAACTTACTCCCACTCATCATCTGTAAAACCATACAGATATGAGAATTATACCTGGTAAATACATACCCTGGAGTAAGTATCTAATCGGGAAAACAGTTTTCCTTTAACAATGCACTGAAACATGAAAATGTTTCGTAGGGGTATCCTGGTATTCCTAGCAATGCCTCTTCCATAATCCAATTCATGACTATAACCGTATATTTCTTTGCCATCTCTCCAAATCCCTTTATTTGCCTTTAGTCATTACCTTCTGTACACCATCGTTAGGCTAAATGGTTTTCTTCCTTCCCTACCGTTCGGCACCAGCCTATGGTTTGGAAGAAGACTATCCGGTAAGCATAATAGGTGTACCCTCCTAAACCAAGGAATACTCACATCTTGAGAGAAGGTGATGATAAAAAACAATTGAATAATACCTTATTCTTTTAAAGGTGAAATAGGAGTGGCGATGAATCGTGAATGATATCAGTCGCAATTTACTTTGACCTCTTTCTAATCCCTTTATTTTGTCTTTACATATTACCTTATGCACACCCTACTTAGGCTAATTGGTTTTCTTCATTCCCTACCTTTCGGCACCTGCCTGTGGTTTGGAATAAGACTATCCAATAAGTGTAATAGGTGTACTCTCCTAAACTAAGGAGCCCTCGCAACCTGAGAGAAGGTGATAATAAAAGACAACTGAATAAACCAATTCTATTTCTCCTGAACCTGGATCCATCCTCGGAGAAGTCCCTTCGAGTTCGTATATAACCATACGATGGATCTATCCAATGGAAGTGGATGTCCGTAGTAATACAGGGTGTTCTGAGAAATGCAAAGGGTAAAAGAAGGAGTTGCAATGACTTATGCAACTCGGACAATCCAAAAGCCAGTATTTTAAGAAGGTTCGGTCAACTGGGTCACTAAGTCATAGTCTAGGGTCGGTCAAAGGTCGCTGCCAAAGAGAGAGAGAAAAGAAACACTCTACATGCACTCTAACCAAGATCAGAATGGTTATCACTTTATCTAATCAGGAAACCTCCCACTGTACTGTCAAATTCTCCTCCAAACCGGAAAGAAGAATCAATCGGGATCACCCGAAGAGTAAACCAACTCATCAGTGGGAATCAAGATCCAACTCTCATCGCATGATAACGTGACGGAATCCACTCACGTTATCACACTCTAGAAGGTATGCTCATACTTTGCAAGTTTCAGTTTCTTTAGAAACTCCAGATATGATTTTTGCCCCATGCACTTATGACCTTGGCGTTAGGTCAAAATGTCATAAGTCACATGCCAAGTTCTACCTGTCACTATCTTGTTAATTTGAACCCACCCGCACATGCCCTTGGCGTTAGGTCAAAATGGCAGAACGACTGTCCCAAACCAACTCATCTATCTATGCAACAAATGAATACCCAGCAGCTACCAAACACTATGCCTTGGCGTTAGGTGAAAATATATAGCTTGAATACTACTGAATACCCAAAAGAAATGACGGAGGGCTACGGCTGGTTTTTGGCGAAAAACCTTTAACGTAGTGAACTTGATATCGCTGAAGGAACCTGATAGCTTTTTATAAAAATATAGTGGCGAAAACCTTTGCTAAAGAGGTCACTCCAGGTGAAGGGATCTTGGCTCTTTCCTCATGGAATGAGGTGCAGGATATTCCAACTGAATACCGCGATGCAAAGCAACTTGTAATCGACTATAGTGAAGTTATTACCCTGACGCAAACTTCTGCCCAAGGGGTCATTCCCAGTGAAGGGATATCGGCCCTTGCCTCGTCGAATGAGGTGCAGGATATTCCAACCGAATACCACTATGCAAAACAAAAGGAAACGTCTTTGTAATAACACTTTTTAAATTTGTTCCAACAACTGCCAAATAGGTTTGCTTTCCTTTGCATTGATCAAAATCAACGCAGTCCTATCAATTAATCACACCAGAAAAGAACGAAAATAAAATGTACGTATATGTCATCCGCATTCGTCACTGGGTCCCGTCATCACCCGTTAGGTTACTTAACTAACGACAGAGCGAGGACTGGACTAGCGCGGGTGTAAAACATATACAACATCTAATAGTATATATACCAATATACAATAATCGCTCCAGGCATGATAATATGCAACATTACAGAAAAGTAATAAGCATATAATCTGGGATCCCCGAGTTTCACAGAGCCGCTGCTGAAACCCGACGTTCCCCTGGTCGTGTGGATAGCCTGTGCAATGAAACCTAGACCCCTACGGGTGCGGCAAGTTACCCGCCAAAACCTGAAGCGAGGCAGCCCCCTACAGCAAAGTGAATGGACCACCCTGCACTTCACGGAATCCGGTAGCTTGAGCACTCCTCCTTGGGTCAACCTGTACCCCTACGAGTGCGGCGAATAGTTTGCCAATTCCAAAGTGAGGCCTATCTGCCTCTTAAAGCCATGAGATGCGGACCCGTTGCCCTCCAGAACCCGGCTATCCGTGCACTCCGTCGCGGAGTAAAACCTAGTACATAAATGAAAAATATGTACAGCGGGTACATCGACCTCAACCCGGTCGTGCCCCAAAAGAATATTATACAACAGGCAGTGACGGCAGTCCATATGTTAGACGCTCGTCCTGCATTATCAAATGTACAAATAAATTCAAACTGCACTACCATTGCACACTGCTATCCACCACGACAAATCCGCAATATCACAGCACAACACAGAACTTCAACGCGAATGTCACGTTCGCAAACCCGTCTAAAAGAACTATAGCAATCAGACGCGGTTTACCGCTCGAATGACATTCACGGTCGGAGATATAATGTAAGTACTGTAAACTAACATGTTTAAATTTCGATCGACTAAATATCCCGAAGTGGGCCCCACGTACATCTGCTGTACAGTAAAAAATCTGGGCCCAAAAAGAAATATTCCAAAAACCACAATTTCCACATAAGAAGCCACGGTGCAAATTTGGAGCAATGATCACACGAACTGGCCGCGGATACGCGGTCAAACCCTAGGTTTGACCGTGATTCCACGACGGTCTTGTAGGGTCACGTGCCCAAATTTGTACCACGTGCTTAAAACACCCTGCTGAATTTTCTGTGATATGTAAAATTATTTTTAGAACCCTTTTAAAATCGACAGAAACTCAGAACTTGGAATTTGCGGTTTTCGAAAAACCGTTCGATCGATGTTTTAAACGCGTTAGCACAAGTTAGTAAAGCATAATGGTGAGGCTCTGATACCACTGTAAGTCTACGGTAGCGCCCCGGTCGTCTAACAGACGCCAAATGCGGAACAAAACCTTTTTAACTGGCGCTATCGTATACTATAACCCGGATCTGCCATTATTGCTAAACTAACAAACTACAAAGAGGGTAGAAAGGTTATACCGAACAATCTGAGTCCTTCGTTCTTTAACCATCATCCCACGCTCCGTTGCGGCTGCTCCGATCTCGTCGATCTCTAATCTGCTCGTCCAGGTGGCACCACGTCAACGGTTCTTTAAACGGGCTCCCGCCTCTGACTCGAGGCAACTCGGTCGTCAAGTTTGCCAAAATAGACGACCAAGATTGATGTAGAGAATGAGTAGAATACTTTGTCTCACTTCGTCCAAAGCCATGGACGAACGGTTAATGAAGTTGCCACTCGAAATGAAATGGATTGAGAAAATGAACTATGAAATTTTCATACATCCAAAACTTTATTCTTTTTCCAAATGAAATCAATCTCTCTCACTATCTCTCTCTCACAACGAGGCCGGCCATGATATAGAAGGGGGGTGAGTGTAGGAACCAAGTGGTGATATTAAGGATAAAAGATCATGCAGAAAATATCTAAGCAAGAACAAAATGCATTAATGTAATGAATGACACATCTAAACCTAGTCATCATATAATTAATGCAAACAAAGGTTCATGAACCTAGTCACCAATCTAGAAGCTTCTAGAAGCACGACTCGCCCTTATGACTCACCCGAGTGACGGAAAGATAAATCCGCATTTAACCGAATGTCAAATACGGAAACTGGAAACTGGCAACTTCCAAAAGCGATCCTGGAACAAATTTCAGGACAACCCCGTAACTGTATAAAAATACCCGCATTTGTATTACGACCGAATACGAATGCAACCGAGACAAAGATATTATATCTACTCAATATTATAATCGGATCCGGCTTAAACCAAAGCCCACCAGTATTATCTGCCCGAAATATGACACGTGCGTAAACGCACATGCATTTTCCGAACCCTGCCATAAAACCATACGGCCTCTACAACGTTTCGTCCGAACTTGGGAAACTGTCTGTAGGGGACTCTAATGACTCGTCAGTACCCTGGCACAGGGTTTAACCACAAGCCGTCAGCGGCACTAGCTGTGCGTAACGGCTGCCCATGGACTGACCTCAAGGGAGGCCGATGAGCGAACTCATCCGGAAACCCTACTGAGCCTAATAGTGACAATGTATATACAGTCTGGTCCGTTCTTCTATGAGTATCGCATATCTGCCTAGGGGGCTGGTAACGTCAGACCCCGAACAACAGTATAAGTCGTGTCGGAGTATAGCCTAAAAACACCCTGAGATACTACTGGAGTACCTACCAGTAAATCTCCTGCCACGGCCGTGGGCTTTGTGTAATGGCTCTCCTAGACACAGCACGATCTCACCCCCAATACCGGGAGAGACGAATCCCCTGTCGATCCGCTCACGTGCCTCCATGTGGCTCGGTACTGTACCCAAAAACTACCTGTTTGCACGACTCCTTTGAGCCGTGGTAGGGTAGAAATCAAACCACGGTGGGAACTCACACGAGACAAATGACGACCTCAGGTCGATGAACTAACCTGTACACATGTCACCAGGGAACTGCTATCTGACGATATGTATAATACCAACTAGCAGGTTCCCGGCGAGTCCTGTCCGGTGTACTCATAACCCAATGAGCACCTGTATATATCTTAGGTGATCCAACTGACACCAGTTGCTTGTGAGATCGGCCACCGCCCCTCGTCGGGGTCTCGACTGTATACACTAGTCTACTCCGGAGTATCGATGCCCTGTCTCGAAACTCCCACGACTAGGGACCACAATTAAGGATATGCTTAAAAACCACCCAACTCTCATGTATATTGTCACGACCCAAGAATGGCCCGTGACGGCCCTAATACTACGCAACGCCTAAAGACGCAGCGTAGTAAAAGAAAGCCAAAACCCAGAAATCTAAACCATAAAAATACGGAAAAGATAATATAAGTTTTGAAACATTTGAAATCGCAACCCAAATTCTTTAAAAGTCTTACTTTCTTTCTTTAAATTTTTAGCAACACCCATTTGTAGAAACCAGCTACAATGAATACAACAGAAAATAATAACAGTAGAGATAGAAGCTGTAAATACATAAGACCTCAAATCCACAATAATACATCTAACGTCCTCACCAAGTCTCTATGTCAATAATACAATAGCTGATGGAGAGTACAAAATACAACGAATATACAATATGTAATACAGATAACCATCTAACCCACCTAAGCAAAAGGTACTGTGAGCTGATGCGGTATCTGTAGCAAAAGGTAATAGCTGGATAGCTGGATAGAGGAATAGCCTGCCTCGACTACTCTGGGGAAAAACCTGAAACACCTGTGGCACAACGGGGGTGAGTTGCCAACTCGTGAATAGTATAAAACATATGCAGGTAATCGCAGGAATGTACGTACAGCATGAATCTAAGATATGCGGTTACAATAATAATATATCATGCAATGCTGAAATAGGGAGAGTACACTAGCAGGTACAATCAATATGTGAAGCAATGATGGCATGATAGTAGTATGCAATGTCTATGCAATAGAGATATGAGAAAGCAAATATGCAACTATCATAAGGGTACACTACAAGTACTGCCAATATATGAATCTGTGCATAAGATAGGTAATGGTGAGGTGTAGGGTGGAATATGCCATTTTCCACGGAAACCTGACGTCGTGGCAGGATCACAATCCACTAAGATACTCCAATCCCAAATCCTCAAACCAGGCCCCACATTGGGCACTCACATCAAATAAGTCTCACATCTCCTCAATGTACAATGTCGAGTAACCTCCTATATCCCGAATGTACAAGTCACCAATCACATAGGTATATCCAATGTCCAAGTCCCAATGGATCACCTAGTATCCCAAGTCCAATCTCAAGTAGGTTCTAGCATCCTAAAGGTAAATATATAGAAATGAATATGATGGGGGCAATACACATATATTAGCGTCCCATTCCACTAATATTGGTGTAAGGGTATATATAACAACGGCTAAGTCCCCTGTTATATATACAAAAAGGGGGTTAAAGAAATATCATGAAACCGTGTGCCAAGCATCGGCACAGAAATCCTTGTATAGGGGGCTCCGTCAGTCCGGATCAGCCCACGGGGTCCGTCTGCAGTGTCGGCCCTCGGCCTCGACAGTACAGGTCATCCCGCATCCATCTCTCTACTCTGGCCAGTAGCCTCCAGACAACTGCCAGGTCCAAACAATCACCGGTAGGTACTCGCCCGCCTCCAGGCTCAATCGGCAAACCCATCGATCTTCTTGCCGAGGGGAACCATACCGGGCCCCGCCATGTACTCTCATACGGCAACCACACCTCGTATGGAGTAGGTAATCAGCACCGATAAAACTCATGGGGGACGCTCGAAATATCATATCAAGGAAACCGGGTTGTTCATGTATGCATAATTTCATGAACTTCCGCGGTTCCCAAATCCCGAAAACATCATATAAAATCCAGATAAACAATGCGCAATCCAAGAATAAATATATGAGATATATCTGAATGCGAGCAGGTAAACACAAGTATATAGCTGAACCAGATGTATGCGAAATCATGATAAGGTACAGCTAAGTAACATCAGTAAATGTGAATATGCGACAACAACTGAATATATATCTAACATGCAGGTGTAGCAAAGTATAGGTATCTACCTATAGGAACTGATGTCGTATACCCCCCTGGGTATAAGTAACATATGTAGGAAATCCCTCCCGGTATAGGTAAAATATGTAGGAGGTATACCTGTAGCTGTATCTCAAGTGAAAATATACCTATCACTAAAGGTATGATACACTATAGGTATACCGATAAACTAGATATCAAGTGGGTCAAGCAATGGTAGCTATAAGGGGTTGTGTGACATGGCAATTATTGACGGTGTGTGTGTAGCATGCAATCCGTGCTCGTGCAACATGAACCGTCAATAATGTGTGCAGTGTCCTACGGCTGCTAGTCACAGTATATAGCTATATCTAAGGAAATGCAGTAAGGCGCAATTCTACAATGACGTAGAATGTGCGACAAGTAATTGAATCCTAGCCCAGACGCATAACGCCATGCGGGCGATTCCCCTGTAGATGTTATATCTACTCACCTAAACTCCACGCTGGGTGAATCCTATCGCCTGCTCCCCCTGTAGCTGTGTCCGTAGCTCCTGCCTGTAAACCTGTAAATATAACATGAAAATCACATATAAGCCCAATATCTCTCGAAACGCGATATCGAAACGAAACGGGAAACTCGCGTCGCGAACTAAACGCGCGTGTGCACGATACGCTGAATCATGTGTGTATGCGTCTAAAAACTATCGCGACACGCCGCGATACGCTGGATCACAGAACCCCCTCGCGTATCGCGCGTATCGCGCAAACACAAATAACACCAAAACGACATATAGTCCCAGATTTTCCTACAGGTAAGATATTACAAAACTAGACATACCAACACACTACACAACACTGCAGACACCTACTGGACCAAACCCTAACCCAAACCCTACCCATCTGGCCGCAAATTGCGGCCAGAATGAAGGAATTGGCGGCCATAAGGTGGAGTTAGGGGGTCGGGTTCTGGTGTTGTGATCTAAACCTAGGTATCATGTCCCAGTATTCTCAATTTTGTTCTGTAGGGTCCGGGTCCATAGCAGATCACAAATATCACAATTCTCACTTTAAAACACCAATTTGCACAATAAGGAAAGTCTATGGTATTATAGTGTAATCTGGGTTATTCCTCAATGAAGTGACCCTAATAACACTTAAATAGCTAGGGTTACCCAACACAATCAACAATTTACCACCATTCTACTCAAACACCATAATCTAGCACAATTTAGCTAATTTAGCACTAAACGACACCAAATTACGCACAAGCTACACAACAAGCACTAGGGTTCAGAAAATATACCCTGCGCAACCCTAGCAAGCAGGTGAAGGTGTGAAGAAGAGCTCCTGCGAGAGCTGGGGTCCCTGTTGCTGTTGCTGCTGCCTGCTACTGCTGCTTCTATTGTTGCTGTTGTTGTTGTGTGTTGTTGTTGTTGCTGTTATGATGATGTTGATGATGATGATGATGATGATGATGCCCCCAGCTGCTGCTGCTGCCTCTCCCTCTCTCTGTTGCTGCTGCGGCTCTCTCTCTCTCTCTCTCTCACTCTGTTGCTGCTGCTGCTCTGCTGCTCTCTCTCTCTCTCTCTATTGCTTCAGCTGCTGCTTCTGCTGCTCTCTCTCAGCAGTGAGTGTGTGTGTGTGTGTGTGAGAGAGTGAGAGAATGAGTGAAGAGGAAATGAGAGAGTAAGGCCAAGACCCCCCTCTCTCTTCCCTCATAATGAGGCATGGCTCACACCATGCTTCCCATGCCCATCTCTCTCTCTCAAAAGTCAACAATTCAAACAATTTTTAAAACCCCTTTTCAAAACTCATTTAATTAAAAACAACCATGCACACTTAAAACCCAAAACACTTAATACAAACTTAACACTAAACTAAGCAATGGCTAAACCTCAATTTACATCCTAGTTTACATGCACAAGTGTGTGTGTGCCTAACAAAATTATAATAAAATACTCATTAAATAAGATAAAATATTTAAAACTTAATTTGGTAAACTTTTTATTGAAAACCACATTTTAAAATATAATTAGCTACAAAACACATTCTAAGGTGTTACAATCTTCCCCCCTTAAAAGAAATTCGTCCCCGAATTTAAAACTTATACTGTTACCTGTGCCTTCAAAAAGAAGATTGAAATCCTCAAGTCTCGCTCGCAGCCTCCCAAGTGACTACCTCACTATACGGCTACGTCCAAGAAAACCCTTCACAGATGGCAAGACCTTTGACCGACGCTTCTCCACCTGTCGAGCCATTAACACACATGGCTGTTGGTGAACGAAAGATCACGTCCAGCTAAAAGGTCTGGTGCAAACATGTGAGAAAGGTCAAGAAGGTAATTGTAAAGTATCATCACAAGGAATACGGGGTGAAAATCCAATAATCTGGGCGGAAGTGCCAAATTAAAGGCAACAAGACTAACTCGCTAATAGGATCTAAAGGACTTAAAATCCTGGGATAAGCTTCCCAAAATCCAACACGTCATTCATCGGAAAGTCCATAGGAATCCATGATTTGCCACTGCACACTCAAGCCTGCGACCAGCACAGTCGCATAAGACATCTGTTTGCAATGGACAGTTCTCATCCTGACCTGAACACAACTGGACTAACTCCGAATTCTCTAGACATAGCTGGGGTCCAAAGTCCTACCTTCGCGGAGTCAGAAGAACAACAGATTGGTGATCGACACGACCTAACCCCTAAGCCTAAGGGTGGCCAATTGGAGTATCTCCTGATAATAGCTATCGAAGGAGAACCCTAACGATGGCGAGTGACGATCCCAAGCTGCTGACGACCAAACAAAACAACAAACACACAATTTAAACAAAACAACCGAGCAAACTGAGTAAAACCGGATGACAAGAATCCGAATGGAGTCACACCCTAACCAAAATTAGGTGGAAACCATAACGAAATTCGTGGAGATCTGCTCCCATTCCTGCTTCGGAACGGTAAAAGGTTGCAAGTCTCCAGCCGGCCCCAGATGCTCGACCCAAAGCACACAACAAGACAGACACTTGAAACGAAACCTGAAACTTCTCCTTACATTCCTGTCCACTTGTAACTATCTCACAAGTCACGCCAAAGCTGGTGGAACTTGAATGCATAGAGGGAGTTGACAGATGTGCATGTTCTAGGATTACACGTCTCTACCTGATAATGGCAGGTACACAAACGTGTCCCTAACTTAGCACATCATTGTCACAATCAAGGTCTCCGAATCATTACCCAGCCGAATATGCTCAAGTATCTCTGACGTACGAGCTTCGACGGGCAGTGTCTCGCGAAAACGACTTAAGAAAAGTGGTCGGGCGCGGACATGAGCAAGCTGTCCCCTCCGTAGAGACGAACTAAGCTACACTCGACGATCACACAAAAACTGTAAATCTGCAGAAGACCATCACAACAATCCAAATCTGTTGCAGGAAGATGTACATTAAGCTCTAGTGGTCCGTGGAAAGTCTGACACGACTCTCAAGCAAGTAGTGTCCCCAAACATCCAACGCAAAACCACCGCGGCCATCTCCAGATCATGAGTGGAATATCCTCCTCGTACTTCCCCCAAATGTAGGGAAAGCAAAAGCGATATCTCTATAGTGTCACCTCAGTACACCCTCGAGCTCACTCAAGAAACATTACAGTTAAACGACAAAGTCGCCCGAACCAAAAGCAAAGAAAGACTGGTGCAGTTGCTAACTGGATCTTCAACTGCTGAAAATTCCGTACACATGCCTCAGTCCAAAGAAAAGAAACCTCCTTTCTGGTCCATTTAGTCGACGGTGCAGCATTACTCTAGCAATCCTGCATGAAACGGCGGCAAAAACCTGCTAAGACCAATAATCTGCGGATCTCCGTCCTGCACACAAGTCTGGGCCTAAGCTGTACGGCCACGATTTCCCTCGGAACCATACGGAACCGTCTCCCGTGACCACAAGACCTAGGAGTCAACACAAACAAGCCTGAAGAAACACTCCGAGAATTTAGCAACTGCTGGTGCTCTCCCAGTATCTGCATAACAAATCCTCAAGTGCTACTCCTGTCCCTCAAGACACATTAAGTAGACCAGAGTGTCGTAAATAACACAACAAAAACTGGTCGAGGAACGGCCTGCAGAAATCTGGCTCATCATATCTACGAATGCTGCTAGGGCGACAGTGAATCCAACGACTCACAAAACACACAAGGCCCGTAGCACGCACAAGGCAGTCTTCGGAATGCCGTCACTCCGAATCCGCAATAATGATGACCTGATCCCAAGCACACTTAGAGAAATGTCTCGCACTCTGGAGCTGATCGAAGAAATCGTCACGGCGAGATGAAGGATACCTATCCGCACCGTAAGCCGGTTCAATTGACGATCCGTCGATACGCAACCCTTAACTGCCGTCTTCTTCTTGACGAACAGAAATAGGAGCATCCAAAAGCGAAACACTCTGACGCACAAAACTCCCCAAACCAAAACTCTGCAGCTGATCCTTAAGCTCCCTCAGCTTCGCCGGCATCATCTGGAACAACGTCGGAAAAACTCTCGCACGAAAAGAACCCGGTCCAACAATCCCACGGTGGCTCCGGTATCACGAATGAACGCCAAGAATCCACGCCATCTCCTCAGTAGCCGACTAGCGAAAAAGGCTGAATTCAAGCTGTGAGAGGCGGTACAACTATCCACCTGCACAACAAGAACTGACATGCCGGGGAAATCAAAACCTCACTTGCTTTCACACGGTAGTCCACAGACGCCTAGCACGTAGTTAACCAGTCCGTGCCCAGGAGAACGTCAAATACAACATCTCTAGAAGGATCAAAACGACAGACGAAACTCTATCTCCTATCCGGTTGGCACAAAACTGAAATACGTGTCGCACAATAAAAGGATCGCTGACAGCAGTTAACACCACTACGACTAATCTACCCAATCACGGTACAAGCAAGAAACAAACAAATACACCAAGAGAAAATACAACTCAAGGGTACCTGAAAACTCCACATTGGACGTCTGCGCGTCCCGATGAGTAGAAGTAAACTCCTGTGTCTGCCCTCTACTCGCAGCTGGATGAACTCCTCTGGTAGCCTGAGCCCTCTGAGCGAATCTTCCATGTCCACGGCCTCTCTGGAAACGATCATGACGAGGTGCTAAGGAACAATCCCTGACGAAGTGCTGAAGGCTTCCGCATCGAAAACATCCACGTGTTGACTGCTGACCATCCTGGGGATGAGAGCTGAACGACTGTCCT
This sequence comes from Agapanthus africanus, assembly GCA_030015575.1. Classification (NCBI taxonomy): domain Eukaryota; kingdom Viridiplantae; phylum Streptophyta; class Magnoliopsida; order Asparagales; family Amaryllidaceae; genus Agapanthus; species Agapanthus africanus. The sequence continues at coordinate 543,926,135 of JASDDO010000014.1, read as the reverse complement.
CGTCCCAAGCCTCTGCTACTCCCGTAGTGGCCACGAAATCTGTCTCGACGACCGAACCTCTGTCTCTGGGCTGGTACGCTGGTACGAGTCCTCCACTGTCCTGGAACTCTCTGAGCCTCTGAAATATGTGCCTCGTCAACTGGAGCTGCAACCACTGGTGCTATGTAGGTGACGGACTGCTGCATGCTGATCGTGAGGGACAGCTGAGTAACAGGGGTGACAACCTCCTGTCGTAGCTCCCGAACGACGTCAACTAACGAACTCATCGTCTGGTGGAACTCCTGCATCTCTGCCAAAAGTCTATCCATAGTATAGATCGTAGGCTGCTCCGTCTGCACCTGTGCAACTAGAGTGCCGTCCTGGTCAGTACTCGTCTCACCCGAGCTAACTCTGACCTCGGCCCTCGCTGCATCGCTCTGAGTCCCCATAGTCATCGGCGGCAAGGCTATAAATAGATATAAGATGAGATTCGATAAGAATGAGGAAACCGAATCTCAAAGATGTGAATCATCAAAGAAGGAATGTCAAGCAAATTGTACTTAGGTCACTTAATGCAAAGTACCGCGCTGTGGGTATGCTGCAGACATACACACACTACGTTACTCCGCTTAAGCTACCTACTCCATCTTATTAAGGTCATCCTACACTCCGAAAGGTAAAACCTAACGCTCTGATACCAACTTTGTCACGACCCAAGAATGGCCCGTGACGGCCCTAATACTACGCAACGCCTAAAGACGCAGCGTAGTAAAAGCAAGCCAAAACCCAGAAATCTAAACCATAAAAATACGGAAAAGATAATATAAGTTTTGAAACATTTGAAATCGCAACCCAAATTCTTTAAAAGTCTTACTTTTTTTCTTTAAATTTTTAGCAACACCCATTTGTAGAAACCAGCTATAATGAATACAACAGAAAATAATAACAGTAGAGATAGAAGCTGTAAATACATAAGACCTCAAATCCACAATAATACATCTAACGTCCTCACCAAGTCTCTATGTCAATAATACAATAGCTGATGGAGAGTACAAAATACAACGAATATACAATATGTAATACAGATAACCATCTAACCCACCTAAGCAAAAGGTACTGTGAGCTGATGCGGTATCTGTAGCAAAAGGTAATAGCTGGATAGCTGGATAGAGGAATAGCCTGCCTCGACTACTCTGGGGAAAAACCTGAAACACCTGTGGCACAACGGGGGTGAGTTGCCAACTCGTGAATAGTATAAAACATATGCAGGTAATCGCAGGAATATACGTACAGCATGAATCTAAGATATGCGGTTACAATAATAATATATCATGCAATGCTGAAATAGGGAGAGTACACTAGCAGGTACAATCAATATGTGAAGCAATGATGGCATGATAGTAGTATGCAATGTCTATGCAATAGAGATATGAGAAAGCAAATATGCAACTATCATAAGGGTACACTACAAGTACTGCCAATATATGAATCTGTGCATAAGATAGGTAATGGTGAGGTGTAGGGTGGAATATGCCATTTTCCACGGAAACCTGACGTCGTGGCAGGATCACAATCCACTAAGATACTCCAATCCCAAATCCCCAAACCAGGCCCCACATTGGGCACTCACATCAAATAAGTCTCACATCTCCTCAATGTACAATGTCGAGTAACCTCCTATATCCCGAATGTACAAGTCACCAATCACATAGGTATATCCAATGTCCAAGTCCCAATGGATCACCTAGTATCCCAAGTCCAATCTCAAGTAGGTTCTAGCATCCTAAAGGTAAATATATAGAAATGAATATGATGGGGGCAATACACATATATTAGCGTCCCATTCCACTAATATTGGTGTAAGGGTATATATAACAACGGCTAAGTCCCCTGTTATATATACAAAAAGGGGGTTAAAGAAATATCATGAAACCGTGTGCCAAGCATCGGCACAGAAATCCTCGTATAGGGGGCTCCGTCAGTCCGGATCAGCCCATGGGGTCCGTCTGCAGTGTAGGCCCTCGGCCTCGACAGTACAGGTCATCCCGCATCCATCTCTCTACTCTGGCCAGTAGCCTCCAGACAACTGCCAGGTCCAAACAATCACCGGTAGGTACTCGCCCGCCTCCAGGCTTAATCGGCAAACCCATCGATCTTCTTGCCGAGGGGAACCATACCGGGCCCCGCCATGTACTCTCATACGGCAACCACACCTCGTATGGAGTAGGTAATCAGCACCGATAAAACTCATGGGGGACGCTCGAAATATCATATCAAGGAAACCGGGTTGTTCATGTATGCATAATTTCATGAACTTCCGCGGTTCCCAAATCCAAAAAACATCATATAAAATCCAGATAAACAATGCGCAATCCAAGAATAAATATATGAGATATATCTGAATGCGAGCAGGTAAACACAAGTATATAGCTGAACCAGATGTATGCGAAATCATGATAAGGTACAGCTAAGTAACATCAGTAAATGTGAATATGCGACAACAACTGAATATGTATCTAACATGCAGGTGTAGCAAAGTATAGGTATCTACCTATAGGAACTGATGTCGTATACCCCCCTGGGTATAAGTAACATATGTAGGAAATCCCTCCCGGTATAGGTAAAATATGTAGGAGGTATACCTGTAGCTGTATCTCAAGTGAAAATATACCTATCACTAAAGGTATGATACACTATAGGTATACCGATAAACTAGATGTCAAGTGGGTCAAGCAATGGTAGCTATAAGGGGTTGTGTGTGACATGGCAATTATTGACGGTGTGTGTGTAGCATGCAATCTGTGCTCGTGCAACATGAACCGTCAATAATGTGTGCAGTGTCCTACGGCTGCTAGTCACAGTATATAGCTATATCTAAGGAAATGCAGTAAGGCGCAATTCTACAATGACGTAGAATGTGCGACAAGTAATTGAATCCTAGCCCAGACGCATAACGCCATGCGGGCGATTCCCCTGTAGATGTTATATCTACTCACCTAAACTCCACGCTGGGTGAATCCTATCGCCTGCTCCCCCTGTAGCTGTGTCCGTAGCTCCTGCCTGTAAACCTGTAAATATAACATGAAAATCACATATAAGCCCAATATCTCTCGAAACGCGATATCGAAACGAAACGGGAAACTCGCGTCGCGAACTAAACGCGCGTGTGCACGATACGCTGAATCGTGTGTGTACGCGTCTAAAAACTATCGCGACACGCCGCGATACGCTGGATCACAGAACCCCCTCGCGTATCGTGTGTATCGCGCAAACACAAATAACACCAAAACGACATATAGTCCCAGATTTTCCTACAGGTAAGATATTACAAAACTAGACATACCAACACACTACACAACACTGCAGACACCTACTGGACCAAACCCTAACCCAAACCCTACCCATCTGGCCGCAAATTGCGGCCAGAATGAAGGAATTGGCGGCCATAAGGTGGAGTTAGGGGGTCGGGTTCTGGTGTTGTGATCTAAACCTAGGTATCATGTCCCAGTATTCTCAATTTTGTTTTGTAGGGTCCGGGTCCATAGCAGATCACAAATATCACAATTCTCACTTTAAAACACCAATTTGCACAATAAGGAAAGTCTATGGTATTATAGTGTAATCTGGGTTATTCCTCAATGAAGTGACCCTAATAACACTTAGATAGCTAGGGTTACCCAACACAATCAACAATTTACCACCATTCCACTCAAACACCATAATCTAGCACAATTTAGCTAATTTAGCACTAAACGACACCAAATTACGCACAAGCTACACAACAAGCACTAGGGTTCAGAAAATATAACCTGCGCAACCCTAGCAAGTAGGTGAAGGTGTGGAGAAGAGCTCCTGCGAGAGCTGGGGTCCCTGTTGTTGTTGCTGCTGCCTGCTACTGCTGCTTCTATTGTTGCTGTTGTTGTTGTGTGTTGTTGTTGTTGCTGTTGTGATGATGTTGATGATGATGATGATGATGATGATGCCCCCAGCTGCTGCTGCTGCCTCTCCCTCTCTCTGTTGCTGCTGCGGCTCTCTCTCTCTCTCTCTCTCTCTGTTGCTGCTGCTGCTCTGCTGCTGCTGCTCTCTCTCTCTCTCTATTGCTTCAGCTGCTGCTTCTGCTGCTCTCTCTCAGCAGTGAGTGTGTGTGTGTGTGTGTGTGTGAGAGAGTGAGAGAATGAGTGAAGAGGAAATGAGAGAGTAAGGCCAAGACCCCCCTCTCTCTTCCCTCATAATGAGGCATGGCTCACACCATGCTTCCCATGCCCATCTCTCTCTCTCAAAAGTCAACAATTCAAACAATTTTTAAAACCCCTTTTCAAAACTCATTTAATTAAAAACAACCATGCACACTTAAAACCCAAAACACTTAATACAAACTTAACACTAAACTAAGCAATGGCTAAACCTCAATTTACATCCTAGTTTACATGCACAAGTGTGTGTGTGCCTAACAAAATTATAATAAAATACTCATTAAATAAGATAAAATATTTAAAACTTAATTTGGTAAACTTTTTATTGAAAACCACATTTTAAAATATAATTAGCTACAAAACACATTCTAAGGTGTTACATATATGATCGCCATCACTCTGTTGGTAGTAAAGCAAGATCCTAAGGGCTCTATCAAAGTGTAGCAGTGATCAGTCACCTGAACCTGTACACGACTGATAAAGGAAAACTAGATAGCATACTATTATCTCGAGTAAGACTGCCCTACCGGTATAGGTCCTCCGCAATCATTGCAATCACATACCCGTGATCCAATAATTGACTCTGAGGGCACTATATCCAACACCAATATGCGACAAGTCATGTCTAATTATCAATGTATGATTCGTAGCAATCCTATAGTGTGAGTGTCATGGCAATCACTAACGGCGTGAGTGTAACATACAAATAGTGCTCGTGCAGCTTGAACCGTTAGTGACAGTGCAGTGTTATATACTACATTTCTACATGCAACAGAAGAAGGTATGCTACAATAATACATATAAATATCTACAACTAAAATAACCTATCACGCCCTGACGCTTAATGCCATATGGGCGATTTCCCAGTAGATGTTAAATCTACTCACCTGGTCTCGTGCTAAACATAGCCGACCATCTGCTTCCCTTTCTTTGCAGCGTCTGACGTACCCGCCTGCGAACCTAGAATTTACACAAGGAATCCATATAAGCAAAATCCTACAAAAACGCGATATCGAAATCAAACGAGAAACTCACGTCGCGAACTAAACGCGCGTGTGTCCGATACGCTGAAATGTGTATATACGCGTCTGAAACTACCCCGACACGTCGCGACACGCTGGAACACAGAACCCATTCACGTATCGCGCAAACTAAACTGAAGGGTTACTAGGCACTCTAACAAGGGTTAAGAAAGCATCAACCATGCCCGATTAAAATTTTAGCCGTGCCTAACAACCCTAAACAAGATCTTTGCTAGAAAATTAGGGTTTCACATGCAAGTAAATAGCATCTACAACTAAGTGAATACGAAATACAACCTTTGTAGATCGGTCCTTCACTTCTTTAGCTCCTTGTTGAAGTCCCTTCGCTGCGATCGTGGTTCTCCCGGACTCTTGCATGGCTTCACGAGGCTAAAGGAGCGTCCTTGCTTGAAGTCTTCGAGGCCAAAGATGATCTACGTCGAGGGGATGCCAGCTCAAGCTTCTACTTCACTAACTAGAGAATTAGTGAAGCAAACACCCTAAACTAAAGTGCTAGTCTAGTAGAGGATGGAGAAATAGGAAGTGGGTTCACATTAGAATTTATTTTCTCACAATGTTTCTCACTTTGGATCAAACCCTAGAGAGCTCTTTTGCTCAAGGAAGAAAATGAAGAAATAAAGAGAGAAAGAAAATGATCAAGTGAGAAAGCTAACCATGGTTAGTGAGTATCATATACTAACTCATGTAGAGACATAACCATGGCTAATCCTTATGGTTGGGTTAACAAATATCCATAGTAAAAACAAACTTAGTGGACTTAGTCAATGCATCCACAAGCTTCATGCATTTTTCTAATCCTCCACTAATTTTGTAATTACTTTAAATATTAAAACCCAACAAAATAAATAGCATGGTATAAGTCTCATACACCCATGAATGATGTATCAACAACCATGATACAAAAAGAAAACACATTTTAATATATATCATATATACATTAAAGTTGTGCACATGTGAGAAAAACCCTTAAGTGAACAAATGTTAGTTAATATAAATTAGTATATCCAATATACAATTATACAATAAATTATTAAATCAACACTTGACTTAATAATCCGGTCATAACTCATATAACCGACTAACATCCAATGTATCGACTTATCAAATCAACACTTGATTCGATAACCCGGCTATATCATATATAACCGACCGATACAAAAAGTCGAGAGAATAGAATACGGTATCACATACACGCATTATTCTCGGTCCCGCACATATCACATATGCGCTCCTATTTCGTTTTGCCTGAGCCAGTAAAACCTCTATGTAGGACTCTAAAGACTCGTCAATACGCCGGCAGTAGGTGATGATCACATCAAGCACCCACAAGCCGTCAGCGGTACTAGCTGGACGTAACGGCTACCCGGGTATTAAGCGATCAGAAGATCAGCAAGCAAGCCCGCTCCAACTCCTGTAAAAGCCAAACGGTAACACTTCCCGTAAAGTCCGGTCTCCTCGTCTGATATGTCGCATATCAAGTCAAGGGGTGGTAAACGTCAGACCCCAATAACCGATAAGTCGTGCCGATGTGAGGCTCATAACGGTCGAGAAACTACTGGTAACACTTACCAGTAAATCTCTAAATCAGCCCTGCCCAGGGACTTCCCTGTTATGGCCAATCGAGCACAGCGCAACATCAACCCCCAATACCGGGAGAGACGAAACCCCTCCTATCGCTCATCGCCTCCATGTGACTCGGGACTGTACCCAAAAACCACCGTTTTGCACGCCCTCTTGGACGTGGTAAGGTGGAAATCAAAGCACAGTAGGAATCACACAAGACTCTATAACGATCTTGGGTCTACAGACTAACCTGCACAAGTGTCACCAGAGAACTGCCATCTGACGTGAGGTATAATACCATCTGGGAGTTCTCGGTGAGTCCGTCCAGTGTACCCAGTCTCCACTGAGCACCGTATACCATCTCTGATGTCAAACACCAATGGATATGGGATCATCCATCGCCCATCTCATGGGTCGAGAAGCGTATACGCTAGTCTACTCTGGTATATCGATGCCTTGTCTCGATACACCTACGACTAGGAACATTAAAGGATGTACTTATGGACTACTCTGTCCCCACTGGTATGATCTGCATCATAGTCCAGGTAGTCAAGTACACATCCTAAGGGCGTTACCAACATGTAACTATAATACAGTATCAAGAGACAAGTATACATGTTAAGATAAAGAGCAACCAGATAGCATACTATCATGTCGAGCAAGAAAACCCTCTCTATATATGTCCAAGCATCCAATATAATATACATCATCTGTACAATACTGGCCTCTAGGGCATACATACAACTAACATAAACTTATTGGAAAAACGATATTACGCTCCAGATTTTGACTCGGGCACAAAAGTAAAAAGTTACATATACCAACACCCTAGAATATGCAGCAGACTACCTTAGCTAAAACCCTAACCCCTAAGTCCCCTATCTGGCTGCAATTTGCGGCCAGAACGAATAAAATGGTGGCCAGAACAAGGGTAGGGGGTCTCGTTCTCTGGGTATGTGATCAACATCTATCAAGTATGCTCCAGTTATCTCAATTTTTCTCTGAAGTACCCGGGTCTAAAGCAGATCACAGAAAGGTTAACTTTTGCTTTAAAACGCTAAATTTACACCAATTTGAAACCCTATGGTATTTTAGTGAAATCTGGGTTTAAACTAAGTTTACGTGGCCCTAATAACACTTAATTAAGTTAATCTAACCATCAAAAACATCTCTTAACCAAAAGTCCACACTAATCATCATTTCTAGAACTAAATCTCACTTTTAACACTCATTAAGCTTAACAACCACTAGTTAGCAAGCAAGGAAGTTGGGCTAGGCAATTATACCTCACTCTCTTGGTCTAGTGTGCAGGAAGAAGAGGAAGAGGAAGAGGTGTTACCCTACTGCTGATGATGATGATAAAGATGCTGATGCTGCTGCTGCTACTGCCTCTGTTGCTGCTGCTACTTCTTGTTGTTGTTGTTGTTGTTGCTTGCAGCTGCTGCTGAGGCTCCTGCTGCTTCTACTGCTGCTGGTTGTGAGTGAGAGGGAGAGTGTTGTGAGAAAATGAGAGGTAAAGCAAACAAAGAAAAGAGAGTCAAGGCTAGTCAACCCCCCCTCTATCTTTTTCTTCATTTAATACAAGCATGGCACAAGCCATGAAGCCCATTCTTTCTCTCTCTCTCTCTCTCTCTCTCTCTCTCTCCAAGTCAACTAAATTAAAACATTTTTCATTTTAAATAAAAAAACAATTAACCCAAAACACTTAATACTAATATTAAAATTAGCTTGACACAATGGTTAGTCCACCATGGTTGCTAATCATGGCCTAACCTTAATTTTAACCCTAGTTTACATGCACATGTGTGTGCAAGCTTAAATAAATTCAAATAAAATTTTCATTAAACTTGATAAAATATTTACAAATCGATTTGGTAAACTTTTTTATTAAAAACCATACTTTAGAGTATAATTAACCACTAATCACATCCTAAGGTGTTACAAGCTTCCCCCCTTAAAGAAATTCGTCACCGAATTTAAAAATATAAAGCTACGCATACCTTCAAAGAGATGAGGGAACTTCTTTCGCATCTCGCCCTCGGCCTCCCAACTGACATCTTCACCATTCGGGCTACGCCAAAGCACTTTCACAGATGGCAAGACCTTCGATCGAAGTTTCTTCACCTGTCGGTCCAATATCAAGACTGGCTGCTCGGTGAACGAAAGATCGCGCTCGAGCTGAACGAAATGATGCTGAATCATGTGCGAAGGGTCATGTAGGTATCTGCGAAGCATCGACACATGGAATACGGGGTGAACATCTGGAAAGTCGGGTGGAAGAGCCAAACGATATGCTACTACGCCCACACGCTTGAGGATCTCGAAGGGACCTATGAATCTGGGGATAAGCTTCCCCTTCTGTCCAAACCTCATCACTCCCTTCATCGAAGAGACCCTCAGAAAAACGTGATCGCCAACTGCGAACTCTAATCTGCGGCGGCGTCTGTCAGCATACGATTTCTGCCTGCTCTGAGCTGTCCTCATCCTATCTCGAATCAGCTGTATCTTCTTGGTCGTCTCATGTACGATCTGCGGCCCCAAAATACTGCTCTCACTGAGCTATGTCCAACAGACGGGCGATCTACATCTCCTCCCATATAAGGCCTCGAAAGGTGCCATCTGAATAGTTTCCTGGAAACTGTTGTTGTAGGAGAACTCCACCAAGGGTAAATGATGATCCCAGCTACCACCAAAGTCTAAAACGCACGCTCGGAGCATGTCCTCGAGAGTCTGAATAATCCGCTCTGACTGGCCGTCGGTCTGCGGATGAAATGCTGTGCTGAAACTCAAGCGGGTACCCAAAGCCTCATGAACCCTCTGCCATAGTCAGCTGGTAAACTGGGTGCCTCGGTCGGACACGATACATGTCGGGACTCCATGCAGTCGTACAATCTTGTCGATGCATATCTGGGCATACTAAGCAAATACGAAAGTCGTTTTCACCGGCAGGAAGTGAGCCGCTTTCGTCAATCGATCCACGATCACCCAGATGGAGTCATACCCTCGCCTAGTCCTGGGTAGACCCATAATGAAGTCCATAGAAATCTGTTCCCATTTCCACTCTAGAATGGGTAACGGTTGTAGCTCTCCCACTGGCCTCTGGTGCTCGGCCTTGACTTGCTGATAAGTCAGGCATCTCGACATGAAGTCTGTGACGTCCTTCTTCATTCCATCCCACCAGTAAACATCTCTCATATCATGGTACATCTTGGTGGAACCCGGATGAACACTATACACCGATCGATGTGCCTCCTCAAGAATCTCACGCCGCAGTCCCTCAGCATCTGGTATGCACAGTCTAGTCCCAAATCGCAGTATCCCCTGATCATCGATCACGAACTCGGAAAATCTGCCCTGTCCAATCTGTGCCATGATCTCTGAACAACGGTCATCACTGTACTGTGCTTCATGTATACGGTCAAGCAACTGTGGACGTGCACGAACATGCGCAAGCTGTCCCCCGATCGGCGTGAACTCGAACTGCACTCGGCTGTCGCATAAAATCTTCCAATCTGCCAACGACTGCCTCTGCACTGCGCTCAAACAAGATAGACTACCCCCGGGCCTCCTGCTCAAAGCATCCACCACTACATTATCCTTGCCCGGGTGATACAAGATCTCGCAATCGTATTCCTTTACTAGTTCCATCCAACAGTGTTGTCTAAGATTCAGGTCTCGCTGCTGAAATATATACTTTAAGCTCTTGTGATCAGTGAATACCTGGCATGACTCGCCGTATAGGTAATGTCACCAGATCTTGAGGGCAAAGACCACTGCAACCATCTCCAAATCGTGAGGGGGGTAGTTCTGTTCATATTTCTTCAACTGCCGTGAAGCATACGCGATCATCCTGTCATGCTGCATCAATACGCACCCTAGCCCCACTCGAGAAGCATCACAATAGACCACAAATCCGCCTAATCCTGAAGGCAATGATAACACCGGCGCCGTAGTCAAATAAGTCCGTAGCTGCTGAAAGCTATGCTCGCACTCCTCCGTCCAATCGAAAGGAACTCCCTTCCGGGTCAACCCGGTCAAAGGTGCAGCAATACGGGAGAAATCCTGTACAAATCGCCTGTAGTAGCCAGCCAGTCCTAAAAAGCTGTAGATCTCCGTAACTGATGTGGGTCTGGGCCAACGCTGAACGGCCTCGATCTTCTTCGGGTCCACACATATACTGTCTCGTGTAATCACGTGATCCAAGAACTCTACGCTGTCAAGCCAGAATGCGCACTTGGAGAATTTTACGAATAGCTGGTGCTCCCTCAAAGTCTACAGTGTGATCCGCAGGTGCTGCTCGTGCTCCTCTCGGCTCCGGGAGTACACCAAAATATCGTCAATGAATACGATGATGAACAAATCAAGATACGGCCTGAATATACGGTTCATCAAATCCATGAATGCTGCTGGGGCATTGGTTAGTCCGAACGACATCACCAAAAACTCATAATGGCCGTAGCGCGTGCAGAAAGCTGTCCTCGGTATATCCTCCTGTCGAACCCGCAGCTGATGGTATCCTGATCGCAAGTCGATCCTCGAAAAATATCCTGCCCCCTGAAGCTGGTCGAACAAGTCGTCGATGCGTGGCAAGGGATATCTGTTCCGCATGGTAACCCTGTTCAGCTGGCGGTAGTCGATACACAAACGCAAACTGCCGTCTTTCTTCTTGACAAACAGGACCGGAGCACCCTAAGGAGACACACTGGGTCGAATAAGTCCCTTATCAGCAATTCTTGCAGCTGACCTTTCAACTCTCTAAGCTCCGCCGGGGCCATCCGATAAGGCGGTATAGAAATAGGCCCCGTGCCGTGAATCAAATCAATACAGAAAGCAATATCGCACTCAGGCGGTAGCCTATGAAGCTCGTCAGGGAAGACATCACGGAACTCACAAACAATCGGAACCTGGTCCAACGGAACGTCCGTAGCTCTAGTATCGCAAACATACGCTAGAAATCCCTGGCATCCCTTCCTCAACAGCTGTCCAGCGCGAAGAGAAGAAATCAAACTGTGAGGGGCGGCACAACAGTCCCCCTGCACAACAAAAGCCGACCCTCCGGGAAAACAAAATCTAACTGTCTTCTCGCGGCATTCCACAGACGCATAGCACGTGGCTAACCAATCCATGCCCAACAGAACGTCGAAGTCCAACATCTCAAGAAGGATCAAGTCGACAGGCAACTCTCTCTCGCCAATACGGACAACACAGGATCGAAACACGTGTCTAGCAGCAAACGACTCGCCTACAGGAGTGGTCACAAAAAGCGGCTGATCAAGCAAACCGGACTCTCTACCCAAACTCGGCACGAAGTGTGCGGAAACGTACGAGTGCGTGGATCCGGGATCAAACAACACGTGTGTGTCAACATAACATACTGATAGGGTACCTGAGACCACCGAATTGGATGCCTGCGCGTCCTGATGTGTCAACGCGAAAACCCGTGCATGTCCTCCACCTGCGGCTGGCGGTCCTCTACTAGCAACTGGCTGCACTCTGCCGGCAGCTGGTTGTCCTCTGCCTCGGCCACCTCGCCATCTCTGAGAAAACCCTCCGCGACCACGGCCTCTCTGTGCATGGGTCTGACGCGGAGCAACAGTAGGTGCAATAGGCAACGCCCTCTGGGGTGGAGAAGGTGGAAGTGTGACATGTGGTACGGCAGTCTCGCCCTCACGTGGCTCCGGGAAATCTCGAACACAATGATAAGTACTCCCGCATCGGAAACATCTGGATGGTGCCAGCTGACCCTCCTGGGGATAAGTGCTGAATAGCTGACCTCGTCCCGATCCTCCGCAAACCCCCGTACCTGAACGGAACCTGTCACGGCGCCTAAACGGCTGTCTCTGTGCTGACGTATCTGTATGAACTCTCTTCTTACCTGGAACTATCGAAGTCTCAGCTAGGCGCTCCTCGACTAATAAGGCTGCATCTACAGCTGTTGCATAAGTCTCGCAATGCTGTGCGCTGATCGCAAGGAACAGTGGGGTAAGCAAGCCTCGAACAAATCTCTTGACTCGCATCTCCTGAGTAGCCACTAAGTATGGAGCATAAACAGATAGCTCGGTAAACAGTGCGTCGTACTCTACCACTGTCATCTCTGGCGTCTGGCGTAAGGACTCGAACCTGCGCGCTCGGGCATCCCTAACACTCTGGGAAAGGAAACGGGCTAGAAATACCGTCACAAACTCGGTCCAGGTCATAGGAGGAAGACCTGCTGCCCTGCCCTTCTCAATCGATTCACACCACTTTTGCGCAAGACCTTCCAGGCGAAAGCTCGCAAACTCTACCCATCTCGCATCTGAGCATCTGAGTGAATGACATATCCGGGCCATCCTATCAATGAAAGATTGTGGGTCCTCGGCTGCATCGGTGCCTGTGAAGACCGGAGGCTTCAGCCTCATGAACTCTGATAGCGATACTGTGATGACCTCTGTAGCTGCAGGGGCAACTGTCTGTACTGTAGGTACCATCGCGGTCCCCGTAATGGGTGGAACTACCTCTGGTCGCTGCGCTCGAAGTGTCTCGACTAGCAACCCTATCATCTGGCGCATCTCCTGCATATCGGCCCATAGCATGGCGATCTGATCTGTCGTAGGAGGAACATTCTGCTCTGGCACAACGGGTGTACTGCCCGGATCAGTCCTCGTCTCGGACGAGTCAACTCGAATCTTGGCTCTCGCGGCCTTTCTCTGCGTCCTCATAGTCTTTGGCGGCATAATGGCTGAAAAGAAAGTAGGATCCGATAAGGATACGAAAATCGAATCACAAGAATGTATACAATCATGAAGGAATTTCAGTCAATAAGTCCTAAGGTCGCTTAGGCGGAGTACCGTGTTGTGAGTATGCCGCGGAACATACACACGCTACGCCACTCTGCTTCGGCTACCTACTCCATCATACCAGGGTCATCTTACACTCCGAAGGTAAAACCTACGCTCTGATACCAACTTTGTCACGACCCAAAGTTCAGCCCGTGACCAGCACATAACCATGTAACGTCTACAGGCGTAACGCGATTAACTAAGCCGAACCCAGAAATCAAAACCATTGAAAAAGTAGTGAGTGTTAAAACATTTAATGGAAACATTTGTTAAGTCATTTAGAAAACCTTAAGTTGTTTAGAAAAATTCTTTAAAGTTCAATTTATTATCTTAAAACTTTTGGCAGCATTTCCTTTGTAAAAACTAGCCCCGAAATCGGGTACAAGACAAGATATGAGTAAAGTGATATACAATAAGAATAAAGAATCCCAAACGGGAGCAATCACGCCCAACGGAGGAAACAATCACCACAATGAATATATATACGACGCCGAAGCGAAGAAATAAGCAGTATAAGTGAAAACAAATATTATGAAAGATAAAGCTGCATAAATAAAGTCGGCTCACAACGAGCTCGACACCAGAATACAAAATAATATACATCGTCCTCACAACTGTTCTCTAAGTCAATACATGAAAGATAGATGGAGAGTACTAGATACAACAGTGTATACAACTGGAAAATAAACAGATACCGCAAAAACCCACCTTTCAGCAAAAGGGCTCACGCACCACCGCAGTAGTATCTGTATCAAAAGATGCAAGAAAGCAGCCTTCCGCGACTACTCTGAGGGGCAACCTGCAAACACTGTGGCACAACGGGGGTGAGTTGCCAACTCGTGAATAGTAGATAACATATAAAGGTAATCGCGAGTATGCACGTGCTGCGATACTCTAACATATGCCAGCAGATGATATCTATATGATGAACTAGATACGCAATAATCATGCCTAACAAGTGTAATTTAATAATATCAATATATGATGAGCAGGGTATGTAATAATCATGCAGAAGTACTCTATCAGGTACTACAACTACAGGATGAGATACAAGATACTGAATGCTGAGCATGGGATAAAATAACATCTACACGGAATGTCAACGTGGAAAATAACCGGTGCCCATCAATGCACCCAAATCCCAGTAAAAACTCAGGCGCCGTTACCCTTATCGGCCCTCAAATCCTGTAAATCTCATAGAATCGTGAGTTCCCAACATCGGCACTCGAAATATCATAAAATAATCGTGTCCAGCATCGACACGCAAATCCTCAAGTATCGGGCTCCGTCGGTCCGCATCGGCCCACGGTCTCCGTCTGCGGAATCGGCACTCGGTCCCGGCAGTACGGGTCGTCCCGTATCCATCTATCGACTCTGATCAGTATCCTCCGGATAACCGCCAGGTCCAACCAATCACCGGTAGGTAGTAGTCCCTTTGCCAGTGTCGCGACTCGAAATATTAGCTCGTGACCAGCACTTGAATCACGCCACGTCTAAAGGCGTAACGGAATTCAAGTAAGCTGAAACCCAGAAATCTAAACCTTTTTAGAAAAATAAAAGAGGTGAGGTTTTGAAATAAAGGTATAATGAAAACAAGTTTTCTTAATGCATAGAAAAGGAACATGAATGATGCAAGTGAAATTTATTGGTTTAAAAACATGTTTCGTCTTTTAAAAATTTCGGCAGCACCTCCTTTGTACATTTTGATCCAAAACCACAATACATAACAAGAATAATGGCATCCCCAAGCGGGAGCTAGCTCTTCGTCAAATGGCGGATCACAACCACTCAATACAGTATAAATAAGTATACTACGCCCAACGGCGAAGTTCGCCACAATAAGATAAAGAAAAGAGCAAGATATAACCCCAAAGGGAAAATAAAACTCATCGCTCAAATCTCGCAACTACAAGTCTCACTAAGTCTCATCACTTATACAATTACAACTTTTGATTGATTGATGAGGTTAACTAGATACAATATGAGATATAATACAAGAGTGGGTACGATACAAATGTCCTACCTACCAATGCAAAACACCCGAATGGAACTGTATGCCAGCGAAGCCGCTATTGATCCAAGCGGTCAACCTGCAAGAACTGTGGCACAACAGGGTGAGTTGCCAACTCGTGAATAGAAATATATCTATAAGTAGAAATCGAATAAACAACGACTCATAGGTCAACTATATCAAAAGGTAATACTATGATATCTAGGATGACCGGGTCGTATATGTGCCAACAAGGCAGTCACTACCTATATGCATGCGGATAACATCCAACAGTAACAGTCAATGCATGCATATAGATCTCGTCCAACCAAAATCAAGATATGTATGCTTGTGGATCTCGTCCACCCATATAATCAATGTCTGTATGCACGTAAATATCATAAAGAAGTGTGCATGAAAGTATGAGGATATATAAATCAACAGTGTCCCTCCCGACACATCAAAATCATGGAACCTGAATGCCTAGCATCGACACTCGAAAACATCATGAAAACCATGCCCAGCATCGGCACGTAAATCCTCATATATCGGGCTCCGTCAGTCCGGATCGGCCCACGGGCTCCGTCTGCGGAATCGGCCCTCGGCCCCGGCAGTACGGGTCATCCCGTATCCATCTATCGACTCTGGTCAGTATCCTCCGGATAACCGCCAGGTCCAACCAATCCCCGGTAGGTAGTGGTCCCTCTGCCAGGCTCACCGTCTAGCTACACAACAGATCCGTTCTCGCCCAGGGGTACCATACCGGGTCCACCATGTACCCGCAATCGGCCTTGTCCACTCCTCGAATCGGGTTCCACATGTCACACGTCTCAGAACCGAGAAAACGCATGGTGGACGCACTGAAATATCATATCAAGAGAAACCGGGTTTTTAAAACAGTACATGCTTTCTTTTAAAATGACCACGGTTCTCAAATCCAGAAATCTCATAAAAACAGCATATCTCAATGCGTAAAGTAATAGAGCATGATGTATGCGAAATGTAAAAAGAAAGGTGAGCATATTCGTGTATCATGCAACATGGAACAGTGATATGACATATTAAGGGGAAAACCGCTCTTTTAAAATGATTCCAGTTTTTAAAGTATAGCATGTGGTTCCCAAATTTACAATTAAACCAGCTATCTATGTAGGTACAATATGTATATGCGCAAGTATAGATGTACCATGTATGTGTGCACAAATATGAATATTCAATGTGTATGTGCACAAGTATGGGTGTATCAATATATATGTCATGATGCAGCAACCCTACTGTGTGGTGACATGGAAATTATCGATGATGAAGTGTGTGAGCCAAAAAATATGTGTACGTGTAACATACGCATCATCGATAATGGTGCAGGTGTACTATCACAGGTATATGCGATGCAATAATAATATCATGAATGCAGCACAAGGTAAATCATCAGCTAACAGCTATAAGGTATACGTAACTATCATATGTCCGAGTCGGTGAATCTATCAATCGGCATCTAGCCCAATAACACCGCGTACGGTATAATCCATCGTAGGGCAACCTCTAGTCAAGGGTAAGGATCAATCATCAAGTCAACTCATCACGCACGGAATATCATCGTGCGGCGGCATTATACTAAAAGGGATCCTATCATCCTATACGACAAATGAGGGTGCGGCCTAATATCGCATACGGCCTATCATCCATGATTCACAACATTATATATATATATATATATATAACCCTATATGGCTATGTCCCAGGTCGCATCTGCAATAATCTCATATCAGGGGACCGGCAGGGTATAAATCGTTTCGATCGACTCGCATCCGTATACCATTATATCATATCATCATCTCATTATATCATCAAATCCGTCTTGTATTCTTTCACCGCATTTATGTCTCATATCATGTCGAGTTTACATAAACATGCTATCTTTACTAAGTATGAGTATCTAATCTAACAACCACACCCGAACCATACAATCAGATTTTTAAAGAAGTGAATCGTAGTTTTGAAAACAGGGGTTACGGTGTTTTTAAGGAAAAGATATCATTTGAAAATACATAACATCCCTCAAGATATACGTTTAAAAGATACATACGATTCTTTGGTTTAGAAAAAGGTATGGTTCTACATCGACTATCTAGTCCTACAGTACCCTAAGCGGTAATATCGCTAAACGGCATCCTATGATAGTCGTAACGTATCATTTCCACTATCCTCTAGTTTCTAATATGACTACATCGCTATCTATATTCTAACCCTAGTTTCCTAACCATACTCTATGAATCGGTTTCCCATCAAAAGTTTGCGGGGGTGCTATACGCCATCCACCCGACTTTCCCGGTAGATATAGATCTACTCACCTGGTCTTCGCTCGCCCAAATCGATGACGCCACGCTTCATCACCTCGGAATCCATGCGAGGGTATCTACAATAATAACCAAATGCAATACGTATTAAAATCGATGCAGAAAACCGATACAGCGCACAGTGTGCTCACAGGTTAGAACCTATGGCCTAAACGTGCAAATCAAACAAACAACCCCTGTTGTCGATGTACGAACACCCGACAACCAAATACAAATCCAAATATCAAGAAAGTGTATTTAAAAATACGGAAAACATGGCCTAAAACACACCAAAATGCTTCCAAATTTTCCCCAGATGACAACTAGATAAACTGCACATAGGAGGGGTCTAATTTAGTGCAAAAAGAGCCATGGACCAAATCCGGAACAATTTTACCCTACTCTGGCCGCAAATTGTGGCCAGAATGATTAAATCTACGGCCTGGGCTTGGAGATAGGGGCTCGGGTCTCAGTGGTAGCTTCCTAGGTGCCTGCACGACTCCCAGTAATCCCAAAATTAATTCTAGTGTCCCCGGGTTGCTCCAGATTCCAGAATACCTTCACAGATCACACATTTATCCGATGTCGGGTATCTAAATCCGTGTTTTGGGGTTTCTAAGGTCTGTTCTAGGTCACTAAATAGAACTTAAGTTTAGTTAACAGCTACTAGGCATCACCCAATTCAAACCAACACTCAATTCCTCACTAGGGTTTCCCAATGTCCACTAATCTCCACAATATCATATCTAAACACATAGGAATGCTAAAGTAAAGGAAAAACTACCCTAATTAGAAGGGCTTACCTCATAAAGCACCCATGAATCCCCCAAGATCATCAAAACTGAATTTTTCTTGGTCCCATGTGTAGAGGTTGAAGAGGGGATTAATATTTGTGAAGGGTGTGTAGGGTTTTGGGGCATGGTTGGAGATGGATCTAGGGATTTTTGTGGAGGGTTGTGGAGTTGAGGAGATGAAGGAGAAGGAGTAAAATGGTGGGGGATTTGATAATGGGCAGCAGCCCCCCCCCCCTCCTCTCACTAATTCACACTCGTTTTCTCTCTCCAAAGCTCACCTAACCACTCATTATGTCTCCATTGACTTTTCCCTTAATCATTTCACTTTTCTCTACACCAATAAACCCTAATATAAAGCCCAAATGAAATGAAATATGTAATAAAATGAAACATGTCATGGTGCACTAATCATGGAAACTGTAAAAACGCGGATTTGGCTTAATCGCGATTAGCAGTGCACTAATCGGGTTTTTATCGAAACTGTATATAATAAATTTTAAAATTGCCAAAGCCTTTAATTATATTATTAAATGAATAAATTATTTTAATTTCTATTTATTTCACAATTATTGGTATATATTTATACCCTTTTTCGAAAACCCCAATTTCGCAAATCGGCAGTTTTCGGGAAAAATATTATTTTAATATTAAATTCCCAAAAATAGTATTTTAGATTTTCTGAAATGTTACAATCTTCCCCCTTAAATAAATTCGGTCCCCGAATTTAAATTTAAACCCCGAAAATCTAAAACATTTCAATAATCGGCTCAAAACAACGGGGCTCCGAAATCATGGAAGACGCAGAAATAACACAGCGCGTCAAGTACGCATAAAAACGAGTACAAAACTCAAAATCAAACTCAATCAAGTGTCACGCAAATCATCGGATTTGCACGCATATCCTCGGAGTTACAATAGAGATATAGATCTCGAAATCCACTACTGAAATCCAATATACACTAGTCAATTACTATAATACGTGTATAGTACGCATCTTTGAAAAACTCAAAAATCTGAATGAAATACATGCAAAATCTTTTCTAAATCGCCGCATGGATGCGTAACTCACGGCATAACTGACGGACGCTCATTTTAAAATAATAATATATGTCCATATGTGTTTTCTTAAATACACGTTCCGTCGTTTTCAAATATGTTAGTGTATATGCCCTAGAAGCCATTACTGTATCATACTAGTATGTATATTACTTGATGGAAGCTTGGGATATTCACAGTTGTACAGACAATCTTGCTCAATATAGTAGTATGCTACTTGGTTTGTCTCTGCTTTAATGTGTACTTGTGTGTTTATTTATTATATCACCTATACGCATTAGTAGAGCCCTTTGGATCTTTGCTTGATTACCGGCGTTGTGATGGCGATCACACTCGTGGGGGCTGGGTAATCTACAAGCACATCCTTATACACGTCCCTAGTCGTGGGAGTACCGAGATAGGGCATCGATACTCCGGAGTAGACTAGCGTATGCGCTTCTCATCCCAGCACGGGAGACGGTCTGTCCCACAGCCGTCGGTACGTCGTACTTGAGATAGTATGCGGGTGCTCGTTGGGTTACGAGTACACTGGACAGGACTCATCGGGAACTGATGGTTGGTATTATACCTATCGTCAGTTATCAGTTCCCAGGTGACATGAGTACAGCTTAGTCCGCTGATTTGACACTGTCACTTCGCCTCGAGTGTGTTCCCACTGTTCTTTGATTGCTACCCTACCACGGCTCTACTGAGTCGTGCAAACAGGTAGTAGTTGGGAGCAGTCCCGAAGCACTTGGAGACAGTGACGGTTAGACAGGATTCGTCTCTCCCGGTATTGGGGGTTGACATCGCGCTGTGTCTAGGAGAGCCATTACACAAGTAGTCCCTGGCCAGGGCAAGCGAGATGTACTGGTAGGTTCCAGTGTTATCTCAGGGTGTTCTGGGCTTCACTCCGACACGACTTGTACCGCTATTAGCGGTCTGACGCTTGCCGCGCCCCTAGGCCCGACATGCGATGTATCAGACGAACAGACCGGACTGTACGGAGATTGTCACATACAGACCCAGTAGGAGTTCGGATGGGTTTACCTCATCGGCCTTCTTATCGACATCTACCTGGGGACCGTTACGTACAGCTAGTGCCGCTTGCGGTCTGTGGTTAAACCCACTGCCGGCGTAGTGTCGAGTCTTTAGAGTCCCACACAGAGAGTTTCCCTGCACTGAGCGAAACGTGTAGAGGCCGTATGGTTTTACGGCAGGGCTGCGATCACTTACGTACACTTGTGTGCGTATGGTGTTCGGGCAGGCAGTACTAGTAGGCTTTGGTTTAAGCCGGATCCTCGTATTGCACGGATGGATTTGTTTTGTCTTCTGTGCATCCGCATTCTACGGAATACGGATGCAGGTGTGTATGCACAGTTTTTCGGAGTGATGAAGGAGGAGGTGCCTCATTAGGGTTTTGACAGTTGATTCGGTCAAAACCATTTTGAGGCGGACTCATTAGGGTTTTGACAGTTCGTTTGGTCAAAACCATTATGAGCCGCGAACATCATTTACTAATCCTATTAGTGATAATCTTATGATGGCTAATTGCATTGACCATTTGACCCCGTTGACCTCTCTTGACTTTGTTGACCAGTTGACCGGGTTGACCATTGACTTTCAAGAGGGTTCCACACTCTTCTTTTCTTTTCCTTTTTCTTTTGGATTATGATAATGGTCATTTCAAAAGTAGCCATCAACTTTATCTTGATGGGATTAGTAATGATGTTGTTTTTGCATTATTTGCAACCATGGTTGTTTTTCTTTTGACCATCATTTTATTCTCATTCTCTCTCTTGAAAATGAGAAGCTCCATGGTTGCTAACTTTCCTCCTTCTTCTTCCTCCTCTTGATTTCTCCTTTGATCTCATGTGTTGAGAGAAAAAGGATTTCACTTGACAAACACATCCATACATCTCCTCTACACATCCTAGGGCTTCTAGATTAGCAATCTCCTTACCCTAGTTACCTCGGCTTGAGGTGGAGCTCGGTGTACATCTCTCGGGTGGATCGTCTTCGACTCAAGGAGGCCGCGGAGGTGACCAAAGTCCGGATCAACCATTGAGCAAGCAAAGAGAAGAGCAACAAGAAGTGAAGAACAACAAGGAGTGAAGAACAACAAGAAGAGAAGGAGTTCAAGTTGAGGTATAACCCCTAACCGAGTAGATAACATCTCAAGTTAGGTAGCTAGTGTATTGTTTAGCAAAGATCCGGCTTTTACGGTCCATGTTATAAAGTTTAGAAAAAATTTTGTTTTACCGTTTCCGCAACCCCGAAAGTACCGGGAGAGGTAATGTGGACCTAACAG
This sequence comes from Agapanthus africanus, assembly GCA_030015575.1. Taxonomy (NCBI): domain Eukaryota; kingdom Viridiplantae; phylum Streptophyta; class Magnoliopsida; order Asparagales; family Amaryllidaceae; genus Agapanthus; species Agapanthus africanus. The sequence goes on along the minus strand of JASDDO010000014.1, from coordinate 543,904,073 downwards.
TGGTATCAGAGCCTAACTAAACATAAACTAGCTAGGTAGTGAAGTGTAACGAAGTTCGGAACCGAAAAATCCAAATACCAAACTTTTCAAAAACCCTAGTTTCTGTTAAATTTTTTTCTGGTCAAAACAAAATTTGTTATATACCTAAAATCATCTCAGGGTTTTTTAAAGATAACCACCAAAAACGAGCCAGAGATCTGACCAAACGACCGCGTTTCCGCGGCAACAGCAAGCTATGTTGCCGCGGATCCGCGGCCATCTTGTCTCCTCTCTGCCTCGATTTTGGTGCAGTGTATCTATGGACTGGTTTTAGGATTTTTGAGATATATTATATGTGCCCAGATTTTCCAGAATAGAAATTTGTTTTTGGAGGCCTATAATTCCGTATTTTTTCCGAACTTCACTACACTTTGACTATGTTGGTTATATCTGTGGTGTTCTTATGTATTGAACGTCGGCTAATCGCTATATGTCGATTAGTCGGGGTTATACATATCTGTGATCTGTGATTGTTGTTGATGGTTTGTGTATATGAACTCGTTGGATTGTCGCGGATGAATAGCCGGGGTGGATGTGAGATGAGAGTTTCTTTTTCTTTCATTCATGTAATAAATTTGTAAATTGATGTAATATTATTTGTATGGCCGCACAACCGGGTCGGGGTTGTAGCCGTCATTGTATAATTCTTTTTACTGTTTTTGCTCCTAGGATAGACCCATGGAGGGGGTGCACAAACTACCGGGTATCTCGAAGTGCCGAGTGGCCTACTCATGGCGTTGAGGGAGGTTGCTTCGCTTCGGGTACTTGGCGGGTAGTTTGCCGCACCCGTAGGGGTCTTGGGTGGGGTTTTGGCTATTCATCGCGACCGTGTAATCCGTTTTTCGTTGCAGGCTCGAATGAATCGCGGGTTCCTAGTATATCCAAAGTGTTCATCTGTGATCTGGATTGGTTATCATTGCAGTATATCTATATATAATAAATATTTAGGCGTTGCTTATGTTTTACAGCCGCGCTAGCCCAGCCCCCGCTCTGTCGTTAGTTAAGTAACCTAACGGGTGATGACGGGGCCCAGTGGCGAATGCGAATGGCATAAGCGTACGTCATATTTTGGTTGTTTTCTGCAATGGTAGGATTTAAATGATGGGACGCATTAAAAGAACTAATGCAAGAAAATAAACCTAAAAGACGTTGTTGGAACAATTTTTCAAAAAGCTGTTATTGCAAGGACGTTCATTTTTGTTTTGCATAGCGGTATTCGGTTGTGAATGCCCAGCACCTCAGTCGACGAGGCAAGGGCCGAGATCCCTTCATCGGGAGTGACCCCTTGGACAAAAGTTTGCGTCAGGATAATAACTTCACAATAGTCGATTATTCTTGCTTTGCATCGAGGTATTCAGTTTGGAATATCCTGCACCTCATTCGACGAGGAAAGAGCCGAGATCCCTTCACAGGGAGTGACCTCTTTAGCAAAAAGTTTTCGCCACTATTTTTTCAAAAAGGGCAATCATGTTCCTTCAACGATATCAAGTTCATTACGTTAACGGGTTTTTCGCCAAAAACCCAGCCGTAGCCCTCCGTCGTTTCGGATTAATATTATTCAGTATTCGTGCTGCGTTTGTTGACCTAGTCAAGGCGTAGTGAACGGTAGCTAAATAATATTTTTCTGTGGATTGCAAATGTGATTGGTTAGGACAGTCGTGCGGCCTTGTTGACCTAGTCAAGGGCACGTACGGGTGGGTCTAATGCAATCAGGATTATGACGGGTAGAACTTGTCTAACAGTTTGTGGCTTGTTGACCTAGTCAAGGTCATGAACAGTTAGGGGCAAAAACCACATCGGGAGTTTCAAAAGAACTGAAACTTGCAGATTTAGCATACCTTCTGGAGTGTGGTGACTAGAGTGGATTCCATCTAGGTTATCACACAATGACAGTTGGATCCCGATCCCACTGATGAGTTGGTTTACTCTCGAGAGATTATTTCACTTAACGATCAATGCTATAAACCTAGTAGGTGTCTAGAAAGGTGTTAGCGGGGCTACGCCCCCAGGGAAAAGAGGTTCTTTAATTAAGGAACTTCGCGAAAGCGTTGGAAAACCTCCCTCGAAGTACCGACACTAGCCTGGCTGAAAGGTTAAGCAAGTATTGTGACGTGAATTAAAACCCGGCTAGTTCTTCTTTTTAAAAGGGTTTTAAGAAGAATTTGAGGAAACAGTGGGAGACATCCTGGTTAGATAAATTAATAAACCAATCTAATCTTGCAAGAGCATACGCTGAGTGTTTCTTTTCTCTCTCTCCAGGCAGCAACCTTTTCGCGCCCTAATCAAGATAATAAAATGTATCGCTTGACCGATCCGAATTCTTATTCGGGACTGGGGAAAGTTGGTTCAGCTCTAACTTGTGACAACAGTCATGAGAATGGGAAAAGGGATTGTATGGATTTCCAGGATACCCAGTTGAAGAAGAAGCATGGTTTTGCATCTACTTTAGGTGTTCTTGTAATTGAGAACTGTTTTACGGTCAGCCCTACCTCCTGGGTACTTGATACCGGATCAGGATCTCATATCTGTAATTTATTGCAGGGACTGAGAAAAAGTAGGAAAGTTGCACCGGGTGATATGTCGCTCAAAGTAGCGAACGGAGCACAAGTTAATGCGGCAGCCGTCGGTGAATATCATCTAGTATTGCCAAATGGCAAGACTATGATTTTGAACGATTGCTACTATGTACCCTCCATGGTTTGCAACATCATATCAGTTTCTTTACTCGATAAAGATGGATATAACTTTGTTCTTGAAAAGAATATCATGAACATTTACCTTCATAAGGTACTGGTTGCAGAGGGTACACTGTGTAATGGTATCTACGTTCTAAATCAGAATACAGTTCTCAATATACAAAACACACGCAAGAGGAAGAATTCAGATACGAATGAATCCTACGTGTGGCATTGTAGACTTGGTCATATCGGAGAGAAAAGACTGAGTAAGTTGCATAAAGATGGACTCTTGAATGCGTTCGAGTTTTCATCTTATGGAACTTGTCAGTCTTGTCTCAAAGGGAAGATGACCAAATCTCCGTTCACCGGACATGGAGAAAGAGCAACCGAGCTCTTGGGACTCGTACATAGTGATGTATGCGGTCCGATGTCTATACATGCAAGGGGTGGGTTCTCGTACTTCATCACATTCACTGACGATCTCTCTAGGTTCGGATATGTGTATCTGATGAAACACAAATCTGAAGCTTTTGAGAAATTCAAGGAATTCAGAAACGAAGTAGAGAACCAGACAGGCAAAAGTATCAAGATCCTCCGGTCTGACAAGGGAGGGGAGTACTTAAGCACGGAATTCCTAGATTACTTAAAAGAGAATGGTATTCTCTCTCAGCTTACTCCTCCTTATACACCACAGCACAACGGTGTTTCGGAGCGGAGGAATCGTACCCTACTGGATATGGTTCGCTCCATGATAAGTAATGCCGAGTTGCCTCTTTCATTTTGGGGACATGCGCTATTGACAGCTGCATACCTATTGAATGATGTTCCGTCTAAATCAGTGCCTAAGACTCCGTTCGAGATATGGAATGGAAAGAGGCCATATCTTAAAAGATCTAAGATATGGGGTTATCCGGCTTATGTTAAAATGCATAAACCGGATAAACTAGAGGCACGGTCAGTTTTATGTAAGTTTGTGGGATATCCAAAGAATGGTTATGGATATCTATTCTACCACACCGAGGAACAGAAGGTGTTTGTTGCTCAGCATGCCGTTTTCTTAGAAACGGAGTTTCTTGCAAAAGAAATTAGTGGGAGCACGGTAGAATTGGAAGAAATTCAGCGACCACAAACTGAAACTGAAAATTTGACAGAACCTCAGGATTCAATAACCCCAGACGAACCTCAGCCACTCCGCAGATCTGGTAGGATTTCTCATCCGCCCGAGAGATACTACGGTTTTCTCATTGACGGGGATCGAGAGGATTGCATCTTGGAAGAAGATGACCCTACCAGTTTCAGGCAGGCCATTATCAGTAGGGACTCTGATAAGTGGCAGGAAGCAATGCAATCCGAAATGGAGTCCATGTACGCCAATAAAGTGTGGACCTTGGATATTGCTCCACCTGGGGTAAAACCCGTTGGATGCAAATGGATCTACAAAAGGAAACTTGGTGTAGATGGGCAGGTGGAAAACTATAAAGCTAGACTCGTTGCAAAAGGTTTTCGTCAAAGACCTGGTTTGGACTATGACGAGACTTTTTCTCCGGTGGCTATGCTCAAATCCATTCGGATCTTACTTGCCATTGCTGCCTTCCATGACTATGAAATCTGGCAGATGGATGTTAAGACGGCTTTCCTAAACGGTTGTTTGGAAGAGTGCGTTTACATGGATTAACCAGAAGGTTTCGTAGACAGTGGGAGCAGCGGAAGGGTGTGCAAGTTGCTTAAATCCATTTATGGATTAAAGCAGGCATCGCGAAGCTGGAACATCTGTTTTGATGAGGCAATCAAAGAATTTGATTTCATCAAGAACGAAGATGAACCCTGTGTATATAAGAAGATTTTAGGACGAACTGTCGTATTCATAGTCTTGTACGTGGACGACATTCTTTTGATAGGAAATGACATTCCTATTCTACAATCGGTCAAGCTGTTTTTGTCACAAAGGTTCTCCATGAAGGGCCTGGGTGATGCCTCGTACATTCTGGGGATCAAGTTCTATAGAGATAGATCCAAGAAACTGTTGGGACTTTCACAGTCCAGGTACATAGAGACCGTACTAAAGAGATTTAGTATGGAGGGTTCCAAGTGCGGTAACATACCCGCATTGCACGGAATTACCCTCTCCAAGAAGATGTCTCCTAAGACTGACGAGGAGAGGGTTCCCATGAGCACTATACCCTACGCTTCAGCGGTAGGATCTATAATGTATGCGATGCTATGTACAAGACCAGATGTAGCTTACGAGTTGAGCACGGTAAGCCGGTATCAGTCAGACCCAGGGGAGGACCACTGGACAGCAGTGAAGAACATTCTCAAGTACCTAAGAAGGACTAAGGAGATGTTCCTGGTTTACGGTAATGGAGACCTCAGGGTCGAGTCCTTTACCGATTCAAGATTCCAGAGTGACAAAGATGACAGCAAGTCCGTCTCGGGTTTTGTGTTTACCCTCAACGGAGGGGCGGTATGTTGGAGGAGTTCCAAGCAGGATACCGTCGCAGACTCGACGATGGAGGCTGAATACATTGCTGCAAGCGTTGCCGCAAAAGAGGCGGTCTGGATAAAGAAGTTCATTAGTGAACTTCAGGTGGTTCCGTCCATTGTTGACCTAATACCTTTGTATTGCTATAACAATGGGGCTATAGTTTTAGCGAAGGAACCAAGGTCCCATCAGAAATCCAGGCACATCTTAAGGCGGTATCACCTGATCAGGGAGATCATTGATCGACAGGAGATCGAGGTGCGGAGAGTGGACACAAAGGACAACACTGTGGACCCATTCATGAAGGCTTTACCCCAGACTCAGTTCGAGCGGCTGATCGAGATGATAGGTCTTCGATACGCCAGTACATGGCCTTAGTGCAAGTGGGAGATTGTTAGTGTATATGCCTTAGAGGCCATTACTGTATCATACTAGTATGTATATTACTTGATGGAAGCTTGGGATATTCACAGTTGTACAGACAATCTTGCTCAATATAGTAGTATGCTACTTGATTTGTCTCTGCTTTAATGTGTACTTGTGTGTTTATTTATTATATCACCTATACGCATTAGTAGAGCCCTTTGGATCTTTGCTTGATTACCGGCGTTGTGATGGCGAGGGCTGGGTAATCTACAAGCACATCCTTATACACGTCCCTAGTCGTGGGAGTACCGAGATAGGGCATCGATACTCCGGAGTAGACTAGCGTATGCGCTTCTCATCCCAGCACGGGAGACGGTCTGTCCTACAGCCGTCGGTACGTCGTACTTGAGATAGTATGCGGGTGCTCGTTGGGTTACGAGTACACTGGACAGGACTCGTCGGGAACTGATGGTTGGTATTATACCTATCGTCAGTTATCAGTTCCCAGGTGACATGAGTACAGCTTAGTCCGCTGACTTGACACTGTCACTTCGCCTCGAGTGTGTTCCCACTGTTCTTTGATTGCTACCCTACCATGGCTCTACTGAGTCGTGCAAACAGGTAGTAGTTGGGAGCAGTCCCGAAGCACTTGGAGACAGTGACGGTTAGACAGGATTCGTCTCTCCCGGTATTGGGGGTTGACATCGCGCTGTGTCTAGGAGAGCCATTACACAAGTAGTCCCTGGCCAGGGCAAGCGAGATGTACTGGTAGGTTCCATTGTTATCTCAGGGTGTTCTGGGCTTCACTCCGACACGACTTGTACCGCTATTAGGGGTCTGACGCTTGCCGCCCCCCTAGGCCCGACATGCGATGTATCAGACGAACAGACCGGACTGTACGGAGATTGTCACATACAGACTCAGTAGGAGTTTGGATGGGTTTACCTCATCGGCCTTCTTATCGACATCTACCTGGGGACCGTTACGTACAGCTAGTGCCGCTTGCGGTCTGTGGTTAAACCCACTGCCGGCGTAGTGTCGAGTCTTTAGAGTCCCACACAGAGAGTTTCCCTGCACTGAGCGAAACGTGTAGAGGCCGTATGGTTTTACGGCAGGGCTGCGATCACTTATGTACACTTGTGTGCGTATGGTGTTCGGGCAGGCAGTACTAGTAGGCTTTGGTTTAAGCCGGATCCTAGTATTGCATGGATGGATTTGTTTTGTCTTCTGTGCATCCGCATTCTACGGAATACGGATGCAGGTGTGTATGCACAGTTTTTCGGAGTGATGAAGGAGGAGGTGCCTCATTAGGGTTTTGACAGTTGATTCGGTCAAAACCATTTTGAGGCGGACTCATTAGGGTTTTGACAGTTCGTTTGGTCAAAACCATTATGAGCCGCGAACATCATTTACTAATCCTATTAGTGATAATCTTATGATGGCTAATTGCATTGACCATTTGACCCCGTTGACCTCTCTTGACTTTGTTGACCGGTTGACCGGGTTGACCATTGACTTTCAAAAGGGTTCCACACTCTTCTTTTCTTTTCCTTTTTCTTTTGGATTATGATAATGGTCATTTCAAAAGTAGCCATCAACTTTATCTTGATGGGATTAGTAATGATGTTGTTTTGCATTATTTGCAACCATGGTTGTTTTTCTTTTGATCATAATTTTATTCTCATTCTCTCTCTTGAAAATGAGAAGCTCCATGGTTGCTAACTTTCCTCCTTCTTCTTCCTCCTCTTGATTTCTCTTTTGATCTCATGTGTTGAGAGAAAAAGGATTTCACTTGACAAACACATCCATACATCTCCTCTACACATCCTAGGGCTTCTAGATTAGCAATCTCCTTGCCCTAGTTACCTCGGCTTGAGGTGGAGCTCGGTGTACATCTCTCGGGTGGATCGTCTTCGACTCAAGGAGGCCACGGAGGTGACCAAAGTCCGGATCAACCATTGAGCAAGCAAAGAGAAGAGCAACAAGAAGTGAAGAACAACAAGGAGTGAAGAACAACAAGAAGAGAAGGAGTTCAAGTTGAGGTATAACCCCTAACCGAGTAGATAACATCTCAAGTTAGGTAGCTAGTGTATTGTTTAGCAAAGATCCGGCTTTTACGGTCCATGTTACAAAGTTTAGAAAAAATTTTGTTTTACCGTTTCCGCAACCCCGAAAGTACCGGGAGAGGTAACGTGGACCTAACAAAATATCCCAAAGGTTTTCCTTTAACAACGTTCGTGTCGCTCACGGACACTTAAGAAAATAGCGAGACAATAGCTCCTCTTTTTCGAAAACCTCTTGGTAAACTTTTAATGCATGCAAAGTACCCAGGTACTGTCCTCAGATCAGTCCTGTTTGGCTACTACTCAATATAGTGCCCAACATGAAAACAAAGTGCTCAAAACCAAAATCAGCCTCAAAAGGGCGTATCCAAAAATCACATGCGTCTGGTACACATGGAAATCAAATCCAAATACAGGTGCTATAATACACACAAGGAAAACTAAGTGCAACGGATGTGCACAAAACATCTGTCCAGTGCAACCGGTGTGCACGACAACAACATCAAGTGCATCTAAAGTGCACAAAAATCTCAATCCAGTACATCCGGTGTGCACAGAATCGCATCTCATATCATGCGCCCAACATGCGCGAAAATCCAACCAAAGCGCGCCGGGTCCGTAAAAGCATATAGTGCAGTAACATGCACAAAAACGAACGGCAAGTGCAAACGCGCACAAAAATACAAATCTGGTAAAACGAATGCTCAAGGATATAAATCGGGTGCAACCAAGGTACGGGGCATAAATCCAGTGCGACAATGCATAAATACCCGTCCGGTGCAACATATGCAGAATGCAATCTAGTGCATAAAATACAAATACAATGCATCCAGTGCACGAAATACCGATCAATAACTCAACTGCATAAACAGCAACATCGAGTACACCAAGGTGTATAAAAACATATCTCAAGTGCAATAACTATGCACAAAATGTAAATACTCAGTAGGTACAACCATGGTGCACGAAATCAAAATCAGGAAACTTGTCATCAAACTCAAATCCAAGCGATATAAGCGTGATACTCGGATCACAAACGCAAATCGCAACAAAGGACATCGAGGTACACCTCCTACAATGTCGAAAAAATAAACCTGTACGCCTAGAAACTGGCAGAACAAGAACATCTGCTCGCCTCCTGCTCACGGTCTGGCGTCCTCTGTCTCTGGGTACTCATCTTCTCTGCGGATTACCAATCTCGCAATCTATCGGCTCATCGTCCATGTCGGTGTGCTAATGGGAACGATTCCGCTCTAGCACTTATCTGGTCATCTCTCTGTCAATCATCATGACCACTCATAAAGCAGCACGTTGCTGGCATCGGCCTCTGGTCCTCTGACTATACGTGACACATCTGATCCTCGGTGCAAATCTCATTGCAGCAGTGTCCTGGAAGGAATCCTGCTCAAGGTCTCTTCCGATCTCTCCTATGCCGAACTGTACGGAGGCTGGTACTCTTATATAATCTTTCCTCGTTTTCTGGACATCTGCATGTGCCGCACACATTTCCTCGGAAACTGGCCGTATCCAAACGCCTCTATAAGCATATCAGGTCTCTGATCTCGACGGAGAGTAATAACAGCTCGTCAGCGTCTCGCACGAACTTCTGGTTCCACTCGTCTTTATCATCGTCCACTATGACGTCACGCCATGCTATCTGCGCACTGCAACTATTCTCGGCCACGGCCAATCCGAAGTCTCTCGCACGGACTCGGAGTCACGAACTCGGTATCTTCATCACTCGGTAGAAGATATCTGGCCGAACACGTCCTCGGGAGCTCGTCCCGTCCATCGGAGGAATACTCACTACTCGTCGAGTTCTCATGCGAACTCTTTGCTTCACTCGGCTCCAATGTCGACTGATTCGGACTCGTCTTCTCGTGGCTTCAAGGACTGCGCTCCAACGGCTATGCTCGTATCTGGAGTCTCCCAAGCAATGTATCCCATCACAAGATATCCGAATGATGTCGAACCATACGATCGATATGTCAAAACCTCATAATCCCTCAAGAGATCAACATCTTGGGTACAGTTTAATAGTATCGAGTACATGCCACAGCATCAGTGGTCCAGCCGTAGAATGGCAAACCCAAGCCTCACTAATGGCGCCGTGGAACTGCCGCAAACCCTAAGGTTCAAAGGCTGTCACACGGTCATTATGTCGAGTTAGGGTTTCATTCTTCTATAGGGTCCATAGAATTTCTTGCATGTCTTTCCGAATACTTTAAACTTGGAATATGGTTTTCTGACATTCGATCGTCTCTATCGACTCTCAACGAATCTGCGTGAAGTCGTCTCTAGCTGGAATCAATCTATCTGATGACCTCGCATCGGGTAGCGAACGAACCACATGTCCTAGTCCTTCACCCTTGGGTGGCTAGCGACCTTCCATCATATCTCTAAGTATATACTTATGCTGCAGTAGCTCCAACCTCTGGGTGATACCTCGTCATTTGCAGCAACGACTGGCTCATTCGTCTGTACGTTGAACAGCGCCTCAATCCTCCAGGAAAGGCGATACATTGGCGATCATCTCTAAATCGGTCTGCTCTAGATCTGAGAAAGACTCTCCACACTGGAAATCTTCAACTCAACGGGGCCTGCTCCGGCGCATCAATCTGACGAATCACCTTCGCCTCTCAAATCGGGGTAGACTAGCTATCATCTGTCGCATTTCTGCCTGGAAGCTCCGGCGATCTCAGCTTGTAAGCTCCGGAAGCGACATCCTATCAATCTCAGCAACAGCTGGGTCATCTGTCTGCACGGTAGGCGACATCATAATCTCTGAGGTATGTTGTACATCAACAGTCCTCTCTCAACTGGCAGCTCTGACAATAGCCCGATCATCCGGTGTAAAACCAAGCACTCACCTCGACAAGAGGTCACAACAAAATACTAACTCGGGACGTTCCCATGTCACCAGAAAACACAATGGTCGGCCCTCGTACCAGACGAGCTCGCCTGACCGTAACACTAGCAGCAGCTCAAACTGCGCTCAAACAATGGTGACAGGAACCTCAATCGAGTATCGAAGAGAGCAGATCAATGGCAAGAAAGAAAACAACAGATCTAGAATGGATACATGATCATAAGAAGGAACAACATCAATGAAAGTATGATCATGGAACTAATAGAATCAAGGATCTCCAATGGATGTATAATCATGGATACGGAGAGAATCACTGGTCTCAAAAATATGTACATCCTAAGGTTTCTTAAGTGGAGTATCGTATCGTAAATATGCCGCGGAACATACGTACGGTACGTTACTCTACTCAAGCTACCTACTCCATCAATCAGGGTCAGCCTAAGAAAAGAAAGTTCGGGTCTAATACCCCTCCCCCCCCGGTTCAAGTCTAAGTTCCGTAAGGTCAAGCCTAGGTTCCGAAATACACTCCCGCCCTAGACTCCGCATAATCAAACATAGGCTCGAACCAAGGTTAAACCTAGCGCTCTGATACCAACTTTGTCACGACCCGAAATATTAGCTCGTGACCAGCACTTGAATCACGCCACGTCTAAAGGCCTAACGGAATTCAAGTAAGCTAAAACCCAGAAATCTAAACCTTTTTAGAAAAATAAAGGAGTTGAGGTTTTGAAATAAAGGTATAATGAAAACAAGTTTTCTTAATGCATAGAAAAGGAACATGAATGATTCAAGTGAAATTTATTGGTTTAAAAACATGTTTCGTCTTTTAAAAATTTCGGCAGCACCTCCTTTGTATATTTTGATCCAAAACCACAATACATAACAAGAATAATGGCATCCCCAAGCGGGAACTAGCTCTTCGCCAAACGGCGGATCACAACCACGCAATACAGTATAAATAAGTATACGACGCCCAACGGTGAAGTTCACCACAATAAGATAAAGAAAAGAGCAAGATATAACCCCAAAGGGAAAATAATACCCATCGCTCAAATCTCGCAACTACAAGTCTCACTAAGTCTCATCACTTATACAATTACAACTTTTGATTGATTGATGGAGTTAACTAGATACAATATGAGATATAATACAAGAGTGGGTACGATACAAATGTCCCACCTACCAATGCAAAACACCCGAATGGAACTGTATGCCAGCGAAGCCGCTACTGATCCAAGCGGTCAACCTGCAAGAACTGTGGCACAACGGGGGTGAGTTGCCAGCTCGTGAATAGAAATATATCTACAAGTAGAAATCGAATAAACAATGACTCATAGGTCAACTATATCAAAAGGTAATACTATGATATCTAGGGTGACCGTGTCGTATATGTGCCAACAAGGTAGTCACTACCTATATGCATGCGGATAACATCCAACAGTAACAGTCAATGCATGTATATGGATCTCGTCCAACCAAAATCAAAATATGTATGCATGTGGATCTCGTCCACCCATATAATCAATGTCTGTGTGCACGTAAATATCATAAAGAAGTGTGCATGAAAGTATGATGATATATAAATCAACAGTGTCCCTCCCGACACATTAAAATCATGGAACCTGAATGCCTAGCATCGACACTCGAAAACATCATGAAAACCATGCCCAGCATCGACACGTAAATCCTCATATATCGGGCTCCGTCAGTCCGGATCGGCCCACGGGCTCCGTCTGCGGAATCGGCCCTCGGCCCCGGCAGTACGGGTCATCCCGTATCCATCTATCGACTCTGGTCAGTATCCTCCGGATAACCGCCAGGTCCAACCAATCACCGGTAGGTAGTGGTCCCTCTGCCAGGCTCACCGTCTAGCTACACAGCAGATCCGTTCTCGCCCAGGGGTACCATACCGGGTCCACCATGTACCCGCAATCGGCCTCGTCCACTCCTCGAATCGGGTTCCACATGTCACACGTCTCAGAACCGAGAAAACGCATGGTGGACGCACTGAAATATCATATCAAGAGAAACCGGGTTTTTAAAACAGTACATGCTTTCTTTTAAAATGACCACGGTTCTCAAATCCAGAAATCTCATAAAAACAGCATATCTCAATGCGTAAAGTAATAGAGCATGATGTATGCGAAATGTAAAAAGAAAGGTGAGCATATCCGTGTATCATGCAACATGGAACAGTGATATGACATATTAAGGGGAAAACCGCTCTTTTAAAATGATTCCAGTTTTTAAAGTATAGCATGCGGTTCCCAAATTTACAATTAAACCAGCTATCTATGTAGGTACAATATGTTTATACACAAGTATAGATGTACCATGTATGTGTGCACAAATATGAATATTCAATGTGTATGTGCACAAGTATGGGTGTATCAATGTATATGTCATGATGCAGCAACCCTACTGTGTGGTGACATGGCAATTATCGATGATGAAGTGTGTGAGCCGGAAAATATGTGTACGTGTAACATACGCATCATCGATAATGGTGCAGGTGTACTATCACAGGTATATGCGATGCAATAATAATATCATGAATGCAGCACAAGGTAAATCATCAGCTAACAGCTATAAGGTATATGTAACTATCATATGTCCGAGTCGGTGAATCTATCAATCGGCATCTAGCCCAATAACACCGCGTACGGTATAATCCATCGTAGGGCAACCTCTAGTCAAAGGTAAGGATCAATCATCAAGTCAACTCATCACGCATGGAATATCATCGTGCGGCGGCATTATACTAAAAGGGATCCTATCATCCTATACGACAAATGTGGGTGCGGCCTAATATCGCATACGGCCTATCATCCATGATTCACAACATTTTATATATATATATAACCATATATACCTATTTCCCAGGTCGCATCTGCAATAATCTCATATCAGGGGACCGGCAGGGTATAAATCGTTTCGATCGACTCGCATCCGTATACCATTATATCATATCATCATCTCATTATATCATCAAATCCGTCTTGTATTCTTTCACCGCATTTATGTCTCATATCATGTCGAGTTTACATAAACATGCTATCTTTACTAAGTATGAGTATCTAATCTAACAACCACACCCGAACCATACAATCAGATTTTTAAAGAAGTGAATCGTAGTTTTAAAAACAGGGGTTACGGTGTTTTTAAGGAAAAGATATCATTTGAAAATCCGTAACATCCCTCAAGATATACGTTTAAAAGATACATACGATTCTTTGGTTTAGAAAAAGGTATGGTTCTACATCGACTATCTAGTCCTACAGTACCCTAAGCGGTAATATCGCTAAACGACATCCTATGATAGTCGTAACGTATCATTCCCACTATCCTCTAGTTTCTAATATGACTACATCGCTATCTATATTCTAACCCTAGTTTCCTAATCTAGGTTTCCTAACCATACTCTATGAATCGGTTTCCCATCAAAAGTTTGCGGGGGTGCTATACGTCATCCACCCGACTTCCCCGGTAGATATAGATCTACTCACCTGGTCTTCGCTCGCCCAAATCGATGACGCCACGCTTCATCGCCTCGGAATCCATGCGAGGGTATCTACAATAATAACCAATCGCAATACGTATTAAAATCGATGCAGAAAACCGATACAGCGCACAGTGTGCTCACAGGTTAGAACCTATGGCCTAAACGTGCAAATCAAACAAACAACCCCTGTTGTCGATGTACGAACACCCGACAACCAAATACAAATCCAAATATCAAGAAAGTGTATTTAAAAATATGGAAAACATCGCCTAAAACACACCAAAATGCTTACAGATTTTCCCCAGATGACAACTAGCGAAAACTGCACATAGGAGGGGTCTAATTTAGTGCAAAAAGAGCCATGGACCAAATCCGGAACAATTCTACCCTACTCTGGCCGCAAATTGCGGCCAGAATGATTAAATCTGCGGCCTGGGATTGGAGATAGGGGCTCGGGTCTCAGTGGTAGCTTCCTAGGTGCCTGCACGACTCCCAGTAATCCCAAAATTAATTCTAGTGTCCCCGGGTTGCTCCAGATTCCAGAATACCTTCACAGATCACACATTTATCCGATGTCGAGTTTCTAAATCCGTGTTTTGGGGTTTCTAAGGTCTGTTCTAGGTCACTAAACAGCACTTAAGTTTAGTTAACAGCTACTAGGCATCACCCAATTCAAACCAACACTCAATTCCTCACTAGGGTTCCCAATGTCTACTAATCTCCACAATATCATATCTAAACACATAGGAATGCTAAAGTAAAGGAAAAACTACCCTAATTAGAAGGGCTTACCTCATAAAGCACCCATGAATCCCCCATGATCATCAAAACTGAATTTTTCTTGGTCCCACATGTAGAGGTTGAAGAGGGGATTAATATTTGTGAAGGGTGTGTAGGGTTTTGGAGCATGGTTGGAGATGGATCTATGGATTTTTGTGGAGGGTCGTGGAGTTGAGGAGATGAAGGAGAAGGAGTAAAATGGTGAGGGATTTGATAATGGGCAGCAGCCCCCCCCCCCCTCACTAATTCACACTCTCTTTCTCTCTCCTAAGCTCACCTAACCACTCATTATGTCTCCATTGACTTTTCCCGTAATCATTTCTCTTTTCTCTACACCAATAAACCCTAATATAAAGCCCAAATGAAATGAAACATGTAATAAAATGAAACATGTCATGGTGCACTAACCATGGAAATTGTAAAAACGCGGATTTGGCTTAATCGCGATTAGCAGTGCACTAATCGGGTTTTTATCGAAACTGCATATAATAAATTTTAAAATTGCCAAAGCCTTTAATTATATTATTAAATGAATAAATCATTTTAATTTCTATTTAGTTCACAATTATTGTTATATATTTATACCCTTTTTCGAAAACCCCAATTTCGCAAATCGGCAGTTTTCGGGAAAAATATTATTTTAATATTAAATTCCCAAAAATATTATTTTATATTTTCTGAAATGTTACGGCCAGGCTCACCGTCTGTATACACAGCATCCCTTTCTTGCCCCGGGGTACCATACCGGGTCCACCATGTACCCGCAATCGGCCTCGTCCAGCTCCTCAATTCGGGTTCACAAGTCACACGTCTCAGAACCGAGAAAACGCATGGTGGACGCACTGAAATATCATATCAAGAGAAACCGGGTTTTTAAAACAGTGCGTATTTTCTTAAATAATACCACGGTTCTCAAATCAGATATCACATAAATCCAAACTCAATGCGTAAATCCATGCAATGTGTCGTATGATACTAAGAGTAAAAAGAGAAAACCGCTCTTTTAAAAAGATCCAGTTTTGAAAATATCTCATGCGGTCCCTTAGTTTTTAAATCATGTCAATATCATCCATGTAGGTAACATGTATATGTATATAGGTATGGATGTGCAAATGGATATATACGCGAATATGAGTATAGCAATGTATATGTGCATAAGTAGGGATATGTCAAATAATATGTGCACTACTATGAATAGACTGTATGCATGTTCCAATATGAGACAAGTCATGTCTAATTATCAATGTATGATTCGTAGCAATCCTATAGTACGAGTGTCATGGCAATCACTAACGGCGTGAGTGTAACATACAAATAGTGCTCGTGCAGCTTGAACCGTTAGTGACAGTGCAGTGTTATATACTACCATTTCTACATGCAACAGAAGAAGGTATGCTACAATAATACATATAAATATCTACAACTAAATATCCTATCACGCCCTGACGCTTAACGCCATACGGGCGATTTTCCTGTAGATGTTAAATCTACTCACCTGGTCTCGTGCTAAACGTAGCTGACCACCTGCTTCCCTTTCTTTGCGGCGTCCGACGTACCCACCTGCGAACATAGAATTTACACAAGGAATCCATATAAGCAAAATCCTACAAAAACGCGATATCGAAATCAAACGAGAAACTCGCGTCGCGAACTTAACGCGCGTGTGTCCGATACGCTGAAATGTGTGTATACGCGTCTAAAACTACCCCGACACGTCGCGACACGCTGGAACACAGAACCCACTTACGTATCACACGTATCGCGCAAACTAAACTTATTGAAAAAACGATATTACGCTCCAGATTTTGACTCGGGCACAAAAGTAAAAAGTTACATATACCAACACCCTAGAATATGCAGCAGACTACCCTAGCCAAAACCCTAACCCCTAAGTCCCTTATCTTGTCGCAATTTGCGGCCAGAACGAATAAAACGGTGGCCAGAACAAGGGTAGGGGGTCTCGTTCTCTGGGTATGTGATCAACATCTATCGAGTATGCTCCAGTTATCTCAGTTTTTCTTTGAAGTACCCGGGTCTAAAACAGATCACAGAAAGTTTAACTTTTGCTTTAAAACGCTAAATTTACACCAATTTGAAACCCTATGGCATTTTAGTGAAATCTGGGTTTAAACTAAGTTTACGTGGCCCTAATAACACTTAATTAAGTTAATCTAACCATCAAAAACATCTCTTAACCAAAAGTCCACACTAATCATCATTTCTAGCACTAAATCTCACTTTTAACACTCATTAAGCTTAACAACCACTAGTTAGCAAGCAAGGAAGTTGGGCTAGGCAATTATACCTCACTCTCTTGGTCTAGTGTGCAGGAAGAAGAGGAAGAGGAAGAGGTGTTGCACTGCTGCTGCTGATGATGATAAATATGCCGATGCTGATGCTGCTACTGCCTCTGTTGCTGCTGCTGCTTCTTGTTGTTGTTGTTGTTGTTGTTGTTGCTTGCAGCTGCTGCTTCGGCTCCTGCTGCTGCTACTGCTTCTACTGCTGCTGGTTGTGAGTGAGAGGGAGAGTGTTGTTAGAAAATGAGAGGCAAAACAAACAAAGAAAATAGAGTCAAGGCTAGTCAACCCCCCTCTCTCTCTCTTTCTTCATTTAATACAAGCATGGCACAAGCCATGAAGCCCATTCCTTCTCTCTTTCTCTTTCTCCAAGTCAACTAAATTAAAACATTTTTCATTTTAAAGAAAAAAAAAACAATTAACCCAAAACACTTAATACTAATATTAAAATTAGCTTGACATAATGGTTAGTCCACCATGGTTGCTAATCATGGTCTAACCTTAATTTTAACCCTAGTTTACATGCACATGTGTGTGTAAGCTTAAATAAATTCTAATAAAATATTCATTAAATTTGATAAAATATTTAAAAATCGATTTGGTAAACTTTTTATTAAAACCCATACTTCAGAGTATAATTAGCCACTAATCACATTCTAAGGTGTTACAGATATATGTCATAAAAAGTTGATCATATAACTATAGCAAGGTATATGTGTGAGCATGTAGATATAGCATGGCATATCTATAAGCATGTAGGTGTACAGGTATGCTATATGTCATATGCGCCATCGCACAAGAATAAATGTCTCTATGTCGCTAACCAATAGCAAGGTATATCATATGAATATCAGTGTTGTGTGTATCATGGCAATTACCGACTGTGTGTGTGTAGCATACAATAGGTGCTCGTGCAACATGGACTGTCAATAATAGTGCAGTGTACAATAGGTACAGGTTCAGGCACAACAAGTAACTATATGCAATGAAGTTCATATGCAATCAACTCATATGCGAATAGCATGCAGCTATCATATCATATCCAGCCCTAACGCATAACGCCATACGGGCTATTTCCCCGTAGATGTTAAATCTACTCACCGATGATCTCCAGCTACGAAAATCCGACCTCCTGCTTCCCTTTATTCACAGCGTCCGAAGTCCCCGCTTGCGACCCTAAAATTTCACAAACATATCACATAAGCTAAATATCGTATGCCGACACAAGATAACGAAACGCAAGGATAACGCCCAGAAAATTACACTACGCACCTAGTGCACAAAACGCGCACGACATCGGCAAAAACCCTAGCTAAGGTCGCTAAACTACGCAACCACCAAGTCTAGACTCCAATCGTACCGATCGCGCAAACACAACACAATAAAATGCGAGGAAGAATATATATAAAACCTCGCAACGGCCAATTGAACCCACGTCCAAAATTCACCGAAACATAATAAGCAACTTATCGCAAAATCTTGCACAAGTCTAAAGCTAACACAATTCTAGCGATTACAAATATCTTAAAGCAGCTTAACTAAGTTATCCAAACCATAACCACAATTTTAATCTCACTCAATTATGTTTTATTAAAACCTAGTTTGCTAAAAAAAACTTAATTAGACAAATTAGGAATTAACAACAACTTCATCCATAATATTAAGTTTTTCAAGTCATCATTTTAACCATTAATCAATACAAACCCTAACTAAATTTTCATACACTTATCATGAATGAATTAACATGAATTTAAAGCTATATTTAAACAATTAAATATCTAGCTTAAGATTTAAACATGACAATTAAGGATTTGGGTTTGAAATTATACCTCTTCAAGAACACACCAAAGCACTAGATCCATCATCTTTTTCCTCCAAAAATGATGTTTTTCTTGAAGACTTGAGCAAGATTTGTGAAGAAGAATAATTGGTTATTGTTTGTTTTTGAGTTTTGTGGAATTATTTAGGGATTTTTGGGGATTTATTGAGCTTGGAATTGATGAAAATGGGGAAGAAAATCAAAAGGACAGAACATGAGGGAGCTCGGCCAATTTGAGGAACTGGGGGAAAATTTGTGAAGTGTGTGGAGCTTTCTAGCAAAAGAAGTCAATAAATGCTCATTAAATGAAAAATGCCACATTTTCTTTCTTTTCTTTTCTTTAAAATTTAAATCCTTTTGCCACAAATATCTAGATAATTAAGGATGGTTGGATTAACAAAATATCTAGTGATTAGATTAGCAATGATTCAAATTAGAAGTAATTAACCTGACCCAAAATGTAATTACCACTAATTAAGTGCATAATTAACAATTTAAAATAATATTATTTTAGGGGAAAATTCTATGTGAACCAAAACTTCCAATTGACCCCCAAAGCCCGCGCACTAGCACTATTCTAGTTAAAATAGGCGCAGTCAAGTCTGTACAGAAGTATGATCACAAACAGGTTAAAACGGAAAACACCGACTATTTTACCCTAAAACGGAAAAATTCGCATAACGATTTTCCAAAACGTTACACGGCTCATGAAGTTGAAAAGTCTTAGGCGGCAGGACCTTAACCCTATTTCCTAAGCCATCGCTGCCCTGCAGGGAGGTCCAGACGGACTATCTATGAGTCACACTTGCCAAAGTTATATGCCACTGAAATGGAGGAGCTACTCATGAGTATATAAACTACTTCACGCCAGATTAAGACATAAAGAAATAGAAGGGTGCGGCTTATGGGGTTGAGGGTTTGGAACTATATCCTTTAAGAGTTGAGATTTGAGTCAATGATAAATGACGACGCTTGTGTCCGCTCGCTATCTTCTCAGATTAAGATTCTGAAAGTTATATACCAACTCGAAACCGGTCATACGCTATGAATTACTCTGCACTACTTAACCCACGTACATACCTACGTGGGCAAAGTAGTGGGGGGCATTTGTTCCCGCAAAAAAATTTTGCGCAAAAGAGCCAAAGGTATCAAATAGTAGCGATACGTTTAAGAAAATATAAACCAGTATTTTCCGGACTATATTTCGACAAACTCCTGAATGAGATCAGTAAAATTCTGATGGTATCGAAAGCGTCTCAAAAAATCCTTCGATTAAATATATTATGGGCCTCATAATTCATCCGGAATAAAAAATTATGAGAAAATATGTTATACACGTGTAATTTAAGTAATGCTCTACTACATGGAGGATACACTTTTAGTCCCACATCGAGAAAAACAGAGATCCCTTCTATATCACTCACATATAAATAAGAGGGGATACCTCTTAGAAATGGATGAGAATTTAATTCTCAAAGGAGCTTAGTTCTCCATAAGAGCTTAGTTCTCCAAGTTAGGGCCATAGCTGCCCCCCCCATAATACGCATATGCGCAAGCGCCATGTGCGCTACGTGCAACGCGCGTGTGCCCGCCACGTGCGCACCACGTGCAACGCATGTAGGAGAATTCAATTCTTAAAGGAGCTTAGTTCTCCAAATTAGGGCCATAGCCGCCCCCCATAATGCACATATACGCAAGCACCATGCCCGCCACGTGCGCCCGCCACGTGCGCCCGCCAAGTGCGCGCCACATGCGCGCCACGTGCGCACCACGTGCAACGCACGTAGGAGAATTCAATTCTCAAAGGAGCTTAGTTCCCTATAGGAGCTTAGTTCTCCAAGTTAGGGCCTTAGCTGCACCCCATGATGTGCAAACGCTGCGTGCGACGCACATGCACCAGCCACGTGCACACCACGTGCGATGCACGTGCGCCCGCCACGTGCGCAACACGTGCGACGGCCACGTGCGCAACACGTGCGACGCAGTTAGCTGGCTGTGGTTACTCTACTTGCCGAGGAGGAAATGTCAATTCTTGCTTCTTCCTTTTTAATACCAGGATTGCTATGTCCGGGCACTGAAAGGGGGTGACTGCCATGATCTTCCGAGTGCTTTTTCTCATCTGTGTCGGAAACCGCGGCCGGAGAACAACCGCGGCCGACACGTGCGACGTACGTGTGCTCAACACGTGCGACGCACGTGCGCGAACGCAAAGAAGCCTTTTTCAGCAACGAGAAGTTTAAGCTCCAACATGTTCTTCCCTTATGATGAGTGAGACATGGTTCAAAGGTTACATCCCTCCACACCTTCGATATATGGCGCTGTAATCTCTCAGTGTCGTCAGAGAGGTGGTGGGTCCCAACGACCAATGATCCTTCTTTCCAAAAAAGAAAAAGAGGAGGAGACCACCCCATAAGCTTCTAAAATAATATACAGAAGCCTCCCAAAAGCTCCCAAAAAAGAGAATTTAATTCTCAAACTAAGAATTTAACTCTTCTCAAAGAACTTAGTTCTTTCTATGGATCTAAGATCCGCAAGACAAATCTCCCACAAGTTGAGAATTTAATTCTCATCGGGAAGATCTTGGTCTTGAGAATTAAATATTCATGGAAGAACAAATTTGAAAAGAAAGAAGATGGAGTTCAGATTAATAACTTAGTTTCTTCAAATCAAGAATTTAGTTCTTTCAAGAACCCGACTCAAGATCCTCAAAATAATGACCTTGGTGATCCTTAATGGTCAAAACACCATTGAAAGTGATTTAACCTCTCGGAGAAGATGGAGTTCAAATCAAGAACTCAAAGTTGATTCAAGAGCCTCAAATAATGACCTTGGTGATCCTTAATGGTCAAAACACCATTGAAAGAGGTTTAACATCTCGGAGAAGATGGAGTTCAAATCAAGAACGTAGTTTCTTCAAATCAAGAACTCAAATTTGATTCAAGATCCTCAAAATAATGACCTTGGTGAACCTTAATGGTCAAAACACTATTGAAAGAGGTTTAACCTCTCGGAGAAGATGGAGTTCAATTCAAGAACGTAGTTTCTTCAAATCAAGAACTCAAAGTTGGTTCAAGATCTTCAAAATAATGATCTTGGTGATCCTTAATGGTCAAAACGCCATTAAAAGAGATTTAACCTCTCGGAGAAGATGGAGTTCAAATCAAGAACGTAGTTTCTTCAAATCAAGAACTCAAAGTTGATTCAAGATTCTCAAAATAATGATCTTGGTGATCCTTAATGGTCAAAACACCATTAAAAGAGGTTTAACCTCCCGGAGAAGATGCAGTTCAAATCAAGAACCCGGTTCTTTAAAGAACCCGATTCAAGATCCTCAAAATAATGATCTTGGTGATCAAAATACTATTAACAGAGAAACATCAGTAGAGATTAAATCTCCAAAAGAACTCGGCGCTTCACGTGAAAAGCACGTAAGTACTCAAGGCCAAGTTATATAATGCCTCACGTGAGCGCCGGGAAAAGTTAGTGCTTAGCACTATTGCAGCGCCTCATGTGATATACATGTGAGCGCTCTATGCAGCTAAGTGCTTAGCACTCCTGGGTATTACAGAAACCCAATCTTAGCCTGATGATCTTTCACTAATGATCTTCCAACAGATATTCATCCCATATCTCCTAAGTTAATCTTAATCTCCCAAAAATGACTAATGATTCTCATGGAATTTAGTTCAACGGATATTCATCCAATATCACTAGATGGTCTACCATGATCTCTCCCCTTCAATCTGTAATTTGGTTCAATGGTACATATCTCCACACCTTTGATACATGTCGTTGTAATTCTTCAACGTCTTCAGAGAGGTGGAGGGTCCCAATGACAAATAATTCTCGGCGCACCCTCAAACTGATGAGCCAAAATCCATGGACTATGATGTCCTTAAACCCATGGACCGTAACGTCCCTAAACTAAACTATATGGGTCGTAATATCCTTAAACTAACTATGGACCGTAATGTCCTTAAACTAATCTTCATGGACTATGATGTCCTTAAACTTTGGACCACAATGTCCTTAAAACTAAACTCCATGGACCGCAACATCCTTAAAACTAAATTGCGGAACGCGACGTCCCTAAAAACTAAATCCCACGGACTATGATGTCCTTAAAATTTGGACCGCAATGTCCCTAAATTAAAATGATAGAGTCCAAATACTCTTTCGTTAGGTCTAAATGATCCCAAATCCTGTTGAGTAAATCTTATTCTAAAATCAGATTAACGTATCCTCAACAAACGTTTGAGTTGATCTTAATCTAAAACAAGATTAACGATCCTTAAACCAACCCAAACCCAAATCTAAGAAAATAAGGATTTGGATTAATCCACGCCCTACGGGCGACAACATAAATTAGTCTCCGTATACAATCCACGGGCAACCAAAAACAAAACAAACACACACGACAAGAAGTGACCTTCTGGAGCAGGAGAAAGTGGTTAACGCTACGCGGTAACGTAATTAACTGCAGGGGCTTGCGCCTGTAGGGAAGAGCGTCCCCACAATCAAAACCCCTCACAACGAGGGAGAATCTGACGAAGTCTGCTACAACGGTCGCATCCGTATAAACCTCCGATACACGGTGCCATAAATCAACTTGGCATCTTCGAAGAGGTGGACGGATAAAACCAAATAGCATCTGCCCCCAAAATTCAGGCCGGACGTCCCAACGTCCCGGTCGCGTCTTTCGGCGGTAAACAGCTGTAGTTCGACATAGTACTAGTACGCTTGCTTTCATACGCTAGTTTTGATATTGCATTTATTACTGAGATACTTCATGCAAGTATATGTATTCATTTGTCATGCGATATTATAGGGCTTTATGCCGGTAATTTATTGTTTATTTACTCTCGATATTGGGATTTCAGATTTTCCATGAGATTTCTGGATTTGGAGAAACCGCGAGGATTTTATAAACTCATTTTCATTTCAAAAGATAAAAGTTACGGTTTTCTCATGATATGATTTGAGAGGTGTCCACCATGAGTTTTCTCGATTCTTGAGCGATATCATACACCCGATTCGAGGAGGAGGATGAACCGTCTGCGGGTGCATGGTGGACCCGGTGCGGTACCCCAGGGCAAGATGGTCACAGATGATGGCGTTGAGCCTAGCAGGGGAGCACTACCTAAATATCCGGAGGATACCGACGTTGTCGTTGTTTACCCCAATCAGAGCAAAGCTCTGTTCAAATTCCAAGGTGGAAAAAGAAGCAATGCATCTGTTATTTCTCCAATCAGAGCAAATCTGTCTTAAAAAAAAAAAAGTTGTTGCGCGCGCAGCGCATTTGCGCGCTGCGGGACACTTGTCAGCGCAGCGCAACTGCACGCTGCGCGACACGTGTCAGCGCAGCGCCCAGTTGCGCTGCGCAAGAAGAGAAAAAAAAAAGGTTGCGCGCTGCGCGTCACGTGTCAGCGCAGCGCAACTGCGCGCTGCGCGACACGTGTCTGCGCAGCGCACAGTTGCGCTGCGCAGCAAATTAAAAAAAAAAATGCGCGCGCAGCGCAGTTGCGCGCTACGCGACACGTGTCAGCACAGCGCGACACGTGTCACGCGCTGGGGCATCTGCGCCAAGCAGAATTAAAATATTCAAGAAATCTTTTCTGTTCTTGTTAAAACAAGAAGATTTTCTTCTGCAAAGCAGAAGCCCTTGGATCAAAGATCCAACGGTGGGGAAAAATTCCCCAAATCACTCAGAGAAAAATCTCTTTAAAACTAATTTATGGGCACTATAAAAAGGACCCTAGGCCTCAATTCAAAGGCATCAAGATCTTTCAAAAAAAAAAAGATAAGAGAATTCTCGAGAACTCCTCAAGAACAACAGAAGGTAAAAACCTTTGAAAGAAGAGAAAATTCTCTTATGAATAGATCAGTGATCTAAAAACAAGATCATGGATCTTTAAACAGAACTAAATAAAGGGATAAAATAAAAATAGTGCTTTGCACTTGTTCATGAACCTTTGGTTCTTTAAGATAAAAAAAAAACTTATCTTCTTCTTTGATCTAATTTAAATCAAAGAATTTAATAGTGCTTTGCACTTGTCTTATGAACCATCGGTTCTTGAACCTAAAAGGTTCTTAAATTAATAGTGCTTTGCACTTTCATGAACCTTTGGTTCTCTGAGATAAGAAAAACAAGAAAAACTTGTTTTTTTTCTTAGGTCTAAATCAAATAGTGCTTTGCACTTGTTTTATGAACCATCGGTTCTTGAACCTAAAAGGTTCTTAAATTAATAGTGCTTTGCACTTCTTATGAACCACTGGTTCTCTAAAACAAGAAAAACAGAAGAAAAAAAATGCTTTGCACTTTTATGAACCTTTGGTTCTTGACATAAACAAACTTGTTTTTCTTTGATCTAAATTAGATCAAGAAATCAAATAGTGCTTTGCACTTCTTTTATGAACCATTGGTTCTTGAATCTAAAAGATTCTCAAATTAATAGTGCTTTGCACTTATAAATCTGCACTGTTGTGCTCTCTGATTGGCGCAAAGCGCTTGACAAATGCAATGCATTTCCTAAAGGGCCAGGCCCAAATCAAAAAGACCTAGTAGGCCTAATTAAATTGCAGTGCAATAAAAGGGGCAGAGCCCAAACAAAATAGATGCTCTGCATCATTTATAAAAGGGCAGAGCCCAAACAAAATAGATGCTCTGTATCATTTATAAAAGGGCAGAGCCCAAACAAAACAAAAATAATGCAGTGCATTGTTTAAAAAAGGGCAAAGCCCTAACTCAGGTCTAATTGGCCAAAGACAAATAAAAATGTTGAACATTCAACTGGACTTAGCCCAGTCATGGCCATAAGTCCTCAAATTAAATTGACTGAGCACGGCTGCTCCCTAAATGAATTTACATCCGGATCGAGGGTACATCTCCGAACTCCTCTGACACCTATCGTTGTAATCCTTCAACGACGTCAGAGAGGTGACGGGTCCCAATGACCATACATCAATATGGACTGCGGGGTCCTTAAACTCGTGGACCGAAACGTCCTTAAACTAATATCGGACCGAAACGTCCCTAAACTAATATTGGACCGAGACGTCCGTAAACTAATGTCGGACCGAAACGTCCCTAAACTAATATCGGACCGAGACGTCCCTAAACTAATATCGGACCACCACGTCCCTAAACTGGAATATGGACCACCACGTCCCTAAAATGGCACAATAGAGCCCAAATGGTCTTTTGTCGGATCTAAACGGTCCCGTTAAGTTGATCTTAGTCTCAAACTGGACTAACGTATCCTTAACAAACGTTTGAGTCGATCTTAGCCTCAAAAATGGCTAACGTATCCTCCAAACAGATTTTAGTCCCAAATTGGACTATGAATCTCCCAAACTGGAACAATAGAGCCCAAACGCTCTTTTGTCGGATCTAAACGATCCCGTTAAGTTGATCTTAGTCTCAAACTAGACTAACGTATCCTTAACAAACGTTTAAGTTGATCTTAGCCTCAAAAACGCTAACGTATCCTTAAACCAAAACCCCAAACCCAAATCTAAGAAAATACGGATTTGGATTAATCCACGTCCTACGGGCGACGAAATAAATAGTCCCCGTATACGATCCACGGGCAACCACAAACAAAACAAACACACACGACACGAAGTGAAATTCTGAAGAAGGAGAAAGTTGTTACCGCGATGCGGTAGCGTAATTAACTGCAGGGGATTGCGCCTGCAGGGAAGAGCGTCCCCACAATCAAAAACCCCTCAAGTGAGGGGGAATCTGACGAAGTCTGCTACATCGGCCGCATCCGTCTAAACCTCCGATACACGGTGCCATAAATCAACTTGGCATCTTCGGAAAGGTGGACGGATAAAACCAAATAGCATCTGCCCCGAATCTCAGTGCCAGGACATCGCGGTCCTGTGCTCCGCCTTTCGGAGGGGAACAGATTCTGGCACGCCCGGTGGGACCTCTTCCTCTTTCCACTCCACACTTCGTGTGTCGTGTTCGCGAACAAATCGCGGTTTGCTGTGATTGCCTGTGGATTCAAGGTACTAAGATTTGGTGTCTTGCTCCGTGCAGAAAACAGAAGATCAATGGCTTCGAACTGCATCGCCTGCAGCAACAACTCTCGATCCGTCATTACTGAAGGAGTGACTTATGGGCCCCAAGCGGCCTCCCTTTTCAAAATGCCGGTGGAGCAGGTGGCTCAAGCCACCACTAGACTATTTTTTGGGACCATGCTCCCACCAATGAGCTTCAACGCCCCAATGACATTGCAAGAAGCTCCAAAGAAGTCGGTTTTCGATCGACTTACCACTGCCGTGACCCCTCTCAATAGGTCGCCCAACTCCACTGCTTCAGGTTTTAATGGATTAGGCCAGAGCTCCATCGGGCTCATGAAGAAGCCTGCCATACCAGAAGGCGTTATCCCGAAGCGGATAGCCATTCCAACTCACGTTCCTGGAAAAATCACCAAGGTTGCTTCCCATGTTCAGAAGTCCGCTTCTGACAAGTTGGCCGTCCCCGTTCAACGGACATCGATCTTTAAAAAGCTGGTACCGGTATATTCTGACCAACACAGGGGGCATGAGGAGGTCACCCCTATAGCTGAAACAACTCCATCAGCACGACATGCCCGACGTCGTTACTGGCATCGAGTAAGGAAGGCTGGGGGCAACTCCCCCTCTGGGATAACTCCGTCAGCTCCGATGGTGAGGATCGATACTGCTGTTCCAATCGGGAACAGCTTTGAATTGCTGAATACGGTGCGCAGAAACTCTCCTACTGCGATGTTGAAACGAACTCCTT
Source organism: Agapanthus africanus (assembly GCA_030015575.1). Taxonomy (NCBI): domain Eukaryota; kingdom Viridiplantae; phylum Streptophyta; class Magnoliopsida; order Asparagales; family Amaryllidaceae; genus Agapanthus; species Agapanthus africanus. Next base: position 543,876,402 of record JASDDO010000014.1, on the reverse strand, counting down.
CACCTGTGGAGAATACTCCAGAGAAGAAGTTAGAGAAGCCCCCTCAACGGCTGTCCTCTAAAATTTACAAAGTCTGGCGGCGGGTCCAAGAGTCAGTGATCGATCAAGACTGCCTCCGACGACAGAAAAAGATAAAGGTTCGGCAGGGGAAGGATTACTCTGTCAAACCACAAAAAGCAAAAGCTACTTGGGTGCCCACTACAACGGCTCCCTTAACTCCAATCACTCAAAAAAGGAGGCCACAAAAAGCCCCTGTGAATATGGCGAAGCATAAAAGCGCTGAACACAAACGCCCCAAATCTGGGGGTATGGTGGTGCACACTGTTTATATGGCTTCTGGAAAGGAGGAAAGCCGCACTTCTACGGGCCACCGACCGCTCACCCGATCCGTGACGAAAGCCCAGGAGCAACAACAAAAGCTTGAGGAAATGATGACTACAATGGCTGCACTCACTGAGCCAAAAGAAAGCTCTGAAACGTCTTCGGATGAGCGTCAAGAACAAGAAACCGACGCTGACTTTTTACGCAGAGTCCTCGAAAAGAGGGACAAAGAAGCTGCAGAGCAAGCGACTAACATAAAATAGATGGCGCTCCTCTTCCAAGATATGGTAGGGATGATGTTACAGCCGGACCCTCCTGCTGAAGATCCTCCGATCGTCCTTGAAGACGACAGGGGAGAAACGTCAAATCCTCCGCCGGCTCTATCAACAGCCAAGGAGGAGGCAATCTCCAAAGTTGACCTAGACGAATATATAGCTCAGCAGATCCGGGTTCATCAGGCGAATGAAGCGGCTAGGCAAATTGTTAGAACCGGACAGCCGTATCCGAGCTGGTACGACCATATCAATTACCCGCCAGGATATACGATCCCTAAATTCCACGTATATAAAGGGACAGGGAATCCGCATCAGCATGTCGCTCAATTCAGGGCCTTATGCGGCAATACTGGAGGCGATGACAAGTTGTTGCTACGTCAATTCGTCGGCAGCTTAGCAGAAACAGCCTTTGAATGGTATTCGGAGCTACCTAACGACTCTGTCAAAACATTTGCGGAGATGGAACTGCTGTTTACACAGAGATTCGCGAGTGCTAGTGAACGCACCCCGATTACAGCACTGATAAATGCCAGGATAAGGCCCGGCGAAACGTGGGTCCAATACGCAACACGATGGCGAAACCTATGGTCGAAATGCGAACAACGCATAGAAGAGGCACCTGCGGTAGGCATGTTTGTGGGCACTCTCGATCCGCAGGCGACCATCTCGCAATTCATGATGTTCTTCAGGCCGACCACCTTCCAGGCCTTGGTCGACAAATTAGCCCAAATGGACCAGATGGGCCATAGACCGTCTCCTCCAAGACCCGATCCCCGAAATGAGAAAGGAAAAGGGATCATCGTCGCCAACTCTCAGCAACAGTCGAGCAACTCAAAGCCGGTCGCTCGCCAAAACAACGTGCGTCCACGCCCATCCCTCGAAGAGAGGCTAGGACGTCATTACTCGTTTCCTCAGAATAAAACGAGATGACTGTTCAAGCTGGCAGTGCGCAACAGACTCATTAATCTGCCGAATCCAAAACGTCCGTTGCAGACAGGCGATCTTAATAATCCCAATTATTGCCCTTACCACCAAACGGTAAGTCACCCGATTGAGGATTGTTTCGTCTTTAAGGGATGGATTGAGGATCAATACCTGCAAGGCAAGTTCACGCTGTCTGAAAGCTGGAAGGTAAACCCCCCACAGCCGCACTCGCCAAAGAAGACGGACACACCGGGGGCAACTTGTTCTTTCGTCAAGGATGAAAACGATGGAGAAAACTTATCGGATGAATCCGAAGACTACGTAGCGACTTGTCATGTGATTTCTCATTCACTGACGGATGATGAGGAGGATCCTCGAGCTGAGAAATCAATGGCGGACCCTGAAACAGAAATTCCGCGGCCATCAGACAAGTTGATCGATGCCTTCCTAAATGAAATTCGTCTGAAAGCAAAAGCTAATCAAGAGCATAAAATGGCCATACTGGAAAGAACCAAGGTATTCCCGTCAAATCAAAAGCCACACACTGCGGGTAAAAACAAATTCAAGACGAGGAAACGGTTCGCCAAAGCTCTATCAGTAGGAATGAAGCTACCGCCCTCTGAAGAAAATTCTTTCTCTGAGGTAGAGATGCACCCTAACTTCTATTTATATCATCAGAAGATCATACATCCTACCGAAGACTGCGAATCCTTTAACTGTTGGTGGCAAGGGTATGTCGCTCAAAAGCGACACTTCGACAGGACAAAGTGTGAAGCTTGTAGGCATCAGAAAAATGCGATAGATGAGCGCAAAAGAGCCACCGCCGACTGTCATATAGCCGACTTCAAGGGATCACAAATTATCACCTTTGAAAGCGACTCTGACGAAGAAGCTACCCCCAACTCTTCCCTCGGGAAATCTATTTCAAAAATAAAGGAATTGAGAAGCCGCGAGAACGTTCAGCCGTGCAATCGCATGCTACTCGGAAAAAATCTCGGCCCCGTAAACAAAGGATCGAACAAAAAGGATAAAGGAAAAAGAAAAACGGCCCTCGTTGCCAGCGCTCAACAACAATCAGGTGACCCTAGACCGGTTGCTTGCCAAAGCAACAAGCGGCAATCCCTCCAGGAAAAGTTGAAACGTCCTTACTCGTTTCCGCAAGATAAAACAAGGGGACTGTTCGAGCTGGCAGTGTGCGACAGACTCATTAATCTGCCGGGTCCAAAACGTCCGTTGCGGCCAGGCGGCGTTAATAATCCTAATTATTGCCCTTACCACCAAATAGTAGGTCACCTGATCGAGGACCGCTACGTTTTCAAAAACTGGGTTGAAGACCAATACCAATAGGGCAAGTTTGCGCTGTTTGAGAACTGGAAGGTGAGTCCGCCACAACCGCACGCTCCGAAGAAGATGGATACGCCGGGGGCATCATGTTCATTCATGGAGAAGGACTCATAGACCGAAAAGTCAATAAACCAGATATTCGCCTCAAATACGGCGACAACGGACCGAAACGTCCTTAAACTAACAACGGACCGAGATGTCCTTAAACTAATGGTGGACCGCAATGTCCTAAAACTTGCAAATGACCGAAACGTCTTTAAACTACTACCGCAGCATCCTTAGGCTGACGAGATAAAAAAAATTATAAAAAAAAAATAATAATAAATAATAATAAAAGAAACGGTATGTCCATAAGCAAAGAGGGCACGGATGAAAACCCGAAAGGGCTCCGTGAGTAAAAACAGCAGGGCTACCGGCGAGTGTTCGTGAAAACCCGAAAGGGCGTGACCTCGTAAAAAAAAGAGAAAGAGAAAAAAAAATAAAAGGAATAAAAAGAATAAAAAAAAGGGTAAGTCCATAAGCAAAATGGGCACGGATGAAAACCTGAAAGGGCTCCGTGAGTAAAAACAGCAGGACTACCGGCGAGTGTTTGTGAAAACCCAAAAGGGTGCAACCTCGTTAAGAAACACTTATAGGGTCCCCTCGACCCTGTAAGGAGAAACCACCTGCGTGAGATCCTTACGACTCACAAAGGAACAACACACTTAGGGATCCCCACGATTCCTAAGGAGAAAATACACTTGCGAGATCCTCACGACTCGTAAGGAGAACTCTCTTGTGGGACCCTTACGGCTCATAAGATTTGAAAGTCTTAAGTTACAGAGGCCTAAACCTGTGCTTAAGCAACCCCCACAACTTTCGACATTGCCCTACAAGTAGTCCAATATTGACCCTTGTATACAATCTACGGGCGCGAATAAACATTTCCCTAACTAAGTCCCATCCGAGACTAGGGATATGTTTGCATGGTAAACAACCCTTGTAAATCCTCTCGACTTATAAGGAGAAAACCCTTTTGTAAGATCCTTACGACTTACAAGAGAACATGCACTTAGGAATCCTCACGATTCCCAAGGAGAAAACATACCTACAAGATCCTCACGACTTGTAGGGAGAAATACCTTTGTGGGACCCTTACGGCTCATGAAGTCAAAAGCCTTAGCCGACAGAACCCTTAATCCTGTTTACTAAGCCACCTTTGTTCGGGATCGACAGAGGCAAATGATGATTCGCTCCTGGCAATATTCCAGTTGTAGCGATGCTGATGCCTAAATCGGTATCAAATTTCAAGTCCTTTCATGGCAGATGATGATTCGCTCCCGGCAATATCCCAGTTGCAGCGATGCTGATGCCTAGACCGGTATCAAATTCCAAGTCCTTTTACGGCAAATGATGATTCGCTCCTGGCAATATTCCAGTTATAGCGATGTTGATGCCTAAATCGGTATCAAATTCCAAGTCCTTTCATGGCAAATGATGATTCGCTCCTGGCAATATTCCAGTCGCAGCGATGCTGATGCCAAGATCGGTATCAGATCCCAAATCCTCTACTCACGAAAAAAAAAATCAGCGAGCCCAAAAAAAAATGCATACGAAATTGTCACGACCCGAAAGAGCACGTGACTGGCCCTTGAACCATATGAAGTCTATAGGACTCCATCTGATCCAAGTAAGCCAAAAGCCCAGAAATCTAAAACCATTTAAAGAGTAAGTAAAGAAAACTGGTTTAAAGAAGTGAAGGAAAATATGTTTGAAGTCAAGGTCTTTAAATAACTAAGCCGAATGTGCATTTTTAAAAGGTAAAGTCTTTTCTAAAAATTTCGGCAGAGTTTCTTTTGTAAATACTGGCCCCGAACGGGATACAACAAGCACAACATATATACAATGATAAAAGGCATCCCCAAGCGGGAGCTAGCTCTTCGTGAATCGACGGTCACAACCACGCAAGCAACAATAATATACAACGCCGAAAGGCGAGGATCAAATCCAAAAGAAACACAGTAAGCATGAAAACCGCAATACTACTAAGCGCGACTCTAAGGTCAAATAAAACATCACTAAAGTCTGAGTCTGAAACAATATACAAGTTTTGGTTGATGGAAAAATCTAGATACAAGGAATAATACAAGTACAATGGTGGTTCTTGATGCAAAAGAAACCACCTACCAAATGCAATTCACCCGCAAGGAAGCAATGTGCCAGAAATGCCGCAATGAAACCTGTACGGCAAACCTGCAAGAACTGTGGCACAACGGGGGGGTGAGTTGCCAACTCGTGAATAGAGAACAACTACAAGCAGAAACCGAACGCATGACATAATCCTAGGTCAAAACGATCAGTACAAAATCCTCAATAAAAACATGCAACCTATAACAAGGCTAGGGTAAATATCTAACCCGAGTGCAATCTCATGTGCCTGTGTCAGTGCCTCAGGTAGCAATATATCATATGAATGAGGTATGAATGCATGAGAACAGAATACATGTAAATGAAGAAACTGTTTTCATAATTTAGTGAGATTTCGTTTGTATTTTTAAAATGAGGTATCATAATGAAATCAGCATAAAACAGTGCCTAACATCGGCACAAAACGTAATCCAAATATCTTGATATCTCTGTATCACAGTCTCTGTACCTCAATATCTCGAAATCTCAATGTCTCAATCACAAAATCTAGGGCGCCGTCAGTCCAGACCGGCCCCTACCATCAATCTCAAGACCACGACGGTATCCTCCGGATATCCGACGCATCAGGTAAAATCACCGGTCGGTAGTGCTCCCCTGCCAGGCTCAACGTCATCACCACATTCATCTTGCCCCGGGGTACCGCACCGGGTCCACCATGTACCCGAAACGGTTCATCCGTCTCCTCGAATCGGGTTTCCAAATCCATCAGCAAACTCATGGTGGACGACTCATACATCATGGGAAAACCGCACTTTTTATTTTAAAAGAGAGAGAATGTTTATTTGTGTTTTTGCGGTTTTCCTCCAAATCCAGAAAATCTCACGGAAATCCAAATCCAAAACCTCAGTAACACGTAAAATAGTGAATATATGCATGAGAATCCATGAATGCGGCATAACAATGAATAACAGTATGCATGAAGTAGCAGGTAATAACTACAATGTCTAAACTATTAGCTAATAGGTTATGACAAGCAATAGTATTTTCTAAGGTGTACGTGACATGGCAATTACCGATGAAGATGTGTGTGAGCCGGCAAGTAAGTGTACGTGGTACATACGCAACATCGGTAATGGTGCTGGTGTCCCAACAGCATGATATCAATAATGGAGTATGAAACATAATATAAGAATGCGATGCAAAGCGAACCACAAAAAGAGTGGGAGCTGAATCTAGACGCAACTATAACTAATCTGCATTAATCTAATATAAGTCCTACAAATGGTGCCTTTTGAAATATCACGAATCATGGGGTTTTGAAAATAGGGGCTACGGTGTTTTTATGAAAAGATACGCCTTTTGAAATGTCCGTAGATCCCTTGACCTGTCTTTTAAAATACCCACGACCCGCTAGTTTTGAAATAGGTAGGAGTCTAATCTAATCTAACAACTACACTAAACTATACAGCTGAACTAACAAGCTGAGCTACAGGTAAGGAAACCGCCTAACATCTGAGTCGATATATATAAATATATATAAGTCGGTGATCCCGCCTCAATAGTATCGCGTACGATACAGTATATCATATGACATCCTCAAGTCATGAGTGTGGATCTATCGTCAATGTAAAGCTCATACGGTAAATCATCGTACGGCATCCCAATCGCTGGGTACGGGTCAATATCACACTATCTCATCACATCTCAGGTATCACTATTATCGTATCACATAAGCTGGGGTACTGATCTAAGTCTAGTACAACTGATGCCATCTACAAAGTATGAATGCGGGGGGGGGGGTAAACACACATCCCAAGCCCGCAAGAAACACATTTCGTATCCCAAATACGAATCATATCACATCACCGATCTCACGGCACAAAGCCCAATATCATCGACTCATCTCCAAAGTCATCCAATATCATCAACACAGTGCCAGTATAAGTAATATGCAAGGGTGTGCGTGTAGGTGTAATTCTATTCTAGGGTTCGCGACTATGAACTACACTTGTCACTTCTAACCCTACACTATCCATAATACACCTAACTATCATATATAATAACAACTACGGACTGCGGGGGTGCTATACGCCATCCACCCGACTTCCCCCAGTAGATATAATCTACTCACCTTGCGTCTCCATCTTTCGATGTCACCACACGTTTGCTTGTCGTCCCGTAGTCTTCATAGGGTACCTACACATCAAAATATCGTATATGCGCATTAAAACCAAATCAAAGCTAAAACGGCACACGAAACCCAAAACGATACGATAAGAGGCCTATAGGTTAGAACCTATGGCACGCCTTCAAAACCATCAATAAATCCTCTATATCGTCGTATAAACGCCAAATAGTCGAGGTAAAACACAAGACACAAATTCAGACTTAAAAATACGGAATACGGAAACACGAATCCAAAACAGCAACTTAGGAAATATGTTCCAGATTTCACCCTAGGTCCAATTAGACAATTCTATGTATACCAGGGGCCTAAACTACAGATAAGGGAACACCAAAACCAAAACGAGCCAATTCCATCATGGTCTGGCCGCAATTTGCGGCCAGAATGGAGGAATTTGCGGCCTGGAAATGGAAGTAGGGGCTGGGATCTTGGTGGTAGCTTCCTGGGTGCCTGCACATGTCACTGTCCAATCAATTTTAATTTAGGGTGTCTCGGGTGATAGCAGATTCAATATACCCTTCACAGATTTCATAAATTCTCCGATATCGGTTTCTAAAATCCGCATTATGGGTTTAAGCTTCAGGTTAGGGTCTCAATTCATACACTAGGGTGTTTGTATAACCTCAATTGAACTCAATTTCACATACAACACAAGTTTCCCTCAAACCCTAACTAGGTTTTACCTCAAGTCACCAATTCACACAATATCGGTTCAAAACTAAACATGGGGTATAAGTAATACTAAAACTAAGCTAATGGTTCAGAAAAATACCTCATTTGGCAACTCAAGAATTTTCTTGAGTTGCCCTTAGTGGCCAAAATCCATGCTTTCATGGTCCATCATGTAGGTCTTGAGCTTGTGCATCTTTTTAGTGAAATGAGATTGGGGTTTTGAGTTTGTTTTAAAGGTGTTGTGAGGGGTTGAAGAGGGGAGGGAGATGAAGGAGGAGGAGCAGCAGCAAGCAAGGAAGGGGGAGAGAGAAATGAGTGTTGAAAATGGAGGAGAATGGCTAAGTCTTTAGTCAATGGTGCCCATACCTCTCTCTCTCACCTACTACCAATTTCTTTAATCTTTTTCCATTTCTTTTCCTTTTCTTTTCTTATTCTCTCAAAATCCTTCTCCCAAGAATAGTAAACCCAAAGAGAACCATGGCAAGAAAATGCACAAGTGTGAAAAAGTGATATGTGCATGTGTTGCACAAAAAAGCTAAAAACCGATTAGCGATTTTTAATCGCGATTAGCACTAAATTAGTGTCAAATTAATCACAAAAACTTTAAAATGTCATAATTCTCTAATTTACCCTATTTTAGAATTTTCCATAATTTTCCAAAATTTTTCCCATTTATTTGTATTTAATAATTCCAAAATATTAAAATATTCAATAAAATAATATTAAATTATAAAAATTCCCAAAATTAATATTTTATCTTTTTTGAAATGTTACAGAAATAGCCGAAATGATGGGGCAACTTGCAAACAAAATCAGCAAGTAAAAACGTATGCATGCAAAATAGCCGAAATGATTGGGCAACTCGCAATAAAAAACAGCGAGTAAAAATAAAATAAACAGCCGAAATGATTGGGCAACTCACAATAAAAAGCAGCGAGTAAAAATAAAGTAAACAGCCGAAATGATTGGGCACCGCGAAAAATAGCCGAAATGATTGGGCAATCGCGACCTTCGCGATATAAAAGCTGAAATGATAGAGCATCGCGGAAAGAATAAAAAAAAATGAAAGAATGAAATTTTTTGCCCTACAGGTGAAATCACATTGATCCCTGTATACAATTCAGGGTCACAGATAAAGAGGGAACCATACCTTCCTAACAGGCTCCACCAGAAAGCGAAGCCAAATCTCGACGGTTCATAGATAACCTAGAGACCATCTCGACATTTGTCGCAATATTACAGACACGATGTCAACAAATGAAGCAAAGGAAGGTCCCTAACTTCTGGGTCTCGACGTCAATATCGACAACTTAAAGATCACCAACAGCGTTTCTCCTCACTCCAACTAGATGCAGACATGACGTCAACAACTGATCTCAGAATCGCAACGAAACGGAACCATGACAAAGTCCCTAGTTCCAAATCTCAATGGCCACGTCTACGGCCTGGAGACCAACAACGGTGTGCCTCCTCATTCCAGCAGGACACAGATATTACACCATCAAGCGGAGCGATGGCAAAATCCCAGCTTCACCTCAGCATTCGTCTCGATACAGTAGACGCAATGTCAACAGCACCGTTCCTCCGCAGTCCGGCTGAAGGCAGATGCAACTTCAACAAAAGACCTCACGGTCGAAACAAAGCGGAGTAACGGCAAAATCCCAACTTCACCTTAGCATTCGTCTCGTTACAACAGACGCAATGTCAACAACGACGTTCCTTCGCAGCCCAGCAGGGTGTACATGCAAAGTTAACAAAAGACCCCATGGTCGAAACAAAGCGGAGTGATGGCAAAATCCCAGCTCCACCTCAGCATTCGTCTCAATACACCAGACACAGTGTGAGCGAATGAAGCGAAGGCCAAATTCCTAGCTTCAAGATCTTAACGGCAAGTCATATAAGGCCTGAAAGACCACCGGAGATCATCTCACATAAAGTGGTCACCTCCTCGACGTTCGTCTCGATACAGCAGACAAAATGTCAACCCTAGCATTCTTCTTCCAACAAGGATTCAGACATGATAAAGCAAACGAAGCGAAGGCCACATTCCTAGCTTCAACGTCTTTACGGTAACTCACATAAAACCGGAAAGACAATCGGATATCATCTCGCACCAGCACAGAGTGGTCACCACCTCGACGTCCGTCTCGATACAGCAGACGAGATGTCGACCCCAGCGTTCTTTCTCCAGCAGGGATTCGGACGTGACAAAGCAAACGAAGCGAAGGCCACATTCCTAGCTTCAACGTCTTTACGGTAACTCACATAAAACCGGAAAGACAATCGGAGATCATCTCGCACCAGCACAAAGTGGTCACCACCTCGACGTCCGTCTCGATACAGCAGACGAGATGTCGACCCCAGCGTTCTTCCTCCAGCAGGGATTCGGACGTGACAAAGCAAGCGAAGCGAAGGCCACATTCCTAGCTTCAACGTCTTTACGGTAACTCACATAAACCGGAAAGACAATCGGAGATCATCTCGCACCAGCACAGAGTGGTCATCACCTTGACGTTCGTCTCGATACAGCAGACGAAATGTTAACCCAAGCGTTCGTCCTCCAACAGGATTTGGACACACCAAAGCAAACGAAGCGAAGGCCACATTCCTAGCTTCGACGTCTTGACGGTAACTCATATAAAACCGGAAAGACAACCGGAGATCATCTCGCACCAGCACAGAATGGTCACCACCTCGACGTCCGTCTCAATACAGCAGACGAGATGTCACCCCAACGTTCGTCTCGACACAGCAGGCGCAACGCCATTAAACGAATGGAGCCACGGCAAAATCCCTAGTTCCAAACCTCGGCGGTTCACCAGCAACCTAGAGACAACCTCGACGTCCGTCTCGATACAGTAGACGAGATGTCACCCCAACGTTCGTCTCGACACAGCAGGCGCAACGTCATTAAACGAATGGAGCCACGGCAAAATCCCTAGTTCCAAACCTCGGCGGTTCACCAGCAACCTAGAGACAACCTCGACGTCCGTCTCGATACAGTAGACGAGATGTCACCCCAACGTTCGTCTCGACACAGCAGGCGCAACGTCATTAAACGAATGGAGCCACGGCAAAATCCCTAGTTCCAAACCTCGGCGGTTCACCAGCAACCTAGAGACAACCTCGACGTCCGTCTCAATACAGTAGATGAGATGTCACCCCAACGTTCGTCTCGACACAGCAGGCGCAACGTCATTAAACGAATGGAGCCACGGCAAAATCCCTAGTTCCAAACCTCGGCGGTTCACCAGCAACCTAGAGACAACCTCGACGTCCGTCTCGATACAGTAGACGAGATGTCACCCCAACGTTCGTCTCGACACAGCAGGCGCAACGTCATTAAACGAATGGAGCCACGGCAAAATCCCTAGTTCCAAACCTCGGCAGTTCACCAAACCTCGGCAGTTCACCAGTAACCTAGAGACAACCTCAACGTCCATCTCGATACAGTAGATGAGATGTCGCCCCAACGTTCGTCTCGACACAGCAGACGTAACGTCATCAAACAAACGGAGCCACGGCAAAATCCCTAGTTCCCACCATGACATTCGTCTCGATACAGAAGACGCAATGCCAGCAAACGAAGCAAAGGCCAAATTCCTAGCTTCAGGGTCTTAACGGCAAGTCATATAAAGCCTGAAAGACTATCGGAGATCATCCCACACCAGCGCGGAGTGGTTATGACTCATCGAGGCTCTCCAAAATGAGCCTAACCTCAAGTAAAAAGCGGCATGGCAAATTCCTAGCGCTTGCTCTTCCGACGGTCAAACTGCCAAGGAGGATTGCTTGAAGACGTCTTGTCCAGCCCCCGAAGGGATCAGAGACACGGCAGTCGCAGGGTTACTCGAACAGCACGATTGCCTATCAAGGACTATATCAGCTTATGCGACGGTACGATGGCCAAAACCCTAAGTACCACCAACATTAACGGGTTTCTGTCGTAAAGAGCAGAGGTTAAATGCGACGTTAAGATGTTCTTGCGAGAAACGTTCGATTCGTCTCGACTTGTGAAAAATTGTCGAGGCGGCTCGACTCGTGAGATAAAGCCTTAGGCAGTGGGCATAAAAGAAGCCTGTTTCCTAAGCATTGGGACCCCGTAAGTTGGCCCAAAACGGTCTCTTGCATACCATCCACGGGTCTCACTCTCCAACGTCGAACTTCGACAAGGAGGGAAAAAACCGCTTACAAGTCCTCTCGACTCGTAAGAGGGAAAAATTCTCTTGTAGGATCCTTACGACTTACAAGAGAAAACCACACTTAGGAATCCTCACGATTCTTAAGGAGAAAAACCCGCCTACGAGATCCTCTCGATCCGTAGGGAGAAAAGTCTCTATGAGACCCTCACGGCTCATAGAGTTGAAAAGTCTTAGGCAGCAGATCTGAACCTGCGGCCTAAGCCCTCGCTTTCTCATGAAGAAATCAAGAAGCTTACTCTATTACCTGCTAATTGTGACGACATGCTGAGAAAGAGGAAAAGCAACAGAAAGAGCACCCGATTTACGTTTGATCAAGCGTCCAAGACGTATTCATTCATGCATGGGCAAAAAGACTCAGGGCAAAGATATATAATAAAGACAAGCTGGGATAAAAAAAAATTTCCATTAATATTGCCCGAAGTTCTTACAGTCATAAAAACAATAAACGAAAGTTACAATGGAATAACCTCAGATCCAGGGCATGGATTGAGGAATTCAAAAGCGATCCTATCTATGACTTTCCAAGCCTCGCAGACCATCCTAGTGTGCTTCCTTTCGCGAGCACAAGCATCAGGATCCCTCCCGATGTCTTCCACCCTCCGATAAGCAGCGAGTATGGCAGACTGTTGAAAGATCTCGTGCAAGAGGTCAATAAGACTGTCTCGCCGTCTCTTCGAGATAAAGTTCAATAGGTACACAGAGTGCACCTTTTCCTCAGCGGCATCCAACGCCTTAAGCGGCACACCAGAACAGAATAGGGGAAGCGCTTCCCAGATAGCTCCCACGATAAGTTTAAGAAGAAAGGAACGTCGGGGAAGCAGTGGACCGTTGTATGCGTCGAAGCGACTCATTATTTCAGCACACTCCTCGTTTGTGAATTCCCGATTTTGAGAGCAGCCAAGTTGGCGGATGCCCTCATGAGAGATGATCTCGTTAAGAGCATACATATGGGCGTCCATTGTTCCTATGAAAGAGGATCAACAGAATTATCAGAAAGACTGATTAAGCAAAACGATATAATGCACTGAGGAATAAAATGCCATATTTAAGTTCCAAGATCCATGAAGAATCCTTAAGAGTTCTTCTATATGATTCGGGAGGAGCAAAGCTCCATTAATGGTTTAAGAAAATCCAAGGAAAATCTTTCAGAGAGCAGAGCTCTATGGAACCCTAGTAGGGTCCCCTTTAGTTCTCTTTAAATCCTTTTAAGACCTGTAGAGCAAAGCTCTGCTAAGTGAAACCCTAAATAGGTTTCGTTTAGATCAGGGATCTATTGAGAGCGATGCTCTATCAACAAAAATTAATTTAACTTAATTTAATCCAAATTAAAATTTTCACCTAAAAGTTTTAAGAGTTTAACTCTTAAAGTTCTTAAAAATAAAGAGCAGGGCTCTGAGTTCTGAAAGTAAAATTTAGAGATAAGAATCATCTAAGGGACCAAAAGTCCTATTTTTAGGCATCAAGTGCCCTTTCAGCTTCCAAGAGATGGCGCGACGGTTCGGAGTCTGCCACCGCTGCGCTCACGTTAGGAGGCCACGTAAGCGCAACGGTGGGGGGGCATTTGTTTACCCCAATCAGAGCAAAGCTCTGTTCAAATTCCAAGGTGGAAAAAGAAGCAATGCTTCTGTTATTTCTCCAATCAGAGCAAATCTCTGTATTAAAAAAAAAAAAAAAAGTTGTTGCGCGCGCAGCGCATTTGCACGCTGCGCGACACGTGTCAGCGCAGTGCAACTGCGCGCTGCACGACACGTGTCAGCGCAGCGCCCAGTTGCGCTGCGCAAGAAGAGAAGAAAAAAAAAAGGTTGCGCGCTGCGCGACACGTGTCAGCGCAACGCAACTGCGCGCTGCGCGACACGTGTCTGCGCAGCGCACAGTTGCGCTGCGCAGCAAATTAAAAAAAAAAAATGCGCGCGCACGCAGTTGCGCGCTGCGCGACATGTGTCAGCGCAGCGCAACTGCGCGCTGCGCGACACGTGTCAGCGCAGAAAAAAAAAAACTGCGCGACACGTGTCAGCACAGTGCGACACGTGTCACGCGCTGGGGCATCTGCGCCAAGCAGAATTAAAATATTCAAGAAATCTTTTCTGTTCTTGTTAAAACAAGAAGATTTTCTTCTGCAAAGCAGAAGCCCTTGGATCAAAGAAAGATCTCTTTAACAAATTTAACTAATTTATGGGCACTATAAAAAGGACCCTAGGCCTCAATTCAAAGGCTTCAAGATCTTTCAAAAAAAAAAGATAAGAGAATTCTCGAGAACTCCTCAAGAACAACAGAAGGTAAAAACCTTTGAAAGAAGAGAAAATTCTCTTATGAATAGATCAGTGATCTAAAAACAAGATCATGGATCTTTAAACAGAACTAAATAAAGGGATAAAATAAAAATAGTGCTTTGCACTTGTTCATGAACCTTTGGTTCTTTAAGATAAAAAAAAAACTTATCTTTTTCTTTGATCTAATTTAGATCAAAGAATTTAATAGTGCTTTGTATTTGTTTTATGAACCATCGGTTCTTGAACCTAAAAGGTTCTTAAATTAATAGTGCTTTGCACTTTCATGAACCTTTGGTTCTCTGAGATAAGAAAAACAAGAAAAACTTGTTTTTTTTTCTTAGATCTAAATCAAATAGTGCTTTGCACTTGTTTTATGAACCATCGGTTCTTGAACCTAAAAGGTTCTTAAATTAATAGTGCTTTGCACTTCTTATGAACCACTGGTTCTCTAAAACAAGAAAAACAGAAATAAAAAAAAGATAGTGCTTTGCACTTTTATGAACCTTTGGTTCTTGAAATAAAAAAACTTGTTTTTCTTTGATCTAAATTAGATCAAGAAATCAAATAGTGCTTTGCACTTCTTTTATGAACCATTGGTTCTTGAATCTAAAAGATTCTCAAATTAATAGTGCTTTGCACTTATAAATATGCACTGTTGTGCTCTCTGATTGGCGCAAAGCGCTTGACAAATGCAATGCATTTCCTAAAGGGCCAGGCCCAAATCAAAAAGACCTAGTAGGCCTAATTAAATTGCAGTGCAATAAAAGGGGCAGAGCCCAAACAAAATAGATGCTCTGCATCATTTATAAAAGGGCAGAGCCCAAACAAAATAGATGCTCTGTATCATTTATAAAAGGGCAGAGCCCAAACAAAACAAAAATAATGCAGTGCATTGTTTAAAAAAGGGCAAAGCCCTAACTCAGGTCTAATTGGCCAAAGACAAATAAAAATGTTGAACATTCAACTGGACTTAGCCCAGTCATGGCCATAAGTCCTCAAATTAAATTGACTGAGCACGGCTGCTCCCTAAATGAATTTACATCCGGTTCGAGGGTACATCTCCGAACTCCTCTGACAACTATCGTTGTAATCCTTTAACGACGTCAGAGAGGTGACGGGTCCCAACGACCATACATCAATATGGACTGCGGGGTCCTTAAACTCGTGGACCGAAACGTCCTTAAACTAATATCGGACCGAAACGTCCCTAAACTAATATTGGACCGAGACGTCCGTAAACTAATGTCGGACCGAAACGTCCCTAAACTAATATCGGACCGAGACGTCCCTAAACTAATATCGGACCACCACGTCCCTAAACTGGAATATGGACCACCACGTCCCTAAACTGGCACAATAGAGCTCAAATGCTCTTTTGTCGGATCTAAACGGTCCCGTTAAGTTGATCTTAGTCTCAAACTGGACTAACGTATCCTTAACAAACGTTTGAGTCGATCTTAGCCTCAAAAATGGCTAACGTATCCTCCAAACAGATTTTAGTCCCAAATTGGACTATGAATCTCCCAAACTGGAACAATAGAGCACAAACGCTCTTTTGTCGGATCTAAACGATCCCGTTAAGTTGATCTTAGTCTCAAACTAGACTAACGTATCCTTAACAAACGTTTAAGTTGATCTTAACCTCAAAAACGGCTAACGTATCCTTAAACCAAAACCCCAAACCCAAATCTAAGAAAATACGGATTTGGATTAATCCACGTCCTACGGGCGACGAAATAAATAGTCCCCGTATACAATCCACGGGCAACCACAAACAAAACAAACACACACGACACGAAGTGAAATTCTGGAGAAGGAGAAAGTTGTTACCGCGATGCGGTAGCGTAATTAACTGCAGGGGCTTGCGCCTGCAGGGAAGAGCGTCCCCACAATCAAAAACCCCTCAAGTGAGGGGGAATCTGACGAAGTCTGCTACATCGGCCGCATCCGTCTAAACCTCCGATACACGGTGCCATAAATCAACTTGGCATCTTCGGAGAGGTGGACGGATAAAACCAAATAGCATCTGCCCCGAATCTCAGTGCCAGGACATCGCGGTTCTGTGCGCCGCCTTTCGGAGGGGAACAGTCGTGAGATTTGATTTTGGGCCAGTCCGGATTGCCGGAGCCCGAGATATTGAGATATTGAGGTTATATGATAGGGGCCAGTCCGGATTGCCGGAGCCCGAGATATTGGATATTGGGATATATGTTTTGTGTCGATACTTGACACGGATTCTATGTTGATTTCATTGATGATACCTCGATTTTTATATACAGAAATATCACCAAATTAAGAAAACAGTTTTCTCATTCACGATGTATTCTGTTATCATTTGTAATGCATTCGTACATCATATTTGTGATATGTTGCTACCTGAGGCACTGACACGAGCACTTGATATTACACTTATGTGTAGGTGTCTTAGGGTTATATTTTATGAGGATATTATTGTATGACCTAGGATAGAGTCATACATGCGATTTCTGCTCGGTGATGTTTTCTACTCACGAGTTGGCAACTCACCCCCGTTGTGCCACAGTTTCTTTCAGATTTTGCCGTACATGTTTCCTTGGCGGCTTTGCTGGCACACTGCTTCCTTCCGGATGATTTCCTTGGTAGGTGGGTTCACTTGCATCGTGACCACCGTTGTACTTTTATTATATTCAGTTGTTTCTAGTAAACTCTATCAACCAGACTTGTATTAATTTATTGATAGACTTAGAAGACCAGTGTTTATTCTTTCGACCTTAGAGTCGCGCTTGTATTATTATGGTTTTCTGGTGGATATTGGTTTTCTTCTGAGTTTTGATCATCGCCCTTCGGCGTTGTATATTATATTGTTTGCGTGGTTGTGTTCGCCAATTGGCGAAGAGATAGCTCCCGCTTGGGGATGCCTTTATTCATTATTTATATATATTTCATGTGTTGTACCCGTTTAGAGCCAGTATTTACAAAGGAGACTCTGCCGAAATTTTCGGGAAAAATATGACGTTGCTTTTAAATGTTTAATACCTTCTTATTTATTAAAACCACTTGCTTTAAACAAGTTTTCCTTCACTTCTTATTTAAAATGGTTTAGATTTCTGGGCTTTTGGCTTACTTGAATTAGGTGGTGTCCTGTAGGCTTCACATGATTCAAGTGCCAGTCACGTGCTATTTCGGGTCGTGACAGAAGATGAATTAATTTGTCTCTTGGAACCCTAGGATTCTCAACACATGAGAGCTTTTAGGGTTTAGAGGAAGAAGAAGAAGACTTGAAGAAAGTGATAATGGAGTGTGAACTTGAATGAAGCTTGGCTGTCCTCTTTTAGAAAAATAAAGCATATCAATAATTCATGAGATAATTATCACAACAAAATATCAACCATGCTTCATAAATATCTAATGGTGAGTCATGCCATGAGTCACCAAGTAGCCATGCTAGATTCAATGTAGAAATCCACCCCATTTCCTCCGCCTCATTTTGTTTAATCCAATAAAGAATAAAACCCTAATGAGGTGTCCAACTTCTAGATGTTTTCCCAAGAAAATTATGAGAATGCCCCTCATCCGTATATACATACCCGCATCCGTATTCCAAAGAATACGAGTACAAAAATACGAAACAAATCCATCAGTATAATACTAGGATCCGGCTTAAACCAAAGCCCACTATTATTATCCGCCCAATCATCATACTGCACAAGTACACGTAAGTGATCGAAACCCTGCCGTAAAACCATACGGCCTCTACACCTTTTTCCTGGTGCAGGGAAACTCTCTATGTGGGACTCTAAAGACTCGACACTACGCTGGTGGTGGGTTTAACCACAAGCCGCAAGCGGTACTAGCTGCACGTAACGACTACCCAGGCATGTGTCGATAAGAAGGCCGATGAGCTAACTCATCCGAACTCCTACTGAGCCTATATGTGACAATCTCTGTACTGTCCAGTCTGTTCATCTAAAAGTATAGCATATCGGGCCTAGGGAGCGGTAATCGTCAGACCCCTAATAGCGCAATAAGTCGTGTCGGAGAATAACCCAAAACACCCTGAGAAACTACTGGAATACCTACTAGTAAATCTCGCTTGCCTTAGCCAAGGACTTTGTGCAATGGCCTTCCGAACACAGCGCGATATCAACCCCCAATACCGGGAGAGACGAATCCTATCTAACCGCCACTGCCTTCCAGTGCTTCGGGACTGCACCCAACTACTACCTGTTTGCACGACTCCTTTGAGCCGTGGTAAGGTAGTAATCAAAGTACAGTGGGAACACACTCGAGGCGAAGTAGCAGTGTCAAGTCGACGGACTAAGCTGTACTCATGTCACTTGGGAACTGCTACCCGACGATAGGTATAATACCCACCAACAGTTCCTGACGAGTCTTGTCCAGTGTACTTATAACCTAATGAGCGCCTGAATACTATCTCCAGTACGACGTACTAATGGTTGTGGGGACATACCATTTCCCCTGCTGGGATGAGAAGCTTATACACTAGTCTACTGTGGAGTATTGATGCCCCGTCTCGATAATCGTACTACTAAGGACCGGTATAAGATGTGCTTATAGACTACCCAGCCACCACTAGTGTGACTGCTATCATAACACAGGTAATCAAGCAAAGATCCTAAGGGCTCTACCAATATATATAAGCGATATGCTAAAAGAAACACATGCACATATTGAGGTAGAAACAAACCAGGTAGCATACTACCATTTCAAGCAAGACTGTTACTATATCCGTGTATATCCCAAGCTCCCATTAAGTAATATAGAATCCAGTATGATACAATAACGGCCTCTAGGGCATATATCACTAACACCACATGTATACATATACAATAATGGCCTCTAGGGAATACATATCCAACATGTCATACCCCTAATAACCCGATAAGTCATGTCGGAGTCAAGCTCATCACCAACCGAGAAACTACTGAACTCATATCAGTAAATATCATCCACCGTGGCCACGGATTTAAGGTGATAGCCAACTGAACACAGCACAACATCGACTCCTAATATCAGGAGAGACAAATCCCCGACAATCGCTCACTGCCTCCATATGGCTCGGGACTGTACCCAACTAAAACCTGTTTACACGACTCCTTTGAGCCGTGGTAGGGTAGTAATCAAAGTACAGTAGGAACTCACATGAGACAAATGACGATCTCATGTCAAAAGACTAACCTGTACTAATGCCACTCGAGAACTTCTATCTGACAATAGATATAATACCATCTAGAAGTTCTCCATGAGTCCGTCCAGTGTACTCACCTCCAGTGAGCACCTGTATACTATCTTAGGTGACATAACACCAATGGCTTGTGAAACCGGCCACCGCCCCTCGTCGGGGTCTCAAAACGTATACACTAGTCTACTCCGGAATATCGATGCTCAGTCTCAATACCCTCACGACTAGGGACATTTAAGGATGTGCTTATAGACCACCCAGCTCTCACGTATATGATCGCCGTCATAATGCTGGTAGTCAAGCAAGAATCCTACGTGCTTCATCATTATGTATTAGTGACACGTAATAACAAGTAAAACGTGTACACATCAATGATAAAGACAAACCAGATACCATACTATCATTTCGAGTAATATTGTTCTACCAGTATAGGTCCTCCCTCAATTATCATAATCGCATGCCTGCAATTACAATAATTGTCATGAGGGCACTATATCCAACAAGAAGGGCAAACACATCCCTGCTCGGAACGCTTCCAAGTACAGAGTAATCTCATTGCCCTGTACCTGGTCTGCCCGCTCACCCTCCCTGGCCAGACAGAGCGATTAGCCAGGGGGATATAGAAACGATCTTGGATATCGGAAAGCTCGTCCGACCAATTCAATATCGAGGGCGCATCATGAGTATTCTCGATGCGCACCTTGGGGGCCCTTTTTTCCCCCTGACGACGAAGAACAAGGGCATCACCACCCCTTGAGGGCGAGCCCGACGCGGAGGAAGAAGAAGAACTTTATCGACCATCATAAGCCAAGGAAGAGGAAGATAACCCACTGGGCCCGGCTTCAGAAGCTGAAGCCTCATCGCCCGACTCAACTACATCAATAAAAACATCATAGGAAGACATATGACATGATTCAAGGGAAGAGTGGCTGAGGGTGGATTTTGACTGAGAATCCGACCTAAAAGATGAAGCGTCGAGCAATCCTCGGATGCCAAGAAGCAAGCAAAGCAAAGGTGTTCCTAGGAAGAGGCCTCCCCTATTTATACACTGAGCAAGAGCCATCCGACAGCCTAGATCCGCTCCCACCAAAACGAGGCGTCGCACCACACGGTCACAATGACGCCACACGGCAACCAACCATTGGACGTTTACCCTCACACAGATCCAACTGGCGGGGGTGATGTCTCGCAATCGGCCACCCGATTATGGCCACGTAGCACAAAAATCGACGGCTTGAGCAAGCGAAACGATGTCTCCTTTATAGCGCCACCATTTTGCTGATCCGCTGTCGTCATCGAGGATACATGTGGAAATTAAGGCACGTCGTGTAATGCCATGTGGATCCGGAGATCGCAGAGGCACGCCCGCTAAGCGCCGCATCGTTCCCTGACAACCCACTATGATGAATTCTCGATACTAAACTGAACGTTGAAGACTGAGTAGACCACTCTTGACCTGACCTATAAATAGGCCGGGACGAGAGTGGGTGGCTAATGATGATACCCATAAGTGGGAATTCCCCAGGTCACGACACGTAGCGGATGACGTGTCATCCACGTAAGCTCGCTAGATTCCGAGAGGCTACGGAGCTAGAATAAGTATGATGCATTGGAGACATTTCTCGGCGCCTCGCCTCCAATGTTGCACACGACCTTTTAGAAGACCTCCCCGGAGTGCGTTCCCTCCTCAGCTGACCGCCAGCCAATAGCTGGTCTCCGAGCTATCCTATAGCCGAGACTCCTCAGCTCACTTGCTCGTCTCCGAGCTATCTTATATATGAGATTCCTCAGCGTCCCTATCTGGCCGGGGGCACGGAGCCCGAGCGCCCCCGTAACAGCTCCATGTATCTCGTCATGATGAGATCTATAAATAGGTCATCCGATCTATAAATAGGTCGGAATAAGAATGGGAGGCTAATGATGATGCCCATAAGTGGGAATTCCCCGGGTCACGACACATAGCAGATGACGTGTCATCCACATAAGCCAGCTAGATTCCAGGGGGCTACGGAGCTGGAATAAGTATGATACATTGGGGACGTTCCTCGGCGTCTCGCCTCCGAGATTGCACTCGACCTTTTAGAAGACCTCCCTGGAGTACGTTTCCCCCTCAGCTGACCGCCAACCAATAGCTGGTGTCCGAGCTATCCTATAGCTGAGACTTCTCAGCTCACTTGCTCGTCTCCGAGCTATCCTATATCTGAGATTCCTCAGCGTCCCTATTTGGCCAGGAGCACGGAGCCCGAGCGTCCCCGTAATGGCTCCGTGTATCTCGTCACGACGAGATCTCCATCGCTCCACGTCCCGCATCCAACACTAACGTATCTCGCCATTAATGAGTGTATCTCGCCATTAATGGGAGTATCTCGCTATCAACGCGAACGTGATGTAGAGGTGTAACAGACGGCGAGAATCTCGTATCGTCTCGCTCCATGCGACTACTATATAACCCCTCTTCCAGATGACTCAAGTATCTCGAACTCAATCAAATATACCGCTACTCTTCCCTAATATTCCTCGGTACTTATTTGATCGTCGGAGGGTCTTACAGTGGTTTCCTACCCCGGGACTTCCTTTGCAGGTAGCTCGGCGTCAACAACAACTAACAACCCATTGAGATCCATACGCTCAACCCTCATATCAAATCTTAACCGTTCAGCTCCGCTGGCAGCAAGATCGACGGAAGACAGCATCTAAGAGAGATTCCGACCTCCATCAATAACAATCTACGAAAACTCAAATCCATACTCGTATAATATCTGTGAAATTCATTATTTTATTATTTAAATTTTAAAATAATATTTTCGGTTTTCTGAAATTTTACAGGTATGGATCCAAACAAACTTATACCATACCAAGATTTTATTAATGGGTCTGGATCAGGTCCAAGTCTAGACCCAACCTCTTGACCCACTATTTAATATTCCACATGGAATCTACAAGCCTAATAGTTAACTATTATTCTATTTAATATACTTATCTTTACTATTATAAGTAGAAGTACTTTGATTATGTCATTAATCAACAAAACAAAAAATAGAAAAAATGACAAAATTTTAATTGCCAAAGTTGAGACTTGGAGACGTCCACCCCATCTACCATAAAAAACAAAAAATAAGAAAATGAAAAGTCAACTCTCTTTCTCTGTCATAGTTAAAAGTAAAAACCACCCTAAAAAAAGACATTAGGAGTACATTATGGCAGGATTAGTCACCTGGCGCCTTCTAGCCATCCTCCAAGAAGAATTGTGCTATGCCCCCCCCCCCGATATCCCTATAGAGCGAAAGACTAGTGATCCCTAGGTTGCAGCACGTCCGGTCGTTAACTCCTTGCGCCGCTGCCGCCGTTTCTAGGACCGACCGACACGAGGTCCTCGATGAACCGAGCCGGGTTAGCAGTTCTCGTTCCACCTTTCGGCTTAGTCACTCTCTCGTCGTTCCTGAGAGCGGATTAAAGGATTAAAGAAGAAGAGTTGCTACGTGTAAGATAAAAAAAACTTTGAACCTCTAAGAAGAGAAGAAGGCGCCTTCTTAGATTACATGGCCAAACGGATTAGGAAGGATGCGCTACCGCGCAACGGCTTTCGCGCTAGGCGCTCACTCTGTTGCTTGGTCTACCGCGCAACGGCTTTTGCGCTAGGTGCTCACTCCGTTGCTTGGTCTACCGCTATAGGCTTTCGCGCTAGGTGCTCACTCCGTTGCTTGGTCTTTCTTCTTTCTTCTTAAACTAAGCTATTTTTTCGAGAAACCTCCGCCAAAAGTACCCTTAGTGTATCGGTATAGAGCCAGCGTCGGTCGGAGAAAGGAAACAAAAATTTTCCCTTAGGACTAGCCTCGGCTGGACCCCCTGCTAATCCATATCTGCATCAGAGATCATCAAAGTTTTCGCACTCCAGGTGTTCGACAATATTTTCAACTGATGCTACTATTAGTCGAGGGTGCTGATGCTACTGTTGGAGCGGGCTACTGATTTCCTCTCCTACATCCACTTTCGTGCCATGAAAACCAATATCGTGCTGAGGTAAATTAGTTGACTTGCCGTCGCTTTAAGTACCGTTCATCTCGTTCCGGGGAGCTTCACTCAATTTACTTGTCTTACCGTTCACTCGCGAAGGGACCGCTCTCTCACTGAAGGGTTTCTTCTAAGAGACCCCTCGGATGGGACAGTTTACCAGCCCTGTCAGAAGTACTTTCACGTTCCGCTCGTTCCAGGGACCCGAGCTTCACTCAATTTACTTGCTGAAAGGGTTGCACTTATAGGATAGGTCTCACTTTTCTTTGG
This sequence comes from Agapanthus africanus, assembly GCA_030015575.1. Classification (NCBI taxonomy): domain Eukaryota; kingdom Viridiplantae; phylum Streptophyta; class Magnoliopsida; order Asparagales; family Amaryllidaceae; genus Agapanthus; species Agapanthus africanus. The sequence continues at coordinate 543,852,622 of JASDDO010000014.1, read as the reverse complement.
CTTTGCCCTTCACTCCTTCGGCAGTGTAAGCAACCTCTTAGAATCCACCCGCGGTTACCAAACGGAATTTGAGACTTCGAGCCACACTCATTTTTCCTCGGTCTGGACACTTGGCTCTTCACTTTCCTGGAAATGGGTTTCGCCCGAAGCATCGGACCAATGATCATCCATGACTTCTGTGTACTTTCGATGATCAAAAAAGATGACTTGCTTGTCCCACCGTAGATAGACAGAGTTCTCCCTTCCCAATGCCGGGAGTTCATCAATTTTCAGTAGTTGTTTCACTCGAGTTCATACTTGCTGGCTTGTAAACTCGTGCCACTCAGGGAATGGGATGACCTTCGCGAAGGGGTCACTCTGAATTAAGAAAGTTTGTGTGAAAGGGTAGCGAGTTTCGGTAAGTTCAGTAAGTGAAGTGACGGGCGAAGGTGGAGACAATAAGCCTGTCAACATTGACCGCTTTTGGCAGTTGTTAAACAACTATAAATGTGCTACAGCCTTTAAGTATAAGAAGTTCTTTCACTTCGATGATGCCATAAAATGGTTCAGCTCCAGACGGGGGAAATGAAAGCAGCAGAATTCGTTATCTCTCTTCCCTCCCACATGTTCAATCTTTTTTTAGCGGTTTCCCCAAAAATCTTTCTCATTAACGCAACCTTCATTTTGCTCATTCATGGAGTTGTATTTAGTACCTCTAAGAAAGATGATTATCCACCGTTAGTCAGTAAAGCTTTTGTTGTTCCCTTGTTTAGGCTCGGCTTCTTTCCGATCCGAGGGGGTCTCCCGTATTCAAAAAAGGAGGGAGAGGCCCGTAGAGTAGGGGAAGGAAAGACCGAGACCCAAAGTCCAGAAAGACGAGTGAGTGATTGCCGAGTCGGCAAGCACGAACGTCTCCTGTTGCCCTTGTCTGGTGGGCCCGGGGAAGTCCAATAACCGGACTTCCTAGCTACGGTGGAGGCGGGTGGATAAACCCCTGTGGGCCTAGTTTCGATCCCATAGTCGTAATTTGCGGTATCGCCCCTGAGGCATGAACTCCATTTCTAGTGAATCCCAGTAGATCTTGCTGAATAGATATAAATAAAAAAATCTCAGCTAAGAGGGGTCATGGATAGAACAGGTTCCAAATCACGATCGATTCCTTTTTCAAATCCTGCTGCAGCTACACGGGCCCTTCCCGCATGCCACAAATGACCCACGAATAGGAAGAATCCTCCAACTTTAAGCGATTTATATACATTCCAGCTCGTCCGTCGTCACCTAGATGGACAACCAACCAGTCAACCTCGATTCCCTTAGCGAAGTCAATCAAACTCCACTATCTTTTCCGACGGCTTTCACTGCTCTCCAAGTTTTGAGTAGGCGGAACCATTCTGTTTTGGTTCTTCTCCACATTCTAACCGGCAGGAATTTGCCTATGATTTTCCCAACTGATATGTCGATATAGAAAGATCTCCTTATTTCTTCAGATCCCTCGACTGCGGAATCCAACCTCCTGCCATAAAGGAAGGAGTTGATCGGGTTCAGTAGCACGCCCTAAAAGTTAGGTAGGCGGGCTTTGTGAATGCCTTACCGTAGCCTTCCTGATGAAGAAGGTATAAGCCCTACTAAGTGGTCTACCCGTCGACAAGATCCCTCTGCTCAGCGAAGGGCCCCCTAGTGCTTATTGATCTGAAGTTGGTTAACTGTGATTTCAAGGATCCCAGTTTATAGGCATTAAAGAAATAGGCACTAGCGGGTCCTGTTCACTTTGAGTAGTAAGGAAGCCAGTGAGGTAGGCGCTCGTAAAGAGCCCTGAACTTTTTCAGTGAGCTCTTGGTTGCTCTTTTCCGCAAGTTTCGTACAAAACTACTTTATTATATAGTCTTTGATCCGTGTTCTTTGATTCAGAAGATAAGACCACTGTTTGAACTCTCGAAGTAGAGAGATGGGTAAGGCAGCACTCCCATTATTAGGTCTCAGGTACTTGACGTGACGAGGTCTAACTCATAACCAGAAGACGTAAACGACACTCAAGAGAAAGCTCAAAGGCCCCAACGGTCACTTTTGTTCCAGACAGGGACCCTAAACCCTTATATTTTTTTTATTTTGTATAACTCATAAATTTCTTAATTCTAATATTACCGTTAATCACATTCATTTAATTTAATCTTGGAAAAACTATAGATATCTTTAAAAAATTCATATAATGTCTAGGATAAAAATTTCTATACACGTCTCCAGTATATATGTCGTTCAAAATAAACACATGTGCATCACTCGTACAAAATACTAGTTTCAAAAAGACCAAAATTAACCATAGATAAGAAAAGCATATAAAGAAAATACCATTTTTCGTTGTCTAAAGTCAGTCCTCCATGATTTGTTGGAGATCGATCCATCCAGTCTAGTATTATCTTCGTAGACTAAAACATATTACACCATATTTTATTTGTTTAATATATCGGCTTTAGAAAATATTCTACCATCATAAAATGTTAAATTGTACCCCTGCTTAAAAAGTAAAAAATTATCAAAATCACATAAAACTCACAGTATGGTCTAGAGTTCAATAGAAATGTAAACAGATATATAATCCGGATAGAATCCGTATGACTATCCTGTTTTTATCAAATATGGTTATTGGTTTTCATTTTCGGTGACTGTCGTATCTGTATTCGGATTCACCAACGGATGCGGATATGTATATTCTTTCCATATCCGTATCTGTTTTAATATCTGACATTTTACTATATACATGTATAAAATATTTACGGATCGAATTTTTTCAATCACGGATAATAGCTTTCATCATCCGTATCTGTATCCGTATTCGCATATACCAACGTATCAGATGCGGATATGACTATGCTTATGTCCATTCTGTATCCCATCCATTTACGGCCTCCACTCTTGATGGAGGTCCTTTTCAGGTCTCCGTCAGATGTTGTCTTCCGTTGATCTCCCGGTGGATGTCGGTGGTGATCTTCTATTGCGTGTGAGTCTTAATTGGTTTTGGTGAGATTGGTGATTTGAGGAGTTTAGCACCGAGTACCTGCAAAAAAGTCCCGGGATGGTTTGGTACCACCGAGGACCCTCCGACGATCAAGTTAGTGCTAGATCCGAGCAGAGTAACGGCTAAGTGGAATAAAAAATGGTTTACTTGACACCTCTGTGATGGGGGTTTATATAGCGGTGATGGCACGCAGCAACAGGCGCGAGAATCTCGCCAGCTGTTACGCTCCCGACATCACGCCCGCGTAGAGAGCGGATCGCCCATTAATGGGGATCGCGGAGGCGTGGAACGTGGGATGTTGCTAGCGGAGAATCCGCGCATGGAGAAATTCACGGAGCGGCGGTTACGCCTGTGAGCGGTGGATCTGGTCAGAGGGACCGGGGAAGACGGCCTCGGCTAGGGAGCTCGGAGATGAGCAAGAGGGCCGAGGAGTCCTGGTCCTATGGCAGCTCGGGACGAGCTGGGGGGTCGAGGAGGCCAACTTGCAGAGGGCCCCCGAGGAGGGCCGGCTTGTGCTTGTGGGTTGGGTACAGGGGTTGCCTAGTCGGCCCTTGCGGCCCTTCCTTCTGAGTTTTGGGACACGTCATCCGCCACGTGTCCAGATCTTGGAGACCGCCAATATTGAGCATCATCATTAGCCCCTCACTCTGGTCCCGACCAGCTAGCGGGTCAGGTCAGGAGTGGACTTCTAGGCCTCCCGAGGTGAGCTCCTTCCTAAGGCTTTGTCGGGACGCGTCCTTGGGCTGTCAGTTGTCTTTTCTGCTAGTGAATCGGGGCGAGATCTCCGCATTTAAAGAAGGTGAACCGGTTCTTGCACTCTGCCGCTGAAGCGACGGTCCACGTGTTAAGCGTCGATTGGCCGACGCGACGTATGCAGGCCTGCAGCGTCTGATGGGACGCGGTCCAGCGCAGGTCAACACGTGGAGCGATCAAAGCCGCTGGACGCGAGGAGTCGTTTCGGCGGGAGATGACGGGCATCGTTGGATGAGGCCGCTTGCAGCAATAAACAGGGATGGGGCCCGTCTTTGGGTCCCTACTCCTTCATATTTCCCTCTTCCAAGGCCTGGTTCCTTGGCGCTCGTCTTCTTTCTCCCGCTTTCGACTCCCGAAGATTCCCTTCTTCAAGGTTAGATGTCTTCCTTTATAGAGTCAGTATATGTTGTAGAAGGAGGTTCTATGGACCCTTTAGTTGTGTCCGAGTCCCCCCGGGAAGCAGGGGTAAGATCCTCTCCCCGGGATCGTGCGGCGGGGGCAGCCCCCAGGGAAGTGGCGGCAGATACGGCCCCCGGCTCCTCGTGTTGGGTGAGGCATGAGGACAAGCTCGCCAATGCTCGGGCTCGCTTCCACATTCCCTCGTGTTACACGCTCCGACTGGCCAAGGAGGGAGAGAGGGCGGATCATGTACGGGGCAGAGAAATCGCCCTGTATTTGGAAGCATTTTGGGGCGGAATGCGCCTGCCCTTCTCTCCCGAGGTCATCGCCGCGCTGAATTTTTTCGGTCTGGCCCCCGGCCAGTTAGTGTCGAACTCGTGGAGATCCTTCTCGGGTTCTTGATCCACCTAAAGTTACAGGCGGTCCCCTTCAGCCTCTCCCTTCTCGATTCTTCTCTAGTCTTTAAAAGTCACCCTGGTGGTCGAGCGGGCGACCCGAGATGGGTCTATCTCTCTTTCAGAAAGCGGCCGGGAGGCGCTGCCAGGACCGGGGTCGTGGCCTTGCCCTCTTCTATTCATGATTGGAAGAAGAAATTTTTCTTCGTTTCCCCTCCCAAGGGCGAGGACTGGCCCGTGCCTACCAAGTGGTCGAGGGAGAAATGTTTGCCAGGAACCAGTCCGATGACCCTGCCGCGGTGAGAGTGGGGTCATGGGAGCCTATCCCCCGACCCGAAGTGCTGCTGTCTAAGAGGGTTCTAAGCTGGGCCGGGCTCAGCCCCGTTGAGTTCGTCGGTAAAATAGGCTAGCTTTCGGCTTGTGTTTTGCTCGTGTTGCTGACTTGTTGGGTATTTGCTTTGTGCAGGATCCATGGACTTCGACTTGCTTAAATCCTCCATGCGCCAGCCGAGGAAGGTTACAAAGGCTAGGGCGCCAGCTCTTATCACGCAAAGCCCGTCCCGGCTCCTACTGCTTCGGTGGTGGCGTCCCGTGAGCGTTCAGGGGCAGATCCCGCCCCGGGTCCCAGCAGAGTGTCGGGCCGGAAGCGGGCCCTGGTTCTGGAGGACCCGGACTTGGAGGAGGAGATCGGCTCTCCCTCGGAGCCGCTCAAGAGGAGCTCCCAGAGATCTTACCGGGGCCGGTCCTCGCCGATCGTGGTGGAAGAAGGGGGGCCTCCGGTTCGCGGTGCCATCGGGGCTGTCCGTTGCGGATAACCTCTTGCATGAGACAGAAGCCTTGGCCGGGGGGAGAGTTCCTGGGGGAACCTTCAGGGCTCAACTGGCGTCCATCGCCCAGGAGTCCGTGCAGGTAAGTGTTTGGTTCATTGTGAGATTCGGTGCCTCCTTCGTCTTTCTGATCTCTTTCGTATCTCCCAGATTCTCCAATACGTGTCCCTCTCCTTGCGTATGGAAGCCGAGGTGGTAGCCCCGGCACTGGAGGCTGCGGGCCGGCTCGCCTCACTGGAAGAGAGCTCCAGGCGGGAGCTGGAAGCGGTGACGGAGAGGGTTGCCGCCTTGGAAGGCGAGGTGGAGGCCATGAAACGGGAGGTAGCTCGGCACCGCGAGGCTGCCGTGATTGCCGAGGTCAAGCTCGAGGATACCCAGGTGCTTGCCGGCAACCTGAAGAGGATGGTGAAGACCCTCCGGAAGGAGCTCGGGGCGGCGGCCGAGGTAGCCAAATCGGCCGAACTGAGGGCGGTGGAGAGCTATAAGAAGTCGAAGGACTTCTATGATGACCTGGCCGTAGCTATAACCCGCATCTGGCACGACGCCCTCGATGTCATTAAGGCCCGGATGCCGGAGTTTGCCGACGGAGATCTCCGGGCCGAGTTCCCCCTCGCGGACGCCGATGAGCAGGGGGAAGAGGTTCCTGGTGAGGAAACCGCCGAGGACCCCGCGCGTCACGTGGTGGATGTCGAGGACCTCGAGGTCGCACCTGGCCCCGAGGTTTAGAGCCCCCGTCTTCATCCTTTTATTTCTTTGTTTTTGGAATTTTGTAAGGCTGGGGAGCCCCAAAAAATACTCTTTGTAAAACCTTTGTCTTTGGTAGTAATAAAAATTTTCTTCGGTTTCATCGAATCGCGCTCTACCGTCTGTTTGTGAAGAATGCTCGTAAGATATCTCTGCTCGCACCATTGTGTTTTCATGCCAGGTTGGCCATCTGTCTAGCGATCGTCCATCGAGTTGATTTCGATCACTTGCCGACGAGCATGCCAAGCGCTGTCGAGGAGGTATCCCCTGTTAGTGTATATGCCCTAGAGGCCATTACTGTATCATACTAATTTGTATATTACTTAATGGAAGCTTGGGATATTCACAGTTGTATAGACAATCTTGCTCAAAATAGTAGTATGCTACTTGGTTTTTTTCTACTTTAATGTGTACATGTGTTTCTTTTAGTATATCACCTATACACATTAGTGGAGCCCTTAGGATCTTTGCTTGATTACCAGCGTTGTGATGGCAGTCACACTCGTGGGGGCTGGGTAATCCACAAGCACATCCTTATTCAGGTCCCTAGTCGTAGGACTATCGAGACAGAGCATCGATACTCCGGAGTAGACTAGCGTATGCGCTTCTCATCCCAGCAGGGAAGACGGTCTGTCCCACAGCCGTCAGTACGTCGTACTTGAGATAGTATGCGGGTGCTCGTTAGGTTACGAGTACACTGGACAGGACTCGTCGGGAACTATTGGTTGGTACTATACATATCGTCAGTTATCAGTTCCTATGTGACATGAGTACAGCTTAGTCCGCTGACTTGACACTGTCACTTCGCCTCGAGTGTGTTCCCACTATACTTTGATTACAACCCTACCACGGCTCAAAGGAGTCGTGCAAACAGGTAGTAGTTGGGTGCAGTCCCGAAGCACTTGGAGGCAGTGACGGTTAGTGTAAATCCCCGTTTCCATTCTAATAAAAGTTTCATATTCTCTGATTTCCAGTAGTTTCTTTTCTTTTCCTTCATATTTTGAATTGGTTGTTAGGCTTAATATTTATATTTTTCCAAACCCTCAAAGCCTAAACCCAGGATTTAAATCAAAGCCAGAGTAAATTAAAACCAAAATTATATCAATAAAATCCTAACCCATTATTCAAAACCCTAAGTTTTAATCAGCCCACACACACTTTACTTAATAAATTCCTTAATAAATTTAACCCTCAGCCCATCCCTTTAATTTCCCTCATCCAATTCCCTTTAATTTCCCTCAGCCCACTTAAAATTATTTTTTGAATTTGAGCCGGCCCGTTTCTCCCCCTGCAGCCCACGAAGTTTTTAATGGGAATTGTTTTTTTTTCCGGCCCAATCCCTTCGGCCCGCCTCCATCAGACCCGACCCGCTACCCTTTGTTCATCTCTTTTAAATCCCCAACGGCTACCCATCTTTCCCGTTCCTCTTCAATTCGCGACACCCTTTCCCCCGCCGCAGCCCACGCCCTCGCAGAGACGTTGCCGACGTTTCCTATCACACCCTCATCCCTCTCCTCCCTCATTTCTAAAAATCTCTAACTTTATCCATCCTCCAAAATACCCACCAAACACCAAATTTCTCTCGAACCCATTGCCACCTCCACCGCCGGCGATCATCCCACCACTTTGCTCGACCCACGACGACGACAACCACTCATCCACCCTCCTTCTCCCTCTACGACTTCACACCTCCATCAACTTGAGCTCCCCTTCACACCCACTCTCCTGCACACCAACCCAGTGCAACCGAGCCAACCGCCACCTTACACTCTCGACGCCGACGAGCCCCTCCACTGCACCTGAACCACGTCGTCGACCTCCACCTCCTCAGCATCGTCACCATCACCATAATTCCTTAGCCCCACTGCTCAACCTTTCCCTCTCTTCAAAAATCTCAAAAACCCATTTTCCAAGCACTTCACTGTTGCACTTCGCCAGAGCGCCGCCGCCGACCATCGTCAATCTCAGCACTACTCAAGAGATCCACAGAGCCTACTCTACACTTTCAGCGCGCACAAGACGACTCCGGGAAACTCCGACGTAAAACCCGTGTTTCGAACCAAGCTCGTGAGAATCTGTTACACGGCGTACGTCGCGCGTTCGTAACGCCACTGCTGCCGTGCAACCCTGAGATGTTTCCAGGCAAGTGTTTACTTGCTTCATGCTATAATAATAGTGGTACAAACTTAAATAATCTAGTTTACGAATTTACCGATTCCCGATACGTATTGTGACCTAAGTGTTCGATGCTAGATCCCAATGGAAATGATTGTTTATTTTGACGGAAACTGATATTTTCTGTTGGCCCATAGGATGATAAATATCGTGTATGAATCTCGCTGGAAAATACGATTGTTAGTGACAAAAATCGATACCCCCAAACATGCCGTTAAAACTAATATTTTCTCGTATCTGAAAATGAATAAAATCACCGTAAATTACATACATACTGGAATGATGCGTTCGAGGGCTTAAATTGAAGACGACTCGACAAAATTTAACCCTATGTACAATTTCAATGATTTCTGTTCTGTAACCGTGATGATAATTGGATCGGAATGCGACTCTGGACTGCAGTCCAGAGCGTTTCTGATTATTGTGTTCTGTCCCAAGACCTGTATCACTATGTTTCCTGAAGTCGTATGTTACGGAACTCTACAGTAGATTAAAGATAATTCTGTTAGGTAAATAAAACAGGTGGTTCCATTCCGTTTCATCGCCATTTACTATTTTAAACTGTATTTAAAAGGGCAGAACGTATAACTGTCCAGAACAGATTCTGAAATGACATAATGAGGTTAAACTGTGTATAACTTTCAACGTACAGATGCGATTGGTGATCCGTCTATTGTGTTGAATACTCCATTTAAAACCCTAGATTTCATTTAACTGTAACATCGCTAAATTCTGAGCCCAACTAGGAGCAATTCGTGTCGCGAAACGGACGTTCAGTTCTGAAGCTGAATTTCCAGCCGCGGGCACTTAAAACGAAACAGCTATATCTTGAAAACCGGAATCCCGATTGAACTGAAACAAATTGTGATAAATTGCTGACTGAGTGTTCTATTTATCCTACTTGTATCATTTTGCTGAATTCTTAATATATTAATTTATGCAATTTATTTTAGTCAAAGACATGCATGTTGGTTCATAACATACATAGTTTATTGGTAGCATACAATACATATATCATACCCTTGTCATATACTCAGTGTTAGTGTGTGTGGACATTGCATTATCATGCGTGATAGATGTTGGTTTAGGAGTGACGAGTACACCAATGGAAAGTGAATATTCGTGACAGTGATTAATACAGTGAACAGTGATAAAACCGTGCCATTGGTATACTCGTACACGACTAAATCAAGATCATAAATAGTGTAAACCTGGGGAAAAGGGGAAATCAAAGTGGAAAGAGTATCGTATTTAGCGGGACCGTGTTTAGAGGATGATCATTCGAACCGTGATACTGATACGTGTAGGGTAGGATCTAGCGATCCGGCTGACAGGGTTATGTCCCGGGCATGTGGGCCGTTGTCTCGGGTATGTACGAGACTCCTGTTAAACATGATCCTCCTTCCACTATGTGATTTCAAACATGACCTAGAGACCGATAGGGACACATAATATATTCTGCATCATATAGTGACACAGTGATTACTTGCATTGTTCTTATACCAGTATTACCTCATTTATCTGTTTCATCTTATTATAATAACATTGTTATTGTGTCGCTCTGACGACCTGAGTATGCATGCTCAGATCCCGCGGGAGGACCAGCACAGGAGACGGATCTACCCTTTGAGTTCACGGAGATATAGTTTGGTGTACCTTCTTCTTTTACTGCTTTCCATAAAAGCGATCGTGAGATTGAACTTCGTTAGTTATTGTTCTTATTATCTGTAATTTGTGAACAATGAAATTTTAATGTAATAAATTAGTGATGTGATTCCTTTAATACTGTGCTTTTTTTACTGATTACCATGTAATGCTAGAAGCCGAAGTGTGACTACGGCGGGATGATTCCTTGACCGTAGGAGCATGGCAGGCCTAGTCATCCCTCATTTCCGTATTTTGGGAAGCGGGGCGTGACATGGTTTAGTTGGCAGCAGAGCCTGTGTTTAGTATCAAGGAATAACATTAACTATACTGTATTACGTTATTCTTGTTTCACTACTCTTAATTTTCATCCTTGAATCTGATCCTATCCTTTTGAACCTTCCAGTGATATGACGTCCCCGAACGACCCCTCCTCGGACTCCAGCTCTCAGGACCGTACGGAAAGAATACTTAGTGCACTGACTACTCTTGCGGAAGCTCAGGAGAGAAAGACAGATTTACTCACTGAGGGACTCAGGGAGATTGCCGCCGCAGGAGGACCCTCCGCACTTATTACCGCCCCCGAGGGCGCTACTCCACCAGCTTATCACGCTAGGGTTGGTACCGTATCAGACTTCCGACGGTTACACCCAGCTGTAAGTCTACAGTAGCGCCCAGGCCGTCTACAGACGCCAAATGCGGAACAAAAACTTTTTAACTGGCGCTATCGTATACTTTAACCCGGATCTGCCATTATTGCTAAACTAACAAACTGTAAAGAGTGTAGAAAGGTTATACCGAACGATCCGAGTCCTTCGTTCTTTAACCATCATCCCACGCTCCGTTGCGGCTGCTCCAATCTCTTCGATCTACGATCTGCTCGTCCAGGTGGCACCACGTCGACGATTCTTTAAACGGGCTCCCGCCTCTGACTTGAGGCAACTCGGTCGTCAAGTTTTCTAAAAGAGACGACCAAGAATGATGTAGAGAATGAGTAGAAGACTTTGTCTCATTCCGTCCAAAGCTATGGACGAACGGTTAATGAAGTTGCCACTCGAATCGGGTGATGGAATGAAATGAGCTGTGAAATTCCATACACCCCAAAATCTATCATAATCTTGTTACCAGATAAAAACTCAAATGAGAGTGTGAGAGAGAGAGGGGAGGGGCCGGCCACTATATAGGAGTGAGGGGTGAGTGTAGGAGAGGGGGAGGTAACCACAAGAGAAAAGATCAAGGGAAAATATCCTAAGCAAGAACAAAATGCATTAATGAAAAGGATGACACATCTAAACCTAGTCATCAATTCATTAAATGCAAAGATGAGTCACCCGCCACCTCATCACCCTAGTCACCATTTCTAGAACCTTCTAGAAGCATGACTCACCCTCATTCAAGAAAAGATAAATCCGTCTTTAACCGAATGTTAAAAGACGGCTGATAGAAAACTGAAAACTGGCAACTTCCAAAAGTGATCCTGAAACGACTTTCAGGATAACCCCGTAACTGTATAAATATACCCGTATTTGTATTATGACCGAATACAAATGCAACTGAGACAAAGATATTATATCTACTCAATACAATACTCGGATCCGGCTTAAACCAAAGCCGACCAGTATCATCTGCCCGAAAAATAACACGTGCGTAAACGCACGTGCATTTTCCGAACCCTGCCATAAAACCATACGGCCTCTACAACGTTTCGCCCGAACTTGGGAAACTGTCTGTGGGGGACTCTAATGACTCGTCAGTACCCTGGCAGTGGGTTTAACCACAAACCGTCAGCGGCACTAGCTATGCGTAACGGCTGCCCATGGACTGACCTCAAGGGAGGCCGATGAGCGAACTCATCCGGAAACCCTACTGAGACTAATAGTGACAATGTATATACGGTCCGGTCCGTTCGTCTATGAGTATCGCATATCTGCCTAGGGGGCTAGTAACGTCAGACCCCCAATAGCAGTATAAGTCGTGTCGGAGTATAGCCCAATAACACCCTGAGATACTACTGGAGTACCTACCAGTAAATCTCCTGCCACGGCCGTGGGCTTTGTGTAATGGCTCTCCTAGACACAGCATGATCTCGCCCCCAATACCGGGAGAGATGAATCCCTTGCTGATCCGCTCACGTGCCTCCATGTGGCTCGGGACTGTACCCAAAAACTACCTGTTTGCACGACTCCTTTGAGCCGTGGTAGGGTAGAAATCAAAGCACAGTGGGAACTCACACGAGACAAATGACGACCTCAGGTCGATGAACTAACCTGTACACATGTCACCAGGAAACTGCTATCTGACGATATGTATAATACCAACTAGCAGATTCCCGGCGAGTCCTGTCCGGTGTACTCATAACCCAATGAGCACCTGTATACATCTTAGGTGATCCAACTGACACCAGTGGCTTGTGAGACCGGCCACCGCCCCTCGTCGGGGTCTCGACTGTACACACTAGTCTACTCCGGAGTATCGATGCACTGTCTCGAAACTCCCACGACTAGGGACCACAATTAAGGATATGCGTATAAACCACCCAACTCTCACGTATATGATCGCCATCATACAGTTGGTGGTAAAGCAAGATCCTATGGGCTCTATCAAAGTGTAACATGTAATCAGTCACCTGAACATGTACACGACTGATAAAGGCAAACCAGATAGCATACTATCATCTCGAGTAAGACTGTCCTACTGGTATAGGTCCTCCGCAATCATTGCAATCACGTACCTGCGATCCAATAATTGACTCTGAGGGCACTTTCTCCAACAATCTCCCACTTGCACTTAAGGCTAATTATTGCGATGTCGACTACTCACAGCCCGTGTGAAAACGAACATCTAACTCCTCTACTAATCAGTTTCAGAAAGCCCGTTTGTAAAACTATTGTGTTCGAGAAATAGCCTCAGTGAGTGGATCTGCCTAGATGTTTCTTTCTATATCTCTCTTAATCTCAAATTCACGGAGAAAGCCATCTCCCGAATTGAGTAATACCTGTCTTAGAATATGTCTGGATATCTGATGGGACCAAGTTCATAAATGAACTCCAAATCCAAACTTCTTAGACTGTATCGATCACTGAACCTAATCAGTATCCTGCACCAAGCCTTCCACAGTATCCTCTTGGACCACCTGTCCATAATAATGTCCCTCGTCAGAGGGAAAACTGTAACTCTGACAATCACTCTGTCATCCATGTCACCTTTGAAGCCTGGAATGATAATCGTCTCCCGAAGGAGGCTGCCGTCATCAAATCCGTAGAACATTCACTTATGTTCTAAAACTGCTTCCTTATGTTTCTCCAGGATTGGATTAATACAAACTTATTGCATCTAGTGCAAAAAACAACATCTGGTGTGGTACTTGACATCTCATGATTGACTCGGTTGCCTAAGCAAGTGATCTGCCAATCATGCCCATCCCTCTCCCCTTTAGTCTGTAAGACACCTTTAGAGAGGGTGACTCCATCACTTGCAGGTACACCACCATGCCAGGAGTCATCTATTCTAAGAACCATTAGAATACTGTCAAAGTACCCATATTTGGAAACTACCCAAATCCAGATCTAAAACCATAGATCTAGAAACCAGAATGTCAAATATTATATCCATATCCTGTCTGGAGAAACAACTGTGTGACGACCACAGTACAACCGATCGTAGTATAGGAATTTTACTTCCTACTCTATGTATGTCATCCAAATACCATGACATCACACCCTACTACCTTCTTAACAGATCCATCCCCTATCCTGATTGAAGTCAAACCCATGACTGTCACATCAAAATTAGATGATCTATCTCCGCTATAACAGCTCAAGTCTATAAATAGACATAAGCTACTTGCCCACTAAACTTCCGCTGCTCCCACTGATTACGACAACCCTCCTACCGGGTCTCATATCCTGGAACAACAGTAGTGTCAAGTCTGGGTAAACAAGATCCTCCCTGTCACCGTTCTTGAGGCTACCGGAGTACCTCTCGGGTGTCTGAGGTTACCCATCATATCTGCGGAGTGGCTATTGGAATGTCAAACCTGATTGAATATATAGGTCCTATTAAATTTTCCGTAATCGTTCGCGGTTCTGGAATCACTTCCAGTTCTACCATACTCCCACTACTGTTTTCTGAAAAAGATCCATTTTACTAAAACTGTGGCGAGTCAAGAACAATATCACTATTGATCTTCCAAATGGTAGAATATCAACCCTCGTCATAGCCAGGGTCAACCCACAAACAGCCATTACAGAAACGTGCCCTGAGTTATCCAGAGTCTGGTTTTAAGCATAAGCTAGACAACTCCCCGTACCTTAACATCTTTTAAGGTATGATCCATTCTATATCCAATATAGAAACTTTGGCACTTATTTAATTGGAACCAGATTCAAATCATGCAGCTGTCTCCAGTGCATATCAACTTAATGGAAAAGAGGCTAATCAGCATTACTCAACTTAGGAATCCATCCAATTATGAGTAACCTGAAAGAGAAACACGTTTCTCAAAACTATTACTATCATCTGAATACCAATCACAAGAATCTACATCTTCGATCTCTTTGAAGAATCCCGATACTTGTGATACCTGGTTCTCTACTTTATTCTTATACCCACAACTTCTCAAAACTTAGACCTTGTATTTCTATGAAACACTTGTCTAAATACTAGAGAAGCCATAAGTAAACAGAACATAGTACGAGGACCTACCCCTTTGTCCTGATGGACACTTGGACAACATACAATACTCTGTATAAGTCCACTGAGTTAAACAACTCAAAACCTGTGCGTCGTAGGTTGAAAACTGTACCCTGGTGATTTCCTCAAATATCACCAATTACAACGAATTCCGATATAATGAGGATGATCACCTAATTCCCAATAACTTACTCCCACTCATCATCTGTAAAACCATACAGATATGAGAATGAAACCTGGTAAATACATACCCTTGGAGTAAGTATCTAATTGGGAAAACAGTTTTCTTTTAACAATGCATTGAAACATGAAAATGTTTCGTAGGGGTACCCTGGTATTCATAGCAATGCCTCTTCCATAATCCAATTCATGACTTTAACCGTATATTTCACTGACATCTCTCCAAGTCCCTTTATTTGTCTTTATTCGTTACCTCCTGTACACCATCGTTAGGCTAAATGGTTTTCTTCCTTCCCTACCGTTCGGCACCAGCCTATGGTTTGGAAGAAGACTATCCAGTAAGCATAATAGGTGTACCCTCCTAAACCAAGGAGTACTCGTATCTTGAGAGAAGGTGATGATAAGAGACAACCGAATAATACCTTATTCCTTTAAAGGTGAAATAGGAGTGGCGATGAAGTATGCGGTTTGGTCGTGAATGATATCAGTCGCAATTTACTTTACCCTCTTTCTAATCCCTTTAATTTGTCTTTACATATTACCTTCTGCACACCCTACTTAGGCTAATTGGTTTTCTTCATTCCCTACCTTTCGGCACCTGCCTATGGTTTGGAATAAGACTATCCAATAAGCGTAATAGGTGTACTTTCCTAAACCAAGGAGCTCTCGCAACCTGAGAGAAGGTGATAATAAAAGACAACTGAATAAACCAATTCTATTTCTCCTGAACCTGGATCCATCCTCGAAGAAGTCCCTTCGAGTTCGTATATAACCATACAATGGATCTATCCAATGGAAGTGGATGTCCGTAGTAATACGGGTGTTCTGAGAAATACAAAGGGTAAAAGAAGGAGTGGCAATGACTTATGCAACATAGACAATCCAAAATCCAGTATTTTAAGAAGGTTCGGTCAACTTGGTCACTGAGTCATAGTCTAGGGTCGGTCAAAGGTCGCTGCCAAAGAGAGAGAGAAAAGAAACACTCTGCGTGCACTCTAACCTAGATCAGAATGGTTATCACTTTATCTAATCCGGAAACCTCCCACTGTCCTGTCAAATTCTCCTCCAAACCTAAAGAAGAATCAATCGGGATCACCCAAAAAGTAAACCAACTCATCAGTGGGAATCAGGATCCAACTCTCATCGCATGATAACGTGATGGAATGCATCCACGTTACTCATACTCCAGAAGGTATGCGCATACTTGGCAAGTTTCAGTTTCTTTAGAAACTCCCGATATGATTTTTGCCCCATGCTCTTATAACCTTGGCTTTGGTCAAAATGTCATAAATCACATGCCAAGTTCTACCCGTCACTATCTTGTCAATTTGAACCCACCCGCACATGCCCCTGGCTTTGGCCAAATGGCAGAACGACTGTCCCAAACCAACTCATCTATCTATGCAACAAATGAATACCCAGCAGCTACCAAACACTATGCCTTAACTTTGGCTAAAATGCATAGATTGAATACTACTGAATACCCAAAAGAAGTGACGGAGGGCTACGGCTGGTTTTTGGCGAAAAACCTTTCACGTAACGAACTTGATATCGCTGAAGGAACCTGATAGCTTTTTAAAATATAGTGGCGAAAACCTTTTGCTAAAGAGGTCACTCCCGATGAAGGGATCTCGGCTCTTTCCTCGTGGAATGAGGTGCGGGATATTCCACTGAATACCGCGATGCAAAGCAACTTGTAATCGACTATAGTGAAGTTATTACCCTGACGCAAACTTCTGCCCAAGGGGTCAGTCCCGGTGAAGGGATATCGGCCCTTGCCCCGTCGAATGAGGTGCAGGATATTCCAGTGAATACCTCTATGCAAAACAAAAGAAAACGTCTTTGCAATAACACTTTTTAAATTTGTTCCAACAACTGTAAACAGGTTTGTTTTACTTTGCATTGATCAGAATCAACGCAGTCCCATCAATCAATCACACCATAAAAGAATGAAAATAAAATGTACGTATATGCCATCCGCATTCGTCACTGGGTCCCGTCATCACCCGTTAGGTTACTTAACTAACGACAGAGCGGGGACTGGACTAGCGCGGGTGTAAAACATATACAACATCTAATAGTATATAAACCAATATACAATAATCGCTCCAGGCGTGATAATATGCAACATTACAGAAAAGTAATAAGCATCACAGAACAATACAGATAATCTAGGATCCTCGGGTTTCACAGAGCCGCTGCTGAAACCCGACGTTCCCCTGTCGTGTGGATAGCCTGTGTAATGAAAACCTAGACCCCTACGGGTGCGGCAAGTTACCCGCCAAAACCTGAAGCGAGGCAGCCCCCTACAGCATAGTGAATGGACCACCCTGCATTTCACGGAATCCGGTAGCTTGAGCACCCCTCCTTGGGTCAACCTGTACCCCCTAAGAGTGCGGCGAATAGTCTGCCAATTCTAGAGTGAGGCCCCTCTGCCTCTCAAAGCCATGAGATGCGGGCCCGTTGCCCCCAGAACCCGGCTATCCGTGCATTCCGTCGCGGGGTAAAACCTAATACAGTAATGAAAAATAGTACAACAGGTACATCGACCGCAACCTGGTCGTGCCCCAAAAGAATATTATACAACAGGCAGTGACGGCAGTCCACAAGTTGGACGCTCGCCCCGCAATATCAAATGTACAAATAAACTCAAACTGCACTACCATTGCACACTGCTATCCACCACGACAAATCCGCAACATCACAGCACAACACAGGACATCAACGCGAATGTCACGTTCGCAAACACGTCTAAAAGAACTATAGCAATCAGACGCGGTTTACCGATCAAATGACATTCCCGGTCGGAGATATAATGTAAGCACTGTAAACTAACATGTTTAAATTTCGATCGACTAAATATCACAAAGTGGGCCCCACGAACAACTGGTGAACAGTAACAAAATCGGGGCCCAAAAGATATATACCAAAAACCCCAAATTCCAACATAGAAGACACTGTGCAAATTTGGTGCACTGATTCAATAGAACGGCCGTGGATGCGCGGCCAAACCATGGGTTTGGCCGCGATTCCGCGGCAGTTTGGTGGAATCACGTGCTCAAATTTGGTCGGTGTGCTTCTAAAACCCTGCACAACTTTCTGTGATATGTAGAATAATTTTAGGACTTCATTTAAAATCGACAGAAACTGTGAATGGAGATTTTGCAGTTTTCGATATCCGGTTCGATCGATGTTTTAAACGCGTTAGCACAAGTTAGTATAGCAAAATGGTGAGGCTCTGATACCACTGTAAGTCTACGGTAGCGCCCAGGCCGTCTACAGACGCCAAATGCGGAACAAAAACTTTTTAACTGGCGCTATCGTATACTTTAACCCGGATCTGCCATTATTGCTAAACTAACAAACTGTAAAGAGTGTAGAAAGGTTATACCGAACGATCCGAGTCCTTCGTTCTTTAACCATCATCCCACGCTCCGTTGCGGCTGCTCCGATCTCTTCGATCTACGATCTGCTCGTCCAGGTGGCACTACGTCGACGATTCTTTAAACGGGCTCCCGCCTCTGACTTGAGGCAACTCGGTCGTCAAGTTTGCTAAAAGAGACGACCAAGAATGAGTAGAAGACTTTGTCTCGTTCCGTCCAAAGCTATGGACGAACGGTTAATGAAGTTGCCACTCGAATCGGGTGATGGAATGAAATGAGCTGTGAAATTCCATACACCCCAAAATCTATCATAATCTTTTTACCAGATAAAAACTCAAGTAAGAGTGTGAGAGAGAGAAGGGAGGGGCCGGCCACTATATAGGAGTGGAGGGTGAGTGTAGGAGAGGGGGAGGTAACCACAAGAGAAAAGATCAAGGGAAAATATCCTAAGCAAGAACAAAATGCATTAATGAAAAGGATGACACATCTAAACCTAGTCATCAATTCATTAAATGCAAAGATGAGTCACCCGCCACCTCATCACCCTAGTCACCATTTCTAGAACCTTCTAGAAGCATGACTCACCCTCATCCAAGAAAAGATAAATCCGTCTTTAACCGAATGTTAAAAGACGGCTGATAGAAAACTGGAAACTGGCAACTTCCAAAAGTGATCCTGAAACGACTTTCAGGATAACCCCGTAACTGTATAAATATACCCGCATTTGTATTACGACCGAATACAAATGCAACTGAGACAAAGATATTATATCTACTCAATACAATACTCGGTTCCGGCTTAAACCAAAGCCGACCGGTATCATCTGCCCGAAAAATAACATGTGCGTAAACGCACGTGCATTTTCCGAACCCTGCCATAAAACCATACGGCCTCTACAACGTTTCGCCCGAACTTGGGAAACTGTCTGTGGGGGACTCTAATGACTCGTCAGTACCCTGGCAGTGGGTTTAACCACAAACCGTCAGCGGCACTAGCTATGCGTAACGGCTGCCCATGGACTGACCTCAAGGGAGGCCGATGAGCGAACTCATCCGGAAACCCTACTGAGCCTAACAGTGACAATGTATATACAGTCCGGTCCGTTCGTCTATGAGTATCGCATATCTGCCTAGGGGGCTAGTAACGTCAGACCCCCAATAGCAGTATAAGTCGTGTCAGAGTATAGCCCAATAACACCCTGAGATACTACTGGAGTACCTACCAGTAAATCTCCTGCCACGGCCGTGGGCTTTGTGTAATGGCTCTCCTAGACACAGCACGATCTCGCCCCCAATACCGGGAGAGACGAATCCCCTGCCGATCCGCTCACGTGCCTCCATGTGGCTCGGGACTATACCCAAAAACTACCTGTTTGCACGACTCCTTTGAGCCGTGGTAGGGTAGAAATCAAAGCACAGTAGGAACTCACACGAGGCAAATGACGACCTCAGGTCGATGAACTAACCTGTACACATGTCACCAGGGAACTGCTATCTGACGATATGTATAATACCAACTAGCAGATTCCCGGCGAGTCATGCCCGGTGTACTCATAACCCAATGAGCACCTGTATACATCTTAGGTGATCCAACTGACACCAGTGGCTTGTGAGACCGGCCACCGCCCCTCGTCGGGGTCTCGACTGTACACACTAGTCTACTCCGGAGTATCGATGCCCTGTCTCGAAACTCCCACGACTAGGGACCACAATTAAGGATATGCGTATAAACCACCCAACTCTCACGTATATGATCGCCATCATACAGTTGGTGGTAAAGCAAGATCCTAAGGGCTCTATCAAAGTGTAACATGTAATCAGTCACCTGAACATGTACACGGCTGATAAAGGCAAACCAGATAGCATACTATCATCTCAAGTAAAACTGTCCTACAAGTATAGGTCCTCCGCAATCATTGCAATCACGTACCTGCGATCCAATAATTGACTCTGAGGGCACTATCTCCAACACCAGCTCCATTCACAGGGCTAGCTGAACCCCTTGAGGCTGAGCAATGGCTGGTGAACATGGAGAATTTATTGACAGCCGCCAGGGTTCCAGAGGAAGACAGAGTGGACGTGATAAAGATTCAATTTGAAGACGAAGCCCGTACATGGTGGTCGGTGGAAGAAAGTAGACTTGACGAGCCGATTGAATGGAGCAAGTTTAAGGAATGCTTCCTAGATCATTATTTTCCTCCCACAGCCAAGGCAGAAATGGAGGAAAGGTTTATTCTTTTGAAGCAGAATGGACGCCCAGTGGACGTATATGCGGCAGAGTTCAACCGTCTGAGCCGCTTTGCTCCATACATGGTCAAATCAGAGGCCACCAGGGCCAGACGCTTCCTTCAGGGGTTAGATTTCGAGTTGCAGCAGTTGATTGCATCGTTGGATTTGCAGACTTTTGCACAGGTACTCAACGCGGCGAGAGTTCAGGAGCAATTGATTAACAAGTTCAGAAGACCCCCAGTCGTTCCAGCACATACCCACGCGCCTTCTCAAGGAGCCATACCGGTTCACAGAGCAGGAATGACACAAATGAAGCGCCCGTTTGTACCACAGCATCGCCCCCAGAGACAGGGCGTAGCTTGCGGCTATTGCGGTAGAGGAGGACATACTCAGAAGGACTGTCGCCGTGCCAAGGGACAGTGCTTGATTTGCGGTTCCAGTCAGCACAGGATTAACAGTTGTCCTGAGCGAGCAGAGATACAGGGAGGTTCTGGACCGCCACAGCAGAGGCCTCAGGAGCAGAGGCAACCCTTTACAGGTCGCGGTCAGGGACGGGCTTTCACCTTGACCGCCGATGTCACGACCCAAAAGAGCACGTGACTGGCACTTGAACCATATGAAGCCTATAGGACTCCATCTGATCCAAGTAAGCCAAAAGCCCAGAAATCTAAAACCATTTTTTAAGAATAAGTAAGGAAAACTGGTTTTAAAGAAGTGAAGAAATACAGGTTTGAAATCAAGGTTTTTAAATAACTAAGCCGAATATGCATTTAAAAACAGTACAGTCCTTTCTAAAAATTTCGGCAGAGTTTCCTTTGTAAAACGGGCCCCGAATGGGGTACAACATGGAAAACAATATATATGAAATGATAATGGCATCCCCAAGCGGGAGCTAGCTCTTCGTCAATCGACGGTCACAACCACGCAATGATATAATAATATACAACGCCAAGTGGCAAGGATCAAAATCAAAGAAAGCTCAAAAGCAACAGAAAACCGCAATACTACTAAGCGCGACTCTAAGGTCGAAATATACAACACTGATATCTAGGTCTGAAAGAATATACAAGTTTTGGTTGATGGAAATTCTAGATACAATGAAATAAAAAGGTACAATGGTGGTTCTTGATACGAAAGAATCCACCTACCAAAAGCAATCCACCCGCAAGAAAGTAGTGTGCCAGAAATGCCGCAAAGAAACCTGTACGGCAGAACCCGCAAGAACTGTGGCACAACGGGGGTGAGTTGCCAACTCGTGAATAGAAACATCTACAAGCAGAAACCGAATGCAAGACATAATCCTAAGTCAACGATCGGTATAAAAATCCTCAATAAAAAGCATGCAGCCTATAGCAAGGCTAGGGTAAATATCTAACCCGAGTGCAATCTCAATGTGTCTGTGTCAGTGCCTCAGATAACAATATAGCAAATGAATGAGATATGAATGCGAGAAAACAGAATACATCTACATGAAGCAACAGTTTTCATACTTTAGTGAAATTTCCCTGTATTTTAAAAGATGAGGTACCATAATGAAATCAGCATAAAACTGTGCCTAGCATCGGCACAAACGAAATCCCAATATCCTGATATCTCAAAGTCTCAACCATCATATCTAGGGCGCCGTCAGTCCAGACCGGCCCCTACCATAAATCTCAGACCACGACGGTATCCTCCGGATATCCGACGCGTCGGGTAAAGTCACCGGTAGGCAATCTCCCCCTGTCAGGCTCATCGTCATCACCACGTCTTCTTGCCCCGGGGTACCTTACCGGGTCCACCATGTACCCGCAATCGGCCTCATCCGCCTCCTCGATTCGGGTTTCACATGTCGCTCTCAGCACCGAGAAAACACATGGTGGACGCACCAAATATCATATCAAGGGTAACCGGGTTTTTAAAGCAATAATGTATTCTCTTTTAAAGACATCCTCGGTTCCCAAATCCAGAAATCACATGAACATCCAACATCAAGAAATAAATCCAATGCGATGTGTTATGCAATCAATCCATGATGTATGCTACATATAAAGAAGGTATGTACATCATCATGTCATGTAAGAATCATATAATGAATGTAATGGTACTACAGTGTAGTGACATAGCAATTATCGATGATGAGTGTGTGAGCCGGCAACAAGTGTACGTGGAACAGATGCATCATCGATAATTGTGCTGGTGTCCTAGCAGCATGATATAAATACTGGAGCATGCAACATAGTATGAAAATGCGATGCAAGCGAACCACAGAAAGGGAGTGGGAGCTGAAACTAAACGTAACCAAAACTTATCTGCATAAATCTAATATAAGTCCTACGATTTGTGCCTTTTGAAATAACACGAATCATGGGGTTTTGAAAGTAGGGCTACGGTGTTTTTATGAAAAGATACGTCGTTTTTGAAATATCCGTAGATTCCCTTGAGCTGTCTTTAAAAATACCCACGATTCGCTAGTTTTTGAAATAGGTAAGAAGTCTCATCTACTCTAACAACTACACTAACTATACGGCTGAACTACAGGTAAGGGAACCGCCTAACCTCTGAGTCGATATATATATATATATATATAGTCGGTGATCCCGCCTCAATGTCATATCGTAAGGTATCCTCGAGTTATGAGTGCGGATCTATCATCAATATCGGCTCGTACGGTAAATCATCGTACGGCATCCCCAATAGCTGGGTGGGGTCAACATCTCACTATCTCGTTACATAATAGATATCACTATCATCAGATCAAACAGTCTGGGGTACTACTCTATGCCTAGTACAATCGATACCATCAATGAAGTAAGCATGCGGGGTAACACATATCCCAAGCCCGCAAGAGACACAAATCAAATCCCATATATGAATCAATATCAACTCGCCGATCTCGCGGCGCAAAGTCCATATCATCGACTCATCTCCAAAGTCATCCCAAATCATCAAACACTGCAAGTATGAGTAGTATGCAAGGGTGTGAATGTAGGTATGTAAGTATGTGTGTAAGTATGTGCAATCGCTACCTAGGGTTCGTACTATACCCAAACCATATATCTCATCATCAATAAAACCATTATTCATATCAATGGTCCTAACAACACATAATAAATATACGTGGGTATACGTATTCGTATACCACACCACGGACTGCGGGGGTGCTATACGCCATCCACCCGACTTCCCCCTGTAGATATAATCTACTCACCTGGGTCCTGCGTGTCGGTGTCGACGTCACTGTCATCCTCCGCATCGTCTCGGATCGTCGCGGTGTACCTACACATAACACACGTATCGCATCGCATCAAAACCAAATCAAAGCTAAAACGGCATACGAAGTCCAAAACGACACGATAAGGGGCCTATAGGTGAAAACCTATGGCACGCCTTCAAAACCATCAATAAATCCTCTATATCGTCGTATGAACGACAAATAGTCGAGGTAAAACGAAACACACCAATGCAGAAATGAAAATACGGAATACGGAAACTAAAGTCCAAAACAGCAACTCATGAAATATGTCCCAGATTTCACCCTAGATAGAATCTGTCAAAACTAGAAGTACCCTGGGCCAACACTAGAGGAAATGGGGCTAGGCACAGAAAACGAGGCAATTCCATCAGGGTCTGGCCGCAATTTGCGGCCAGAATGGGAGTTTTGGCGGCCGGGTTAGGGAGTTGGGGGCTAAGGCTTTGGGGTTAGCTTCCTGGGTGCCTGCACATACCACTGTCCACTCAATATCATTTTAGGGTTCTCGGGGTAATAGCAGATTCAAATTGACATGCACAGATTTCACATTTTCCCCGATATCGGTTTCTAAAATCCGTATTTCTAGTTCTAGCTTCAGGTTTTGGGTTCCAATTCATGCACTAGGGTGTTTACAAGTCCTCTACTGAGCTCAATTTCACATTACAACTCAAGTTTCTCTCAAACCCTAACTAGATTTTCATCATGTCCAAAATATCACACAATATCGATTCTAAACATGCAAAGGGGTATAGGAAATGCTAAAACTAAGATAATGGTTCAGAAATTACCTCATTTGGCAACTCAAGAATTTTCTTGAGTTGCCCCTAGTGACCAAAATCCATGCTTTCTTAGTCCATCTTGTAGATCTCAAGCTTGTGCACACTTTTTGTGAAACCGAAATAGGGTTTTGGGATAGTTTTAGAGATGAAGAGAGGGCTTGAAGGTGGAGGAAGGGAGAGGGAGCAGCAGCTGCAGGAGGAGGAGGATGAGGGATGAAAATGATGGGAGAAGAAGAATGGTTAAGGTCAAAGAAGCCCATACCCCTCACTCTCTCACCTACCCTCATTCTTTAATCCTTTTCTTTTCTATTTCTTTTCTTTTAATCCCTAATCCAAACCTTCTCACCTCAATAGTAATCCCAAATGATAAATCATGGCAAGAAAAGTGCACAAGTGTGGAAAAAGTAGTGTGTGCATGTTTTGCTCAAAATTTGCTAAAAACCCGATTAGCGATTTTTAATCGCGATTAGCACTAAATTAGTGTCAAAATGATCACAACAACTTAAAAATGTCATATTTCACTAATTTACCCTATTTTAGAATTTTTCTTAATTTTCCACAATTTTTCTCATATTTTTCCTATTTATTTGTATTTAAAAATACCTAAATATTAAAATATTCAATAAAATAATATTAAATTATAAAAATTCCCCAAAATTAATATTTTATTATTTCGAAATGTTACAGCCGAGCAGGCAGAGGCGTCAGGAGACGTGGTTACAGGTACTCTACTCGTACATTCCTTGCCAGCTAGAGTATTATTTGATTCGGGAGCATCGCATTGTTTCTTGTCTGAGCATTTCACTAATACACACTCAATACCACATGAACCACTAACCAAGGGATGGGAAATTCATACGGGTAATGGCATTATTATATCTAGTCGAGAATGTAGATTATGCCCAGTTGTAGTGTGTGGCAGGGAATTCTATGCGAATTTCCTTCTGATCGGGACAGGCAGTTACGACGCAATTCTCGGGATGGATTGGATGAGCACTTTCCATGCAGTTATCGATTGTCGTGCAAGGAAGGTGATCTTCCGCATCCCCAATCACCCGGAGTTTATTTTCGAGGGCGGAAGTGAATCTTTGGAGCCAGCTAAGTATAGAGCAAAGCCCAAGGAACTGACAGCTATGGAGATTGATAAGAGCCCAGTCCCAGAAATTGTTCGGGACTTTCTGGACGTATTTCCCGAAGATCTACCAGGTCTACCACCTCCTCGAATTTTGGAGTTCTCAATCGATTTGATTCTAGGTACAGCCCCAGTATCCAGAGCCCCATACAGGATGGCACCAGTTGAGTTGGCGGAATTGAAGAAGCAGGTTGAAGAATTATTGGAGAAGGGATTTATTCGGCCAAGCGCTTCACTGTGGGGTGCACCAGTCCTGTTAGTAAAGAAGAAGGATGGATCGCTGCGAATGTGTATAGATTATCGAGAGCTGAACAAGGTCACAATAAAGAACAAGTACCCAATACCGCTCATTGACGACCTATTCGATCAGCTAAGTGGAGCCAAGGTATTCTCGAAGTTGGACTTCCGTTCTGGATATCATCAAATCAGAGTAGCAGCCGAGGATGTATGCAAGACGGCTTTCAGGACCCGATACGGACACTACGAGTTTCTTGTGATGCCGTTCGGTGTTACCAATGCCCCAGCAATATTCATGGACTTGATGAACAGAGTGTTCGCAAAGTACTTGGACACATTTGTCGTTGTGTTTATCGACGACATACTTGTCTACTCGAAGACCCGGGAAGAGCACGCCGAACATTTGCGCACGGTCCTACAAATTCTTCGAAAAGAGAAGTTGTATGCGAAGTTAAGCAAGTGTGAATTCTGGCTCGACAAGGTTCAGTTTTTGGGACATATTGTTTCGGGCGAAGGTATCTCGGTGGACCCGGCGAAGATAGAATCTGTCAGAGATTGGCCAACGCCGAAGTCAGTAGCCGAGATCAGGAGCTTTCTGGAATTGGCAGGTTATTATCGGAGATTCGTCCAAGATTTCTCAAGGATCGCGGAACCATTGACGAGGCTGACACGGAAGGACGTGCCGTTTACATGGACAGAGGAGTGCACTCAGGCATTTGACACACTGAAGCAGAAGTTAACCACGGCACCTATACTTACAGTACCAGATGATTCCGGTGGTTTGGTGATACATAGTGATGCATCAGGGAAGGGATTAGGCTGTGTTCTAATACAGCACGGCCGAGTGGTTGCTTACGCCTCTCGACAACTGAGAAACCACGAGAAGAACTACCCCACGCATGACTTGGAGTTAGCTGCGGTAGTCTTTGCGTTGAAGATTTGGAGGCACTATCTATTGGGTGAGAAAGTGGAGGTATACACGGATCATAAAAGTTTGAAATATGTTTTCACTCAGAAGGAACTAAACATGAGGCAGCGCCGATGGCTAGAGCTGATGGCAGATTATGACTTGGACCTTCAGTATCACCCGGGGAAGGTCAATGTTGTACCAGATGCGCTCAGTCGTAAACCAGTGGTCATGATGTTGAACGATCAGAGGAGCATTATTGAGGATTTCCAGAGACTTGAACTTGAGGTCGTTACGCCGAACGCACTCAGTCAATTTTGGCAACTACAGGTGCAATCTTCCCTGGTGGATCGCATCAAGATTGCACAAGCGGATGATCCCCGATTGCAAAAGTTTAGAGAGCAAGTGGAAGCTGGACTGAGAACGGATTTGATTATACATGAAGATGGCTCTCTGAGATTCGGTAGCAGACTTTGCGTACCTAAAGGAGATGTTCGAGAAGAAGTTTTGGCTGAAGCACACAGTTCAGCTTATTCTGTGCATCCAGGAGGTACAAAAATGTATCAGGACCTAAAGCAGCACTTTTGGTGGAACGGAATGAAGCGGGAAATTGCGAGGTTCGTATCCAGGTGCTTGGTATGTCAGCAGGTGAAGGCGGAACATCAGAGTACAGCAGGATTGTTACAACCATTGCCAATACCTGAATGGAAGTGGGAGCACATTACTATGGATTTTGTGATGGCCTTACAGCGGAGCCCTAGAGGCAATAACGCTATTTGGGTTATCGTCGATCGCCTCACAAAAGCTGCACACTTCCTACCTTTCCGAGTGGGACAGTCGACAGAATCACTGGCAGAAAGATATATGCAGGAGATTGTGCGACTTCACGGTGTTCCAGTCAGCATTGTGTCAGACCGGGACACGAGATTCTTGTCGCACTTTTGGAAGAGCTTACAGGAGAGTTTGGGAACCCGCCTTAAATTCAGCACAGCTTATCACCCACAGACGGATGGACAATCCGAGCGTACGATTCAGACGCTCGAGGATATGTTGAGAGCCTGTATGTTGGACTTTCAGGGTTCCTGGGAGGACCATCTGCACCTAGTCGAGTTCTCTTACAACAATAGTTATCAGGCTAGTATTCAGATGGCTCCTTTTGAAGCACTATACGGGCGGAAGTGTCGATCCCCAGTATGTTGGGATGATGTGGGAGAACGAAGACTACTGGGCCCCGAACTCATTGTTCAGACAGTCGACAAAGTACAAATGATCAGACAGCGTATTAAGACGGCTCAGGATCGACAGAAGAGTTGGGCAGATACCAGCAGAAGGGCACTTGAGTTCGAAGTCGGAGATCATGTGTTCTTGAAGATTTCCCCTACCGTGGAGTTATCAGGTTCGGAGGTCGGGGAAAGCTTAGTCCCCGTTTTATCGGACCTTTTGAGGTGCTAGAGCGAGTGGGAGAGGTGGCCTATCGACTCGCCTTGCCTCCATCGCTAGCTGGTGTGCACAATACCTTCCACGTGTCACAGTTGCGGCGTTATGTTCGGGATGAGAGCCATGTCCTGGACCATTCGGAGCTAGTTTTGGGAACCGATCTGTCATACGAGGAGCAACCCACTACCATTCTCGACCGCAGAGAGAAAGTGCTGAAGAATAAGGTCATTCCGTTAGTCCGAGTGTCTTGGGGCGGTCGTTCCCCAGGAGAATCCACCTAGGAGCGGGAGGAAGATATCCCTGATCGTTATCCACATCTTTTTGTTTAGTGCATTTTTCTTGTATCTTTGTTAAATTTCGAGGACGAAATTTTTGTTAAGGGGGGTATGATATAAATCCCCGTTTCCATTCTAATAAAAGTTTCCTATTCTCTGATTTCCAGTAGTTTCTTTTCTTTTCCTTCATATTTTGAATTGGTTGTTAGGCTTAATATTTATATTTTTCCAAACCCTCAAAGTCTAAACCCAGGATTTAAATCAAAGCCAGAGTAAATTAAAACCAAAATTTTATCAATAAAATCCTAACCCATTATTCAAAACCCTAAGTTTTACTCAGCCCACACACACTTTACTTAATAAATTCCTTAATAAATTTAACCCTCAGCCCATTCCCTTTAATTTCCCTCAGCCCATTCCCTTTAATTTCCCTCAGCCCACTCAAAATTATTTTTTGAATTTGAGCCGGCCCGTTTCTCCCCCTGCAGCCCATGAAGTTTTTAATGGGAATTGTTTTTTTTTTTCCGGCCCAATCCCTTCGGCCCGCCTCCATCAGACCCGACCCGCTACCCCCTGTTCATCTCTTTTAAATCCCCAACGGCTACCCATATTTCCCGTTCCTCTTCAATTCGCGACACCCTTTCCCCCGCCGCAGCCCACGCCCTCACAGAGACGTTGCCGACGTTTCCTATCACACCCTCATCCCTCTCCTCCCTCGTTTCTAAAAATCTCTAACTTTATCCATCCTCCAAAATACCCACCGAACACCAAATTTCTCTCGAACCCATTGCCACCTCCACCGCCGGCGATCATCCCACCACTTCGCTCGACCCACGATGATGACAACCACTCATCCACCCTCCTTCTCCCTCTACGACTTCACACCTCCATCAACTTGAGCTCCCCTTCACACCCACTCCCCTGCACACCAACCCAGTGCAATCGAGCCAACCGCCACCTTACACTCTCGACGCCGACGAGCCCTCCCCACTGCACCTGAACCACGTCGTCGACCTCCACCTCCTCAGCATCGTCACCATCACCATAATTCCTTAGCCCCACTGCTCAACCTTTCCCTCTCTTCAAAAATCTCAAAAACCCATTTTCCAAGCACTTCACTGTTGCACTTCGTTGGAGCGCCGCCGCCGACCATCGTCAATCTCAGCACTACTCAAGAGATCCACAGAGCCTACTCTACACTTTCAGCGCGCACAAGACGACTCCGGGAAACTCCGACGTAAAACCCGTGTTTCGAACCAAGCTCGTGAGAATCCGTTACACGGCGTACGTCGCGCGTTCGTGACGCCACTGCTGCCGTGCAACCCCGAGACGTTTCCAGGCAAGTGTTTAGTTGCTTCATGCTATAATAATAGTGGTACAAACTTAAATAATCTAGTTTACGAATTTACCAATTCCCGATACGTATTGTGACCTAAGTGTTCGATACTAGATCCCAATGGAAATGATTGTTTATTTTGACGAAAACTAATATTTTCTGCTGGCCCATAGGATGATAAATATCGTGTATGAATCTCGCTGGAAAATACGATTGTTAGTGACAAAAATCAATACCCCCAAACATGCCGTTAAAACTAATATTTTCTCGTATCTGAAAATGAATAAAATCACCGTAAATTACATACATACTGGAATGATGCATTCGAGGGCTTAAATCGAATCCGACTCGACGAACTTTAACCCTATGTAGAATTTCAATGATTTCTGTTCTGTAACCATGATGATAATTGGATCGGAATGCGACTCTGGACTGCAGTCCAGAGCGTTTCTGATTATTGTGTTCTGTCCCAAGACCTGTATCACTGTGTTTCCTGAAGTCGTATGTTACGGAACTCTATAGTAGATTAAATATAATTCTGTTAGCTAAATAAAACAGGTGGTTCCATTCCGTTTCATCTCCATTTACTATTTTAAACTGTATTTAAAAGGGCAGAACATATAACTGTCCAGAACAGATTCTGAAATGACATAATGAGGTTAAACTGTGTATAACTTTCAACGTACAGATGCGATTGGTGATCCGTATGTTGCGTTGAATACTCCATTTAAAACCCTATATTTTATTTAACTGTAACATCGCTAAATTCTGAGCCCAACTGGGAGCAATTCGTGTCGCAAAACGGACGTTCAGTTCTGAAGCTGAATTTCCAGCCGCGGGCACTTAAAACGAAACAGCTATATCTTGAAAACCGGAATCCCGATTGAACTGAAAAAAATTGTGATAAATTGCTGACTGAGTGTTCTATTTATCCTACTTGTATCATTTTGCTGAATTCTTAATATATTAATTTATGCAATTTATTTTAGTCAAAGACATGCATGTTGGTTCATAACATACATAGTTTATTGGTAGCATACAATACATATATCATACCCTTGTCATAGACTCAGTGTTAGTGCGTGTGGACATTGCATTATCGTGCGTGATAGATGTTGGTTTAGGAGTGACGAGTACACCAATGGAAAGTGAATATTCGTGACAGTGATTAATACAGTGAACAGTGATAAAACCGTGCCATTGGTATACTCGTACACGACTAAATCAAGATCATAAATAGTGTAAACCTGGGGAAAAGGGGAAATCAAAGTGGAAAGAGTATCGTATTTAGCGGGACCGTGTTTAGAGGATGATCATTCGAACCGTGATACTGATACGTGTAGGGTAGGATCTAGCGATCCGGCTAACAGGGTTATGTCCCGGGCATGTGGGCCGTTGTCTCGGGTATGTACGAGACTCCTGTTAAACATGATCCTCCTTCCACTATGTGATTTCAAACATGACCTAGAGACCGATAGGGACACATAATATATTCTGCATCATATAGTGACACAGTGATTACTTGCATTGTTCTTATACCAGTATTACCTCATTTATCTGTTTCATCTTATTATAATAACATTGTTATTGTGTCGCTCTGACGACCTGAGTATGCATGCTCAGATCCCGCGGGAGGACCAGCACAGGAGACGGATCTACCCTTTGAGTTCACGGAGATATAGTTTGGTGTACCTTCTTCTTTTACTGCTTTCCATAAAAGCGATCGTGAGATTGAACTTGGTTAGTTATTGTTCTTATTATCTGTAATTTGTGAACAATGAAATTTTAATGTAATAAATTAGTGATGCGATTCCTTTAATACTGTACTTTATTTACTGATTATCATGTAATGCTAGAAGCCGAAGTGTGACTACGGCGGGATGATTCCTTGACCGTAGGAGCATGGCTGGCCTAGTCATCCCTCGTTTCCGTATTTTGGGAAGCGGGGCGTGACAGTTAGACAGGATTCGTCTCTCCCGGTATTGGGAGTTGATATCGCGCTGTGTCAAGGAGAGCCATTACACATAGTCGTCCCTGGCCAGGGTAAGCGAGATATACTGGTGGGTTTCCAGTGTTATCTCAGGGTGTTCTAGGCTACACTCCGACACGACTTGTACCGCTATTAGGGGACTGAGGTTTACCGCCCCCTAGGCCCGCCATGCGATATTCTCAGACGAACAGACCGGACTGTACGGAGACTGTCACATTCAGGCTCAGTAGGAGTTCAGATGGGTTTCACCTCGTCAGTCTTCTTATCGGCATCTACCTGGGGGACGTTACGCACAGCTAGTGCCGCTTGCGGTCTGTGGTTAAACCCACTGCCAGCGTAGTGTCGAGTCTTTAGAGTCCCACACAGAGAGCTATTCGCCTTTAGGCAAAAAGAGTAGAGGTCGCATGGTTTTGCGACAGGGTTCGGTCACATCCGTGCACTTGTGCACGTTTAGTGTCCGGGCAGTTATTACTAGCGGGCTTTGGTTTAAGCCAGATCCTAGTATACGTTTTGGGATTTATTTTATCTCTTTTGTATTCGTGTTTCCCGGAACGCGGATGCGGGTGTGTATGCACAGTTGACCGAGACAGAGGCAGAGGATTCTCATTAGGGTTGTTGACTGTTGATCTTTTCTAAACCCTAATGAGAATAAGAAATATGATTAATAATAATATTAATTAAGTATTAGTGTGCCATGGTTGGGTTGAAAGTTTGACTTTGTTGACTTGTTGACTTTGTTGACCGGTTAACTAGCTTGGACTTGTTGACCATCATCATTACAATGGCTATCATTTCATGGCTTAGACTTTTGCTAGCTTGTTATTCTTTACAAAATGAGTGCATGAAATGATAATGCCATTGACATGAACCATCACATAATACTCAATTATTATTATTATTATTATGATTATTTTGTATTATGAGAGAATGGTTGCAAAAAGTCTTCACTCATTCTATCATTTGCTTTCTCTCTCATCAAAGCTCTCATCTTTCTCTTGCTCTCCCTCTTCTTCTAGCTCAAGGCAAAAATCTCTCATGTGTTGAGAACCATTTGCCTTGGAGATAAAACCCAAAACACTTATCTACTCATCCTAGTGTACAAGGTCTAGCAAGACAAGTATTCTAGTTTCCTCTAGATTGAGATTGGAGCCAAAGGTAGAAGCTTTCGGGTGGATCCATCTTCGGCACAAAGAGACGACGAGGTGAGGCCGATCCGACCATCACAAGGAGTCGAAGAGAAGGAGTTCAAGTTAAGGTATAACCCCTAACATAGTAGTTAAACTCTTAGTTTGGTTGTTAGATAGTTTGTTTAGCAAAGATCCTATTCTAGAGTCCATGTTACCATCACCGAAAAAAATCGTTTTTTTACCATTTCCGCAAGCCCGAAAGAACCGGGACGGGTAACGTGGACTTACAGTGGTATCAGAGCCTAGCTAAACACTATCTAACATGTTAGCAAAGTAACCAGAAGTTCGATCGGAGAAAAAATCACAAAACATGCCCGAAATGTTAACTTTCTGCCGATTTTTATTTCTGTTCAAAAAATAATAAATCATATACAAAAAATCGGCTCAGGGTTTTTAAAGAACACCCAAGAAAAATGGTCCAGTGACTCGGTCAACGCACCGCGGAACCGCGGCAAGAGCATGCTCTTGCCGCGGATCCGCGGCCGAGTTGACTCGGCCGTGGGCAAATTTTCCTGCAGTGTGTTTGTTAGTGTATATGCCCTAGAGGCCATTACTGTATCATACTAGTATGTATATTACTTGATGGAAGCTTGGGATATTCACAGTTGTACAGACAATCTTGCTCAAAATAGTAGTATGCTACTTGGTTTGTCTCTACTTCAATGTGTACATGTGTGTTTATTATATCACCTATACGCATTAGTAGAGCCCTTAGGATCTTTGCTTGATTACCGGCGTTGTGATGGCGATCACACTCGTGGGGGCTGGGTAATCTACAAGCACATCCTTATACACGTCCCTAGTCGTGGGAGTACCGAGATAGGGCATCGATACTCCGGAGTAGACTAGCGTATGCGCTTCTCATCCCAGCAGGGGAGACGGTCTGTCCCACGGCCGTCGGTACGTCGTACTTGAGATAGTATGCGGGTGCTCGTTAGGTTACGAGTACACTGGACAGGACTCATCGGGAACTGATGGTTGGTATTATACCTATCGTCAGTTATCAGTTCCCAGGTGACATGAGTACAGCTTAGTCCGCTGACTTGACACTGTCACTTCGCCTCGAGTGTGTTCCCACTGTTCTTTGATTACTACCCTACCATGGCTCTACTGAGTCGTGCAAGCAGGTAGTAGTTGGGAGCAGTCCCGAAGCACTTGGAGGCAGTGACGGTTAGACAGGATTCGTCTCTCCCGGTATTGGGGGTTGACATCGCGCTGTGTCTAGGAGAGCCATTACACGAGTAGTCCCTGGCCAGGGCAAGCGAGATATACTGGTAGGTTCCAGTGTTATCTCAGGGTGTTCTGGGCTTCACTCCGACATGACTTGTACCGCTATTAGGGCTCTGACGTTTACCGCCCCCTAGGCCCGCCATGCGATGTATCAGACGAACAGACCGGACTGTACGGAGATTGTCACATACAGACTCAGTAGGAGTTCGGATGGGTTTACCTCATCGGCCTTCTTATCGACATCTACCTGGGGACCGTTACGTACAGCTAGTGCCGCTTGCGGTCTGTGGTTAAACCCACTGCCAGCGTAGTGTCGAGTCTTTAGAGTCCCACACAGAGAGTTTCCCTGCACTGAGCGAAACGTGTAGAGGCCGTATGGTTTTACGGCAGGGCTGCGATCACTTACGTACACTAGTGTGCGTATGATGTTCGGGCAGGCAGTACTAGTGGGCTTTGGTTTAAGCCAGATCCTAGTATTGCACGGATGGATGTGTTTTGTCTTCTGCGCATCCGCATTCTACGGAATACGGATGCAGGTGTGTATGCACAGTTTTCTGGAGCGATGAAGGAGGAGGTGCCTCATTAAGGTTTTTGGCAGATGGTTCGGCCAAAACCGCTATGTGGCAGGCTCATTAGGGTTTTGACAGTTGATTCGGTCAAAACCATATTGAGGCGGACTCATTAGGGTTTCGACAGTTCGTTTGGTCAAAACCATAATGAGCCGGAGACATTATTTACTAATCCTTTCATTGATAATTTTGTCATGGCTAATTACATTGACCATTTGACCATCTTGACTTTGTTGACCTTTTGACCAAAGTTGACTTGGACCTTCTTAGAAGATCTAAAGTATTCTATGGTTTTCTTTTTATTTAGTTATGATAATGGTCATGTCATTTGTAGCCATCACCTTTATCTTGATTGGATTTGTAATGATGATGTTTTTATGCATTATTGCAACCATGGTTAGCTTTTCTCTTGGTTAAGCATTTTCATTTGCTTATTCTCATTCTCTCTCTTGAAATGAGAAGCTCCATGGTTGCTAGATAATCTCCTTCTTCTTCCACCTCTTGATATTCTCCTTTGATCTCATGTGTTGAGAGAAAAAGGATTCTACTTGACAAACACATCCATACATCCTCTCTACACAACCTAGGGCTTCTAGATTAGCAATCTCCTTGCCCTAGTTACCTCGGCTTGAGGTGGAGCTCGGCGTACATCTCTCGGGTGGATCGTCTTCGACTCAAGGAGGCCGCGGAGGTGACCGAAGTCCGGATCAACCTTTGAGCAAGCCATGAAAAGAACAACAAGAAGAGAAGAACATCAAAGAAGAACAACAACAAGAAGTGAAGGAGTTCAAGTTGAGGTATAACCACTTTGCCGAGTAGTTAATTCTTCTTTGCAAGTATGCTAGTTTAGTTTAGCAAAGATCCGGCTTTTACGGTCCATGTTACAAAGTTTAGAAAAAATTTTGATTTACCGTTTCCGCAACCCCGAAAGTACCGGGAGAGGTAACGTGGACCTAACAGTGGTATCAGAGCCTAACTAAACTTAAACTAGCTTGGTAGTGAAGTGTAACGAAGTTCGGAAACGAAAAATCACAAAACCGGAGGAATTACAAAACCTGAGTTTCTGTTGAATTTTTTTTGGCTCAAAATGAAAAACTTTATACTTGTAAAATCATCTCAGGGTTTTGTGAGTGCACCCATGAAAAACGATCCACTGTTGAGCTCAAAGCGCCGCCCTTCCGCGGCACGAGGTAGGCTCGTGCCGCGCAACCGCCGCGCTTTGTCGTCTTCTCTGCATCGTTTTTCGTGCAGTGTGTTTGTGTGTTGGTTTTGGGATTTTTAAAATATATTATATGTGCCCAGATTTTCCAGAAAAGAAATTTTCTTTTGGGGTCCTATAATTCCGTATTTTTCCGGACTTCACTGCACTTTGGCTATGTTGGTTATATCTGTGATGTTTGCATGTATTGAACGTCGGCTAATCGCTATAAGTCGATTAGTCGGGGTTATACATGATCTGTGTTTGATATTGGAATGTGTATATGAATGTGTTGGACTGTCGCGGGTGAATAGCCGGGGTGGATGTGAGATGAGCTTTTGTTTTTCTTTCATTCATTGTAAATGTAAATTGATGTAATAATTATTATTTGTTTGGCCGCACAACCGGGTCGGGGTTGTAGCCGTCATTGTATAATTCTTTTTACTGTTTTTGCTCCTAGGATAGACCCATGGAGGGGGTGCACAAACTACCGGGTAGCTCGAAGTGCCGAGTGGCCTACTCATGGCATTGAGGGAGGTTGCTTCGCTTCGGGTACTTGGCGGGTAGTTTGCCGCACCCGTAGGGGTCTTGGGTGGGGTATTTGGCTATTCACCGCGACCGTGTTATCCGCTTTTCGTTCCAGGCTCGAAAGAATTGCGGATTGCTAGTATATCCAATGTATTCATCTGTGATCTGTAATGTCTATCATTGCTTTCTATTTAGGCGTTGCTTATGTTTTACAGCCGCGCTAGCCCAGCCCCCGCTCTGTCGTTAGTTAAGTAACCTAACGGGTGATGACGGGGCCCCGTGGCGAATGCGAATGGCATAAGCGTACGTCATATTTTGGTTGTTTTCTGCAATGGTAGGATTAAATGATGGGACGCATTAAAAGTACTAATGCAAGAATATCACGCATTAAAAGAACTAATGCAAGAAAATAAACCTAAAAGGCGTTGTTGGAACAATTTTTCAAAAAGCTGTTATTGCAAGGACGTTCATTTTTGTTTTGCATCGCGGTATTCGGTTATGAATGCCCAGCACCTCAGTCGACGAGGCAAGGGCCGAGATCCCTTCACCGGGAGTGACCCCTTGGACAAAAGTTTGTGTCAGGGTAATAACTTCACTATAGTCGATTATTCTTGCTTTGCATCGAGGTATTCATTTGGAACATCCTGCACCTCATTCGACGAGGAAAGAGCCGAGATCCCTTCACAGGGAGTGACCTCTTTAGCAAAAAAAGTTTTCGCCACTATATTTTCAAAAAGGGTGCAATCATGTTCCTTCAACGATATCAAGTTCAATACGTTAACGGGTTTTTCGCCAAAAACCCAGCCGTAGCCCTCCGTCATTTCGGATTAATGTTAGTTAGTATTCGTGCTGCGTTTGTTGACCTAGTCAAGGCGTAGTGAACGGTAGCTAAATAATATTTTTCTGTGGATTGCAAAAATGATTGGTTAGGACAGTCGTGCGGCCTTGTTGACCTAGTCAAGGGCATGTACGGGTGGGTCTAATGCAATCAGGATTATGACGGGTAGAACTTGTCTAACAGTTTGTGGCTTGTTGACCTAGTCAAGGTCATGAACAGTTAGGGGCAAAAACCACATCGGGAGTTTCAAAAGAACTGAAACTTG
Organism: Agapanthus africanus; assembly: GCA_030015575.1. Taxonomy (NCBI): domain Eukaryota; kingdom Viridiplantae; phylum Streptophyta; class Magnoliopsida; order Asparagales; family Amaryllidaceae; genus Agapanthus; species Agapanthus africanus. The sequence goes on along the minus strand of JASDDO010000014.1, from coordinate 543,815,070 downwards.
CAGATTTAGCATACCTTCTGGAGTGTGGTGACTAGAGTGGATTCCATCTAGGTTATCACACAATGACAGTTGGATCCCGATCCCACTGATGAGTTGGTTTACTCTCGGGAGATTATTTCACTTAACGATCAATGCTATAAACCTAGTAGGTGTCTAGAAAGGTGTTAGCGGGGTTACGCCCCCAGGGAAAAGAGGTTCTTTAATTAAGGAACTTCGCGAAAGCGTTGGAAAACCTCCCTCGAAGTACCGACACTAGCCTGGCTGAAAAGTTAAGCAAGTATTGTGACGTGAATTAAAACCCGGCTAGTTCTTCTTTTAAAAGGTTTTAAGAAGAATTTGAGGAAACAGTGGGAGACATCCTGGTTAGATAAATTAATAAACCAATCTAATCTTGCAAGAGCATACGCTGAGTGTTTCTTTTCTCTCTCTCCAGGCAGCAACCTTTTCATGCCCTAATCAAGATAATAAAATGTATCGCTTGACCGAACCGAATTCTTATTCGGGACTGGGGAAAGTTGGTTCAGCTCTAACTTGTGACAACAGTCATGAGTATGAGAATGGGAAAGAGGAAAGTATGGATTTCCAGGATACCCAGTTGAAGAAGAAGCATGGTTTTGCATCTACTTCAGGTGTTCTTGTAATTGAGAACTGTTTTACGGTCAGCCCTACCTCCTGGGTACTTGATACCGGATCAGGATCTCATATCTGTAATTTATTGCAGGGACTGAGAAAAAGTAGGAAAGTTGCACCGGGTGATATGTCGCTCAGAGTAGCGAACGGAGCACAAATTAATGCGGCAGCCGTCGGTGAATATCACCTAGTATTGCCAAATGGCAAGACTATGATTTTGAACAATTGCTACTATGTACCCTCCATGGTTTGCAACATCATATCAGTTTCTTTACTCGATAAAGATAGATATAAGTTTGTTCTTGAAAAGAATATCATGAACATTTACCTTGATGAGGTACTGGTTGCAGAGGGTACACTGTTTAATGGTATCTACGTTCTAAATCAGAATACAGTTCTCAATATACAAAACACACGCAAGAGGAAGAATTCAGATACGAATGAATCCTACTTGTGGCATTGTAGACTTGGTCATATCGGAGAGAAAAGACTGAGTAAGTTGCATAAAGATGGACTCTTGAATGCGTTCGAGTTTTCATCTTATGGAACTTGTCAGTCTTGTCTCAAAGGGAAGATGACCAAATCTCCGTTCACCGGACATGGAGAAAGAGCAACCGAGCTCTTGGGACTCGTACATAGTGATGTATGCGGTCCGATGTCTATACATGCAAGGGGTGGGTTCTCGTACTTCATCACATTCACTGAAGATCTCTCTAGGTTCGGATATGTGTATCTGATGAAACACAAATCTGAAGCTTTTGAGAAATTCAAGGAATTCAGAAACGAAGTAGAGAACCAGACAGGCAAAAGTATCAAGATCCTCCGGTCTGACAGGGGAGGGGAGTACTTAAGCACGGAATTCCTAGATTACTTAAAAGAAAATGGTATTCTCTCTCAGCTTACTCCTCCTTATACACCACAGCACAACGGTGTTTCGGAGCAGAGGAATCGTACCCTACTGGATATGGTTCGCTCCATGATGAGTAATGCCGAGTTGCCTCTTTCATTTTGGGGACATGCGCTATTGACAGCAGCATACCTATTGAATGATGTTCCGTCTAAATCAGTGCCTAAGACTCCGTTCGAGATATGGAATGGAAAGAGGCCATATCTTAAAAGATCTAAGATATGGGGTTGTCCGGCTTATGTCAAAACGCATAAACCGGATAAACTAGAGGCACGGTCAGTTTTATGTAAGTTTGTGGGATATCCAAAGAATGGTTATGGATATCTATTCTACCACACCGAGGAACAGAAGGTGTTTGTTGCTCAGCATGCTGTTTTCTTAGAAACAGAGTTTCTTGCAAAAGAAATTAGTGGGAGCACGGTAGAATTGGAAGAAATTCAGCGACCACAAACTGAAACTGAGAATTTGACAGAACCTCAGGATTCAATAAACCCAGACGAACCTCAGCCACTCCGCAGATCTGGTAGGATTTCTCATCCGCCCGAGAGATACTACGGTTTTCTCATTGACGGGGATCGAGAGGATTGCATCTTGGAAGAAGATGACCCTACCAGTTTCAGGCAGGCCATTATCAGTAGGGACTCTGATAAATGGCAGGAAGCAATGCAATCTGAAATGGAGTCCATGTACGCCAATAAAGTGTGGACCTTGGATATTGCTCCACCTGGGGTAAAACCCGTTGGATGCAAATGGATCTACAAAAGGAAACTTGGTGTAGATGGGCAGGTGGAAACCTATAAAGCTAGACTCGTTGCAAAAGGTTTTCGTCAAAGACCTGGTTTGGACTATGACAAGACTTTTTCTCCGGTGGCTATGCTCAAATCCATTCGGATCCTACTTGCCATTGCTGCCTTCCATGACTATGAAATCTGGCAGATGGATGTTAAGACGGCTTTCCTAAACGGTTGTTTGGAAGAGTGCGTTTACATGGATCAACCAGAAGGTTTCGTAGACAGTGGGAGCAGCGGAAGGGTGTGCAAGTTGCTTAAATCCATTTATGGATTAAAGCAGGCATCGCGAAGCTGGAACATCTGTTTTGATGAGGCAATCAAGGAATTTGATTTCATCAAGAACGAAGATGAACCCTGTGTATATAAGAAGATTGTAGGACGAACTGTCGTATTCCTAGTCTTGTACGTGGACGACATTCTTCTGATAGGAAATGATATTCCTATGCTACAGTCGGTCAAGCTATTTTTGTCACAAAGGTTCTCCATGAAGGACCTGGGTGATGCCTCGTACATTCTGGGGATCAAGATCTATAGAGATAGATCCAAGAGACTATTGGGACTTTCGCAGTCCAGGTACATAGAGACCGTACTAAAGAGATTTAGTATGGAGGGTTCCAAGCGCGGTAACATACCCGCATTGCACGGAATTACCCTCTCCAAGAAGATGTCTCCTAAGACTGACGAGGAGAGGGTTCGCATGAGCACTATACCCTACGCTTCGGCGGTAGGATCTATAATGTATGCGATGCTATGTACAAGACCAGATGTAGCTTACGCGTTGAGCGCGGTAAGCCGGTATCAGTCAGACCCAGGGGAGGACCACTGGAAGGCAGTGAAGAACATTCTCAAGTACCTAAGAAGGACTAAGGAGATGTTCCTGGTTTACGGTAATGGAGACCTCAGGGTCGAGTCCTTTACCGATTCAAGCTTCCAGAGTGACAAAGATGACAGCAAGTCTATCTCGGGTTTTGTGTTTACCCTCAACGGAGGGGCGGTATGTTGGAGGAGTTCCAAGCAGGATACCGTCGCAGACTCGACGATGGAGGCTGAATACATTGCTGCAAGCGATGCCGCAAAAGAGGCGGTCTGGATAAAGAAGTTCATTAGTGAACTTCAGGTGGTTCCGTCCATTGTTGACCCAATACCTGTGTATTGCGATAACAATGGGGCTATAGCTTTAGCAAAGGAACCAAGGTCCCATCAGAAATCCAGGCACATCTTAAGGCGGTATCACCTGATCAGGGAGATCATTGATCGACAGGAGATCGAGGTGCGGAGAGTGGACACAAAGGACAACACTGCGGACCCATTCACAAAGGCTTTACCCCAGACTCAGTTCGAGCGGCTGATCGAGATGATAGGTCTTCGATACGCCAGTACATAGCCTTAGTGCAAGTGGGAGATTGTTAGTGTATATGCCCTAGAGGCCATTACTGTATCATACTAGTATGTATATTACTTGATGGAAGCTTGGGATATTCACAGTTGTACAGACAATCTTGCTCAAAATAGTAGTATGCTACTTGGTTTGTCTCTGCTTCAATGTGTACATGTGTGTTTATTATATCACCTATACGCATTAGTAGAGCCCTTAGGATCTTTGCTTGATTACCGGCGTTGTGATGGCGATCACACTCATGGGGGCTGGGTAATCTACAAGCACATCCTTATACACGTCCCTAGTCATGGGAGTACCGAGATAGGGCATCGATACTCCGGAGTAGACTAGCGTATGCGCTTCTCATCCCAGCAGGGGAGACGGTCTGTCCCACAGCCGTCGGTACGTCGTACTTGAGATAGTATGCGGGTGCTCGTTAGGTTACGAGTACACTGGACAGGACTCGTCGGGAACTGATGGTTGGTATTATACCTATCGTCAGTTATCAGTTCCCAGGTGACATGAGTACAGCTTAGTCCGCTGACTTGACACTGTCACTTCGCCTCGAGTGTGTTCCCACTGTTCTTTGATTACTACCCTACCACGGCTCTACTAAGTCGTGCAAGCAGGTAGTAGTTGGGAGCAGTCCCGAAGCACTTGGAGGCAGTGACGGTTAGACAGGATTCGTCTCTCCCGGTATTGGGGGTTGACATCGCGCTGTGTCTAGGAGAGCCATTACACGAGTAGTCCCTGGCCAGGGCAAGCGAGATATACTGGTAGGTTCCAGTGTTATCTCAGGGTGTTCTGGGCTTCACTCCGACACGACTTGTACCGCTATTAGGGCTCTGACGTTTACCGCCCCCTAGGCCCGCCATGCGATGTATCAGACGAACAGACCGGACTGTACGGAGATTGTCACATACAGACTCAGTAGGAGTTCGGATGGGTTTACCTCATCGGCCTTCTTATCGACATCTACCTGGGGACCGTTACGTACAGCTAGTGCCGCTTGCGGTCTGTGGTTAAACCCACTGCCAGCGTAGTGTCGAGTCTTTAGAGTCCCACACAGAGAGTTTCCCTGCACTGAGCGAAACGTGTAGAGGCCGTATGGTTTTACGGCAGGGCTGCGATCACTTACGTACACTAGTGTGCGTATGATGTTCGGGCAGGCAGTACTAGTGGGCTTTGGTTTAAGCCAGATCCTAGTATTGCACGGATGGATGTGTTTTGTCTTCTGCGCATCCGCATTCTACGGAATACGGATGCAGGTGTGTATGCACAGTTTTCTGGAGCGATGAAGGAGGAGGTGCCTCATTAAGGTTTTTGGCAGATGGTTCGGCCAAAACCGCTATGTGGCAGGCTCATTAAGGTTTTGACAGTTGATTCGGTCAAAACCATATTGAGGCGGACTCATTAGGGTTTCGACAGTTCGTTTGGTCAAAACCATAATGAGCCGGGGACATTATTTACTAATCCTTTCATTGATAATTTTGTCATGGCTAATTACATTGACCATTTGACCATCTTGACTTTGTTGACCTTTTGACCAAAGTTGACTTGGACCTTCTTAGAAGATCTAAAGTATTCTTTGGTTTTCTTTTTATTTAGTTATGATAATGGTCATGTCATTTGTAGCCATCACCTTTATCTTGATTGGATTTGTAATGATGATGTTTTTATGCATTATTGCAACCATGGTTAGCTTTTCTCTTGGTTAAGCATTTTCATTTGCTTATTCTCATTCTCTCTCTTGAAATGAGAAGCTCCATGGTTGCTAGATAATCTCCTTCTTCTTCCACCTCTTGATCTTCTCCTTTGATCTCATGTGTTGAGAGAAAAAGGATTCTACTTGACAAACACATCCATACATCCTCTCTACACAACCTAGGGCTTCTAGATTAGCAATCTCCTTGCCCTAGTTACCTCGGCTTGAGGTGGAGCTCGGCGTACATCTCTCGGGTGGATCGTCTTCGACTCAAGGAGGCCGCGGAGGTGACCGAAGTCCGGATCAACCTTTGAGCAAGCCATGAAAAGAACAACAAGAAGAGAAGAACATCAAAGAAGAACAACAACAAGAAGTGAAGGAGTTCAAGTTGAGGTATAACCACTTTGCCGAGTACTTAATTCTTCTTTGCAAGTATGCTAGTTTAGTTTAGCAAAGATCCGGCTTTTACGGTCCATGTTACAAAGTTTAGAAAAAATTTTGATTTACCGTTTCCGCAACCCCGAAAGTACCGGGAGAGGTAACGTTGACCTAACAGTGTTCAGTGGGGTGTTTTGGGATTTTTACAATATTTTTTTTCTGCCCAGATTTTCCAGAAAACAAATTTGTGTTTTGGGGTGGTTACAAATCCGTATTTTGATCGAACTTCTATAGACTTTATCTAACGGGTAATATCTGTGATGTGATATATGTATTGAACGTCTGCTAATCGCTATACGTTGATTAGTGGGGGTAATACATATCTGTGATCTGTAATGTTGATGGTTTGTGTATATGAATTCGTTGGATTGTCGCGGATGAATAGCCGGAGGGTTGTGAGATGAGAGTTTTCTTTATCTTTCAATTCATGTAATTTGTAATTGATGTAATATTATTTGTATGGCCGCACATCCGGGATGAGTTTGTAGCCGCCATTGTATAATTTCTTTTACTGTTTTTGCTCCTAGGATAGACCCAAGGTGGGGTGCACAAACTACCAGGTACCTCGAAGTGCCGAGTGGCCTACTCACGTTGTTGAGGGAGGTTGCTTCACTTCGGGTATTTGGCGGGTAGTTTGCCGCACCCGTAGGGGTCTAGGGTGGGGTATTGGCTATTCATCGCGACCGTGTAATCCGCTTTTCGTTACAGGCTCGAACGAATCGCGGATTCCTAGTATATCCAAAGTATTCATCTGTGATCTGGAATGGCTATCATTACATGTGACGAATGTATATATCTATATATGATATCTATTTAGGCGTTGCTTATGTTTTGCATCCGCGCTAGTCCAGCCCCCGCTCTGTCGTTAGTTAAGTAACTTAACGGGTAATGACGGGGCCCGTGGCGAATGCAGATGGCATAAGCGTACGTCATATTTTCGTTGTTTTCTGCAATGGTAGGATTAAATGATGGGACGCATTAAAATTAATGCAAGAAAATAAACCAAAGTAAAGTCGTTGGAACACTTTCAAAACCACTCGGTTTCTTTTCAAAAACAACTTTTAAACGCGGAGCTTAAGCCACTCCTTTTAAAAGCTATCTCGTTCCATCGATTATATCAAGTTCACTACGTTCACGGTTTCGCCAAAACCATTTGTAGCCCTCTGTCATTTCACATGGATAGTCAATAGTATTCAAGCTATGTTTGTTGGCCAAAGTCAAGGCATAGTGATTGGTAGCTATTGGGTATTCATGTGCAGCATAGATAGATGCGTTGGTTTGGGACAGTCGTACTGCCTTGTTGGCCAAAGTCAAGAGTAGGTACGGGTGGGTTCAAATTAACCTGGAGAATGACGGGTAGAACTTGACATGTGACTTATGATTTGTTGGCCAAAGTCAAGGTCATAAGAGCATGGGGCAAAAATACACATCGGGGGTTTCTAAAGAAAATGAAACTTGCTAGCGCTGCATACCATTTGGAGTGTGATGATTCTGGTAGGATTCCTTCAGTTTTGTCACGCGATGATATTTGGATCCCGATCTTACTGTGAGTATATGCTACTCCTAGGGAAATTTCTCACTTAACGATCAATGCTATAAACCAAGTGTTGGAGATAGTGCCCTCAGAGTCAATTATTGGATCACAGGCACGTGATTACAATGATTGATGGAGGACCTATCCCGATAGGACAGTCTTACTCGAGATGATAGTATGCTATCTGGTTTATCTTTATCATCGTGTACTGCTTTAGGTGACCTGACAGGTCACTATTGCACGTTGATAGAGCCCCTAGGATTCTTGCTTGACCACCAGCAGTATGAGGGCGATCATATACGTGGGAGCTGGTAGTCTATAAGCACATCCTTAAATGGTCCCTAGTCGTGGGAGTTTCGAGATAGGGCATCGATACTCCAGAGTAGACTAGTGTGTACATTCGAGACCCCGACGAGGGGCGGTGGCCGGTCTCACAAGCCACTGGTGTCAGTTAGTTCACCTAAGATGTATACAGGTGCTCATTGGGTTATGAGTACACCGGACAGGACTCGCCGGGAACATGCTAGTTGGTCATATACCAGACGTCAGATGGCAGTTCCCTGGTGACATGTGTACAGGTTAGTTCATCGACCTGGGGATCGTCATTTGTCTCGTGTGAGTTCCCACTGTACTTTGATTACTACCCTACCACGGCTCAAAGGAGTCGTGCAAACAGGTTTTAGTTGAGTACAGTCCCGAGCCACATGGAGGCAGTGAGCGCATCTTCAGGGGGTCGTCTCTCCCGGTATTGGGGGTGAGGTCGCGCTGTGTCTAGGAGAGCCATTACACGAAGCCCTCGGCCGAGGCAAGGAGATTTACTGGTAGGTATTCCAGTAGTATCTCAGGGTGTTCTGGGCTACACTCCGACACGACTTGTACCGCTTTTGGGGGTCTGACTTTTACCAACCCCCTAGGCCCGCCATGCGATGCTCATAGACGAACGGACCGGACTGTACGGATATTGTCACTGACAGGCTCAGTAGGGTTGTCAGGCTGAGTTCGCTCACATACGTCCCTTTTAGTCAATACCTGGTAGCCCGTTACGTATTGGCTTATACCTCTGACGTGCTAGTGGTTAAATCCACAACCAAGGTGTTGACGAGTCTTTAGAGTCCCCCACATTCAGTTACTCAGCTTTCGGGCGAAAAGCTGTAGATGCCGTATGGAGATATGGCAAGGTCCGATCAGATACATGTGGTATTGCACGGATCAGGATCGGACAGTTTGTACTACTGGCCGTATGGATATATGGCAGGGTTCGATCAGATACGTGCGGTATTGCACGGATCAGGATCGAACGGATATTACTAGCCGGCTTTGGTTTAAGCCGGATCCTAGTATAGTACAGTGTAGACTTTGTCTCATTGCATTTGTATTTCGGTCGGAATACAAATGCGGGTGTGTATGCACAGTATCGGGGTTTTCCTGTAATTTATTACGGGACCAGTTTTTCTGGAGTTGCCAGTTTACTTTCCGTTTCGGCCAATTTCCTTTGTATCGTTCATTGGCCGAAGATTGGTGGAGGAGGGCTTATTTGCATTTGTGCAAATAAGTATTTGTGGAGGGGGTCTTTGCATATTTCCTTGTATCATGATAATGAACCATACCTCGACTTCATGATGGTTCATGATGGGTAGACTTTGTTTGTGATGAGTGATAGTTGAGTGTTGGATTTGCCTTGTTATCATTGGTTCACATGATTTCTTTTTCCTCTCTCTTGCATGATAGAGTTTCCCACTCATTCTTTTGGTCACTCTCTCATTCTTACTCTCCCCTCACTTGTAGTGGCCGGCCAAGCTCATAGTGGGCTGTCCAATTTTTGAGTGTGGGTTTTTGGTTCATCTCATATCATTTTTGCTTCACCAAGATTCCCAAGTTCAACTCCAAAGTTCATCCCTCCACCAAAAGGCAACCTCCATGAACCCCAAAGTGAGACATGAGCACTACACATTCTACAGCAAACCTTGGGCACGTCGACTAGCCAGCTTCGTGCCCGAGTTGCCTCGGCATTGAGGTGGGAGCCCGTAAAAGATGCAGACGATGTGGTGCCCTTCCGGCGAGGAGGCGACGACCGGAGATTCCGCGAGAGATCGGGACGATGACGAGAAGACCGGAGGACTCGGATCAGTCGGTATATCTCTATTCCCTATCTTGTAGTTAGCTAGGACTTGTTAATGGTTCGATCCGGGTTTATTGCGCGGTGGTGCCGGTTTGCTAAGTTCACAAAATTAAAGTTTATCACCGCTTCCGCTTTTTGGCCTCGGGATGGAGGCCGGGGCGCCGTCGTGCACTTACACCAAGTAGGTGTCTAGAAAGGTGTTAGCGGGGATACGCCCCCAGGGAAAAGAGGTTATTTAATTAAGGAACTTCGCGAAAGCGTTGGAAAACCTCCCTCGAAGTACCAACACTGACCTGGCTGAACGGTTAAGCAAGTATTGTACGGTGAGAATGATCCCGACTAATTCTTCCTTTTTGGTTTGAGGAGGGATTCGAGAAACAGTGGGAGCCATCCTGTTTAGACAAATTAAAAACCACTCTAAACTTGCAAGAGCATTATGCTAAAGTGTTTCTTCTCTTTCTCCTAATTGCAGCGACCAAATATCATGACCGGACTTAAGTTACTACTAGATAAAAACATACTGACAGGGCCAAACTACAAAGATTGGCTCAGAAATATCAAAATGGCAATCACTTATGACAAGTTGGGGGTATCTCCTTACCACCAAAGCTCCCCCTGTCCCAGGTCCCAAAACCAGCATCGCGGATAAGGAAATCCGTAAGACCTGGGAAATCGACTGTGCGAAGGCCAAGTGCCTCGTGCTTTCCTCTATGGACAATGAACATCAGAGGAGGCACGAGAATATGGACCTTGAATCCATATTTCTCCATACAAAAGAACTGTATGGAGAGCAATCCTGTATCGCCAGATACGAAGTCTCGAAAAAGCTGTTTTCGGCGAGATTAGCCATCGGATCATCGGTAGCAGAACACGTGCTTAAGATGATTGGCTATATTGAAGAGCTCGCGGACCTTGGGACCACGTTAGAGAACGAGCTCTATACTGACTTGATTCTCCAGTCCCTTCCTTCCACTTACGCCCAGTTTATCCTGAACTTCAGCTTGCAAGAAAAAGAAGTTAAACTTTCATAACTCCTCAACCTGCTGAGGAGCGCAGAGGGCACCCTACAGAAAGGTAGGGAAACATCCACTTTGTTTGTTGGAGGACCATCCTCTTCTAAGTCCAAAGCGAATGCCAAGGGAAAGAAGAAGAAAACCCCCACCAAACCAAGGGGCGGTGTTAGTAAAGTGGAAACGAAGGGAAAGGCAAAAGCAACAAAGGTAGCGGAAAAGCTTGTGGGAAAGGAGGAGTGCTTTTACTGTCACAAGAGTGGACACTGGAAAAAGGATTGCAGGGCTTTGAAGGCCAGAAACCAGGACCCGAAGCAAGTTGCGGCTTCGGCTTCAGGTGTGTATGTTATTGAAAACTGTCTATCAATAAACTCTACTTCCTGGATATTGGATAGCGGATCAGGATCTCATATCTGTAATTCCATACATGCACTGAGAAAGCGTAGGGTTTTGAAGGCAGGTGATATGACCCTCTGAGTTGCAAATGGAGCTGGCATGGATGCTGAGTCTGTGGGGGACTATCACTTGGGAATGTCAGATGGACATGTTTTGGTTTTACGTGATTGTTATTTTGTACCCAATGCAACTTGTAATATCATATCTGTATCTTTATTATCTAAAGAAGGTTATGAATTTGCATTTGTAAGCAATGTTGTAAACATTCACCTTAATCAAGTTTTGATTGGGTCAGGTACATTAAGCAATGGTATATACGTATTACACCAACCACAGATTTTCAATGTCCAGAATACACACAAAAGAAAGTCTCCGGAAACAAATCAGGCTTTCTTATGGCATTGTAGACTGGGTCACATCAATGAGAGAAGGTTGACGAAGTTACATACAGAAGGATATTTGGATCCGTTCGAATATCAATCGTATGCAACTTGTCAATCCTGTCTCAAAGGAAAGATGACAACGACTCCGTTCACTGGACACGGAGTAAGAGCAAGCGAGCTCTTTGGACTCGTACACAGCGATGTACGCGGTCCAATGTCTACGCATGCGCGAAGCGGTTATTCTTACTTCATTACTTTTACGGATGACTTTTCAAGGTACGGATATGTCTTCTTAATGAAACATAAATCTGAAGCCTTTGGAAAATTCCAGGAATATAAGAATGAAGTAGAAAAACAAACCGGCAAAAGTATCAAGACACTGAGATCTGATCGAGGTGGTGAATACTTGAGTGCCGAGTTCCTGGATTACCTAAAAGAGAATGGAATTCTCTCTCAGCTTACTCCTCCATACACTCCGCAACATAACGGTGTATCGGAGAGACGGAACAGGACCCTATTGGATATGGTACGTTCCATGATGAGTAACGCTGAGTTACCGCGATCATTCTGGGGATATGCACTAGAATCAGCTGCATACCTTTTGAACCGAGTTCCAACTAAGACTGTGCCTACCACACCATATCAGATGTGGAGTGGGAAGAAACCCTATCTTAAGCACATTAAGACATGGGGATGTCCAGCTTTTGTCAAAAAGCAGCATGCGGACAAACTCGAGGCACGCTCAGTATAGTGCAAGCTTGTGGGATATCTAAAGAACTCCAAGGGATATTTCTTCTATTGCGAAGAGGAACAAAAGGTTTTTGTTTCTCGTCATGCCCACTTCTTGGAAACTGAGTTTTTGGAAAATCAGATAAGTGGGAGCGCAATAGAACTGGAAGAAATTCCAGAACCACGAGCTATTACTGAAAGCTTAGTAACCAGAGGGTTCGAAAGATCAGGACATTCCTACGCCGCTCCGCAGGAGTAGTAGGCAGTCTCATCCACCCGAGAGATACTACGGTTTTCTCATAGACGGGGATAGAGAGGATTGCATCATTGATAGTGATGAGCCGACTAGCTTCCAGCAGACCATTCAGAGCGTTGACTCGGTAAAATGGCTGGATGCAATGCGGACCGAAATAGAGTCTATGTACACCAACAAAGTATGGACTTTGGACGTTGCTCCAGATGGGGTAAAACCCGTAGGATGAAAGTGGATCTTCAAAAGGAAGATTGGTATAGATGGACAGGTTGAGACCTATAAGGCTAGACTTGTTGCAAAGGGTTTTCGTCAAAGACCTGGTTTGGACTATGACGAAACCTTTTCTCCAGTGGCTATGCTGAAATCCATTCGGATCCTTCTTGCCATTGCTGCCTTCCACGATTATGAGATTTGGCAGATGGACGTAAAGACCACTTTTTTATATGGAAATTTAGAGGAGTGTGTCTATATGGACCAGCCAGAGGGTTTCATTCAGAGTGGGAGCAGCGGAAAGGTGTGCAAGTTGCTTAAGTCCATCTATGGACTAAAGCAGGCATCACGGAGTTGGAACATCTGTTTTGATGAGACGGTCAAAGAATTTGGCTTTATCAAAAATCCAGATGAACCATGCATCTATAGTAGATTTTTTGCAAGAACTGTCGTATTCCTCGTTTTATACATGGATTACATTCTCTTGATAGGAAATGACATTCCTATGCTACAATCTGTCAAAGGGTTCTTGTCACACAGGCTCTCCATGAAAGACCTGGGTGATGCATCTTACATTCTGGGGATCCGGATCCATCGTGATAGATCCAAGAGCATATTAAGACTTTCACAGTCCAGGTGCATCGACACCATACTGAAAAGATTCAGTATGGATGATTCCAAGCGCGGTAATCTACCGGCTTGTCACAGGATCACCCTCTCCAAAGAAATGTCTCCCAAGACTGATTTGGAAAGGGATCGCATGTCTATTATACCCTACGCTTCTGCGGTAGGCTCTATAATGTATGCGATGTTGTGTACCAGACCAGATGTAGCTTATGCACTGAGTGTGGTAAGCCGGTATCAGTCAAACCCTGGGGAGAAGCACTGGATAGCGGTAAAGAACATTCTCAAGTACCTGAGAAGGACTAAGGAGATGTTCTTGGTGTATGGCGGAAAAGACCTCCAGATCGAGGCCTTTGCTGAATCCAGCTTCCAAAGTGACAAGGATGATTCCAAGTCCATGTCAGGTTATGTCTTTACCCTCAATGGAGGGGCGGTGTGTTGGAAAAGTTGCAAACAGGAAACCGTTGCTGACTCGATGATGGAAGCGGAATATATCGCTGCTGCTGATGCCACAAAAGAAGCCGTCTGGATGAGGAAGTTCTTAACGGAACTTCAGGTGGTTCCGTCCATTATTGATCCAATACCACTGTATTGCGACAACAACGGGGCTATAGCTTTAGCGAAGGAACCCAGGTCCCATCAGAAGTCCAGACACATCTTGAGGCGGTATCACCTGATCAGGGAGATCGTGGGTCGCCAGGAGATCGAGGTTCGGAGAGTTGCTACGGAAGATAACACTGCTAATCCACTCACAAAGGCCTTACCCCAGACTCAGTTTGAGCGGCTGATCGAGATGATAGGTCTTCGATACGCCAGTACATGGCCTTAGTGTAAGTGGGAGATTGACAGTGTATATGCCCTAGAGGCCATTACTGTATCATACTAGTTTGTATATTACTTAATGGAAGTTTGGGATATTCACAGTTGTATAGACAATCTTGCTCAAAATAGTAGTATGCTACTTGGTTTGTTTCTACTTTAATGTGTACATGTGTTTCTTTTAGTATATCACCTATACACATTAGTGGAGCCCTTAGGATCTTTGCTTGATTACCAGCGTTGTGATGGCAGTCACACTCGTGGGGGATGGGTAATCCACAAGCACATACTTATACAGTTCCCTAGTCGTAGGACTATCGAGATAGGGCATCGATACTTTGAAGTAGACTAGCGTATGCGCTTCTCATCCCAGCAGGGGAGACGGTCTATCCCACAGCCGTCAGTACGTCGTACTTGAGATAATATGCGGGTGCTCGTTAGGTTACGAGTACACTGGACAGGACTCGTCGGGAACTGTTGGTTGGTACTATACCTATCGTCAGTTATCAGTTCCCAGGTGACATAAGTATTGCTTAGTCCGCTGACTTAACACTGTCACTTCGCCTCGAGTGTGTTCCCACTGTACTTTGATTACTACCCTACCACGGCTCAAAAGAGTCGTGCAAACAAGTAGTAGTTGGGTGCAGTCCCGAAGCACTTGGAAGTAGTGACGGTTAGACAGGATTCGTCTCTCCCGGTATCGGGAGTTGATATCGCGCTGTGTCAAGGAGAGCCATTACACATAGTCGTCCCTGGCCAGGGCAAGCAAGATATACTGGTGGGTTTCCAGTGTTATCTCAGGGTGTTCTGGGCTACACTCCGACACGACTTGTACCGCTATTAGGGGACTGACGTTTACCGCACCCCTAGGCCCGCCATGCGATATTCTCATACGAACAGACCGGACTGTACAGAGACTGTTACATTCAGGCTCAGTAGGAGTTCAGATGGGTTTCACCTCGTCAGTCTTCTTATCGGCATCTACCTGGGGGCCGTTACGCACAGCTAGTGCCGCTTACGGTTTGTGGTTAAACCCACTGCCAGCGTAGTGTCGAGTCTTTAGAGTCCCACACAGAGAGCTATTCGCCTTTAGGCAAAAAGAGTAGAGGTCGCATGGTTTTGCGACAGGGTTCGGTCACATCCGTGCACTTGTGCACGTTTAGTGTCCGGGCAGTTATTACTAGCGGGATTTGGTTTAAGCCAGATCCTAGTATACGTTTTGGGATTGGTTTTATCTCGTTTGTATTCGTGTTCTCCGGAACGCGGATGCGGGTGTGTATGCATGGTTGACCGAGACAGAGGCAGAGGATTCTCATTAGGGTTGTTGACTGTTGACCTTTTCTAAACCCTAATGAGAATAAGAAATATGATTAATAATAATATTAATTAAGTATTAGTGTGCCATGGTTGGGTTGAAAGTTTGACTTTGTTGACTTGTTGACTTTGTTGACCGGTTGACTAGCTTGGACTTGTTGACCATCATCATTACAATGGCTATCATTTCATGGCTTAGACTTTTGCTTGCTTGTTATTCTTTACAAAATGAGTGCATGAAATGATAATGCCATTGACATGAACCATCACATAATACTCAATTATTATTATTATTATGATTATTTTGTATTATGAGAGAATGGTTGCAAAAAGTCTTCACTCATTCTATCATTTGCTCTCTCTCTCATCAAAGCTCTCATCTTCCTCTTGCTCTCCCTCTTCCTCTAGCTCAAGGCAAAAATCTCTCATGTGTTGAGAACCATTTGCCTTGGAGATAAAAACCCAAAACACTTCTCTACTCATCCTAGTGTACAAGGTCTAGCAAGCCAAGTATTCTAGTTTCCTCTAGATTGAGGTTGGAACCAAAGGTAGAAGCTTTCGGGTGGATCCATCTTCGGCACAAGGAGACGACGAGGTAAGGCCGATCCGACCACCACAAGGAGTCGAAGAGAAGGAGTTCAAGTTAAGGTATAACCCCTAACATAGTAGTTAAACTCTTACTTAGGTTGTTAGATAGTTTGTTTAGCAAAGATCCTATTCGAGAGTCCATGTTACCATCACCGAAAAAAAAATCGTTTTTTTACCATTTCCGCAAGCCCGAAAGAACCGGGATGGGTAACGTGGACTTACATCCCCATGGGCCCCGAAGTCGAGGGGAGATCGTTTAGACTTTGATATACTTGATGCCCCTCACTGGGGTCTCGGACCCTCCGCGGGTGATGGGCAGAGCACTGTTCGTCGTATTTATGCCAAGCGTGAGTGGGAGGCTGCCCTGTGGCCCCATTGGGGGTGCCATCTTTTGATTTCTGGCAATGCGAGCATCGACCACCAGCCAGGGATGACCGAGCAGGGTAGCTGCTCGGTTGCCTCTTGCGAGGGCTCTGATCCTTCAGGACGGGGATCGAGCGGGGTTACCGCCCAACGCCTTTTGGCGAGGACTTCGGTCGAAGCCTGCCAAGGACCCTAGGCCGGGCAGGTTTTCTGCCCGATGCCTCTTGGCGAGAGCTTTTGTCTTGACGGATAGCCGAGCGAGGGATCCTCGGGCTCGACTGCCTCTGGGATGGCTTTCTGATCCCTGGCGTTGCGGTAGGGGAGCTACCCGCCAGAGACGACCGAGCAGGGTAGCTGCTCGGTTGCCTCATGCGAGGGCTTTGATCCTTAACGTTGGAGGGGCTGTAAGAAGCCCACTAAGGAAGACCGGGCAGTGATGTTGCGCGGTTGCCTCTTGGCGAGGGCTTTGACCTCTGGCGTCATGGGTAGGCAACTACCAACCTAGGATGAACGAGCGGGGTAGCCGCTCGAGTGCCTCTTGCGAGGGCTTTGATCCCTGGCGTCGCGGGTAGGGAGCTACCAGCCGAAGTTGACCGAGCAGGGCAGCTTCTCGGTTGCCTCTTGCGAGGGCTTTGATCTTTCAGGATGGGGACCGAGCGGGGTTACCACCAAGTGCCTCTTGGTGAGGACTTTGATCACTGTCAGTTGTGGTAGTAAGCTACAAGTCGGGGATAGCTGAGCAAGGACTCGACTGCTTCTGTGAGGACTTTGGTCCTTGGCGCGGTAAGGGCTGTAAGAAGCCTACCAAGGACCCTTGGCCGGGCAGGGTTACCGCCCGGTGCCTCTTGGCGAGGGCTTTTGTCCTCAAGGATAGCCGAGTGAGGGATCCTCGGGTTCGACTGCCTCTGGGAGGGCTTTCTGATCCCTGGCGTTGCGGTAGGGAAGCTACCCGCCAGGGATAGCCGAGCGACGGTTGGGCTCGACTGCCTCTGGGAGGACTTTCTGATCCCCAGCGTTGCGGTAGGGAAGCTATCCTCCAGGGGTGACCGAGCAGGGTAGCTGTTGGGTTGCCTCTTGGTGAGGGCTTTGAATCTTGGCGTTGCGAGTAGGGAGGCTACCGGCCAGGTATAGCCGAGCAGGGTAGCTGCTTTGGCTAATTCTTCACGAGGTGTAGCCCGACCATCCAGCTGTAGGCATGGGGAATAGGAACGGTCGCGGCGACAGTGCGCATAGCATGTGCATTGAATGCGGGGGGAGGCGAAGCGCTAGGGGCGCGTCGCTTCGATTCCACTGGAGAAGGCTTGATGACCGCCATGTGGCAGCGACTTTTTGGGTGAAAGCGGGCGACTGTTGAGCTGCGCAGCGAGCTATATAAGGCTGAAGGAGTACTGGTCCTTCCATCCTGTAAGTACACGGTAGCGCCCCGGCCGTCTAACAGACGCCAAATGCGGAACAAAAACTTTTTGACTGGCGCTATCATATACTATAACCCGGATCTGCCATTAAAGCTAAACTAACAAACTACAAAGTGGGTAGAAATGTTATACCGAACGATCTGAGTCCTTCGGTCTTCAACCATCATCCTACGCTTTGTTGCGGCTGCTCCGATCTCCTGAATTTCCAGTCTTCTCGTCCAGGTGGCACCACGTCGACGGATCTTTAAACGGGCTCCCGCCTCTGAACCGAGGCAACTCGATCATCAAGTTTGCTACAAGAGATGACCAAGATTGATGTAGAGAATGAGTAGAACACTTTGTCTCGCTTCGTCCAAAGCCATGGACAAACGGTTAATGAAGTTGCCTTTTGGATCGGGTGAAATGAGAAATGAGGCTATCTAATTTCCATGAATCCAAAACTATCATAATCTTTTCAAATGAACAAACCTTCCCCTCACAAGAGAGAGGCCGGCCACTTTATAGAGCAAGGGAGGTGAGTGTAGGAGAGGGGAAGGTGACCACAAGATAAAGATCAACAATGAAAAGAATGAGTCACCTTAACACATCACTAAAAACCATTAAATGCAATAATGACTCACTAACTTAGTCATCATCCATTTAATGCAACCAATGAATCATCAAGCCTTGTCACCATATCTAGAACCTTCTAGAAACTCCACACTCATGACTCACCTCAAGAAAAGATAAATCCGTATTTAACCGAATGTTAAATACGGGTGATAGAAAACTGGAAACTGGCAACTTCCAAAAGCGATCCCGAAACGAATTTCAGGATAACCCCGTAACAGTATAAACATACCCGCATTTGTATTACGACCGAATACAAATGCAACTGAGACAAAGATATTATATCTACACAGTATAATACTCGGATCCGGCTTAAACCAAAGCCCACCAGTATTATCTTTCCGAAATATGACACGTGCGTAAATGCACGTGCATTTTCCGAATCCTGCCATAAAACCATACGGCCTCTACAACGTTTCGTCCGAACTTTGGAAACTGTCTGTGGGGGACTCTAATGACTCATCAACACACTGGCACTGGGTATAACCACTAGCACGTCAGAGGTACTAGCTGTACGTAACGGTTGCCTATGTATTAATTGGAAGGGAAGCTGACGAGCGAACTCATCCAGAAACTCTACTGAGCCTAACAGTGACAATATCTGTACAGTCCGGTCCGTTCGTCTAAGAGTATCGCATATCGAGTCTAGGGGGTAGATAAAGTCAGACCCCTAATAACGCGATAATTCGTGTCGGTATGAAGCCCATCACCACCTGAGAAACTACTGATCCAAATCAGTAATTCTCCACTACCTCGGCCGAGGATTTCTAGTGATGGCCACCCGTGCACTGTGCGACATCAACCCCCAATACCGGGAGATACGAATCCCCAACGATCCGCTCACTACCTCCATGTGGCTCGGGACTGTACCCAAAAAATACCTGTTTGCACGTCTCCTTTGAGCGTGGTAGGGTAGAAATCAAAGCACAGTGGGAACTCACACGAGACAAATGACGATCTCAGATCGACAAACTAACCTGTACACATGTCACCAGGGAACTGCTATCTGACGATATATATAATACCAACTAGAATGTTCCCGGCGAGTCCTGTCCGGTGTACTCATAACCCAATGAGCACCTGTATACATCTTAGGTGAACCAACTGACACCAATGGCTTGTAAGACCGGCCACCGCCCCTCGTCGGGGTCTCGACTGTATACACTAGTCTACTCTGGAGTATCGATGCCCTGTCTCGAAACACCCACGACTAGGGACACTTTAAGGATGTGCTTACAAACCCCCAGCTCCCACGTATATAATCGCCATCATACTGCTGGCAGTCAAGCAAGAATCCTATGGGCTCTATCAACATGCAATAGCGAACTAAAGCATGTATACGATGATAAAGACAAACCAGATAGCATACTATCATCTTGAGCAAAACTGTCATACCGGTATAGGTCCTGCCTCAATCATTGCAATCACGTACCTGCGATCCAATAATTAACTTTGAGGGCACTATATCCAACACATCCTTCATAAACAGGTCATCGAAAATTCAAGACTTCCCGTTTACCATCCTCGACATCATCCACTTCGAAGACGTGTAACTTTATGACCAGAACTGCACCGAAGACACGGTGCAGCTGGTCTATGGGAGCATCGAGGACCATTTCGGCCGGCTGCTGTAGCGTTTTGAAAATCGTTTCGGTGAAATTTCGGAAAATCGGTAAAATGAGGGGGTTTTCTGTAAAAAGTCAAAATACAAATATCTTATTATAAAAATTAAATATACATATTCTAGCTATGTAATTGCTATTATTTGGTGTTTATTGAGCCGCTGGTGAAATTTCAAATTTTCTGAAAAAAATATTATTTTATTATTATTTTAAGCCGTCACTAATACATTTAATTAGGGAAAATTACAAATTGGAATGAGTTGAAACAAATTTTGTGCATCATAAAACATTAAATAAAAATTTATCATGTGGTTTTTGGAACGAAATCATTTGCCAAAACGGTTTAGAAATTATTGAAGAAAAAAAGGCTTTTTTAGCGTAAATGGATGCTTGGGGTATTGTATTTATCATTTTTCATCACCCCACACCCGTACCCACACCCACACACCCCCACTTACTCCTCCCCTTAGCCAAATTGAGCAGCCCTCACTTTTTCCCCACTTGGTTTGCAAAGGAAAAAGAAATGAAATGAAATAAAAGGAAAGATTAGAAAATAGATAAAGTAGTTAGACTTTGACCTTACCTTGACCTTGACTTTCCTCCCTTGCATTTTCCTCACCTCCCTCTCTCTCCCCTCACCCACTTCTGGCCGAAAATGATCCCACAACAGCAGCCCTTTCCCCCCCCCCCCAAAATCCACACTATTTTGCTTCAAAAATCCAAGAAAAAGCTTCAAAATCCATACAATTTCAAAGCTTTTTCCAAATCCAACTCCTACCCATTATTTCTTGCCCATCTAGCATGGATCTAGGAGCATGGAAGCTACTTTTGGAGGCTAGGATTTGCATGCTAGAACTCAATTGGGAGGTATAAATTTTAACCCTTTAGTGAAATTGTTGTTTAATTGCTTTATGTTAGCTTATTAAGTGTTTAATTAGGTTTTAGATTGGTTCTAATTGCATGTTTGAAAAATTCAAGAATGAGGTTGATTTCAAGTTAGGGTTTTAAGCAATGGGATTATGGTTGTGAATTGGTGTATGGTTGTGATGGGTAGCTTACCATCTTAGAATTTGTAGAAAGTAATTTAGTAGTTAAATTTCATATTGTTGCATGGAAATGTCTAAATTAAGTTTTGTTTTTGCTAACTAGAGTTTTTGAAAAATTATCAAATGCTTAGATTAAAATATAATTAAGTGTTCATGTCATTATAACTATTATAATGAGTGGTTTAATGAGTTTGGTTCATGCAAAACGAAGCTTAATTGATGAATTGTGAATTTTGCTTTAAAGGGTGTTAAATTTGATATTTTGCAAACTAGGATTTTGGAAATTATGCAAATTTATGAGTTTAAATTATGGAAATGGTTTTTATGACTTATTTAAGATATTTAATAAATATATTGGCCGCTACATTCATTTAAACATCGTGTTTTGTACAAAAACGGCGAATTGTGCTTGCTAGATTTTCGGAAAAATGACTTTTTGAGTGAAATTGGCGTTTTTGTGAGTTTTAACCTAGTTTATATTAAAATTAGTGTTCGTGAATGTGCAAATGAGTGTATTTGGGTTTTTCTCGATGGTTTGGCGGTTGTACGCCGACGTCGAGGGTTTTTGGGTTGATTTGTGAAAGCAACCATAGGTTTTGACCTATGTGGGATTCGTGCGTCGTTTTGATCATGAGTCGGATTTTAATGAGATATGGTACGTTATGATATGTAGGTACCCCCATGTGGACCTCGAG
The DNA here is from genome assembly GCA_030015575.1 of Agapanthus africanus. Classification (NCBI taxonomy): domain Eukaryota; kingdom Viridiplantae; phylum Streptophyta; class Magnoliopsida; order Asparagales; family Amaryllidaceae; genus Agapanthus; species Agapanthus africanus. The sequence continues at coordinate 543,793,492 of JASDDO010000014.1, read as the reverse complement.
ACGACAAGCAAGCGCGTGGCGACGTCGGCACCGGCTAGCGAGGACCAGGTGAGTAGATTTATATCTACGGGGAGAAGTCGGGTGGATGGCGTTTAGCACCCCCGCAGTCCGTGGTGGTGTATACGGATGCGTATACACACCAACATTTATTATATGTTATTTGGGATTAATAACGATGCTTAGAATGGATATTGGTGTGTTGGATTACTTTAGTGTTGCGAACCCTAGGGTAGTGTTACACACACATACACACATACATACTTGCATACATTCCTATTGATATGTGCTCATGGGATTCCTTATAGTTATGTGTTCACATGGGTATGGGACTATGTTTTCACATACGGATTGAGAATGATACTTGGGATTGAGCTGAGTCGATGAGATTTGATTTGAGGCCGTGAGATCGGTGATATAGCAGGGTTCGTATCTTAGATACGACATGACGTTGTAGCGGGTCCTTGACGTAGTGTTTCACACACGTCCATGCATACGTAGGCGGTATCAGTATGGTACTAGACGTAGATCAGTACCCCGATCATGATATTTGATAAAGAGGATACCAGGTGAATAGTATGATGAATGTGATATTGACCCGTACCCAGATTGGGATGCCGTACGACGGATTTACGTACGAGCTATATTGATGATTGATCCGCACTCTTGACTTGGGATGCCTGATTATAGATATGGTATCGGATATGATATTATTGAGGCAGGATCACCGACTATACATATACAGGTATGTATATGTATCGACTCAGATGATAGGCGGTTTCCTTACCTGTAGTTCAGCTTGTTAGTTCAGCCGTATAGTTTAGTGTAGTTGTTAGATTAGATTAGACTTCTTACCTATTTCAAAAACTAACGAATCGTGGGCATTTTTAAAGACAGCTCAAGGGAATCTACGGATATTTCAAAAAACGACGTATCTTTTCATAAAAACACTGTAGCCCCTATTTTCAAAACCCCATGATTCGTGTTATTTCAAAAGGCACCATTTGTAGGACTTATATTAGATTATTGCAGATTAGTTATCGTTGTGTCTAGTATTCAGCTCCCGCACATTATTGCTGTTCGCTCTGCCTCGCATACTTATTGTGCTGCACATTCTATTATTGATATCATGCTGTTAGGACACCAGCACCATTACCGATGATGCGTATGTACCACGTACACCTACTTGCCGGCTCACACACATCTTCATCGGTAATTGCCATGTCACGTACACTTTAGAGAATATAATTGCTTGACTTAGATTGTTAGCTAGTAGTTTTGACATGATATTAGTGTACTTCCCTTATATGCCATATTAGACATTGTAGTTATTACCTACCACTTCATGCATACGGTTATTCAGTTGTTCATGCCTAGTTCATTATCATTGACATATGCACTTGTGAGGATTTCTTGAGATTTATGATATTTCTGGATTTCGGGGAAAGCCGCAAAATTTACAACTTATGATCTTTTAAAATATAAAATGTTGCGGTTTTCTAGTGATGTAAAGTGTCGTCCACCATGAGTTTGCTGTGGTTTTGGAGATCCGTGTCGAGGAGTGGAGGAACCGTCACGGGTACATGGTGGGCCCGGTATGGTACCCCGGGGCAAGAGGAATGTGGTGTTGACGTTGAGCCTGGCTGGGGAGCACTACCTACCGGTGATATTACCCGACGCGTCGGATATCCGGAGGATACCGTCGTGGTCTTGAGATGGATGGTAGGGGCCGGTCCGGACTGACGGCGCCCTAGATATTGAGCTTGAGACATTGATATTTCGAGACAGTGAGATTTATGTTTTGTGTCGATGCTAGACACTGTTGATACTGATTTCATTATGATACCTCAGTTTAAAAATACGAAGGAAATCTCACTAATTTATGAAAACAGTTTCTTCATTTACATGTATTCTGTTTCATGCATTCATACCTCATTCATATGACATATTGCTACCTGAGGCACTGACACGGGCACATGAAATATTACTCGGGTTAGATATTACCCTAGTCATTGTTATAGGCTGCCTGTTATACTTATATTTGAGGATATATTATGATCATTGACCTAGGTTGCGTTATTTATGCGATTTCTGTGCGTAGATGTTTTTTCTATTCACGAGTTGGCAACTCACCCCCGTTGTGCCCCAGTTCTTGCAGGTTGCCGTACAGGTTTCTTACGGCTTTGCGGGCATAGTTTCATTCGGGTGATTTGCTAGTAGGTGGGTTTACTTGTATCATACCCCATTATATATCTTGTATATCACTATTCATGTTGTATCCCGTTTGGGGGCCAGTATTTACAAAGGAGACTTTGCCGAAATTTTCAGTAAATTTTTGATGTTTTAAAAACCGCATAATTCGGCTTATGCTTTTGAAACTACTTGCTTTAAGTTGGTTTTTCCTGCACTCTACTACTTTTCTTGGTTTGGATTTCTGGGTTTTCGGTTTACTTAGATTACGTACCCCTCGAGACGTTCGTAGTTTAAGTGCCGGTCATGTTCCGTTCTTTCGGGTCGTGACAGCTGCTCCCCCAACGCTCCTCCCTGCTGCAGCTGCTGATGTACTCCATCTGGAGGGCGTCGCCGGGGCTTTACAACCCCTTGTCCGAGCAGCTCTATGACGAGGCCGTGGGCAAGCTGCGTTCTCTGAGGCGCTTCGGCCTGATCTCCGCGAACCGGCTGGCCCGCTCAGAGGCGCTCGTCCGTGAGTGCTACGAGCTGAGGCTTGGGATCGACGCGCACGGAGGAACCGGGGGCACAGGTTGGACCTCGCGAGGCCCCGGCTAGCGGAGATCTTTACCGAGTACCACGAGCAGTGCTCGCTGCACCCCCTTCCTCCACTGTTGTAATTTCCTTTTCTTTTTGCGTGTATGGCTGAGAAGCCCATAATACCTTTTGAATAAACAAGGTTTTTCTTTTTTTTCGCAACGTTCCATTGATCTTTATTAAATTAATAATAGATCCTAGGAAGAGTTTACATTGCCCTAAAGGAAAGGTACAGGCTAGTAGATGATTTTATTGGCTCGGCCCGAGCTCCCCGGAGGACTGTAAGCCTCCGTGCTTGGCACAGGGTACGGGGCTCCCTGAGTTCCATGCTGGCCGTCCGCCGAAACGAGCATGATCTGACCGATGGTCAGGTCAGCGGGAGGCGATGCTGCTCCTGCTCGCGGTCGGCCTGCCGTTTGTCCCTCAAGTATGCGGCGAGGTGTCCCGATCGGATGAGCTCTTCGATGTAGTCCCTGAGTTGCTTGCAATCCTCTGTGGCGTGGCCCAGTGTCCGGTGGAAGGCACAGTAAGGGCCCCGGGTTCGCTTCACAGCCTAATTCCGACCTCCATCAATAACAATCTACGAATACTCAAATCCATACTAGTATAGTATCTGTGAAATTCATTATTTTATTATTTAAATTTTAAAATAATATTTTCGATTTTATGAAATTTTACAGGTATGGATCCAAACAAACTTATACCAGACCAAGATTTTATTAATGGGTCTGGATCAGGTCCAAGTCTAGACCCAACCCCTTGACCCACTATTTAATATTCCACATGGAATCTAGGAGCCTAATAGTTAACTATTATTCTATTTAATATACTTATCTTTACTATTATAAGTAGAAGTCATTTGATTATGTCATTAATCAACAAAACAAAAAATAGAAAAAATGACAAAATTTTAATTGCCAAAGTTGAGACTTGGAGATATCCACCCCATCTATCATAAAAAACAAAAAATAAGAAAATGAAAAGTCAACTCTCTTTCTCTGTCATGGTTAAAAGTCAAAACCACCCTAAAAAAAGACATGTCTTGCAAATTTATACATAAACTCTTATATTTTTGTTATTTTGTATAACTCATAAATTTCTTAAACCGTTAATCACATTCATTTGATTTAAACTTAGAAAAACTATAGATATCTTTAAAAATCTTCATATAATGTCTAGGATAAAAATTTCTATACACGTCTCCAGTATATATGTCGTTCAAAATAAACACATGTGCATCACTCGTACAAAATACTAGTTTCAAAAAGACCAAAAATAACCATAGATAAGAAAAGCATATAAAGAAAATACCATTTTTCATTGTCTAAAGTCAGTCCTCCATGATTTGTTGGAGATCGATCCATCCAGTCTAGTATTATCTTCGTAGCCTAAAACATATTACACCATATCTTCGTAGCCTAAAACATATTACACCATATCTTCGTAGCCTAAAACATATTACACCATATTTTATTTGTTTAATAAATCGGCTTCAGAAAATATTCTACCATCATAAAATGTTAAATTGTACCCTGCTTAAAAAGTAAAAAATTATCAAAATCGCTGTATGGTCTAGAGTTCAATAGAAATGTAAACAGATACATAATCCGGATAGAATCCGTATGACTATCCTGTTTTTATCAAATATGGTTATTGGTTTTCATTTTCGGTGACTGTCGTATCTGTATTCGGATTCACCAACGGATGCGGATATGTATATTCTTTCCATATCCGTATCTGTTTTAATATCTGACATTTTACTATATACATGTATAAAATATTTACGGATCGAATTTTTTCAATCACGGATAATAGATTTCATTATCCGTATCCGTATTCGTATATACCAACCTATCAGATGCGGATATGATTATACTTATGTACACTCCGTATCCATTTACAGCCGGCACTCTAGACCAAGGAAACGAGACGAGCAAGGTCGATTTGTGTGTACAAACAAGTGAAAGGTTACATTCCGACAGTCACAGAGAGGGACAGCTTTTCTCCATAATCCTCAAACCCAATATTGTAATTCTGCGTCACAAGCAAAAATTAAAATGCATTCAACAAACAGATCCCAGATCCAGATCCAACAAACGCCCCTCCCACTCTTCCCCTTCCTATATCAACTGCCCCACCCCTTGACAAACTGGTTCTCCCCACCCACCACCACCACCAATGGCCGCCGCCGCCGCCGCCGCCTCCTCCATCTCCTCCCCCAACTCCCTCCCCCTCCTCCTCAAAAAACAACACCCCAACAGCCCTCTCCTCACTCCTCATCTCTCCTTCAACCCCAAACGCACCACCACCACCACCACCACCACAACCAAGATCCACTCCGTCTCCTGCTCCGCCGCTGCCACCACCGCCACCCCCTCAACCCCCACCAGCTCCACCTCCTACCGCCGCCCCATCTTCAACTTCGCCGCCGGCCCCGCCACCCTCCCTGAGTCCGTCCTCCTGAAGGCCCAGTCCGACCTCTTCGACTATCAGTCCTCCGGCATGTCCATCCTGGAGATGTCCCACCGCGGCAAGGAGTTCGAGCGCGTCATCAAGAAAGCCGAATCCGACCTCCGCCTCCTCCTCTCCATCCCCGACGACGACTACTCCGTCCTCTTCCTCCAGGGCGGCGCCACCACCCAGTTCGCCGCCATCCCCCTCAACCTCTGCCCCGACCCTCTCAACTCCGTCACCGACTTCATCGTCACCGGATCTTGGGGCGACAAGGCCTTCAAGGAAGCCTCCAAGTACTCCAAACCCAACCTCGTCTGGTCCGGCAAATCCAGCAAGTACACCTCCATCCCTTCGTCCTTCGATGAGATCGAGCAGAGCCCCGACGCGAGGTTCCTCCACATCTGCGCCAACGAGACCATCCACGGGGTCGAGTTCAAGGAATACCCGGAGCCCAAGAACAGGGATTCCATCCTGGTGGCCGACATGTCCTCCAACTTCTGCTCAAAGCCTGTCGACGTCTCCAAGTTCGGCCTCATCTACGCGGGGGCTCAGAAGAATGTGGGCCCCTCGGGGGTCACCGTCGTGATCGCGCGGAAAGGCCTGATCGGGAACGCCCAGCCCAACACCCCGGTGATGCTCGACTACAAGATCCATTCCGACAACGCCTCGCTGTACAACACCCCGCCTTGCTTCGCCATTTACATTTGCGGGCTCGTGTTTGAGGATTTGCTTCAGCAAGGGGGGTTGAAGGAGATCGAGAGGAAGAACCAGGAGAAGGGCGGGGTTCTGTATGACGCCATCGATGGGAGCGGGGGCTTTTATGTTTGTCCTGTGGAGAAGCCGGTGAGGTCGCTGATGAACGTGCCGTTTACGCTCCGGAGGCCGGAGCTTGAGAAGAAGTTCATTGAGGAGGCGGCCAAGGAAGGGATGGTTCAGCTCAAGGGTCATAGGTCGGTCGGGGGAGTTCGGGCTTCCATTTATAACGCCATGCCGGTGGAAGGCGTGAAGAAGCTCGTCGCGTTCATGAAGGATTTTCAAGCAAGGCATCCTTGAAATTCTTGCTTGGTATGAGTCTCATTTCTAGATTTGCGATTACTATTACTATTATTCATTGTTGCCTGGGTGTGTGGTACATCTAGTTATTTTGTTTGAACTAGTATCAAGGGGATCATCAAATTGTTTTGATCTAGTTCTATTGTTATTTGTTGATTCTAGTCGACAATACAATAATGTTGTTTTCCTTATTTTAGGGTCTTCTGGTTGTATACCTTGCTTTTGAGTAATGAATTGTCTTGCATCTAAAAGATGTTCTTCTTCTTATTGTCTTTGAATCAAATATGGGACTGGATGTTCTTTTATTTTATCTGAATTTAGATGAATTGTTGCATAGATTGATCAAATCACTAACAAATGTAACCCTTTTTGGCTTCTAATATGAAATTGTTGAACTACTTCATTTATGAAGTATGTAATCTTCTTTGCGCATATGTTCAAATTTGTTGGTACCTGTCTCGATCTCCCTTTTTGGCTTCTAATATGAAATTGTTGAACTACTTCATTTATGAAGTATGTAATCTTCTTTGCGCATATGTTCAAATTTGTTGGTACCTGTCTCGATCTCCCTTTTTGGGGTTTTTTTTTAAAATATTATTAATTTAAATTTAAATTAGTAAAAAGGGGGGGATAAATTAAAATTATGGGAATAGGGTGGTTTCGAACCACCCTATGGCCCACCCCACCCCCTCAGTATAGGGGGCGGGTTCTCAGAACCCGCCCTCTATACTTATTGTATAGAGGGCGGGTTCTTAAAATTATGGGAATAGGGTGGTTTCGAACCACCCTATGGCCCACCCCACCCCCTCAGTATAGGGGGCGGGTTCTCAAAACCCGCCCCCTTATTTTTAAAAAAAAAATTAAATTAATTATTAATCGAATTATAATTATAATTATAATTATAATTATAATATTATTAAAAATAAAATTAAATTAAATAGACAAAAAACATTTAAATTAAATAATAAAATTTCAGTATATCAATTTTTTTATTACAGGATGAATCCGTCAAATTGTACAATGCCAAAAAATCCTATCTATTTGTAAAATCTAAATGCTATTTTTTTCCTTTCCGTTTTCCTTTATGATATCCGAGAAGGCTTGACATAAGCCTATGCCTCCTGGGATGACTGGAGGAACCACCTGTTTCTTGGATAGATGGCGGTGGCGGCGTCGGTGTCTGTTCTGCTGCTTCGGGTTCGGGTTCTGTTTCAGCTTCGTCTTCGACAGGCTGTTGATCCACAAATCCTGAACCTGAATGTGGGACAGGTGTCGGATATGTGTTGCTTCCCAACAAATTTCCGTAGGACGCTAAATCTGAAGCCCAACTGGGCAGTTGTAGCGAAGAACTTGTACCGGTTCCATGAGGCTGATTTTGCACAAAAGCTTGGCCCCATGGCTGCTCAAATCCTGACCCCCAAGGGTGCTGTTGTTGCGCTAAATCTAACCCCCAAGACGGTTGTTCTGCAAAACCTGATCCCCAAGTCTGTTGTTGTTGCGCCTGTCCGGTATGCCAGGGTTGCTGTTGACGGTATGGTGATCCAAACCACTGATCCAGCTGCGCTGGATCTCCTTGATGCTGCGGCTCTGGTGCCGGGTCATACTGCGGCTCTGGTGCCGGGTCATACTGCGGCTGCGGTGCCGGGTCATACTGCGGCTGCGGTGCCGGTTCATACTGCGGCTCCGGTGCTGACTGATACTGCGGCTCCGGTGCCGGCGATAAATGTTGAGAAATACCATGTGAACCAAGTACACCACCAATAAATTGGTCGAGATTTGAAAATTGAGTCTGAGATACCGGACCAGCATCAGTCGGGTATGGTTCCTGCACCATTGTTTGTACGAGATGCAACCCACGAGCCTGTCGTTACATTAGAAATAAGAAATAAGTATTGACTCATACCGGCGGATGTTAAAAAGTAATATGATATAAAGAGGGCGGCTTACCAAATCTCGTTCCATGTGTCCTCTAGGCTCGTACCGCGAGATGTTTGGGAAGTCTTTGGGAGGAGCAGAAAGATATCTTATGGTGACACGCAGATTCCAACACGATCCAAGCAGCGCATTCCAAGCATGTCCGTCCACATCTTTCCGGTCTTCTCATCCTGAACCATCCACATTACACCGACCACAACCATCATATGTTGCACCCGAGCCTTATGTTGCTACGGGTGATATTGATATATGTGGCAGTGATGATGATGAAATCGGTGAAGGTGATCAGGGGGAGGATAGCGTGGAATATGCTGCTGGATTGAATGAGGTAGCATTCTTTGATGGTATGGTTGCGAATAACGATTTTGTCGAGCTAGAAGATCCCGGCCTCGATCCGCTAGAAGATGATGGTTGGGTAGACTTGGCCGTTGCAGAAGTAAATACGGCACCCTATTTGGACGCGACAGCAGCAAGCGAAGACTGCATCAGCGTCGGGGATTTGTTTCAGGAAAAAGGAGATCTTATTTGTAAGCTGAAGTCGTGGTCCATTCAGCAAAACGTTACATTTATAACCGAAGAATCAAATAAGACGTACTATACTGTGGTATGTACGAAATCTCCTGAATGTCAGTGGAGATTGCATGCGTGTTGTTCCAAAAGAGCCAAGGCTTGGAAGGTCACGAAATACAACCAAGAACACACTTGCATCAATTCTATTATGTCACAGGATCACCGGAATTGCACTTCATCTTACATTTGCTCGCTAATCATGCCCATGATCCGTACAGATGTGGCGATGACTCCCCGAGAGATACGGCTCTTGGTTAGCGGAGAGCATAAAATTCAGATTTCGTATGTGAAGGCATGGGATGCTCGAAGAAAGGCTTTGTGCAAGATATTCGGGGACTGGGAAAGCTCGTACAACTCCCTAGTCCCTTTTATGGAAGCCATGAAAGCATCAAATCTGGGGACCGTATACCGGTTAAAAACCACAGAAACCGACGTCGAGGGCTCTGTCAGGTTTCAGAGAATTTTCTGGTGCTTTGGTCCATGTGCGGCTGGTTTCACACACTGTCGGCCGGTATTGTGCGTTGATGGTACGTATTTATACGGTAAGTACAGATGCTGCATGTTAATTGCTACAGGTGTTGATGCTAATAACGGTATATTTCCGTTGGGATTTGCTATTGTCGAGGGTGAAAATACATCATCCTGGTCATGGTTTTTCCGTAACCTCAAAAATATCCCATCCGTTCTTCATAGAACGGATTTATGCATCATATCTGATAGACATCTGGGAATACTGGCTGGAATGAGATCTGTATTTCCGACGACCCCACATAGGTTTTGCCTACGACACTTCAGGCAAAATTTTGATCGAAAATTTAAAAATTCGGAACTACATAAACTTATGTACAGAGCCGGTGAAACGCCTGACCCTAATGTTCACGACATATACATGAGAAAATTGGGGAGATGAGTAAGGCCGCGAAAGCGTGGTTAGATGAGTATTCAGTCCGCATGTGGTCACAAGCACATGATGATGGGTGCAGATATCTCCTAATGACGACTAATATGTCTGAAAGCTTCAACGGGGTCCTTAAAGGGGTTAGAGGCTTACCGATACAGGGGTTGATTGTTCGAACATTTTTCCGGATGAATACTTATTTTGTGCACAGAAGAGAAAAGTCCTTGGGGATGGACACTCCGCTCACCGCGTATTACGAAGATATCTTTCGGAAAAGAGAGCGCAGAGCACAATACTACAGATCCGAAAGGTTTGACACGGCGGAGTTTCAGGTGACGGGCGGTAATGGGAATCAATATACCGTGAACTTTAGAGATGAAGGGCTCTCTTCGTGTACATGCGGTCTTTTCCAGCAACAACATTTACCTTGTGCCCACGCTATTGCTGCTGCGAGCAGTATGCATACCTCACATTACAATTTTGCTTCCAATTACTATACAGTTTCTAATTACCAAGGTGCATACGATCCAAAATTTCATCCTATACCGGACAATCGCTATTGGCACTATTATACTGCCAACAGACAAACACCGACTGTATTACCGCCGGAAAAAAATATAAAGCCCGGAAGACCGAAGGTACGTCGAGATCGAATGACAATGGATACTGATCCTCAGCAAAGGCAATCCAGATGTAGCCTATGCAAACAACCAGGCCATTATAGGACCAGATGTCCAGGATATGCATCAGGGGCGGGACCTTCAGAATCGTGACAAGTGCACTCAGATTTTTCTGTATTATAAATTTGACCGTCGATATAGCATTTAGATTTTACAAATAGATAGGATTTTTTGGAATTGTACATTTTGACGGATTCATTCTGTAAAAAACATTGATATAGTGAAATTTTATTATTTAATTTAAATGTTTTTTTTCGTCTATTTAATTTTATTCCATTTTTATGAATTATAATTATAATTATAATTATAATAATAATATTATGATAATAATTATAATTATAATTCGATTAATAATTAATTTAATTTTTTTTTTAAAAAATAAGGGGGCGGGTTCTCAGAACCCGCCCTCTATACAAAACCTATACTGAGGGGGGTGGGGTGGGCCATAGGGTGGTTCGAAACCACCCTATTCCCATAATTTTAATTTATCCCCCCCCCCTCCCGTTTTACTAATTTAAATTTAAATTAATAATATTTTTATAAAAAAAAACCCTTTTTGGCTTCTAATATGAAATTGTTGAACTACTTCATTTATGAAGTATGTAATCTTCTTTGCGCATATGTTCAAATTTGTTGGTACCTGTCATATATTGTTTCCATGTCATGTATTTTAGGATAAATTGGCCTGTCTGCAAGAGGGTGACAAACTAAGCATTCACTTGATTGTTCTAGTTTCTTTTTTCTTTTTTCGTTTTTCTTTTTGGATGAGACTCCTTTGGGGAATCGAACTGACCACCTCTCGCACTTTAGAGACGGAAGTTTTACCGAAAGAGCTTTGCTCTCTTGGTTTCTTGTTGAATCTTGTTGACAAGACATTCTCAATAATTTTATTATGGTCTTTCATTTGCATATCCGGCTTTCAATTATAATAAATAATCTTATGAAAGATAATAAAAAAATTTGTGGTATTTGTGTCGAATATTGGACCGGATGTTCATTTATTTTATCCATTGTTGCATGGATCGATCGACTTACTAACACATACAAGCCTTTTTGGTTTCTAATATGAAATTTGATCTTCCTGGAACCACAACTTTCATGAAGTATGTAATCATATATTGTTTTCATGGGTACCATACCATGTATCGCAGATAAATTGGCCTGAATGCAAATAGTTTACAAATCAAGTAATTATTTGTTGATTTTAGTTGACAATATTATAAGGGCTTAATGGAAAAAGAGTCCCTGCTATTGGGAAAAAAAATAGGAGGGGTGCTCTCTGTAATTATCTTGGCCACAAATCCTACATGCTTTGAACGTAGAGTACACCAAATACCAAAGGGCTTCTGTTTGATACAAATCTCGACCGTTGGTTTCGATTTTGGATGAATCCGGACCATTCCTTCCAATTGCATGAGTGCCAGGGACCAAATCCGGGCTTAGTGGAGCTGAGGTATACCTCAAGGAAGTTAACTGCGGTATTTTAATGTTGATTTTAGTTGATAAAATTTAGCACATGGGGTGGAAAAGCTTGCGTTCTAATTTGGGCTGGGAAGGATGGGGAAAACGGCAATCATTCCCTAGTGGGATCTCACGCCTGAAGCCTCAATGCACCTCTGCCATGAGTCCCTCTCCTCAGCAGCTCCTCCGCTTACTGTGACCTCTACCTCACGAGCTCCTTGATCCGCAGCCCTCCCCTCTCACTCGTGATCTCCTCTCCAGTGCAGTCGCTTCTCAATTAAATATATATCTCTCTCTCTCTCGAGCTTTTCAAAGGTTAGTCGAATGACTCTGCAACATCTCAGCTATCACATAAAATTTTCTCCGCTTAATAACCTTAAATCTGTATGAGTACCCCTAATTTAGAGAAATATTGAAAAGTCTACTGGAACTGATGTTGAGAACTTGGAAATTAATTCCTTTTTTTGTTCCAAAACGTAGGATATGGAAGAGAATCCAAATTATACCAACTTTGATGGAGAATCCCAAAACCAAGCTCATCCAGTAGATGAGATATTGATGCTAATTCCCTTCTAGATTCTAATATAGTCGAGAAAAATGACGGGCCAGACGATATTGAGCGTTTAGAGGGTACAAGACTCATCCATGATAAAGTGAGTGAGGAAAATTTTCTGCACATGAAGAAGCATATCATTATATTATCACAATGTAATTTTTTTATGTCAATTTAAATTCATTAAATTCATAATATTTGATATCAATTTATTCTAGTCTTCTTATCTCTTCCGTTTTCTTAATGTCCAGGAACTTTCACATTCATAATTCCCCGTGGTTTAATGAAGCTTGGTGGGATTACCACTGTTCTTAGCAAAAATGTTATGTTTGGAATTATATTGTTATGTAATGGGATGGTAATTGGAATAATCAGATTTTCTTTTTCCTGCTTTTTCTTTTAGAGTAAATATCAGCCTTTTGTTTCTTTTATCTTTGTTGGTGTAATGTCTTTGGCCATGAGTAAATATGAGATGAATTGGGCATTTAACCTGCTTGTATTATTCTGATTATGACTATTAATTGGTTGTAGCGACTATCGATTGGTCCATTTATGTATATACTTGTTTTCTTCATCATGGGAACCTGATGATGCTCGGTACTGAGCACTCCCCAGATGTTGACACGTGGCAGATGACGTGTCCCAGGACTTACGGGAAAGGAGCAGGAACGGTACATTAGAAGAATGCCCCGGGCCTTCATCCCAAGGATGTTCCCGACCTTCGATGGCCTTCCCGACAACTCTTGTGCCCGCCTCACAAACAACCATCGGCTCGTTTCCGAGCCCTCCTGCACGCTGAGTTCCCCCAGCCCTCCTAGCTCGCCTCCGAGCTATCACATGAACCAACCCCACTCGGCCTCCCGCTCGCCTCCGAGCCTCCCGCCGAGCTTCTTTTCCTCGGTCTCATCGACCAACCCATAGCACCGATCACAGGCGTCTCCGCCACGGCTCCGCGAATCTCGCCTGACGCGAGATATCCGCCACCCACGATCCCACGTTCCACGCCATCTCGTTCCCCTATTAACGAGTGCATCTCGTCATTAATAGGAAATCCCGCCTTTCACGCAGGCGTAACGTAAGGGATGTAACGGCAGGCGTGAATCTCGCACCCGCCAGCCCACGGCTGCCACTATATAAACCCCTCTTTCAGACTACTCAGATAAGGCAATTTTACCCCGATAGGCCGCTACTCTGCCGATTTAGCCCGTCTAACTTGATCGTCGGAGAGTTCTCGGTGGCACAACCACCCCGGGGCTTCCTTGCAGGTAGCTCGACTTCATCCATTTCAAGCCCATTGAGATCCACACGCACCAAAAGGAAACCTTCAGATCCAATCTCAGCCACTCTTCACCACTCGCTGCGGATCAACGGAAGGTAACATCTGAAGGAGATCCAGAGCATCCTTGGCATCTTTGGGTAAGAGATTACCAGCCAAGGATGGACCGAACAGGCAAGCTGCTCGGTGGCATCTTGATGAGGGCTCTGATCCTTGGCGTCGTTGGGTAAGAGATTACCAGCCAAGGATGGACCGACCAGGGAAGCTGCTCAGTGGCCTCTTGATGAGGGCTTCGATCCTTGGCGTCGTTGGGTAAGGGATTACCAGCCAAGGATGGACCGAGCAGGGAAGCTGCTCGGTAGCCTCTTGATGAGGGCTTCGATCCTTGGCGTACGTGGGTAAGAAATTGCCCACTAAGGATGGACCGAGTAGCTTCCCTGCTCGGTCCATCCTTGGCTGGTAATCTCTTACCCAACGACGCCAAGGATCGAAGCCCTCATCAAGAGGCCACCGAACAGCTTTTTTGCTCGGTCCATCCTTGGCTGGTAATCTTTACCCAAAGATGCCAAGGATCGAAGCCCTCATCAAAAGGCCACCGAGCAGCTTCCCTGCTCGGTCCATCCTTGGCTGGTAATCTCTTACCCAAAGACGCTAAGGATCAAAGCCCTCATCAAAAGGCCACCGAGCAGCTTCCCTGCTCGGTCTATCCTTGGCTGGTAATCTCTTACCTGAAGACGCCAATCAAAGCCCTCATCAAGAGGCCACCGATCAGCTTCCTTGGCTGGTAATCCCTTATCCAACGACGCCAAGGATCGAAGCTCTCATCAAGAGGCAACCGAGCAGTTTCCCTGCTCGGTCCATCCTTAGCAGGCAACTCCTTGCCCTCCCGCGCTAAGGATCGAAACCCTCACTAAGAGGCCACCGAGCCTCAATGCTGCTCGGTCCATCCTTAGCGGGTAATTTCTTACCCATGTACGCTAAGGATCAGAGCCCTCGTCAAGAGGCCACCGAGCAATTTCCCTGCTCAATCCTTTCTTAGAGAGTGACTTCCTACCCGTCTTTACTAAGCGATCCCCACCTCGACTTCGAGACCATGAAGATACCGACCTAACACCGGTCTTTGCACACTTGGTAAGTAGTTGAGTTCAACTCGAGACGTGCAATCGCCAGATGAAAGACCGATCTCCGACCTAATATATCATGAAAGCAATACCATGCAAATGGAGATTTTACCACAAATAAAGGGAAAATATGTACACAAAGAATACTACAAAATGATTTCATTCATAAAAGTCGGAAGTCTTTACAGAGGTATTATGGGCTCCCCAGCCTTGCAAAACGCCCGGAGGCTTACAAAAATTCCAGCGCAAGAGAAAATAAGAAGAAGGCGAAGAGATTTAGGCCTCGGGGCCGGAGAGGACCTTGATGAGCTCCGCCTTCACCACGATGGCCGGGATAGAGGCTGGTGGGTCGACACCCACCACAGGGGCCTCGACGTCAGGAGCCGGGGCGATCGGCTTCTCCCCGACGCCCCGCCTGGGACCTTTTTCCCGGTGACGCTTCTAGAGGCATTCCCCTGCGCCTTACCTTCAAGGGGGTACTCACCCCGGAGATCACCGTCAGGAAACTCCGGCATCTTGGCCTTGACGGCGTCAAGGGTCTCATGCCAAACGAGGGCAGCGGCTTCAGCGAGGTCGATATAGTACTGGTCCGACTTCTTGTAATTCTCCACCGCCTTCGCTACTCGGAGATCGGCAGGCCTAACTCCTTCCTTCGCCGCCTCGTTCTCCCTCTTGAGGGTGCTCACCATCTTCTTCAGGGTATTGACGAGCACCCTGGCGTCTTCCAACTTGGCCTCGGTGGCCTAGTTGGACTCCCTCAAAACTCGGACGGCCTCTCGGCAGTTGACGATCTTCCGATCCCCGGCCGCCACCTGGTCTTCGAGGACAGAGACCCTCTCCTTCGCTTCTTGCAGCTCCTACCACGAGCTTTCCTCCTGCGAAGAGGACTCGCCCGCGATCTGCATCGCCGGGGCAATTTCCTCGTCTTCCATGCTGACAACGAGGGTGCAGTGCTGGAGAACCTGAAGAAAACAAAGGAGGGGTTAAAACGAAAAGGGGGCGCCCAATCTTGCGAACAAAATGTACTGAACAAAAACCCGAACGGGGGGCCGAACACTGACCTGCATGGCTTCCTGGGCTATGGTCGCCATTTGGGCCCTGAGGGTCCCCCGAGGAATTCTGCCCCTGGCCGACCTTTCCATCTCCGAGAGCAGGCTGTCGGTGACGGAAAGCCTCGAGGGCACCTCAAAGCGAAGCTCCCCTTCATCCACGATGATCGGGTAAGCTGTGGTACGGGGCACCGTCCTATGGTACCTCTTGAGGATGGGCGCACGGACATCCTCCTCGTCTCCGAGATCCAGGGCCCAGGGCTCCTGCTCCCAAGCGTGTTTGCGACTCAGCGCTCGTAAGGGATCCGAAGTCCGGGGCGTACTCGAGCGCCTGGCCGGAGCGGCCGCCGGTGGAGCCGGGCTCGTAGTGGGACGCGACGGGCCGGCGCCTTCGGTCTTCCTCCCTTTCTTCTATTTGACAAGCGTCGTCCGAAATTTAGCTCGGTCCATCGGTTCTGCAAGAAAACGAGAATACAAAGGAGTTAGCAACGCCAGAAGAAAGTGGAAGATTACCCAAGTCTAAACAGGTCTTCCAAAACTCCTAAATTACCCGTAAGCTGAGCGGGGCTGAGCCCGGCCCAACTGAGGGCCTGCTCAAACAACAACACATCGGCCCGGGGGATGGGCTCCCACTCCGACACCGCCACCACATCAGGATCACTCGACCGCCTCACCCGTGGGCAATTGGCCCTGTGCCACTGGATGGGCACAGGCCAATCCTCTCCCTCCGATGGACCGATAAACAAAAACTTCTCCTTCCACTCGTGAATGAAAGAAGGCACTGCGACGACCCCCGACCCGGCCATGCCTCCCCGGTGCTTTCTAAAAGAAATATATACCTAGCTCGGCTCATCCTTGCGAGTGTCGGGGTGGTTTTTGTAGCAGAGAGAGGAAAGGAGAAGGTTCAGACTGAAAGGGATATCCCGCAATTTCAACCGGACCAGGAACCTGAGGAGAATCCTCCAGGAGTTCGGCACTAACTGGTCCGGGGCTAACTGAAAACAATGCAGCGCCACACTCACCTCAGGAGAGAAGGGCAGGCGTATCCCGGCCCAAAAGCCTCTAAGTACAAGGCAATCTTCTTGCCCTGTACCTGACCTGCCCTTTCTCCCTCCCCGGCCAAACGAAGCGAGTAGCCGTGGGGAATATGGAAGCGAGCCCGAATTGTGGTGAGCTCATCCACATGCCTCATAAGGGAAACTATGTCGCAGACACTCCTAGCGCTCGCTTTGGGGACCGTCCCCGCCGCACGACCCCGGGAAGCGCGACTAACCTTAACCTCCCAGGAAGATTCCGACACGGACGAAGAAGAGGAAGCTGCAGAAGACTCTCTAAACTCTACCCGAACTATTTCTACGGACTCCTCAGAGGAAGACATCTAACCTGATCAGGAGAAGGGGTCCTCCGAGGAAAGAACGCAGGAAATACGACCTAGAGGGAAGAGCGCCGAGCCAACACACGAAGGGAAGAGGAAATTATAGCGAAGCGTGGACCCTCGGGGGAATCCCATCTCTATTTATTGCAATCGGCGAACACATCCAGCGGCGCTGATCGTCTCCCGCTAAAATGACACTTCTCGTTCAACGGCCATCAACGCTCCACCTATCGCACGCGCATTGGGCGCGTCCCATCGGGAGTGAGAAAACCAGCGGCCCGTTACGTCAGCCAACTAGCGTCTGACACGTGGTCTGGCGCTCCGATGAGCGTACGCCCGAATCGGCGGCTTCCTCTTTAATGCAAGATCTCTTTCCTGATCCGCTGACGTCATCAAATAAGAACTTAGCCCGGACGAGCGGTTAGACCATTCTCAACCTGACCCATAAATAGGTCAGGTCGGGAGTGGGGGGCTAATGATGATGCTCGTGTAAGTCTACGGTAGCGCCCCGACCAATAATCTAAGGCCAAACGCGGAACAAAAACTTTTACAACTGGCGCTATCGCATACTATAACCCGGATCTTACCATTAACGCTAAACTAACAAACTGTAAAGAGGTAGAAAGGCTATACCGATCGATCCGTGTCCTTCGGTCTTTAGCCATCATCCCACGCTCCTCGCTGCGACTCCGATCTTCTCGTCGAGGAGGCACCACGTCAACGAATCTTTATACGGGCTCTCGCCTCTATACCGAGGCAACTCGGACATGAAGTATATCAACCGACATGTCCAAGATGAAGTAGAGAATGAGTGAAATACTTTGTCTCAAACACCCTAGGGTTTCACATGAGAGGGTTAGAGTGTAGGTTGAAGAAGATGCTAAGGTTTGGAGAGTGTGAGCTCAAGAAAACTCTAGTGAGCAAAAATAACCAAGCACCAAAAATTGTGATGGCTGTCCAAACATTTTGGTGTGAAGATATAGTGAGGTTTTGTGTCTTTAAATATAGAAAAGTTCTCACAAAAATATCCCACACAAACCCTCAAAAATATCTTACCAAAAACAAAACACCATTAATTTTATCATGACTCACTTAGTGACTCATTAGCATGAGTCACTAGTGAACATGCTAGAAGAAATGTGTCATCCAAATGAGTCACACTTTCCAAATCCAATAATCATTTAAACCAAAATGATTAACCCAAAAAGAAATGCATCTTCTAAAACATTCTCGTAACGGATTACGAGAATACCCCTCACCTGTAAATACATACATGTATCCATATTCCGACCGAATACGAATACGATGAGACTAAAATATTCCGACTCAATATAATACTTGGATCCGGCTTAAACCAAAGCCCACCAGTATTATCTGTCCGAACCATGACACGTGCATAAGTGCACGTGCATGTTCGAACCCTGCCATAAAACCATACGGCCTCTACAGCGTTTTTCCCGAACTTGGGAAACTATCTGTGGGGGACTCTAAAGACTCGTCAATACCCTGGCAGTGGGTTTAACCACAAGCACGTCAGAGGCACTAGCTATGCGTAACGGCTGCCCATGTAGTGACCGAAAGGGAAGCTGATGAGCAAACTCATCCTGGAACCCTACTGAGCCTATCAGTGACAATACCCGTACAGTTCGGTCCGTTCGTCTATGAGCATCGTATATTGGGCCTAGGGGGCTAGTAACATCATACCCCCAAAAGCTGTATAAGTCGTGTCGGAGGGTAACCCTGAACACCCTGAGAAACTACTGGAATACCTACCAGTAATTCTCACCTGCCTTGGCCAAGGACTTGGTGTAATGGATCTCCTAGACACTGCGCGATCTCACCCCCAATACCAGGAGAGACGAATCCCCTGCCGATCCGCTCACTGCCTCTATGTGGCTCGGGACTGTACCCAACTAAAACCTGTTTGTACGACTCCTTTGAGCCGTGGTAGGGTAGTAATCTAAGCACAGTGGGAACTCACACGAGACAAATGACGACCTCAGGTCGATGAACTAACCTGTACACATGTCACCAGGGAACTGTTATCTGACGCTAGGTATAAATACCAACTAGCAGGTTCCCGGCGAGTCTTGTCCGGTGCACTCATAACCCAATGAGCACCTGTATACATCTTAGGTGAACCAACTGACACCAATGGCTTGTGAGACTGGCCATCGCCCCTCGTCGGGGTCTCGACTGTATACACTAGTCTACTCCGGAGTATCGATGCCCTGTCTCGAAACTCCCACGACTAGGGACCACTTTTAAGGATGTGCTTATGGACTACCTAACTCTCACGTATATGATCGCCATCATACTGCTGGTAGTCAAGCAAGAATCCTAAGGGCTCTATCAACGTGTAATAGTGATCAGTAATGTCACCTAAAACTGTACACGATGATAAAGGCAAACCAGATAGCATACTATCATCTCGAGTAAGACTGTCCTACCGGTATAGGTCCTCCTCAATAATTGCAATCACGTGCCTGCGATCCAATAATTGACTTTGAGGGCACCACGACCAACAATCTCCCACTTGCACTTAAGGCTAATTATTGCGATGTCGTATACTCACAGCCCGTGTGATACCGAACATCCAACTCCTCTACTAATCAGTTTCACAAAGCTCGTGTGTAAAACTCTTGTGTTTGAGGAATAGCCTCAGTGAGTGGATCCGCCCTGATGTTTCTTTCTATGTCTCTCTTAATCTCAAGTTCGCGGAGAAAACCATCTCCCGAATTGAGAAATACCTGTCTTAGAATATGGCTGGATATCTGATGGGACCTAGTTCATAAATGAACTCCAAATCCAAACTTCTTAGACTGTATCGTCAACTGAACCTAATCGGTATCTTGCACCATGCCTCACACAGTATCCTCTTGGACCACCTGTCCAAACTACTGCCCCTTCATCAGAGGAAAAACTATAACTCTGACAATCACTCTGTCATCCATGTCACCTTGGAAGCCTGGAATGATAACTGTCTCCGAAGGAGGCTGCCGTTATCAAATCCCTAGAACATCCACTTATGTTCTAAAACTGCTTCCGTATGTTTCTCCATGATTGGATTAATATAAACTTATTGCAGCTAGTGCAAAAACAATATCTGGTGTGGTACTTGACATCTCATGATCAACTTAATTACCTAAGCAAGTGATATGTTAATCATGCACATCCCTCTCCCCTTTAGTCTGTAAGACACATTTAGAGAGGGAGACTCCATCACCTGCAGGTACACCACCATGCCAGGAGTCATCCATTCTAAAACACCTTTAGAATACTGTCTAAGTACCCAGATTGGAAAACTACCCAAATCTAGATCTAAAACCATAGATCTAGTAACCAGAATGTCTGATATTATATCCATATCCTGTGTGGAGAAACAACTGTGTGACAACCACAGTATAACCGATCGTAGTATAAGAATTTTACTTCCTACTCTGTGTATGTCATCCAAATACCAGGACATCATACCCTACTACCTTCTTAACAGATCCATCCCCTATTCCGATGAAGTCAAATCCATGACTGTCACATCAAAATTAGATGATCTTTCTCCGCTATATCTGCTCGAGTCTATAAATAGACATAAGCTACTTGCCCACTATGCTTCCGCTGCTCCCACTGACAACAACAACCCTCTGGCAGAATAATATATACGTGCACTTCTAAAACTAGTTTAGAACGACGCTATACCTAACCTCCTGCCGGGTCCCATAGCCTGGAACAACAGTAGTGTCAAGTCTGGGTAAACAAGAGCCTCCCTGTCACCGTCCTTGAGGCTACCAGAGTACCTCTCGGGTGTCTAAGGTTACCCACCATATCTGCGGAGTGGCTAATGGAATGTCAAACCTGATTGAATCTTTAAGTCCTATTAAATTTTCCGTAATCGTTTGCGGTTCTGGAATCTCATCCAGTTCTACCATACTCCCACTACTGTTTTCTAAAAAAATTCATTTTACTAAAACCGTGGTGAGTCAAGAACAATATCACTATTGATCTTCCAGATGGTAGAAAATCAACCCTCGTCATAGCCCGGGTCAACCCACAAACTGCCATTACAGAAACGTGCCTTGAGTTATCCAGAGTCTGGTTTTAAGCATAAGCCGGACAACACCCTGTACCTTAACATCGTTAAGATATGAACCATTCTATATCCAATATAGAAACTTTGGCACTTATTTAATTGGAACTAGATTCAAATCATACAGCTGTCTCCAGTGCATATCAACTTAATGGAAAGAGGCTAGTCAGCATTACTCAACTTAGGAATGCATCCAATTATGAGTAACCTGAAAGAGAAACAAGTTTCTCAAAACGATTACTATCAACTGAATACCAATCACAGGTATCTACATCTTCGATCACCTTGAAGAATCCCGATACTTGCGACACCTGGTTCTCTACTTTATTCATATACCTATAACTTCTCAAAACTTAGACATTGTATTTCAACGAAACACTTGTCTAAAAACTAGAGAAGTCACGAGTAAACAGAACATAGTATGAGGACCAACCCCTTTGTCCTGATGGACACTGGACAACATACAATAGTCTGTATAAGTCCGCTGAGTTGAATAACTCAAACCTGTGCATCGTAAGTTAAAAACTGTACTTATAGTTAAGAACTACTCCGCTGTTCAATGCTCCTTACCCAGTCGTCAACTGATATAGGTAAATGTCACGGACATAATTTCAAAAATTTATATCTCACTTAATAAAAATAAAGGTACAGATATATCATTTTGAAATTGGTGCACAACAACGGATACTCAAAACCAAATACTTGCCGTCCGGCAAAAACCCAGGCGATTTCCTCAAATATCACCAATTACAATGAATTCCGATATAATGAAGATGATTGTAACACCCGAGCCCAATAATACTATTTCTGTTACTGGTTGAGTGTTTGACATTGCTCATTTCAATTATCTTGCTTGTTTGGTTTTTGTTGCAAAATTTTAACCGGCTAGGTCATTTTTGCCTATAACAAATTTTAACACCTAAAATGAAATTAAAAATATCCGTATTGACCTACTCGTCACCACTAGTCGCGTGGTAGCGTCCGCGCGTCGAGATTTCATCCCGTTCGGTGAAACGGGCGAGTTTGGACGGCTACGCGCGCGTGCAAGTGTCCGACTTGGGGGCATGCATTTTAATCATAAGACATCTCATTTTAAAATTTGGAACTCGCTTAAAATCCTATTATTTGAATTTCAAATTTTTGGGCGCAACCCGGACGCGATTTGGAAATGTTTCGTTTAGCGCCAAAATCCCAATTTAATAATATATTCTAAAACTATATATATACATTCTGTTACTATGTAAATCTTTTAAATCTCTTTTTTAATCTCCTTTGCAAATTCTCGCAGCCAATCACGAGGCTCAATTCCTCGTGGGCCCCGCCTGTTATCCTCTCTCTCTCTCCCTCTATCTCTTTATCTCCCTGCCTCTCTATCTCTATCTCTCCCTATATCTCTCTTCCTTTTTCTCTCTCTCTCTAATTTCTCGTTCTCTCTCTCTCTCTAACCCTCTCTCTGTCTCTCTATCTCTCTTTTCAAATTTCTCTATCTCTCTCATCAAATTAATCTCCCTCTCTCTTTTCATATAATCTCTCTCTCTCTCTCTATCCTTATTTTTTCCTTCGTCTTCTCCCCAGAAAACCATCGCGAGAACCCAACTCCTCTCTTGCCCTCGCCTCGTCGTCGCCACCACCATTGTTCTCGTCGCCTCCTCCTCAACCACCTCTGCACCTCCCTCATCCCTCTCTCCATTTCCCCGACCAGGACCCTGCAACACCCCGTCGCAGCCAACCCAAGAAACCCACGACGCCCGAGCCCTAGCCCTCACTGCCGATCGCCGGCAACCCCTCGTCGTCACCATCTCCATCACCTCCTTCCTCCTCTTCCCGAGCTCTCCTTTTCCTTGCAAGAACCCCATCCTTCCCTGCACACCAACTCAAGAACCTGCACACGCCTTGCTTCGCCGGAAAACCTCGTCTGAACCCTCACCTGAGCTCCGACCCCCGTCGTCCTCATCACCACCTTCGACTCTTGACACCATCACCACCACCCTCACCCTACAACCACCAGAACCCCGATCACCCGAACTTGCAGCACTGCCCTCGCCGCTGCACCTTCGCCGGAGCTCTGACTTATCGTCGCCTCCATTCCCTCGCTTTCTCTCAACCTTTCTTGCAAACCCAGTGCAACCATTCTCCTTGCTCTTCTTCTTCTTTCTTCTTCTTTCTTCTTCTTCTCCTTTCTTCTTCTTTTCATTTCTTTACTTGATCCGTATTTTCCAGTCACCGCCGGAGCCGTGCTCGACGCTGCCGATCCGAGTAGTCCAGCGAACGTTCCTTACCTGGGTGGTTGTCCTCTTGCCCTGCCTGGACCCGTCCTGCATGCCGTGTGTGCGTTGCGACGATTACCCAACGTCGGACGTGCCGTACACGCCCGTCATACGATCTGTTCAGGCAAGTATTACTTGCTACATGCTATGTTATACTAATTAAGTGTGCTTGACTCATAAAACCTGCAAAGATTAACTAGTGTTGTTACTCTTCTCATTTGGACGAAATATGATATATATCATGATACAGTAACCTAAACCGTATTTTGCCACTGTAACCCTAATAACAAAACTACCAGTTAATCATTTTGCTATTTAAAGGACGATAATCGTACACATATAGCTTCATTACTTTCTGTTATTGATATTGCACTACCTTGTGATTATTGCACCCCAAGGGTGCTTGAACCTGTTAATATGTTAATACAACTGCACCATATTAATGCACCATTGTGATTAGATGAACTGTTATTGTTGTTTACTTTATTTCCTGCTGTGATTCCTTATTCGATTATATACCTGTTGTGAGCACACCCTCGATTGCGTCATATATTGACCTGACCTTGATACACATGACATATATACATACCGTTGCACCGGACATGGTACCCTTTACTATCAACTCAACCTGTTGTACCATGACCCGACCTGTTGCCTGATCTCATGCCTAATGCCAACAAACCTGACTTGGGGTCCTCATGGACCATTCCTGCTGTCTATCCAGACAAACATGCTTTTACCTGATCCTGTGTTGGCATTAGTTCTTGATTACTGAATACCTGACCTGACATACATAACTTGGGGGTATGGGGAAATCAAAGGTGAAACCGACTTGTAACTCAATAGTTCGATACCTGTTCTGATCAGTCTTACGGGCTTGGCCAGCCCCGGAGTGATGATGCTGACATCACTCGCCCATCCTGCTACCTGTTACTGCCTAGCGGCACGTCTCGGATTCAGCCCCGAGGGTCTTGACCGTGGTCCCGGGCATGCACGGGATACTATTGAGTTACATCGACGAGTCATCAATTTATTTCAAAGACTTTAGGATAGAAAACCTGATAGAACAGTTTAGTTCCCCACTGTACACCACCCTGCACTACTTGCTCCATATTACTGCTTATTCATGTTTACTTTCTGCATTGCTTATTACCATGTTCATATTATATTATTGGTTGACATGACGCACTGACGTCTGGGTTTTGCATGGCCCAGATTCTTTACCACTGTCGCCGACCGAGCAGGAGTACTTCAGCCAGCAGGCTGAATTGTGAGTTCTGTAGTGATTAGTTCATTTATTTCATTTTATTTCCAGATGTGAGCCCGCATTATGGGACGTACTTATCTATTTATTGTATTGGATCATTTGCTTCCGCACTTATTTATTTTGACTCTTGTTATTCTGGTTTTGGACATGTGTTAGATAGTTTATTTATCTTGTTCTTGATATCTCTACAGCCGTAATGTGACTGTGGATGGATACTTCCTACCCACAGGTAGCATGGTTGGCTATGTCACGCGCCCAATCTTGCGTACTCTGGGAAGCGGGGCGTGACATGGTTCTTTTGGTATCAGAGCCATAGGTTAGTTGGGTTGATTCTTTTGTAGTTAGGTATTGTACCCGATACACGAATCAGAATACCCGTACTTAGGAAAACATGTCCTACCACCTTGATCATCTTACCATTCTTGAATCGCATTCTTCCTGATTATATCTTTTACGGCGTGCAAACTTACTTTGCATTGTCGACTCGAAAATCTGATTCCTTGTTATCTCTAGGACTTAGGCGACTTGGGTGGAGTTAAGTAATTGTGGCTATGATACCGCGGCATAGCTACAATGCGGTACTCTATTTAAGTATCTTGGAGTTCTAGCCTTGATCCATATTCAGAATCTATCATCATGCTAATGTTGGGTGTTTTGAGTTCAGGATGATGGCAGGTAAGAAGTTGAAGACATACCAGCGGTGTGTGGACGAAGCCGCCATGCTTGGAGTGATAAGAGGAATGCTGGAGAATCAAAGAAATAGACCGAGCTGATCCAACAGCAAGTAGATTCGTTTCAGGAAGGTTTGCATATTGTTCGGCAGTATGTAAACGACGCTGGAGCGAAACCAATTGACCGGGTAAGGACCGTGGCAGATTTCAGACGTTTGGGTCCTACTACTTTCACTGGTCTGGAGGAGCCGTTGCCAGCCGAGCAGTGGCTAGTGACACGGAGAATTTGCTGATTGCGGCACAGATCCCAGAGGACAAAAGAGTTGATGTGGTGCGCTTTCAGCTAGTGGATTACGCCCGAGAGTGATGGCTTGTGGAGGAGAACCGCTTGCCCAAGCCAATCAGTTGGGCGGATTTCCCTAAAAGTTTCCTGGAGAAATTCTTCCCGCGGACTGCCCGGGAGGAAATGGAAGAGAAGTTCATCGGACTAAGGCAGAATGGAGCAACCGTGGACGTGCATGCAGCAGAATGGACGAGACTCAGTAGTCTCGCTGGACCTTTCACGGCCAACGATGCAAACAGCAGTGCGGTAAGGAGGCAGTTCTGTCAGGCCAATCGAGTTTAGGGCTAGGCCGACACACAGTGTTCGTGCAGCTATGGAAGTTGATGGTTGTGAAGAACCGGTGGTAGTTCACGATTTCATGGACGTAGTAAAGATATATCGGGTCTACCACCGAGGAGAGACGTGGAGTTCGCGATTGACCTTATTCCTGGTGCAGCGCCAGTATCGAAATCATATTATCCGATGGCACCAGTGGAATTGGAAGAAGTTAAGAAGCAAGTTGGTGAATTACTTGAAAAGGGTTGGATTCGAAGCAGCAACTCGCCTTGGGGGAGCTCCAGTTCTTTTAGTAAAGAAGAAGGATGGCACGAGAAGGATGTGCATTGATTATCGAGAATTGAACCGGGTGACTATTAAGAACAAGTACCCGATCCCTCGCATTGGAGAACTTTTTGAGCAGCTTAGTGGCGCGAGGGTATTCTCGAAACTGGATTTGCGATCCGGATATCATCAGGTCCGAGTGAAAGCAGAAGACATTTGCAAAGACGGCATTTCGAACTCGGTATGGACATTTCGAGTATCTAGTGATGCCCTTCGGAGTAACGAATGCGCCGACAATATTCATGGACTTGATGAACCGAATCTTTTCACCGTTCTTGGACCAGTTTATCATGGTCTTCATTGACGATATTCTGGTTTACTCGAGGAGTTTTGAGGAGCTTGCTGAGCATTTAAAGATCGCATTGCAGATGTTGAGACAGGAGAAGCTTTATGCGAAAATGAGTAAGTGTGAGTTTTGGCTGGGGGGAGTGAAGTTTTCGGGGCATGTTGTGTCTGGCGATGGAATCGCCGTCGATCCAGGGTAGATTGCAGCAGTTCGAGATTGGCCTATTCCAAGAAATGTGGCTGAGATAAGGAGTTTCCTTGGTTTGGCCGGATACTACAGGAGATTTGTGGAGAACTTCGCTCGTTTAGCAGAACCGTTGGACAAGCTTACGCGCAAGGAAGTACCTTTTATTTGGACGGATGGATGTGCATTGGCCTTCGAGACGTTGAAGCAGAAGTTGATAACCGCCCCTATCCTGACCGTACCAGAAAATTCAGGAGGACTGGTGATTCACAGCGACGCATTGGGATGTGTTTTGATGCAGAATGGGAAGGTCGTAGCTTACGCATCAAGACAACTGAAGACTCATGAGAAGAATTACCCGACTCATGACTTGGAGCTTGCGGCCGTGATCTTCGCCTTGAAAATTTGGAGACACTATCTTTTGGGCGAGAGAGTCGAAGTCTTTACAGATCACAAGAGTTTGAAGTATGTGTTCACTCAGAAGGAGTTGAACATGAGGCAACGCAGATGGTTGGGGCTGATGGCCGACTACGACCTTGATCTTAAGTACCATCCGGGAAAGGTTAACGTAGTGCCGGATGCGCTTAGTCGGTTACCAGCGATTCAGGTATTGACTACACAGAGGGAGATCATTGCGGATTTTCGAAGATTTGACTTGGAGGTTGTGCTACCACATTCTACGGGACAGTTGATGCAGTTGCAAGTACAGTCGTCCTTAGTTGAGAAGATTAAAGCGGCATAATCGCAGGATCCTAGACTGCAAAAGTTTCGAGAGCAGGTTGAGGCCGGACTACGAACAGATTTACTGGTCCACGAAGACGGTTCGTTGAGATATGGTAGCCGTGTGTGTGTGTGCCAAAGGGGGATGTGCGTGAAGAGCTTATGAAGGAAGCACACAGTTCAGCCTACTCTGTACATCCGGGAGGTACAAAGATGTACCGAGATATTCGACAGCACTTCTGGTGGGAAGGTATGAAACGGGAGATCGCTCGCTTCGTGGCTAAGTGCTTGGTATGTCAGCAAGTCAAAGTTGAACACCAAAGGGTTGCTGGTTTGTTGCAACCACTTCCGATTCCTCAGTGGAAGTGGGAACATATAACCATGGATTTCGTGACGGCTTTACCGCGGAGTCCAAAGGGCAACAATGCAGTATGGGTGATTGTCGATCGATTGACCAAGGCAGCTCACTTTATTCCTTTTCGGGTTGGTCAATCGACGGAGACTTTGGCAGAGCGGTACATGCAGGAGATTGTAAGATTGCATGGAGTACCGGTGAGCATCGTGTCCGATCGGGACACTCGGTTCTTGTCGCACTTCTGGAGGAGTTTACAGGAAAGTTTGGGGACTCGATTGAAGTTTAGCACCGCTTGTCATCCTCAAACGGATGGGCAGTCGGAGAGAACGATCCAGACTCTTGAAGATATGTTGAGAGCATGCATGTTGGACTTTAAGGTTCTTGGGAGGATCACCTATACTTGGTAGAGTTTTCGTACAACAATAGCGTCCAAGCGACTATTCAGATGGCTCCGTTTGAAGCTTTATATGGTCGTAAGTGCCGTTCACCTGTTTGTTGGGATGATATTGGTGAACGAAGATTATTGGGACCAGATTTGGTGGTACAGACAGTCGAGAAGGTGAATACAATCAGGAAGCGTATGAAAGCAGCTCAAGACCGACAGAAAAGTTGGGCCGACACGTCAAGAAGACCTCTAGAGTTCGCCGTGGGTGATTTGGTATTCTTGAAGATATCACCGACTAGATGGGTGATTCGCTTTGGGAGTCGGGGAAAGCTTAGTCCTCGATTCGTTGGACCCTTCGAGATATTGGAGCGTGTTGGAGAGGTAGCGTACCGTTCGGCGTTACCACAGTCCTTGGCAGGTGTGCACGATGTGTTTCATGTATCTCAACTATGGAGGTATGTTCGAGATGAAACACACGTCTTGGATCATTCGGAGTTGACCGTACGGGAGGACCTAACTTTTGAGGAGCGACCGGTTGAAATCAAGGATCGAAGGGAAAAGGTTCTTAAGGACAAGGTTATCCCTCTTGTGCTAGTCTCTTGGGGTAATCGATCGCATGGAGAATCCACTTGGGAGCGAGAAGACGAGATCCGGCAGAAGTTTCCTCACCTTTTCCTGTAGTTAACTATCTTGTACTCTTGGAATTTCGAAGACGAAATTCTTTTTGTAGTTGGGTATGATGTAACACCCGAGCCCAATAATACTATTTCTGTTACTGGTTGAGTGTTTGACATTGCTCATTTCAATTATCTTGCTTGTTTGGTTCTTGTTGCAAAATTTTAACCGGCTAGGTCATTTTTGCCTATAACAAATTTTAACACCTAAAATGAAATTAAAAATATCCGTATTGACCTACTCGTCACCACTAGTCGCGTGGTAGCGTCCGCGCGTCGAGATTTCATCCCGTTCGGTGAAACAGACGAGTTTGGACGGCTACGCGCGCGTGCAAGTGTCCGACTTGGGGGCATGCATTTTAATCATAAGACATCTCATTTTAAAATTTTGAACTCGCTTAAAATCCAATTATTTGAATTTCAAATTTTTGGGCGCAACCCGGGCGCGATTTGGAAATGTTTCGTTTAGCGCCAAAATCCCAATTTAATAATATATTCTAAAACTATATATATACATTCTATTACTATGTAAATCTTTTAAATCTCTTTTTTAATCTCCTTTGCAAATTCTCGCAGCCAATCACGAGGCTCAATTCCTCGTGGGCCCCGCCTGTTATCCTCTCTCTCTCTCCCTCTATCTCTTTATCTCCCTGCCTCTCTATCTCTATCTCTCCCTATATCTCTCTTCCTTTTTCTCTCTCTCTCTAATTTCTCGTTCTTTCTCTCTCTCTAACCCTCTCTCTGTCTCTCTATCTCTCTCTTCAAATTTCTCTATCTCTCTCTTCAAATTAATCTCTCTCTCTTTTCATATAATCTCTCTCTCTCTATCCTTATTTTTTCCTTCGTCTTCTCCCCAGAAAACCATCGCGAGAACCCAACTCCTCGCTTGCCCTCGCCTCGTCGTCGCCACCACCATTGTTCTCGTCGCCTCCTCCTCAACCACCTCTGCACCTCCCTCATCCCTCTCTCCATTTCCCCGACCAGGACCCTGCAACACCCCGTCGCAGCCAACCCAAGAAACCCACGACGCCCGAGCCCGAGCCCTAGCCCTCACTGCCGATCGCCGGCAACCCCTCGTCGTCACCATCTCCATCACCTCCTTCCTCCTCTTCCCGAGCTCTCCTTTTCCTTGCAAGAACCCCATCCTTCCCTGCACACCAACTCAAGAACCTGCACACGCCTTGCTTCGCCGGAAAACCTCGTCTGAACCCTCACCTGAGCTCCGACCCCCGTCGTCCTCATCACCACCTTCGACTCTTGACACCATCACCACCACCCTCACCCTACAACCACCAGAACCCCGATCACCCGAACTTGCAGCACTGCCCTCGCCGCTGCACCTTCACCGGAGCTCTGACTTATCGTCGCCTCCATTCCCTCGCTTTCTCTCAACCTTTCTTGCAAACCCAGTGCAACCATTCTCCTTGCTCTTCTTCTTCTTTCTTCTTCTTTCTTCTTCTTCTCCTTTCTTCTTCTTTTCATTTCTTTACTTGATCCGTATTTTCCAGTCACCGCCGGAGCCGTGCTCGACGCTGCCGATCCGAGTAGTCCAGCGAATGTTCCTTACCTGGGTGGTTGTCCTCTTGCCCTGCCTGGACCCGTCCTGCATGCCGTGTGTGCGTTGCGACGATTACCCGACGTCGGACGTGCCGTACACGCCCGTCATACGATCTGTTCAGGCAAGTATTACTTGCTACATGCTATGTTATACTAATTAAGTGTGCTTGACTCATAAAACCTGCAAAGATTAACTAGTGTTGTTACTCTTCTCATTTGGACGAAATATGATATATATCATGATACAGTAACCTAAACCGTATTTTGCCACTGTAACCCTAATAACAAAACTACCAGTTAATCATTTTGCTATTTAAAGGACGATAATCGTACACATATAGCTTCATTACTTTCTGTTATTGATATTGCACTACCTTGTGATTATTGCACCCCAAGGGTGCTCGAACCTGTTAATATGTTAATACAACTGCACCATATTAATGCACCATTGTGATTAGATGAACTGTTATTGTTGTTTACTTTATTTCCTGCTGTGATTCCTTATTCGATTATATACCTGTTGTGAGCACACCCTCGATTGCGTCATATATTGACCTGACCTTGATACACATGACATATATACATACCGTTGCACCAGACATGGTACCCTTTACTATTAACTCAACCTGTTGTACCATGACCCGACCTGTTACCTGATCTCATGCCTAATGCCAACAAACCTGACTTGGGGTCCTCATGGACCATTCCTGTTGTCTATCCAGACAAACCTGCTTTTACCTGATCCTGTGTTGGCATTAGTTCTTGATTACTGAATACCTGACCTGACATACATAACTTGGGGGTATGGGGAAATCAAAGGTGAAACCGACTTGTAACTCAACAGTTCGATACCTGTTCTGATCAGTCTTACGGGCTTGGCCAGCCCCGGAGTGATGATGCTGACATCACTCGCCCATCCTGCTACCTGTTACTGCCTAGCGGCACGTCTCGGATTCAGCCCCGAGGGTCGTGACCGTGGTCCCGGGCATGCACGGGATACTATTGAGTTACATCGACGAGTCATCAATTGATTTCAAAGACTTTAGGATAGAAAACCTGATAGAACAGTTTAGTTCCCCACTGTACACCACCCTGCACTGCTTGCTCCATATTACTGCTTATTCATGTTTACTTTCTGCATTGCTTATTACCATGTTCATATTATATTATTGGTTGACATGACGCACTGACGTCTGGGTTTTGCATGGCCCAGATTCTTTACCACTGTCGCCGACCGAGCAGGAGTACTTCAGCCAGCAGGCTGAATTGTGAGTTCTGTAGTGATTAGTTCATTTATTTCATTTTATTTCCAGATGTGAGCCCGCATTATGGGACGTACTTATCTATTTATTGTATTGGATCATTTGCTTCCGCACTTATTTATTTTGACTCTTGTTATTCTGGTTTTGGACATGTGTTAGATAGTTTATTTATCTTGTTCTTGATATCTCTACAGCCGTAATGTGACTGTGGATGGATACTTCCTACCCACAGGTAGCATGGTTGGCTATGTCACGCGCCCAATCTTGCGTACTCTGGGAAGCGGGGCGTGACAATGATCACCTAATTCCCAATAACTTCCACTTATCATCTGTAAAACCATGCAGATGTGAGAATCATACCTGGTAAATACATACCCTGGAGTAAGTATCTAATCAGGAAATCAGTTTTCCTTTAACAATGCACAGTGAAACTGAAACATGAAAATGTTTCGTAGGGGTATCCTGGTATTCCTAGTAATGCCTCTTCCATAATCCAATTCATGACTGTAACCGTATATTTCTTTGCCATCTCTCCAAATCCCTTTATTTGTCTTTAGTCGTTACCTTCTGTACACCTTCGTTAGGCTTAATGGTTTTCTTCCTTCCCTACCGTTCGGCACCAACCTATGGTTTCGAAGAAGATTATCCAGTAAGCATAATAAGTGTACACTCCTAATCCTAGGAGTACTCGCAACCTGAGAGAATGTGATGATAAAAGACAACTGAATAAAACCTTATTCTATTTCTCCTGAACTGGAGAAAAAAGCAAAGGTGAAGTAGGAGTAGCGATGAAGTACGCGGTTTGGTCATGAATGATAGCAGTCGCAATTTACTTTGCCATCTTTCTAATCCCTTCATTTGTCTTTACTTATTACCTTCTGCACACCCTACTTAGACTAATTGGTTTTCTTTATTCCCTACCTTTCGGCACCTGCCTATGATTTGGAAGAAGACTATCCAATAAGCGTAATAGGTGTACTCTCCTAAACCAAGGAGCCCTCGCAATCTGAGAGAAGGTGGTGATAAAAGACAACTGAATAAACCAATTCAATTTCTCCTGAACCTGGACCCATCCTCGAAGAAGTCCCTTCGAGTTCGTATATAACCATACGATGGATTTATCCAATGGAAGTGGATGCTCGTAGTAATACGAGGTGTTCTGGAGAAATGAAAAGGATAAAAGAAGGAGCGGCAATGATGTATGCAACTCAGACAATCCAAAAGCCAGTATTTTAAGAAGGTTCGGTCATCTTGGTCACTGAGTCATAGTCTAGGGTCGGTCAATGGTCGCTGCCAAAGAGAGAGAGAAAAGAAACACTCTGCGTGCACTCTAACCTAGATCAGAATGGTTATCATTTTATCTAATCAGGAAACCTCCCACTGTACCGTCAAATTCTCCTCCAAACCTGAAAGAAGAATTAGTCGGGATCACCCGAAGAGTAAACCAACTCATCAGTGGGAATCGGGACCCAACTTTCATTGCATGATAACGTGAAGGAATCCACTCACGTTATTACACTCCAGAAGGTATGCGCATGCCTTGCAAGTTTCAGTTTCTTTAGAAACCCCCGATGTGGATTTTTGCCCCATGCTCTTATGACCTTGACGTTGGCCAAAATGCTATAAGTCACATGTCAAGTTCTACCCATCATTATCTTGTTAATTTGAACCCGCCCGTACATACCCCTGACGTTGGCCAAATGGCAGAACGACTGTCCCAAACCAACTCATCTATCTATGCAACAGATTAATACCCAGCAGCTACCAAACACTATTCCTTGGCGTTGGTCAAAATACATAGCTTGAATACTACTGAATACCCAACTGAAATGACAGAGGGTTACGGCTGGTTTTTGGCGAAAAACCTTTAACGTAACGAACTTGATATCGCTGAAGGAACCTGGTAGCTTTTTACAAAAATATAGTGGCAAAAACCTTTGCTAAAGAGGTCACTCCCGGTGAAGGGATCTCGGCTCTTTCCTCGTGGAATGAGGTGCAGGATATTCCAACTGAATACCGCGATGCAAAGTAACAAGTAATCGACTATAGTGAAGTTATTACCCTGACGCAAACTTCTGCCCAATGGGTCACTCCCGGTGAAGGGATCTCGGCCCTTACCTCATCGAATGAGGTACAGGATATTCCAACTGAATACCTCCGTGCAAAACAAAAGAAAACGTCCTTGTAATAACACTTTTTGAAAACCGTTCCAACAACGTCAAACAGGTTTGTTTTCCTTGCATTGATCAAAATCAACGCAGTCCCATCAATTAATCACACCAGAAAAAAACGAAAATAAAATATACGTATATGCCATCCGCATTCGTCACTGGGTCTCGTCATCACCCGTTAGGTTACTTAACTAACGACAGAGCGGGGACTGGACTAGCGCGGGTGTAAAACATATACAACATCTACTAGTATATATACCAATATACAATAATCGCTCCAGGCGTGATAAATGCAACATTACAGAAAAGTAATAAGCATCACAGAACAATACAGATAATCTGGGAGCCCCGGGTTTCATAGAGCCGCAACTGAAACCCGACGTTCCCCTGGTCGTGTGGATAGCCTATGCAATGAAACCTAGACTCCTACGAGTGCGGCAAGTTACCCGCCAAAACCTGAAGCGAGGCAGCCCCCTACAGCAAAGTGAATGGACCACCCAGCACTTCACGGAATCCGGTAACTTGAGCACTCCATCTTAGGTCAACCTGTACCCCCTACGAGTGCGGCGAATGATCTGCCAATTCTAGAGTGAGGCCTCCTGCCTCTCAAAGCCATGAGATGCGGACCCGTTGCCCTCCAGAACCCAGCTATCAGTGCACACCGTCGCGGGGTGAACCTAGTGCAGAAATGAAAATATGTACAACGGGTACATCGACCTCAACCCGGTTGTGCCCCAAAAGAATAATATACAAACAGGAAGTGACGACAATCCACATGTTGGACGCTCGCCCCGCAATATCAAATATACAAATAAATCCAAACTGCACTACCATTGCACACAGCTATCCACCACGACAAATCCGCAATATCACGGCACAACACAGAACATCAACGTGAATGTCACGTTCGCAAACCCGTCTAAAAGAGCTATAGCAATTAGATACGATTTACCGCTCGAATGACATTCACGGTCGGAGATATAAAGTAAGTACTGAAAACTAATACATTTTAAAATTCTGATCGACAAAACTTCCCGAAGTGGGCCCCAAGTACAACTCCAGTACTCATACAAAATCTGGGCCCAAACAAAATATTCCAGAAACCATAATTCCACATGAAAGACACTGAAGCCTTAAAACGGCAGCGGAACCGCGGCCAATACATGGATTGTGCGGCGGTTCCGCGGCGGTCTTGAAGGTTCAGTCGACCAAATTTCTTCCAGAGTCTTAGAAAAGCTTACTTGATTTTCTGACATACTCAAAATAATTTTTAGACGACAAAAAAAATCGACAGAAACTTTAATTTTGGAATCGCGGTTTTGGAAATTTCGTTCGATCGATATTTTAAACATGTTAGAACAAGCTAGTAAAGGTTAATGGCGTGGCCCTGATACGATGTAAGTCTGCGGTAGCGCCCCGGCCAATAATCTAAGGCCAAATACGGAACAAAAACTTTTACAACTGGCGCTATCGCATACTATAACCCGGATTTTGCCATTAACGCTAAACTAAAAAACTGTAAAGAGGTAGAAAGGCTATACCGATCGATCCGTGTCCTTCGGTCTTTAGCCATCATCCCACGCTCCTCGCTGCGACTCCGATCTTCTCGTCGAGGTGGCACCACGTCAACGAATCTTTATACGGGCTCCCGCCTCTATACCGAGGCAACTCGGACATGAAGTATATCAACCGACATATCCAAGATGAAGTAGAGAATGAGTGGAATACTTTGTCTCAAACACCCTAGGGTTCTCATCACATGAGAGAGTTAGGGTGGAGGTTGAAGAAGATGCTAAGGTTTGGAGAGTATGAGCTCAAGAAAACTCTAGTAAGCAAAAATAACCAAGCACCAAAAATTGTGATGGCTGTCCAAACATTTTGGTGTGAAGATATAATGAGGTTTTGTGTCTTTAAATATAGAAAAAGATCTCATAAAAATATCCCATACAAACCCTCAAAAATATCTTACCAAAAACAAAACACCATTAATTCTATCATGACTCACTTAGTGACTCATTTGCATGAGTCACTAGTGAACATGCTATAAGAAATGTGTCATCCAAATGAGTCACACTTTCCAAATCCAATAATCATTTAAACCGAAATGATTAACCCAAAAAGAAATGCATCTTCTAAAATATTCTCGTAACGGATTACGAGAATACCCCTCACCTGTAAATACATACCTGTATCCGTATTCCGACCAAATACGAATACGATGAGACTAAAATATTCCGACTCAATATAATACTTGGATCCGGCTTAAACCAAAACCCACCAGTATTATCTGTCTGAACCATGACACGTGCACGTGAATGTTCGAACCCTGCCATAAAACCATACGGCCTCTACAACGTTTTGCCCGAACTTGGGAAACTATCTGTGGGGGACTCTAAAGACTCATCAATACCCTGGCAGTGGGTTTAACTACAAACACGTCAGAGACACTAGCTGTGCGTAACGGCTACCTATATACTGACCGAAAGGGAAGCTGATGAGCGAACTCTTCTCTGGTCCGGGCTCACCGGCCGGGCCCCTCCCGGAACCCTACTGAGCCTATCAGTGACAATATCCATACAGTCCGGTCCGTTCGTCTATGAGCATCGTATATTGGGCCTAGGGGGCTAATAACGTCAGACCCCCAAAAGCTGTATAAGTCGTGTCGGAGGGTAGCCCTGAACACCCTGAGAAACTACTGGAATACCTACCAGTAATTCTCACCTGCCTTGCCCAAGGACTTGGTGTAATGGCTCTCCTAGACACTGCGCGATCTCACCCCCAATACCGGGAGAGACGAATCCCCTGCCGATCCGCTCACTGCCTCTATGTGGCTCGGGACTGTACCCAACTAAAACCTGTTTGCACGACTCCTTTGAGCCGTGGTAGGGTAGTAATCTAAGCACAGTGGGAACTCACACGAAACAAATGACGACCTCAGGTCGATGAACTAACCTGTACACATGTCACCAGGGAATTGCTATCTGACGCTAGGTATAAATACCAACTAGCAGGTTCCCGGCGAGTCCTGTCCGGTGCACTCATAACCCAATGAGCACCTGTATACATCTTAAGTGAACCAACTAACACCAATGGCTTGTGAGATTGGCCACCGCCCCTCGTCGGGGCCTCGACTGTATACACCAGTCTACTCCGGAGTATCGATACCCTGTCTCGAAACTCCCACGACTATGGACCACTTTTAAGGATGTGCTTATGGATTACCCAACTCTCACGTATATGATCGTCATCATACTGCTGGTAGTCAAGCAAGAATCATAAGGGCTCTATCAACATGTAATAACGATCATTAATGTCACCTAAAACTGCACACGATGATAAAGGCAAACCAGATAGTATACTATCATCTCGAGTAAGACTGTCCTACCGGTATAGGTCCTCCTCAATCATTGTAATCACGTGCCTGCGATCCAATAATTGACTTTGAGGGCACTACGACCAACAGCTCGGTACTGAGCACTCCCCAGATGTTGACACGTGGCAGATGACGTGTCCCAGGGCTTGCGGGAAAGGAGCAGGAATGGTACATTAGAAAAATGCCCCGGGCCTTCATCCCAAGGATGTTCCCGACCTTCGATGGCCTTCTCGACGACTCTTGTGCCCTCCTCACAAACAACCATCGGCTCGCCTCCGAGCCCTCCTGCACGCTGAGTTCCCTCAGCCCTCCTAGCTCGCCTCCGAGCTATCATATGAACCAACCCCACTCAGCCACCCGCTCGCCTCCGAGCCTCCCGCCGAGCTTCTTTTCCTCGGTCTCATTGACCGACCCATAGCACCGATCGCAGGTGTCTCCGCCACGGCTCCGCGAATCTCGCCTGACGCGAGATATATGCCGCCCACGACCCCGCGTTCCACGCCATCTCGTTCCCCCATTAAGAAGCGCATCTCGTCATTAATGGGAAATCCCGCTTTTCATGCAGGCGTAACGCCAGAGACGTAACGGCCGGCGTGAATCTCGCACCCGCTAGCCTACGGCTGCCACTATATAAACCTCTCTCTCAGACGAATCAGGTAAGGCAATTTTACCCCGATAGGCCGCTACTCTGCCCATTTAGCCCGTCTAACTTGATCGTCGGAGGGTCCTCGGTGGCACAACCATCCCGGGACTTCCTTGCAGGTAGCTCAGCTTCATCCACTTCAAGCCCATTGAGATCCATACGCGCCAAAGGGAAACCCTCAGATCCAATCTCAGTCACCCGTCACCACTCGCTGCGGATTAACGGAAAGTAACATGTGAAGGAGATCCAGAGCTCCACCAGAACCAATTTCCATTATTAGATTTTGCTGCTGCTCGGTGAGCATGCAGAATTAGCTTTCAAGTTTTGCCTTATAGCAAGGTGATTGTGCGCATTTCATTTTGTTGTCTCAAAGATGGACTTTGTGTGATTTATCATTGGTTTTATACTTACAGTCAAGGAAATAGACATGGATGCTTCTTTAGCTGTGTCAAAATAGGGGTGCTGTTTCCATTTCCATGTTAGGCCTGTGAAACTGCAAATTCGGAATAAATTACGCTAAAATACCCTTGGCTATCAAGGTTTTTCACTAAACTACTTTAAAGTTCTTTTTTTACGGTAAAAATACCTCGTGCTCCTTTTGAGGGTATTTTAGTGAGAAAAATCCCTCGAAAACTATAGGTTGAGGTATTTTACTGTAGGGCCCTGATAGCTAAGGGCATATGAAGTGATGATCTGAGTTTTGCAGAATGAATTATGTTTAACATAATTCAGTTGGCAGAACAAGCTTTTATCAATTTAGAATAAGCTTTATCTGGCTTAGATAAACAAGTTTTTAACATCTTCAATTACTAAAAAAATGCAACAAGAATGTTACAATCAAGATAAACAAGAATAATATTTCATATCTGTTACTTACCATTAAATCAAATCACTTGAATTTACAGCAATATTTTGCATCTACAAGCCACTGGCTCTACAACCACCTCTCAACTACTGCAAGTTATAATATCCATAGACTACATTAACCCCTCACAAGACAATAAAAATTAAATCGTCTTTATTTTCTTTCTACCAAACGACGAGGAAAAGGGACGCTCGTTACGGGTGGCGAAATGACAACTTTTTCTGACTAAGAACTTTCAACTTCAACTGGTTACAGATTCGGGCATGGTTAGAGAATGCAACACTTCTTCAAGATACTTCTCTGCTGCAGCATGTTGCTTCTTTTTATCCCCTGTAGCTAATGCGGCGTGAGCTTTATCCTGAAAAGTAATGATAGGGCTCTAGTTAATACACTGTAAGTAGCGACAATGTAATAACCAAATTAATTAATGACAAGGAAAAAATTAAACCATACAGGAGGCAAGTCTTGGCAACTCCTTAAGGTCTCTAATAATGGTTTCGTTTTCTTCTCCAACTCCATCCTATGCTCAGCCATTTCCATTAGCACGCTGTGATTAATATCTAGAGTGTAGCCCATGCAATTTAACTGAGTCTGCATCATATGGTTTAAATAATAAGTTATATACAACGATGATACATAAGCAAAACAACAAAAATATGATTAATTTCGACAAAAACAGCAGGAATATCTGACATAACAGCATTGCAAATTGGTAGGATACATCAAGAGCAGGAATTTTTCAATTAAAATGTTGAGCAGATATAAATGTTTATCAACTTAATGCAGAGGGAACATAAGCGCTTCAAATAGAAATATGAGCATCCAGTCATGATAATAGATGGTATTATATGATAGGGCATCGATATTACGTTTTAAACATCCCCTTGAAACAACATAACAACTGCGTGCAGGGACGCTTTAAGTGGGGACTGGGTCTAGCGACCGCAGCCATGGGGTCGCTGTTATATAATACAACAGTTTGCCTGCTGAGGCTAAGAACCTGCATAGTTTCAGCCCTCCTACACAGCAGCAGATCAGACTCTCAGTCACAAATCAGATTCCCCGTAAATTTATCAATAAAAAATCACAATGTTTTAGAAAAAATTTGCCCAAATATTTTTATTTATATTTATTTGTAGGAAAAGAGGAATTTTAACCCATCAATAACTCAGTAGCAGACAAATCAACCATTTTGTAATTATAAATCCAATGAATTCAATACCTTGCAATTGGAGTGTTATGTGTTGCCTCTCTTTTGACTCCATGATCGCCATGTTTGCTTGCACTAATGGTGCATTTGAGCCTCTCGAGATCATTTTCAAACTTCACAAGGTTCTGCAAGTAAAACGAAAGTCACAGTTAGAATGAAAGCACACTTGTTTTCAAGCTTCATAAAGGTTCTACAAACCAAACAGGGATGCACATCAAGAATTGAAGAACCTCGTTTGAAAATGCAAAAAGTTTTTCAATATAAAACAAAAGCGAAAACTAAAAATTACCACAAAATCACATCGCAAACCTTGATCTTTATGTAAAAGTGGTACAAAAATGGAGTAAAAGAATCATTAGCTAATAGCCTAAGGTTTTGGAGCAGAGCTTGCCCTTTTTAAGCTTGTATAAAATGCGTTAAACCTAAACTACAAATTAGACTAGTTTACACAATTATAGACTACATATTCAGACATAGGTTGTTCATATTCATATTGGTTAAAGATTATTTATGAGGTGGTCTAATCTAGCAGCACTCTAAGACATCATCACCATTGCCATCTAAGCGTTTTTTATCCATAAATTAGAAGTGAAGTGTATGAAGCAAAGCTCTATGAAAGATCTGGTAAAGCTCTATGAAAGATCTGGCAAAGGATTATGACGAGTCACTAGACGCGAACCTCTCATCATCCTTCTCGTAACTAGTGTCAAATTCCTGGCCAAAAAAGACATAGAATAAAGAATGGCCTATCGTAGTCCTAATTTAATAACCAAATTGCATCGACTAATTTGTCAGACCATGGTGGAATCCTAGTAAAATGGGGAAATGTTAGATATGTTATAAGGAATTAGCATATGTAAGGCTTTAATACAGCTACAGGATCTTATTTCAAGCAACACCTAAACATTGATACAAATACTTAGCATCAAAGCAAGATAACATATCAAATAATGAATCCATATTATTTGGAAGTTAAATTAAAGCATTCTTACTTCTTGAGATCATTGAGCTTCAGAATTGCTTTCCAAGTGTACTCAAGAAGCACTTTGGACTCCGTCTGCATCTTTGACCTCTTCTCCTCAACATCTGCTTTCCTCAGCGACAGATCCCCCATGACTACAACAGAACTTGCACACAAACAAATTGAACTCGATAAAATGGTAACAGGAACAATTATAAGTTTAGCGACCAGATCTAAATTCAATTTATGGTTAAATTTCACCATCCAGAAAAATAAAACAGTTTTTTAAGTAACATTGATTATTAACCAAGTGGGCTTAGCTCAGTTGATACCAATTTCCTCTTCAATGTGAGAGGTCACAAGTTCGAACCCCGAAAGGGTCAATTTTTAAAAGAAAAATTATTACATAAATAAGTAGTAACCTAATGATAGAAAATTGAATTGTTCGGGAAAGGCAAGGAAATCAACTTCAACTTGAGAATGAGAGAATGAAACCTTAACCCTAACCCTAACTATTACCTGCTGGTCTCAGTGCTCTAATTCTAAGCAAATCCGCAATCTTAGAGATGATCTGAGCAGATCCAATCGAATCAGGCGACAGCCTCTCCTGCCCTAGCCCCATGCCGTCCGTCCAAGATCTCTCAAATCGTCGCTGCCCCAGCTTGATGCTCGCTTTGTTCCTTAGATCAGCGGCGGTGATGGAAGCAGCATGAGTTCTCTTGAAAAAGTCAGGACTTCAGACTCCTGAATTTTTTGCTCAAATTTGGATTTCAACTATTTGTTTTTTCTGAATACGTTATGACTTGAAGGTCCAAATTTCATGTATGGAGGGATTGAAATCGGAAGATCTTAATCGAAGAGCTTTTGAAGGAGATTTGGGCTAGAGATTGCCACATATAGGTACTATTTTGTTTGATTACATATTCTCTTTTAACTACCCTACCTCCCACCATTTTTATCTTACAACTTCCAAGTTTTTTAATGCTCTAACAAATACAAATTTCAAACTCCTAATTTACACTATTCTTATGATACAACATACTACTCCTGAACAAACATAAAAATCCAAACTCTGCACTCGTTTTTATGCATGACTTCCAAATCCTGATCTCTTGATTTCTCGTACTCCTCATACATAAACAACCCCTATGTAAATGAAAATGATCTTCAAAATCATATAATTTTAGTAATTAAAATTTTCTTATGATGCTGGTGAAGCATTTTTTTATGATTATACAAGGAACTAATAAGAACACAGAACATAAAATAAAATTTGGTGAGTTAAAAACAACCAACTTCTGCTAACACTTGCAAGTATTCACTGTCGGAATCATTCTACTTAGACTTGATTCCAAGAGGTTGGGTTGAAACGTCAAAGAATATTAAGTCACACTGACAACAAATATATTTCTTCATAACATACTCACTTACTACAAGAAATTAAAATATTGGAGCTGCGATTATTATATATATCGCTACTTTATTAACTCATTTTCCAATCTGATACACAAAATCCTAAATATTTACCATATACATTAGAATAAGATCAATGGCTTCTGAAAAACATAAAGCAACACATGACAAAGGAAACCATGCCTATACCAAAATGAAAATTTTCTAAAAGCAACAAGGAAGGGGAAATAAGAGTTCGTAACAAAACCTTCACAGATTTAGCTCCTAGCATGATAATGAACAGACAGGTGCAGGAAAAGTTAATAATGGCCAACTGTGGACATTCACAGCCTGAAAGTGTAAGAAATCATGCAAACATGTAAATCAATTTCGCTGAATAAGGATTAATGGGGCGTTACGGTAAAATAGAGGAAAGCAATATAATACTAACCAAAATTAAGAGACAACAAATGAACCATACTGACATACAAATCATAATTCAGGTGTGGTTAAAGCAAAATGCAACACTTCTCAAGATACTTTTCTGCAGAGCATATTGCCTTTTTTTATCCTCAATAGCTAACGCAGCGAGAGCTTTACCCTGAATGATAATAAGGAGATTCTAGTTAATATGCCACAACTAGCGACAATATGTAATCATTATCATAAAGAAGGTGGGGATGAACATTACAGGAGGCAGGTCTTGGTAACTCCGTAAGGTTTCCAAAATTGGTTTTGTTTTCTTCCCCAACTCCTTCCTATGCTCAGCCATTTCCATTAGCACTCCATGATTAATCTCTGGAGTGTAGCCCACACGATTTATCAAAGTCTCTGCATCTCATGATTCAACGGATGATTAGTATAAAATAATTTATGTAGAAATAGAAATAAAAAACAACAATATGATTATTTTCGATTAAGAAAGGGTTTTTTCTATATTGAACCCCTAAAACTTAGCTAATTCTAAATACAACCCTTACAACTTAGTATTTCTAAATACAACCCCTAAAACTTATAACTAGATCAATAAGCCCTCATGGTTAACTTGCATCCACCAAACAAATGCTAACAGCCATTAGGGTTTAAAATGATATATTTAACCCCTCCCCACAATGACTATATTATGCTCTTCAAATAATCAGATTGCATGAATTAGGGAAAAAGTAAACCTAAATATTATAGTTAGTGATCAAAAGAAAAGCATGAAAACTTAACTTAAGAGCAATCAATGTAAAATTATGAAAATATTAGACATAATGGCCTTTGAAATCAAAGGAACAAAAATCAAATTGCATGAATGGGGAATATAACCCTAGAATTGATAGCAAATGAAATCAAAAGAAAAAATAAATTAACCTAAATGCAGTCAATGTACCATAATAAACCACATAATCACAAATAACAATGCATTCTTTATTATTAAAAAATCATACCTCTAATCCATAGTTAAGTTTAGTGCTAGAGATTTTTGACAACTTAAATGAGCTTGCAGGGTTGAGAGTTTCAAAGGTGCATCATGAAGAGGAAGAGGTTCATTTGAGAGTAAATGATTAAGGATTTGAGAAAAGGAGAAGTTTATATGCTTTATAGAAGAAGGAATTTTGGTTGAGAGAATGAGGGGTATATGAGGATATATCTCTTGAATCCTAATCCAAATTAGCCCAAACCCAAGTATGAACATAGGTTAAGCTGACAGAAAGGTAATATTTGATTAACTGAGAAGTTTTTGGGGTTGTATTAAAGAACAATAATTTTTAGGGGTTGTATTTAGAATTAGCCTTCCATTTCCATCAAATGATGCGGCCTCCCCTGAGAAATGGTATGTTGGCTTGATGGTGGAGAAAATGAATGTGGCCTCCCCTAAAATTAGGGGTTCACCCGTTCAACATAGAAAAAACCCTATTAAAAATAGCAGGGCTATAGACAAAACAACTATGCATTTGCAATTTTAAAAACAATTTCTTCAGACTAAAATTGCAAATGGAAATTAGATTTAATTGGTGCAGCAGCTATAAGCCCTTAACTGAGATGACAATAAATGTTGGCCAAACATCAATGGTTAT
Organism: Agapanthus africanus; assembly: GCA_030015575.1. Classification (NCBI taxonomy): domain Eukaryota; kingdom Viridiplantae; phylum Streptophyta; class Magnoliopsida; order Asparagales; family Amaryllidaceae; genus Agapanthus; species Agapanthus africanus. Next base: position 543,748,972 of record JASDDO010000014.1, on the reverse strand, counting down.
CAACAGTAGCAGACTCCACAGCAAGTGCTTTGTATATCATCCTCAATTGAGAATCAAGCTATGATGATAGGATAGAACTTTATGACAGTCTATTGATATTATGATTTAAGAGTGCATCCCCTTTGAGCTATATATTGAATTCGCGTCTATAATAATTTTATATGCGTAATTGGTAATACATGAGGAGATAGGAAAAGAGTTGCCTGCTGGGTCTAGAAGCCTGCATAGTACAATCCTCCATCTTAGCTAATGACCAGACTATCAGTCTCAATTAACATGAGCAAAAAAATTCTATGATTATAAAATCATATGCTTCAGAATATTTTAACCCCTGTATATGGCAGCCAAATCAACAATGCAATTAAGAATCTAATGGATCCAAAGACATACCTTACAATTGGAGTGTTGAAGTATGTATTGCCTCTCTTTCGATTCCATGATTGCCATGTTTGTCTGCCACTGGTGCATTTGAGCCTCTCGAGCAGATACATCATTTTCAAACTTCACAAAGGTTCTGCAAGTAAAAGAAACGACGCAGTTAGAAGAGTAAGGAAAAACTTTCAGGTAGCATGAAAGCTCTGGAACCAAAAAAGAAGCAAAAAAAACAAAGAACAGCAGAAGTATCTCTCCTCCAAAACCTTAAAATTGTTTCTTGTGATAAAAGAGAAGCAAAGCTACAAGCAACATGTATAAACAGTCCAAAGACTCCAAACCTTCCCTCTTTTAGACTTGGTAAGAAAATATGCGGCGTAAAAAAGATCATCCACTGAAAGCTAGCTGCTTGGAGGCATCGATATTAACAAGGCGAACTCACATTTAAATATCTCATGCTTTAGGGCTTTGGAGTTAAGATAATTTGCAATGGCTCACTCCCCTATTCAAAATTCTGCAAGATATCTAAACTTCAATCTAAATTACTAACTCCACTTTGTTTGGCTTTAGGATAGATGTATTTATGTCATATAACAGTTGTCTTGTGCTGACCTATATAAATTCAAGTCCAGCATTATTTATCTTAGCTCTCGAGAAAGAAAAGAAGAGTGCTCTCTATTCTCTAAAATTAAGGCAGGTTTAAAATCAAACAGCATGACAAGTTCTTTCCAGGGAACTAGACTCTTGCAAATTCCGGATTGCGTAGCCCATACCACAACTCAAAAGTAACACTGTCATCTTAACCCGAAGCCAAACAGGGACAGCTCATTGATACACAAATCTTATTGCAGGAACGTTGGGGGTATGTCACGAACTCATCTCGGAACCCCGAATTTGAGGTTATTATGAGATTTGAAACTGAATCGCGACTCTCATACAACATAATCGCAATTCATTTTCGAATCTCTTCGGTTAAAAGAAAGAACATAGATTTTAAAAGAAGATGAATTCGAAGATGGAGGAGAAAACTTTGTCTTTCTTTCTCATGCCAGGACCTTGCGTTGATTTTCGTTGCAGGAGCATGGCATTGATTCAGATTCAACCTTGCCTTTTTTTTTATTTGCAGAACAATTTCGCAGAAGTGGGAAAATTTAACCTAGAAACTGAAATATATAGGGGCAGGAAATATATAGGGCTAGTTTATTGGCTCTATAGCTTCTGGGCTTTTATGAAATATTGGGCTTATAACTTAGTGAATTATTATAGGACTTGTAATTAATCTATTCATGGATACAACATCCGCTCATTCTTCCATAAAAGTTTACACTTCCCCAAACGTGAGTAATTAAATAAGAGAAAAATGGTATGTTAATGTTTTTCTTCCGATGTATCTGTTCAATACCCATTTTTCAATACAATTTTCACACTTTCCCAGACATCCAGTAGTCTTTTAAAGAGCTTCCCCGACACTCCTAACATAAGATCATTTTAGGTTTTGACGATTCCCCGCCCCCGCCACCGCTTCATGCAACTATGTGCAAAACTAGTTCTTTATGTCTACAACGGAAAATAACTAATCAAGCAGCAACTGAGATAGCTATAACATGGATTCGTAATGATAAGAAGCATCACAGAATGGATAATCAATTTGCAGAACCATGCTAAAGCGTAAAATTAAATTGAAGCATTCTTACTTCTTAAGATCATTAAGCTTCGAAATTGCCTTCCGAGTGTACTCAAGAAACACCTTAGAATCCTTCTGCACCTTCGCCCTCTTCTCCTCGACATCTGCCTTCCTCAGCGACAGATCACTCATGGCCACAACAAAACTACACACGAACAAATCAAACTCAATAAAATGGTAACAGGCACAATTATGAGTTTAAAAATCATGCCTAGCTTAATTTATGGTTAAATTACACCATACAGAAAAACAAAACTGTTGTCTTAAGTAATAATAGCAGCATTGATCAACAATGCACATGAACGATAAATAGAACCTAATGATAAATATTGTAGGGTTTTTTGGATTGGATATATGCCCCCCAAATCATAACAAATTCGAAAACCCCCCACCAAATCTTTTTAACTCAACCAAAAATGCCCCCTGGTTAGCTTACAAGTTGAAGATGTGAGATTTAGCCTAAAATTACACTTCTACCCTCCTAATGACTACAAAAACTCCTTTAAAGTCCCCAAAACCCTTTACTCACTCACCTGGGCTAAAACTGAGGGGATTTCTTGCAAATCTGAAGCTACTCTTCACCTACGGTCCAAGCAGAGCTTCCCTCAAGCATTACAAGCAACTTCTAATGGTCATCTCCTAAAATAACATGAGTTGCAAAATTTCTTCTGCATCGTACTTGCGTATTGGAGGTTTCAGACAGAGATTTAAAAGGTAAAAATGGAAATTAATGACCCCTGGTCAAAGTTAACTCAAGTATTACTCGAATCAACCTGACGGCAGGGCTTTTATCCAATTCGAAAGATCTTGGGGACGTTTTCAAAATAGGTAAGAATTGGGGGGCATATATCAGGGAAACCCAAAATTGTATAGTTTTTAAGCGTAACACAGTGAATAGTATAAAGGAATCAACTTGCTAGGCCTAAGCATCACCTGCTGGTCTCAGCATCTCTAATGCTAAGCAGATCCGCGACCTTAGCGACGATCTGAGCGGATCCGATGACATCAGGGGACAGCCTCTCATGCCCAAGCCCCACGCCGTCCAAGATCTCTCGGATCCTCGAGGCCTCAGCACGATACTCGCTCGCTTTGGCCATCAGATCAGCGGCGACGATGGAAGCGGCGCGAGATCTCGATTGGGAGAGAGACGCGATGGAGTGCAGGTGAGAGAGGGATCGAGGTGTGAAGTCGAAATCGGGGACTTGGCGGCCTGCTGATTCGAATTGGGAGGCGAGGAAGGACTTGACCTCGTAGATGCGGGCGGCGTCCGAGGCGGTGGTGGCGTAGGAGCTCGCCGGAGCATCGAGAGGGGAGAGGAGATCAGACATTGATTCGGCGATTTGGGCCGGTTTATGGGCGTTAGGGGTGAGTGCCGCAAAAGAGAAAAACACTTGGGGCATGTTTGGATAGGGATAAAAATGCTGGACTCCATTTCCCTCATGATCAACACAATCCTTAGGCATAAAAATGCTGGATTCCATTTCTCTTCGGGATCAACATAATCTTTTGTTTGTATGGTATTTTCATGGATAAATCCTAATGGGAAAAACCTCAAATAGTCTCATTCCATGGGATTAAAAAAATTAGCTAAGAGTAATTTTTCTCTCCCAAACATTTTTACTATTTCCATCCTTTTGAAATTCGTGTTGATCTTCTTCTCTTTCTTTTAAAAAAGAATATTTTAACTCAATGATGCATGAAAAGAAAAAGTAAATATTAAATGCATATTTTTTATCTCAAACTATCCAAACATCTATAAATTAAAAAAAATCATTAGAAATTTCATTAATTGAATGCATGTGAGTTCCAAGATTTATTTATCTAAAATGGAATCCGTAGAATTATTTTTCAAACTACCCAAACATGTCCTTTAATTGAGTTGCGTGACCACTGAAAGAGTTTTTTTGTTTTAATTAATTAATCAATTATTTAAATTGTCAAAAAAAAACCGCGGTTTTTGCCGCTGTCAAAAACCTATAGCCTCGAAGTAGGAGACAAAAACCCTCAGGAAATTTTTCAGTTGTCAAAAAACTTCATGTCTATGATAGCTATATAGTTGCTAGCCATATCTAGTTTTTATGCACTATCTATACACTTATGATATCAATGAAATTGTCTGCGATATCTATGATTTATTTAGGCTAGTATGATGCACATGCGATGCACGTATATAGTAAAATAATGTTTTTATATGGATATTCTCATTATCTTAACTAAAGTCTCTGAATCTATTGCCTTAACTAAATATCTTTAAAAATCTATATTAATCTTTTCAACCTTTTTTCCCATTTTTTGTTTTGATCCTATTTTGCCTGATCTAAGTACTGATTCTATTTTAATTTTTTGTTTGTATTTTTCTCAATTTTTTTGTTTTCAAATTTTATTGAAATTCCATATGGCATCCACATGTTGCCTGGTAATCTAATTGAAATTCTAATTGCAACTATCCTAAGAATTGTAGTTATAATAGTAGAGATATAATAGCAAACTGCGGATGCTGCATGAAAGTTTTTCCAAGGGGCTTTGTCGCTTTTGACTACCGCTTCGGCCCGGGGTTTTTTGACAGCGGGAAAAGCTGTTTGGGGGGTTTTGACAAAAAATCCTTGGCCTCAATACGGTTGTCAAAAACCCATTGGAAAATTTTCCTGTGGTATCTATATAATCGCTTGTTAGTTATATGTATGCCCTAGAGGCCATTACAGTACATACGATATATATTGTAGTGGATGCTTAGACATATATAGGGAGGACTTTCTTACTCGACATGATAGTATGCTACCTGGTTACTATTTATCTTAACATGTACTCCGATTGTCTCTATGTCACATGTTGATAATGCCCTTAGGATGAATACTTGACTACTAGGACTATGATACAGATCATACTAGTGGGGACAGTGTAGTCGCCAAATACATCCTTCAAATGTTCCTAGTCGTGGGAGTACCGAGACAGGGTATCGATACTCCAGAGTAGACTAGCGTATGCGCTTCTTGACCCATATGATGGGCGATGGATGATCCAATATCCATTGGTGTTTGACATCAGAGAAAGTATACGGGTGCTCAGTGGAGACTGGGTTGTAACGTTTTGAAAATCGTTTCGGTGAAATTTCGAAAAAATCGGTAAAATAAGGTAGTTTTCTGTAAAAAGTCAAAATACAAATATCTTATTATAAAAATTAAATATACATATTCTAGCTATGTAATTGCTATTATTTGGTGTTTATTGAGCCGCTGGTGAAATTTCAAATTTTCTGAAAAAAATATTATTTTATTATTATTTTAAGCCGTCACTAATACATTTAATTAGGGAAAATTACAAATTGGAATGAGTTAAAACAAATTTTGTGCATCATAAAACATTAAATAAAATTTTATCATGTGGTTTTTGGAACGAAATCATTTGCCAAAACGGTTTAGAAATTATTGAAGAAAAAAGGCTTTTTTTTAGCGTAAATGGATATTTGGGGTATTGTATTTATCATTTTTCATCACCCCACACCCATACCCACACCCACACACCCCCACTTACTCCTCCCCATGGCTGAATTCAGCACCCACCATAATTTTTCCCCACTTGATTTCAAAGGAAAAGAAATGAAAGAAAAGAAAAGAAAATGGGTGAATTAGGTGGACTTTGACTTTTCTTTGACCTTGACTTTGCCCCACTTTCTTTATCTCCCTCTCTCTCCTCCCCCACTCCCAATTCCAGCCGAAATTTCCCTCCCCTACTGCAGCAACAGCCCCCCCTCAATTTCCCTTCTCTTTTCTCTTCAAACTTCATCAAAAATTGCCCCAAAATCCTTCAAAAAAATCCCAAAATCCAAATCCGACTCCTACCCATTTTAGCTTAGCCCGTATAGCATGGATCCTTGTGAAAAGAGAGCATTTTGGGAGGCCATGAATGCTTGTGGACCTTCATATATTTTTGGGTATAATTCTAAAACTTTTGGCTTAAATTGTTACTTGTTTCTTAAAGCTAATTTAAATTAAGTGTTAACTTGGATATGTGAGCTTAATTGCAAGTTTTGGATTTCAAGTTAGGGTTTGTTGTGAAAATGAGTTGTGTTTGATTGTGCATGGTTTATTGAAGTGGTTTAACATAATTAGTTTTGTAGAAAACTAATCTAGTTGTTAATTACAAGTTGTTACTTGAAAAATTGTGTTAATTTGCTAATTGCTTACTAGGTTTTTGAAATTTGTTAAATTCTTGGGATTAAGAATGTGATTAGGGTTTTCTTGGCTTCATTAACTTTATTAAGTGTGGTTTAATGCTTTGGATCATGCAAATCTAAGCTAGATTGTAGTTTGTGCATTTTTGCTTTGAAATTGTTAAAAAAGGGTATTTTTGTAAACTAGAATATTAGGATTTTTGGAATTTAATGAGATTAAATTCCGGAAATTGTTTATACGACTTATTTAAGATATTTAATAAATATATTGGCCGCTACATGCATTTAAACATCGTGTTTTGTACAAAAACGGCGAATTGTGCTTGCTAGATTTTCGGAAAAATGACTTTTTAAGTGAAATTGGCGTTTTTGTGAGTTTTAACCTAGTTTATATTAAAATTAGTGTTCGTGAATGTGCAAATGAGTGTGATTGGATTTTTCTCGATGGTTTGACGTTTGTACATCGACATCGAGGGTTGGTTTTACTATTCTTGCATGCGTAGGCGATAGGTTTGGACCTATGCGTGATACGCGTGCCGATTTGATTTTCGTATGCCGTTTCGATCTCGAATTTAGTTTTAATGCGATATGGTGCGTTATGATATGTAGGTACCCCCACGTGGACTTCGAGACGACAAGCAAGCGCGTGGCGACGTCGGCACCGGCGAGCGAGGACCAGGTGAGTAGATTTATATCTACGGGGAGAAGTCGGGTGGATGGCGTATAGCACCCCCGCAGTTCGTGGTGAAGTATACGAATACGTATACACACACATATATATATATTTTGACTATAATTTGTTGATATTATCGATGATATAGATATTTGGTGTTCTTGGATGATTTAGTGTCGCGAAACCCTAGAGTAGTGGTCGCACCACACATGCACACACACACCCATACTTGCATACTTTCTTATTTCATTTGTGCTTATACGGGATTATATAGTTATGTGTTCACATGGATATGGGACTATGTGTTCATATACGGATTGAGGATGATAGTACTTGGGATTTATGATGAGTCGATGAGATTTGATTTGAGGCCGTGAGATCGGTGATATAGCAGGGTTCGTATCTTAGATACGACACGACGTTGTAGCGGGTCCTTGACGTAGTGTTTCACACACGTCCATGCGTACGTAGGTGGTATCAATATTGTACTAGACGTAGATCAGTACCCCGATCATGATACTTGATAAAGAGGATATCAGATGAATAGTATAATGAATGTGATATTGACCGTACCCAGATTTGGGGATGCCGTACGACGGATTTACGTACGAGCTATATTTTGATGATTGATCCGCACTCTTGACTTGGGATGTCTGGTTATGGATATGATATTATTGAGGCGGGATCACCGACTGTATATATACAGGTATGTATATGTATAGACTCAGATGATAGGCGGTTTCTTTACCTGTAGTTCAGCCGTATAGTTTAGTGTAGTTGTTAGATTAGATTAGACTTCTTACCTATTTCAAGAACTAACGAATCGTGGGCATTTTTAAAGACAGCTCAAGGGAATCTACGGATATTTCAAAAACGACGTATCTTTTCAAAAAAAAAACACCGTAGCCCCTATTTTCAATACCCCATGATTCGTGTTATTTCAAAAGGCACCATTTGTAGGACTTATATTAGATTATTGCAGATTAGTTATCGTTGTGTCTAGTATTCAGCTCCCGCACATTATTGCTGTTCGCTCTGCCTCGCATATTTATTTTGCTGCATATTCCATTATTGATATCATGCTGTTAGGACACCAGCACCATTACCGATGATGCGTATGTACCACGTACACCTACTTGCCGGCTCACACACATCTTCATCGGTAATTGCCATGTCACGTACACTTTAGAGAATATAATTGCTTGACTTAGATTGTTAGCTAGTAGTGTTGACATGATATTAGTGTGCTTCCCTTATATGCTATATTAGACATTGTAGTTATTACCTACCACTTCATGCATACTGTTATTCAGTTGTTCATGCCTAGTTCATTATCATTGACATATGCACTTGTGATGATTTCTTGAGATTTATGATATTTCTGGATTTCGGGGAAAGCCGCAAAATTTACAACTTATGATCTTTTAAAATATAAAATGTTGCGGTTTTCTAGTGATGTAAAGTGTCGTTCACCATGAGTTTGCTGTGGTTTTGGAGATCCGTGTCGAGGAGTGGAGGAACCGTCACGGGTACATGGTGGGCCCGGTATGGTACCCCGGGGCAAGAGGAATGTGGTGTTGACGTTGAGCCTGGCTGGGGAGCACTACCTACCGGTGATATTACCCGACGCGTCGGATATCCGGAGGATACCGTCGTGGTCTTGAGATGGATGGTAGGGGCCCGTCTGGACTGACGGCGCCCTAGATATTGAGATTGAGACATTGATATTTCGAGACAGTGAGATTTATGTTTTGTGTCGATGCTAGACACCGTTGATACTGATTTTAATTATGATACCTCAGTTTAAAATACGAAGGAAATCTCACTAATTTATGAAAACAGTTTCTTCATTTACATGTATTCTGTTTTCATGCATTCATACCTCATTCATATGATATATTGCTACCTGAGGCACTGACACGGGCACATAAGTTTACACTCGGGTTAGATATTTACCCTAGCCATTGTTATAGGCTGCATGTTATATATATTTGAGGATATATTATGATCATTGACCTAGGATTGCGTTATTTATGCGATTTCTGTGCGTAGATGTTTTTCTATTCACGAGTTGGCAACTCACCCCCGTTGTGCCCCAGTTTCTTCCAGGTTGCCGTACAGGTTCATTACGGCTTTGCGGGCATAGTTTCATTCGGGTGATTTGCTAGTAGGTGGGTTTACTTGTATCATACCCCCATTATTTATCTTGTATATCATTATTCTGTTGTATCTAGAATTCCATCAACCAAACATGCATTTATTGAGATAGAGACCAGTGTTGTTTATTCTTTCGACCTTAGAGTCGCTCGTTATATTTCTGGTGGTTTTGAGTTCCTTTTGAGTTTTGATCCTCGCCGTTGGCGTTGTATATTATATTGCTTATGTGGTTGTGACCGTCGATTGACGAAGAGCTAGCTCCCGCTTGGGGATGCCTTTTTATTGTTTTCGTATACTATTCATGTTGTATCCCGTTTGGGGGCCAGTTTTTACAAAGGAGACTCTGCCAAAATTTTTCAGTAAATTTTTGATGTTTTAAAAACCGCATAATTCGGCTTATGCTATTGAAATTACTTGCTTTAAGTTGTTTTTCCTGCACTCTACTATTTTCTTGGTTTGGATTTCTGGGTTTTCGGTTTACTTAGATTACGTATGCCTCGAGACGTTCGTAGTTTAAGTGCCGGTCATGTTCCGTACTTTCGGGTCGTGACATGGGTACACTGGACGGACTCGCCGAGAACTCCCAGATGGTATTATACCTCAAGTCAGATGGCAGTTCTTTGGTGACACTGGTACAGGTTAGTCTGTAGACCCGAGATCGTCATAGAGTCTTGTGTGATTCTCACTGTGCTTTGATTTCCATCATACCACGTCCAAGAGGGCATGCAAAAAGGTGGCTTTTGGGTACAGTCCCGAATCACATGGAGGCAATGAGCGATAGGAGGGGTTTCGTCTCTCCCTGTATAGAGAGTTAATGTTGCGCTGTATTCGATTGGCTATAACTAGAAATCCCTGGCCAGGGTTGTTGAGATTTACTGGTAAGTGTTATCAGTAGTTTCTCGAACTGTTATAGACCTCATATCGACACGACTTATCAAGCTACTGGGGTCTGACGTTTACCACCCCTAGACGAGATATGCGACATATCAGACGAAGAGACCGGACTGTACGGGAGTGTTACTGGTTGGATTCATGGGAGAATGTACTGGCTTGCTTGTTGATCTTCTGATTGCTCAATACCTGGGTGGCTGCTACGTTTAGCTGACCGCTTGCAGCTTGTGGGTGTTTGATATGATCATCACCTACTGCCGGCGTATTGACGATTCTTTAGAGTCCTACACAGAGGTTTCCTGGCTCAGGCAAAACGGAATAGGAGCACATATATGATATTTGCGGGACCGAGAACAATACGTGTATATGATACCGTATTAGATTCTCGCGATATGAGATATCGGCCGGGTATATGTGATATAGCCGGGTTATCGGATCAAGTGTTGATTCAATGAACTGATACATATTATATTAGTCGGTTATTTGTGAAATAACCGGATTATCGGATCAAGTGTTGATTCGATAATTTAATGTATAATTATATATTTGATATATTAAATTACATTAACTAGTATAAGCTCACTTAAAGATTCTTTTTCTCACTCGGGTAATACATTGATATATATACGATATATGTTAATTGTATTATTTTATTTTGTTACAAAATATATTATATATGTGATATATAATATTGTAACAAGTTAAGGTTACAAATGCAACATGTTTTGTGGAGTATAAACATGGTTAGGGTTTGGATTAGGGTTAAGCTTTCTTGAAGTTTCTAGAAGCTTTGTTTTTGTTTTTAAGCAAAGATATTTTGTAAAGATATTTTGTAGATATTTATTAACCAAACCCAAACCCTTCACCATGGTTAATTCTCTACATGGGTTAAGTCTTCATTCTTAACTAATGGTTGTATTTCTAACCTCACACACAAGTTTGATTATTCATCACAAAAGAGATTCTTCTTCTTCTTCCTTTGGAAAAAGCTTTCTAGCTTTTTCATGTGTGATGAAAATGAGTGAGAAATAGAAAACAAATGAGAGCTAAATTCCTACTTCATCATTCTCATCTATTCTAGCCGCATAGATTAGGGTGTTTGGTTTGTTAATACTTGATTAGCAAAGCAAAAGTTTGGGTTTGAGTTTCTTCAAGGTAGATCATCTTTATTATTGAAGATCGGAAGCAAGATTGCATCTTTCTCTTCATGGAGCCTCTCTAGAGTCCGGGTACATGATAATCGCGGTGAAGGGACCTCAACACGGAGCTTTAGAAGTGAAGGAACGGACTACAAAGGTTGTAATCCCTAACTCTTAGAAGCAAAGTTGTTTACTTGCTTTGTTTCGCCTAATCTCTAGTCTAAGATCTTGGTTAGGGTTGTTCGGCACATGAAAAATTTGATTTTGGCATGGTTGATGCCTTGTAGAACCTTGTGACAGTGCCTAGTAACCCTACAGTGGTATCAGAGCCAAGCTAGAGCTTTAGGAGAAGTCTAGACGAAGTTTAAAGTCTGATCGAACCCCGAAACGTCGCAATACACCCCCTCTCTGATTTTTTTTAAAATGTTGATTTTTTCTGTATTAAAAATACTCAGGAAATTAAGCAAGGAATTCTATGGATAACTGTAAAATACGACCACCTAATTCCATTAAAGCGCCGCGGAACTGCGGCAATACCATGCGTTGCGCGGCGGTTTCGCGGCCGTACGTGGATATTAGGGACTCATTTTTCCACAGTAACATCCGTAGGTATCTCTACATGCTTCTGGGAATTTTTAATATTACTCAAGTGTTGAGTTTTCTGGAGATATTTTGTATTCGTTGATTCGATCGGAAAGTTTAACTTCGTTTAAGTTTTTTCCGAGTAATTTAGAACGTGTTAAAAAGTTCGAACGGATATCAACAACTCACTTTTTCCCCTGCCGGAAAATTTCTAAGTGTTGGATTTTTTCCTTAATTAAAGAACATTCATAGTCGTGCAAGTAACGCGGTGGACCCTCTAGAAGAACACAAACCTTAACTCGATTATGTGACCGTCTGAACCGCCTCTGAACCTTAGGGTTTGGGGCAGTACGGTGTTGCCACACATGAGGCGTTGGTTTGACCCTTCTACGACTGGACCATTGGTACTGTGGCATGTGATGGATACTTTTTGAACTCCGCTCAAGTGTTGGGCTATTTGGGAAATCTTGGGTGTTTGTTTATTCGATCGGAAAGTTTAACATTGTCTATTTATCTGGAATGTGATACAATATTTGGAATCCACAAGTAGTTATGAGATAACTAATTTGAATGTTATAAATCTAGCAGTTTAGTCTCATTTGATCGGTTGCCACGGGATTTTGATGAGATCAAAAGTCCGTCGCAATCACGTAGCATACGCGGATACTCGCCGGGAAAACTTAATAGATAGCCACGCCCCATAGCCCCGACCAAATGACTGTAGGAGAACCCCGTCGTCAAAAGCATCCGTTCGGGTGCTCGGGGCAGCGGTGTTCCGCCTTAGTGCACTTCGTCGACGGCATCCAGGGGTACGGCCGTCTACTAAAGTTTGCGACGAACATTCGATCAGGATGTCGGGAATTTTGTTGAATTGCCCGACTAGATATTGAAAAGTGTTTTCGAGATCGAGACTAAAATGCGGGGTTTATAATTGTTAGACATGCGATGTCTAAGGAATTCATTTGGTTAGGCATGCGATGTCTAAAGGAGGTTGCGGATTCCAACTGTTGTAGTTTTACACTTTCTTTTCTGCGGCCGTAAGTGTAATATGTGGTGTATCGCCGGTTTCGTTGCTATACATCAACGACAATTGGGATACACATATTTACTTACGTTGATGACATGTGATGTTATGTGTTGCTGTGATATGTTATATTGGATCGTCGTGTTTTGAATAGCCGGGGGTTTTATGTGAGATGAGGGTTTTTATTTTCATTCATGTAAAATTCATTGTATGTAATATTCTTTTATTGGGGCACTTCCAGGTTGAGGATGATGTTACCATTGTATATTATTTACTTTTCCGCATTAGGTAGACCCAAGGCGGGGAGCACAAGTAACCGGGTTCTAGGGTCCAGTGGGAGACCATCTCGAGGAGTCGAGATCGGGTCTCCTAACCCTAGAATTGGCAGTGTTGCTTGCCGCTCTCGTAGGGGTCTAGGGATGTGGGTTTGGCTATTCATTGCGCCCGTGGAATCCGTGTTTTATGCAGGCTCGATATAAAACACGGACGTCCCAGTATATCCAATATTTCATATGTTATCTTCTGCTGCAATGTTCTGTGATGAGATTATATTACTGCCTGAGACGAATGTTTATATTATATATATGAGATATATGTTATATTGCTGATTTCGTTTCAAATGTGATGCTTGTGAAGCATAATAAAATGGGACTTCATTAATGAGATTAATGAAATAAAAGAAACCTAAAGATATTGTAGAAACTTGTTTAAAAACTCGTGGCTCTAGTTCTTACTTTGCATAGCGGTATTCCTTGTAGAATATCCAGCACCTTATTCGATAAAGAAAGAACCGAGATCTCTTCACCGGGAGTGACCTCTTTAGCGAAACTAGCGGATGCTACAAACTCGGTTTGTCTTTTGATTGTTTCTATAGTTTTTGCTTTGCATAGTGGTATTTGTGAAATATCCTGCACCTTATTCGATAAAGAAAGAGCCGAGATCCCTTCACCGGGAGTGACCTCTTTAGCAAAACTAGAAAAGGCCTCAAAAACATTCCATTTGAAATCACTCGATTCTACAACGATATCAAGTTCATTACGCAAAGGGTTTTCTTAAAAACCTGTCGTAGCCCTCCGTCATTTCAGATAAGTACTACTTAGTATTCGTGCTACGTTTGTTGACCTTAGCCAAGGCGTAGTGTGAAGTAGCTAATTAGTGCTTATTTGTATAAGCATATGATGCGATTGGATTAGGGTAGTCGTGCGACTTTGTTGACTATGTTAAGGGTCGTGCGGGTGGGTTTAATTCAATCGGGAAATGACGGGTTGAACTTGACTAGCACTTATGATTTGTTGACTATGTTAAGGTCATATAGCTGCTAGGGGTAAAATATTATTGGGAATTTCAAGAGTTGAAATTTGCAATGAGATTGCATACCTCCTATGAGATAGTTGGATCCCAATACCCGCTGCGAGTAAGAGTTACTCCTGGGAGAGTTTTACACATTACAATTAGCCGATCAAGTAGGTGTCTAGAAAGGTATCAACGGGGTTACACCCCTGGGAAACCGAGGTTTATTTTAATTAGGTCCGTGTGAAAGCGAGGGGAACCTCCCTCAAAGTACCGGCACTGGCCTGGCTGAAAGATTGGCGAACTTGTAGGGTGTAATTAATCCCGGCTAGTCTTTCCTTTTAGGGTTTGAAGGAAGATTTGACTAAAACAGTGGGAGACATCCTGATTAGATATATTAATAACCAATCTAATCTTGCAAGAGCATACGCTGAGTGTTTTCTTCTATCTCTCTCCAGGTAGCGACCATGTCACGCCATAATCAAGATAATAATATGGATGTATTGACCGAACCGGCTTGTTATACTGTGTCACGCCCCGCTTCCCGGTGTACGGCGAAGGGGACGCGACGAGGTCCGCTACGTATATACTCAGAAGTACATACGCTTGTTGGAGATAGTGCCCTCAGAGTCAATTATTGGATCACAGGCACGTGATTGCAATGATTGAGGGAGGACCTGTCCTAGTAGGACAGTCTTACTCAAGATGATAGTATGCTATCTGGTTTATCTTTATCATCGTGTACTGCTTTAGGTGACATTACTGATCACTATTGCACGTTGATAGAGCCCTTAGGATTCTTGCTTGACGGCCAGCAGTATGATGGCGATCATATACGTGGGAGCTGGGGTCTATAAGCACATCCTTAAAAGGTCCCTAGTGGTGGGAGTTTCGAGACTGGGCATCGATACTCCATTAGTAGACTAGTGTATACAGTCGAGACCCCGACGAGGGGCGGTGGCCGGTCTCACAAGCCACTGGTGTCAGTTGGTTCACCTAAGATGTATACAGGTGCTTATTGGGTTATTAGTACACCGGACAGGACTCGCCGGGAACCTGCTAGTTGGGATTATACCAGACGTCAGATAGCAGTTCCCTGATGACATGTGTACAGGTTAGTTCATCGACCTGAGATCGTCATTTGTCTCGTGTGAGTTCCCACTGTACTTGGATTACTACCCTACCACGGCTCAAAGGAGTCGTGCAAACAGGTTTTAGTTGGGTACAGTCCCGAGCCACATGGAGGCAGTGAGCGGATCTGCAGGGGTTCGTCTCTCCCGGTATTGTGGGCGAGGTCGCGATGTGTCTAGGAGAGCGATTACACAAAGCCCTCGGCCGAGGCAGGAGATTTACTGGTAGGTATTCCAGTAGTATCCCAGGGTGTTCTGGGCTACACTCTGACACGACTTGTACCGCTTTTGGGGGTCTGACTTTTACCAACCCCTAGGCCCGCCATGCGATACTCATAGACGAACGGACCAGACTGTACGGATATTGTCACTGACAGGCTCAGTAGGGTGTCAGGATGAGTTCGCTCATCGACATCCCTTTTGGTCAATAGCTGGTAGCCCGTCACGTATGGCTAATACCTCTGACGTGCTAGTGGTTAAATCCACAGCCATAGTATTGACGAGTCTTTAGAGTCCACCACACACAGTTACTCAAGTTTCGGGCGAAACGCTATAGAGGTCATATGGAGATATGGCAGGGTTCGATCAGATACGTGCGGTATTGCACGGATCGTGATCGTACGGATTTTACTAGCGGGCTTTGGTTTAAGCCGGATCCTAGTATTGTACAGTGTAGATTTTGTCTTTTTGCATTTGTGTTCAGTGGGAATACAAATGCGGGCATGTATATGCAGTCGCGGGGTTTTCCTGTAATTTATTACGGGATCAGTTTTCTGAAGTTGCCAGTTTGCATTCCGTTCCGGCCAGTTTTCCTTTGTTCCTTCCCGGCCGGACTTTTCCGATGGAGGGGGTTATTTGCAGTTGTGCAAATTATCTTTTGTAGAGGGTTTCTTTGTGAAATGGTGGCATCATGATGGTTCTTGCATGATGAGATTCTTTTTCCATCACTTGCTTGCATTAATTGAGATTAGAATGGATTAGAAGTTGATGTGAGGCTTGCTTTTGGATGTGGTCACCTCTCTTGATTCCTACACTCACCTCCCTTCTTGGTTTTGTTTTTCCCTCCACCATTTTTGAGTTAGAGGGGCCGGCCACCTTTTGGAGGTGAGAATGAGAGAGTTCATTTTCTAGTGGTGGGATTTATTCATCTCTCATTTCTTCATGCTTGAAAATATGATACACCTTCCTCCTCTCCAAAGTTCTTTCTCTTCTCCATCATCTTTATGGCAACTTCATGACCCCAAAGAGACAAGCTACTACACTTAGTCTGCAGCATTCCTTGGGCACGTCGGCTCACCAACTTCGTGCCCGAGTTGCCTCGGTCCAGAGGTGGGAGCCCGTAAAAGAACCCGGCGATGTGGTGTCCGTTTCGACGAGGAGGCGATGACCGGAGATTCCGCGAGGAGATCGGAGTGGAGACGAAGACCGAAGGACACGGATCGCTCGGTATAACTTCTCTACCCCATTCTCTTGATTGCTAGGATTAGGTTAATGGTTACGATCCGGGTTTAATGTCCGCGGTAACGCCGGTTTAAAGTTAAGAAAATTTTGATTCCGCATTTTGGCCTCGAGTAGACGGCCGGGGCGCTGCCGTGGCACAACATGGTATCAGAGCCAGGCCATTAACCTAGTCTAGCTTGCTCTAACGTGTTTACAAGTTCGATTGATCGTATTTTCCAAAAACCACATTTCCATGTCGCACTTTCTGTCGATTTTTTCCTTGCTCTAAAAATTATTTGGTACATTGGAAAATTACGTGCAGGGTTTTTTTATGAATTCTGTGAAAATTTGGTACGCTGATGTTACTGTAGCGCAGCGGTTTAGCGGCCAAAACCACGTTTTGGCCGCGGAACCGCCGCCGTTTTGTGTCCAAACCGTACCAAATTTCTTCAGTGGTTTACTGACATGGAAATAGGGTTTCTGGTATATTCTTTTTGGGCGCAGATGTTTTTGAGTGCTACAGTTGTGCTTGGGGCCCACTTCGAAAAATTCAGTCGATCGAAAATTTTAAACATGTTAGTTCACAGTATTTACATTATATCTGCGACCGTGAATGTCACTCGATCGGTAAATCCAGTCTATCTGCTATAGCCCTTTTAGACGGATTTACGAACGTGACATTCACGTTGATGTTCTGTGTTGTGCTGTGATGTTGCGGATCTGTCGTGGTGGATAGCCTGGATGCAATGGTAGTACAATTTGGTTGTATATGTACATTTGATATTGCGGGGCGAGCGTCCGACATGTGGACTGCCGTCACTGCCTGTTTGTATTATTCTTTTGGGGCACGACCGGACTGAGGTCGATGTACCCGTTGTATGTATATTTTACTTTTTGTACTAGGATTGCCCCGAGGAGGGGTGCACGGATAGCCGGGTTCTAGAAGGCAACTGGCCCGCATCTCATGGCATTGAGACGGAGGGTGCTTCACTCTAGAATTAATGGACTATTCGCCGCACTCGTAGGGGGTACAGGTTGACCCAAGGATGGGTGCCCAAGTTACCGGATTCCGTGAAGTGCCGGGTGGTCCATTCACGTCGTTGAAGGGGGCTGCCTCGCTTCAGGTTTTGGCGGGTAACTTGCCGCGCCCGTAGGGGTCTAGGATTTCATTGCACAGGCTATCCACACGACCAGGGGAACTTCGGGTTTCAGCAGCGGCTCTGTGAAACCCGGGGCTTCCAGATTATCTGTATTGTTCTGTGATGCTGTACATTTCTGTGATGTTGCATTTTATCACGCCTTGAGCGAAATATTATATATTGATATATATACTAGTAGTTGTTGTATATGTTTTGCATCCGCGCTAGTCCAGTCCCTGCTCTGTCGTTAGTTAAGTAACCTAACGGGTGATGACGGGACCCAGTGGCGAATGCGGATGGCATATACGCACATCATTATTTTCGTTCTTTATTGGTGTGATCAATTGATGGGACTACGTTGATTCGGATCAATGCAAGCTAAACAAACCTATTCTGATGTTGTTGGAACACTTTTCAAAAAGCTGTTATTGCAAGGGCGTTCTCTTTTGTTTTGCACAGTGGTATTCGGTTATGAATATCCAGCTCCTCAGTCGACGAGGCAAGGGCCGAGATCCCTTCACCGGGAGTGACCCCTTGGACAAAAGTTTGCGTCAGGGAAATAACTTCACTATAGCCGATTACTTTTTGCTTTGCATCGTGGTATTCAGTTGGAATATCCTGCACCTCATTCTACGGGGAAAGAGTCGAGATCCCTTCACCGGGAGTGACCTCTTTAGCAAAGGGTTTTCGCCACTATATTTTTATAAAAACTATGCAGTTCCTTCAACGATATCAAGTTCATTACGTTAAAGGTTTTTCGCCAAAAACCAGCTGTAGCCCTCCGTCATTTCTTACGAGTATTATTTAGTATTCGTGCTGCGTTTGTTGACTCCGTCAAGGCGTAGTGTACGGTAGCTAAGTGGTGCTTGTTTGTAGCACAAATGGGATTGGTTAGGACAGTCGTGCGGCCTTGTTGACTCCGTCAAGGGCACGTATGGGTGGGTTTAATGCAATCCAGATAATGACGGGTTGAACTTGACTAGGACTCTTTGATTTGTTGACTTCGTCAAGGTCACTTGAGTCCTAGGGGTAAAAATCACATCAGGAGTTTCTAAAGAAACTGAAACTTGCCAGGCATGCGCATACCTTCTGGAGTGTGATAACGTGAGTGGATTCCGTCACGTTATCATGCGATGATAGTTGGATCCCGATTCCCACTGATGAGTTGGTTTACTCCTCGGGTGATCCTGACTAATTCTTCTTTCGGGTTTTGGAGAAGAATTTGAGGTTACAGTGGGAGGTTTCCTGATTAGATAAAGTGATAACCATTCTGATCTAGGTTAGAGTGCACGCTGAGTGTTTCTTTTCTCTCTCTCTTTGGCAGCGACCATGACCCGACTCTTGACTATGACTCAGTGACCAAAATTAACCGAACCTTCTTAAACACTAGCTTTTGGATTGTCAGAGTTGCAAACCTCATTGCCACTCCTACTTTTACCCTTTTCTCCAGGACACCCTGTATCACTACGAACGTCCACTTCCATTGGATAAAACCATCGTATGGTTATATACGAACTCGAAGGAATTTATTCGAGGATGGTTTACGGTTCTGGAGGAAACAAATAGGGCTATTTAGTTGTCTTTTCCTTTTACCTTCTCTCAGGTTGCGAGTGCTCCTTGGATTAGGACAGTACACCTATTACGCAAATTGGATAGTCTTCTTCCAAACCATAGGCAGGTGCCGACCGGTAGGGAATGAAGAAAACCAATTAGCCTAAACGGTGTACAGAAGGTATTAAGTAAAGACAAATAAAGGGATTAGTAAGAGGGCAAAGTAAATTGCGACTGCTATTCACGACCAAACCAAGTATTTCATTACCACTCCCACTTCACCTTTGTATTTCTCCAGAACACTCCGTATCACTACGAAGATCCACAGTTTATTGGATACTCCATCGTATGGTTATATACGAACTCGAAAGGAACTTGTTCCAGTTCGGGGATGGATTCTGGTTCAGGAGAAATATGAATAAGGTTTTATTCAGTTGTCTTTTATCTTCACCTTCTCTCGCGTTGCGAGTGCTCCTAGGATTAGGACAGTACACCCATTATGCTTATTGGATAGTCTTCTTCCAAACCATAGGCTGGTGCCGAACGGTAGGGAAGGAAGAAAACCATTTGGCCTAAATGGGTGTACAGAAGGTAATGACTAAAGACATATAAAGGGATTTGGAGATGGCAAAGAAATATACGGTTACAGTTGTGAATCTGATAATGGAAGAGGCATTACTGGGAATACCCGCATACCCCTTCGAAACATTTACATGTTTCAGTTTCACTGTGTATTGTTAAGAGAAAACTGATTTCCCAATAGTCCTTACTCCAGGGTATGTATTTACCAGGTTTGATTCTCACATCTGTATGGTTTTACAGATGATGAGTGGGAGTAAGTTGTTGGGAATTGGGTGATCATCCTCATTATATCGAGATTCGTTGTAATTGGTGATATTTGAGGAAATCACCCGGGTTGTTTGCCGGACGGCAAATATTTGGTTTTGAATATCCGTTGTTATGCACCAATTTCAAATTGATATATCTGTACGTCTATTTTTATAGAGTGAGATCTACCTTTTTGAAATTATGTCTATGACATTTACCTATATCAGTGGATGGTTAGGTAAGGAGAATTGAACAGCGGTGTAATTCTTCATAACCATAGTACAGTTTTCAACCTACGACACACAGCGATTGAGTTATTAGACTCAGGGGACTTATACAGAGTATTGTATGTTGTCCAGTGTCCATTAGGACAGAGGGGTTGGTACTCGTACTATATTCTGTTTACTTGTGACTTCTCTAGTTCCTAGACATGTGTTTCGTTGAAATGCAAGGTCTGGGTTTTGAGAAGTTATAGGTATAAGAGTAAAGTAGAGAACCAGATGTTGCAAGTATCGGGATTCTTCAAGGTGATCGAAGATGTAGATACTTGTGTATGGTGTTCAGTTGATAGTAATGATTGAGAGAACTTGCTTCTCTTTCAGGTTACTCATAATTGGAAGCATTCCTAAGTTGAGTAACGCTGATCGGCCTCCTTCCATTTAGTTGATATGCACTGGAGACAGCTGCATGATTTGAATCTGGTTCAATTAAATTAGTGCCTCTATTTTCTGTATTGGATATAGAACAGTTCGTATCTTAATGATGTTAAGGTACGGGGAGTTGTCTGGCTTATGCTTAAAACCAGACTCTGGATAACTCAAGGCACGTTTCTGTAATGGATGTTTGTGGGTTGACCTGGGCTATGACGAGGGTTGACTTTCTACCATCTGGAAGATCAATAGTGATATTGTTCTTGACTCTCCACAGTTTTAATAAAAATGGATTTTTTTTTAGAAAACAGTAGTGGGAGTATGGTAGAACTGGAAGTGATTCCAGAACAGCAAACGATTACTGAAAATTTGATAAGAACCTCAAGATTCAATCTGGTTTGACATTCCATTTGCCACTCCGCAGATATGGTGGGTAACCTCAGGCACCCGAGAGCTACCTCGGTACCCTCAAGGACGGTGACAGGGAGGTTCTTGTTTACCCAGACTTCCCATTGCTGTTGTTCCAGACTGTGAAACCCGGCAGGAGGATGAGTATAGCGTCGTTCTGAACTGGCTTTAGAAGTGCACGTGTATATGACTCTGCCAGAGGGTTGTCGTAGTCAGTGGGAGCAGCGGAAGCAAAGTGGACAGGTAGCTTATGTCTATTTATAGACTAAAGCAGATATAGCGGAGATAGATCATCTATTTCGGATGTGACAGTCATAGCTTTGACTTCATCAGAATAGGGGATGGATCTGTTAAGAAGGTAGTAGGGTGTGATGTCCTGGTATTTGGATGACATACACAGAGTAGAAAGTGATGTTCCTATACTACAATCGGTTATACTTTGGTTGTCACACAGTGGTTTCTCCACATAGGACTTGGATATTATATTAGACATTCTGGTTACTAGATCTATGATTTTAGATCTAGATTTGGGTAGTTTCCCAATCTGGGTACTTAGACAGCATTCTATGAGTATTTAGAATGGACGACTCCTGGCACGGTAGTGTACCTGCAGGTGATGGAGTCACCCTCTCTAAAGGTGTCTTACAGACTAAAGGGGAAAGGGATGTGCATGATTGGCAGATCACTTGCTTAGGCAATTGAGTCAATCATGAGATGTCAAGTACCACACCAGATGTTGTTTTTGCAGAAGATGCAATAAGTTGATATTGATCCAATCCTGGAGAAACATTCGGAAGCAGTTTTAGAACATAAGTGAATGTTCTAGGGATATGATATCGACAGCTTCCTTTAGGAGACGGTTATCATTCCAGGCTTCCAAGGTGACCTGGATGGCAGAGTGACTGTCAGAGTTATAGTTTTCCCTCTGACGAGGGGCAGTATTTTGGACAGGTGGTCCAAGGGGATACTGAGGGAGGCATGACGCAGGATACTGATTAAGTTCAGTTGACGATACAGTCTAAGAAGTTTGGATTTGGAGTTCATTTATGAGCTAGGTCCCATCAGACATCCAGACACATTCTAAGACAGGTATTGCTCATTTAGGAAGATGGCTTTCTCCGCGAACTTGAGATATAGAGAGACATAGAAAGAAATATCATAGCGGATCCACTCACTGAGGCTATTCCTCGAACGCAATAGTTTCGCAAATGAGCTTTGTGAGACTGACTAGTAGAGGAGTTGGGTGTTCGGTATCACACGGGCTGTGAGTATGCGACATCGCAATAATTAGCCTTGAGTGCAAGTGGGAGATTGTTGGAGATAGTGCCCTCAGAGTCAATTATTAGATCACAGGCACGTGATTGCAATAATTGAGGGAGGACCTGTCCCAGTAGGACAGTCTTACTCAAGATGATAGTATGCTATCTGGTTTATCTTTATCATCGTGTACTGCTTTAGGTGACATTACTGATCACTATTGCACGTTGATAGAGCCCTTAGGATTCTTGCTTGACGGCCAGCAGTATGATGGCGATCATATACGTGGGAGCTGGGGTCTATAAGCACATCCTTAAAAGGTCCCTAGTCGTGGGAGTTTCGAGACTGGGCATCGATACTCCATTAGTAGACTAGTGTATACAGTCGAGACCCCGACGAGGGGCGGTGGCCGGTCTCACAATCCACTGGTGTCAGTTGGTTCACCTAAGATGTATACAGGTGCTCATTGGGTTATGAGTACACCGGACAGGACTCGCCGGGAACCTGCTAGTTGGGATTATACCAGACGTCAGATAGCAGTTCCCTGGTGACATGTGTACAGGTTAGTTCATCGACCTGAGATCGTCATTTGTCTCGTGTGAGTTCCCACTGTACTTTGATTACTATCCTACCACGGCTCAAAGGAGTCGTGCAAACAGGTTTTAGTTGGGTACAGTCCCGAGCCACATGGAGGCAGTGAGCGGATCTGCAGAGGTTCGTCTCTCCCGGTATTGGGGGTGAGGTCGCGATGTGTCTAGGAGAGCCATTACACAAAGCCCTCGGCCGAGGCAGGAGATTTACTGGTAGGTATTCCAGTAGTATCCCAGGGTGTTCTGGGCTACACTCTGACACGACTTGTACCGCTTTTGGGGGTCTGACTTTTACCAACCCCTAGGCCCGCCATGCGATACTCATAGACGAACGGACCGGACTGTACGGATATTGTCACTGACAGGCTCAGTAGGGTGTCAGGATGAGTTCGCTCATCGACATCCCTTTTGGTCAATAGCTGGTAGCCCGTCACGTATGGCTAATACCTCTGACGTGCTAGTGGTTAAATCCACAACCATAGTATTGACGAGTCTTTAGAGTCCACCACACACAGTTACTCAAGTTTAGTGCGAAACGCTGTAGAGGCCGTATGGAGATATGGCAGGGTTCGATCAGATACGTGCGGTATTGCACGGATCGTGATCGGACGGATTTTACTAGCGGGCTTTGGTTTAAACCGGATCCTAGTATTGTACAGTGTAGATTTTGTCTTTTTGCATTTGTGTTCAGTAGGAATACAAATGCGGGCATGTATATGCAGTCGCGGGGTTTTCCTGTAATTTATTACGGGATCAGTTTTCTGAAGTTGCCAGTTTGTATTCCGTTCCGGCCAGTTTTCCTTTGTTCCTTCCCTGCCGGACTTTTCCGATGGAGGGGGTTATTTGCAGTTGTGCAAATTATCTTTTGTGGAGGGTTTCTTTGTGAAATGGTGGCATCATGATGGTTCTTGCATGATGAGATTCTTTTTCCATCACTTGCTTGCATTAATTGAGATTAGAATGGATTAGAAGTTGATGTGAGGCTTGCTTTTGGATGTGGTCACCTCTCTTGATTCCTACACTCACCTCCCTTCTTGGTTTTGTTTTTCCCTCCACCATTTTTGAGTTAGAGGGGCCGGCCACCTTTTGGAGGTGAGAATGAGAGAGTTCATTTTCTAGTGGTGGGATTTATTCATCTCTCATTTCTTCATGCTTGAAAATATGATACACCTTCCTCCTCTCCAAAATTCTTTCTCTTCTCCATCATCTTTATGGCAACTTTATGACCCCAAAGAGACAAGCTACTACACTTAGTCTGCAGCATTCCTTGGGCACGTCGGCTCGCCAACTTCATGCCCGAGTTGCCTCGGTCCAGAGGTGGGAGCCCGTAAAAGAACCCGGCGATGTGGTGCCCGTTTCGACGAGGAGGCGACGACCGGAGATTCCGCGAGGAGATCGGAGTGGAGACGAAGACCGAAAGACACGGATCGCTCGGTATAGCTTCTCTACCCCATTCTCTTGATTGCTAGGATTAGGTTAATGGTTACGATCCGGGTTTAATGTCCGCGGTAGCGCCGGTTTAAAGTTAAGAAAATTTTGATTCCGCATTTTGGCCTCGAGTAGACGGCCGGGGCGCTGCCGTGGCACAACAATGCTAAGCGTATCTAAGTAATATAAAAGTAAATCACAAGAGACAAGAGAAATAGAAATAACATCAACTTTATTAATAACATTCTTTTGTACAATGCATGAAAAGTAAATACAACTGAAATGAAAAGCGATGCTTAAACAATGGCATAACAGGAAATGAAAATACTGAATAGAACAAGGAACAATGTGTAGAGCTCGGATTCTTCATGAAACCGATCCAAGTCTTCACCGGTGGGCTCGATCTCTGCCGGGTCCAAAGCACCTGACGACATTCAAAGAAGAAAGAAATAGAATGTCGTCAGCGAACAGGTCGTTCGGTAAGTCCCAAAGATAATGAAGAATTAGAAAAGACAGAATAAGAGGTATTTTCTATAGAGATTGTAAAATATTGTAGAATATTGTGTTAACGCTGTTGTTTGTAGCTTGGTACAGAAGGATGCCTGTGTATACGAGAGGAGTCTCTATATGCTAGAGACCAGGGCAAACAGAATGCACAAGGAACCGTTAAGCCACAGTACAACAGCAACGGAATATAGGTTAGGTGTCTTAATCTGACCACCTCGTGCCACCTTTAACACCTTCCGTACCAATCTACCCCTTAAACCCCGTAGTGTTTTGATAGTATTGTTGTATTGTATTGTGTAAGTTGGATGACTGACCAAAACCATGATATCAGTAAATAGATTGTAACTGCATAATCAGGTAAATGGAATAATGGAATAATGGATGTATATCCATGGTTTGGTTCAGTCAAGTTGTATAGATTGTTAACTGGATTCTGGGATTCATGTGTTCATATTGAGTTGGAATATTAAAGAATGTAGATTGACTTGAATCATATTCAAGTCAGAAATAATCAGACTCAAACCCGAGTCAGACTAAAAGAAATGTAAGTCGAAGTTCTATATTTGTTAGGGTCATTATTGTAATTTATAAAACTTGAGGGGGTTTTATGTAAAAATACTTTTGTATAGTTTTCAAGATACACCTCAGGTATTTATTATTCGTATTTATAGTTATAATGAGTGTGATTTTATTTTGTGATATTTCTAGTGAAAATATCCTAATTTCATAAATAAGGGTATTTATATGTAATATTGATTTATTTGAAATTCATGGTATTTTAATGTAAAAATCTAGTCTTGTGATTTTTTAGAAAAAGTGGAATATTTATATTATAACAAAATAGATCTTTTAATGATAATATACATATATTTAGACAAAAATAATTTCAATAAATATTTAATATAAAAATATCATTTTCTTAAGATATCGTATTTTAAACCTTTCGAGACCGAATGCTCCTTGCGGAGGTCTGAATCTCGCACTACTAAGCCGAGGGTGCACGATAAACCGTACTATCCCTAACGGGTTCCCCGAAGGTGGGTTGTAGTGGCGCTTTGCAAAGATTTATAAATACAAACCTTTAGAATACGGTTTTATTAAAGTAAAGCTATTTATTTGCAAAAGTCGATTTTCCGTATTTTAGGTTTTAGGGTTTTCTATTTCAACTAGACTATTTCTAAATGGTCTAAACGAAAAGTCGTTAGAAGCCTCAAATCGTCTCTTCACCGCCAATTGTGGCCAGGTAAGTACAAATGAGAAAAGGAGGGATCCGCTTACGAATCGTGAGACGGGCCTTTTAAAGTTACCTTTTCTCACTTGCCTAGCCTAGACACCACAAATTCAGGTTTAGATAAACGATCGATGTCCACGACATATCGTATTTTCCTATTAAAAGATATTTGTTTTGAAAGTGTATCAAACCTAAAACTTTTAGAGAAGGTTTTATTAATAAAATGGTATTTAAATGTAAAATCTTGTAATTTCGTATTCTAAGTTTTGATGATATCATTTAGGGTTGTATTTGCGTGTGTGTGGAGGTAGGTCATTACCTCGTGGTCTACTTTAAGGTATAGCAATGTTAAGGGGTTAAATGTGATAAACTAAACATGGTGGTATTTAAGTGAAAGAATACGATATATTGCAAAAGCTATCATTTCATGTGTGAAAACTTGTTCAAATTAATTTTTAAGTGATTAGTAGTCAACATGAAGATATTTAAGTATTATGGAATTGGTGATAAGTGAGATTTTATAGAAAACCGA
The DNA here is from genome assembly GCA_030015575.1 of Agapanthus africanus. Lineage (NCBI taxonomy): Eukaryota > Viridiplantae > Streptophyta > Magnoliopsida > Asparagales > Amaryllidaceae > Agapanthus > Agapanthus africanus. The sequence continues at coordinate 543,722,298 of JASDDO010000014.1, read as the reverse complement.
ATCGGAAATCGGTTTGTTCCGATTTCCGTCGGGTTTGAAAAGTCGTATTTTAATGGAAGAAAAGAAAGGTAGAAAAGGGGGACTTACGGGTTTGAACAATGCTAGAGAGTGAGAGGAAGGTAGAGGGTTTGCCGGTATGTCGAATCGTCGTTGAGAGGTCCTAGCACGATCACCGGGATTCCGTCGTCGATTTCGTCAGCGCTTCGCCTTTCGCTCGTTTTCTAACGTACCAAGTTCTCTTGAGATTTTGGAAGAGTGGACTTAGAAAAAGTGATGAGAGGGTAGAGGGTATGAGGGTTTATATAGGGTTAGGCTAGGGTTAGGGTTTTTAATTAAAAAAATATAAAAAATATATATAATTATATAAAAATTCATTAAAACTCATTAAACCTAGGTGTAAAAGAGATTTATTGGGTAATAGGAAACCGATCCAGGGATAATAAGTGTGCAGGAGGGTTGACCAAGTCCAGATGCAACTTTTCTCTGTTGGTGACTCGGCCGTCCGGCCAAGTCCGGCCGGCGGCGCCGGACCGAGTCGGTCGGTTCGCCGGCCGGCGGCGCCGAGTCGGGACGAGTCAGGGTTCCAGTGGCCGGGGGTTTTCCTGGGGTATTTAATGGTATATTTACTTTTTCATGTCCAGTACATATTTTGTGAGTTATGGCCTTTTGACTGTTGACTTCCAAAAGAAATTAAAACAAAATAAATACAAAAATAATATGGGGCATGGGATTCGAAATCTAGTGGCTTGGTTCAGTAGTGCAAGGTGTTACCAATGAGCTACAAGCTCCTTCTTGTAATTATGGAGTGAAATAAATACTTAAAGAGATATCAGCCGCAATAAATACTCCAAGTATACATTGAATTTAAATCAATTTTTTGTACATTAAAAATGGAGTTGTTACATACTGCGCTAAGGAACGTTGGTCCCGCTCCAACTTATAATTGTTATAAGACAGAGCAGGAAATAGGGGATTACCAGAATTCCCGTGCCGCCCAAACGAAGAAAGTGCATGCTGATGCATCATCTTCGGGTGTGTTCATTACTGAGAACTGTTTCTCAGTATCCTTTATGTCTGGGTATGAGATATCGGATTAGGATCCCGCAAAATGTAATTTGTTACATGGGCTACAGATAGGTAGAGAACTGAGAACGGGTGATAAGTTTCAAGAGTTGGAAATGATGAAAATGTTGCAGCTAAGTCTGTTGGCAGTTATCACCCTGTATTACCAGAATACATTGATTCTGAACGAATGTTATTAGATACCGAACCTGATATACAACATCGTATCAATCTCTTTATTAGTAAAGAAGGATATAATTTTGTATTGTTGGATAATATTTTGAACATTTCCTATTTCAAGAGTTGATCGGTTCAGGCACGTTATCTAAAAGCATAGACGTTCTAAATCAAACTACAGTTCTTAATATACAGAACACACATACGAGGAAGAGTTCAGAAATGAACGAATCCTTCTTGAGGCATTGTAGACTATGTCATATCAATGCGACCCGACTAGCTGAAGTTACATAAAGATGCATATTTAAATCAGTTTGGATTTACATCTTGTAAAACTTGCCAGTCATGTCACAAAGATAAGATGACCACAGCTCCGTTTATTGGAAATAGAGAAAGAGTTAGTGAACTCTTGGGATTGATACATGCTGATGTATAAAGGTCCCCTGTCTACACATGCCAAGACCGGTTCTTTGTACTTCATTAGATTCACTGATTATCTCTCAAGATTTAGACATATGTTCCTGTTGAAACACAAGTCCGAAACTTTTGAGATAATCACAGAATAAAAGTTAGAAGTAGAAAACTAAAAACGGGTATAAGTATTATGTCCTTTGATGAGATCAAGGAGGATAATACTTGAGCACGGAATTCCTGGAATATTCTAAAGGAGAATGAGATTCTCTCTCAGCATTACTCCTCCGTATACACCACAGCACGTCGGTGTATCAGGGCGGAGCAATCACACCCTATGTGATATGGTGTGCTCTATGATGAGTACTACTGAGTTGCCTATTTTCTTTTGGGGTAGTGCACTTGAGAAGTTGCATACCTATTGAATAGGGTTCCAACCAAATCAGATGCCTACCACTCCATATGTGATATGGTATGGGAAGAGCCCATCTCTTAAGGAAGTTAAGATTTAGGGTTGTCCGGCCTACGTCAAAAGCAAAATCCGGACAAGCTCGAGGCAAGATCAGTTCTGTGGAAGTTTGTTGGATATCCCAAACATTCGCAAGGGAATATCTTCTACCACATCGAGGAACAAAAGATGTTTTATTTCTCGGCATACCACTTTTTGAAAAAAAAGGGAATTTCTTGTGAAGAAATTAGTGGTCATAAGGTAGAACTGGAAGGAGTTCCAGCTATACAAACTGCAGCCGATGATTTGGTAAACCCGGAGGATTCAATAGTTTCCAACCAACCTTAGCCTCTCCACCGATCTAGTAAGGTTCCTAACCTACCTGAGAGATACTTCGGTTTCTCTATGACAGTGGGAGCGAGGATTGCATTATGAGATGATGACCCAACTAGTTTCGAGCAGGCCATCAGGAGTGGGGACTCTGTAAGAATGGCTGGATGCTTAGCGATCTGAGATGGAATCCTTATACACCAACAAAGTATGGACTTTGGTTGCTTTATCTGAAGGGTTAAATCCCCATCAGGAGCAAGTATATTTTGAGAAGATTACTTGGTGTACATGGAAAAGTTGAGACTTTCAAAGCTATGCTTAAGTCCATCCAGATCCTACTTGCCACTACTACATACCATGACTACGATATCTGGCGGTTGGGTGTCATGACTGCTTTTCTAAATGATGATTTGGAAGAGAGCGTCTATAAGTACACAGCCAGAGGGCTTCGTAGACAGTTGGAGCAGCGAAAACGTGTGCAAGATGTTTTATGTGATAAATCAGGCATCGCGGAGTTGGAACGTCTGTTTTGATGTGGTAGTCAAAGAGTTTGACTTCATCAAAATGGTAGATGAACCTTGTATATACAAAAAGGTAGTAGAGAGTATGGTGGTGATCCTCATAGAGTACGTGGATGACATACTCTTGATAGGGAAGGAGTTTCCTATGCCACGCTCGGTCAATCTCCTCTTATCACAAAGATTCTTCATATAGGATCAAGGTGATACCTCCTAAATCCTGAGTTTTGGATCTATGAGATAGATCTAATTGGATGTTAGGATTCTCACTAGTTGTAGTGAGATGGTATCAATCAATCCTGGGGAGAATCACTGGAAAGGTTCCAGAGTGATGTCAGTCGCAGGCATTGTCTTTACCCTCAGTGGAGGGACGGTATGTTGGAAGAGTTCCAAGGTAGATACCGTGACTTATTAGACGATTAAAGGCAAGATACATCGTTACCAAGGATGCTACCAAAGAGGCAGTCTGGATATATATTAGTTCATGAGATGAACTTCGTTCCAACCATTGTGTGACAATGGAGTTATGGCTTTGGCCAAGGAACCCCCGTCCCATCAGAGATCCAGACATACTCTAAGGCAGTATCACCTGATCATGGAGATGGTTGATCTCCAGGGAGATCTAGGTTAGGAGAGTAGACACAGAGGACAACAGCGCGGATCCACTCACAAAGGCCTATTTCCCAGTAGAGACTTTTATGGGATGGTTGAGTATGAGATACTTCAACCACAGCTGATTGTTGGGTATGCGTTACCACAACAGATGGCCCTCGTGCAAGTAGGAGATTGTTAGTTATATGTATGCCCTAGAGGCCATTACTGTACATACGATGTATATTGTAGTGGATGCTTGGACATATATAGGGAGGACTTTCTTGCTAGACATGATAGTATGCTATCTGGTTACTCTTTATCTTAACATGTACTCCGATTGTCTCTATGTCACATGTTGATAAAGCCCTTAGGATGAGTACTTGACTACCAGGACTATGATACAGATCATATGGGGACAGTGTAGTCGCCAAGTACATCCTTCAAATGTTCCTAGTCGTGGGTGTAGGGTTACTAGGCACTCTAATAAGGTTCTACAATGCATCAACCATGCCCGTTTAAAATTTTAGCCGTGCCGAATAACCCTAAACAAGATCGTTGCTAGAAAATTAGTGTTTCACATGATAGTAAAGGACATTTACTACTAAGGGAATACGAAATACAACCTTTGTAGATCGGTCCTTCACTTCTAAAGCTCCTTGTGGTAGTCCCTTCGCTGCGATCATGGTTTTCTCGGGCCCTTGCATGGCTTCACGAGGCGAAAGATGCGTCCTTGCTTGAAGTCTTCGAGGCCGAAGATGATCTACGTCGAGGGAATAACGACTCAAGCTACTACTTCACTAACTAGAGAATTAGTGAAGCAAACACCCTAAACTAAAGTGCTAGTCTAGTAGAAGATGGAGAAATAGGAAGTGGGTTCTCTTTAGAATTTTATTTCTCACAATCTTTCTCACTTTGGATCAAACCCTAGCAAGCTTTTCTTTTGAACAAATGAAGAAGAAGATGAACAAAAGAAAGAGATGAGGATAATGATCAAGTGAGTGAGCTAACCATGGTGAGTGAGTATCATATACTAACTCATGTAAAGACATTACCATAGCTAAGTGTAATGGTTAGGTTAAAAATCCAAAGTAAAAACAAATTTAGTGGACTTTAGTCAATGCATCCACAAGCTTCTACAAGCTTCATGCATTTTCTAATTTTCCACAGTAATTACTTTAAATATATTAATCCCAACATAACAAATAGCATGGTGTAAGTCTCATACACCCATGAATGTTGTATCATCAACCATGATACAAAAAGAAAACACATTTTAATATATATCACATATATATTAAAGTTGCGTACATGTGAGAAAAAACCTAAAGTGAACAAGTGTTAGTTAATGTAAACTAGTATATCAAATATACAATTATACAATAAATTATTAAATCAACACTTGACTTAATAATCCGGTCATATCACATATAACCGACTAACATCCAATGTATCGACTTATCGAATCAACACTTGATTCGATAACCCGGCTATATCATATATAAAACCGACCGCTATAAAAAGTCGCGAGAATAGAATACGGTATCACATACACACATTATTCTCGGTCCCGCATATATCACATACGTGCTCCTATTTCATTTTTCCTGAGCCAGTAAAACCTCTATGTAGGACTCTAAAGACTCGTCAATACGCCGGCAGTAGGTGATGATCACATTAAGCACCTACAAGACGTCAGCGGTACTAGCTGGACGTAACGGCTACCCGAGTATTGAGCGATCAGAAGATCAGCAAGCAAGCCCGCTCTTAACTCCTGTAAAAGCCTGCCGGTAACACTTCCCGTACAGTCCGGTCTCCTCGTCTGATATGTCGCATATCAAGTTTAGGGGTGGTAATCGTCAGACTCCAATAACCGATAAGTCGTGCCGATGTGAGGCTCATAACGGGTCGAGAAACTACTGGTAACACTTACCAGTAAATCTCTAAATCAGCCCTGGCCAGGGACTTCCCAGTTACGGCCAATCGAGCACAGCGCAACATCAACCCCCAATACCGGGAGAGACGAAACCCCTCCTATCGCTCATTTCCTCCATGTGACTCGGGACTGTACCCAAAAACCACCGTTTTGCACGCCCTCATGGAAGTGGTAAGGTGGAAATCAAAACACAGTGGGAATCACACAAGACTCTATGACGATCTCGGGTCTACAGACTAACCTGCACAAGTGTCACCAGAGAACTGCCATCTGACGTGAGGTATAATACCATCTGGGAGTTCTCGGCGAGTCCGTCCAGTGTACCCAGTCTCCACTGAGCACCCGTATACCTTCTCTGATGTCAAACACCAATGGATATGGGATCATCCATCGCCCATCTCATGGGTCGAGAAGCGTATACGCTAGTCTACTCTGGTATATCGATGCCCTGTCTCGATACACCCATAACTAGGAACATTAAAGGATTTACTTATGGACTACCGTGGCCCCACTAGTATGATCTGCATCATAGTCCAGGTAGTCAAGTACACATCCTAAGGGCTTTACCAACATGTAAGCATAAGACAGTATCAAGAGACAAGTATACATGTTAAGATAAAGAGCAACCATATAGCATACTATCATATCGAGCAAGAAATTCCTCTCTATATATGTCCAAGCATCCAATATAATATACATCATCTGTACAATACTGGCCTCTAGGGCATACATACAACTAACAATCTCCCACTTGCACTAGGGCCAGCTGCTGTAGTATCGCATACCTAGCATCCCGAAAAGTCTCTCAAACTGTATCTGGGGAATGGCCTTCGTGAGTGGATCCGCAGTGTCTTCGTGTCAACCCTCCTGACCTCGATCTCCCGGCGATCAACTATCTCCCGGATCAGGTGATACCGCCTCAGAATATGCCTGGATCGCTGATGGGACATGGGTTCCTTGGCCAAAGCCACCGCTCCATTGTTATCACAATACAAAGGTATTGGATACTCAATGGATAGAACCACTCCAAGTTCAGCAATGAACTTCTTGATCCAGACAGCCTCTTTGGCAGCATCGTTGGCAGCGATGTATTCAGCCTCCATCGTCGAGTCTGCCACGGTTTCCTGCTTGGAACTCTTCCACCTAACCGCTCCTCCGTAAAGGGTAAAGACAAATCTCGAGTGCGACTTAGAGTCGTCCTTATCACTCTGGAAGCTCGAATCGGTAAAGGACTCCACTTGGAGTTCTCCGTTACCATACACCAAGAGCATCTCTTTAGTCCTTCGCAAGTACTTGAGAATGCTCTTTACAGCTGTCCAGTGACTCTCTCCAGGATCAGCTTGATACCTACTCACTACATTTAGTGAGTATGCTACATCGGGTTTGGTACATAGCATCACGTACATGATAGAGCCTACAGCCGAAGCATAGGGTATCCCTTGCATGCGAGCTCTCTCCAAATCAGTCTTGGGAGACATCTCTTTGGAGAGAGTGAGCCTTGAGATTGTGGGTAAAAACCCACGTTTGGACTCTTCCATACTTAACCTCTTTAGTATGGTGTCAATGTACCTGGATTGGGACAATCCCAATATCCTTTTAGATCTATCTCTATAGATCATAATTCCCAATATGCAGGAGGCATCACCAAGATCTTTCATTGAGAATCTTTGTGATAAGAAGAGCTTGACCGATTGCAGCATAGGAATGTCATTTCCTATCAAGAGTATGTCATCCATGTACAATACGAGGAAGACAACCTTACTCTCTGCCACCTTCTTGTAGATACAAGGTTCATCTACGTTTTTGACGAAATCAAACTCTTTGATAATGACGTCAAAGCAGATGTTCCAACTCCGCGATACTTGCTTTAATCCATAAATGGATTTAAGCAGCTTGCACACCTTCCCGCTACTCCCACTATCTATGAAGCCCTTTGGCTGAGTCATGTACACGCACTCTTCTAAATCACCGTTTAGAAAGACGGTCTTAACATCTATTTGCCAGATTTCATAGTCATGATATGCAGCGATGGCAAGCATGATCCGGATGGATTTAAGCATAGCCACTGGAGAAAAGGTTTCGTCATAGTCCACACCTGGTCTTTGACGAAAACCCTTTGCAACAAGTCTAGCTTTGAAAGTCTCCACTTTCCCATCTACACCAAGTTTTTTCTTGAAGATCCACTTACTCCCAATGGGTTTTATCCCTTCAGGAGCAACTTCCAAAGTCCATACTTTGTTGGTGTACATGGATTCCATCTCGGACCGCATTGCATCCAGCCATTTCACTGAGTCCCCACTCGTGATGGCCTGCTCGAAGCTAGTTGGGTCATCATCAACCATGATGCAATCCTCGCTCCCACCATCCATGAGAAAACCGTAGTATCTCTCAAGTGGGTGAGGAACCCTACTAGATCGGCGGAGAGGCTGAGGTTCGTTGGGAACTATCGAATCCTCCGGTTCAACCAAATCTTCTGTCGTAGTCTGTATTGCTGGAACCTCTTCCAGTTCTACCTCCTTGCCATCAATCTCTTTTTCAAGAAATTCCTTTTCTAAAAAGGTGGCATGTCGAGAAACAAACACCTTTTGTTCCTCGGTGTGGTAGAAGATATACCCGCGCGAATGTTTGGGATATCCAATAAACTTACACAGAATGGACCTTGCCGCGAGTTTGTCCGGATTTTGTGTTTTTACATATGCCGGACAACCCCATATCTTAACATAATTAAGACATAGTCTCTTTCCTTTCCATATCTCATATGGAGTGGTTGGCACAGTTTTGGTGGGAACCATATTCAATAGGTCTGCAGCCGTTTCCAGTGCATACCCCCAGAAGGAAATAGGTAACTCAGCTGTGCTCATCATAGAGCGCACCATATCTAATAGGGTGCGGTTCCTCCGTTCCGATACACCGTTGTGCTGTGGTGTATATGGAGGAGTTAGCTGAGAGAGAATCCCATTCTCTTTTAGGAAGTCCAGGAATTCATTGCTCAAGTATTCTCCTCCTCGATCAGATCGAAGAATTTTAATACTTTTTCCGGTTTGGTTCTCGACTTCTTGTTTATATTCTCTAAATTTCTCAAAAGCTTCTGATTTGTGTTTCATCAGGAACACATATCCGAATCTAGAGAGATCGTCAGTGAATGTAATGAAGTATGCAGAACCATTCCTGGCATATGTAGACATGAGGCCGCATACATCACTATGTACCAGTCCCAAGAGTTCCGTAACTCTCTCTCCGTATCCCGTAAACGGAGTTTTGGTCATCTTGCTTTTGAGACATGACTGGCAAGTGTCATAAGATGAAAATTCAAACGGATTCAAATATCCATCCTTATGCAACTTAGCTAGTCGTGTCGCATTGATGTGACCCAGTCTACAATGCCACAAGAAGGATTCGTTCATTTCTGAACCTTTCCTCTTGTGTGTGTTTGTTATGCTCAGAACTGTTGATTGATTTAGAACATAAATGCCATTGCACAACGTGCCTGATCCAACCAACTTTTGGTTCAGAAAAATGTTCATAACATTATCCTGTAATACAAAATTATATCCTTCTTTACTCAACAAAGAAACTGATATAATGTTGCATATCAGGTTCGGCATGTAATAGCATTCGTTTAGAATCAATGTATTACCAGTTGGCAATACAAGGTGATATTCCCCGACGGTTCTAGCTGCAACAATTGCACCATTTCCAACCCTTATGTCTTTATCACATTCTCCAAGTTCTCTACCTTTCCTAAGCCCATGTAACTGATTACATATATGGGATCCTGACCCGGTATCTAATACCTAGGACGTAGAGCAAATGGAGAAACAGTTCTCTGTAACGAACACACCCGAAGAAAATGCATCAACATGTACTTTCTTCATTCAGGTGGCATGGGAATCCTGGTATTCCCCTATATCCTGTTCAGTCTTATAACTTTTATAAAAAAGAACGGAACCAACGTTCCCCAGCACAGTATAACATGCGGGTTCGATCAATACATCCATATTATTATCTTTGTTAAGGCATGATATGGTCGCTACCTGGAGAGAGAGAGAAGAAAACACTTTAGCGTATGCTCTTGCAAGATCAGATTGGTTATTATTTTATCTAATCAGGATGGCTCCCACTGCTTTTATCAAATCTTCCTTCAAACCCTAAAAGTAAAGACTAGCCGGGATTAATTACACCCTACAACTTCGCCAATCTTTCAGCCAGGCCAGTGTCGGTACTTTGAGGGAGGTTCCCTATGCTTTCGCACGGACCTAATTAAAGTAAACCTCGTTTTCCCAGAGGCGTAACCCCGTTGACACCTTTCTAGACACCTACTTGATCGGCTAATTGTCCTGTGTAAAACTCTCCCGGGAGTAACAATTACTCGCAGTGGGTATCGGGATCCAACTATCTTATAGAAGGTATGCAATCTCATTGCAAATTTCAACACTTGAAATTCCCGATAATATTTTGCCCCTAGCGTCCCATGACCTTGACGCAGGCCAACAAACCATAGTGCGCTAGTCAAGTTCAACCCGTCATTTCTTGATTGAATTAAACCCACCCGCACGACCCTTGACGCAGGCCAACAAAGTCGTACGACTACCTTAATCCAATCTGCATCATATGCATAAACAGATAAATACTAGTCAGCTACCGCACGCTACGCCTTGACGCAGGCCAACAAACATAGCACGAATACTAAGTAGGACTTATCTGAAATGACAGAGGGCTACGACAGGTTTTTTTGAAAACCTATTGCGTAATGAACTTGATATCGTTGTAGAATCGAGTGAATTTTGAAATGGAGCTTTTTTGACACTTTTATTAGTTTTGCTAAAGAGGTCACTCCCGGTGAAGGGATCTCGGCTCTTTCCTTATGGAATAAGGTGCAGGATATATCATATATATCACTATGCAAAGCAAAACTCCAAAAGCAATCAAAAGCAAACCGAGTGTTGTAGCATTTGCCAGTTTTGCTAAAGAGGTCACTCTCGGTGAAGGGATCTCGGCTCTTTCCTCATCGAATAAAGTGCAGGATATATCATATATATCGCTATGCAAAGCAAAAACTGTAGCTACCCTTTTTGAAAATTTGATTCTACAACATCTTTTAGGTTTCTTTTCTTTCATTAATCATATTAATGAAGTCCCATCATTTAAGTCACCTAAACATCACAGATAAATACGACGTACACTTATGCCATCCGCATTCGCCTCGATGTCCCCTCGTGCACCGTTAGGTTAGGTAACTAACGGCAGAGCGGGGCAGGGCTAGCGCGGGTGTAAAACATAAGTAACGTCTATATAATATATCATATATACTATATACAGTATTTATCACATCACATCACATGATCACATCACAGATATCGCAGCAGAAGAAACATAGGAAACATTGGATATACTAGGACGTCCGTGTTTTATTTTGAGCCTCTATAAAACACGGATTCCACGGTCGCGATGAATAGCCAAACCCACACCCCTAGACCCCTACGAGAGCGGCAAGCAACCCTTCCAATTCTAAAGTTAGGAGACCCGGACTCGACTCCTCGAGTTGGTCTCCCATTGGACTCCAGAACCCGGTTACTTGTGCTCTCCTCCTTGGGTCTATCTTAGTGCGGAAAAGCAAATAATATACAAATGGTGACATCTGTAAGTCCATGCTACCGCTCCCGGTACTTACGGGCTTGCGGAAGTGACGAAAAACAATTTTTCTAGAGGAGGTAACATGGACTCAAAACGGATCTTTGTTAAACTATCTACCTAACAACCTAACTAGGAGTTGTTAACTACTCGGTTAGGGGGTTATACCTTTCTTTCTTGAACTCCTTCGTCTTCAACTCTCGATGGTGTACGGATCGGCTTCACCCCGTCGTCTCCTTGCGCCGAAGATCGATCCACCCGAAAGCTTCTACCTTTGGCTTCTTCTTCGAACTTTGAAGAAACTAGTTCACTCGGTTTGCCAAACCTTGTGAACTAGAGTGAGTAGAGGAGAATGTGTTGGGATTTTTCTCTATGGTTCTTGCTTCTCAACTCATGAGACAAATGAACCATAGACTAGAGAGAGGGAGAGCAAGAGGAAGAGGGTGAGAGCTCAAGAAAAGAGAGAGAATGGAAAATGAGAGAAATGAGTAAGACTTTTCTCTCTTGGCTCTCATAATCCATAGTCATCATAACAAAAATACCAATCAAGTATTATGTGATGGTTTAAGTCAAAATAGCCATATCATTTCATGCACTCATTTTGCACAAGATAAACAAGCAAGCAAAAGTCTTTGCCATGAAATGATAGCTATTGTCATGATGATGGTCAACTAGTCCAACCTAGTCAACCGGTCAACAAAGTCAACAAGTCAACAAAGTCAACCCCTCAACAACCATGTCACTATAATACTTAATTAATATTATTGTTAATTATATTTCATATTCTCATTAGAGTTTAGCAAAAAGTCAATGGTCAACGGTCAACAGTCAACAACCCCAATGAGAATCCTCTGCCTCTGTCTCTCTGTCATTTGTGCATACACACCCGCATCCGCGTTCCGAGGAACATGAATACATACGAGATAAAACCAATCCCAAAACGTACACTAGGATCTGGCTTAAACCAAAGCCCGCTAGTGTTAACTGTCCGGACACTAAATGTGCACAAGTGCACGGATGTGACCGAACCCTGTCGCAAAACCATGCGACCTGTCGCAAAACCATGCGACCTTTACTTTTTGCCTAAAGGCGAATAGCTTTCTGTGTGGGACTCTAAAGACTCGACACTACGCTGGCAGTGGGTTTAACCACAGACCGCAAGCGGCACTAGCTGTGCGTAACGGCCCCCCAGGTAGATGCCGACAAGAAGACTGACGAGGTGAAACCCATCTGAACTCCTACTGAGCCTGAATGTGACAGTCTCCTTACAGTCCGGTCTGTTCGTCTGATACATAGCATGGCGGGCCTAGGGGGCGGTAAACGTCAGTCCCCCAATAGCGGTACAAGTCGTGTCGGAGTGAAGCCCAGAACACCCTGAGATAACACTGGAAACCTACCAGTATATCTCGCTTGCCCTGGCCAGGGACTACTCGTGTAATGGCTCTCCTAGACACAGCGCGATGTCAACCCCCAATACCGGGAGAGAAGAATCCTGTCTAACCGTCACTGCCTCCAAGTGCTTCGGGACTGCACCCAACTACTACCTGTTTGCACGACTCCTTTGAGCCGTGGTAGGGTAGTAATCTAAGTATAGTGGGAACACACTCGAGGCGAAGTGACAGTGTCAAGTCAGCGGACTAAGCTGTACTCATGTCACCTGGGAACTGATAACTGACGATAGGTATAGTACCAACCAGCAGTTCCCGACGAGTCCTGTCCAGTGTACTCGTAACCCAACGAGCACCCGCATACTATCTCAAATACGACGTACTGACGGCTGTGGGACAGACCGTCTCCCACACTGGGATGAGAAGCGCATACGCTAGTCTACTCCGGAGTATCGATGCCCTGTCTCGATAGTCCTGCGACTACGGACCTGCATAAGGATGTGCTTATAGATTACCCAGCCCCCACTAGTGTGACTGCCATCACAATGCTGGTAATCAAGCAAAGATCCTAAGGGCTCCACTAATGTGTATAGGTGATATACTAAAATAAACACATGTACATATTGAAGTAGAAACAAACCAAGTAGCATACTACTATATTGAGCAAGATTGTCTATACAAGGTGAATATCCCAAGCTTCCATTAAGTAATATACAAACTAGTATGATACAGTAATGGCCTTTAGGGCATATACACTAACAATCTCCCACTTGCACTAAGGCCATGTACTGGCGTATCGAAGACCTATCATCTCGATTAGCCGCTCGAACTGAGTCTGGGGTAAGGCCTTTGTGAGTGGATCGGCAGTGTTGTCTTCCGTAGAAACTCTCCGAAACTCGATCTCCTGGCGACCCACGATCTCCCTGATCAGGGGATACTGCCTCAAGTGTGTCTGGACTTCTGATGGGACCTTGGTTCCTTCGCTAAAGCTATATCCCCGTTGTTGTCGCAATACAGAGGTATTGGATCAATAATGGACGGAACCACCTGAAGTTCCGTTAAGAACTTCCTTATCCAGACGGCTTCTTTTGCGGCATCTGCAGCAGCGATATATTCCGCTTCCATCGTCGAGTCAGCAACGGTTTCCTGTTTGGAACTCTTCCAACACACCGCCCCTCCATTGAGGGTAAAGACATAACCCGACATGGACTTGGAATCATCCTTGTCACTCTGGAAGCTGGAGTCAGCAAAGGCCTCGATCTGGAGGTCTTTTCCGCCATACACCAAGAACATCTCCTTAGTCCTTCTCAAGTACTTGAGAATGTTCTTTACCGCTATCCAGTGTTTCTCCCAGGGTTTGACTGATACCGGCTTACCACACTCAGTGCATAAGCTACATCTAGTCTGGTACACAACATCGCATACATTATAGAGCCTACCGCAGAAGCGTAGGGTATAATAGACATGCGATCCCTTTCCAAATCAGTCTTGGGAGACATCTCTTTGGAAAGGGTGATCCCGTGACAAGCCGGTAAATTACCGCTCTTGGAATCTTCCATACTGAATCTTTTCAGTATGGTGTCGATGTACCTGGACTGTGAAAGTCCCAGTATCCTCTTGGATCTGTCACGATAGATCCGGATCCCCAGAATGTATGAGGCATTACCCAGGTCTTTCATGGAGAACCTGTGTGACAAGAACCCCTTGACAGATTGTAGCATAGGAATGTCATTTCCTATTAAGAGAATGTCATCCACGTATAAAACGAGGAATACTACAATTCTCGCTACAAATCTATTATAGATGCATGGTTCATCTGGATTTTTGATAAAGCCAAATTCCTTGACCGTCTCATTAAAACAGATGTTCCAACTCCGCGATGCCTGCTTCAGTCCATAGATGGATTTAAGCAACTTGCACACCTTTCCGCTGCTCCCACTCTGAATGAAACCCTTTGGCTGGTCCATATAAACACACTCCTCTAAATTTCCATTTAGAAAAGCGGTCTTTACGTCCATCTGCCAAATCTCATAATCGTGGAAGGCAGCAATGGCAAGAAGGATCCGAATGGATTTCAGCATAGCTACTGGAGAAAAGGTCTCGTCATAGTCCAAACCAGGTCTTTGACGAAAACCTTTTGCAACCAGTCTAGCTTTATAGGTCTCTACCTGTCCATCTACACCAATCTTCCTTTTGAAGATCCACTTGCATCCTACGGGTTTTACCCCATGTGGAGCAACGTCCATACTTTGTTGGTGTACATGGACTCCATTTCGGTCCGCATTGCATCCAGCCATTTTACCGAGTCAACGCTCTGAATGGCCTGCTGGAAGCTAGTTGGCTCATCATAATCTATGATGCAATCCTCTCTATCCCCATCTATGAGAAAACCGTAGTATCTCTCGGGTGGATGAGACTGCCTACTACTCCTGCGGAGCGGCGTAGGAATGTCATGATCTTTCGAACCCTCTGGTTCTACTAAGCTTTCAGTAATAGCTCGTGGCTCTGGAATTTCTTCCAGTTCTATTGCGCTCCCACTTATCTGATTCTCCAAAAACTGAGTTTCTAAGAAGTGGGCATGCCGAGATACAAAAACCTTTTGTTCCTCTTCGCAATAGAAGAAATATCCCTTGGAGTTCTTTGGATATCCCACAAACTTGCACTGTATTGAGCGTGCCTCGAGCTTGTCCGCATGCTGCTTTTTGACAAAAGCTGGACTTCCCCATGTCTTAATGTGATGAAGATAGGGTCTCTTCCCACACCACATCTCATATGGTGTAGTAGGCACAGTCTTAGTTGGAACTCGGTTCAAAAGGTATGCAGCTGATTCTAGCGCATATCCCCAGAATGATCGCGGTAACTCAGCGTTACTCATCATGGACCGTACCATATCCAATAGGGTTCGGTTCTGTCTCTCCGATACACCGTTATGTTGCGGAGTGTATGGAGGAGTAAGCTGAGAGAGAATTCCATTCTCTTTTAAATAGTCCAGGAACTCGGCACTCAAGTATTCACCACCTCGATCCGATCTTAGTGTCTTGATACTTTTGCCGGTTTGTTTTTCTACTTCATTCTTATATTCCTGGAATTTTCCAAAGGTTTCGGACTTATGTTTCATTAAGAAGACATAACCGTACCTTGAAAAGTCATCCGTAAAAGTAATGAAGTAAGAATAACCGCTTCGCGCATGTGTAGACATTGGACTGCACACGTCGCTGTGTACGAGTCCCAAGAGCTCGCTCGCTCTTACTCCGTGTCCAGTGAACGGAGTCTTTGTCATCTTTCCTTTGAGACATGATTGACAAGTGGCATACGATTGATATTCGAACGGATTCAAATATCCTTCTGTATGTAACTTCGTCTACCTTCTCTCATTGATGTGACCCAGTCTACAATGCCATAAGAAAGTCTGATTTATTTCCGGAGACTTTCTTTTGTGTGTATTCTGGACATTGAAAATCTGTGGTTGGTTTAGTACGTATATACCATTGCTTAATGTACCTGACCCAATCAGAACTTGATTAAGGTGAATGTTTACAACATTACTTACAAACGCAAATTCATAACCTTCTTTAGAAATCAAAGATACAGAAATGATATTACAAGTTGCGTTGGGTACAAAAAAGCAATTACGTAAAACCAAAACATGTCCATCTGACATTCCCAGGTGATAGTCCCCCACAGCCTTAGCATCCATGCTAGCTCCGTTTGCAACTTTGAGGGTCATGTCACCTGCCTTCAAAACCCTACGGTTTCTCAACGCCTGCAAAGAATTACAGATATGAGATCCTGATCCGGTATCCAATACCCAGGAAGTAGAGTTTATTGATAGACAGTTTTCTATAACATACACACCTGAAGCTGAAGCCGCAACTTGCTTCAGATCCTGTGTTCTGGCTTTCCAAGCCCTGCAATCTTTCTTCCAGTGACCACTCTTATGACAGAAAAAGCACTCTTCCTTCCCTATAAGCTTCCCCGCTATCTTTGTTGCTTTTGCTTTTCCCTTCGTATCCACTTTACTAACACTGCCCTTTGGTTTGGTGGAGGCTTTCTTCTTCTTTCCCTTGTTTTTCACCTTGGATCTAGAAGATGAAGATCCTCCTACAAACAAAGTGGATGTTTCCCTACCTTTCTGTAGGGTGCCCTCTGCACTCCTCAGCATGTTGAGGAGCTCTGAAAGTTCAACTTCTTTTTCTTGTAAGTTGAAGTTCAGTATAAACTGGGCGTAAGTGGAAGGAAGGGACTGGAGAATCAAGTCCGTATAGAGCTCGTTCTCTAACGTGGTCCCAAGTTCCGCGAGCTCCTCAATGAAGCCAATCATCTTAAGCACGTGTTCCGCTACCGATGATCCGATGGCCAACCTTGCCGAAAATAACTTCTTCGACACTTCGTATCTTGCGATACGAGATTGCTCTCCATACAGTTCTTTTGTATGGAGAAATATGGATTCGAGGTCCATATTCTCGTGCCTCCTCTGATGTTCGTTGTCCATAGAGGCAAGCATGAGGCACTTGGCCTTCGCGCAATCGATTTCCCAGGTCTTATGGATTTCCCTATCCGCGACGCTGGTTTTGGGACCTGGGACAGGGGGAGCTTTGGTGGTAAGGAGATACCCCAACTTGTCATAAGTGATTGCCATTTTGACATTCCTGAGCCAATCTTTGTAGTTTGGCCTTGTCAGTATGTTTTTATATAGTAATAACTTAAGTCCGGTCATGATGATTGGTCGCTACAATTAGGAGAGAGAGAAGAAACACTTTAGCATGATGCTCTTGCAAGTTTAGAGTGGTTTTTAATTTGTCTAAACAGGATGGCTCCCACTGTCTCTCGAATCCCTCCTCAAACCAAAAAGGAAGAATTAGTCAGGATCAATCTCACCGTACAATACTTGCTTAACCGTTCGGCCAGGCTGGTGTCGGTACTTCGAGGGAGGCTTTCCAACGCTTTCGCGAAGTTCCTTAATTTAAGAACCTCTTTTTCCTGGGGGCGTAGCCCCGCTAACACCTTTCTAGACACCTACTTGGTTTATAGCATTGATCGTTAAGTGAGAAATTTCCCGAGGAGTAGCATATACTCACAGTAGGATCGGGATCCAAATATCATCGCGTGACGAAACTGAAGGAATCCTACCAGAATCATAACACTCCAAATGGTATGCAACACTAGCAAGTTTCAGTTCTTTTGAAACTCTCGATGTGGATTTTTTCCCCATGCTCTTATGACCTTGACTTTGGCCAAAATATCATAAGTCACATGTCAAGTTCTACCCGTCATTCTCCAGGTTAATTTGAGCCCATCCGCCATACCCTTGACTTTGGCCAAAATGGTAGTACGACTGCCCCAAACCAACACATCTATCTATGCTGCACATGAATACCCAATAGCTACCAATCACTATGCCTTGACTTTGGCCAACATACATAGCTTGAATACTATTGACCATCCATGTGAAACGACGGAGGGCTACGAATAGTTTTGGCGAAACCGTGAACGTAGTGAACTTGATATAATCGATGGAACGAGATAGCTTTTAAAAGGAGTGGCTTAAGCTCCGCGTTTAAAAGTTATTTTGAAAAGAAACCGAGTGGTTTTTGAAAGTGTTCCAACGACTTTTACTTGGTTTATTTTTTTCTTGCATTAGTTCTTTTAATGCGTATTTTTCTTGCATTAGTTCTTTTAATGCGTCCCATCATTTAATCTTACCATTGCAGAAACAACCAAAATATGACGTACGCTTATGCCATTCGCATTCGCCACGGGGCCCCAACATTACCTGTTAGGTTACTTAACTAACGACAGAGCGGGGGCTGGGCTAGCGCGGCTGCAAAACATAAGCAACGCCTAAATAATATCATACTTAGATATATTGCAATGATAGCCATTTCAGATCACAGATGAATACATTGGATATACTAGGAATCCGCAATTCGTACGAGCCTGTAACGAAAGGCGGATTACACGGTCGCGATGAATAGCCAATACCCCACCCTAGACCCCTACGGGTGCGGCAAACTACCCGCCAAATATCCGAAGTGGAGCAACCTCCCTCAACGACGTGAGTAGGCCACTCGGCACTTCGAGATACCCGGTAGTTTGTGTACCCCACCTTGGGTCTATCCTAGGAGCAAAAACAGTAAAAAGAAATTATACAATGACGGCTACATCCCCGACCCGGTTGTGCGGCCAAAAATAATATTTCATCAATTTACATATTACATGAATTGAAAGATAAAAGGAAAAACTCTCATCTCACAACCCCCGGCTATTCATCCGCGACAATCCAAAGAATTCATATACACATACCATCAATCATTACAGATCACAGATATGTAGAACCCCTACTAATCGACGTATAGCGATTAGCGGACGTTCAATACATATATCACATCACAGATATAAACCCGTTAGCCTTAGTCTTTAGAAGTTCGATAAAAAATACGGATTTTCAAGCCCCAAAAACAAAATTTTCTTTCTGGAAAATCTGGGCAGAAAAGACATATTGTAAAAATCCCAAAATACCCCCAGAATCACTCTGCAAGAAACTTTTTCCCCGACCGAGTTAACTCGGCCGCGGAACCGCGGCGGGAGCATGCTCCCGCCGCGTTTCCGCGGCGCCTTGACCGATTCGGTGGATGAAATTTCTTGGGTGTTTAACAAAAAGCCTGAGCCGATTTTTAAGATAAGATTTATCAATTTTGGGACAGAAACAAATTCGGCAGAAACTTCATTTTCCGGGTTCGTTTCGCGACTTTTTCTTTGATCGAACTTATACTTACCTTGCTAACATGTTAGATAGTGTTTAACCTGGCTCTGATACCACTGTAAGTCCATGCTGCCGCTCCCGGTACTTACGGGCTTGCGGAAGTGACGAAAAACAATTTTTCTAAAGGAGGTAACATGGACTCAAAACGGATCTTTGTTAAACTATCTACCTAACAACCTAACTAGGAGTTGTTAACTACTCGGTTAGGGGGTTATACCTTTCTTTCTTGAACTCCTTCGTCTTCAACTCTCGATGGTGTACGGATCGGCTTCACCCCGTCGTCTCCTTGCACCGAAGATCGATCCACCCGAAAGCTTCTACCTTTGGCTTCTTCTTCGAACTTTGAAGAAACTAGTTCACTCGGTTTGCCAAACCTTGTGAACTAGAGTGAGTAGAGGAGAATGTGTTGGGATTTTTCTCTATGGTTCTTGCTTCTCAACTCATGAGACAAATGAACCATAGACTAGAGAGAGGGAGAGCAAGAGGAAGAGGGTGAGAGCTCAAGCCAAGAGAGAGAATGGAAAATGAGAGAAATGAGTAAGACTTTTCTCTCTTGGCTCTCATAATCCATAGTGTAAGTCCATATTGCGACCCCCGGTGCTTACGGGGAGGCGGAAACGGTATAAAAAAACAAATTTTTATCGCAAGAGGCAACATGGACTAAACAAGGTCGGGATCGTGTCTAAACTAAACTAACAAACTTGCTAAAGAGATTTAGCTACTCGGATGAAGATGGTTATACCTAGCTTGTCTTGAACTCCTTCTCTTCAAGCTCCGGTGGTGGTCCGATGGCTCCTTCTCGTCGTCTCCGTACGCCGAAGATAGATCCACTTGAAAGCTCCAACCTTTAGCTCCTTCTTCGTTCTTTGAAGAAACTAGTTCACTTGGTTTGCTAAACCTAGTGAACTAGAATGAGTAGAGTAGAAATAGAATGGGATTTTAACTATGGTTCTTGATTCTCAACACATGAGAGATATGAACCATAGAGTCAAGAGAGGGAGCATGAGGATGAGAGTGAGAGCAAAGTGAAGAGCTCAAGAACAAGAGAGAGAATGAGCAAGAAAGAATGAGGCTCTCTTTTGTCTCTCACCCTCTCATAATCCAAAGCAATGATAACTCATCATATCAAAAAAGTCTTATGTGTGATGGTTGAAGCAACCATAACCTTATCATGTCATGCACTCATTTTACTCAAATGAATAAGTAAGTAAAAGTCTTTGGCATGAAATGATAGCCATGGTTATCATGATGGTTGATTGGTACGAAAAATCGTTTTTGTAGTTAACCGCAATCAGAACGGTGTCGCGCGTAGCTAGACCGAGGTGAGTACGTGTCGTCCTCTGGGAAACGTGGAACCTTTTATTCTTATTTCAGATGTGTTGAGAAAGAGAGGAGGAATAAAGAATTTTGTGAAAAGTTTCTAGATCTACTTTAAACAAGAATGTTAAATATAGATCTAGATTATTTTAGAGATTTAAATAATATAATAATAGGGCTTGTAGGGTTCGTTAGGATTTAGTAGTTATGGAAGATTAATTAAAAGTTACCCTTTTTATCCATTAATAGATTTAGAACTAGAACGACGGTGATGCGTGTAGATTAGGGTTTCTGGAGGGAAAAGGAATCCCACTCGTAATCCTTATCTTGACACGGAACTCCGTTCATATCTAGCCTTTACCAAAACAATCATTAATCTAATCTCTAATCGCGGTCGGAACTAGCAAAGAATTGCTAGCGCGCCCGATTAGGATGTTAATGATTATTTTGATAAAGTTCCTAAACTTTATAGGACTTAAAAAGGGTTTAATTATTTTCATCACCCATTAACCTACCCTAATCCTACGAACCCTAACAAGCGGAGAATTACTCGCGCATGTTGGGAGAAAAAGAGATGGAGAGAAATTGCATAATTAAACTACGAAGAAATAGAATAAGAAAAAGAACTACCTTTATTAATCAACAAGATCAAGTACACTTTGATTCCTTAGAAAATGATTACAAAAACCTAGTTTGCTTCTCGATCTCTTCTAAGGAGGTAGATGAACCGTTGATGATCAGCCTGGATGCGTGAGCCGTCTTGGACTTCGTGATCTCGTCGGCTTGATGATTTTTCCAAGAGGCCCTCGGTGCCTTTATATAGTGAAAACCCAGAATCTTATTGTTGAGAACTTGGTAAAATTCAGCATAGAATAATTCCCCAAAATCTTGCACTCCAATTCCATAAGATTGCGGCGGATCCGCGGCCCCAGGGTGGGTTTGGCCGCGGATCCGCGCTCAAGGGACAAGATTAATTGATAATTTTTCTTATGCTTTCATCTGGTGACATTTGGCAATCCTAGGCATCTTCATATTTCAGAAATATTCTCTCGGTTGCTTCCAGACTTGGTCTCCAAGTTTGCTTCTTAATTTGGCAAGTTTTCTTCAACAAATTGATTTGTTTGTTAAATCCTTCATAACAACTTGGAAATATTCTGCACAACAACTCAAATAAGATTTTAGTAGACTTTGTTCTACTAGAATTAGACCAATAATATTATTTGCATACATTTTCCTACCAAATGACAATTAAAATATATTAACACATGGAAAATGGTGCTTTTACACATAAACCCTCATATGTATAATATATTATAATAAAGTCCTTTTTTAATATGAAAATGGTAGGAAAAATGTAATACAAATGTGCAGTTTTATCAACTGAACAAATACCCCCAAACTTATCTTTGATCGTCCCGAGCAAACTAGTTTATTCAAGAGGAGAAAAAGAAATAAGAAAACTAAGCACACTTTCGTAGGCAGACACGATTGCACTGAGCACGTGCAACAAGCCGTTAAACCTCTAGGTGTCCCTAGTAGGAGGAGTGTTGTCTCCTGAGGGTTTTCAGCGGATTACACCCACAAAATCCAATAACAAAAGAAAGATGGTGAAATTTACATATAAAGACAAGAACCATAAAAGAAATACTTTGAAAAGAAGAGTTTCCAACTATACTAGCTTTTCAGTTGTCATGAGCCCTATCTTAATAGTCATGAAAAAATGTTAGAAATCACATCATCTCTCAATAAAACATCGTCATTATTCTTCATTCCTACCTTTCATCCAAACATTGATCATATAACCCCACGTGTGTGTAAATAACATCCCTACACTCGGAGAATTCAATTCAAGCTATCATACTCTTGTCCATCTACCTCAGTACTTTATGAATACTTAGGTTTGCTCACACCTTTTCATGCGACCGCTAATACTTCTTGAGGTACTAACCGACCGATTACTCAAGTGCTTGCTGATTTGGTGATAGTATTTTCCTTGTCTTGCACCACCTAAGGCTTAGCAGTGACTCCCAGACCAGTTGGCCTTAGGGCACTAGGTGAAGAGGCACCCTCGCTATATTTTTTTATTGCTGCCTTGGCGATACAAAACCAGTGTTCATTTTTTTTCTTTTCACCATTTTTATACTTCCTTCATACTTTGGCTTTTAGACAAGAGCATTTCAAGGTATCCTCTACTATCCCGAGTTTCAAGACGTGTGTATGTGCATATAGTAGGGTATCAACATTCAAATGTTCGGCTTCCAGAATAGAAACTATTTTTCAGACTTATTTTTATCCTCAGATTAGTGACTTCCTTCATCTTACTAACCCTTGGGACAACAGCTCATAACTACTTATTACCAGTTCGTGTAAGAAAACTTCTAATTTTCTTGGTTTTCTTAAACTATTCCTATCTTTTGGATGTAATTTTTCACTTTCTACTCTTTTGTTATAAAAGAATTTTTTTTTTAATTTTTGAAAATGTTGTGCTTATGCAAAATATGATGCAAATTGATGTGTAAATAAGCACAAACCTCCCCCAAACCTGTTTACAGCAGTGTCCTCACTGATGTCATCCGTTAAGCTCAAAAACCTGTAGACTTGGGAGGAAATTATTAATGGGGGCAAGAATATATGAAAGTGAAAATGCTCCCCCAAACTTATTTTTGGCTCACAAATTTGAGGACAAAAGTTATGATCAAGAGCCAAAAATATACCCCCCCTCAAACATGAGTTAGATAATATGAAGCATTTTAAGAGGGGGTGAGTCATTTGGTCAAAGTAAGGCTTTACAAAGACCAAAAGTTAACACCAACCATTCAAAAATTTTATCAGTATATCGTATAGGTTGGTGGAAGAATGTGTTGTATCGACTCAAGAAAAAGTGGGGAAGGCATAAGAGGTGGTCTGGAAAGGGATTGAAATTAGAGAAAAGAAAGAATGAGGATGAATGTGAATGATTAGAAAGAAGGAATGGTGACGGTTCAACCTCTAGAGGTGGAGATTGATCAATCACAAAATCCGTATTGTTTAAAAATTCAAGTTCGTCAGCAAAAAGTTCTTCAAAACTTTTATCAATAGTGTGATTGAATATTTTGCTGTCAAAGAGTTTTATGCCAGAATTTATTCTACTTGATTCATAAAAAATCACTGAGGTAGAGGACTCAAAAAACTCATCTACCTCTTTTTCAAAAATATCCAAATCAAGTTGAATTTCTGGTATTATTGAACTTGAATTAACAGATTGTGATTTATCAAAACTCACTGAAACTATAGGAACAGAAGAAGAACCGGAGAAAGTAGAAGGTGAAATGGGTAAACAAATTGGTATGTCGAGTGTTGCTGAACCAGATGTGGAAGATGGAGGTTGTATTTCGGTCTGATCTTCGGGTATACCATTATCATCAACTTCAAGACATATTTGGGATTCGGGAAGAATTAAAGGCTCAAGATGATGACCATAAGGAAGTGAAAGGATTTGATGAATTGGTGGGCCAAAATCATCCAAAATTTCGGGTTCATCAATCAAAATATCCCCAACGTCAATCACCTCATTCAAGTGAAGGTTAAAATTCTGAAACTCCTCATCAAAAGTATGGTTTTCAATCAGTTTTGGTTCAAGAGTGGAGGTGTAGAGATCACAAGGGTTGGGTATGGTTTCACTTGAAAGGGACCCTTCACAGTTGGGTAAATCAAACACTACAAAGTCACACAACTTATCAGTCATTCTATTTGGTGTACTTGATGAATCTATAAAACTGGAGTTGTGGATTTCAGTTTGGAGGTACAGTTCTGTCTTACTACCCAAATCCTTCATAATTTGGTTCGACATTTCCATAAATTTTTCTAATGTCTGCTCCAGACTAGTCTTGGGCTGATAAGGGGTTTCAGTATAAGATTGAAATTCCTGTGGATAATTAAAACTCCCAAATGACTGATTAGAAGAACTGTCTAGAGTAGGTGGAAAAGTCGGATTGGATTGATAGGAATAGAATGGTTGCGGAATTTGGGTAGGAGTAGGATCAATATTATGATAAGAAGAATATTGATATGGGTTGGTTGGTTGGCTATTTTCAACAGACATCTTATATGCCACAAACCGCATATCAAACTCTTCTCCGGACAGTGGTGGTGATGGTTGATATTGGTCCGGGTTGAAACTTTGGCCTCTAGACCTAGCTATGTGCTCAGCAATGGACATTCGTCTAGGGGCTTCCTCACTCTGGGTATGAACTGAAACAGGTGTAGGATTAGGATATGGTTGATAAGACCTAGACTGAGGTGGCCAACTGTTTCTTCCCGCTTGTTCTATATGATCTCTTAAGGACATGGAAGAGCTGGACGGTATACCGAAGGGATTTCGAAAACAAGAGATATCTGGTTGTGGACAGCAAAGCTCGGCAAGTGTTCTTCTGTTTAGGTCACCCATTATAAGAAGAGAAGAAGGGGGAAGGGGTAAAAAGGAGAGAAAGTAATTGGTTTGTTTTGAAAAATGACGGATTTAGACAAATCACAAAAAATGCACAACCCTAGAACTATGGTTACCTAGGTCCAGTCTCTAGACCGCTCCTAACTAAGGCTAGAAATAGGACCTCAAACCGCCTCTTCACGGACAAGTACGGCCAGGTAAGTGGGAAGGAACCACCACTACAGTGGGCCTAATTAAAAACCACTAGCCTAGACACCGCAATGTCAGTTAGGATAAACGGCCGATGCCTATACTAGTCTTTTTCCTATTGAGCTCGACAGTCCTTAGAGTCTGGTCTAGATATTTTTTAAATTAATGAAGGGTTGTTCTATATGCTAGGTTTGTGATTTGTGGGGCTTAGGAAGGGTGATGAAATCCCCACCTAATCTTGATTTGGACTTTGCCCCTTAAAGATCCGTATTAAAATATGCAAAAACAAACCGAAAAACAAAACTTTGCAAAAAGATTTTTGAGCGGCGATATTTTGCAAAGAATCCTGCAGAAAATAGATTTTATTGGATTTTAGAGAAGAGAGAAGGGAGTTAGAATCTTACCAGAGAAGTGTGAACCCTAGATCTCCTGTTTCCTCAAGTCCGTGACTCCAGATTTCCTCGCAAAAATTCACACAATAATCGTTAAATATACAATTTGCAGTTTTGTTTTAATAATGATATGACTCGTCTAAGAATTCAACACAAATAGTAAAAATAAAAAATTACGCACGTTTCCCCGGCAACGGCGCCATTTGATTGGTACGAAAAATCGTTTTTGTAGTTAACCGCAATCAGAACGGTGTCGCGCGTAGCTAGACCGAGGTGAGTACGGGTCGTCCTCTGGGAAACGTGGAACCTTTTATTCTTATTTCAGATGTGTTGAGAAAGAGAGGAGGAATAAAGAATTTTGTGAAAAGTTTCTAGATCTACTTTAAACAAGAATGTTAAATATAGATCTAGATTATTTTAGAGATTTAAATAATATAATAATAGGGCTTGTAGGGTTCGTTAGGATTTAGTAGTTATGGAAGATTAATTAAAAGTTACCCTTTTTATCCATTAATAGATTTAGAACTAGAACGACGGTGATGCGTGTAGATTAGGGTTTCTGGAGGGAAAAGGAATCCCACTCGTAATCCTTATCTTGACACGGAACTCCGTTCATATCTAGCCTTTACCAAAACAATCATTAATCTAATCTCTAATCGCGGTCGGAACTAGCAAAGAATTGCTAGCGCGCCCGATTAGGATGTTAATGATTATTTTGATAAAGTTCCTAAACTTTATAGGACTTAAAAAGGGTTTAATTATTTTCATCACCCATTAACCTACCCTAATCCTACGAACCCTAACAAGCGGAGAATTACTCGCGCATGTTGGGAGAAAAAGAGATGGAGAGAAATTGCATAATTAAACTACGAAGAAATAGAATAAGAAAAAGAACTACCTTTATTAATCAACAAGATCAAGTACACTTTGATTCCTTAGAAAATGATTACAAAAACCTAGTTTGCTTCTCGATCTCTTCCAAGGAGGTAGATGAACCGTTGATGATCAGCCTGGATGCGTGAGCCGTCTTGGACTTCGTGATCTCGTCGGCTTGATGATTTTTCCAAGAGGCCCTCGGTGCCTTTATATAGTGAAAACCCAGAATCTTATTGTTGAGAACTTGGTAAAATTCAGCATAGAATAATTCCCCAAAATCTTGCACTCCAATTCCATAAGATTGCGGCGGATCCGCGGCCCCAGGGTGGGTTTGGCCGCGGATCCGCGCTCAAGGGACAAGATTAATTGATAATTTTTCTTGTGCTTTCATCTGGTGACATTTGGCAATCCTAGGTATCTTCATATTTCAGAAATATTCTCTCGGTTGCTTCCAGACTTGGTCTCCAAGTTTGCTTCTTAATTTGGCAAGTTTTCTTCAACAAATTGATTTGTTTGTTAAATCCTTCATAACAACTTGGAAATATTCTGCACAACAACTCAAATAAGATTTTAGTAGACTTTGTTCTACTAGGATTAGACCAATAATATTATTTGCATACATTTTCCTACCAAATGACAATTAAAATATATTAACACATGGAAAATGGTGCTTTTACACATAAACCCTCATATGTATAATATATTATAATAAAGTCCTTTTTTAATATGAAAATGGTAGGAAAAATGTAATACAAATGTGCAGTTTTATCAACTGAACAATGGTCAACTAGTCAAGCCTAGTCAACCGGTCAACAAAGTCAACAAGTCAACAAAAGTCAACAAGTCAACAAAGTCAACAAAAGTCAACAACCAAGTCACCATAATACTTAATTAATATAATAGTTAATCACATATCATATTCTCATTAGGGTTGAGCAAAAAGTCAAAAAGTCAACGGTCAACTGTCAACAACCCTAATGAGAATCCGCTGTCTGTGCCTCCCTGTCAACTGTGCATACACACCCGCATCCGCGTTCCGAGGAACATGAAAGCAAACTGGATAAATCCAATCCCATAAGGTACACTAGGATCTGGCTTAAACCAAAGCCCGCTAGTGTAAACTGTCCGGACACTGTACGTGCACAAGTGCACGGATGTGACCGAACACTGTCGCAAAACCATGCGACCTGTCGCAATACCATGCGACCTCTACTCTTTTGCCTAAAGGCGAAAAGCTTTCTGTGTGGGACTCTAAAGACTCGACACTACGCTGGCAGTGGGTTTAACCACAGACCGCAAGCGGCACTAGCTGTGCGTAACGGTCCCCAGGTAATGCCGACAAGAAGACCGACGAGGCGAAACCCATCTGAACTCCTACTGAGCCTGAGTGTGACATTCTCCGTACAGTCCGGTCTGTTCGTCTGATACATCGCATGGCGGGCCTAGGGGGGCGGTAAACGTCAGTCCCCCAATAGCGGTAGAAGTCGTGCCGGAGCGAAGCCCAAAACACCCTGAGATAACACTGGAAACCTACCAGTATATCTCGTTTGCCCTGGCCAGGGACTACTCGTGTAATGGCTCTCCTAGACACAGCGCGATGTCAACCCCCAATACCGGGAGAGACGAATCCTGTCTAACCGTCACTGCCTCCAAGTGCTTCGGGACTGCACCCAACCACCACCTGTTTGCACGACTCCTTTGAGCCGTGGTAGGGTAGTGATCAAAGTACAGTGGGAACACACCCGAGGCGAAGTGACAGTGTCAAGTCAGCGGACTAAGCTGTACTCATGTCACCTGGGAACTGATAACTGACGATAGGTATAATACCAACTGGTCAGTTCCCGACGAGTCCTGTCCAGTGTACCCGTAACCTAACGGGCACCCGCATACTATCTCAAGTACGACGTACTGACGGCTGTGGGACAGACCGTCTCCCACACTGGGATGAGAAGCGCATGCGCTGGTCTACTCCGGAGTATCGATGCCCTGTCTCGATAGTCCTGCGACCAGGGACCTGCATAAGGATGTGCTTCTAGATTACCCAGCCCCACTAGTGTGACGGCCATCACATCGCTGGTAATCAAGCAAAGATCCTAAGGGCTCCACTAATGTGTATAAGCAATATACAAAGATAAACACATGTACACATTGAAGTAGAAATAAACCAAGTAGCATACTACTATTTTGAGCAAGATTGTACATACAAGGTGAATATCCCAAGCTTCCATTAAGTAATATACATACTAGTATGATACAGTAATGGCCTCTAGGGCATATACACTAACAATCTCCCACTTGCACTAAGGCCATCTACTGGCGTATCGAAGACCTATCATCTCGATCAGCCGCTCGAACTGAGTCTGGGGTAGGGCCTTGGTGAATGGATCTGCAGTGTTGTCTTCTGAAGCGACTCTCCGAACCTCGATCTCCTGGCGATCCACGATCTTCCTGATCAGGTGATACCGCCTCAAGGTGTGCCTGGATCTCTGATGGGACCTGGGTTCCTTTGCTAAAGCTATAGCCCCGTTGTTGTCGCAATACAGAGGTATTGGATCAACAATGGACGGAACCACCTGAAGTTCTTTCAAGAACTTCCTTATCCAGACAGCTTCTTTTGCGGCATCAGATGCAGCGATGTATTCCGCTTCCATCGTCGAGTCTGCAACGGTTTCTTGTTTGGAGCTCTTCCAACACACCGCCCCTCCATTGAGGGTGAAGACAAAACCCGACATGGACTTGGAATCATCCTTGTCACTCTGGAAGCTGGAGTCAGCAAAGGCCTCGATCTGGAGGTCCTTTCCGCCATACACCAAGAACATCTCCTTAGTCCTTCTCAGGTACTTGAGAATGTTCTTTACTGCTATCCAATGTTTCTCCCCAGGGTTTGACTGATACCGGCTTACCACACTCAGTGCATAAGCTACATCCGGTCCGGTACACAACATCGCATACATAATAGAGCCTACCGCAGAAGCGTAGGGTATAATAGACATGCGATCCCTCTCCAAATCAGTCTTGGGAGACATCTCTTTAGAGAGGGTGATCCCGTGACAAGCCGGTAGGTTACCGCGCTTGGAATCTTCCATACTGAATCTCTTCAGTATGGTGTCGATGTACCTGGACTGTGAAAGTCCTAATATCCTCTTGGATCTGTCACGGTAGATCCGGATACCCAGAATGTACGAGGCATCACCCAGGTCTTTCATGGAGAACCTGTGTGACAAGAACCCCTTGACAGATTGTAGCATAGGAATGTCATTTCCTATTAAGAGAATGTCATCCACGTATAAAACGAGGAATACTACAGTTCTCGCTACAAATCTACTATAGATGCATGGTTCATCTGGATTTTTGATAAAGCCAAATTCTTTGACCGTCTCATCAAAGCAGATGTTCCAACTCCGCGATGCCTGCTTTAGTCCATAGATGGACTTAAGCAACTTGCACACTTTTCCGCTGCTCCCACTCTGAATGAAACCTTCTGGCTGGTCCATATAGACACACTCCTCTAAATTTCCATTTAGAAAAGCTGTCTTTACGTCCATTTGCCAAATCTCATAATCGTGGAAGGCAGCAATGGCAAGAAGGATCCGAATGGATTTCAGCATGGCTACTGGAGAGAAGGTTTCGTCATAGTCCAAGCCAGGTCTTTGACGAAAACCCTTTGCTACCAGCCTAGCTTTATAGGTCTCAACCTGTCCATCTACACCAATCTTCCTTTTGAAGATCCACTTGCATCCTACGGGTTTTACCCCGTCTGGAGCAATGTCCAACGTCCAAACCTTGTTGGTGTACATGGACTACATTTCGGTCCGCATTGCATCCAGCCATTTCACTGAGTCAACGCTCTGAACGGCCTGCTGGAAGCTAGTAGGCTCATCATAATCTATGATGCAATCCTCTCTATCCCCGTCTATGAGAAAACCGCAGTATCTCTCGGGCGGATGAGACTGCCTACTACTCCTGCGGAGCGGCGTAGGAATGTCCTGTTCTGTTGAACCCTCTGGTTCCACTAACCTTTCAGTAATAGTCTGTGGTTCTGGAATTTCTTCCAGTTCTACTGCGCTCCCACTTATTTCCTTTTCCAAGAACTGGTGTTCTAGAAAGTGGGCATTACGAGAAACAAGGACTTTTTGTTCCTCTGCGTAGTAGAAAAGATACCCCCTGGTGTTCTTTGGGTATCCCACAAACTTGCACAGTACTGAGCGTGCCTCGAGCTTGTCCGCATGCTGCTTTTTGACAAAAGCCGGACATCCCCAGATCTTCAGATATTGAAGATAGGGTTTCTTCCCACTCCACATTTCATATGGTGTGGTAGGCACAGTTTTAGTCGGAACTCGGTTCAAAAGGTACGCAGCTGATTCTAGCGCATACCCCCAGAATGATCGCGGCAACTCAGCGTTACTCATCATGGACCGCACCATATCCAATAGGGTGCGGTTCCGTCTCTCCGATACACCGTTATGTTGCGGGGTGTATGGAGGAGTAAGCTGAGAGAGAATTCCGTTCTCTTTTAAATAGTCCAGGAATTCGGCACTTAAGTATTCTCCACCTCGATCCGATCTTAGAATCTTAATACTTTTGCCGGTCTGTTTCTCTACTTCATTCTTATACTCCTGGAATTTTCCAAAGGCTTCGGACTTATGTTTCATTAAGAAGACATAACCGTACCTTGAGAAGTCATCCGTAAAAGTAATGAAGTAAGAATGTCCGCTTCGGGCATGTGTAGACATTGGACCGCACACGTCACTGTGTACGAGTCCCAAGAGCTCGCTCGCTCTTACTTCATGTCCAGTAAACGGAGTCTTTGTCATCTTTCCTTTGAGACAGGATTGACAAGTGGCATACGACTGATATTCGAACGCATTCAAATACCCTTCTGTATGTAACTTAGTCAATCTTCTCTCATTGATGTGACCCAGTCTACAATGCCACAAGAAAGTCTGATTTATTTCTGGAGACTTTCTTTTGTGTGTATTCTGGACATTAAAAATCTGTGGTTGGTTTAACACGTATATACCATTACTCAAAGTACCTGACCCAATCAAAACTTGATTAAGGTGAATGTTTACAACATTACTTACAAACGCAAATTCATAACCTTCTTTAGAAACTAAAGATACAGAAATGATATTACAAGTTGCGTTGGGTACAAAAAAGCAATTACGCAAAACCAAAACATGTCCATCTGACATTCCCAGGTGATAGTCCCCCACGGCTTTAGCATCCATGCTAGCTCCGTTCGCAACTCTGAGGGTCATGTCACCTGCTTTCAAAACACTACGGTTTCTCAACGCCTGCAAAGAATTACAGATATGAGATCCTGATCCGGTATCCAATACCCAGGAAGTAGAGTTTATTGAAAGACAGTTTTCAATAACATACACACCTGAAGCTGAAGCTGCAACCTGCTTCAATTCCTGTGTTCTGGCCTTCCAGGCCCTGCAATCATTCTTCCAGTGTCCTTTCTTATGACAATAGAAGCATTCTTCCTTATCCACAAGCTTCCCCGCTATCTTTGTTGCTTTACCTTTTCCCTTCGTATCCACTTTACTTACACCGCCCCTTGGTTTGGCGGGGGCCTTCTTCTTCTTTCCCTTGGCTTTCGCCTTGGACCTAGAAGAAGATGATCCTCCTACAAACAAAGTGGATGTATCCCTACCTTTCTGTAGGGTGCCCTCTGCGCTCCTCCGCATGTTGAGGAGCTCTGAAAGTTCAACCTCTTTTTCTTGTAGGTTGAAGTTCAGTATAAACTGGGCGTAAGTGGAAGGAAGGGACTGGAGAACTATATCCGTATATAGCTCACTCTCCAATGTGATCCCTAGGTCAGCGAGCTCCTCAATGTAGCCGATCATCTTTAGCACGTGCTCGGCTACTGATGATCCGACGGCCATTCTTGTCGAAAATAACTTTTTCGACGCTTCGTATCTTGCGATACGAGATTGCTCTCCATACAGTTCTTTTGTATGGAGCAATATGGATTCCATATCCATATTCTCATGCCTCCTCTGATGTTCGTTGTCCATCGAGGCAAGCAGGAGGCACTTGGCCTTCGCGCTATCAATCTCCCAAGTCTTGCGGATTTCCTTATCCGCGACGCTGGAAGTTGGACCAGGGACAGGGGGAGCTTTGGTGGTAAGAAGATACCCCAGCTTGTCATAAGTGATTGCTATCTTGACATTCCTGAGCCAATCTTTGTAGTTTGGCCCTGTCAGTTTGTTTTTATCTAGGAGTAACTTAAGTCCAGTCATGTTGATTGGTCGCTGCAATTTGGAGAGAAGAGGAAAACACTCAGCATGATGCTCTTGCAAGTTTAGAGTGGTTTTTAGTTTGTCTAAACAGGATGGCTCCCACTGTTTCTCGAATCCCTCCTCAAACCATAAAGGAAGAATTAGTCAGGATCAATCCCACCGTACAATACTTGCTTAACCGTTCGGCCAGGCTGGTGTCGGTACTTCGAGGGAGGTTTTCCAACGCTTTCGCGAAGTTCCTTAATTAGAGAACCTCTTTTCCCTGGGGCGTAGCCCCGCTAACACCTTTCTAGGCACCTACTAGGTTTATAGCATTGATCGTTAAGTGAGAAATTTCCCGAGGAGTAGCATATACTCACAGTAGGATCGGGATCCAAATATCATCGCGTGACGAAACTGAAGGAATCCTACCAGAATCATCACACTCCAAATGGTATGCAAATCTAGCAAGTTTCAGTACTTATGAAACTCCCGATGTGGATTTTTGCCCCATGCTCTTATGACCTTGGCGTGAGGTCAAAATGTCATAAGTCACATGTCAAGTTCGTCCCATCATTATCCAGGTTAATTTGAATCCACCCGTACATACCCTTGACGTAGGCCAAAATGGCAGTACGACTGTCTCAAACCAACGCATTCTATCTATGCAACAGATAAATATCCGGCAGCTACCAATCACTATGCCTTGGCGTGAGGTCAAAATACATAGCTTGAATACTACCGAATATTTAAGTGAAATGATGGAGGGCTACGGATGGTTTTGGCAAAACCGTGAACGTAGTGAACTTGATTTAGTCGATGGAACGAGATAGCTTTTAAATGGAGTGGCTCAAACTCCGTATTTTAAAAGTTTGTTTTGAAAAGAACCGAGTGGTTTTTCGAAAGTGTTCCAACGACTTTAACTTGGTTTATTATCTTGCATTAGTTCTTTTAATGCGTGATATTCTTGCATTAGTTCTTTTAATGCGTCCCATCATTTAATCCTACCATTGCAGAAAACAACCAAAATATGACGTACGCTTATGCCATTCGCATTCGCCACTGGGCCCCGTCATTACCCGTTAGGTTACTTAACTAACGACAGAGCGGGGGCTGGGCTAGCGCGTCTGTAAAACATAAGCAACGCCTAAATAATATCATATATAGATATACTGCAATGATAAACATTTCAGATCACAGATAAATACATTGGATATACTAGGAATCTGTAATTTGTACGAGCCTGTAACAAAAACAGATCACACGGTCACGGTGAATAGCCAATACCCCACCCAAGACCCCTACGGGTGCGGCAAACTACCCGCCAAGTACCCGAAGCGTAGTAACCTCCCCATCTCCATGAGTAGGCCACTCGACACTTCGGCATACCCGGTAGTTTGTGCACCCCTCCATGGGTCTATCCTAGGAGCAAAAACAGTAAAAAGAAATTATACAATGACGGCTACAACCCCGACCCGGTTGTGCGGCCATACAAATAATTATTACATCAATTTACAAATTTACATGAATTGCAAGAAAAGAAAACTCTCGTCTCACAACCCCCGGCTATTCACCCGCGACAATCCAACATATTTATATACACATTCCAGCACATTACAGATCATGTATAACCCCGACTAATCGACTTATAGCGATTAGCCGACGTTCAATACATGCAAACATCACAGATATAACCATCATAGTCAAAGTGTAGTGAAGTTCGGAAAAAATACGAAATTATAGGCCCCCAAAAGTAAACTTCTGTTCTGGAAAATCTGGGCACATATAATATATCTTAAAAATCCTGAAACCAACACAGAGAAACACTGCACAAAAAATGATCACACGAAGAGCCTAAAGGGCGGCGGATCCGCGGCCATGACAGTAGCTGGGGCCGCGGATCCGCGGCTACTTCATGGATTCATGCCATCGTTTTTGTGGGTGTTCTTAGAAAACCCTGAGCCGAATTTAGGTATATAAAGTTTTTCATTTTGAGCCAAAAAAATTTCAACAGAAACTCAGTTTTTATAAAAATTTGGTTTTTGGATTTTTCCGGTTCCGAACTTCGTTACACTTCACTACCAAGCTAGTTTAAGTTTAGTTAGGCTCTGATACCACTGTAAGTCCATATTGCGACCCCCGGTGCTTACGGGGAGGCGGAAACGGTATAAAAAACAAATTTTTATCGCAAGAGGCAACATGGACTAAACAAGGTCGGGATCGTGTCTAAACTAAACTAGCAAACTTGCTAAAGAGATTTAGCTACTCGGATGAAGATGGTTATACCTAGCTTGTCTTGAACTCCTTCTCTTCAAGCTCCAGTGGTGGTCCGATGGCTCCTTCTCGTCGTCTCCGTACGCCGAAGATAGATCCACTTGAAAGCTCCAACCTTTAGCTCCTTCTTCGTTCTTTGAAGAAACTAGTTCACTTGGTTTGCTAAACCTAGTGAACTAGAATGAGTAGAGTAGAAATAGAATGGGATTTTAACTATGGTTCTTGATTCTCAACACATGAGAGATATGAACCATAGAGTCAAGAGAGGGAGCATGAGGATGAGAGTGAGAGCAAAGTGAAGAGCTCAAGAACAAGAGAGAGAATGAGCAAGAAAGAATGAGGCTCTCTTTTGTCTCTCACCCTCTCATAATCCAAAGCAATGATAACTCATCATATCAAAAAAGTCTTATGTGTGATGGTTGAAGCAACCATAACCTTATCATGTCATGCACTCATTTTACTCAAATGAACAAGTAAGTAAAAGTCTTTGGCATGAAATGATAGCCATGGTTATCATGATGGTCAACTAGTCAAGCCTATTCAACTGGTCAACAAAGTCAACAAGTCAACAAAAGTCAACAAGTCAGCAAAGTCAACAAAAGTCAACAACCAAGTCACCATAATACTTAATTAATATAATAGTTAATCACATATCATATTCTCATTAGGGTTGAGCAAAAAGTCAAAAAGTCAACGGTCAACTGTCAACAACCCTAATGAGAATCCGCTGTCTGTGCCTCCCTGTCAACTGTGCATACACACCCGCATCCGCGTTCCGAGGAACACGAAAGCAAACTGGATAAATCCAATCCCATAAGGTACACTAGGATCTGGCTTAAACCAAAGCCCGCTAGTGTAAACTGTCCGGACACTGTACGTGCACAAGTGCACGGATGTGACCGAACCCTGTCGCAAAACCATGCGACCTGTCGCAATACCATGCGACCTCTACTCTTTTGCCTAAAGGCGAAAAGCTTTCTGTGTGGGACTCTAAAGACTCGACACTACGCTGGCAGTGGGTTTAACCACAGACCGCAAGCGGCACTAGCTGTGCGTAACGGTCCCCAGGTAATGCCGACAAGAAGACCGACGAGGCGAAACCCATCTGAACTCCTACTGAGCCTGAGTGTGACATTCTCCGTACAGTCCGGTCTGTTCGTCTGATACATCGCATGGTGGGCCTAGGGGGCGGTAAACGTCAGTCCCCCAATAGCGGTAGAAGTCGTGCCGGAGCGAAGCCCAAAACACCCTGAGATAACACTGGAAACCTACCAGTATATCTCGTTTGCCCTGGCCAGGGACTACTCGTGTAATGGCTCTCCTAGACACAGCGCGATGTCAACCCCAATACCGGGAGAGACGAATCCTGTCTAACCGTCACTGCCTCCAAGTGCTTCGGGACTGCACCCAACCACCACCTGTTTGCACGACTCCTTTGAGCCGTGGTAGGGTAGTGATCAAAGTACAGTGGGAACACACCCGAGGCGAAGTGACAGTGTCAAGTCAGCGGACTAAGCTGTACTCATGTCACCTGGGAACTGATAACTGACGATAGGTATAATACCAACTGGTCAGTTCCCGACGAGTCCTTTCCAGTGTTCCCGTAACCTAACGGGCACCCGCATACTATCTCAAGTACGACGTACTGACGGCTGTGGGACAGACCGTATCCCACACTGGGATGAGAAGCGCATGCGCTGGTCTACTCCGGAGTATCGATGCCCTGTCTCGATAGTCCTGCGACCAGGGACCTGCATAAGGATGTGCTTCTAGATTACCCAGCCCCACTAGTGTGACGGCCATCACATCGCTGGTAATCAAGCAAAGATCCTAAGGGCTCCACTAATGTGTATAAGCAATATACAAAGATAAACACATGTACACATTGAAATAGAAATAAACCAAGTAGCATACTACTATTTTGAGCAAGATTGTACATACAAGGTGAATATCCCAAGCTTCCATTAAGTAATATACATACTAGTATGATACAGTAATGGCCTCTAGGGCATATACACTAACAATCCATAGTCATCATAACAAAAATACCAATCAAGTATTATGTGATGGTTTAAGTCAAAATAGCCATATCATTTCATGCACTCATTTTGCACAAGATAAACAAGCAAGCAAAAGTCTTTGCCATGAAATGATAGCTATTGTCATGATGATGGTCAACTAGTCCAACCTAGTCAACCGGTCAACAAAGTCAACAAGTCAACAAAGTCAACCCCTCAACAACCATGTCACTATAATACTTAATTAATATTATTGTTAATTATATTTCATATTCTCATTAGGGTTTAGCAAAAAGTCAACGGTCAACGGTCAACAGTCAACAACCCCAATGAGAATCCTCTGCCTCTCTGTCATTTGTGCATACACACCCGCATCCGCGTTCCGAGGAACATGAATACATACGAGATAAAACCAATCCCAAAACGTACACTAGGATCTGGCTTAAACCAAAGCCCGCTAGTGTTAACTGTCCGGACACTAAACGTGCACAAGTGCACGGATGTGACCGAACCCTGTGGCAAAACCATGCGACCTGTCGCAAAACCATGCGACCTGTCGCAAAACCCGACCTCTACTTTTTGCCTAAAGGCGAATAGCTTTCTGTGTGGGACTCTAAAGACTCGACACTACGCTGGCAGTGGGTTTAACCACAGACCGCAAGCGGCACTAGCTGTGCGTAACGGCCCCCCAGGTAAATGCCGACAAGAAGACTGACGAGGTGAAACCCATCTGAACTCCTACTGAGCCTGAATGTGACAGTCTCCATACAGTCCGGTCTGTTCGTCTGATACATCGCATGGCGGGCCTAGGGGGCGGTAAACGTCAGTCCCTCAATACAAGTCGTGTCGGAGTGAAGCCCAGAACACCCTGAGATAACACTGGAAACCTACCAGTATATCTCGCTTGCTCTGGCCAAGTACTACTCGTGTAATGGCTCTCCTAGACACAGCGCGATGTCAACCCCCAATACCGGGAGAGACGAATCCTGTCTAACCGTCACTGCCTCCGAGTGCTTCGGGACTGCACCCAACTACTACCTGTTTGCACGACTCCTTTGAGCCGTGGTAGGATAGTAATCTAAGTACAGTGGGAACACACTCGAGGCGAAGTGACAGTGTCAAGTCAGCGGACTAAGCTGTACTCATGTCACCTGGGAACTGATAACTGATGATAGGTATAGTACCAACCAGCAGTTCCCGACGAGTCCTGTCCAGTGTACTCGTAACCCAACGAGCACCCGCATACTATCTCAAGTACGACGTACTGACGGCTGTGGGACAGACCGTCTCCCACACTGGGATGAGAAGCGCATACGCTAGTCTACTCCGGAGTATCGATGCCCTGTCTTGATAGTCCTGCGACTAGGGACCTGCATAATGATGTGGTTATAGATTACCCAGCCCCCACTAGTGTGACTGCCATCACAACGCTGGTAATCAAGCAAAGATCCTAAGGGCTCCACTAATGTGTATAGGTGATATACTAAAATAAACACATGTACATATTGAAGTAGAAACAAACCAAGTAGCATACTACTATATTGAGCAAGATTGTCTATACAAGGTGAATATCCCAAGCTTCCATTAAGTAATATACAAACTAGTATGATACAGTAATGGCCTCTATGGTATATACACTAACAACATCGACCTCATCCCGGAAGTGCCCCAATAAAAGAATATTACATACATTTAATTTTACATGAATGAAAATAAAAACTCTCATCTCACATAAAACCCCGGGCTATTCAGAACGCGACGATCCAATATAACATATCCATCAACACATAACATCACATGTCATCAATGTAAGTAAATATACGTATCCCAATTGTCGTTGACATATAGTAACGAAACCGGCGATATCACATATTACACTTACGGTCGCAGAAAAGAAAGTGTAAAACTACAACATTTGGAATCCACAATCTCTTTAGACATCGTAAATCCGAAATATCACATACTTCGCATTTCATGCCTAACTGTATGAATTCCACATATTGTATCACATTCCAGATAAATAGACAGTATTAAACTTTCCGATCGAATAATCAAATACCCAAGATTTCCTTAATAGCTCAACACTTGAGCGGAGTTCAAAAATTCCAGAATACGTCACAGTAGCAACGGTCCAGCCGTAGAAGGGTCAAGCCAACGCCTCACATGTGGCACGCCGTACTGCCCCAAACCCTAAGGTTCAAAAGGCAGTTCAAGACGGTCACATAATTGAGTTAAGGTTTGTTGTCTTCTAGAGGGTCCATCGCATTACTTGCACGTTTTTCCGAAAGATTTAAACCCGAGAAAAATTCAACACTTGAATGTTTTTCGTGCCGGGAAAAATTGAGTTAATGATATCCGTTCGAACATTTTAATACTTTCTAAATTATCCTGAATAACAAAACAAAATTAAATTCTCCGATCGAATCGACGATTACAAAATAAACCCCAAAATAATCAACACTTAAATCATAATAAAAATACCCAGAAAGATGCAGGAATGGTAGTGGATATTACTGCATAAAGAATCGTCCACAATACTCCTTTTCTGTCGCGGAACCGCCGCGAAAGGTGGCTTAGTGCCGCTGTTCCGCGGCCACGTGGAGGATTTGAGGGCTCGTTTTTCATGGTAACCCTTAGAATTCCCTGCTGATTTTTTTAGGTATTTTTAATTCAGAAAAAACCCAGTTTTTAAAAAATGTACAAAGAGGGGGTTATCTTGACGTTTCCGGGTTCGATCGGGGTTTTAACTTCGTTAACACATCGCCTAATGCTCTAGCTAGGCTCTGATACCACTGTAGGGTTACTAGGCACTCTAATAAGGTTCTACAATGCATCAACCATGCCCGTTTAAAATTTTAGCTGTGCCGAATAACCCTAAACAAGATCGTTGCTAGAATATTAGGGTTTCACATGCTAGTAAAGGACATTTACTACTAAGGGAATACGAAATAAAACCTTTGTAGATCGGTCCTTCACTTCTAAAGCTCCTTTTCGTAGTCCCTTCGCTGCGATCATGGTTTTCCCGGGCCCTTGTGTTAGTGTATATGCCCTAGAGGCCATTACTGTATTATACTGGATTGTATATTACTTGATGGAAGCTTGGGATATTCACCTTGTATTGACATTCTTGCTCAAAATGGTAGTATGCCACTTGGTTTGTTTCTGCTTTAATGTGTGCATGTGTTTCTTTTAGCATATCGCCTTTATACATTTGTGGAGCCCTTAGGATCTTTGCTTGATTACTAGCGTTGTGATGGCAGTCACACTCGTGGGGGCTGGGTAATCCATAAGCACATCCTTATGCAGGTCCCTAGTCGCAGGACTATCGAGATAGGGCATCGATACTCCAGAGTAGACTAGCGTATGTGCTTCTTATCCCAGCTTGGGAGACGGTCTGTCCCACAGCCGTCAGTACGTCGTACTTGAGATAGTATGCGGGTGCGCGTTAGGTTACGAGTACACTGGACAGGACTCGTCGGGAACTGTTGGTTGGTATTATACCTATCGTCAGTTATCAGTTCCCAGGTGACATGAGTACAGCTTAGTCCGTTGACTTGACACTGTCACTTCGCCTCGAGTGTGTTCCCACTGTACTTTGATTACTACCCTACCACGGCTCAAAGGAGTCATGCAAACAGGTAGTTTTTGGGTGCAGTCCCGAAGCACATGGAGGCAGTGACGGTTAGACAGGATTCGTCTCTCCCAGTATTGGGGGTTGATATCGCGCTGTGTCTAGGAGAGCCATTACACAAAGTCCCTGGCCAGGGCAAGCAAGATAGACTGGTAGGTTTTCAGTGTTATCTCAGGTGTTCTGGGCTACACTCCGGCACGACTTGTACCGCTAGTAGGGGACTGACGTTTACCGCCCCCCTAGGCCCGCCATGCGATGTTCTTAGACGAACAGACCGGACTGTACGGAGACTGTCACATACAGGCTCAGTAGGAGTTCAGATGGGTTTACCTCGTCAGTCTTCTTATCGGCATATACCTGGGGACCGTTACGTACAGCTAGTGCCGCTTGCGGTCAGTGGTTAAACCCACTGCCAGCGTAGTGTCGAGTCTTTAGAGTCCCACACAGAGGGTTATTTTCCTTTAGGCAAAATGAGTAGAGGTCGCATGGTTTTGCGACAGGGTTCGTTCAAATCCGCGCACTTGTGCACGTTTGGTGTCCGGACAGCTTATACTAGCGGGCTTTGGTTTAAGCCGGATCCTAGTATTTGAATTGGGATTGGTTTTATCTCATTGTATTCGTGTTCCTCGGAACACGGATACGGGTGTGTATGAACAGTTGACTAAGACAGAGGCAGAGGACTTTCATTAGGGTTGATGACCATTGTCATTTTCTTAACCCTAATGTTTATGTATGAATTATGATTTATTAATATTAGTTAATTATAATTGTGCATGGTTAGGGTTGTTGACCATTTGACTATACTTGACTTGTTGACCTAGGTTGACAAGTTGACCATCATCATTCCATATGAAAGATACTCTTTGATCCTTGCAAAAGCATTTAATGTGAAATGATAATGGTCATTTCTTGATTAACCATGACAATTATCTTAGCTAATTATCTATTTTTCATAAATCACATATTTGTGAGAAGGGTTGTATTATTCTTCTCACTTGTTCATTTTCATTCTCTCTCCTCCTCTTCCTCTCTCTCTAGCTCTCCCCTCTCATGAGTTGAGAACCATTTGAGCTTGAGATAATCCCTTCAAAAATACTCTCTACTCTTTCTAAGGTCCTAGGTCTAGCACACCAAGCAACTTAGTTACTTCAAGTTTGAGGTTGGAGCCAATGGTTGAGGCCCTCGGGTGGATCTTTCTTCGGCAAGAGAAGGCGACAAGGAGAACCCGTTCTTTCACTCCAAGGAGCAAGAAGAGAAGGACTTGAAGACCTAGGTATAACCCACTTTCCGAGTAGCTAACTCTTTTTAGCTTTGTAGTTAGTTTTGTTTAGCAAAGATCCCTCCTTTACATAGTCCATGTTTCCTAGTGCTGTAAAAATCAGATTTTTCATAACGTTTCCGCCTCCCCGCAAGCACCGGGGTGGGCAACGTGGACTTACAGTGGTATCAGAGCCTAGCTAAACACAAACTAACTAGTTAGCAAAGTATCTAGAACTTCGATTGGAAAAAATCGCAAAACTATTTTTCAAAACCCTAAGTTTCTGTCGATTTTTATTTCTGCTTTAAAAATAATAAATCATACTTCTAAGATCGGCTCAGGGTTTTGTTAAGAAACACACCAAAAACGATCCAGTGAACCGGTTAAAGCGCCGCGGTTCCGCGGCAAGAACATGCTTCTTGCCGCGGATCCGCGGCCGAGTTGACTCGGCCGTGGAACGAGTTTGGTGCAGTGTTCTTCTGTTGAGGTTTTGGGATTTTTAATATAGTTTGTTTCCATCCAGATTTTCCAGAGAACAAATTAGTTTTTGGGGTGGTCACAAATCCGTATTTTGATCGAATTTCTTTACACTTTGGCTAATGGGTTATATCTGTGATGTGATGTATGTATTCAACATCCGCTAATCGCTATACGTCGATTAGTCGGGGTTATACATATCTGTGATCTGTAATGTTGATGTTTTGTGTATATGAATTCGTTGGATTGTCGTGGATGAATAGCCGGGAGGGGGGTTGTGAGATGAGAGTTTTCTTATTCTTTCAATTTTTGTAATATGCAAATTGATGTAATATTATTTGTATGGCCGCACAACCGGGTCGGGGTTGTAGCCGTCATTGTATAATTTCTTTTTAGTGTTTTTGCTCTTAGGATAGACCCAAGGTGGGGTGCACAAACTACCGGGTACCTCGAAGTGCCGAGTGGCCTAATCACGTTGTTGAGGGAGGTTGCTTCACTTCAGATACTTGGCGGGTAGTTTGCCGCACCCGTAGGGGTCTAGGGTAGGGTTTGGCTATTCATCGCGACCGTGTAATCCGTTCTTCGTTATATGCTCGTACGAATTGCGGATTCCTAGTATATCCAATGTATTCATCTGCGATCTGGAATGGCTATCATTGCATGTGACGAATGTTTATATATATCTATATGATATCTATTTAGGCGTTGCTTATGTTTTGCATCCGCGCTAGTCCAGCCTCCGCTCTGTCGTTAGTTAAGTAACCTAACGGGTGATGACGGGACCCCGTGGCGAATGCGGATGGCATAAGCGTACGTCATATTTTCGTTGTCTTCTGCAATGGTGGGATTAAATGATGGGACGCATTGGAATTAATGCAAGAAAAAATAAACCAAGTAACAGTCGTTGGAACACTTTCAAAACCACTCGGTTCTTTTCAAAACCAAATTTTAAATGCGGAGCTTGAACCACTC
The DNA here is from genome assembly GCA_030015575.1 of Agapanthus africanus. Lineage (NCBI taxonomy): Eukaryota > Viridiplantae > Streptophyta > Magnoliopsida > Asparagales > Amaryllidaceae > Agapanthus > Agapanthus africanus. The sequence goes on along the minus strand of JASDDO010000014.1, from coordinate 543,678,983 downwards.
CTTTTGAAAGCTATCTCGTTCCTTCGATTATATCAAGTTTACTACGTTCACGGTTTCGCCAAAACCATTCGTAGCCCTCCGTCGTTTCACATGAATGGTCAATAAGTATTCAAGCTATGTTTGTTGCCAAAGTCAAGGCATAGTGATTGGTAGCTATTGGGTATTCATGTGCAGCATAGATAGATATGTTGGTTTGGGGCAGTCGTTCTACCTTGTTGGCCAAAGTCAAGGGTATGTGCGGGTGGGCTCAAATTAACCTGGAGAATGACGGGTAGAACTTGACATGTGACTTATGATTTGTTGGCCAAAGTCAAGGTCATAAGAGCATGGGGCAAAAATCTACATCGGGAGTTTCAAAAGTACTGAAACTTGCTAGCGCTGCATACCATTTGGAGTGTGATGATTCTGGTAGGATTCCTTCAGTTTTGTCACACGATGATATTTGGATCCCGATCCTACTGTGAGTATATGCTACTCCTCCAGAACTTTCTCACTTAACGATCAATGCTATAAACCAAGTAGGTGTCTAGAAAGGTGTTAGCGGGGCTACGCCCACAGGGAAAAGAGGTTAGTTAATTAAGGAACTTAACGAAAGCGTTGGAAAACCTCCCTCGAAGTTCCGACACAGGCCTGGCTGAACGGTTAAGCAAGTATTGTACGGTGAGATTGATCCCGACTAATTGTTCCTTTATGGTTTGAGGAAGGATTCGAGAGACAGTGGGAGCCATCCTGTTTAGACAAATTAAAAACCACTCTAAACTTGCAAGAGCATCATGCTAAAGTGTTTCTTTTCTCTCTCCTAATTGCAGCGACCATTTATCATGACTGGACTTAAGTTACTTCTAGATAAAAACATACTGACAGGGCCAAACTACAAAGATTGGCTCAGGAATGTCAAAATGGCAATCACTTATGACAAGTTGGGGTATCTTCTTACCACCAAAGCTCCCCCTGTCCCAGGTCCCACCTCCAGCGTCGCGGATTAGGAAATCCGTAAGACTTGGGAGATCGATTGCGCGAAGGCCAAGTGCCTCGTGCTTGCCTCTATGGACAATGAACATCAGAGGAGGCACGAGAATATATACTTCGAATCCATATTTCTCCATACAAAAGAACTGTATGGAGAGCAATCTCGTATCGCCAGATACGAAGTGTCGAAGAAGTTGTTTTCGGCAAGATTGGACGTCGGATCATCGGTAGCGGAACACGTGCTTAAGATGATTGGCTACATAGAGGAGCTCGCGGACCTTGGGACCACGTTGGAGAACGAGCTCTATACGGACTTGATTCTTCAGTCCCTTCCTTCCACTTACGCCCAGTTCATCCTGAATTTCAACTTGCAAGAAAAGGAAGTTGAACTTTCAGAGCTCCTCAACATGCTGAGGTGGCAGAGGGCACCCCACAGAAAGGTAGGGAAACATCCACTTTGTTTGTAGGAGGATCTCCCTCTTCTAGGTCCAGGGCGAAAGCCAAGGGAAAGAAGAAGAAAACCCCCGCCAAACCAAGGGGCGGTGTTAGTAAAGTGGATACGAAGGGAAAGGCAAAAGCAACAAAGGTAGCGGGGAAGCTTGTGGATAAGGAAGAATGCTTTTACTGTCACAAGAGTGGACACTGGAAGAAAGATTGCAGGGCTTGGAAAGCCAGAACACAGGATCTGAAGCAGGTTGCGGCTTCAGCTTCAGGTGTGTATGTTATTGAAAACTGTCTATCAATAAACTCTACGTCCTGGGTATTGGATACCGGATCAGGATCTCATATCTGTAATTCTTTGCAGGCGTTGAGAAAGCGTAGGTTTTTGAAAGTAGGTGACATGACCCTCAAAGTTGCAAACGGAGCTAGCATGGATGCTGAGGCCGTGAGGGACTATCACCTAGGAATGTCAGATGGACTTGTTTTGGTTTTACGTAATTGCTTTTTTGTACCCAATGCAACTTGTAATATCATTTCTGTATCTTTGATTTCTAAAGAAGGTTATGAATTTGCGTTTGTAAGTAATGTTGTAAACATTCACCTTAATCAAGTTCTGATTTGGTCAGGTACATTAAGCAATGGTATATACGTATTAAACCAACCACAGATTTTCAATGTCCAGAATACACACAAAAGAAAGTCTCCGGAAACAAATCAGACTTTCTTATGGCATTGTAGACTGGGTCACATCAATGAGAGAAGGTTGACGAAGTTACATACAGAAGGATATTTGGATCCATTCGAATATCAATCATATGCAACTTGTCAATCCTGTCTCAAAGGAAAGATGACAAAGACTCCGTTCACTGGACACGGAGTAAGAGCGAGCGAGCTCTTGGGACTCGTACACAGCGACGTGTGCGGTCCAATGTCTACGCATGCTCGAAGTGGTTATTCTTACTTCATTACTTTTACGGATGACTTTTCAAGGTACGGTTATGTCTTCTTAATGAAACATAAATCCGAAGCCATTGGAAAATTCCAGGAATATAAGAATGAAGTAGAAAAACAAACAGGCAAAAGTATCAAGACACTGAGATCTGATCGAGGTGGTGAATACTTGAGTGCCGAGTTCCTGGACTACTTAAAAGAGAATGGAATTCTCTCTCAGCTTACTCCTCCATACACTCCGCAACATAACGGTGTATCGGAGAGACGGAACCGAACCCTATTGGATATGGTACGGTCCATAATGAGTAACGCTGAGTTACCGCGATCATTCTGGGGATATGCACTAGAATCAGCTGCATACCTTTTGAACCGAGTTCCGACTAAGACTGTGCCTACTACACCATATCAGATGTGGTGTGGGAAGAGATCCTATCTTAATCTCATTAAGACATGGGGATGTCTAGCTTTTGTCAAAAAGCAGCATGCGGACAAGCTCGAGGCACGCTCAGTACAGTGCAAGTTTGTGGGATATCCAAAGAACTCCAAGGGATATTTCTTCTATTGCGAAGAGGAACAAAATGTTTTTGTTTCTCTTCATGCCCACTTCTTGGAAACTGAGTTTTTAGAAAATCAGATAAGTGGGAGCGCAGTAGAACTGGAAGAAATTCCAGAACCACGAGCTATTACTAAAAGCTTAGTAGAACCAGAGGGTTCGAAAGATCAGGACATTCCTACGCCGCTCCGCAGAAATAGTAGGCAGTCTCATCCGCCCGAGAGATACTACGGTTTTCTCAAAGACGGGGATAGAGAGGATTGCATCGTTGATAGTGATGAGCCGACTAGCTTCCAGCAGACCATTCAGAGCGTTGACTCGGTAAAATGGCTGGATGCAATGCGGACCGAAATGGAGTCCATGAACACCAACAAAGTATGGACGTTGGACATTGCTCCAGATAGGGTAAAACCCGTAGGATGCAAGTGGATCTTCAAAAGGAAGATTGGTGTAGATGGACAGGTTGAGACCTATAAAGCTAGACTTGTTGCAAAGGGTTTCCGTCAAAGACCTGGCTTGGACTATGACGAAACCTTTTCTCCAGTGGCTATGCTGAAATCCATTCGGATCCTTCTTGCCATTGCTTCCTTCCACGATTATGAGATTTGGCAAATGGACGTAAAGACCGCTTGTCTAAATGGAAATTTAGAGGAGTGTGTCTATATGGACCAGCCAGAGGGTTTCATTCAGAGTGGGAGCAGCGGAAAGGTGTGCAAGTTTGTTAAGTCCATTTATGGACTAAAGCAGGCATCGCGGAGTTGGAACATTTATTTTGATGAGACGGTCAAAGAATTTGGCTTTATAAAAAATCCAGATGAACCATGCATCTATAGTAGATTTGTAGCGAGAACTGTAGTATTCCTCGTTTTATACGTGGATGACATTCTCTTAATAGGAAATGACATTCTTATGCTACAATCTGTCAAAGGGTTCTTGTCACACAGGTTCTCCATGAAAGACCTGGGTGATGCCTCATACATTCTGGGGATCCGGATCTATCGTGACAGATCCAAGAGGATATTAGGACTTTCACAGTCCAGGTACATCGACACCATACTGAAAATATTCAGTATGGAAGATTCCAAGCGCGGTAATCTACCGGCTTGTCACGGGATCACCCTCTCCAAAGAGATGTCTCCCAAGACTGATTTGGAAAGGGATCGCATGTCTATTATACCCTACGCTTCTGCGGTAGGCTCTATAATGTATGCGATGTTGTGTACCAGACCAGATGTAGCTTATGCACTGAGTGTGGTAAGCCGGTATCAGTCAAACCCTGGGGAGAAACACTGGATAGCGGTAAAGAACATTCTCAAGTACCTGAGAAGGACTAAGGAGATGTTCTTGGTGTATGGCGGAAAAGACCTCCAGATCGAGGCCTTTGCTGACTCCAGCTTCAAGAGTGACAAGGATGATTCCAAGTCCATGTCGGGTTATGTCTTTACCCTCTATGGAGGGGCGGTGTGTTGGAAGAGTTCCAAACAGGAAACCGTTGTTGACTCGACGATGGAAGCGGAATATATCGCTGCTGCAGATGCCGCAAAGGAAGTTGTCTGGATGAAGAAGTTGCTCACGGAGCTTCAGGTGGTTCCTACCATTGTTGATCCAATACTGCTGTAATGTGACAACAACGGAGCTATAGCTTTAGCGAAGGAACCCAGGTCCTATCAGAAGTCCAGGCACATCTTGAGGCGGTATCACCTGATCAGGGAGATCGTGGGTCGCCAAGTGATCGAGGTTCGGAGAGTTGCTACGGAAGATAACACTGCTGATCCATTCACCAAGGCCTTACCCCAGACTCAGTTTGAGCGGCTGATCGAGATGATAGGTCTTCGATACGCCAGTACATGGCCTTAGTGCAAGTGGGAGATTGTTAGTGTATATGCCCTAGAGGCTATTACTGTATCATACTGGATTGTATATTACTTGATGGAAGCTTGGGATATTCACCTTGTATTGACATTCTTGCTCAAAATGGTAGTATGCTACTTGGTTTGTTTCTGCTTTAATGTGTGCATGTGTTTCTTTTAGCATATCGCCTTTACACATTAGTGGAGCCCTTAGGATCTTTGCTTGATTACCAGCGTTGTGATGGCAGTCACACTCGTGGGGGCTGGGTAATCCATAAGCACATCCTTATGCAGGTCCCTAGTCGCAGGACTATCGAGACAGGGCATCGATACTCCGGAGTAGACTAGCGTATGCGCTTCTTATCCCAGCTTGGGAGACGATCTGTCCCACAGCCGTCAGTACGTCGTACTTGAGATAGTATGCGGGTGCTCGTTAGGTTACGAGTACACTGGACAGGACTCGTTGGGAACTGTTGGTTGGTATTATACCTATCGTCAGTTATCAGTTCCCAGGTGACATGAGTACAGCTTAGTCCGTTGACTTGACACTGTCACTTCGTCTCGAGTGTGTTCCTACTGTACTTTGATTACTACCCTACCACGGCTCAAAGGAGTCGTGCAAACAGTTAGTTTTTGGGTGCAGTCCTGAAGCACTTGGAGGCAGTGACGGTTAGACAGGATTCGTCTCTCCCGGTATTGGGGGTTGATATCGCGCTGTGTCTAGGAGAGCCATTACACAAAGTCCCTGTCCAGGGCAAGTGAGATAGACTGGTAGGTTTCCAGTGTTATCTCAGGTGTTCTGGGCTACACTCCGGCATGACTTGTACTGCTAGTAGGGGACTGACGTTTACCGCCCCCTAGGCCTGCCATGCGATATTCTTAGACGAACAGACCGGACTGTATGGAGACTGTCACATACAGGCTCATTTGGAGTTCAGATGGGTTTACCTCGTCAGTCTTCTTATCGGCATCTACCTGGGGACCGTTACGTACAGCTAGTGCCGCTTGCGGTCTGTGGTTAAACCCACTGCCAGCGTAGTGTCGAGTCTTTAGAGTCCCACACAGAGGGTTATTCGCCTTTAGGCAAAATGAGTAGAGGTCGCATGGTTTTGCGACAGGGTTCGTTCACATCCGCGCACTTATGCACGTTTGGTGTCCGGACAGCTTATACTAGCGGGCTTTGGTTTAAACCGGATCCTAGTATATGATTTGGGATTGGTTTTATCTCATTGTATTCGTGTTCCTCGGAACACGGATACGGGTGTGTATACACAGTTGACTGAGACAGAGGCAGAGGACTTTCATTAGGGTTGATGACCATTGTCATTTTCTTAACCCTAATGTTTATGTGTGAATTATGATTTATTAATATTAGTTAATTATAATTGTGCATGGTTAGGGTTGTTGACCATTTGACTATACTTGACTTGTTGACCTAGGTTGACAAGTTGACCATCATCATTCCATATGAAAGATGCTCTTTGATCCTTGCAAAAGCATTTAATGTGAAATGATAATGGTCATTTCTTGATTAACCATGACAATTATCTTAGCTAATTATCTATTTTTCATAAATCACATATATGTGAGAAGGGTTGTATTATTCTTCTCACTTGTTCATTTTCATTCTCTCTCCTCCTCTTCCTCTCTCTCTAGCTCTCCCCTCTCATGAGTTGAGAACCATTTGAGCTTAAGATAATCCCTTCAAAAACACTCTCTACTCTTTCTAAGGTCCTAGGTCTAGCACACCAAGCACCTTAGTTACTTCTAGTTTGAGGTTGGAGCCAAAGGTTGAGGCCCTCGGGTGGATCTTTCTTCGGCAAGAGAAGGCGACAAGGAGAACCCGTTCTTTCACTCCAAGGAGCAAGAAGAGAAGGACTTGAAGACCTAGGTATAACCCACTTTCCGAGTAGCTAACTCTTTTTAGCTTTGTAGTTAGTTTTGTTTAGCAAAGATCCCTCCTTTACATAGTCCATGTTGCCTAGTGTTGTAAAAATCAGATTTTTCATAACGTTTCTGCCTCCCCGCAAGCACCGGGGTGGGCAACGTGGACTTACAGTGGTATCAGAGCCTAGCTAAACACAAACTAACTAGTTAGCAAAGTATCTAGAACTTCGATCGGAAAAAATCGCAAAACTATTTTTCAAAACCCTAAGTTTCTGTCAATTTTTATTTCTGCTTTAAAAATAATAAATCAAACTTCAAAGATCGGCTGAGGGTTTTGTTAAGAAACACACCAAAAACGATCCAGTGAACCGGTCAAAGCGCCGCGGTTCCGCGGCAAGAACATACTTCTTGCCGCGGATCCGCGGCCGAGTTGACTCGGCCGTGGACCGAGTTTGGTGCAGTGTTCTTCTGTTGAGGTTTTAGGATTTTTAATATAGTTTGTTTCCACCCAGATTTTCCAGAGAACAAGTTAGTTTTTGGGGTGGTCATAAATCCATATTTTGATCGAATTTCTTTACACTTTGGCTAATGGGTTATATCTGTGATGTGATGTATGTATTGAACGTCCGCTAATCGCTATACGTCGATTAGTGGGGGTTATACATATCTGTGATCTGTAATGTTGATGGTTTGTGTATATGAATTCGTTGGATTGTCGCGGATGAATAGCCAGGGGGGGTTGTGAGATGAGAGTTTTCTTATTCTTTCAATTCTTGTAATATGTAAATTGATGTAATATTATTTGTATGGCCGCACAACCGGGTCGGGGTTGTAGCCGTCATTGTATAATTTCTTTTTACTGTTTTTGCTCCTAGGATAGACCCAAGGTGGGGTGCACAAACTACCGGGTACCTCGAAGTGCCGAGTGGCCTAATCACGTTGTTGAGGGAGGTTGCTTCACTTCGGATACTTGGCGGGTAGTTTGCCGCACACGTAGGGGTCTAGGGTGGGGTTTGGCTATTCATCGCGACCGTGTAATCCGTTCTTCGTTATATGCTCGTACGAATTGCGGATTCCTAGTATATCCAATGTATTCATCTGCGATCTGGAATGGCTATCATTGCATGTGACGAATGTTTATATATATCTATATGATATCTATTTAGGCGTTGCTTATGTTTTGCATCCGCGCTAGTCCAGCCTCCGCTCTGTCGTTAGTTAAGTAACCTAACGGGTGATGACGGGACCCCGTGGCGAATGCGGATGGCATAAGCGTACGTCATATTTTCGTTGTCTTCTGCAATGGTGGGATTAAATGATGGGACGCATTGGAATTAATGCAAGAAAAAATAAACCAAGTAACAGTCGTTGGAACACTTTCAAAACCACTCGGTTCTTTTCAAAACCAAATTTTAAATGCGGAGCTTGAACCACTCCTTTTGAAAGCTATCTCGTTCCTTCGATTATATCAAGTTTACTACGTTCACGGTTTCGCCAAAACCATTCGTAGCCCTCCGTCGTTTCACATGAATGGTCAATAAGTATTCAAGCTATGTTTGTTGGCCAAAGTCAAGGCATAGTGATTGGTAGCTATTGGGTATTCATGTGTAGCATAGATAGATGTGTTGGTTTGGGGCAGTCGTTCTACCTTGTTGGCCAAAGTCAAGGGTATGTGTGGGTGGGCTCAAATTAACCTGGAGAATGACGGGTAGAACTTGACATGTGACTTATGATTTGTTGGCCAAAGTCAAGGTCATAAGAGCATGGGGCAAAAATCCACATCGGGAGTTTCAAAAGAACTGAAACTTGCTAGAGCTGCATACCATTTGGAGTGTGATGATTCTGGTAGGATTCCTTCAGTTTTGTCACACGATGATATTTGGATCCCGATCCTACTGTGAGTATATGCTACTCCTCCGGAACTTTCTCACTTAACGATCAATGCTATAAACCAAGTAGGTGTCTAGAATGGTGTTAGCGGGGCTACGCCCACAGGGAAAAGAGGTTTCTTAATTAAGGAATTTCGCGAAAGCGTTGGAAAACCTCCCTCGAAGTACCGACACTGGCCTGGCTGAACGGTTAAGCAAGTATTGTACGGTGAGATTGATCCCGACTAATTGTTCCTTTATGGTTTGAGGAAGGATTCGAGAGACAGTGGGAGCCATCCTGTTTAGACAAATTAAAAACCACTCTAAACTTGCAAGAGCATCATGCTAAAGTGTTTCTTCTCTCTCTCCTAATTGCAGCGACCATTTATCATGACTGGACTTAAGTTACTTCTAGATAAAAACATACTGACAGGGCCAAACTACAAAGATTGGCTCAGGAATGTCAAAATGGCAATCACTTATGACAAGTTGGGGTATCTTCTTACCACCAAAGCTCCCCCTGTCCCAGGTCCCACTTCCAGCGTCGCGGATAATGAAATCCGTAAGACTTGGGAGATCGATTGCGCGAAGGCCAAGTGCCTCGTGCTTGCCTCTATGGACAATGAACATCAGAGGAGGCACGGGAATATGGACTTTGAATCCATATTTCTCCATACAAAAGAACTGTATGGAGAGTAATCTCGTATCGCCAGATACGAAGTGTCGAAGAAGTTGTTTTCGGCAAGATTGGCCGTCGGATCATCGGTAGCGGAACACGTGCTTAAGATGATTGGCTACATAGAGGAGCTCGCGGACCTTGGGACCACATTTGAGAATGAGCTCTATACGGACTTGATTCTTCAGTCCCTTCCTTCCACTTACGCCCAGTTCATTCTGAATTTCAACATGCAAGAAAAGGAAGTTGAACTTTCAGAGCTCCTCAACATGATGAGGAGTGCAGAGGGCACCCTACAGAAAGGTAGGGAAACATCCACTTTGTTTGTAGGAGGATCTTCCTCTTCTAGGTCCAGGGCGAAAGCCAAGGGAAAGAAGAAGAAAACCCCCACCAAACCAAGGGGCGGTGTTAGTAAAGTGGATACGAAGGGAAAGGCAAAAGCAACAAAGGTAGCGGGGAAGCTTGTGGATAAGGAAGAATGCTTTTACTGTCATAAGAGTGGACACTGGAAGAAAGATTGCAGGGCTTGGAAAGCCAGAACACAGGATCTGAAGCAGGTTGCGGCTTCAGCTTCAGGTGTGTATGTTATTGAAAACTGTCTATCAATAAACTCTGTTCCCCCAATCAGAGCAAGGCTCTGTTTGAATTTTGAAAATTCAAATTTTGAAGCAACGCTTCGGTTCCCGTGCGCTGCGCGCAATGCGCCACGTGTCAGAAGTTGACACGGCAGCACAACGCCCAAGGCGGCACGACCGATCAGAGCAAGGCTCTTTAAAAATATAAGTAACACTTAACTGCGCAAGCGCACGGCAGCGCGACACGTGTCTGCGCAGTTGCGCAAGCACAACTGCGCAAGCGCACGGCTGCGCGACACGTGTCTGCGCTGTTGCGCAATCGCAACTGCGCAAGCGCACGGCTGCGCGACACGTGTCTGCGCAGTTGCGCAATCGCTGTTGCGCAAGCGCCTTACTGCGCGACACGTGTCACGCGCTGGTGAGTTGGGCAACAACAGAATGAAAATTCAAGGAAATCTTTTCTGTTCTTGTTAAAACAAGAAGATTTCTTCTGTAAAAAAGGGGCCTTTGGATCAAAGATCCAACGGTGGGGAAAATTCCCCGAATCTTTCAGAAAAGATCTTTTTTAACAAATTTAACTGATCTTTGAGCACTATAAAAAGGACCCCAGACCCCATTTCAAAGATATAGACATTTTGGATAAAAAAAAGAGGAGAGAACTCTTGAGAATTTCTGAAGAACACAAAAAGAAAGGTAAAACCTTTGAGAAAATTCTCTTAAAGAATAAATCATTGATCTAGAAAACAAGATCAGTGATCTTGAATAGATAAATAAATAAATAAAAATAATAAAAAAATAATGCCTTGCACTTGCTATGAACCTCTGGTTCTCTGAAACAGAAAGAAAGAAAAGATTTCTTTCTTTTCTTTTCTTTGATCTAAATTTAGATCAAGAAATTAAAAAGTGCCCTGCACTTCTTTTCCTGAATCTAAAAGATTCTTGGTGCTTTGCACAAATGCAATGCATTATTTGAAGGGCTAGGCCCAAGTCAAAAAGACCTAGCAGGCCAAAGTAAATTTCAAAACAATAAAAGGGGGGGGGGGGGCAGAGCCCAAAATGAAATTGATGCTCTGCGTCATTTATAAAGGGCAGAGCCCAAAACAAATTGATGCCCTGCATCTTTTCTGGGCAAAGCCCAAATAAAAATAAAAACAAACGCAAATAAATTATTGAACATTTTTTAACTGGACTTAGCCCAATCGTGGCCATAAGTCCTTAAATTAAACTGACTGAGCAAAATGGCTCTCCTAAATCAATTCACGTCCGGTTCGAGGGTACATCTCCAAACTCCTTTGACATCTATCGTTGTAATTCCTCAATGACGTCAAAGAGGTGACGGGTCCCAACGACCTCATACACCCATATGGACTGCGGGGTCCTTAAACTCGTGGACCGAAACGTCCTTAAACTAATACTGGACCGAAACGTCCCTAAACTAATATCGGACCGAGACGTCCTTAAACTAATATTGGACCGACACGTCCTTAAACTAATACTGGACCGAAACGTCCTTAAACTAATACTGGACCGAAACGTCCCTAAACTAATATCGGACCGAAACGTCCTTAAACTAATATTGGACCGAAACGTCCTTAAACTAATAATGGACTGAGATGTCCCTAAACTAATATCGGACCACCACGTCCCTAAACTGGCACGATAGGGCCCAAGCGCTCTTTTGTCGGATCTAAACGGTCCCGTCTAAGTTGATCTTAGCCCCAAATACGGTTAATGTGTCCTTAGATATTTAAATAAAACTCTAAATCAACTTTGGTTCAAGGGTACATCTCTGAACTCCTCTGACGCCTGTCGTTGTAATCCCTCAACGACGTCAGAGAGGTGACGAGTCCCGACGGCCAGATATTAAATCAATCACTACGTCAAGTCGATCTTAGTCCAAAACAGGACTAACGTATCCTTGACGAACGTTTAAGTTGGTCTTAGCCGCAACGCGACTAATGCATCCTTAAACTAGAAACACCAAACCCAAATCTAAGTAAATACGGATTTGGACTAATCCACGTCCTACGGAAGACGGCATTACTCAGTCTCCGTATACAATCCACGGGCAACCACAAACAAAACAAACACACACGACACCAAGTGAAATTCTGGAGAAGGAGAAAGTTGTTACCGCGATGCGGTAGCGTAATTAACTGCAGGGGCTTGCGCCTGCAGGGAAGAGCGTCCCCACAATCAAAAACCCCTCACCCTGATGGGGAATCTGATGAAGTCTGCTACATCGGCCGCATCCGTCTAAACCTCTTATACACGGTGCCATAAATCAACTTGGCATCTTTGGAGAGATAGACGGATAAAACCAAATAGCATCTGCCCCGAATTCCAGCATCAGGACAACGCGGTCCTGTGCGCCGCCTTTCGGAGGGGAACAGATTCTGGCACGCCCGGTGGGACCTTTTCCTCTTTTCACTCCACACTTCGTGTGTCGTCTTCGCGAACCAATCGCGGTTTGTTAAATGGTTGTCTTCGAATTTAAAGTTGCTAAGATTTGGTCTTTTGTCTGGCGCAGAACTCGAGATTCAATGGCCTCCAACTGCACCAACTACTCGAAGTGCCACTGCAACGGACGCTCCACCTCACCGAGAGGTGTAACATATGGGCCCCAAGCGGTCTCTTTCCTCGCTCTGCCGATAGAACAGGTGACCCAGGCCATCACCGGCCTGTTTTTCGGGACCATGGTCCCACCTACAAGCTTCCCTATGCCGATATCCGCACCGGAAGCGAACAAGAAGTCGGTCTTCGACCGGCTCTCTGCTACCACGACCCCTGTCAACGGGTCTCCCGCTACTAAACCGACAGCCTCCGTTTTCACCAGGTTAGGTCAGAACTATAAAGTGGCCGTCCCAAAGAGGGCAACGGCCGCTGCTTTGGAAGTCGTTAAAGCGGCTTCTCCAATCAGAGAGTCGGTCTTCATAAGATTGACGGCTCCCATTCCTCCCCCAGCTGGTCAAAAGGCATCAGTCTTCGATAGGCTGACATCGGCAGTTACCCCACACTCAAACAGGGGGCAACAAGAAACCATCTCGATTTCCGAGCCAGTCCCAACGGCTCGTCGTGCGCGACGTCGCCATTGGCGACGAGTAAGGTAAGCAGGGGGCAACTCCCCCTCAGGGCTAACCCCACCTGCTCCAGTGGTGGAGGTCAACACTGCTGTTCCAACTGGGAACAGCTTTGAATTGCTGAGGAAGGTGAGAAAGAACTCTCCAATTGCTACATTGAAAAGATCTCCTCCGCCTATGGAGAAAGCTCCGGAGACAAAGCAGGAACAGCCCCCTCAACGGCTGTCGTCAAAAATTTATAAAGTTTGGCGAAGGGTTCAAGACTCCGTGATTGACCCAGAACACTTTCATCGCCAGAAAAAGGCAAAGGTGGAAAAGGATAAAAACCGCCCCATTAAACAGCAGGGGGCAACAAATGCTAGGATGCCCACTTCAACGGCTCCTTCAACCTCAATGGTCCACAAAAGAAAAAGACCAGAGAAAGCTCCCGTGACACTGACAAAGTTTAAAAGCGGTGAACCTAAACGCCCCAAGTCAGATGATGACTACAATGGCTGCACTCACGGAGCCAAAAGAGAACCCTAGGATGTCCTTAGACGAACGCCAAGAGGAAAAGACCGACGCCGAGTTCCTCCGCCGAGTACTGGAAAAGAGAGACAAAGAGGCTGCTGAACAAGCAGCCAATATACAGCGTATGGGCCTCTTCTTCCAGGACATGATAGGGATGATGATACAACAAGATCCCCCGACTGAAGAACCCCCGATTGTCCTTGGGGATGATAGGGGAGAGACATCAAACCCTCAGCCCGTTCTATCAACGGCTAAAGAAGATACAATCTCTAAAACTGATCTGGACGAATATATAGCCCAGCAAATAAAGGTTCATCACGCGGCCGAAGCAGCCGGCCACGTCGTAAAAACGGGGCGACCGTATCCAGGCTGGTATGACCAAATCAAATACCCGCCGGGTTACACAATTCCCAAGTTTCATGTCTACAAAGGGACCGACAATCCCCATCAACATGTTGCCCAGTTCAGGGCGCTTTGCGGTAACACCGGCGGCGACGACAAGCTTTTGCTTCGCCAGTTTGTTGGAAGCTTATCAGATACGGCGTTCGAATAGTATTCTGAGCTCCCCAATGACTCTATTAAAACCTTCGCGGAGATGGAGCTGCTCTTCACCCAACGTTTTGCAAGTGCCAGCGAGCGTACCCCGATGACGGCGCTGATTAACGCCAGGGTAAAACCCGGCGAGACATGGGTTCAGTACGCTATACGGTGGCGTAATCTATGGTCTAAGTGTGAACAGCGCATAGAAGAAGCCCCTGCGGTGGGAATTTTTGTTGGAACCCTTGATCCACAAGCGACCATCTCGCAATTCATGATGTTTTTCAAGCCGACTACCTTCCAGGCTTTGATCGACAAATTAGCGCAGATGGACCAGATGGGCCATAAACCCCCTCTCCCGAAGCCGGACTCCCGAAACGATAAAGGAAAGGGAAAAGCGATCATTGTCGCTAATGCCCAACAACAACCGAGCGACTCGAAGCCGGTTGCTCGTCCAAACAATACACGCCCATACGTACCCCTTGAGGACAGGATGGGACGTCCTTACTCCTTCCCCCGCGATAAAACGAGGAGGCTATTCGAGCTGGCGTTGCGCAACAGACTCATAAATCTGCCAGATCCAAAACGCCCGTTGCAACCAAGCGACGTCAACGAGCCCAATTACTGCCCTTACCATCGAGTGCTAGGACATCCGATCGAAGACTGTTACGTTTTCAAAAATTGGCTTGAAAACCAGTACCGCCAGGGCAAATTTGCGCTATCCGACAAATGGAAGGTGACTCCCCCGCAGCCCCACACCTCTAAAGGGACGAATACGCCGGGGGCAACATGCTCCGTCATTGAAGAAGCTCCCTGGGAGGTTGTATTATCAGCCAAAATGAGGAGAATGCTAAATGATCTTCAGACCTGTCCAGCGGTCAAGTGGAAGAACCCCTTGGAACCGCAGGTTATTGAGGGGATGTTGAAGCCACGACCGACTTCGAAGACCGATGGTGGTAGTTCAAGCGTTCATAGCCGACCGTCAAAATCTTCGAAAAAGAAGAAGAAGAAATCTGAGAAGCCCGTGAAACCTGGCGACAAGCGCACGGACTTACAGAAGCAAATCGACGCACTGGATGAGTACAACCAAAAGGCGCGGACTCCCATTACGCTCCAAGATTTCCTTGATCACGTCTTTCAAAAAGAAGATGAGGGGGAAAGTTCATCGGATGAATCCGAGGAATATGTGGCGAACTGTCATATGATCTCCCATTCGACCACGAACGATGAAGGGACTTCCGGCACTAAAACGCTGGGGGCAAATACTGAGTCAAGGGTTCCGGAGTTATCAATCGAAATGATTGACGCGTTTCTTAGTGAAGCTCGATTGAAAAGTAAAGCTGATCGAGAACGCGAGACGGCTATATTCGAAAGGGCCAAGCGCCAGCGACTTGAGGAAAGAGCTGAGATGATCCCGCTGGAGCAAAATGCCTCCACCGCTGACAAAAGCCAATTCAAGATAAAAAAGAGGTTTGCTAAGGCCATATCGATGGGCATGAAGCTACCATCCTCTGAAGGAAAAATGACTGGTGTGGTAGAAATGCACCCCTCTTATTGCTTATATCATCAGAAGGTCTCGCATCCCACTCAAGAATGCAAGGCTTTCGATAGATGGTGGCAAGGATACGTCGCTAATCGACAACGCTTTAAACGGGAAAAACGTAAAATTCGCCGGGAGCAAAGAAACACGACCAAAGAGCTTGAAAGAACTGCCGGCAATTGTCACATGGTTAACACTACCAGGTCACAAGTGCCTACATTTGGGAGCGACTCTGATGAGGAGCTAGAGCTTGCCCCTCTCTTTAAAGAGTCAACTTCGGGAAAAGAAGAGGAGCCAGTGGTTTGCGAAAATATCCGGCTGCGGAATCGGACACTGCCTGAAAAGAACCTCGGACCCTCGAATAGAAAAGATAAAGGGAAAGAAAAGGTCTCTGAAGACATCGTCTTAGATGACCAAGTTCTGGAAGAGCTAAACGCCGAGAACCCGCCAAAAAGGAATAAAGTGGATTACAATGTCTTGGCGCATCTGAAAAAGCTACCTTCACAACTCAGCATTCTCGATGCCCTATTACTATCAAAAGAGGCGAGGGATTCTTTGATTAAGGCCCTACAAGATCCGGACCAATTCCAAGCTTTCCTGGCCGAACAAAAGATGAAGGATGAATTGGGAGAGGTGCACACGGCCGACGTTGCTTTCGGCGATGAAGACCTTCTCCTTGGGACGTGCGAACACAATCGTCCCCTTTATGTCTCAGGATACTGCCATGACATAAAGATAGGTAAAATCTTGGTCGATAACGGATCGTCTGTCAATTTACTCAATGTGCGAGTATTAAAGGAGATTTGCATGAGTGTCCAACACCTCGCCCGAGACAAAATCACCATCTCCGGATTCGACTCCCAATCATCAAAAACTCTTGGATCTGTGATATTGACGTTACGCTTCGGGTTGCTCGTCACAGACATCAAATTCCATGTTATAGACGCCAAGACGTGCTACAATGCTCTGCTTGGCCGACCATGGCTACACGAGTACAATATCATCCCTTCTACACAACATCAGTGCATGAAGTATTCTAGGGATGGCCTCGAGTACACAGTGGCGGGAGAGTTGAATCCGTTTTCCGTAAACGAAGTTCGCAAGTATGAAGATGCCAAATACTTCTTACCGAGTTTCGAAGACACGGAAAGGTGTCACAAACCGGAGAACAAAACTAACGCCACCATCCCTGTCTTCGGCAGTGACACCGAGGAGGAGGAGGATATAATTTATTCAGGCCCATCCCAAGCCACCAGGCCAGGACCATCCGTTCCTTCATTGATCTTCGGCAGTGATTCAGAGGATGAAGTTTATGCTGTATTCCCTGCTCGGCCTTCAATATGGGTTTCCGTTGATGAAGAGCGAAGTCTGCAGATGACCATGGTGCCGCTTGAACATTACAAAGAACTGGATGCACTCGACACCAACAGCGTAGAAGAATTGCAGACATTCTATATCCCTCCCGGACGAAAAGGCGAGAAGGCAATCCTATTCTACCGTTCTGAAGAAAACAAGGTGGAAAAAGAAATTTGGCATGGCGCGGAGCCCACGCTCGACAGGCTTCAGCCTATCCGTCTTCCCAGATATTATACCGAAGGTTTGAAGAAACTGCTGAAACGCCAAGGGATATCCTTCACACAGACCGTTAGAAAGGCCAAATTCTATGACAAGGTCTGGAGCGTTCCCGGGACTCAATGCAAGCTGCCTAACGGGAGAATAGAAACAAAAGGGCTTGGGTACATCCGGTCAAAGAAACGGGAGTTAGTAAACAGCTGTTATGTCATGTATGACTTCGATGAAGAGGCGGACGCTCAATGGGAGGACGCTAATTCTGAACCAGCAAAAGTTCCTGATATAAAACCGCCCAATCCATCGTTTGAAGACCAGATGAGCAAACTTATAAGGGATGCAAGTCAAAAAGCCCGAGATGATCACAATCGTGAAATGGCAATCTATGAGAAAGCCAAGACACAGCGCCTCCTTCAACAGGCAGTAAAGAACGAAGATGCTGCCCCATGCCAACCTGCTACAAAAAAGGCTCGACTCGAAAGCAAAAACAAGTCAAAGGGCAGAAAAGGCGCTCAACAACCACAAAGCAGAGCTAAGAAACCACGTATCCGAGAGTCGGGAGTTATTGACTTAGCCCTCAGGAAGAAAATGGGTCGAGCATACTCATTTCCTTGGAACAAAACAAGGAAAATATTCGATCTCGCTCTAAAACACCAAATGATTACGTTGCCAGAGTCCAAGCACCCCGAGCACGCAGGCGAGGTGTTCAACCCAAATTATTGCTTTTACCATCGAGCAGTAGGGCATCCGCTTGAAGATTGCTTCACCTTTAAGAATTGGGTTGAGGACCAATATCAGCTTGGCAAATTCGCGTTGTCTGACAACTGGAGGGTAGCGCCGCCGCAAAAGCACGAACCCGAAAACACAAGGATAGAACCAACTCCGCATTGGGATTGACAGAAAATTCGCACCTGCCACGTGATAACAATATTAAAAGAAGAGTCCGAAGACATGAACATCCTTCCTTGGTGCTTTGAAAACGGCAGCGATGAGGTAATCTCAGAATTTCCACCAGCGCCAAAAGAGCTGGAAGATGGAATCCATACTACTGCAGATAACCTCAAGAAAATCGAGTTGGGGACAGTAAATGATCCGCGACCGACATTCGTCAGCGAGCTGCTGTCTGAAGAGAGGGTGGCTGCGTTAAAAGACGTCCTTGTGCAGCATAAAGATTGCTTCGCATGGAACTATTCCGAGATGCCGGGACTAGATCCAGAAGTTGCTGTACATAGACTAGCAATATCCCCGAACATCAAGCCAGTCAAACAGGCGCCGAGAAGAATGCGACTCGAGCTTGAGATGAGCATAAATACCGAAGTCAAAAAGTTAATCGACTCTGGCTTCATCCAGGAAGTTCAGTACCCTGAATGGATCGCCAACATCGTCCCAGTGATGAAGAAAAATGGGACAGTGCGCATATGCGTAGACTTCCGGGATCTTAATAAAGCTTGCCCGAAGGATGATTTCCCAGTGCCGGTCATTGAACTGATGATAGACAATACATCCACTCATGAGGTTTTCTCCTTCATGGACGGCTCATCGGGGTATAACCAGATAAAAATGCATCCAGAAGGCCAGAAGCACACAGCCTTCAGGACTCCTCTTGGTATATTTTGTTATAAAGTGATGCCCTTCGGTTTGAAGAACGCCGGTGCTACTTATCAGAGGGCCATGACAAAGATCTTCGACGACCTTATACACGAAATCGTTGAATGCTATATCGACGATCTCGTGGTTAAAAGCAAATCATACGAGGAACATCTCGAGCATCTGAAGACTGTATTTCAACGCCTTCGGCATTACAACTTGAAGATGAATCCTCTTAAATGTGCGTTCGGGGTTTCCTCGGGCAAATTCCTGGGATTCGTTGTTCGACACCGAGGTATTGAAATAGATCCGTCAAAGATTAAAGCGATCATGGAAATGCCTCCGCCGAGGACTCTCAAACAGCTGCGGTCTCTCCAAGGGAAACTCGCATACATACGGCGATTTATAGCCAACCTTTCAGGAAAGTGCCGTCCTTATAGTCACCTGATGAAGAAGGGAATCCCATTCGTTTGGGATAAAAAATGTCAAGGCGCACTGGATGAGATCAAGCAATACCTGCAGAACCCGCCGGTGTTGGCTGCTCCGGTTAAGGGGAAGCCTCTCATTCTTTATACAACCGCCTTCGAAGGTTCCTTAGGCGCATTATGGGCACAAGAGAACGATCAAGGGAAAGAAAGAGCGCTCTACTACTTAAGTCGAGTTCTGCTGGGGGCAGAAAGCAACTACTCTCCCATTGAAAAACACTGCCTGGCGTTGATCTTCGCAATAACAAAGCTTAGGCATTATGCGTTGGCACACGAGGTCCGTCTTATTTCAAAAGTGGACCCTCTCAAATATCTAATGTCAAAAGCCATATTAACAGGGCGACTCGCTAAATGGGCCCTACTCTTGATGGAATTTTCGATAACATATCAACCTCTCAGGGCAGTAAAAGGCCAGGCCATCGCCGACTTCCTTGCTGAGCATCCCATACCTGCCGATTCTCCTTTAAATTGCGATTTGCCAGACAGACATGCGTTTGACGCAATCGACAGCGGTGATACCCATTGGGAGCTTTATTTCGATGGAGCATCTTCCATGAAAAATCACAAACAAAGTACGCCAATGATCAAATCGGGGGTAGGACTCATCTTTGTGACTCCACAAGGAGGAATAATGCGCTTCGCCTTCTCCTTAACAGAGCCAAGAACGAATAATGAAGCTTTGATAGCAGGCCTCGAGATCTCCATTGATATGGGAATTGAAAGCCTCCTCATATACGGGGATTCCCAACTGGTCGTCAGTCAAGTGAACGACGATTACCAAACATGCAAACCGGAATTGGTAAAATACGGTGAAAAAGTGCAGCAACTGCTAACCCAAATTCCCTCCTACACGTTGGAAAGTATACCGAGCGCGGAAAACAGCAAAGCGGACGCACTGGCCAAACTTGCTAAAGAATTGGCTGACGAGAACCTCGATGACGTTAGAATCGTGGTACAAAGCCGTCGAGTACTCGCCCCGGCAGAAATACCTCCAGAATCATATAAAGAAAAGGGAGCGACTGAGCAGACGACCCTGCAAATAAAAGACCATGAGAAGGCCGAGGACTGGAGAGAAGTCTTCATGGATTACTTCAAGTTCCACCGAATGCCTGAAGAAGCGTCCATAAGACATCAGCTCGTGAAACGAGCTCTGTCTTTCGCCTTCGTCAACGATACTCTATACAAGAGGACATTCGATTCTCTGTGGCTGAGATGCCTAGGACCTGACGAAGCGAGAAGGGTCATCCAAGAGGTTCACGACGGACTCTGCGGTTCCCACCAAGCAGGCCCTAAGATGAAGTTGAAGATAAAACGGATGGGCTACTACTGGCCCACGATGATGCAGGATTTCCTGGAATACGCGAGGCAATGTCATTCATGCCAAATTCATAGGGACTTCATCCATCAGCATCCCAATCCACTACATCCAACAGTGTCTAGCTGGCCATTCGAGATGTGGGGAACTGACATAGTCGGCCCCATCGAACCAGCATCGTCAAAGGGACATCGTTTCATCTTGGCGACGACTGATTACTTCTCCAAATGGGCAGAGGCGGTACCGTTGAGGGAAGTGAAGACGAAGAACATCCTCCATTTCTTCAAAACGCATGTCATATACCGGTTTGGAACCCCAAGAAGGATCATCTCTGATAATGGGCCAGCCTACCGAAGTCATAAAATTAGCCGCTTCGCACAGCAGCACAATATAGACTAGAGATATTCCTCAGTTTATAATCCGCGAGCTAACGGTCTAGCTGAGGCCTTCAACAAGACCTTGACGAAGATCATGAAGAAAATAGTGTCACGAAATAAGAGAGACTGGCACGAAAGACTGCAAGAAGCTCTTTGGGCATATCGAACTACGTTCAAGACGGCCACGAACACAACGCCGTACGCGTTGGTGTTCGGCACCGAAGCAGTACTCCCTCTCGAGATAGAATTACCCTCTCTACGAGTGGCAGTCCACTACGAGCTGACAGACGAAGAAAATGCTCACCTTCGGTTTGAAGAGCTTGACGCCCTTGATGAAATCCGGCTTCTAGCACAACAAAATCTGGAAGCTTATAAAGCAAAGATGACACGTTCGTACGAAAGATTGACCCGACCGAGGACATTCCACCAAGGCGAACTCGTGCTAGTGGTCAAAAGGCCCATGATCCCCAATCGCGCTAAGCGGGGAAAATTTGAGCCAAACTATGAAGGCCCGTACGTCATAGATAAAGTTTACCAGGGTGGGGCCTATCTACTCATGGACATGCACGGTGAAAGGCCTTTCAGGCCGATAAACGGTCGCTTCCTAAAGAAATATTACGCTTAATGAGCCACAGCCTAGGTCAATGATAGATGACGACGACTATGTCCGCTCGCTAAGTAGGACAGCGGTGACCGCGAATGGCTATAGTTCGTCACTCGCGGTATAAAAAGAAGTTCACCTTCTGTCTCCCAAAAAAACCTAGTTCACCTTCTGTCTCCCACGGATAGGTGCCTTTCGGGTCCTTTTTTGAATGAATAAGGGGTAGGGCCTCCTAAGCTCAAGCTTTATAAGCAGTAGCCGGCCTTCTCCATATTGGACCGAAATGTCCTTAAACTAATAGCAGACCAAAACGTCTTTAAACTAATACCGCAGCATCCTTAGGCTGACGAGATATAAAAAAAACATATAAAAATAAAATAAAATAAACGGTATGTCCATAAGCAAAAAGGGCACGGATGAAAACCCGAAAGGGCTCCGTGAGTAAGAACAGCAGGGCTGCCGGCGAGTGTTCGTGAAAACCCGAAAGGGCGCGACCTCGTAAAAAAAAAAGAGAAAAAAAGAGAAAATAAACGGTATGTCCATAAGCAAAATGGGCACGGATGAAAACCCGAAAGGGCTCCGTGAGTAAAAACAGCAGGACTACCGGCGAATGTTTGTGAAAACCCGAAAGGGCACAACTTCGTTAAAGAACCCTTATGGAGTCCTCTCGACCTTGTAAGGAGAAACCACCTGCGTGAGATCCTTACGACTCACAAAGGAGCAACACACTTAGGGATCCCCACGATTCCTAAGGAGAAAGTACACTTGCGAGATCCTCACGACTCGTAAGGAGAACTCTCTTATGGGACCCTCACGGCTCATAGAATTTGAAAGTCTTAAGTCACAGAGACCTAAATGTGTGCTTAAGCAAACCCCCACAAACTTCCAATATTGCCCTACAAGCGGTTCAATATTGACCCTTGTATACAATCCACGGGCGCGAATAAACATTTCCCTAGCCAAATTTCATCCGTAACTGGGAATACGTTCGCATGGTAAACAACACTTATAAATCCCCTCGATTTATGAGGAGAAAACCCTCCTGTAGGATCCTTACAACTTACAGAGGAACAAAACACTTAGGAACCCTCACGATTCCTAAAGAGAAAATACACCTACAAGATCCTCACGACTTGTAGGGAGAAATGCCTTTATGAGACCCTTACGGCTCATGAAATCAAAAGCCTTAGTCGACAGGTCCCTAACCCTGATCGCTAAGCCTCCTTTGTTCGACAACGACAGAGGCAAATGATGATTCGCTCCCGGCAATATCCCAGTTGCAGCGGTGCTGATGCCAAAATCGGTGTCCAATTTCAGGTTTACGGCGAAAGCCAGTAGGCCGCTCATGCATACGAAATAGCCGAAATGATAGGGCAACTTGCAATAAAAGCAGCAAGTAAAATGTATGCATGCAAAATAGCCGAAATGATTGGGCAACTCGTGATAAAAAGCAACGAGTAAAAATAAAAAAATAGCCGAAATGATTGGGCACCGCGAAAAATAGCCGAAATGATTGGGCAATCGCGACCTTCGCGATATAAAAGCTGAAATGATAGAGTATCGCGGAAATAAAATAAAATAAAAAGAAGAAATGATAAAACTTTGGCCCTACAGTTAAGATCACATCGATCCCTGTACACAATCCAAGGGCGTAAATAAAGAAGGAACCATACCTCCCCAGCGGATTCCGTCAAACGACGAAGCCAAACCTCAACGGTTCATTTCAACCGAAGAAGCTAGTGACTTCAACAAAAAACTCCTTGACTCATGGATACAAACACTCCTTGACGAGAGCTTCCTGATCCGCGTCGACCCGCAGAGCCACCAGTGCCTCTGTAGGAATCCTCGACTCGTTTCAAACCCCAAGGAAACAAATAATCCTTGGCGCTTGGGAAACAAATAATCCTAGCAAATTCCTCGACTCACGGATACAAACACTCCTTGACGAGAGCTTCCTGATCCGCGTCGACCCGCAGAGCCACCAGTGCCTCCGTAGGAATCCTCGACTCGTTTCAAACCCCAAGGAAACAAATAATCCTTGGCGCTTGGGAAACAAATAATCCCAGCAAACTCCTCGACTCACGGATACAAACACTCCTTGACGAGAGCTTCCTGATCCGTGTCGACCCGCAGAGCCACCAGTGCCTCCGTAGGAATCCTCGACTCGTTTCAAACCCCAAGGAAACAAATAATCCTTGGCGCTTGGGAAACAAATAATCCCAGCAAACTCCTCAACTCACGGATACAAACACTCCTTGACGAGAGCCTTCTGATCCGCGTCGACCCGCAGAGCCACCAGTGCCTCCGTAGGAACCCTCGACTCGTTTCAAACCCCAAGGAAACAAATAATCCTTGGCGCTTGGGAAACAAATAATCCCAGCAAACTCCTCAACTCACGGATACAAACACTCCTTGACGAGAGCCTTCTGATCCGTGTCGACCCGCAGAGCCACCAGTGCCTCCGTAGGAACCCTCGACTCGTTTCAAACCCCAAGGAAACAAATAATCCTTGGCGCTTGGGAAACAAATAATCCCAGCAAACTCCTCGACTTACGGATACAAACACTCCTTGACGAGAGCTTCCTGATCCGCGTCGACCCGCAGAGCTACCAGAGCCCCCGTGGGAACCCTCGACTCGTTTCAAACCCCAAGGAAACAAATACTCCTTGGCGCTTGGGAAACAAATAATCCCTAGCAAACTCCTCGACTCACGGATACAAACACTCCGTGATGAGAGCTTCTTAACTCATGTCAACTGTTCCGCTACAACTGCAGACAGATCCCCGATTCGTCTCAATTTGTAAGAAGAAGTCTCAGACAGCAAGGATTAAAAAGCTTTCTTTTTGAGCGATGGGGCCCTGCAAGTCAATCCAAACTGGTCTCTTGCATACTATTCACGGGTCTCACTCTCCGAAGTCGAATTTCGACGAGGAGGGAAACAACCACTTACGAATCCTCTCGACTCGTAAGAGGGAAAATTCTCTTATAGGATCCTTACGACTTAGAAGAGAAAACCGCACTTAGGAATCCTCACGATTCCTAAGGAGAAAATCCACCTGCGAGATCCTCTCGATCCGTAGGGAGAAAAGTCTCTATGAGACCCTCACGGTTTATAGAGTTGAAAAGTCTTAGGCAGCAGATCTGAACCTGCGGCCTAAGCCATCGTTATTTCTTAAGAAGGTCGGGATACTCGTCCCAATCGTCCGTCAATCATGGTTACTAAGGTGGCGTACTGATAATAAAAGAAAGAAAAGACGGAAAAATGACACAAGACATTACAAAAAATGTGCATCTTTTATTCATAAATATTGATTGAGTACAGGATACATTGTGCTAAAGAATAAAAAATATATACATATACTTTACAAAGACAAATGATACAAGGAGAATTATTGGGAAGGAAGCGTCTTGCACAGATGTAGCAATCGCTCGCATATGTCCTTCCATGCCTTCTCTTGCTCGGCTACCACCGCCAGCTCTGCCTCCACTTGGGCTCGTTGCTGCAAGACCGACGCAAGCTGCTCCCTCACGACTTGATAGGCAGCCTCCCGACTTGGGATATCGCGCTCAGCTACGTCAAGCTTCCGCTTCAAGTTTAGCCCATGGGAGATGCGCTCCAAGAGACCCTCAAAGATAGTCTTCACTTGGGCAGCATTTGCCTCAACCTCAGCGCGCAGATGGGCCGTTTCGTTCGAGGTCTTTTGGCATTCCCTTAGTCTTAGAGCTGCTTCTTGCTCCAAGTGGCGGGAGTGCGAAGTGCTTTGCTCGAGCCAAGTTGTGCGTTGGGTGCTCAGGGCTAAAACTTCGGGAGAAGGGCGCGTCGACTCCAGCCGGTATAGACAGGCCTCGATCTCCCTGCAGTGATTAACCCAAGATTCGACGACGCCTTCGTTATGAAAAGTTACGAGCGCCGCCAACATTGGATTAACATCCACAGCGAAATCTACGGCAGAAGGGAGAGCATCCTTGTTGAGCTCTTTGATGTACCCGCTCAGCATGCCCAGACTCATCACAGCACCCTTTGAAGACGGGCGTCTCAAGAAAGGGCCTGCCGGTAGAAGGACGCGAGACTCAAAAGGGACCGGAGTCGGAACAATAGCTGCAAAACAAAACATGGTTAAACGATGGTTCAAGAGATATTTAAGGGTTACCAAAAAAAGGAATTTGCTATACCAGCAGCAACGGACGGCAGAACCGGAAGGGCCGGTAGCGCGGCAGGTCTGGCATCCCCAGGGAAAAGTCAGAAATCATTCAATTGCTAGAAAAAGGGGATGAACAAAGATATTGTATTGAACGTACACTCACCAGCGCTACTAGAGGGAGAAGCAAGTTCGGATGGGAAGGAGAAGTGTGGGAGCAACACTTGATATAGATGATCAAAGAGCACTCCTGAAAAGATGCAGTGGTATGGCGTTAGTCCATGAACTACACGTTTAAAAGATTAACTTGTAAGTCGCAAATCCATACCTTCCAACATCCGCGATGGCACGAGGGAAGACGGGGAAGTGACCACCGCCAAAGCAGTAGTTGACGGTGCTCCTTCAAGCAATGGAGCATCGGCACTGGCCGCACCTGCAAAGATAAGCTTGTTAGAAGAGATCGCAAGATATATAAAAAAAGGGGGAAACGATAGTAACCTGAAACTTACCCGACGAGCTGCCAGCCGAGACGGAGGCAATTCCTTCCTCCTTTGACATCAGGCCACCACCCGTAGCCTCGTCACCCGACTCGATGGGAACCGTTGTTGTGCTTGCAAGCCCGGGAGACGGCAAGGAACCATACGCGGGGAGGGCTATGATTGGAGTATTGCCAGATTCCAGAGAAGGAGCGGCTGGCTCGTCCTCAGGAATCGTGGCCACCTCACCCGCTACTCCTTCGGGTCCTGCGGTCACAGTTGTCTCATCCATCGGCACCGTGACATCTCCAGCCTCAAGCGCCTCGACTTCTACTGCCTTCGGCTCGACAATCATCTCATCTGCCGCCACTTCAGATGCGGCATCGATGACCTTCTCGGCAGTGGATCCTTCAACTTCTGTTTCAGGCGCCGTGGCCCCGATGACGTTGCTCACTGTCAGCTCGGGCTCGGCAAGTACCGCTTCCTCTGCTCCCCGGGGTTCGACGGTCTCCGCCTCCCCCTTAGTCGGACTTGGCCCTGCAAAAAGGAATGCGTATGAGCCAACTGTTTGATAATTCTTACAACAAGGTTCTGAAAGAAATGTTACCTGAAGAGGATTTATCGTTTGCATCCCGAACCGTGCGCGCCACCTGCCTATGAGCAGTAGACAGGGCGGCAGGGGCCTCTTCAGAAGGAGTGTCGGCACAAGGAATAGTGCTAGGGCCCGCTCCCGTGGCCAAAGCAGCTCCGCCCACCTTTGCTCCGGAAGAAGTGTCGGCACGAGGAATAGTGCTAGGGCCCGCTCCTGCGGCCAAAGCAGCTCTGCGCGCCTTTGCTTCGCGTCTCAACCGCTTCCGCTCCTCTCGAGCCGTTGAGACGGATGCCACCAGAGCTTCCTTGAGTGAGGCTTCCTCGTCCGTATATAGGGATGCCTCTAGATTCTTCAAGGCATCCCTCGTCGTTTTGTCAAGCCGAGGCTCTTGTGGCAACTTCGACGAAGCCGGGACTTCGATGACGGGCTCGGGAAGGATCCTTGCGTCGATTAATACAACCCCTGCAAAGAAACAAAAGAAGGTCAGGTTGACTATCATAAAAAGACAACAAACTTTCCTTATAAAAGAGAAAGGGATAAAACATACCGACGCTTGCTAGGGCACGCTTCTCCTCCTCCTCTTGGAAGGTTTTCAGGGAGGCAGCGATAGCCTCTTCAGTAGAGACACCTGTTGAAAATGGAGCAAATGTTGGTTAAATATAATAATACAAAGTGCAATGAAATAACAAATAAAGCGTCTGATGATTACCGGACTCAGCGAGTTTGCTTAACATCGCTTCAAGCCTCGCCGATCGCTCTGAAGCTGCAATGGCGGCAGCCAGATTGGTGTCCTCAGGGTCTACCACGAAGCCCTCATTGCTGCCATACTCACATATAGTCCCGGCGGGAGAAGCCGCAGGCTTTGAGCTGAGGATCGCATCGAGGGAAAGGGCGGACTTCTTCTTTTTCTGCTGTCCACCAGCTTTAGATCCACCCGGAGTGGATTTGCGCTTGGCAGCCACTTTAGGGCGGCGAGTCCCGATCTCTGCCCCTCTGCCAGATCCCAGCGATACCACATCAACCGTCTTCGTGGGAGCATGGGGCGCCGGCGGTGCATCCACCGTAGTGGGCAATGGAAATCCACGCGGGGGGCTCAACACGTGCGGTCGGTCGACTCTGGCATCTTTTATCGGGGGGATGACCTGGATCCTTGGCTGCAAGGGAGCCTTGCGATCACCGCCAGGAGGCGCAGCCCTACGGTCAACCAGCAGGCGTTTCTCCATTAAGATGATTGGGCCCATAGCATGCACATACCAGGCTACATACGGATGGATTATTTTAGGGACGCAGCTAGGCTCACTAATAAAAAAATAGGAGCCTGTATTGAGCCGGATGAAATGATACATCGCATTCCTTATCCCCTCTGGGCCGACCGCGGGTGTTTCCAGAAAGGCCTCCATCGGGATCCCTTGATTGTAACTCGATTGTCGGGCAAATCGATGTGGGTTATACCTCATAAAGAGAGCCGTCTTATTCTTCCTAAATACTAGGTAGCCCGGCCGAATGGAGTAAAGGTGAAGGATTTCCCGAGCCTTCAGTACAGAAACCCCGCCCTTAAAGTCATCACGCAGCGACACCACTGATTTAGCGGTCTCGGAGCCCATGGTGATGACCTTATCCACGAAAGAGGTCTTCGCTCCGACTAGATGTGAACGCAGGAGCAGTCCCCTAGACTCCCGCGGAGGTGCAACCACGATTGAAGCCCCGACCAACCGCATGATTCTTGGGAGTTTGAATTTCTCGAAGAACGGAGGAGTCTTATGGGCACCAAACACCCCTCGCACATGCAGCTCCATCCAAGAAGTGAAGTAGTGCATCGGAAAGTTAGCAGGCTGTACCCCAGGCTCATTAGCATCCGCCGCTACGCTAAGTCCATTATAAAGGTAAGCCAGCCCGGCAATCCCTACCGATAGCTGCAAACCAGCCGCCATTTGATGCGCCGGGTAAAAGACGGAAGACCGCATGAGGCGTGGATGCATGGGGAGCGCAAAGCTGCATAGCCATAGACCCAAGAACCCTATAAAAAAAGTCTCCTCGTCCATGCCAGGAACGGCGATCTCTGAAAAAGGGACGCTGGCAGTGCCAGGGAGATAAAAATCCCGTTGGTCATTTTCCGATAAAGGTCGGCGGTCCAAGCCGAAACCAAAGGGGTCAGCAAGCTGAGCGAACTTCTCGCCCTGCTCTGATAGGAACTCCGGACGGATAAAACGAGCAATGAAATCCGCGAAACTGACGCCCCGGTCGCCTGATTCCAAATGGAGTTCCTCATAAATCTCCAGCACCTTCACTAAGCCCGGGTGCTGATGCTGAATGGCATTTGCCAGAGTCAAGTCAAATACCAGCTGCTTGGTGGCGAAAACATACTCTTCAGGAGGAAGCAGCTCCTCGTAGTGTTCTCCCCTCATCGGCAAACCCGAAATCTCAGCAAATTCCTCCAGAGAGATGGAGACTTCCCTATCCGCTGTCAGGAAGGTATGGGTGGGGATATTCCATTGTTCGACGAAGGCCTTTATCCACCACGTCGGAGGAGAGGGATACTCGAAAAGCGAGACGTAGACGGCGGAGTATAAACCAATCTTCGTCAGGTGAGCCCTCTTCGTCGCCAAAATGTAACCGGCCCATTGCAAATATCCGGCAAGCGGCCGCGGGGTCAATCCAATATTATAAGCCTGTCCCCAAGGGCGTGCTTCACCCTGACAGATTCGCCTCCCCAAGATGTCTATAGCCGGCGGTGGCTGCACCGGAATGGCACCGATTGCAGGCTGAAGGAGGTCGTCGGAATTCCAATTTTTAACCTCCACGGCATACTCCACCGGGGGTTTGTCCGCATAAGGGATCGTAACTATGGGCTCGGAGGGTGAGGTGGAGCTAAAGCTGCGACGGCCTTGGATAATCTGGCTGTACCACCTTCCCCATAAGTGAAGTCTCTTGCACTCGGGATCGTGATCTTTGATCAAGGCGAACACTACCCGGTCCACTGCTGCGTGTGGGAACCCTCCTTCTGAACGAACAAAAGGGAAAGACAAATCTTCAGACATGTTTCCTGTAGAAAAAAAAACATAACCGTTAGTGTTCCAATGCTTCGCATTTCAAAGGCCTACATCACATTACAATGCAGTGGGTAGGGGACCAAAGGGGGACCCACAAAATCAAGATGACGGCGCATCATTTGATAAGACAGTCCCATCATTGGATGAGACTGTCAGTCAATAAAAAAGATCCCCAAGAGAATATCCTCATTGGGGGGGGGGATCCCTAGAGACAAGGAGAAAATCTCCTCTTTTTAGAGCAAAGCTCTGTCACAGAGTGACATTTGTCAAACTCTGGTCTCAAAGGAATAAAACTTCTTAAAAAAGAGCCTAGCTCTGTAGTAGTAATAAAAAAAAAATTTATAACTCCTAAGAATTAAAAATTTTAGGATCTTAAAGATCCATGAAAACTTTTAAAAGTTTTCTAGTTAATCTATGAGCAGGGCTCTGTTCATGGGTTAAAACCCAGGAACAAGATCTCTGTAAATTTTTTGAGAGCAAGGCTCTATGGATGAAACCCCAAAGGGGTTTCCTTTAGATCAAAGATCTATGAGAGCAAGGCTCTGTTGAAGAAACCCCAAAGGGATTTTTCTTTAGATCAAAGATCTACAAGAGCAAGGCTCTGCTAATTAAAATTAATTTTTACCTAGAATGATTCTAAGTTCCGAACTTTAAAGTTCTTGGGAAGAAGCAAGAGCAAGGCTCTGTGAGTTTTAAAGCAAGAGCAAGGCTCTGAAGTAAAAGTTCTTGAAATGGTAAAAAATTTTTAAGGACCAAGGGTCCCATTTATAGACGCCTGCGTCTCTTCACCTGACCTCCATGATCCAATGGTCGGGATCTTGCCACTGCTGCACTCACGTGCGCGCCACGTGAGCGCAACGGTGAGGGGGCATTTGTTCCCCCAATCAGAGCAAGGCTCTGTTTGAATTTTGAAAATTCAAATTTTGAAGCAACGCTTCGGTTCCCGTGCGCTGCGCGCAATGCTCCACGTTTCAGAAGTTGACACGGCAGCACAACGCCCAAGGCGGCACGACCGATCAGAGCAAGGCTCTTTAAAAACATAAGTAACACTTAACTGCGCAAGCGCACGGCAGCGCGACACGTGTCTGCGCAGTTGCGCAATCGCAACTGCGCAAGCGCACGGCTGCGCGACACGTGTCTGCGCAGTTGCGCAATCGCTGTTGCGCAAGCGCCTTACTGCGCGACACGTGTCACGCGCTGGTGAGTTGCGCAACAACAGAATGAAAATTTAAGGAAATCTTTTCTGTTCTTGTTAAAACAAGAAGATTTCTTCTGTAAAAAAGGGGCCTTTGGATCAAAGATCCAACGGTGGGGAAAATTCCCCGAATCATTCAGAAAAGATCTTTTTTAACAAATTTAACTGATCTTTGAGCACTATAAAAAGGACCCCAGACCCTATTTCAAAGATATAGACGTTTTGGATAAAAAAAAAGAGGAGAGAACTCTTGAGAATTTCTGAAGAACACAAAAAGAAAGGTAAAAACCTTTGAGAAAATTCTCTTAAAGAATAGATCATTGATCTAGAAAACAAGATCAGTGATCTTGAATAGATAAATAAATAAATAAAAATAATAAAAAAATAGTGCCTTGCACTTGCTATGAACCTCTGGTTCTCTGAAACAGAAAGAAAGAAAAGATTTCTTTCTTTTCTTTTCTTTGATCTAAATTTAGATCAAGAAATTAAAAAGTGCCCTGCACTTCTTTTCCTGAATCTAAAAGATTCTTGGTGCTTTGCACAAATGCAATGCATTATTTGAAGGGCTAGGCCCAAGTCAAAAAGACCTAGCAGGCCAAAGTAAATTGCAAAACAATAAAAGGTGGGGGGGGGGGCAGAGCCCAAAATGAAATTGATGCTCTGCGTCATTTATAAAGGGCAGAGCCCAAAACAAATTGATGCCCTGCATCTTTTCTGGGCAAAGCCCAAATAAAAATAAAAACAAACGCAAATAAATTATTAAACATTTTTTAACTGGACTTAGCCCAATCGTGGCCATAAGTCCTTAAATTAAACTGACTGAGCAAAATGGCTCTCCTAAATCAATTCACGTCCGGTTCGAGGGTACATCTCCGAACTCCTTTGACATCTATCGTTGTAATTCCTCAACGACGTCAAAGAGGTGACGGGTCCCAACGACCTCATACACCCATATGGACTGCGGGGTCCTTAAACTCGTGGACCGAAACGTCCTTAAACTAATACTGGACCGAAACGTCCCTAAACTAATATCGGACTGAGACGTCCTTAAACTAATATTGGACCGAAACGTCCTTAAACTAATACTGGACCGAAACGTCCTTAAACTAATACTGGACCGAAACGTCCCTAAACTAATATTGGACCGAAACGTCCTTAAACTAATATCGGACCGAAACGTCCTTAAACTAATATCGGACCGAAATGTCCCTAAACTAATATTGGACCGAAACATCCTTAAACTAATAATGGACTGAGATGTCCCTAAACTAATATCGGACCACCACGTCCCTAAACTGGCACGATAGGGCCCAAACGCTCTTTTGTCGGATCTAAACGGTCCCGTCTAAGTTGATCTTAGCCCCAAATACGGTTAATGTGTCCTTAGATATTTAAATAAAACTCTAAATCAACTTTGGTTCAAGGGTACATCTCTGAACTCCTCTGACGCCTGTCGTTGTAATCCCTCAATGACGTCAGAGAGGTGACGAGTCCCGACGGCCAGATATTAAATCAATCACTACGTCAAGTCGATCTTAGTCCAAAACAGGACTAACGTATCCTTGACGAACGTTTAAGTTGGTCTTAGCCGCAACGCGACTAATGCATCCTTAAACTAGAAACACCAAACCCAAATCTAAGTAAATACGGATTTGGACTAATCCACGTCCTACGGACGACGGCATTACTCAGTCTCCGTATACAATCCACGGGCAACCACAAACAAAACAAACACACACGACACGAAGTGAAATTCTGGAGAAGGAGAAAGTTGTTACCGCGATGCGGTAGCGTAATTAACTGCAGGGGCTTGCGCCTGCAGGGAAGAGCGTCCCCACAATCAAAAACCCCTCACCCTGAGGGGGAATCTGATGAAGTCTGCTACATCGGCCGCATCCGTCTAAACCTCTGATACACGGTGCCATAAATCAACTTGGCATCTTCGGAGAGATAGACGGATAAAACCAAATAGCATCTGCCCCGAATCCCAGCGTCAGGACAACGCGGTCCTGTGCGCCGCCTTTCGGAGGGGAACAAACTCTACGTCCTGGGTATTGGATACCGGATCAGGATCTCATATCTGTAATTCTTTGCAGGCGTTGAGAAAGCGTAGGTTTTTGAAAGGAGGTGACATGACCCTCAAAGTTGCAAATGGAGCTAGCATGGATGCTGAGGCCGTGGGGGACTATCACCTGGGAATGTCAGATGGACATGTTTTGGTTTTACGTAATTGCTTTTTTGTACCCAATGCAACTTGTAATATCATTTCTGTATCTTTGATTTCTAAAGAAGGTTATGAATTTGCGTTTGTAAGTAATGTTGTAAACATTCACCTTAATCAAGTTCTGATTGGGTCAGGTAAATTAAGCAATGGTATATACGTATTAAACCAATCACAGATTTTCAATGTCCAGAATACACACAAAAGAAAGTCTCCGGAAACAAATCAGACTTTCTTATGGCATTGTAGACTGGGTCACATCAATGAGAGAAGGTTGACGAAGTTACATACAGAAGGATATTTGGATCCGTTCGAATATCAATCATATGCAACTTGTCAATCCTGTCTCAAAGGAAAGATGACAAAGACTCCGTTCACTGGACACGGAGTAAGAGCGAGCCAGCTCTTGGGACTCGTACACAGCGACGTGTGCGGTCCAATGTCTACGCATGCTCGAAGCGGTTATTCTTACTTCATTACTTTTACGGATGACTTTTCAAGGTACGGTTATGTATTCTTAATGAAACATAAATCCGAAGCCTTTGGAAAATTCCAGGAATATAAGAATGAAGTAGAAAAACAAACAGGAAAAAGTATCAAGATACTGAGATCTGATCGAGGTGGTGAATACTTGAGTGCCGAGTTCCTGGACTACTTAAAAGAGAATGGAATTCTCTCTCAGCTTACTCCTCCATACACTCCGCAACATAACGGTGTATCGGAGAGACGGAACCGAACCCTATTGGATATGGTACGGTCCATGATGAGTAACGCTGAGTTACCGCGATCATTCTGGGGATATGCGCTAGAATCAGCTGCACACCTTTTGAACCGAGTTCCGACTAAGACTGTGCCTACTACACCATATCAGATGTGGTGTGGGAAGAGATCCTATCTTAATCTCATTAAGACATGGGGATGTCCAGCTTTTGTCAAAAAGCAGCATGCGGACAAGCTCGAGGCACGCTCAGTACAGTGCAAGTTTGTGGGATATCCAAAGAACTCCAAGGGATATTTCTTCTATTGCGAAGAGGAACAAAAGGTTTTTGTTTCTCGTCATGCCCACTTCTTGGAAACTGAGTTTTTGGAAAATCAGATAAGTGGGAGCGCAGTAGAACTGGAAGAAATTCCAGAACCACGAGCTATTACTGAAAGCTTAGTAGAACCAGAGGGTTCGAAAGATCAGGACATTCCTACGCCGCTCCGCAGAAGTAGTAGGCAGTCTCATCCGCCCGAGAGATACTACGGTTTTCTCAAAGACGGGGATAGAGAAGATTGCATCATTGATAATGATGAGCCGACTAGCTTCCAGCAGACCATTCAGAGCGTTGACTCGGTAAAATGGCTGGATGCAATGCAGACCGAAATGGAGTCCATGAACACCAACAAAGTATGGACGTTGGACATTGCTCCAGATGGGGTAAAACCCGTAGGATGCAAGTGGATCTTCAAAAGGAAGATTGGTGTAGATGGACAGGTTGAGACCTATAAAGCTAGACTTGTTGCAAAGGGTTTCCGTCAAAGACCTGGCTTGGACTATGACGAAACCTTTTCTCCAGTGGCTATGCTGAAATCCATTCGGATCCTTCTTGCCATTGCTGCCTTCCACGATTATGAGATTTGGCAAATGGACGTAAAGACCGCTTTTCTAAATGGAAATTTAGAGGAGTGTGTCTATATGGACCAGCCAGAGGGTTTCATGCAGAGTGGGAGCAGCGGAAAGGTGTGCAAGTTGCTTAAGTCCATCTATGGAC
Source organism: Agapanthus africanus (assembly GCA_030015575.1). Lineage (NCBI taxonomy): Eukaryota > Viridiplantae > Streptophyta > Magnoliopsida > Asparagales > Amaryllidaceae > Agapanthus > Agapanthus africanus. The sequence goes on along the minus strand of JASDDO010000014.1, from coordinate 543,644,185 downwards.
TAAAGCAGGCATCGCGGAGTTGGAACATCTGTTTTGATGAGACGGTCAAAGAATTTGGCTTTATCAAAAATCCAGATGAACCATGCATCTATAGTAGATTTGTAGCGAGAACTGTAGTATTCCTCGTTTTATACGTGGATGACATTCTCTTAATAGGAAATGACATTCCTATGCTACAATCTGTCAAAGGGTTCTTGTCATACAGGTTCTCCATGAAAGACCTGGGTGATGCCTCATACATTCTGGGGATCCGGATCTATCGTGACAGATCCAAGAGGATATTAGGACTTTCACAGTCCAGGTACATCGACACCATACTGAAAATATTCAGTATGGAAGATTCCAAGCGCGGTAATCTACCGGCTTGTCACGGGATCACCCTCTCCAAAGAGATGTCTCCCAAGACTGATTTGGAAAGGGATCGCATGTCTATTATACCCTACGCTTCTGTGGTAGGCTCTATAATGTATGCAATGTTGTGTACCAGACCAGATGTAGCTTATGCACTGAGTGTGGTAAGCCGGTATCAGTCAAACCCTGGGGAGAAACACTGGATAGCGATAAAGAACATTCTCAAGTACCTGAGAAGGACTAAGGAGATGTTCTTGGTGTATGGCGGAAAAGACCTCCAGATCGAGGCCTTTGCTGACTCCAGCTTCCAGAGTGACAAGGATGATTCCAAGTCCATGTCGGGTTATGTCTTTACCCTCTATGGAGGGGCGGTGTGTTGGAAGCGTTCCAAATAGGAAACCGTTGTTGACTCGACGATGGAAGCGGAATATATCGCTGCTGCAGATGCCGCAAAGGAAGCTGTCTGGATGAAGAAGTTGCTCACGGAGCTTCAGGTGGTTCCTACCATTGTTGATCCAATACCGCTATATTGTGACAACAACGGAGCTATAGCTTTAGTGAAGGAACCCAGGTCCTATCAGAAGTCCAGGCACATCTTGAGGCGGTATCACTTGATCAGGGAGATCGTGGGTCGCCAAGAGATCGAGGTTCGAAGAGTTCCTACGGAAGATAACACTGCTGATCCATTCACCAAGGCCTTACCCCAGACTCAGTTTGAGCGGCTGATCGAGATGATAGGTCTTCGACACGCCAGTACATGGCCTTAGTGCAAGTGGGAGATTGTTAGTGTATATGCCCTAGAGGCCATTACTGTATCATACTGGATTGTATATTACTTGATGGAAGCTTGGGATATTCACCTTGTATTGACATTCTTGCTCAAAATGGTAGTATGCTACTTGGTTTGTTTCTGCTTTAATGTGTGCATGTGTTTCTTTTAGCATATCACCTTTACACATTAGTGGAGCCCTTAGGATCTTTGCTTGATTACCAGCGTTGTGATGGCAGTCACACTCGTGGGGGCTGGGTAATCCATAAGCACATCCTTATGCAGGTCCCTAGTCGCAGGACTATCGAGACAGGGCATCGATACTCCGGAGTAGACTAGCGTATGCGCTTCTTATCCCAGCTTGGGAGACGATCTGTCCCACAGCCGTCAGTACGTCGTACTTGAGATAGTATGTGGGTGCTCGTTAGGTTACGAGTATACTGGACAGGACTCGTCGGGAACTGTTGGTTGGTATTATACCTATCGTCAGTTATCAGTTCCCAGGTGACATGAGTACAGCTTAGTCCGTTGACTTGACACTGTCACTTCGTCTCGAGTGTGTTCCCACTGTACTTTGATTACTACCCTACCACGGCTCAAAGGAGTCGTGCAAACAGTTAGTTTTTGGGTGCAGTCCTGAAGCACTTGGAGGCAGTGACGGTTAGACAGGATTCGTCTCTCCCGGTATTGGGGGTTGATATCGCGCTGTGTCTAGGAGAGCCATTACACAAAGTCCCTGGCCAGGGCAAGCGAGATAGACTGGTAGGTTTCCAATGTTATCTCAGGTGTTCTGGGCTACACTCCGGTACGACTTGTACTGCTAGTAGGGGACTGACGTTTACCGTCCCCTAGGCCCGCCATGCGATGTTCTTAGACGAACAGATCGGACTGTATGGAGACTGTCACATACAGGCTCATTAGGAGTTCAGATGGGTTTACCTCGTCAGTCTTCTTATCGGCATCTACCTGGGGACCGTTACGTACAGCTAGTGCCGCTTGCGGTCTGTGGTTAAACCCACTGCCAGCGTAGTGTCGAGTCTTTAGAGTCCCACACAGAGGGTTATTCACCTTTAGGCAAAATGAGTAGAGGTCGCATGGTTTTGCGACAGGGTTCGTTCACATCCATGCACTTATGCACGTTTGGTGTCCGGACAGCTTATACTAGCGGGCTTTGGTTTAAACCGGATCCTAGTATTTGATTTGGGATTGGTTTTATCTCATTGTGTTCGTGTTCCTCGGAACACGGATACGGGTGTGTATACACAGTTGACTGAGACAGAGGCAGAGGACTTTCATTAGGGTTGATGACCATTGTCATTTTCTTAACCTTAATGTTTATGTGTGAATTATGATTTATTAATATTAGTTAATTATAATTGTGCATGGTTAGGGTTGTTGACCATTTGACTATACTTGACTTGTTGACCTAGGTTGACAAGTTGACCATCATCATTCCATATGAAAGATGCTCTTTGATCCTTGCAAAAGCATTTAATGTGAAATGATAATGGTCATTTCTTGATTAACCATGACAATTATCTTAGCTAATTATCTATTTTTCATAAATCACATATATGTGAGAAGGGTTGTATTATTCTTTTCACTTGTTCATTTTCATTCTCTCTCTTCCTCTTCCTCTCTCTCTAGCTCTCCCCTCTCATGAGTTGAGAACCATTTGAGCTTGAGATAATCCCTTCAAAAACACTCTCTACTCTTTCTAAGGTCCTAGGTCTAGCACACCAAGCATCTTAGTTACTTCTAGTTTGAGGTTGGAGCCAAAGGTTGAGGCCCTCGGGTGGATCTTTCTTCTGCAAGAGAATGCGACAAAGAGAACCCGTTCTTTCACTCCAAGGAGAAAGAAGAGAAGGACTTGAAGACCTAGGTATAACCCACTTTCCGAGTAGCTAACTCTTTTTAGCTTTGTAGTTAGTTTTGTTTAGCAAAGATCCCTCCTTTACATAGTCCATGTTGCCTAGTGTTGTAAAAATCAGTTTTTTCATAACGTTTCCGCCTCCCCACAAGCACCGGGGTGGGCAACGTGGACTTACACCTTGCATGGCTTCACGAGGTGAAAGATGCGTCCTTGCTTGAAGTCTTCGAGGCCGATGATGATCTACGTCGAGGGAATAACGACTCAAGCTACTACTTCACTAACTAGAGAATTAGTGAAGTAAACACCCTAAACTAAAGTGCTAGTCTAGTAGAGGATGGAGAAATAGGAAGTGGGTTCTCTTTAGAATTTTATTTCTCACAATCTTTCTCACTTTGGATCAAACCCTAGCAAGCTTTTCTTTTGAACAAATGAAGAAGAAGATGAACAAAAGAAAGAGATGAGGATAATGATCAAGTGAGTGAGCTAACCATGGTGAGTGAGTATCATATACTAACTCATGAAGAGACATTACCATAGCCAAGTGTAATGGTTAGGTTAAAAATCCAAAGTAAAAACAAATTTAGTGGACTTTAGTCAATGCATCCATAAGTTTCCACAAGCTTCCACAAGTTTCATGCATTTTCTAATTTTCCACTAATTTTGTAATTACTTTAAATATATTAATCCCAACATAACAAATAGCATGGTGTAAGTCTCATACACCCATGAATGTTGTATCATCAACCATGATACAAAAAGAAAACACATTTTAATATATATCACATATATATTAAAGTTGTGTACATGTGAGAAAAAACCTAAAGTGAACAAGTGTTAGTTAATGTAAACTAGTATATCAAATATACAATTATACAATAAATTATTAAATCAACACTTGACTTAATAATACGGTCATATCACATATAACCGACTAACATCCAATGTATCGACTTATCGAATCAACACTTGATTCGATAATCCGGTTATATCATTTATAAAACCGATCGATACAAAAAGTCGCGAGAATAGAATACGGTATCACATATACGCATTATTCTCGGTCCCGCACATATCACATATGTGCTCCTATTTCATTTTGCCTGAGCCAGTAAAACCTCTATGTAGAACTCTAAAGACTCGTCAATACGCCAGTCGTAGGCGATGATCACATCAAGCACCCACAAGCCGTCAGCGGTACTAGCTGGACGTAACGGCTACCCGGGTATTGAGCGATCAGAAGATCAGCAAGCAAGCCCGCTCTTAACTCCTGTAAAAGTCTGCCGGTAACACTTCCCGTACAGTCCGGTCTCCTCGTCTGATATGTCGCATATCAAGTCTAGGGGTGGTAATCGTCAGACCCCAATAACCGATAAGTCGTGCCGATGTGAGGCTCATAACGGGTCGAGAAACTACTGGTAACACTTACCAGTAAATCTCTAAATCAGCCCTGGCCAGGGACTTCCCAGTTACGGCCAATCGAGCACAGCGCAACATCAACCCCCAAAACTGGGAGAGACGAAACCCCTACTATCGCTCATTGCCTCCATGTGACTCGGGACTGTACCCAAAAACCACCGTTTTGCACGCCCTCATGGACGTGGTAAGGTGGAAATCAAAACACAGTGGGAATCACACAAGACTCTATGACGATCTCGGGTCTACAGACTAACCTGCACAAGTGTCACCAGAGAACTGCCATCTGACTGAGGTATAATACCATCTGGGAGTTCTCGGCGAGTCCGTCCAGTGTACCCAGTCTCCACTGAGCACCCGTATACCATCTCTGATGTCAAACACCAATGGATATGGGATCATCCATCGCCCATCTCATGGGTTGAGAAGCGTATACGCTAGTCTACTCTGGTATATCGATGCCCTGTCTCGATACACCCACGACTAGGAACATTAAAGGATGTACTTATGGACTACCATGGCCCCACTAGTATGATCTGCATCATAGTCTAGGTAGTCAATTACACATCCTAAGGGCTTTACCAACATGTAACCATAAGACAGTATCAAGAGACAAGTATACATGTTAAGATAAAGAGCAACCGGATAGCATACTATCATATCGAGCAAGAAATTCCTCTCTCTATATGTCCTGCATCCAATATAATATACATCATCTGTACAATACTGGCCTCTAGGGCATACATACAACTAACAATGGGAGTACCGAGACAGGGCATCGATACTCCAGAGTAGACTAGCGTATGCGCTTCTTGACCCATATGATGGGCGATGGATGATCCCATATCCATTGGTGTTTGACATCAGAGAAGGTATATGGGTGCTCAGTGGAGACTGGGTACACTGGACGGACTCTCCGAGAACTCCCAGATGGTATTATACCTCACGTCAGATGGCAGTTCTTTGGTGACACTGGTACAGGTTAGTCTGTAGACCCGAGATCGTCATAGAGTCTTGTGTGATTCCCACTGTGCTTTGATTTCCATCATATCACGTCCAAGAGAGCGTGCAAAAAGATGGCTTTTGGGTACAGTCCCGAATCACATGGAGGCAATGAGCGATAGGATGGGTTTCGTCTCTCCCGGTATAGGGAGTTGATGTTGCACTGTGTTCGATTGGCTATAACTAGAAATCCCTGTCCAGGGTTGCTGAGATTTACTGGTAAGTTTTATCAGTAGTTTCTTGAACTGTTATAGACCTCATATCGACACGACTTATCAAGCTGCTGGGGTCTGACGTTTACCACCCCTAGGCGAGATATGCAACATATCAGACGAAGAGACCGGACTGTACGGGAGTGTTACTGGTTGGATTCATGGGAGAATGTACATGCTTGCTTGTTGATCTTCTGATTGCTCAATACCTGGGTGGCTGTTACGTTTAGCTGACCGCTTGCAGCTTGTGGGTGTTTGATATGATCATCACCTACTGCCGGCGTATTGACGATTCTTTAGAGTCCTACACAGAGGTTTCCTGGCTCAGGCAAAACGGAGTAGGAGTACATATATGATATGTGCGGGACCGAGAACAATACGTGTATGTGATACCGTATTAGATTCTCGCGATATGAGATATCGGCCGGGTATATGTGATATAGCCGGGTCATCGGATCAAGTGTTGATTCGATGAACTGATACAGATTATATTAGTCGGTTATTTATGAAATAGCCGGATTATCGGATCAAGTGTTGATTCGATAATTTAATGTATAATTATATATTTGATATATTAAATTACATTAACTAGTATAAGCTCACTTAAAGATTCTTTTTCTCACTCGGGTAATACATTGATATATATGTGATATATGTTAATTGTATTATTTTATTTTGTTACAAAATATATTATATATGTGATATATAATATTGTAACAAGTTAAGGTTACAAATGCAACATGTTTTGTGGAGTTTAAACATGGTTAGGGTTTGGATTAGGGTTAAGCTTTCTTGAAGCTTCTAGAAGCTTTGTTTTTGTTTTTAAGCAAAGATATTTTGTAAAGATATTTTGTAGATATTTATTAACCAAACCCAAACCCTTCACCATGGTTAATTCTCTACATGGGTTAAGTCTTCATTCTTAACCCATGGTTGCATTTCTAATCTCACACACAAGTTTGATTATTCATCACAAAAGAGATTCTTCTTCTTCTTCCTTTGGAAAAAGCTTTCCAGCTTTTTCATGTGTGATGAAAATGAGTAAGAAATAGAAAACAAATGAGAGCTAAATTCCTACTTCATCATCCTCATCTATTCTAGCCGCTTAGATTAGGGTGTTTGCTTTGTTAATACTTGATTAGCAAAGCAAAAGGTTTGGTTTGAGTTTCTTCAAGGTAGATTATCTTTGTTATTGAAGATCGGAAGCAAGATTGTATCTTTCACTTCATCGAGCCTCTCTAGAGTCCGGGTACATGATGATCGCGGCGAAGGGGCCTCAACATGGAGCTTTAGAAGTGAAGGAACGGACTACAAAGATTGTAATCCCTAACTCTTAGAAGTAAAGTTGTTTACTTGCTTTGTTTCGCCTAATCTCTAGTCTAAGATCTTGGTTAGGGTTGTTCGGCACATGAAAAATTTGATTTTGGCATGGTTGATGCCTTGTAGAACCTTGTGATAGTGCCTAGTAACCCTACATCGCTAACTTGTTATATATAATCAACTCATACATATTGTAGACAACTACATAGATATCACAGGCAAGTGTATAGATATCGCAAATATCCTAGATATAATATGCAGCTATATAGATACTGCATGCAAGGTTTTTTTTCACAACTGAAAACTTTTTCAATGGGGTTTTGGCAAACGCCTTGGAGATAGGAGTTTTCTATCGCGGAAAAACCCGCTTGGTGTTTTTTCTTATAATTTACCCTTTTTTGTTCGGTACAAAATAATGTAAAATCATTTCCTTAAGAAAAGCTTTTCATCATTTTTCTTTTTCTACAATTCCAATATTTGTTTGAATGGAAAACTACTATTTTGGTTGGTTTAAGTTCACATTTTTTTTATTTCCCTTATTTGTTTATAATGAAAGATACTATGGAGAAAAGAAAAAAGAATGGTTAAAGGTAGAGAGATATATGGAGGAGTGGGTCCGAAATAGTACATTTTTGCTCCAAAATCATGGACAGAAGGCATGAAATCTTTTTATCAGCTTTGCCTATGTGGCATGGCAATTCTGTAAGTAACTTGAAATTCTAATACAATGCAACCAAACAAAGGGAATAACTTATTTGCAAGAAAATGTAAACATATTGTGAAATAGACCCCATTTTCCCAAGTTTTCCCCCATTTTCAGCGAAACAAAGTTTATTGGAGTTTGGAATATTGAATTTGTAGGGATTCTCTAGCACCATCCTAAGGTTTGGGTTGCATCACACATGCTATAATAAAAATTTAGGGGGTGCTAAACAATACCAAACATGAATTGAACTAGAAAATTAGGGTACAACATCTAGTATCTCATACAAACAAGTGTCTAACACTAAGAGGTAAGTAATACAGCCTTTGTAGACCACCTCTTGTGACTCCTTGGATCTAGTAGGGTTTGAACCGGTTCGCTTGAATCCTTCCAAGTCCACGATGATCCACCACGAAGTCCCTTTGCTCAAGCTCCTAACTTCACTTGATCTTTGAAGAAGTGGAGCAAACAAGCTACACTAGTAGGCTAGACTAATATAGATTGGTGATGTGGGTTTGGATCTCACTCAAAAACCTTTTCTTTTTATGTTCTTCTCTCACTTTTGAAACCCTAGAGAGCTTGAAGGAGGAAGAAGAAGATGGTTATGGCTAAACTTGACTCAAGTAAGAATAATGCAAAATAATCCAAAGAGAGTTAGAATTATGTCATGCCTAACTATGGTTACAAAATATCTAGATATTTTGTGACTTGAGTTTAAGCAAAACCATGAGCTACAAAACCATAGGCAATGAAACCATGGTATTGACTTTAGTCAACACAAGAGAAGAGAGTTGAATAGTCAACCATAATTTTATTCCCATTTTTCTTTTCTCAAATAATCAAAATATATAAATATGTTACCATGTGAGTCTTGCATTGCCACCACCAATATATTATCAACCATGACACATGTATGCTTGCATGTGTGCATCCATATCAACATATCTATACACTCATGCATGCATCATAAAGAAATAGGTTTTATTAAATGAGCTAATAGACTTAATATTAAATCAACACTTGATTTAATAACCCGGTCATATCACATACGACCTGTCCAATACTAAACGCCTGATTAAAATACGGTATCCAATACACGCATTTAATCAAGATCCCGTGCATATCTTATATGCACCCCACATTTTTTCGCCTGAGCTAGGAGACCCCTTTGTGGGACTCTAAGACTCATCAATATGCTAGCAGTAGGCAGTGATCACATCATATACCCACAAACCGTCAGTGGCACAAGCTGTACGTAACGACTCCCAGGTATTGAGCGATCAGAAGAAACACAAGCAAACCTGTTAAAACTCCCGTCAAGCCAACTGGCAACACTTACCGTACAGTCCGGTCTTTTCGCCAGATATGCTGCATATAGAGTCCAGGGATGGCATCGTCAACCCCAATAATTCAAATAAGTCATGCCGGTATATAGCTCATAACAGATCGAGAAACTACTGATAACACTTATCAGTAAATCTCATCAGCCCTGGCCAGGGACTTCCTGTTATAGCCAATCGTGCAAGGCGCAAAATCAACCCCCAATGCCGGGAGAGACGAAACCCCTCCTATCGCTCATTGCCTCCATGTGCCTCGGGACTGTACCCAAAATCTACCTGTTTGCACGACTCAGTAGAGCCGTGGTAGGGTGGAGATCAAAGTACAGTGGGAGGACACACAAAACTCTATGACGATCTCGGGTCTACAGACTAACCTGTACCAGTGTCACCTGAGAACTGCTATCCGATGATAGATATAATACCACATAGGAGTTCTTGGCGAGTCCGTTCAGTGTATCCAGTCTCACTGAGCACCCGTATACGGTCTTTGGTGTCACCACACCAATGGATATGGGATCATCCATCGCCCATCATATGGGTCAAGTAACATATACGCTAGTCTACTCTGGAATATCGATGCCCCATCTCGATACACCCACGACTAGGAACATTTTATGGATATGCTTATAAACTACACATGTCCCACTAGTATGATCCGCATCATAATCTCAGTAGTCAAGCAAATATGCTATGGGCTTTACCAACATGTACCAAATGAATAAGAAGCATGATCAAACGAACATGTCAAGATAAAGTACAACCAGATAGCATACTATTGTAACATTTTCAAAAAATATAAAATATTAATTTTGGGAATTTCTATAATTTAATATTATTTTATTGATTATTTTAATATTAAATGCAATTAAATAGGAAAAATGTTAGAAAAATTATGAAAAATTATGGAAAATTCTAAAATAGGGTAAATTAGTGAATTTTGACATTTTTAAGTTTTTGTGATTAGTTTGACACTAATTTAGTGCTAATCGCGATTAAAATCGCTAATCGGGTTTTTTGGCAATTTTGTGCAAAACTTGCATATATCACTTTTCCTACACTTGTGCATTTTCTTGCCATGATTTATCATTTGGGTTTAGTATTGAGGTGAGAAGGTTTGAATTAAGGATTAAAGGAAAATGAAAAAAGAAAAGAAAAGATTAAAGAATGAGAGTAGGTGAGAGAGGGGTGAGGGTTGCCTTGACCTTGGACTTAACCATTCTTCTCCCATCATTTTCTTCCCTCCTCCTTCTCCTCTTGCTGCTGCTGCCTCCCCTCCATCATCCTCCCCTCTTCAAAGCCCAAAAACATCTCCAAAATCACACCAAAATCCCTTAGTTCGTTTCTTTAAAAAGATGCACAAGCTCGAGATCTTCGAGATGGACCTAGAAAGATTGGATTGTGGCCACTTGGGGCAACTCAAGAATTTTCTTGAGTTGCCAATTGAGGTAATTTCTGAACCATTATCCTAGTTTTAGCATTTCCTATACCCCTTTGCATGTTTAGAATCGATATTGTGTGATATTATGGACATGATGAAAACCTAGTTAGGGTTTGAGAGAAACTTGAGTTGTAATGTGAAATTGAGCTCAGTAGAGGACTTGTAAACACCCTAGTGCATGAATTGGAACCCAAAACCTGAAGCTAGAACCAGAAATACGGATTTTAGAAACCGATATCGGGGAAAATGTGAAGTCTGTGAGGGTTATTTTGAATCTGCTATTACCCCGAGAACCCTAAAATAATATTGGATGGACAGTGAGATGTGCAGGCACAATGGAACCAACACCCCAAACCCCAGCTCCCCATTCCAAACTGAGGCCGCCGGAATCCCCATTCTGGCCGCAAATTGCGGCCAGACCAGTGAGGAATTGCCTCGTTTTGCGTGCCTGGCCCCATTTCCTATAGTTTAGACCCTGGGTACTTCTAGTTTTGACATATTCCTTCTAGGGTAAAATCTGGGACATATTTCCTAAGTTGCCGTTTTGAATTCGTGTTTCCGTATTCCGTATTTTCATTTCTGCATTGGTGTATTTCGTTTTACCTCGACTATTTGTCGTTTATACGACGATATAGAGGATCTATTGATGGTTTTGAAGGCGTGCCATAGGTTCTCACCTATAGGCCCCTTATCGTATCGTTTTGGATTTCATGCGCCGTTTTAGCTTGGATTTGGTTTTAATGCGCATATACGATATTCGATGTGTAGGTACCCTTGAAGACTTCGGGACGACAAGCAAATGCATGGTGATGTCTGCAAATGATGATGCAAGGTGAGTAGATCATATCTACAGGGGGAAGTCGGGTGGATGGCGTATAGCACCCCCGCAGTCCGTAGTTAGTATACTATATATATGTAGATATATGATAGTGTTTAGTGTGTTTTAGCTTTGTGTTAGAGGTATTATGGTTAGTTAGGGGTAGAAATACCTAGCGTAGTTCCTAGTTGCGAACCATAGGATAGATTTGCACCCACACGCGTATACTGTGTGTTTTCTTATACTTGCACCGTACTTGATTATATGGGAAGACTTTGGAGATGAGTCGATGATGTGGGCTTTGTGCCGCGAGATCGGTGATTTGATATGGTTCATATTTGGGAATATGACATGTGACTCTTGCGGGTTTGGGATGTGTGTTTACCCCCGCATGCTTACTTCATTGGTGGTATCGGGTTGTACTAGACATAGAGTAGTACCCCCAGACTATAGGATCTGATGATAGTGATACCTGTTATGTGGAGAGATAGTGAGATGTTGACCCCTACCCAGCTATTGGGATGCCGTACGACGATTTACCGTATGAGCTTTACATTGATGATAGATCCGCGCTCATGACTGGAGGATGTCAGATGATACACTGTATCGTACGCGATACTATTGAGGCGGGATCACCGACTTATATATATATATATCGACTCAGATGTTAGGCGGTTTCCTTACCTGTAGTTCAGCTTGCTAGTTCAGCCGTATAGTTTAGTGTAGTTGTTAGAGTAGTTTAGACTTCTTACCTATTTCAAAAACTGACGAATCGTGGGTATTTTTAAAGACAGCTCAAGGGAATCTACGGATATTTCAAAAACGACGTATTTTTTCATAAAAACACCGTAGCCCCTATTTTCAAAACCCCATGATTCGTGTTATTTCAAAAGGCACCACTCGTAGGACTTATATTAGATTTATGCAGATAAGTTTTGGGTTACGTCTAGTTTCAGCTCCCCCTCCCTTTTATGGTTCGGTTTGCATCGCATTCTTATTTTATGCTTCATACTCCATTTTTAATATCATGCTGATAGGACACCAGCACCATTACCGATGATGCGTATGTACCACGTACACTTACTCGCCGGCTCACACACATCTTCATCGGTAATTGCCATGTCACGTACACCTTAGAAAATATACTATTGCATTGATGTAGGTTGTTAGCTTATAATTTAGACAGGTTGTAAGTGTACTCGCCTTATATGCTAGATTAGACATTGTAGTTATTACCTGCTACTTCCTGCACACTGTTATTCATTATCATGCCGCATTCATGGATTCTCATGCATATATTCATTATTTTACGTGCTATTGAGGTTTGGATTTGGATTTCTATGAGATTTTCTGGATTTGGAGGAAAACCGCAAAAACACTAATAAACATATTCTCTCTTTTAAAATAAAAAGTGCGGTTTTCCATGATGTATGAGTCGTCCACCATGAGTTTGCTGATGGATTTGGAAACCCGATTCGAGGAGACGGATGAACTGTTTCGGGTACATGGTGGACCCGGTACGGTACCCCGGGGCAAGAGGAATGTGGTGATGACGTTGAGCCTGGCAGGGGAGCACTACCTACCGGTGATTTTACCCGACGCGTCGGATATCCGGAGGATACCGTCGTGGTCTTGAGATTTATGGTAGGGGCCGGTCTGGACTGACGGCGCCCTAGATATTGTGATTGAGACTTGAGATATCGAGATATTGGGATTTCGTTTGTGCCGATGCTAGGCACAGTTTTATGCTGATTTCATTATGGTACCTCGCCTTTTAAAATACAGGGAAATCTCACTAAAGTATGAAAACTGTTGCTTCATGTAGATGTATTCTGTTTTCTCGCATTCATATCTCATTCATATACTATATTGTTATCTGGGGCACCGACACAGAAACATGAGATTACACTCGGGTTAGATATTTACCCTAGCCTTGCTATAGGCTGCATGTTTTATATTGAGGATTTTCTATATGTGATCGCATTGACCTAGGGGTATGTCTTGTATTCGGTTTCTGCTTGTAGATGTTTCTATTCACGAGTTGGCAACTCACCCCCGTTGTGCCACAGTTCTTGCAGGTTTCGCCGTACAGGTTCATTGCGGCATTTCTGGCACACTACTGTCTTGCGGGTGGATTGCTTTTGGTAGGTGGATTCTTTCGTATCAAGAACCACCATTGTACCTCTTTATTTCATTGTATCTAGAATTTCCATCAACCAAAACTGTATATTCTTTCAGACCTAGACATTGTGTTGTATTATTCGACCTTAGAGTCGCGCTTAGTAGTATTGCGGTTTCTGGTTGCTTTGAGCTTTCTTTTGGTTTTGATCCTCGCCACTCGGCGTTGTATATTATATCTTGTGTGATTGTGACCGTCGATTGACGAAGAGCTAGCTCCCGCTTGGGGATGCCTTTACCATGTTATATCTTGTTATTATCGTTTTACCCCATTCGGGGCCAGTTTTACAAAGGAAACTCTGCCGAAATTTCTAGAAAGGACAGTACCGTTTTTTTTAAAATGCACATTCGGCTTAGTTATTTAAAAACCTTGATTTCAAACCTGTATTTCTTCACTTCTTTAAACCAGTTTTTCTTTACTTATTCTTCAAAATGGTTTTAGATTTCTGGGATTTTTTGGCTTACTTGGATCAGATGGAGTCCTATAGTCTTTCATGTGGTTCAAGGGCCAGTCACGTGCTCTTTCGGGTCGTGACAACTATCATGTCGAGCAAGAATGTCTCCTGAATATATATATATATATATATACACACACACACACACACACACACACACACACATACCGATACATCCACTATCATATAATGGCCTCTAGGGCATACATATATCCAACAATCTCCTACTTGCACTAAGGCCAATTATTGGCGTATCTCATACCCAACATCTCAAAAAGTCGCTCATACTGCGGCAGAGGGATGGCCTTGGTGAGTGGATCCGCGGTGTTATTCTTTGTATCTACTCTCTGAATCTCGATCTCGCGGCGATCAACTATCTCCCGGATCAGATGATATCGTCTCAAGATGTGTCTGGATTGCTGATGGGACCTGGGCTTTTTGGCTAACGCCATAGCCCAATTATTGTCACAATACAATAGTATTGGATCAATAATGGTTGGAACTACTGTAACATTTCAAAAAAAAATAAAATATTATTTTTGGGAATTTTTATAATTTAATATTATTTTATTGAATATTTTAATATTTTGGTATAATTAAATACAGAACAAAATTGGAAAAATTATGGAAAATTCTAAAATAGGGTATTTTTATGGAATTATGCCATTTTTGAGCTTTTACGATTAGTTATATGCTAATTTAGTGCTAATTGCGATTAAAAATCGCTAATCGGTTTTTAGCATTTTTGGTGCAAAAATATGCACATATCATTTTTCTTACACTTGTGCATTTTTCCACCATGTTTCTTTTGGGTTCACTATTCAAGTGAGAAGGCTTTTAGAAAAGAGGAAGAAAAGAAAATAAATGGAAAAGAGAATAAAATATAAGGTATGGGTGTGAGAGAGAAAGTGAGGGGGGTCTTCCTTTGACTAAGTCCTAGCCATTCTCCTCCATTTTCAACACTCATTTCTCTCCCTCTCCCTCTTGTTGCTGCTGCTGCTCCTGCTCCTCACCTCCCTCCCCTCTTCAACTCCTCAAATCACCTCTAAAACTACACCAAAACCCCACTCTCATTTCACAAAAAGTGTGCATAAGCTCAAGATCTACACATTGGACCAAGGAAGAACGGATTTTGGCCACTAGGGGCAACTCAAGAAAATTCTTGAGTTTCCAAATGAGGTAATTACTGAACCATTAGCTTAATTTTAGCATTCCTTATACCCCCATGTTGTGATAGAACCGATATTGTTTGATTTTGTGGACTTGAGGAAAACCTAGTTGGGGTTGAGGAAAATTTGAGTTATGATGTGAAATTGAGCTCAGTAGAGGCTACCCAAACACCCTAGTGATGGAACTGAGACCCAAAACCTGAGGCTTGAAACCCGGAATACAGATTTAGGAACTGATATCGGAAAATTTGTGAAATCTGAGAAGGTTTTATTGAATCCGCTATCACCTCGAGACTCTGAAAATTATTTTGGATTGACAGGGATATGTGCAGGCACCCAGGAAGCTACCACCAGAACCCTAGCCCCTACTTCCATTTCCCGGCCGCAAATTTATCCATTCTGGACGCAATTTGCGGCCAGACCATGGTGGATTTGCCTCGTTTTTGTTTTGGTGCCCCCTTACCAAGAGATTAGACCCCTGGCATGTATAGATTTGTCTAATTTGACCTAGGGTGAAATCTGGAGCCTATTTCCTTAGTTGCTATTTTGGATTCCTATTTCCGTATTCCGTTTTTTAATTCTGAATTTACGTATTGTGTTTTACCTCGAATACTTGACGTTTGTACGACGATATCGAGGATTGATTGTTGGTTTTGAAGACGTGCCCATAGGTTCTAACGTATAGGCTCCTTATCGTATCGTTTTGGGTTTCGTGTGCCGTTTTAGCTTTGATTTGGTTTTAATGCGCATATACGATACTTTGATGTGTAGGTACCCCATGAAGACTTCGGGATGACAAGCAAACGCGTGGTGACGTCGACAATGAAGATGCAATGTGAGTAGATTATATCTACAGGGGGAAGTCGGGTGGATGGCGTATAGCACCCCCGCAGTCCCTAGTTGATATACTATATATATTATATGATAGTTATAGTGTGTCATGGATATTGTGTTAGGTGTATTATGGATAGTTTAGGGTTAAAAATAAACTAGTGTAGTTCATAGTCACGAGCCCTAGAATAGATTTACACCCACACGCACACCCTTGCATATTCTTTATACTTACACGGTGTTGATGGTGATATTGGATGACATTGGAGATGAGTCGATGATATTGGGCATTGTACCGCGAGATCAGTGATTTGATAAGATTCGTATTTGGGATACGACATGTGATCTCTAGCGGGCCTTTGGACGTGTGCTTACACACGCAGTATATAGATGGTATCAGTTGTACTAGACTTAGATCAGTACCCCAGATTATGTGATATGATGATAATGATACCTGATATTTGTTGAGAGGAAAGTGATGTTGGAGATAGTGCCCTCAAAGTCAATTATTGGATCGCAGGTACGTGATTGCAATGATTGAGGCATGACCTATACCTATATGACAGTCTTGCTCGTGATGATAGTATGCTATCAGGTTTGTCTTTATCATCGTTTACATGCTTTAGTTCACTATTGCATGATGATAGAGCCCATAGGATTCTTGCTTGACTACCAGCAGTATGATGGCGATCATATACGTGGGAGCTGGGGTCTGTAAGCACATTCTTAAAGTGTCCGTAGTCGTGGGAGTTTCGAGACAGGGCATCGATACTCCAGAGTAGACTAGTGTATACAGTCGAGACCCCGACGAGGGGCGGTGGCCGGTCTCACAAGCCACTGGTGTCAGTAGGATCACCTAAGATGTATACAGGTGCTCATTGGGTTATGAGTACACCGGACAGGACTCGCCGGGAACCTGCTAATTGGTATTATACATATCGTCATATAGCAGTTCCCTGGTGATATGTGTACAGGTTAGTTCATCGACCTGAAATCGTCATTTGTCTCGTGTGAGTTCCCACTGTGCTTAGATTACTACCCTACCACGCTCAAAGGAGTTGTGCAAACAGGTTTTAGTTAGGTACAGTCCCGAGCCACATGGAGGCAAGTGAGCGGATCGGCAGGGGATTCGTCTCTCCCGGTATTGGGGGTGAGATCGCGCTGTGTGTAGGAAAGCCATTACACAAAGCCCTCGGCCGAGGCAGGAGATTTACTGGTAGGTACTCCAGTAGTATCTCAGGGTGTTCTGGGCCACTCTCTGACACGACTTATACCGCTAATGGGGGTCTGACGTTACCAGCCCCTAGGCAGATATGCGATACTCATAGACGAACGGACCGGACTGTATGTATATTGTCACTGTTAGGCTCAGTAGGGTTTTTGGATGAGTTCGCTCGTCTGCTTCCCTTCCAATCAATACATAGGCAAACCGTTACGTACAGCTTGTACCTCTGACGTGCTAGTGGTTATACCCAGTGCCAGTGTGTTGATGAGTCATTAGAGTTCCCCACAGACACTTTCCCAAGTTCGGGCGAAACTTTGTAGAGGCCGTATGGATTATGGCAAGGTTCGGAAAATGCACGTGCGTTTTCGCACGTGTCATTTTTCGGGCAGATAATACTGATCGACTTTGGTTTATGCCAGATCCGAGTATTATACCGTGTAGATATAATATCTTTGTCTCAGATGCATTTGTATTCGGTAGTAATACAAATGAGGGTATGTTTATACCATTACGGGGTTATCCTGAAATTTATTTCAGGATCACTTTTGGAAGTTGCCAGTTTCCTATTTTCTATCAGCCGTATTTAACATTCGGTTAAATACGGATTTATCTTTTCTTCTTGAGGGTGAGTCATGGGGTGAGTCATGTTTCTAGAAGGTTCTAGATGGTGACTAGGATGATGAGGTGGCATGTGACTCATTGATGCATTAAATGTTCATTTAATGTTGTGATGACAAGGTTAAGTGATTCATTGTTTTCTTTAATGCATTCATACTAGGTGTTATGATAAGTATCATGTTGTTGTGGTCACCACTCCCTCCTCCTACACTCACCCCTCCTCTATATAGTGGCCGGCCTCTCCCCTCTCTTTGCTCATGGTTGTTCATTTGAAAAGATATAAGTTTTGGTGCATAGAAATTAGATGTGATCGGTTTCTCAGTTCTCCCGATTCCAAAAGGCAACTTCATTAACCGTTCGTCCATAGCCTTGGACGTAACGAGACAAAGTGTTCTACTCATTCTCTACAACATCTTGGTCGTCTCTTTTAGCAAACTTGACGACCGAGTTGCCTCGGTTCAGAGGCGGGAGCCCGTTTAAAAATCCGCCGACGTGGTGCCACCTGGACGAGAAGACTGGAGATTCAGGAGATCGGAGCAGCCGCAACAAGCGTGGGATGATGGTTAAAGACCGGAGGACTCGGATCGTTCTGTATAAAAATTCTTCCCACTTTGTATTTTATTAGTTTATCTTTAATGGCAGATCCGGGTTATAGTACGCGATAGCGCCAATTGTAAAAAGTTTTTGTTCCGCATTTGGCATATGTTAGACGGACGGGACGCTACCGTGGACTTACAGTGGTATCAGAGCCTAACCATTAAGCAATACTAACTTGTGCTAACGCGTTTAAAATATCGATCGAACGGATTTTCGAAAACCGCAAATTCCAAGTTCTGAGTTTCTGTCGATTTTTCAAAGGGCCTAAAAATAATTTTGCATATCACAGAAAAGCGTGCAGGGTTTTCTGAGCATACTGGAAAAATTTGAGCACGTGATCCCACAAGACCACCGCGGATCCGCGATCAAACCTAGGGTTTGACCGCGGAACCGCGGCTCTTTAGTGGGAACAGTGCACTAACTTTTTCTAGAGAGCTTCTTTGTGGAAATTGTGGGTTTTGGAATATTTCTTTTGGGCCCAGATTTTGTAACTGTACAGCAGATGTACGTGGGGCCCACTTCGGGAAATTTTGTCGATCGAAATTTTAAACTTGTTAGTATGCAGTACTTACTTTATATCTCCGACCGGGAATGTCATTTGATCGGTAAACCGCGTCTAATTGCTATAGTTCTTTTAGACGGGTTTGCGAACGTGACATTCGCGTTGATGTTCTGTGTTGTGCTGTGATGTTGCGGATATGTCGTGGTGGATAGCAGGGTGCAATGATAGTGCAGTTTGGATTTATTTGTACATTTGATATTGCGGGGCGAGCGTCTAACATGTGGACTGCCGTCACTGCCTGTTGTATAATATTCTTTTGGGGCACGACCGGGTTGAGGTCGATGTACCCGTTGTACATATTTTTTATTTTCTGTACTAGGTTTATCCCGCGAAAGAGTGCACGGATAGCCGGGTTTTGGAGGGCAACGGGTCCGTATCTCATGGCTTTGAGAGGCAGATGGACCACACTCTAGAATTGGCAGACTATTCGCCGCACTCGTAGGGGGTACAGGTTGACCCAAGGAGGGGTGCTCGATTTACCGGATTCCGTGAAGTGCCGGATGTTCCATTCACTATGTTGTGGGGACTACCTCGCTTCAGGTTTTGGCGGGTAACTTGCCGCACCTGTAGGGGTCTAGGTTTCATTGCACAGGCTATCCACACGACCAGGGGAACGTCGGGTTTCAGCAGCGGCTCTGTGAAACCCGGGATCCCAGATTATCTGTATTGTTCTGTGATGCTTATTACTTTTCTGTAATGTTGCATATTATCACGCCTGGAGCGATTATTGTATATTGGTATATATACTATTAGATGTTGTATATGTTTTACACCCGCGCTAGTCCAGTCCCCGCTCTGTCGTTAGTTAAGTAACCTAACGGGTGATGACGGGACCCAGCGACGAATGCGGATGGCATATACGTACATTTTATTTTTGTTCTTTTCTGGTGTGATTGATTGATGGGACTGCATTGATTCTTATCAATGCAAGGATAAAACAAACCTATATTTGATGTTGTTGGAACAAATTTTAAAAAGGTGTTATTACAAAGATGTTTCCTTTTTTTTGCATAGTGATATTCAGTTAGAATATCCTGCACCTCATTCGACGAGGCAAGGGCCGAGATCCCTTCACCGGGAGTGACCCCTTAGGCAGAAGTTTACGTCAGGGTAATAACTTCAATATAGTCGATTACAAGTTGCTTTGCATCGCGGTATTCAGTTAGAATATCCTCCACCTCATTCCACGAGGAAAGAGCCGAGATCCCTTCACCGGGAATGACCTCTTTAGCAAAACGTTTTCGCCACTATATTTTTATAAAAAGTTATCAATTTCCTTCAACGAGATCATGTTCATTACGTTAAAGGTTTTTCGCCAAAAACCAGCCGTAGCCCTCCGTCATTTCTTATGGGTATTCAGTAGTATTCAAGCTATGCATTTGACCAACGCCAGGGCATAGTGTTTGGTAGCTGCTGAAGTATCCATCTGTTACATAGATAGATGAGTTGGTTTGGGACAGTCATTCTGTCATACCTGGCCAACGTCAGGGGCATGTGCGGGTGGGTTCAAATTGACCTGGACAATGACGGGTAGAACTTGGCATGTGACTTATGATATTTTGACCAACGCCAAGGTCATAAGAGCATGGGGCAAAAATCATATCCGGAGTTTCAAACATACAGGAAACTTGCCAGGCATGCGCATACCTTCTGGAGTGTGATAACTTGAGTGGCTTCCATCAAGTTATCATGCGATGATAGTTGGATCCCGATTCTCACTGATGAGTTGGTATACTCTTCGGGTGATCCCGACTAATTCTTCTTTCAGGTTTGGAGAAGAATTTGAGATTACAGTAGGAGTTTTCCTGATTAGATAAAGTAATAACTATTCTGATCTAGGTTGGAGTGCACGCAGAGTGTTTCTTTTCTCTCTCTCTTAGGCAGCGACTTTTGACCGACCCTAGACTATGACTCAGTGACCAAGTTGACCGAACCTTCTTAAAATACTTGCTTTTGGATTGTCTTAAGTTGCATAAGTCATTGCCGCTCCTTCTTTTACCCTTTGCATTTCTCAGAACACCCCGTATTACTACGGACATCCACTTCCATTGGATAGATCCATCGTATGGTTATATACGAACTCGAAGGTACTACTTCGAGGATGGATCCAGGTCCAGGAGAAATAGAATTGATTTATTCAGTTGTCTTTTATTATCACTTTCTCTCAGGTTGCGAGGGCTCCTTAGTTTAGGAGAGTACACCTATTACGTGTTAGTGTTTATGCCCTAGAAGGCCATTACTGTATCATACTAGCTTGTATATTACTTAATGGAAGCTTGGGATATTCACATGTATATAACAGTCTTGCTAAACATGGTAGTATGCTACTTGGTTTTTTCTATCTTAATATGTAAGTATACGTATTGATAGAGCTCTTAGGATCTTGCTTGTCTACCAGCGTTGTGATGGCAGTCACACTAGTGGGGGCTGGGTAGTCTACAAGCACATCCTTATTCAGGTCCCTGGTCGTTGGATTATCGAGACAGAGCATCGATACTCCGGAGTAGACTAGTGTGTACGCTTCTCATCCCAGTTGGGGAGATGGTCTGTCCCACAGCCATCAGTACGTCGTACTGGAGATAGTATACAGGTGCTCGTTAGGTTACGGGTACACCGGACAGGACTCACAGGGAACTGTTGGTTGGTTTGATACCAGTCGTCAGTGAACAGTTCCCAGGTGACATGAGTACAGCGTAGTCCGCAGACTTGACAATGCTACTTCGCCTCGAGTGTGTCCCACTGTTCTTAGATTGCTACCCTACCACGGCTCAAAGGAGTCGTGCAAACAGGTAGCAGTTGGGTGCAGTCCCGAGCACTTGGAGGCAGTAGCGGTTAGACAGGATTCGTCCCTCCCGGTATTGGGAGTAGATATCGTGCTGTGTCAGAGAGCCATTACGCAAAGTCCCTGGCCAGGGCAAGCGAGATTTGCTGGTAGGTTCCAGCAGTTTCTCAGGGTGTAATGGGCTTCACTCCGACACGACTTATACCGCTATTAGGGGACTGACGCTTGCCGCCCCCCTAGGCCCGATATGCGATAGTCATGGACGAACGGACCGGACTGTATGGAGATTGTCACATTAGACTCAGTAGGAGTTCGGATGGGTTTACTCATCGGCCTTCTTATCGACAACTACCTGGGGACCGTTACGTACAGCTAGTGCCGCTTGCGGTCTGTGGTTAAACCCACTGCCAGCGTAGTAGTCGAGTCTCTAGAGTCCCACACAGAGAGTTTCCTACTCCAGGCGAAACGATATAGAGGTTGCATGGTTTTGCGACAAAGGGTTCGGACGCATACGTGCGTTTACGCGCGTACGACTTTCGGACAGATTTTACCAGTCGGCTTTGGTTTAAGCCAGTTACTGGTATCCGGTTATTGGATTTTTACAGTCTAAAGTTTTTCCGTATTTTTACGGATCGGAGGGGCGTTCTCGTAATTACTCGAGAAGCTTCTAGAAGATGTGACTAAGGAGGTTTGTTTTGGAAAGAGAGTGAGTCATAGTGGTGATTCATTCACTTCATTAATGCTCATTTATTGCTTAATGACTCATGTTAATGAATCATCACAAGATATTTTGTGAAGCATGCTTATTCATTTCCTTTATTGATTTATTGAAAATAAGAATGCTTCATAATAATATGATACACTCTCTCTCTTCTCTCATTATCATATTACACATTCTCTCTCCTCAAGCTCTCATCTTCTAATACTAATCCTTAATCCTCATGTGTTGAGATCAAAGGTTTAGTTAGACTAAACAATCCATAACCTTCACTCTTTATCATTCTATCATCTTTGATTAGCAATCAAAGTTGATTAGTTACCTCAAGTTAGAGGTTTAGCTTGGAGTTTCGCTCTCGGGTGGATCGTCTACTACCTAGAGAAGGCCGAGGAGAACCAAGGAGGACATAAAGAAGAAGGACCGGTTCATTAGGTATAATCCCTAATCTCTTATGTAAAGAAACTCATAAGAATACGGTTTTTAGGGTTTAGCTTCGATTCAAGCGGTTAGTCGATGTTCGTTGTTTAAACTTGATTGTTTTTGTAAATTCCGCCTCCCCACAAGTACTGGGGTGTACTACATCGACTTACAGTGGTATCAGAGCCTCGCTAAACACTAAATAACTTAATCGCAAATTTGTACGAATTTCGAACGAAAAAACGATCCCGGAAAACCCTAGTTCTGTTAAGTTTCTGTCGAAGTGAAAATGAAGTCCTAAAATTTTTCTGGTGTGTTCAGAGAGCTTGACATGAGTACAGGAGAACACCCAAGAAATTTGAACCCATGATTCGACTAAAGCGCCGCGGAAGCGCCGCGGATCCCACCGATCCGCCGCGCTTCCGCGGCCGAGTTGCCGAGTCATGGGCTCATTTTTTTTGGGTGGGTCCCCTGTGAGATTTGGGGTTTTCTGGAATATTTAATTATTGCTCAGGTTACTGTTTAACAGAGCAGATTTTGGAGCAATTTTGAAGTTGTTTATTCGATCGAAAAATACAGTATTTGCGTATTGGATTATATCTGTGATTGTTTGATGTGTTCGTAAACCTCCCCCAACTGCTAGTATGTCGGTTGGCAGGGGGTTGCACATTTCTGAAATGGTTATATCTGTTTGTGCATATAAACTGTATTGGACTGTTGTGGTGTATAGCCGGGGTTAGCAAAGGGTTATTGTTTAATTCATTTTGTTGTAAATGTAATTTGTTGTAATATTATTTTCGCGGGGCACTTCCAGGTTGCGGTTGTAGCCACCGTTGTATTATTTCATTTTACTGTTTTTGCTCCTAGGACTGACCCAAGGTGGGGTACACAGACTGCCGGGTGGGTAGTTTGCCGTACCCGTAGGGGTCGAGGGTGGGGTAAACGGCTATTCATCACAACTGTGTAATCTGTCTTTTCTTGCAGGCTCAAAAGAAATACAGATTGCTTGCAAATCCAATATCGTTTATCTGTGTTCTGGAATG
Source organism: Agapanthus africanus (assembly GCA_030015575.1). Taxonomy (NCBI): domain Eukaryota; kingdom Viridiplantae; phylum Streptophyta; class Magnoliopsida; order Asparagales; family Amaryllidaceae; genus Agapanthus; species Agapanthus africanus. Next base: position 543,620,352 of record JASDDO010000014.1, on the reverse strand, counting down.
AATATCATTGCGTCAGACGAATGTAAAATATCTATATTTATTATAGCTATTTAGACGTCACTTATGTTTTACACCCGCGCTAGCCCAGCCCCCGCTCTGTCGTTAGTTAAGTAACCTAACGGGTGATGACGGGACCCCGTGGCGAATGCGGATGGCATAAGAGGACGTTATATTTTCGTTGTTTTCTGCAATGATAGGTTAATGATGGGACGCATTATCTATAATGCAAAGTAAAACAAACCAAAGTTTAAATCGTTGGAACAATTTAAAAGAAACCACTCGGTTATTTTTAAAACAGATATTTTTAAATGCGGAGATTTAACCACTCCTTTTAAAAGCTATCAGGTTCCTTCGGTTATATCAAGTTCACTACGTTCACGGTTTCGCCAAAACCATTCGTAGCCCTCCGTCATTTCATCTGGGTATTCAGTAGTATTCAAGCTATGTATTTTGACCTAACGCCAAGGCATAGTGTTTGGTAGCTGCTGGATATTCATTTGTTGCATAGATAGATGAGTTAGTTTGGGACAGTCGTATTATCATTTTGGCCGAACGTCAAGGATATATACGGATGGGTTCAAACTGACAGGATAATGATGGGTAGAACTTGACATGTGACTTATGACATTTTGACCTAACGCCAAGGTCATAAGAGCATGGGGCAAAAACTTATATCGGGAATTTCTAAAGAAACTGAAATTTGCAAAGAGATGCATACCATTTGGAGTTTGATGAATGTTGGTAGGATTCCTTCAACATTATCATACGATGATATTTGGATCCCGATCCTACTGTGAGTATATGCTACTTATCAGGATATTCGTCGCTTAACGATCAATGCTATAAACCTAGTAGGTGTCCAGAAAAGTGTCAGCGGGGTTACGCCCCCAGAGAAAAGAGGTTCTTTAATTAAGGAACTTCGCGAAAGCGTTAGAAAACCTCCCTCGAAGTAACGACACCGGCCTGGCTGAACGGTTAAGCAAGTATTGTACGGTGAGAATAGTCTTGGCTAATTCTTCTTTTATGGTTTGAGGAAGGATTCGAGAAACAGTGGGAGCCATCCAGTTTAGATAAACTAAAAACCACTCTAAACTTGCAAGAGCATCATGCTAAAGAGTTTTCTTCTCTCTCTCCTAATTGCAGCGACCCTGAAAATGACTGGACTTAAGTTACTTTTAGAGAAAAATATACTGACGGGGCCAAACTATAAAGATTGGCTGCGGAATGTCAAGATGGCTTTGACCTATGACAAACTGGGGTACGTCCTCACCGCTACAGCACCTGCTGTCCTTGGTCCCAAATCCAGCAATGCGGATAAGGAAATCCGTAAAACCTGGGATTTAGATTGCGCGAGAGCCAAGTGCATCGTGCTTGCCTCGATGAACAATGAACATCAGAGGAGGCACGAGGATATGTCCCTTGATGGCATATTTCTCCATACAAAGGAACTTTATGGAGAGCAATCTCGTATAGCAAGATACGAGACCTCGAAGAAACTGTTTCGAGCGAGGTTGGCTGTCGGGTCATCAGTAGGTGAACATGTCCTACAGATGATCGGCTATATTGAAGAGCTCGCGGACCTTGGGACGACTTTGGATAATGAGCTCTATACAGACCTTGTTCTCCAGTCCCTTCCTCCCACCTACGCCCAGTTTATCCTCAACTTCAATCTTCAAGGAAAAGAAGTTGAACTTGCGGAACTCCTGAACATGTTAAGGAGTGCAGAGGGCACCTTGCAGAAGGCAAGGGAAACACCCGCTATGTTTGTTGGCGGTTCATCTTCTTCAGGGTCCAAGGCTAGGGCCAAAGGAAGGAAGAAGAAGGCCGCACCCAGACCTAGAGGAGGTGTTAGTAAGGTGGGAAAGAAGGGAAAGAAAAAGTTTACAGCACCGGTAGTTGGCCTGGATGAGTGCTTCCATTGTCACAGGAAAGGGCACTGGAAGAAGGATTGCAAGGCGTGGAACGCCAAGAACCAGGAACCGAAGCAAGCTGTGGCTTCGACTTCAGGTGTGTTTGTAATTGAGAATTGTCTGTCGATCAACTCTACTTCCTGGGTATTGGATACCGGGTCAGGATCTCATATTTGCAATTCATTGCAGGCACTGAGAAACCGTAGAGTGCTGAAGGAAGGTGATATGATCCTCAGGGTTGCTAACGGAGCTAGCGTGGGAGCTGCGTCCGTCGGGGATTATCACCTAGGATTGACGAGTGGACACATTTTGGTTTTACATAACTGTTATTTTGTACCCAGCTTAACGTGTAATATCATATCAGTTTCCTTGTTATCAAATAAAGGTTATGATTTCACGTTTGTAAGAGATGTTGTCAACATCCACCTTAATCATGGTTTGATTGGGTCCGGTACTTTAAATAACGGCATATATGTGTTAAACCAACTCCAAATTTTCAATGTCCAGAACACACTAAAAAGAAAGTCTCCAGATTTAAATAAAGCTTTCTTATGGCATTGTAGACTGGGTCACATCAATGAGAGAAGGTTGACTAAGTTGCATAGAGAAGGATATTTGGACACGTTCGAATATCAAGCCTATGACACTTGTCAATCTTGTCTCAAAGGAAAGATGACAAAGACTCCATTCACTGGACAAGGAGTAAGAGCGAGCGAGCTCTTAGGACTCATACACAGCGATGTATGCGGTCCAATGTCTACACATGCGAGAGGTGGTTATTCCTATTTCATTACTTTCACGGATGATTACTCAAGATACGGATTCATTTATCTGATGAAACATAAATCCGAGGCTTTTGAGAAATTCCAAGAGTATAAGAATGAAGTAGAAAACCAAACCGGCAAAAGTATAAAGACACTTAGATCTGATCGAGGTGGTGAATACTTGAGTGCCGAGTTCCTAGGTTACCTAAAAGAGAAAGGAATTCTCTCTCAGCTTACTCCTCCATACACTCCACAGCATAACGGTGTATCGGAGAGACGGAATCGAACCCTATTGGATATGGTACGATCCATGATGAGTAATGCTGAGTTACCGCGATCTTTCTGGGGTTATGCGCTAGAATCAGCGGCATATCTTTTGAACATGGTACCTACCAAGACTGTGCCTACCACTCCATATCAGATGTGGAGTGGGAAGAAACCCCATCTACAGTATGTAAAGATTTGGGGATGTCCAGCTTTTGTTAAAAAGCAGCATGTGGACAAGCTCGAGGCACGATCAGTAAAATGTTTGTTTGTGGGATATCCAAAGCACTCCAGGGGATATCTATTCTATTACGCAGAGGAACAGAAGGTATTTGTTTCTCGTAATGCCCATTTTCTAGAACATCAGTTTTTAGAAAAGGAATCAAGTGGGAGCGAAATAGAACTGGAAGAAATTCCAGAACCACAAACTGCTACTGAAAGTTTGGTAGAACCAGAGGTTCAAGAAGAACAGAACATTCCCGCACCCCTCCGCAGAAGTAGTAGGCCGTCTCGTCCGCCTGAGAGATACTACGGTTTTCTCATAGATGGGGATAGAGAGGATTGCATCATAGATGATGATGAACCTACTGACTTCAGGCAGGCCATCCAGAGCGGCGACTCGGTACGATGGCTAGATGCAATGCGGACCGAAATGGAGTCCATGTACACCAACAAAGTATGGACTTTGGACTTTGCTCCAGATGGGGTAAAACCCATAGGATGCAAATGGATCTTCAAGAAAAAGATTGGTGTAGATGGACAGGTGGAAACCTATAAGGCTAGACTTGTTGCAAAGGGTTTTCGTCAAAGACCTGGTTTGGACTATGACGAAACCTTTTCTCCAGTGGCTATGCTCAAATCCATTCGGGTCCTTCTTGCTATTGCTGCCTTCCATGATTATGAAATCTGGCAGATGGACGTAAAGACGGCTTTTCTAAATGGAAATTTAGAAGAGAGCGTCTATATGGATCAGCCAGAGGGTTTCAATCAGAGTGGGAGCAGCGGGAAAGTATGCAAGCTGCTTAAGTCTATTTATGGACTAAAGCAGGCATCGCGGAGTTGGAACATCTGTTTTGATGAGACAGTCAAAGAATATGACTTTATCAAAAATCCAGATGAACCGTGCATATATAGTAAAGTTGTGGCCAGAAGTGTCGTATTCCTCGTCTTGTACGTGGATGACATTCTATTGATAGGAAATGACATTCCTATGCTACAATCTGTCAAAGGATTCTTGTCACACAGGTTCTCCATGAAAGACCTGGGTGATGCCTCTTACATTCTGGGGATCCGGATCTATCGTGATAGATCCAAGAGGATGTTGGGACTTTCGCAGTCCAGGTATATCGACACTGTACTGAAAAGATTCAGTATGGAAGATTCTAAGCGCGGTAATCTACCGGCTTGTCACGGAATCACCCTCTCCAAAGAGATGTCTCCCAAGACTGATTTGGAAAGGGAACGCATGTCAATTATACCCTACGCTTCTGCGGTAGGCTCTATAATGTATGCGATGTTGTGTACCAGACCAGATGTAGCTTACGCACTAAGCGTGGTAAGCCGGTATCAGTCAGACCCAGGGGAGAAGCACTGGATAGCAGTAAAGAACATTCTCAAGTACCTGAGGAGGACTAAGGAGATGTTCTTGGTTTACGGCGGAAAAGACCTCAGGTTGGAGGCCTTTGCTGATTCCGGCTTCCAGAGTGATAAGGACGATTCCAAGTCCATGTCGGGTTATGTCTTTACCCTCAATGGAGGGGCGGTGTGCTGGAAGAGCTCCAAGCAGGACACCGTTGCTGACTCGACGATGGAAGCGGAGTATATAGCTGCTTGCGATGCCGCAAAAGAAGCAGTCTGGATGAAGAAGTTCCTAACAGAACTTCAGGTGGTTCCTACCATAGTTGATCCAATACCTCTGTATTGCGACAACAACGGAGCTATAGCTTTAGCGAAGGAACCAAGGTCCCATCAGAAGTCCAGACACATCTTAAGGCGGTATCACCTGATCAGGGAGATCATTGATCGTCAGGAGATCGAGGTTCGGAGAGTTGCTTCAGAAGAGAACATTGCTGATCCATTCACGAAGGCCCTTCCTCAGATTCAGTTCGAGAGGCTACTCGAGATCATTGGTCTGCGATATGCCAGTACATGGCCCTAGTGCAAGTGGGAGATTGTTAGTGTTTATGCCCTAGAAGGCCATTACTGTATCATACTAGCTTGTATATTACTTAATGGAAGCTTGGGATATTCACATGTATATAACAGTCTTGCTAAACATGGTAGTATGCTACTTGGTTTTTTCTATCTTAATATGTAAGTATACGTATTGATAGAGCTCTTAGGATCTTGCTTGTCTACCAGCGTTGTGATGGCAGTCACACTAGTGGGGGCTGGGTAGTCTACAAGCACATCCTTATTCAGGTCCCTGGTCGTTGGATTATCGAGACAGAGCATCGATACTCCGGAGTAGACTAGTGTGTACGCTTCTCATCCCAGTTGGGGAGATGGTCTGTCCCACAGCCATCAGTACGTCGTACTGGAGATAGTATACAGGTGCTCGTTAGGTTACGGGTACACCGGACAGGACTCACAGGGAACTGTTGGTTGGTTTGATACCAGTCGTCAGTGAACAGTTCCCAGGTGACATGAGTACAGCGTAGTCCGCAGACTTGACACTGCTACTTCGCCTCGAGTGTGTCCCACTGTTCTTAGATTGCTACCCTACCACGGCTCAAAGGAGTCGTGCAAACAGGTAGCAGTTGGGTGCAGTCCCGAGCACTTGGAGGCAGTAGCGGTTAGACAGGATTCGTCCCTCCCGGTATTGGGAGTAGATATCGTGCTGTGTCAGAGAGCCATTACGCAAAGTCCCTGGCCAGGGCAAGCGAGATTTGCTGGTAGGTTCCAGCAGTTTCTCAGGGTGTAATGGGCTTCACTCCGACACGACTTATACCGCTATTAGGGGACTGACGCTTGCCGCCCCCCTAGGCCCGATATGCGATAGTCATGGACGAACGGACCGGACTGTATGGAGATTGTCACATTAGACTCAGTAGGAGTTCGGATGGGTTTACTCATCGGCCTTCTTATCGACAACTACCTGGGGACCGTTACGTACAGCTAGTGCCGCTTGCGGTCTGTGGTTAAACCCACTGCCAGCGTAGTAGTCGAGTCTCTAGAGTCCCACACAGAGAGTTTCCTACTCCAGGCGAAACGATATAGAGGTTGCATGGTTTTGCGACAAAGGGTTCGGACGCATACGTGCGTTTACGCGCGTACGACTTTCGGACAGATTTTACCAGTCGGCTTTGGTTTAAGCCAGTTACTGGTATCCGGTTATTGGATTTTTACAGTCTAAAGTTTTTCCGTATTTTTACGGATCGGAGGGGCGTTCTCGTAATTACTCGAGAAGCTTCTAGAAGATGTGACTAAGGAGGTTTGTTTTGGAAAGAGAGTGAGTCATAGTGGTGATTCATTCACTTCATTAATGCTCATTTATTGCTTAATGACTCATGTTAATGAATCATCACAAGATATTTTGTGAAGCATGCTTATTCATTTCCTTTATTGATTTATTGAAAATAAGAATGCTTCATAATAATATGATACACTCTCTCTCTTCTCTCATTATCATATTACACATTCTCTCTCCTCAAGCTCTCATCTTCTAATACTAATCCTTAATCCTCATGTGTTGAGATCAAAGGTTTAGTTAGACTAAACAATCCATAACCTTCACTCTTTATCATTCTATCATCTTTGATTAGCAATCAAAGTTGATTAGTTACCTCAAGTTAGAGGTTTAGCTTGGAGTTTCGCTCTCGGGTGGATCGTCTACTACCTAGAGAAGGCCGAGGAGAACCAAGGAGGACATAAAGAAGAAGGACCGGTTCATTAGGTATAATCCCTAATCTCTTATGTAAAGAAACTCATAAGAATACGGTTTTTAGGGTTTAGCTTCGATTCAAGCGGTTAGTCGATGTTCGTTGTTTAAACTTGATTGTTTTTGTAAATTCCGCCTCCCCACAAGTACTGGGGTGTACTACATCGACTTACATTACGCTTATTGGATAGTCTTCTTCCAAACCATAGGCTGGTGCCGAAAGGTAGGGAATGAAGAAAACCAACTAGCCTAAATAGGGTGTACAGAAGGTAATAGCTAAAGAAAAAAAAATAAAGGGATTAGAAAGAGGGCAAAGTAAATTGCGACTGTTATCATTCACGACCAAACCGCGTACCTCATCTCCACTCCTATTTCATCTTTGCTTTTTCCCCAGTTCGGGAGAAATAGAATAAGGTATTATTCAGTAGTCTTTTATCATCACCTTCTCTCATGTTGCGAGTACTCCTAGGATTAGGAGGGTACACCTATTATGCTTACTGGATAGTCTTCTTTCAAACCATAGGCTGGTGCCAAACGGTAGGGAAGGAAGAAAACCACTAAGCCTAAAAGGGGTGTATAGAAGGAAATGACTAAAGACAAATAAAGGGATTTGGAGAGATGGCAAAGAATTATACGGTTACAGTCATGAATTGGATTATGGAAGAGGCATTACTAGGAATACCAGGATACCCCTACGAAACGTTTTCATGTTTCAGTTTCACTGTGCATTGTTAAAAGGAAAACTGATTTCCCGATTAGATACTTACTCCAAGGGTATGTATTTGCCAGGTTTCATTCTCATATCTGTATGGTTTTTACAGATGATGAGTGGGGGTAAGTTATTGGGAATTAGGTGATTATCCTCATTATATCGGAATTCGTTGTAATTGGTGATATTTGAGGAAAACGCCTGGGTACAGTTTTCAACCTACGATGCACAGCTTTTGAGTTATTCAAACTCAGCTGACTTATACAGAGTATTGTATGTTGTCCAGTGTCCGTCAGGACAAAGGGGTAGGTCCTCGTACTATGTTCTGTTTACTTGTGACTTCTCTAGTTTTTAGACAAGTGTTTCGTAGAAATACAATGTCTAAGTTTTGAGAAGTTATGGGTATAAGAATAAAGTAGAGAACCAGGTATCACAAGTATCGGGATTCTTCAAAGAGATCGAAGATGTAGATACTTATGATTGGTATTCAGATGATAGTAATGGTTTTGAGAAACTTGTTTCTCTTTCAGATTACTCATAATTGGATGGATTCCAAAGTTGAGCAATGCTGATTACCCTTTTTCCATTAAGTTGATATGCACTGGAGATAGCTGCATGTTTTTGAATCTGGTTCCAATTAAATTAGTGCCTCTGTTTCTATATTAGATATAGAATGGTTCATATCTTAACGATGTTAAGGTAAGGGGAGTTGTCCAGCTTATGCTTAAAAACAGACACTGGATAACTCAAGGCACGTTTCTGTAATGGCTGTTTGAGGGTTGACCCTGGCTTTGACGAAGGTTGACATTTCTACCATCTGGAAGATCAATAGTGATATTGTTCTTGACTCGCCACAGTTTTATTAAAATGGAATTTTTCAGAAAATAGTAGTGAGAGTATGGTAGAACTGGAAGTGATTCCAGAACCGCAAACGATTACGGAAAATTTAATAGGACCTATATATTCAATCAGATTTGACATTCCATTAGCCACTCCGCAGATATGGTGGGTAACCTCAGGCACCCGAGAGGTACTCCGGTAGCCTCAAGGACGGTGACAGGGAGGTTCTTGTTTACCCAGACTTGACACTACTGTTGTTCCAGACTGTGAGACCTGGCAAGAGGATAAGTATAACGTAGTTCTAAACATACTTTAGAAGTATACGTAGATATTATTCTGCCAGAGGGTTGTCATAGTCAGTGGGAGCAGCGGAAGCATAGTGGACAAGAAGCTTATGTCTATTTATAGACTCGAGCAGTTATAGCGGAGATAGATCATCTTATTTTGATGTGAAAGTCATGGGTTTGACATCATCAGAATAGGGGATGGATCTGTTAAGAAGGTAGTAGGGTGTGATGTCCTGGTATTTGGATGACATACACAGAGTAGGAAGTAAAATTCCTATACTACGATCGGTTGTACTGTGGTTGTTACATAGTTGTTTCTTCACAAAGGACATGGATATAATATCAGACATTCTGGTTACTAGATCTATGGTTTTTAAATCTAGATTTGGGTAGTTTTCCAATTTGGGTACTTTGACAGTATTCTAATGGTATTTAGAATAGATCACTCCTGACATGGTGGTGTACCTGCAGGTGATGGAGTCACCCTCTCTAAAGGTGTCTTAGAGACTAAAGGAGAGAGGGATGTGCATGATTGGCAGATCACTTGCTTAGGCAATTGAGTCAATCATGAGATGTCAAGTACCACACCAGATGTAGTTTTTGCACTTGATGCGATAAGTTTATATTAATCCAATCCTGAAGAAACATAAGGAAGCAGTTTTAGAACATAAGTGCTTGTTCTACGGATTTGATGACGGCAGCCTCCTTCGGGAGACGGTTATCATTCTAGGCTTCCAAGGTGACATGGATGACAGAGTGATTGTCAGAGTTATAGTTTTCTCTCTAACGAGGGATAGTATTATGGACAGATGGTCCAAGAGGATACTGTGGGAGGCATGGTACTGGAAACTGATTAGGTTCAGTTATCGATACAGTCTAAGAAGTTTGGATTTGGAGTTCATTTATGAACTAGGTCCCATCAGACATTCAGAAATATTCTAAGACAGGTATTATTCGATTCGGGAGATGGTTTTCCCCGCGAACTTGAGATTTAGAGAGATACAGAAAGAAACATCAGGGCGGATCCACTCACTGAGGCTATTTCTCGAACACAAGAGTTTTACAAACTAGATTTATGAAACTGATTAGTAGAGGAGTTGGATGTTCGGTATCACACGGGCTGTGAGTATGCAACATCGCAATAATTAGCCTTAAGTGCAAGTGGGAAATTGTTGGAGATAGTGCCCTCAAAGTCAATTATTGGATCGCAGGTACGTGATTGCAATGATTGAGGCATGACCTATACCGATATGACAGTCTTGCTCGTGATGATAGTATGCTATCAGGTTCGTCTTTATCATCGTTTACATGCTTTAGTTCACTATTGCATGATGATAGAGCCCATAGGATTCTTGCTTGACTACCAGCAGTATGATGGCGATCATATACGTGGGAGCTGGGGTCTGTAAGCACATCCTTAAAGTGTCCCTAGTCGTGGGAGTTTCGAGACAGGGCATCGATCTCTAGAGTAGACTAGTGTATACAGTCGAGACCCCGACGAGGGGCGGTGGCCGGTCTCACAAGCCACTGGTGTCAGTAGGATCACCTAATATGTATACAGGTGCTCATTGGGTTATGAGTACACCGGACAGGACTCGCCGGGAACCTGCTAATTGGTATTATACATATCGTCAGATAGCAGTTCCCTGGTAACATGTGTACAGGTTAGTTCATCGACCTGAGATCGTCATTTGTCTCGTGTGAGTTCCCACTGTGCTTAGATTATTACCTTACCACTCTCAAAGGAGTTGTGCAAACAGGTTTTAGTTGGGTACAGTCCCGAGCCACATGGAGGCAAGTGAGCGGATCGGCAGGGGATTCGTCTCTCTCGGTATTTGGGGTGAGATCGCGCAGTGTCTAGGAAATCCATTACACAAAGCCCTCGGCCGAGGCAGGAGATTTACTGGTAGGTACTCCAGTAGTATCTCTGGGTGTTCTGGGCCACTCTCTGACACGACTTATACCGCTAATAGGGGTCTGACGTTACCAGCCCCTAGGCAGATATGCGATACTCATAGACGAACGGATCGGACTGTATGTATATTGTCACTGTTAGGCTCAGTAGGGTTTCTGGATGAGTTCGCTCGTCAGCTTCCCTTCCAATCAATACATAGGCAAACCGTTACGTACAGCTTGTACCTCTGACGTGCTAGTGGTTATACCCAGGGCCAGTGTGTTGATGAGTCATTAGAGTTCCCCACAGACACTTTCCCAAGTTCGGGCGAAACGTTGTAGAGGCCGTATGGTATTATCGCAAGGTTCGGAAAATGCACGTGCGTTTTCGCACGTGTCATTTTTCGGGCAGATAATACTGATCGACTTTGGTTTTAGCCGGATCCGAGTATTATACTGTGTAGATATAATATCTTTGTCTCAGATGCATTTGTATTCGGTAGTAATACAAATGAGGGTATGTTTATACCATTACGGGGTTATCCTGAAATTCGTTTCAGGATCACTTTTGAAAGTTGCCAGTTTCCTGTTTTCTATCAGCCGTATTTAACATTCGGTTAAATACGGATTTATCTTTTCTTCTTGAGGGTGAGTCATGGGGTGAGTCGTGTTTCTAGAAGGTTCTAGATGGTGACTAGGATGATGAGGTGGCATGTGACTCATTGATGCATTAAGTGTTCATTTAATGTTGTGATGACAAGGTTAAGTGATTCATTGTTTTCTTTAATGCATTCATACTAGGTGTTATGATAAGTATCATGTTGTTGTGGACACCACTCCCTCCTCCTACACTCACCCCTCCCCTATATAGTGGCCGGCCTCTACCCTCTCATTGCTCATGGTTGTTCATTTGAAAAGATATAAGTTTTGGTGCATAGAAATTAGATGTGATCGGTTTCTCAGTTCACCCGATTCCAAAAGGCAACTTCATTAACCGTTCGTCCATAGCCTTGGATGTAACGAGACAAAGTGTTCTACTCATTCTTTACAACATCTTGGTCGTCTATTTTAGCAAACTTGACGACCGAGTTGCCTCGGTTCAGAGGCGGGAGCCCGTTTAAAGATCCGTCGACGTGGTGCCACCTGGACGAAAAGACTGGAGATTCAGGAGATCGGAGCAGCCGCAACAAGCGTGGGATGATGGTTAAAGACCGAAGGACTCGGATCATTCTGTATAACAATTCTACCCACTTTGTTGTAACGCTTTGAAAATCGTTTCGGTGAAATTTCGAAAAATCGGTAAAATAAGGGGGTTTTTTGTAAAAAGTCAAAATGCAAATATCTTATTATAAAAATTAAATATACATATTCTAGCTATGTAATTGCTATTATTTGGTGTTTATTGAGCCGCTGTTGAAATTTCAAATTTCCTGAAAAAAAATATTATTTTATTATTATTTTAAGCCGTCACTAATACATTTAATTAGGGAAAATTACAAATAGGAATGAGTTGAAACAAATTTTGTGCATCATAAAACATTAAATAAAATTTTATTATGTTGTTTTTGGAACGAAATCATTTGCCAAAACGGTTTAGAAATTATTGAAGAAAAAATGCTTTTTTTTAGCGTAAATGGATGCTTGGGGTATTGTATTTATCATTTTTCATCACCCCACACCCGTACCCACACCCACACCCCCACTTACTCCTCCCCTTAGCCAAATTCAGCAGCCCTCACTTTTTCCCCACTTGGTTTGCAAAGGAAAGAAAAGGAAAAGAAAAGAAAAGAAAAGAGTAGAAAATGATATAAATTGAGTTGACTTTGACTTGAAACAACTTTCCCCACCTCACTCACTCTCCTCACTCACCCACCCTCCCCCCCCAAAATCTGGCCGAAACTGATCCTCAGCAGCAGCCCCCCCTCCCCAAGTTCTCACTCCATTTTTGCTTCAAAAATCCATAAAAAAGCTTCAAAATCCATACAATTTCAAAGCTTTTTTCCAAACCCAACACTTACCCATTATTCCTTAGCATTTCAAGCATGGATCCTTGTGAAAAGAGAGCATTTTGGAGTGCCATGGATGCTTGTGGATCTTCATATGCTTTTGGGTATATTTCTAAACATTTTTGTTGCTTAAATTGTCACTAATTTCTTAAACTAAGTTATTTAAGTGTTATTTGGATATGTGAGTTTAATTGCACGTTTTGGAATTCAAGAAAAGGGTTTGAATGCAAGTTAGGTTATTGTGAATTGGTGTATGGTTGTGATGGGTAGCTTACCATCTTAGAATTTGTAGAAAGTAATTTAGTAGTTAAATTTCATATTGTTGCATGGAAATGTCTAAATTAAGTTTTGTTTTTGCTAACTAGAGTTTTTGAAAAATTATCAAATGCTTAGATTAAAATATAATTAAGTGTTCATGTCATTATAACTATTATAATGAGTGGTTTAATGACTTTGGTTCATGCAAAACGAAGCTTAATTGATGAATTGTGAATTTTGCTTTAAAGGGTGTTAAATTTGATATTTTGCAAACTAGGATTTTGGAAATTATGCAAATTTATGAGTTTAAATTATGGAAATGGTTTTTATGACTTATTTAAGATATTTAATAAATATATTGGCCGCTACATTCATTTAAACATCGTGTTTTGTACAAAAACGGCGAATTGTGCTTGCTAGATTTCCGGAAAAATGACTTTTTGAGTGAAATTGGCGTTTTTGTGAGTTTTAACCTAGTTTTATTAAAATTAGTGTTCGTGAATGTGCAAATGAGTGTATTTGGGTTTTTCTCGATGGTTTGGCGGTTGTACGCCGACGTTGAGGGTTTTTGGGTTGATTTGTGAAAGCAACCATAGGTTTTGACCTATGTGAGATTCGTGCGTCGTTTTGATCATGAGTCGGATTTTAATGAGATATGGTGCGTTATGATATGTAGGTACCCCCATGTGGACTTCGAGACGACAAGCAAGCGCGTGGCAACGTCGGCACCGGCTAGCGAGGACCAGGTGAGTAGATTTATATCTACGGGGAGAAGTCAGGTGGATGGCGTATAGCACCCCCGCAGTCCGTGGTGGTGTATACAGATGCGTATACACACCAACAATTATTATATGTTATTTAGGATTAATAACGATGCTTAGGATGGATATTGGTGTGTTGGACTATTTTTTTAGTGTTGCGAACCCTAGGGTAGTGTTGCACTACACATACACACATACATACTTGCATACATTCCTATTGATATGTACTCATGGGATTCTTTATAGCTATGTGTTCACATGGGTATGGGACTATGTGTTCACATACGGATTGAGGATGATACTTAGGATTGAGCTGAGTCGATGAGATTCGATTTGAGGCCGTGAGATCGGTGATATAGCAGGGTTCGTATCTTAGATACGACATGACGTTGTAGCGGGTCCTTGACGTAGTGTTTCACACACGTCCATGCATACGTAGGCGGTATTAGTATGGTACTATACGTAGATCAGTACCCCGATCATAATATTTGATAAAGAGGATACCAGGTGAATAGTATGATGAATGTGATATTGACCCGTACCTAGATTTGGGATGCCGTACGACAGATTTACGTACGAGCTATATTGATGATTGATCCGCACTCTTGACTTGGGATGCCTGATTATAGATATGGTATCGGATATGATATTATTGAGGCGGGATTACCGACTATACATATACAGGTATGTATATGTATCGACTCAGATGATAGGCGGTTTCCTTACCTGTAGTTCAGCTTGTTAGTTCAGCCGTATAGTTTAGTGTAGTTGTTAGATTAGATTAGACTTCTTACCTATTTTAAAAACTAACGAATCATGGGCATTTTTAAAGACAGCTCAAGGGAATCTACGGATATTTCAAAAACGACGTATCCTTTCATAAAAACACCGTAGCCCTATTTTCAAAACCCCATGATTCGTGTTATTTCAAAAGGCACCATTCGTAGGACTTATATTAGATTATTGTAGATTAGTTATCGTGTGTCTAGTATTCAGCTCCCGCACATTATTGCTGTTCGCTCTGCCTCGCATATTTATTTTGCTGCATATTCCATTATTGATATCATGCTGTTAGGACACCAGCACCATTGCCGATGATGCGTATGTACCACGTACACCTACTTGCCGGCTCACACACATCTTCATCGGTAATTGCCATGTCACGTACACTTTAGAGAATATAATTGCTTGACTTAGATTGTTAGCTGGTAGTTTTGACATGATATTAGTGTACTTCCCTTATATGCCATATTAGACATTGTAGTTATTACCTACCACTTCATGCATACTGTTACTCAGTTGTTCATGCCTAGTTCATTATCATTGACATATGCACTTGTGATGATTTCTTGAGATTTATGATATTTCTGGATTTCGGGGAAAGCCGCAAAATTTACAACTTATGATCTTTTAAAATATAAAATGTTGCGGTTTTCTAGTGATGTAAAGTGTCGTCCACCATGAGTTTGCTGTGGTTTTGGAGATCCGTGTCGAGGAGTGGAGGAACCGTCACGGGTACATGGTGGGACCGGTATGGTACCCCGGGGCAAGATGAATGTGGTGTTGACGTTGAGCCCGGCAGGGGAGCACTACCTACCGGTGATATTACCCGACGCGTCGGATATCCGGAGGATACCGTCGTGGTCTTGAGATGGATGATAGGGGCCGGTCCGGACTGACGGCGCCCTAGATATTGAGATTGAGACATTGATATTTCGAGACAGTGAGATTTGTGTTTTGTGTCGATGCTAGACACTGTTGATACTGATTTCATTATGATACCTCAGTTTAAAAATACGAAGGAAATCTCACTAATTTATGAAAACAGTTTCTTCATTACATGTATTCGGTTTCATGCATTCATACCTCATTCATATGATATATTGCTACCTGAGGTACCGACACGGGCACATGAGATTTCACTCGGTTAGATATTACCCTAGCCATTGTTATAGGCTGCATGTTATACATATTTTTGAGGATATATTATGATCATTGACCTAGGTTGCGTTATTTATGCGATTTCTGTGCGTAGATGTTTTTCTATTCACAAGTTGGCAACTCACCCCCGTTGTGCCCCAGTTTCTTGCAGGTTTGCCGTACAGGTTTCATTACGGCTTTGCGGGCTCAGTTTCATTCGGGTGACTTGCTAGTAGGTGGGTTTTTCTTGTATCGTACCCATCATATTACCTTGTATAATACTATTCCGTTGTATCTAGTAAATTCCATCAACCAAACATGTATTTATTGAGTTAGAGACCAGTGTTGTTTATTCTTTCGACCTTAGAGTCGCTCGTTATATTTCTGGTGGTTTTGAGTTCCTTTTGAGTTTTGATCCTCGCCGTTGGCGTTGTATATTATATTGCTTGTGTGGTTGTGACCGTCGATTGACGAAGAGCTAGCTCCCGCTTGGGGATGCCTTTTTATTGATTTCGTATACTATTCATGTTGTATCCCGTTTGGGAGCCAGTTTTTACAAAGGAGACTCTGCCGAAATTTTCAGAAAATACTTGATGTTTTAAAAACGCATAATTCGGCTTATGCTATTAAAACTACTTGTTTTAAATTGGTTTTCCTTCACTCTACTACTTTTCTTAGTTTGGATTTCTGGGTTTTCGGCTTACTTAGATTACGTACGCCTCGAGACGTTTCGTAGTTTAAGTGCCGGTCATGTTCCGTTTTTTTCGGGTCGTGACATTTGTATTTTGTTAGTTTAGCTTTAATGGCAGATCCGGGTTATAGTACGCGATAGCGCCAATTGAAAAAAGTTTTTGTTCCGCATTTGGCATCTGTTAGACGGCCGGGGTGCTACCGTGGACTTACAATATTGACCCGTACTCAGCTATTGGGATGCCGTACGACGATTTACCGTACGAGCTTTATATTGATGATAGATCCGCACTCATGACTTGAGGATGTCATATGATATACTGTATCGTACGCGATACTACTGAGACGGGATCACCGACTACTATATATACATATCGACTCTGATTTAGGTGGTTTCCATACCCCTCCCGATTTACTTGATACTTAGATCTGTAGTTTGCATAGTAGATGTTAGACTAGACCCGAGTCATACCTATTTCAAAAACTACGAATCAGGAATATCTTAAAAGACAAGTAAAGGGATTCTACGGGTATTTTTCAAAGGACGTATCTTTCTTAAAAATACCGTAGCCCTTATTTTACTAAAAATCCTGATTCGTCTTATTTCAAATGACATAACTGCATGACATATACATATTGATGTAGATTCTTCACTGTGGTGTTGATTATTTGATTTCCGCATGTTCATGCTATTCACATTGCTTTGCATATGTTTATTGCTATATTACTATCATGTTGCTAGGACACCAGCACCATTATCGATGATGCGTATGTTCCACGTACACTTGCTTGCCGGCTCACACACCTCATCATCGATAATTGCCATGTCACTATACAGTAGTATTATTGCATCAGGATATGACCCTTGTATGTGCATACTGTTATTTCATGATGCATGATATACTGTTATACTTGCATTTCATTTATATGTCACATACATCATGCTTTATGATTATGCGCATTGAGACATTTATTGTTTCTATGATATTTCTGGATTTGGGAACCGTGGGTATTTCAAAAGATTATGTAAATGCTTTATAAAACCCGGTTACCCTTGATATGATATTTCAGCTTCAACCATGAGTTTTATCGGTTCTGATATATATATACCCCATGCGAGGAGGCGTAGAGGCCGTATGAGGGTACATGGTGGGGCCTGGAGGTATCCCGGGGCGAGAACGGATTGCTGGATTTGTTAGACAGTGAGCCTGTCAGGGGAACCATACCGTCCGATGACATTACCTTTTTCTCGCCGGTTATCTTGGGGATACCGACCGGAGCCATGTGCGTATGATACGTCGAAATTCGAGGGTCGAAGCTGGGCACTCGGGTTTCGAGGGAGCGTATGATACGTACCTATCAGGGCTAGTCTTGGTGACAGTGCCACAGATTTCATGATGATCTCCATGTTTTTGATTATATCCTCATATTGCTTGCATGATGCTTATTGTCATTGGGTGACAGGTGGACGGAATCCACATATATACAGACATTGATTACATACAGACTTTGACTACATTGATCACACTTCATTTGTATATATAACAGGGTATGAGGGGGTTGTTATATATACCCTTACACCAATATTAGTGGAATGAGACGCTAATATATGTGTATTGATTTTCATTTTGATACTTCATCATATTTACTTCATGCAGACATACCTTATATTTATGACATGTTATTACCTGAGGCACTGGCATGAGTATTTGGCACTACCTACATGTTTAGATGTTACATTGCCACCTTTTCATGCTTCAGACTTACTCTTGAGGTTTATATCATATACTGATCGTATTGACCTAGGATTATGTCTTGCATTCGGTTTCTGCTTGTAGATGTTTTCTATTCAAGAGTTGGCAACTCACCCCCGTTGTGCCACAGCTTCTTGCAGGTTTTGCCGTACAGGTTCCATAGCGGCATTTCTGGCACACTGCTTCCTTTGCGGGTGAATTGCTTTTGGTAGGTGGGTTTTTTGCGTCAGAACCACCCTTGTATATGTATTATTCATTGTATCTAGAATTCCATCAACCAAAACTTGTATATTGTTTCAAACTTAGACACTAGTGATGTATTATTTTGACCTTAGAATCGCGTGTAGCAGTATGACGGTTTTCATGTTATTGTGAGTTTTGATCCTCGCCATTCGGCGTTGTATATTATATTGCTTGTGTGGTTATGACCGTCGATTGACGAAGAGCTAGCTCCCGCTTGGGGATGCCTTTTATCATTGCATATATATTGTTCTTGTTGTACCCCATTCGGGTCCAGTATTTACAAAAGAAACTCTGCCGAAATTTTTAGAAAAGACTTTACATTTTTAAAATGCATATTCGGCTTAGTTATTTTAAAAACCTTGACTTCAAACATGTTTTTCTTCACTTCTTTAAACCAGTTTTCTTTATTTACTCTTAATATGGTTTTAGATTTCTGGGCTTTTGGCTTACTTGGATCAGATGGAGTCCTATAGACTTCATATGGTTCAAGGGCCAGTCACGTGCTCTATCGGGTCGTGACAATGTTGGTATCAGAGCGCTTGGTTAACCTTGGTTCAATTCTAAGTTTGACTATGTGGAGCCTAGGGCGTCTATATATACACGGAACTTAGGCTTGACCTTACGGAACTGTTAGTGTATATGCCCTAGAGGCCATTACTGTATCATACTAGTTTGTATATTACTTAATGGAAGCTTGGGATATTCACCTTGTATATACAATCTTGCTCAAAATAGTAGTATGCTACTTGGTTTGTTTCTACTTCAATGTGTACATGTGTTTATTTTAGTATATCGCCTATACACATTAGTGGAGCCCTTAGGATCTTTGCTTGATTACCAGCGTTGTGATGGCAGTCACACTAGTGGGGCTGGGTAATATATAAGCACATCCTTATGCAGGTCCCTGGTCGTAGGACTATCGAGACGGGGCATCGATACTCCGGAGTAGACTAGCGCATGCGCTTCTCATCCCAGTGTGGGAGACGGTCTGTCCCACAGCCGTCGGTACGTCGTACTTGAGATAGTATGCGGGTGCTCGTTGGGTTACGAGTACACTGGACAGGACTCGTCGGGAACTGACTAGTTGGTATTATGCCTATCGTCAGTTATCAGTTCCCAGGTGACATGAGTACAGCTTAGTCCGCTGACTTGACACTGTCACTTCGCCTCGAGTGTGTTCCCACTGCACTTTGATTACTACCCTACCACGGCTCAAAGGAGTCGTGCAAACAGGTAGTAGTTGGGTGCAGTCCCGAGGCACTTGGAGGCAGTGACGGTTAGACTGGATTCGTCTCTCCCGGTATTGGGGGTTGACATCGCGCTGTGTCTAGGAGAGCCATTATACGAGTAGTCCCTGGCCAGGGCAAACGAGATATACTGGTAGGCTTCCAGTGTTATCTCAGGGTGTTTTGGGCTTCACTCCGACACGACTTGTACCGCTATTGGGGGACTGACGTTTACCGCCCCCTAGGCCCGCCATGCGATGTATCAGACGAACAGACCGGACTGTACGGAGAATGTCACATTCAGGCTCAGTAGGAGTTCAGATGGGTTTCGCTTCGTCAGTCTTCTTGTCGGCATCTACCTGGGGACCGTTACGCACAGCTAGTGCCGCTTGCGGTCTGTGGTTAAACCCACTGCCAGCGTAGTGTCGAGTCTTTAGAGTTCCACACAGAAAGCTATTCGCCTTTAGGCAAAAGAGTAGAGGTCGCATGGTTTTGCGACAGGTCGCATGGTTTTGCGACAGGGTTCGGTCACATCCGTGCACTTATGCGCGTACAGTGTCCGGACAGTTTACACTAGCGGGATTTGGTTTAAGCCGGATCCTAGTGTACGTATTGGGATTGGATTTATCCAGTATGTATTCGTGTTCATCGGAATGCGGATGCGGGTGTGTATGCACAGTTGACGGAGAGACAGAGGCAGAGGATTCTCATTAGGGTTGTTGACCATTGACAGTTGACTATTGACTTTTTGCTCAACCCTAATGAGAATATGATATGTGATTAACAATTATATTAATTAAGTATTATGGTGACATGGTTGTTGAGGGATTGACTTTGTTGACTTGTTGACTTGTTGACTTTGTTGACCGGTTGACTAGGCTTGACTAGTTGACCATCATGATAACTATAGCTATCATTTCATGGCAAAGACTTTTGCTTGCTTGCTCTTTTGTGCAAAATGAGTGCATGAAATGATATGGCTATGGTTGCTTAAACCATCACATAATACTTGATTGATATGAGGTGTTATGATTGTTTTGGATTATGAGAGCCAAATGAGAAAAGTCTTCTCTCATTCTTTCATGCTCATTCTCTCTCTTGTTCTTGAGCTCTCATCTCCTCCTCTTGCTCTCCCTCTCTTGACTCTATGGTTCACTTGTCTCATGAGTTGAGAACCAAGAACCATAGATAAAATCCCATACAAACTCTTCTCTACTCACTCTAGTTCACAAGGTTTAGCAAACCGAGTGAACTAATTTCTTCAAAGTTCGAAGAAGGAGCCAAAGGTTGAAGCTTTCAGGTGGATCTATCTTCGGCGCAAGGAGACGACGGGGAGAAGCCGACTCGGATGACCATCGAAGCTTGAAGACGAAGGAGTTCGAGAAATAGAAAGGTATAACCCCCTAACCGAGTAGTTAGCAACTCGTAGTTAGGTTGTTAGTTAGATGTTTAACAAAGATCCGGGTTTTAAGTCCATGTTACCACCTCTAAGAAAAACGTTTTTCATCAAATTCCGCATGCCCGAAAGTACCGGGAGAGGTAGCATGGACTTACAGTGGTATCAGAGCCTAGTTAAACTCTATCTAACATGTTAGCAAAGTAGCTAGAAGATCGATCAAAGAAAAGTCGCAAAACGAACCCAAAACTGTCAAGTTTCTGCCGAAATTTTTTCTGTTCAAAAGTTGATAATTTTCATCTTAAAAATCGGCTCAGGCTTTTGTTAGAATAACCACCAAATTTGGTCCCACGATCGATTCAAAGCGCCGCGGAAACGCGGCGGGAGCACGCTCCCGCCGCGGTTCCGCGGCCGAGTTGACTCGGCCGGGGTCCATCTTTGGTGCAGTGTATTTCTGGGGTTGTCTTGGGATTTTTGGAATATGTATTTTCTGCCCAGATTTTCCAGAACGAAAATTTTGTATTGGGGGCCTATAAAAATCCGTATTTTTGATCGAACTTCTAAAAGACTTTAGCTGACGGGTTTTTCTGTAATGTGATATTTGTATTGAACGTCTGCTAATCGCTATATGTCGATTAGTGGGGGTTATACAAATCTATGATCTGTAATGTTGCTGGAATGTGTATATGAATTCATTGGATTGTCGCGGGTGAATAGCCGGGGGTTGTGAGACGAGAGTTTTCTTTTCTTTCAATTCTTGTAAATTTGTAAATTGATGTAATAATTATTTGTATGGCCGCACAACTGGGTCGGGGTTGTAGCCGTCATTGTATAATTTCTTTTTACTGTTTTTTCTCCTACGATAGACCCATGGAGGGGGTGCACAAACTACCGAGTATGCCGAAGTGCCGAGTGTCCTACTCACGGGGATGAGGGAGGTTGCTTCGCTTCGGGTACTTGGCGGGTAGATTGCCGCACCCGTAGGGGTCTTGGGTGGGGTTTTGGCTATTCACCGCGACCGTGTAATCTGCTTTTCGTTACAGGCTCGTACGAATTGCAGCTTCCTAGTATATCCAATGTGTTCATCTATGATCTGAAATGTCTATCATTGCAATATATCTATATATGATATTATTTAGGCGTTGCTTATGTTTCACAGCCGCGCTAGCCCAGCCCCCGCTCTGTCGTTAGTTAAGTAACCTAACGGGTAATGACGGGGCCCCGTGGCGAATGCGAATGGCATAAGCGTACGTCATATTTTGGTTGTTTTCTGCAATGGTAGGATTAAATGATGGGACGCATTAAAAGAACTAATGCAAGAATATCACGCATTAAAAGAACTAATGCAAGAAAATAAACCATGTAAAAGTCGTTGGAACACTTTCGAAAAACCACTCGGTTCTTTTCAAAACAAACCTTTAAAATGCGGAGTTTGGCCACTCCTTTTAAAAGCTATCTCGTTCCATCGACTATATCAAGTTCACTACGTTCACGGTTTTGCCAAAACCATCCGTAGCCCTCCATTATTTCAGTTAAATATTCGGTAGTATTCAAGCTATGTATTTTGACCTCACGCCAAGGCATAGTGATTGGTAGCTGCCGGATATTTATCTGTTGCATAGATAGAATGCGTTGGTTTGAGACAGTCATACTGCCATTTTGGCCTACGTCAAGGGTATGTACGGGTGGGTTCAAATTAACCTGGATAATGATGGGAAGAACTTGACATGTGACTTATGACATTTTGACCTCACGCCAAGGTCATAAGAGCATGGGGCAAAAATCCACATCGGGAGTTTCATAAGTACTGAAACTTGCTAGCATTGCATACCATTTGGAGTGTGATGATTCTGGTAGGATTCCTTCAGTTTCGTCACGCGATGATATTTGGATCCCGATCCTACTGTGAGTATATGCTACTCCTCGGGAAATTTCTCACTTAACGATCAATACTATAAACCTAGTAGGTGTCTAGAAAGGTGTTAGCGGGGCTACGCTCCCAGGGAAAAGAGGTTCTTGAATTAAGGAACTTCGCGAAAGCGTTGGAAAACCTCCCTCGAAGTACCGACACCAGCCTGGCCGAACGGTTCAGCAAGTATTGTACGGTGAGATTGATCCTGACTAATTCTTCCTTTTTGGTTTGAGGAGGGATTCGAGAAACAGTGGGAGCCATCCTGTTTAGACAAATTAAAAACCACTCTAAACTTGCAAGAGCATCATGCTGAGTGTTTCTTCTTCTCTCTCCTAATTGCAACGACCAATCGACATGACTGGACTTAAGTTACTTCTAGATAAAAACATACTGACAGGGCCAAACTACAAAGATTGGCTCAGGAATGTCAAAATGGCAATCACTTACGACAAGCTGGGGTATATTCTTACCACCAAAGCTCCCCCTGTCCCTGGTCCCACTTCCAGCGTCGTGGATAAGGAAATCCGTAAGACTTGGGAGATTGATAGCGCGAAGGCAAGTGCCTCGTGCTTGCCTCTATGGACAATGAACATCAGAGGAGGCACGAGAATATGGACCTGGAATCCATATTTCTTCATACAAAAGAACTGTATGGAGAGCAGTCTCGTATCGCAAGATACGAAGCGTCGAAAAAGTTATTTTCGGCAAGGATGGCCGTCGGATCATCAGTAGCAGAACACGTGCTTAAGATGATCGGCTACATTGAGGAGCTCGCGGACCTAGGGACCACATTGGAGAGTGAGCTCTATACGGACTTAGTTCTCCAGTCCCTTCCTTCCACTTACACCCAGTTTATACTGAACTTCAACTTACAAGAAAAAGAAGTTGAACTTTCAGAGCTCCTCAACATGCTGAGGAGCGCAGAGGGCACCCTACAGAAAGGTAGGGAAACATCCACTTTGTTTGTAGGAGGATCATCTTCTTCTAAGTCCAAGGCGAAAGCCAAAGGAAAGAAGAAGAAAGCCCCCGCCAAACCAAGGGGCGGTGTTAGTAAAGTGGATACGAAGGGAAATGCAAAAGCAACAAAGATAGCGGGGAAGCTTGTGGATAAGGAAGAATGCTTCTATTGTCATAAGAAAGGACACTAGAAGAATGATTGCAGGGCTTGGAAAGCCAGGACACAGGAATTGAAGCAGGTTGCGGCTTCAGCTTCAGGTGTGTATGTTATTAAAAACTGTCTTTCAATAAATTCTACTTCCTGGGTATTGGATACCGGATCAGGATCTCATATCTGTAATTCTTTGCAGGCGTTGAGAAACCGTAGGGTTTTGAAGGCAGGTGACATGACCCTCAGAGTTGCGAACGGAGCTAGCATGGATGCTAAGGCCGTGGGGGACTATCACCTGGGAATGTCAGATGGACATGTTTTGGTTTTACGTAATTGCTTTTTTGTACCCAACGCAACTTGTAATATCATTTCTGTATCTTTAGTTTCTAAAGAAGGTTATGAATTTGCGTTTGTAAGTAATGTTGTAAACATTCACCTTAATCAAGTTCTGATTGGGTCAGGTACATTGAGCAATGGTATATACGTATTAAACTAACCACAGATTTTCAATGTCCAGAATACGCACAAAAGAAAGTCTCCGGAAATAAATGAGACTTTCTTATGGCATTGTAGACTGGGTCACATCAATGAGAGAAGGTTGACGAAGTTACATACAGAAGGATATTTGAATCCGTTCGAATATCAATCGTATGCCACTTGTCAATCCTGTCTCAAAGGAAAGATGACAAAGACTCCGTTCACTGGACACGGAGTAAGAGCGAGCGAGCTCTTGGGACTCGTACACAGCGACGTGTGCGGTCCAATGTCTACACATGCGCGAAGCGGTTATTCTTACTTCATTACTTTTACGGATGACTTTTCAAGGTACGGTTATGTCTTCTTAATGAAACATAAGTCCGAAGCCTTTGGAAAGTTCCAGGAATATAAGAATGAAGTAGAAAATCAAACCGACAAAAGTATCAAGATTCTAAGATCGGATCGAGGTAGAGAATACTTAAGTGTCGAGTTCCTGGATTATTTAAAAGAGAACGGAATTCTCTCTCAGCTTACTCCTCCATACACTCCGCAACATAACGGTGTATCGGAGAGACGGAACCGAACCCTATTGGATATGGTACGGTCCATGATGAGTAACACTGAGTTACCGCGATCATTCTGGGGGATGCGCTAGAATCAGCTGCATACCTTTTGAACCGAGTTCCGACTAAGACTGTGCCTACCACACCATATGAGATATGGAGTGGGAAGAAACCCTATCTTCAATATCTGAAGATCTGGGGATGTCCGGCTTTTGTCAAAAAGCAGCATGCGGACAACCCCGAGGCACGCTCAGTACTGTGCAAGTTTGTGGGATACCCAAAGAACACTAGGGGGTATCTTTTCTACCACGCAGAGGAACAAAAAGTCCTTGTTTCTCGTAATGCCCACTTTCTAGAACACCAGTTCTTGGAAAAGGAAATTAGTGAGAGCGCAGTAGAACTGGAAGAAATTCCAGAACCACAGACTATTACTGAAAGCTTAGTGGAACCAGGGGGTTCAAAAGAACAGGACATTCCTACGCCACTCCGCAGGAGTAGTAGGCAGTCTCATCCGCCCGAGAGATACTACGGTTTTCTCATAGACGGGGATAGAGAGGATTGCATCATAGATTATGATGAGCCTACTAGCTTCCAGCAGGCCATTCAGAGCGTTGACTCGGTAAAATGGCTGGATGCAATGCGGACCGAAATGGAGTCCATGTACACCAACAAGGTATGGACGTTGGACATTACTCCAGACGGGGTAAAACCCGTAGGATGCAAGTGGATCTTCAAAAGGAAGATTGGTGTAGATGGACAGGTTGAGACCTATAAAGCTAGACTTGTTGCAAAGGGTTTCCGTCAAAGACCTGGTTTGGACTATGACGAAACCTTTTCTCCAGTGGCTATGCTGAAATCCATTCGGATCCTTCTTGCCATTGCTGCCTTCCACGATTATGAGATCTGGCAGATGGACGTAAAGACCGCTTTTCTAAATGGAAATTTAGAGGAGTGTGTCTATATGGACCAACCAGAGGGTTTCATTCAGAGTGGGAGCAGCGGAAAGGTGTGCAAGTTGCTTAAGTCCATCTATGGACTAAAGCAGGCATCGCGGAGTTGGAACATCTGTTTTGATGAGACAGTCAAGGAATTTGGCTTTATCAAAAATCCAGATGAACCATGCATCTATAGTAGATTTGTAGCGAGAACTGTAGTATTCCTCATTTTATACGTGGATGACATTCTCTTAATAGGAAATGACATTCCTATGCTACAATCTGTCAAGGGGTTCTTGTCACACAGGTTCTCCATGAAAGACCTGGGTGATGCCTCATACATCCTGGGGATCCGGATCCATCGTGATAGATCCAAGAGGATATTAGGACTTTCACAGTCCAGGTACATCGACACCATACTGAAGAGATTCTGTATGGAAGATTCCAAGCGCGGTAACCTACCGGCTTGTCACGGGATCACCCTCTCTAAAGAGATGTCTCCCAAGACTGATTTGGAGAGGGATCGCATGTTTATTATACCCTACGCTTCTGCGGTAGGCTCTATAATGTATGCAATGTTGTGTACCAGACCGGATGTAGCTTATGCACTGAGTGTGGTAAGCCGGTATCAGTCAAACCCTGGGGAGAAACACTGGATAGCAGGAAAGAACATTCTCAAGTACCTGAGAAGGACTAAGGAGATGTTCTTGGTGTATTGTTGAAAAGACCTCCAGATCGAGGCCTTTGCTGACTCCAGCTTCCGGAGTGACAAGGATGATTCCAAGTCCATGTCGGGTTTTGTCTTTACCCTCAATGGAGGGGCGGTGTGTTGGAAGAGTTCCAAACAGGAAACCGTTGCAGACTCGACGATGGAAGCAGAATACATCGCTGCATCTGATGCCGCAAAAGAAGCTGTCTGGATGAGGAAGTTCTTGAAAGAACTTCAGGTGGTTCCGTCCATTGTTGATCCAATACCTCTGTATTGCGACAACAACGGGGCTATAGCTTTAGCAAAGAAACCCAGGTCCCATTAGAGATCCAGACACATCTTGAGGCGGTATCACCTGATCAGGGAGATCGTAGATCGCCAGGAGATCGAGGTTCGGAGAGTCGCTTCAGAAGATAACACTGCAGATCCGTTCACCAAGGCCTTGCCCCAGACTCTGTTCGAGCGGCTGATCGAGATGATAGGTCTTCGATACGCCAGTACATGGCCTTAGTGCAAGTGGGAGATTGTTAGTGTATATGCCCTAGAGGCCATTACTGTATCATACTAGTTTGTATATTACTTAATGGAAGCTTGGGATATTCACCTTGTATATACAATCTTGCTCAAAATAGTAGTATGCTACTTGGTTTGTTTCTACTTCAATGTGTACATGTGTTTATTTTAGTATATCGCCTATACACATTAGTGGAGCCCTTAGGATCTTTGCTTGATTACCAGCGTTGTGATGGCAGTCACACTAGTGGGGCTGGGTAATCTATAAGCACATCCTTATGCAGGTCCTTGGTCGCAGGACTATCGAGACAGGGCATCGATACTCCGGAGTAGACTAGCGCATGCGCTTCTCATCCCAGTATGGGAGACGGTCTGTCCCATAGCCGTCGGTACGTCGTACTTGAGATAGTATGCGAGTGCTCGTTGGGTTACGAGTACACTGGATAGGACTCGTCGGGAACTGACTAGTTGGTATTATGCTTATCGTCAGTTATCAGTTCCCAGGTGACATGAGTACAGCTTAGTCCGCTGACATGACACTGTCACTTCGCCTCGAGTGTGTTCCCACTGCACTTTGATTACTACCCTACCACGGCTCAAAGGAGTCGTGCAAACAGGTAATAGTTGGGTGCAGTCCCGAGGCACTTGGAGGCAGTGACGGTTAGACATGATTCGTCTCTTCCGGTATTGGGGGTTGACATCGCGCTGTGTCTAGGAGAGCCATTACACGAGTAGTCCCTGGCCAGGGCAAACGAGATATACTGGTAGGCTTCCAGTGTTATCTCAGGGTGTTTTGGGCTTCACTCCGACACGACTTGTACCGCTATTGGGGGACTGACGTTTACCGCCCCCTAGGCCCGCCATGCGATGTATCAGACGAACAGACCGGACTGTACGGAGAATGTCACATTCAGGCTCAGTAGGAGTTCAGATGGGTTTCGCCTCGTCAGTCTTCTTGTCGGCATCTACCTGGGGACCGTTACGCACAGCTAGTGCCGCTTGCGGTCTGTGGTTAAACCCACTGCCAGCGTAGTGTCGAGTCTTTAGAGTCCCACACAGAAAGCTATTCGCCTTTAGGCAAAAGAGTAGAGGTCGCATGGTTTTGCGACAGGTCGCATGGTTTTGCGACAGGGTTCGGTCACATCCGTGCACTTATCCGCGTACAGTGTCCGGACAGTTTACACTAGCGGGCTTTGGTTTAAGCCGGATCCTAGTGTACGTATTGGGATTGGATTTATCCAGTATGTATTCGTGTTCCTCGGAACGCGGATGCGGGTATGTTTGCACAGTTGACGGAGAGACAGAGGCAGAGGATTCTCATTAGGGTTGTTGACCGTTGACAGTTGATTATTGACTTTTTGCTCAACCCTAATGAGAATATGATATGTGATTAACAATTATATTAATTAAGTATTATGGTGACATGGTTGTTGAGGGATTGACTTTGTTGACTTGTTGACTTTTGTTGACTTGTTGACTTTGTTGACCGGTTGACTAGGCTTGACTAGTTGACCATCATGATAACTATAGCTATCATTTCATGGCAAAGACTTTTGCTTGCTTGCTCTTTTGTGCAAAATGAGTGCATGAAATGATATGGCTATGGTTGCTTAAACCATCACATAATACTTGATTGATATGAGGTGTTATGATTATTTTGGATTATGAGAGCCAAATGAGAAAAGTCTTCTCTCATTCTTTCATGCTCATTCTCTCTCTTGTTCTTGAGCTCTCATCTCCTCCTCTTGCTCTCCCTCTCTTGACTCTATGGTTCACTTGTCTCATGAGTTGAGAACCAAGAACCATAGATAAAATCCCATACAAACTCTTCTCTACTCACTCTAGTTCACAAGGTTTAGCAAACCGAGTGAACTAGTTTCTTCAAAGTTCGAAGAAGGAGCCAAAGGTTGAAGCTTTCAGGTGGATCTATCTTCGGCGCAAGGAGACGACGGGGAGAAGCCGACTCGGACGATCATCGAAGCTTGAAGACGAAGGAGTTCGAGAAATAGAAAGGTATAACCCCCTAACCGAGTAGTTAGCAACTCGTAGTTAGGTTGTTAGTTAGTGTTTAACAAAGATCCGGGTTTTAAGTCCATGTTTCCACCTCTAAGAAAAACGTTTTTCATCAAATTCCGCATGCCCGAAAGTACCGGGAGAGGTAGCATGGATTACATGAACTTAGACTTAGTCGATGGGGTATTAGACCCGAACTTTCGTCACGTAGGATGACCCTTGGTTGATGGAATAGGTGACTAAAGTAGAGTGACATACCGTGGGTATGTTCCGCGGCATACTAACGATACGCTACTCCGCTTAAGGAGCCTTAGGATGTATGTTTCCTTGCACCGTATTATATTCATTCCTGATCTATCTTCATCAATACTGGTTATGATTTTGCTGCCACGAATGCACGGGCAGAGAGAGCTACGGCTAGAGTTGCGTCAGCATAAGCTCGTCGCAGACGAGGACTGACCAGGGCGTGATTCCAGAGACATACGATTGCATATAGAGGCGTCGTCTTATTGTGTTTACGCGCCATGAGCGTTTGACAGATCGCTTTCCCGAGATTTCTCGGACGTGCCGATTGGTACCAGAGGATCAGGCTACTGCTAGAGGCCAGCCAGGATGTGATGGCTATTGATATATCGCTTATTCAGGATGGTAGAGGCGCTGTTCAGTGTATAGACGAATGAGCCAGTTGTTGCTGCAAATGACGAGATGTCGCCCAGATGATTGGAACTACTGCAGCATGAGTATATACTTAGAGATATGTTGGTGAGTCGCTAGTCACCTGAGGATGAATGACTAGGACAGGTGGTTCATTCGCTTACCGATGCGAGGTCATCAGATAGATTGATTCCAGCTAGAGACGACTTCACGCAGGTTCGTTGAGAGTCGATAGAGATGATCGAATGTCAGGAGCCCATTTTCCAAGTTTAAAGTATTCGGAAAGACATGCAAGCGATTCTATGGACCCTCTAGAAGAATGAAACCCTAACTCGACTTAATGACCGTGTGAAAGCCTTTGAACCTTAGGGTTTGCGGCAGTTCCGCGGCGCTATTAGTGAGGCTTGGGTTTGCCCTTCTACGGCTGGACCACCGACGCTGTGGCATGTACTCGATACTATTAAACTGTACTCAAGATGTTGATCTCTTGGGGGATTATGAGGTTCTGACGAGTCGATCGAATGATTCGACATCATTCAGATATCATGTGATGGGATGCATAGCTTGGGAGACTCCAGATACGAGTATAGCCGTTAGAGCACAGTCCATGCAGCCACGATAGGACGAGTCCGAATCGGTCGACATTGAAGCAGAGTGAAGTAAAGAGTTCGCTAGAGATTTCGACGAAATGACGTTCCCCTCTGCTGACATCAGAGATGCGATACGCACACAGAGGCATTGTTATGGATATATCTTCCAGAAAAAGGCGCGATGAGTATGCAGCCATTCTAGAACAAGAATTAGCTTCGGCAGTGGACGATGACTTCCGGGCAATTCGGCATAAAGAGATACGCGAGAGAATTTGGATGGACCGTAGCCGAGAACGTTGCAGTGCGCAGATAAAGACGTGACGTCGATGTGGATGATGATACAGACAAGCGGGACAAGAGGTTCGTGCGAGACACCGACGAGCCGTCATTACTTTCCGTCGAGACCGGAGACCTGATATGCTTACAGAGGCGTTGGGATGCGACCAATTTCCGAGGGAATGCTATGCTGAGGACGCAGATGTCCATCGAGCGAGAAGAGATTATGCAAGAGTACCAGCCTCCGTACAGTTTGGCATAGGCAATATCGGAAGAGACCTCGAGCAGGATTCCTTCCAAAACACTGCTGCAATGATGTTTGCACCCAGGGTCAGATGTGTGATGTGCATTCAGAGAGCCAGAGGCCGACGCCAGTGATATGCCGCTTTACGAGTAGTCGTGATGATTGACCAAGAGATGACCAGAGAAGTGCCAGAACGGAATCGTCCCCGTTAGCACACCTGACAGGGCTGATGAGCCAATTGATTACGAGATAGGTAATCCGCAGAGAAGATAAGGACCTAGAGACAGAGGACGCCAGACCGTGAGCAAGAGGCAAGTAAATATCTTGCGCTGCTAGCATTGGATGCACCGACACCTTCTCGACCTTGAAGGAGGAACTACCGACGATGGTATTTATGATTTGTGATTTTGTGATTCGATTATCACATATCCGTCTTCTTGGATTTCGGTATTTTGGGCGTTCTGTTTGCATGATTTAGTTTCGATGACTGAGTTTCATGATATTTGTTTTATGCACCCACTGGGTATTTATATTTTGCGCATAGTTATTATATTTGAGATATTGATTGTGATTTGATGCCTATTTTATGCCAGTGATGTGATTTACATTTCCAGCATAGTTTTCATGTACCTTTAGTGTTTTGATATACGATTTTGGTGCACGCCAGATGCACTAAATCGAAATTCTTCGTGCATGTCAAATGCACCTGATTTTGCTGTCCGGCACACACGTTGCCTATGACAGATGTTTCGTGCACACCCGTTGCACCTAGATGTTGTTTTGTGCCCATGTATGGCACATATATGGATTTTGATTTCCGTGCACACCAGACGCACGGGGTATTCTTATATACATTTTTGGGGATTGATTTCTTATAGAGCAGTACATTTTTTTATGATATTCGCTATGTATTGATGTTTTCGGAGCCCCGACAATTTGGATTTTTACTGAAATATTTTAGTATTGGGGGTTTAAATTTAAATTCGGGGACCGAATTTATTTAAGGGGGGAAGATCGTAACATTTCAAAAAAAAATCAAATATTATTTTTGGGAATTTTTATAATTTAATAATATTTTATTGAATATTTTAATATTTTGGTATAATTAAATACAGAAAAATTGGAAAAATTATGGAAAATTCTAAAATAGGGTATTTTATGGAATTATGCCATTTTTGAGCTTTTACGATTAGTTATATGCTAATTTAGTGCTAATCGCGATTAAAAATCGCTAATCGATTTTTAGCATTTTTGGTGCAAAAATATGCACATATCATTTTTCTTACACTTGTGCATTTTCCCACCATGTTTCTTTTGGATTCACTATTCAAGTGACAAGGGTTTTATAAAAGAGGAAGAAAAGAAAAGAAATAGAAAAGAGAATAAAATATAAGGTATGGGTGTGAGAGAGAAAGTGAGGGGGGTCTTCCTTTGACTGAGTCCTAGCCATTCTCCTCCATTTTCAACACTCATTTCTCTCCCTCTCCCTCTTGTTGCTGCTGCTGCTCCTGCTCCTCTCCTCTCTCCCCTCTTCAACTCCTCAAATCACCTCTAAAACTACACCAAAACCCCACTCTCATTTCACAAAAAGTGTGCATAAGCTCAAGATCTATACATTGGACTAAGGAAGCAAGGATTTTGGCCACCAGGGGCAACTCAAGAAAATTCTTGAGTTGCCAAATGAGATAATTACTGAACCATTAGCTTAATTTTAGCATTTCTTATACCCCCATGTTGTGATAGAACCGATATTGTTTGATTTTGTGGACTTGAGGAAAACCTAGTTAGGGTTGAGGAAAATTTGAGTTATGATGTGAAATTGAGCTCAGTAGAGGCTACCCATACATCCTAGTGATGGAATTGAGACCCAAAACCTGAGGCTTGAAACCCGGAATACGGATTTAGAAACCGATATCGGAAAATTTGTGAAATCTGTAAAGGTTTTATTGAATCTGCTATCACCCAGAGACTCTGAAAATTATTTTGGATTGACAGGGATATGTGCAGGCACCCAGGAAGCTACCACCAGAACCCTAGCCCCTACTTCCATTTCCCGGCCGCAAATTTATCCATTCTGGCCGCAATTTGCGGCCAGACCATGGTGGTTTTGCCTCGTTTTTGTTTTGGTGCCCCCTTACCAGTAGATTAGACCCCTGGCATGTATAGATTTGTCTAATTTGACCTAGGGTGAAATCTGGAGCCTATTTCCTTAGTTGCTATTTTGGATTCGTATTTCCGTATTCCGTATTTTAATTCTGAATTTACGTATTGTGTTTTACCTCGAATACTTGGCGTTTGTATGACGATATCGAGGATTGATTGTTGGTTTTGAAGGCGTGCCCATAGGTTCTAACCTATAGGCCCCTTATCGTATCGTTTTGGGTTTCGTGTGCCGTTTTAGCTTTGATTTGGTTTTAATGCGCATATACGATGCTTTGATGTGTAGGTACCCCATAAAGACTTCGGGACGATAAGCAAACGCGTAGTGACGTCGACAATGAAGATGCAATGTGAGTAGATTATATCTACAGGGGGAAGTCGGGTGGATGTCGTATAGCACCCCCGCAGTCCGTAGTTGATATACTATATATATTATATGATAGTTATAGTGTGTCATGGATATTGTGTTAGGTGTATTATGGATAGTTTAGGGTTAAAAGTAAACTAGTGTAGTTCATAGTCGCGAGCCCTAGAATAGATTTACACCCACACGCACACCCTTGCATATTCTTTATACTTACACGGTGTTGATGGTGATATTGGATGACATTGGAGATGAGTCGATGATATTGGGCATTGTACCGCGAGATCGGTGATTTGATAAGATTCGTATTTAGGATACGACATGTGATCTCTAGCGGGCCTTTGGACGTATGCTTACACACGCAGTATATAGATGGTATCAGTTGTACTAGACTTAGATCAGTACCCCAGATTATGTGATATGATGATAATGATACCTGAAATTTGTTGAGAGGAATGTGATATTGACCCGTACCCAGCTATTGGGATGCCGTACGACGATTTACCGTACGAGCTTTATATTGATGATAGATCCGCACTCATGACTTGAGGATGTCATATGATATACTGTATCGTACGCGATACTACTGAGGAGGGATCACCGACTACTATATATACATATCGACTCTGATTTAGGTGGTTTCCATACCCCTCCCGATTTACTTGATACTTAGATCTGTAGTTTGCATAGTAGATGTTAGACTAGACCCGAGTCATACCTATTTCAAAAACTACGAATCAGGAATATCTTAAAAGACAAGTAAAGGGATTCTACGGGTATTTTTCAAAGGACGTATCTTTCTTAAAAATACCGTAGCCCTTATTTTACTAAAAATCCTGATTCGTCTTATTTCAAATGACATAACTGCATGACATATACATATTGATGTAGATTCTTCACTGTGGTGTTGATTATTTGATTTCCGCATGTTCATGCTATTCACATTGCTTTGCATATGTTTATTGCTATATTACTATCATGTTGCTAGGACACCAGCACCATTATCGATGATGCGTATGTTCCACGTACACTTGCTTGCCGGCTCACACACCTCATCATCGATAATTGCCATGTCACTACACAGTAGTATTATTGCATCAGGATATGACCCTTGTATGTGCATACTGTTATTTCATGATGCATGATATACTGTTATACTTGCATTTCATTTATATGTCACATACATCATGCTTTATGATTATGCGCATTAAGACATTTGTTGTTTCTATGATATTTCTGGATTTGGGAACCGTGGGTATTTCAAAAGATTATGTAAATGCTTTATAAAACCCGGTTACCCTTGATATGATATTTCAGCTTCCACCATGAGTTTTATCGGTTCTGATATATATATATACCCCATGCGAGGAGGCGTAGAGGCCGTATGAGGGTACATGGTGGGGCCTGGAGGTACCCCGGGGCGAGAACGGATCGCTGGATTTGTTAGACGGTGAGCCTGTCAGGGGAACCATACCGTCCGGTGACATTACCTTTTTCTCGGCGGTTATCTTGGGGATACCGACCGGGGCCATGTGTGTATGATACGTCGAAATTCGAGGGTCGAAGCTGGGCACTCGGGTTTCGAGGGAGCGTATGATACGTACCTATCAGGGCTAGTCTTGGTGACAGTGCCACAGATTTCATGATGATCTCCATGATTTTGATTATATCCTCATATTGCTTGCATGATGCTTATTGTCATTGGGTGACAGGTGGACGGAATCCACATATATACAGATATTGATTACATACAGACTTTGACTACATTGATCACACTTCATTTTATATATAACAGGGTATGAGGGCGCAGTTATATATACCCTTACATCAATATTAGTGGAATGAGACGCTAATATATGTGTATTGATTTTCATTTTGATACTTCATCATATTTACTTCATGCAGACATACCTTATATTTATGACATGTTATTACCTGAGGCACTGGCACGAGTATTTGGCACTACCTACATGTTTAGATGTTACATTGCCACCTTTTCATGCTTCAGACTTACTCTTGAGGTTTATATCATATACTGATCGTATTGACCTACGATTATGTCTTGCATTCGGTTTCTGCTTGTAGATGTTTTCTATTCACGAGTTGGCAACTCACCCCCGTTGTGCCATAGCTTCTTGCAGGTTTTGCAGTACAGGTTCCATAGCGGCATTTCTGGCACACTGCTTCCTTTGCGGGTGAATTGCTTTTGGTAGGTGGGTTCTTTGCGTCAGAACCACCCTTGTATATGTATTATTCATTGTATCTAGAATTCCATCAACCAAAACTTGTATATTGTTTCAGACTTAGACACTAGTGATGTATTATTTCGACCTTAGAATCGCGTGTAGCAGTATGACGGTTTTCATGTTATTATGAGTTTTGATCCTCGCCATTCGGCGTTGTATATTATATTGCTTGTGTCGTTGTGACCGTTGATTGACGAAGAGCTAGCTTCCGCTTAGGGATGCCTTTTATCATTGCATATATATTGTTCTTGTTGTACCCCGTTCGGGGCCAGTATTTACAAAAGAAACTCTGCCGAAATTTTTAGAAAATACTTTACATTTTTAAAATGCATATTCGGCTTAGTTATTTTAAAAACCTTGACTTCAAACATGTTTTTCTTCACTTCTTTAAACCAGTTTTCTTTATTTACTCTTAATATGGTTTTAGATTTCTGGGCTTTTGGCTTACTTGGATCAGATGGAGTCCTATAGACTTCATATGGTTCAAGGGCCAGTCACGTGCTTTTTCGGGTCGTGACCACTACTCCTAGCTCTGAGATGAACTTCCTCATCCAGATGGCTTCCTTGGAAGCATCATTTGCAGCAATATACTCAGCTTCCATCGTGGAGTCTGCAAGGGTATCCTGTTTGGAACTCTTCCAACATACCGCCCCTCCATTGAGGGTAAACACAAACCCTGAGATAGATTTACTGTCATCCTTATCACTCTGGAAGCTCAAATCGGTAAAGGCTTCCATTTAGAGATCCCCGTTACCATACACCAAGAACATTTGTTTAGTCCTTCGCAAGTACTTAAGAATGTTCTTCACAGCTGTCCAATGATTCTCTCCTGTGTTGGATTGATACCTGCTTACTACACCCAGTGCGTAAGCTACATCGGAACGTGTACATAACATCGCATACATTATAGATCCTACAGCAGAAGCGTAGGGTATAATGTTCATGCGAGCTCTCTCTTCATCAGTTTTTGGGCAAAAGTCCTTGGAGAGTGTGACTCCATGACTAGCGGGTAAGGCACCCCGCTTGGGGTCTTCAATACTAAACCTCTTTAGGACGGTGTTAATGTATCTGGTTTGGGACAATCCCAACAACTGTTTATATCTATCCCTATAGATCTTCATGCCCAATGTGTACGAGGCATCACCCAGGTCCTTCATGGAGAACCTTTGTGATAAGAACAATTTGAACGATTGTAGAATAGGAACATCGTTTCCTATCAGAAGAATGTCATCTACGTACAATACGACGAATGTGACAGTACTCCCTACAATCTTCTTATAAACACAAGGTTCATTTGGATTTTTGACGAAATCAAAATCTTTGATAACATCATCAAAACAGATGTTCCAACTCCGTGATGTCTGCTTTAATCCATAAATGGATTTAAGCAACCTACATGCTTTCCCGCTTCTCTCACTATCAATGAAGCCCTCTGGCTGATCCATATAAACGTATTCTTCTAAATCACCATTTAGAAAAGCAGTTTTAACATCAATCTTCCAGATTTCATAGTCGTAGTAAGCAGCAATAGCAAGTAGGATCCGAATGGATTTAAGCATGGCTACAGGAGAAAATGTTTCGTCATAGTCCAGTCCTGGTCTTTGACGAAATCCTTTTGCCACAAGCCTTGCCTTATAGGTCTCCACCTGCCCATCTACACCAATCTTTCTCTTAAAGATCCATTTGCACCCTAAGGGTTTTACCCCAGAGGGTACAACATCCAAAGTCCATACTTTGTTGGTGTACATAGACTCCATTTCGGATCTCATGCCATCCAGCCACTTCACAGAGTCACCACTCATGATAGCTTGCTGAAAACTCATCCATGATGCAGTCTTCTCCATTACCATCAATGAGAAAACCGTAGTATCTCTCCGGTGGGCGAGAAGTCCTACCAGATCTACAGAGTGGCTGAGGTTCATAAGTTTCTGTTGCAACTGTTAGTTATATGTATGCCCTAGAGGCCATTACTGTACATGTGATGTATATTGTAGTGGATGCTTGGACATATATTGGGAGGACTTTCTTGCTCGACATGATAGTATGCTATCTGGTTGCACTTTGTCTTAACATGTTGACTTGTATAAGTGATGCTGTCTTGCTCTCACATGTTGATAAAGCTCTTAGGATGTGTACTTGACTTCCAGGACTATGATGAAGATCATACTAGTGGGGCCAAGCGTAGTCCACAAGTACACCCTATAATTTTTCCTAATCATGGGAGTATCGAGACATGGCATCGATACTCCAGAGTAGACTAGCGTATGCGCTTCTTGACCCATATGATGGGCGATGGATGATCCCACATCCATTGGTGTTTGACATAGGTATACGGGTGCTCAGTGGAGACTGGGTACACTGAACGGACTGGCCGAGAACTTCTACATGGTATTATACCTATCGTTAGATAGCAGTTCTCTGGTGACACTGGTACAAGTTAGTCTGTCGACCCGAGATCGTCATAGAGTCTTGTGTGATTCCCACCGTGCTTTGATTTCCACCATACCACGGTCAAGAGATCGTGCAAAAAGGTGGTTTTTGGGTACAGTCCCGAGTCACATGGAGGCAATGTGCGATAGGAGGGGATTCGTCTCTCCCGGTGATGTTGCGCTGTGCTTGATTGGCCATAACAAGAAATCCTTGGCCAGGATTGCTGATATTTACTGATAAGTGTTATCAGTAGTTTCTCGAACCGTTATAGACCTTGCATCGGCATGACTTATCTGGCTATTGGGGTCTGACGTTTTACCACCCCCAGGCTGCGATATGCGACATATCTGACGAAGAGACCAGACTGTACGGTAGTGTTACTGATTAGATTCGCAAGAGTATGAGCATGCTTACTTGTTGATCTTCTGATCGCTCAATACCCGGGTGACCGTTACGTTTAGCAGACCGCTTGCGGCTTGTGGATGTTTGATATGATCATCACCTGCTGCCGGCGTATTGACGAGAGTCTTTAGAGTCCTACACAGAGGTTTCCTGGTTCATACGAAACGAAGTAGGAGCACATATGTGATATGTGCGGGACCGAGATTAATACGTGTATGTGATATTGCATTCTATTCTCACGATATGTGATATCGGTCGGTTATATGTGATATAGCCGGGTTATCGGATCAAGTGTTGATTTGATAAATTGTTACATTTGATATTAGCCGGTTGTATGTGATATAGCCGGATTATTAAATCAAGTGTTAATTTGATAATTTAATGTATACTTATATATGTGATATATTAATTTACATTAACTAATATTAGCTCACTTAAACATTTCTTTTTCTCACTTGTGTGCGTATAGTATATATATGATATATATTAATGTACATTATTTTGTGTCATGCTAGATGCCACATGCTACATGGGAATATGAGACTTACACCATGGTTATGATAATCCTAAGGTTTTTATTTATCTTGGTAGTTCACAAATTAGTGGTAATTAGTCACATGGTTGAAGCTTGTAGAAGCATATGGAACCATTGACCAAGTCCACTAATTTTGTTTTACTTATAGATATTTATTAACTCAATCATTATTGTTAACCCATGGTTTATTCTCTACATGAGTCAGTGAATGACACTAACTCACCCATGGTTGCTATTCTCACCTCATGAGTTCATTCTCTCATTCTTCACTTGATCATCTTCTTCTTCATTGAGAAAAGCTTTCTAGCTTTTTAAATGGTGAGAAAATATTGTGAGAAAAATAAATCTAAACTGAGCCCATTTCTTACTTCATCCTCCTCCACTATTAGCCATTTAGTTTATGGTGTTTGCTTCACTACTTTCACCATTAGTGAAGAGATAGCATGAGCTTGAGTCTCCTCGACGTAGATTATCTTTGGCCTCGAAGACTTCGAGCAAGCTTATTCATTTCTTCATGTGAACCCTTACTAGAGTTCGGGTGTTCGCTACTTGGAGCGAAAGGACTACTACATAGAGCTTTAGAAGTGAAGGACCGGTCTACAAAGGTTATATTCCTCATTCATTTTGTATGCAAAGTTGTTTGCATGCTGTATTGTTTAAATATCTAGTTAAGATTCTAGGGTTAGGGTTCTTTAGAACGGCAAAAATTTGAAAACGGCATGGACGATGCCTCCCGAAACCTTGCTGCCGCGCTAAGTAACTCTACAGTGGTATCAGAGCCAAGCTAGATATTTAAACAATGTTTGTTAGATTACGAAACTGAAACTACTCCGAAACTTTAAACATTGTAACTCCGTTCCTGTCGAATTTAAAAAGGGCCTTTAAATTTTTTTTAAACAACTGCAGAGTGTTGTATGAGATGCAATATGAACACAGTACAAAATTGAACCCCTCTCGACGATTTTTGGCCGGCCAGATGAAGCTTAAAACCGGTGTGCTCGGCCAAGTGAAGAGGTTTAGGGTTGACTTTTGTAGTGTGTTCCAGTCTCTGGGTTTTAGTGTTTCAGGTGTTGCTAGTTTTTGCTAAATTTGCATATGATGTTAACTTTCTGCAAAGGTAATTCGGAGTGTTTCGTAATCGTAATTCTAACATGTATTCGGGTTATTTAGACGATGTTAAAAAGTTCGAACGGATATCAATAACCCATATTTTCCGTTGCTGGAAATTTTCCAAGAGTTGGATTTTTTCCGAGTTTAAATTTTTTAGAAAATCATGCAAGCGATTCTGTGAACCTTCTAGAAGAACGATACCCAAACTCGACTTTTTGGATCGCGGAACCATGGTCATACCATAGGGTTTGCCGCAGTTCCGTGGCGACATGAGTGAGGCATGGGTCGGCCCTTCTACGAATGGTTCATGGGAGCCGTGGCGTGTTCTGGGTACATTTTTGAACTTCGCTCAAGTGTTGAGCTTGTTGGGAAATTTTGGGTGTTTGATTGTTCGATCGAAAAGTTTAATTTCGTCTAGCTATCTGTGATTGTAATACAATATTTGGAATCCACATAAGTAGTTATGAGATAACTAGTTTGAATTTTATAAATCTAGCAGTTTAGTCTCATTTGATTGGTTGCCACAGAATTTTGATGTGGATCAAAAGTCCGTCGCAATTACATAGTGTACGCGGATACTCGTCGGGTAACCTTACTAGATAGCCACGTCCCATAGCCCCGACCAAGTGACTATAGGAGAACCCCATCGCCAAAAGCATCCGTTTGGGTGCTCGCGGCCGCGGTGCTCCGCCTTACTGCACTTCGTCGACGGCATCGGGGGTGCGGCCGTCTACTAAAGTTTCCGACGAGCATTCGATCAGGTTATCGGGAATCTTGTTGAATTGCCCGACAGGTTATTGAAAAGTGTTTTCAATATCGAGACTAAAATGTGGGGTTTATAATTGTTAGGCATGTGATGTCTAAGGAATTCATTTGGTTGGGCATGAAATCCAAGTATGTGATACATTGGGTTTATGATGTCTAAGGTGGTTGCGGATTCCAATTGTTGTAGTTTTTCACTTTCTTTTCTGCGACTGTAAGTGTAATATGTGGTGTATCGCCGGTTTCGTTGCTATATGTCAACGACAATTAGGATACGCATATTTACTTACGTTGATGACATGTGATGTTATGTGTTGCTGTGATATGTTATATTGGATCGTCGTGTTTTGAACAGCCGGTTTTTTATTTATGTGAGATGAGAGTTTTTCATTTTCATTCATGTAAAAACTTGTATGTAATATTCTTTTATTGGGGCACTTCCTGGTTGAGGATGTTGTCACCATTGATGTATATTATTTACTTTTCCGCATTAGGATAGACCCAAGGAGGAGAGCACAAGTAACCGGGTTCTAGGGTCCAGTGGGAGACCATCTCGAGGAGTCGAGACCGGGTCTCCTAACTTTAGAATTGGAAGGGTTGCTTGCCGCTCTCGTAGGGGTCTAGGGATGTGGGTTTGGCTATTCATCGCGACCGTGGAATCCGTGTTTTTTATTGGCTTAATTTAAAACACGGAATTCCTAGTATATCCAATATTTCATATGTGTTCTTCTGCTGCTGATATTCTGTGATGTGATCACTTGATATGTTGAGACGAATGCTTATATCATATATATGATGATATATAGTAAATATTGCTGCCTTCGTTTCTTATGTGATACTTAGGAAGCATAATTGATGGGATTTCATTAATGAGATTAATGAAAGAAAAAGAAACCTAAAGATGTTGTAGAAATTTGTTTTAAAAACTGGTAGCTCTAGTTCTTGCTTTGCATAGCGGTATTCCTTGTAGAATATCCAACACCTTATTCGATAAGGAAAGAGCCGAGATCTCTTCACCGGGAGTGACCTCTTTAGCGAAACTGGCAGATGCTACAACCCACGCGGTTTGTCTTTTGATTGCTTCTATAGTTTTTGCTTTGCATAGTGGTATTTGTGAAATATCCTGCATCTTATTCGATAAGGAAAGAGCCGAGATCCCTTCACCGGGAGTGACCTCTTTAGCAAAACTAGTAAAAGCCTAAACAATAATCCTTTTCAAAACCACTCGATTTTACGACGATATCAAGTTCATTACGCAAAAGGTTTTCTTAAAAACCTGACGTAACCCTCCGTCATTTTAGAAAGTAGAGTACTTAGTATTCGTGCTACGTTTGTTGACCATAGTTAAGGTGTAGTGTGCGGTAGCTAAGTGATGTCTTCCTACATAGCATATGATGCGATTAATTAGGACAGTCATATGACTTTGTTGACCATAGTTAAGGGTCATTTGGGTGGGTCTAATTAATCAGGAAATGACGGGTAGAACTTGACTAGTGTTATGATTTGTTGACCATAGTTAAGGTCATAAGTCACTAGGGGTATAAAATATTATCGGGAATTTCAAATGTTGAAATTTGCAATGAGATTGCATACCTTCTATGTGATAGTTGGATCCCGATACCTACTGCGAGTAAGAGTTACTCCTGCGAGAGTTTTACACATTACAATTAGCCGATTAAGTAGGTGTCTAGAAAGGTGTTAACGGGGTTATGCCCTTGGGAAAACGAGGTTTATTTTAATTAGGTCCGTGCGAAAGCACGGGGAACCTCCCTCAAAGTACCGACACTGGCCTGGCCGAAAGATTAGCGAACTTATAGGGTGTAATTAATCCCGGCTAGTCTTACCTTTTAGGGTTTGAAGGAAGATTTGATAAAAACAGTGGGAGCCGTCCTGATTAGATAAAATAATAACCAATTTAATCTTGCAAGAGCGCACGCAGAGTGTCTTCTTCTCTCTCTCTCTCCTGGTAGCGACCATGTCACGCCTTAATCAAGATAATAATATGGATGCATTGATCAAACCTCCTTATTATACTGAGCTTGGGAACGTTGGTTCCGCTCTATCTTATAATTGTTATAAGTCCGAGCAGGAAATATGCGAATATCCGGGTTCCTATGCCACCCAATCGAAGAAAGTGCATGTTGATGCATCTTCTTCGGGTGTGTTCATTACCGAGAACTGTTTTTCAGTATCCTCTACGTCCTGGGTATGTGATACCGGATCAGGATCCCACATATGTAATATGTTACATGGGCTACAGATAAATAGAGAACTGGAAATGGGTGATATGTTTCTAAGTGTAAAGAATTGTGCAAGTGTTGCAGCCAAGTCAGTTGGAAAATATCACCTTGTATTAATACATTGATTCTGAACGAATGTTATTAAATACCGGACCTGATATACAACATTATATCATTTTCTTTAATGAGTTAAAGAAGGATATAATACTGTATTGAAGGATAATGTTGTGAACATTTTCCGTAATCAAGAGTTGATTGGATCAGGAACGTTATAAAATAGCATATACATTCTAAATCAAACAACAGTTCAAAGTATCTAGAACACACATAAGAGGAGTAGTTCAGAAATGAACGAATCCTTTTTGTGGTATTGTAGACTAGGTCATACCAATGCGACACGACCATCTAAGTTACATAAGGATGAATATGAGAATCTGTTCAAATTTTCATCTTATGATACTTTCCAGTCTTGTCTCAAAAGTAAAATGACCAATTCTCCATTTACTGGAAACAGAGAAAGAGTTACTGAACTC
Organism: Agapanthus africanus; assembly: GCA_030015575.1. Lineage (NCBI taxonomy): Eukaryota > Viridiplantae > Streptophyta > Magnoliopsida > Asparagales > Amaryllidaceae > Agapanthus > Agapanthus africanus. The sequence continues at coordinate 543,576,775 of JASDDO010000014.1, read as the reverse complement.
TTGGGATAGATACATGATGATGTATACAGTCCTATGTCTACAAATGCTAGGGTTGGTTCTTCGTACTTCGTTATATTCATTGATAATCTTTCAGGATTCGGACATATGTTCCTGTTGAAATACAAGTCTGAAACTTTTGAGAAATTCAAGAAATATAAGTTTGAAGCTTGAGAACCAGACGGATAGAAGTATTACAGTCTTACGATGTGATCGAGGAGGTGAATACTTGCGCATGGAGTTCCTGGAGTTTCTAAAAGGAGAATGTGATTCTCTTTCAGCTTACTCCTTCGTATACACCACAGCACAACGGTGTATCGGGACGGAGGTATTGCACCCTATGAGATATGGCGCACTCTATGATGAGTATTGCCGAGTTACCTATTTCCTTTTAGGGGTTATGCACTTGAGAAGCTGCATACCTATTGAATAGGGTTCCATCCAAATCAGTGTTGTTGGATATAGTGCCCTCAAAGTCAATTATTGGATCGCAGGTACGTGATTGCAATGATTGAGGGATGACCTATACCGATAGGACAGTCTCGGTCGAGATGATAGTATGCTATATGGTTTGTCTTTATCATCGTTTACATTCTTTAGTTCACCATTGTATGTTAATAGAGCCCATAAGATTCTTGCTTGACTGCCAGCAGTATGATGGCGATCATATACGTGGGAGCTGGGGTCTATAAGCACATCCTTAAAGTGTCCCTAGTCGTGGGAGTTTCGAGACAGGGCATCGATACTCCAGAGTAGACTAGTGTATATAGTCAAGACCCTGACGAGGGGTGGTGGCCGGTTTCACAAGCCATTGGTGTCAGTTGGTTCACCTAAGATGTATACAGGTGCTCATTGGGTTATGAGTACACTGGACAGGACTCGCCGGGAACATGCTAGTTGGTATTATACATATCGTTAGATAGTAGTTCCCTGGTGACATGTGTACAGGTTAGTCTGTCGACCTGAGATCGTCATTTGTCTCGTGTGAGTTCCTACTGTGCTTTGATTACTACCCTACCACGGCTCAAAGGAGTCGTGCAAACAGGTTTTAGTTGGGTACAGTCCCGAGCTACATGGAGGCAGTGAGCGGATCGTCAGGGATTCATCTCTCCCGGTATTGGGGGTGAGATCGCGCTGTGTCTAGGAGAGCCATTACACGAAATCCCTGGCCAGGGTAATCGAGATTTACTGGTAGGTATTCCAGTAGTATCTCAGGGTGTTCTGGGCTACTCCCCGACACGACTTATACAGCTATTGGGGGTCTGACGTTTACCAGATCCTAGGCCCTATATGCGATACTCATAGATGAACAGACCGGACTGTACGAATATTGTCACTGTCAGGCTCAGTAGGGTTTCTGGATGAGTTCGCTCGTCAGCTTCCCTTCCGATCAATACATAGGCAACCGTTACGTACAGCTAGTACCTCTGACGTGCTAGTGGTTATACCTAGTGCCAATGTATTGATGAGTCATTAGAGTCCCCCACAGACAGTTTTCCAAGTTCGGGCGAAACGTTGTAGAGGCTGTATGGTAATATGACAGGGTTCAATCATATTCGTTCACTTGTGCACGGATCATGATCGGACGGATAATACTAGCGGGATTTGGTTTAAGCCGGATCCTAGTATTATACTGTAGGAATATTTTTGTCTCATTGCATTCGTATCCGGTCGGAATACAAATGCGGGTATGTATTTACAGTTGAGGTGTAATCTCGTAATTTGTTACGGGATTATTTTGGGAGTTGCCAGTTTTCTTTTTCTGTCTTATACATCACCCTCTATGTTTAATCATTGTGAGCCACTTGAGCTTTGTCTTTATTTGCCATTTTCCTCACTGGAAATCATATGCATTTATTAGGCATGGTGGGCATGGCTTAATTGTGGGAAGTATGGGCTGTTAGGGTATATGCCCTAGGGGCCATTATTGTATCATACTTGTATGTATATTACTTAATGGAAGCTTGGGATATTCACAGTTGTATATACAGTCTTGCTAAAAATGGTAGTATGCTACTTGGTTTGTGTCTACTTTAATATGTGCATATGTTTCTTGTAACGTATCACTTATACATATTAGTAGAGCCCATAGGATCTTTGCTTGATTACCAGCGTCGTGATGGCAGTCACACTAGTGGGGACTGGGTAGTCTATAAGCAACATCCTATACTTGTACCTAGTCGTAGGATTATCGAGACAGGGCATCGATACTCCAGAGTAGACTAGTGTGTACGCTTCTCAACCCAGTTGCGGAGATGGTCTGTCCCACAGCCATCAGTACGTCGTACTGGAGATAGTATACAGGTGCTCGTTAGGTTACGGGTACACCGGACATGACTCACAGGGGAACTGATTGGTTGGTATTATACCCATCGTCAGTTAATAGTTCCCAGGTGACATGAGTACAGCATAGTCCGCAGACTTGACACTGCTGCTTTGCCTCGAGTGTGTCCCACTGTTCTTAGATTGCTACCCTACCATGGCTCAAAGGAGTCGTGCAAACAGGTAGCAGTTGGGTGCAGTCCCGAGCACTTGGAGGCAGTGGCGGTTAGACAGGATTCGTCTCTCCCGGTATTGGGAGTTGATATCGCGCTGTGTCAGAGAGCCATTACGCAAAGTCCCTGGCCAGGGCAAGCGAGATTTACTGGTAGGTTCCAGTAGTTTCTCACGGTGTAATGGGCTACGCTCCGACACGACTTATACAGCTATTAGGGGACTGACGCTTGCCGCCCTCTAGGCTCGATATGTGATAGTCTTAGACGAACAGACCGGACTGTACGAAGATTGTCACATCAGGCTCAGTAGGAGTTCAGATGGTTTTCCTCATCGGCCTTCTTATCGACATCTACCTGGGGACCGTTACGTACAGCTAGTGCCGCTTGCGGTCTGTGGTTAAACCCACTGCCAGCGTAGTGTCGAGTCTTTAGAGTCCCACATAGAGAGTTTCACTGCTCCAGGCGAAACGATATAGAGGTCATATGGTTTTACGACAAGGGTTCGGACGCATACGTGTGTTTACGCACGTACGACGTTCGGACAGTTTTTACTAGTCGGCTTTGGTTTAAGCCAGTTTCTAGTCTCAGGTTATTGGATTTATACAGTCTAAAGTTTTTCCGTGTTTTCACGGATTGGAGGGGCGTTCTCGTAATTTTCCGGGAAGCTTCTAGAAGCATGGTGACTTGGGGGCTAAGGTGGCATTTGCATTAATTGGATTTGTGAGTCATGCAATGAGTTAATATTTCATTTAATGATTTACATGACTCATATGATGAATCAATTAGGGTGTTAATGAAACATGATGATAATGCTTTATTTATTATTTACTTAATAATATCATATGTTTCATATATACTCAAATGATTTCATTCATCCAAATGAATTCACATTCTCACCTTCTCTCTCCTCAAGCTCTCCCTCTTCAAACCCTAACCCTAACCTCTCATGTGTTGAGATCAAGGGTTAGCTAGACTAATACTTCCAAAACCTCACTCTATATCCCCTAGGTAGCTTAGATTTGCACTTTGAGCAACCTAATTATCTCAAGTTAGAGATAAAGCTTGGCGTAGGAGCTCTCGGGTGGATCGTCTTTGACTCGAGGAGGCCGTTGAGGTGCCGATGCTCCAAGGAGCCTACGAGGAGTGGAGGACCACGATGAAGACCCGAAGGACAAGTAACGTGAGGTATAACTTCAAATCCGAGTAGTTAAACCTTTCGTAGTTTGATAGTAACGGTTTAGATACGATTCATGCGCTCAAGTCCGTGTTACGAAGCTTTGATAATCGTTTTTCAAATATTCCGCCTCCCCGCAAGTTTGTGGGGTGCGTGACATGGACTTACAGTGGTATCAGAGCCAACTAAACCATTACTAGCTTGTTAGCAACTAATTAGAGGTTTGATCGACGGAAAACACGAAAACTAAACCCTAACCCCTTTACAGTTTCTGTTAATTTTAAAAGTGTCTGAAAAAATATTTGACATACCTTAAAATTCACAGCAGGGTTTTTTAAGAATACTGGGAAAATACGAGCCAGTAACTCGGTGAAACGGCCGCGGATCCGCGGCAATAGAGTGCTTATGCCGCGGATCCGCCGCCGAGTCAACGCCGAGTTGACTCGGATTTGCTCAGTAATTCTTATTTTGTGGTTTTCTGTTTTCCTGTATGTTCTGTTTCTACCCAGGTTGCTTCTTTGCTGGTTTGCTTTTGGGGTAAACACGGAATATGGTAATCGATCGATGTTCTAAGATATTTGCTAATCGGGTTATTATCTGTAATGTTTAATGTGTTTGTAAACCTCCCCTAACTTCTAGTATATCGGTTGGCAGGGGGTTGTACATTTCTGTAATGTTTACTGTTTGTGTATACGGACTTGATTGGAATGTTGTGATGATTAGCCAGGGTTTGAGATGGGTTTAATATTCATTCATTCGATGTAAATGTAATATGATGTAATATTCTTTTGCGGGGCGCATCCAGGTTGCTGTTGTAGCCACCGTTGTATTATTTCTTTTTACTGTTTTTGCTCCTAGGATAGACCCAAGGCGGGGTACACAAACTACCGGGTACTTTGAAGTGTTTAGTGGCCTACTCACTTTGTTGAGGGAGACCACTTCACTTCGGGTACTTGGCGGGTAGTTTGCCGTACCCGTAGGGGTCTAGGGTGGGGTAATGGCTATTCATCACAACTGTGTAATCCGTCTTTTATTGCAGGCTCAAAGCAAATGCGGATTGCTAGTATATCCAATAAAGTTCATCTGTGATCTGGAATGCCTATTATTACGTCTGACGAATGTACAATATCTATATATGATAGCTATTAGACGTCACTTATGTTTTACACCCGCGCTAGCCCATCCCCCGCTCTGTCGTTAGTTAAGTAACCTAACGGGTGATGACAGGACCCCGTGGAGAATGCGGATGGCATAAGAGGACGTTGTATTTTCGTTGTTTTCTGCAATGATAAGATTAAGATGGGACGCATTATTATAATGAAAAGAAAATAAACCATAGTTTAATCGTTGGAACAAATTTAAAAGAAACCACTCGGTTATTTTAAAAGATCAGATTTTTAATTGCGGAGCTTTAACCACTCCTTTTAGAAAGTATCAGGTTCCTTCGATTATATCAAGTTCACTATGTTCACGGTTTTTGCCAAGACCATTCGTAGCCCTCCGTCATTTCATTTGGGTATTCAGTAGTATTCAAGCTATGTATTTTGACCTAACGCCAAGACATAGTGTTTGGTAGCTGCCGGGTATTCATATGTTGCATAGATAGATGTGTTAGTTTGGGACAGTCGTATTATCATTTTGGCCTAACATCAAGGATATGTACGGATGGGTTCAAATTAACTAGGACAATGATGGGTAGAACTTGACATGTGACTTATGACATTTTGACCTAACGCCAAGGTCATAAGAGCATGGGGCAAAAATTTATATCGGGAATTTCTAAAGAAACTGAAATTTGCAGAGTTAGCATACTATTTTGGAGTTTGATGAATGTTGGTAGGATTCCATCAACATTATCATACGATGATATTTTGGATCCCGATCCTACTGTGAGTATATACTACTTATCAGGAGATTCGTCACTTAACGATCAATACTATAAACCAAGTAGGTGCCTAGAAAGGTGTCAGCGGGGCTACGCCCCCAGAGAAAAGAGGTTATTTAATTAAGGAACTTCGCAAAAGCGTTGGAAAACCTCCCTCGAAGTATCGGCACTGACCTGGCTGAACGGTTAAGCAAGAATTGTATGGTGAGAATAGTCCTGGCTAATTCTTCTTTTATGGTTTGAGGAGGGATTCGAGAAACAGTGGGAGCCATCCTGTTTAGATAAATTAAAAACCAATCTAAACTTGCAAGAGCATCATGCTAATAGTATTTTCTTCTCTCTCTTAAATTGCAGCGACCTTGTGACCACACATAGGTTACATCTAGATAACAAATTGACTGAATCTGACTTATATGACAGGCAAAGGTCTGTCCAGATGTCCATTGCGTATAACAAGCTGGACCACCCTATTACTACTCAAGATCCCGCCGTCCCAGTTTTCTAGTAACGGTTTAGATATGATTCATGCGCTCAAGTCCGTGTTACGAAGCTTTGATAATCGTTTTTCATATATTCCGCCTCCTCGCAAGTTCATGGGATGCGTGACATGGACTTACATGGGCAGCATGTTGATTAGGTGAGGGGTGTGCTGTTTTTTTTTGGTGTGGGAATATTTAATTCATGTGTTTCTTTAATTGAATATACACACTCAAAAAATCCTCAGCACTCACCTCTCTACTTGATTTTAAAAACAGAGCTCAATTTAGAAAATCCCTAGAGCACATAAGTGGCCGGCCCCTGATGGAAATGCTCAAGTTTTTTGAAGAAGGATAATTTTTCATAGCAATTTTCCTTGCTCACTTGATTCTCACTCAATGGCAACTTCAATTTACCTCCACCTAATCGCTTGGATGTCTTTAGACAAAGTTTTCTACACTCTCTCTACTTCAATCTTGGACATGTCGGCTAGAAAACTTCATGTCCGAGATGCCTCGGTTCGAGGCGGGAGCCTGTATGAAGATTCGATGACGTGGTGCCACTTCGACGGGTGTGATCGGGGAGCGGACTTTGTCGACGCAGCAACGAGGAGTTTGGCGCGGAGATTGAAAACCGAAGGACACGGATCGATTGATATAATCTTTCCAAACTCTTTTACATTTTGCTAGTTTACAGTTAATGGAACGATCCGGGTATAGGTTGCGGTAGCGCCGGTTTTGTAAAAAGTTTTTGTTCCGCATTTGGTCTAGTTTAGACGGCCGGGGCGCCCCTGCATCCCAACATGGTATCAGAGCCATGCCATTAACCTATACTAGCTTGTTCTAACATGTTTAAAACCTCGATCGGAAAAAATTTCCAAAACTGCAATTTCAGTTCTAAAGTTTCTGTCGAATTTTTTTGTCGTCGAAAAATTATTTTGAGTGTTTCAGAAAAACAGGCAGGCTTTTCTAAGACATCTGTAGAAATTTGGGAAGGTGATTCCACTGTAAGGCCGCGGAACCGCGGCCATACCCACGTTTTGGCCGTGGTTCCGCCGCAGTTAAGTGGCTTCAGTGCACCATATTTTTTAAGGTGGTCTTATGTGTGGAATTGTGGTTTCTGGAATTTTTTAGTTTTGGCCCAGATTATTTTGAGTGCTGGATTGGTACTTGGGGCCCACTTCGGAAATTTTGTCAATCGAAATTTTAAATATTTTAGTTAACAATACTTACATTATATCTGCGTCCGTGAATGTCATTCGAGCGGTAAATCTTGTCTAATTGCTATAGTCCTTATAGACGGATTTGCGAACGTGACATTCACGTTGATGTTCTGTGTTGTGCTGTGGAGTTGCGGATTTGTCGTGGTGGATAGCTTGTGTGCAATGGTAGTGCTGTTTGGATTTATTTGTACATTTGATATTGCGGGGTGAGCGTCCGACATGTGGACTGCCGTCACTACCTGTTTGTATATTATTCTTTTGGGGCACGACCGGGTTGAGGTCGATGTACCCGTTGTACATATTTTATTTTCTGTACTAGGATTTCCCCGCGGTGGGGTGCACGGATAGCCGGGTTCTAGAGGGCAACGGGCCTGTATCTCATGGCGTTGAGACGGAGGGCTTCACTCTAGAATTGGCGGGCTATTCGCCGCACTCGTAGGGGGTATAGGTTGACCCAAGGAGGGGTGCTCAAGTTACCGGATTCCGTGAAGTGCTGGGTGGTCCATTCACTTTGAGACGGAGGGGGCTTCACTCTAGAATGTTGGTAGGATTCCTTCAACATTATCATACGATGATATTTTGGATCCCGATCCTACTGTGAGTATATACTACTTATCAGGAGATTCGTCACTTAACGATCAATACTATAAACCAAGTAGGTGCCTAGAAAGGTGTCAGCGGGGCTACGCCCCCAGAGAAAAGAGGTTATTTAATTAAGGAACTTCGCAAAAGCGTTGGAAAACCTCCCTCGAAGTATCGACACTGACCTGGCTGAACGGTTAAGCAAGAATTGTATGGTGAGAATAGTCCTGGCTAATTCTTCTTTTATGGTTTGAGGAGGGATTCGAGAAACAGTGGGAGCCATCCTGTTTAGATAAATTAAAAACCAATCTAAACTTGCAAGAGCATCATGCTAATAGTATTTTCTTCTCTCTCTTAAATTGCAGCGACCTTGTGACCACACATAGGTTACATCTAGATAACAAATTGACTGAATCTGATTTATATGACAGGCAAAGGTCTGTCCAGATGTGCATTGCGTATAACAAGCTGGACCACCCTATTACTACTCAAGATCCCGCCGTCCCAGTTCCAGTTTCCACTGTCGCGGATATGGATATCCGTCAGACAAGGGAAAAGGATAAAGCGAAAGCTAAGTGCCTCATGTTAGCTTCAGTTGATGGTGTATACCAGAAGCAGCACGAGAAGATGGACTTAGTTTCCATCTTTCTCCATAACAAAGATTTATATGGAGAGCAACTCATATCGCAAGATATGAGACCTCGAACGAATTAATTCAAGCGAGGTTGGCTGACGGGTCATCTGTAGGGGACAACGTCCTTACAATGACTAGCTGTATCGATGAGCTCCAGGACTTGGAGACCGCGTTGGGAAACGAGTCAGATACTGACTTGATTCTACAATCTCTGCCTCCGACCCTGAAGGAAACCAGGGAAGTAGAAGGAAAGAGAAAGGCAAAAGTTTCGGGACTGGATAGAGTAAAAGTGGGACGTTCCTATTGTTACAGGAATGAACATTGGCAGAATGATTGCAGGGCTAGCAAAGCCTGTAGCCAGGATTCGAAGCATGTTGTGGCTTCAGCCTCTAGTGTATTTGTAATTGAGAATTGTTTGTCAATTAACTCTACTTCCTGGGTACTAGATACCGGAGCAGGATCTCATATCTGTAATTCATTTCATACTTTGAGAAACCGTAGAGTTACAAAGGTAGGTGATTGGTCTCTCAGAGTTGCAAACGGAATGAGCGTGGACGCTGAATCCGTGGGAGAATATTGCCTAGGTTTGACAAGTGGGCATATATTAATTTTACGTAACTGTTTGTATGTACCTAGTTTGACATGTAATATCATATCAGTGTCCTCACTTTCAAGAGAGGGATATGATTTTACATTCGTAAGCGATGTAGTTAACATCCACCTAAATCAAGTTATGATTGGGTCAGGTACATTAGATAACGGTATATACGTATTAAGTCAAGCTCAGGTTTTCAATGTCCAGAACACACTTAAAAGAAAGTCTCCAGAAATAAATCAGGCTTTCTTATGGCATTGTAGACTAGGTCACATCAATGAAAGTGTAGGGATCCTAGGCACTCTAGTGAGGTCTCACAAGGTATCGAACATGCCAATTTCAAAAATTCTAGGTGCCGAGAGACCCGACTACGGATCGTTTGCTAGAAAACTAGGCGAAAAAGCTAACTAGTTAACACTTAACTATGAGAATACGGAAATACAACCTTTGTAGATCCGGTGCTCCACCTCCATAGCTCCGCAATGAAGTCCTCTCGCTGTCCAAAACAAATCCCGGGCTCTAGCGTCGGCTTTATCGGAGAATAGACGAGCTAGGTCGTCGATGTCCATGCCGAAGATGATCTACGTCGAAGCATCGCTAGATCAAACTCCACCTTCACCAAGCCATGAAAACTCGTGAAGGAAACACACTCTACTACTTGGCAAGAGGTAGAGGATGAAGAAATAGGAAGTGGGTAGACTTTAGAATTGGATTTCTCACTCATTTCATCAATCCACCATTGATGAAGTCAAGGTTTTCTTCTTGAGTTCAAGGAAGAAGAAGAAGAAATGTTATAATAAGTTAATTAGAAAAGAAAAGAATAATAATTCTTATCATAAAGGTAATCATGGTAAAGTGTAGAGAATTAACTTAGGTTAAATGAATGGTTAGGGTCAAGGTTTCATGAAGCTTCCACTAAACAACAAAAAAAGCCACCATTCTTTTCTCTTTTCCATTTATTATCCAAAATGAATAAATAGATAAATAAATGAGAAAAGGAAATAAAACCCTAACCATAAGTTTAACCATGGTTGAATTCTTTACACTTAACCAAGTAAACATGTATCATCAAACATGATACAATAAAATGCACAAAAAGTATATCACATATACAACTTGTACATCCAAGTGAGAAAATCCATCTAAAGTGAACCGATACTAGTTAATGCAAAGTAATATATCAAATATATAATTATACATTAAATCATTAAATCAAACACTTGATTTAACGATCCGGTCATATCACATATAACTGACTAGTATCCAATGTATCGGTTTATCGAATCAATCCTTGATTCGATAACTAGGGTATATCGCATATAACCTAATCGATACATTCATCGCGAGAATGGAATACGGTATCACATACACGCATTATTCTCGGTCCCGCACATATCTCATATGCGCTCCTATTTCGTTTCGCTTGAGCCAGGAAACCTCTGTGTAGGACTCTAAAGACTCGTCAATACGCCGGCAGCATGTGATGATCATATCAAGCACCCACAAGCCGCAAGCGGTCTGCTAAACGTAACGGCCACCCGGGTATTGAGCGATCTGAAGATCGACGAGCAAGCCCGCTCACACTCCAGTGAATCCAACCAGTAACACTACCGTACAGTCCGGTCTGATCGTCTGATATGTCGCATATCTTGCCTAGGGGTGGTAAACGTCAGACCCCAATAGCTCGATAAGTCGTGTCGATATGAGGTCTATAACAATTCGAGAAACTACTCGTAACACTTACCAGTAAATCTCAGCAACCCTGGCCAGGGATTTCCTGTTATAGCCAATCGAACACAGCGCAACATCAACTCCCTATACCGGGAGAGACGAATCCCCTCCTATCGCTCATTGCCTCCATGTGACTCGGGACTGTACCCAAAAACCACCGTTTTGCACGCCCTCTTGGACGTGGTGAGATGGAAATCAAAGCACAGTGGGAACCACACAAGACTCTATGACGATCTCGGGTCAACAGACTACTCTGTACCAGTGTCACCTGAGAACTGCCATCTGACGTGAGGTATAATACCATTTGGGAGTTCTCGGCGAGTCCGTCCAGTGTACCCAGTCTCTACTGAGCACCCGTATATCATCTCTGATGTTAAATACCAATGGATATGGGATCATCCATCGCCCATCTGTATGGGTCGAGAAGGTACACGCTAGTCTACTCTGGTATATCGATGCCCCGTCTCGATACACCCACGACTAGGGACTTTGAAGGATGTACTTATGGACTACCATGTCCCTACTAGTATGATCCGCATCATAGTCCAGATAGTCAAGTACACATCCTAAGGGCTTTACCAACATGTAACAGAGAGACAATCAATGTACACGTTAAGGTAAAGAGTAACCAGATAGCATACTATCATGTCGAGCAAGAAAATCCTCCCTATATATGTCCCAGCATCCACTACAATATACATCCAATGTACAGTAATGGCCTCTAGGGCATACATATAACTAACAATCTCCCACTTACACTAGGGCCATCTGTAGCAGTGGTTGTAGTATCTCATACTCAACCATCCCATAAAAGTCTCTCTCTGGGAACAGGCCTTCGTGAGTGGATCCGCTGCGTTATCCTCTAAGTCTACTCTCCTTGCCTCGATCACCCTGGAGATCAACCATCTCCATGATCAGGTGATACTGCCTTAGAATAAGTCTGGATCACTGATGGGACCGGCGTTCCTTGGCATAAGCCATAACTCCATTGTCTCACAATGGTAGGAGCGTAGTTCATCTCATGAACTAATATACACCCAAACATCCTCTTTGGTAGCATCTTAAGTAGCGATGTATCCAGCCTTTATCGTCTAGTATGTCACGGTATCTAGCTTAGAACTCTTCCAACATACCGTCCCTTTACTGAGGGTAAAGACAATGCCTGCGACTGACATTCAGTCGTCTTTATCACTCTGGAACACTTCCAGTGATTCTCCCCAGGATCGATTGATACCATCTCACTACTTCTAGTGAGTGTCCTAACATCCAATTAGATCTATCTCATAGATCTAAAACTCAGGATTTAGGAGGTATCACTTTGATCCTTTATGGAGAATCATTGTGATAAGCGGAGATTGACCGAGCGTAGCATAGGAAACTCCTTCCCTATCATGAGTATGTCATCCACGTACTCTACGAGGATCATTACCATACCCCCTACTACCTTTTTGTATATACAAGGTTCATCTACCATTTTGATGATGTCAAACTGTTTGACTATTACATCAAAACAGACGTTCCAACTCCGCGATGCCTGCTTTATCATATAAAACATCTTGCACACGTTTCCGCTGCTCCCACTGTCTACGAGGCCCTCTGGCTGTGTACTTATAGACGTTCTCTTCTAAATCAGTATTTAGAAAAGCAGTCATGGCACCCAACCGCCAGATATCGTAGTCATGGTATGTAGCCGTGGTAAGTGGGATCTGGATGGACTTAAGCATAGCTACTGGAAAAGGTTTCATCATTATCCACGCCTGGTCGATGGCGAAAACCTTTAACAAGTCTAGCTTTGAAAGTCTTAACTTTTCCATGTACACCAAGTAATCTTCTCAAGATATACTTGCTCCTGATGGGGATTTAATCCTTCAGATATAGCAACTAAAGTCCATACTTTGTTAGTGTATAAGGATTCCATCTCAGATCGATAAACATCCAGCCATTCTCACAGAGTCACACTCCTGATGGCCAGCTCGAAACTAGTTGGGTCATCATCTCATGATGCAATCCTCGCTCCCACTGTCATAGAGAAACCGAAGTATCTCTCAGGTGGGTGAGGAACCCTACTAGATCGGCGGAGAGGCTGAGGTTCGTTGGAATCTACTGAATCCTTTGGCTCTATCAAATCATCTGCTGCAGTTTGTATAGCTGGAACATTTCCAGTTCTACATAACTGACCTTGCCTCGAGCTTGTCCGGATTTTGCTTTTAGACATAGGCCGGACAATCCCCAAATCTTAACTAACTTAAGATATGGGCTCTTCCCCTTCCATATCACATATGAAGTGGTAGGCAATTGATTTGATTGGAACCATATTCAATAGGTACGCAGCTTCTTAAGTGCACAACTCCCTTAAGGAAAAAGGTAACTCAGTAGTACTCATCATAGAGCACACCTTATCATATAGGGTGTGATTGCTCCGCCCCGATATACCATCGTGCTATGGTGTATTCGGAGGAGTAATGCTGAGAGAGAATCTCATTCTCCTTTAGAATAATCCAGGATTTCCATGCACAAGTATTCTCCTCCTTGATCTCATCATAGGACATAATACTTATACCCGTATTGGTTCTCTACTTCTAACTTATATTCTGTGAATATCTCAAAAGGTTCGGACTTGTGTTTCAACAGGAACATAGGTCTGAAACTCGAAAGATCATCAGAGAATGTAATGAAGTATAAAGAATCGGTCCTGGCATTTGTAGACTGGGGACCTACATACATCAACATGTATCATCCCAAGAGTTCATTAACTCTTTCTCTATTTCCAGTAAACGGAGCTATGGTCATCTTATCTTTGTGACATGACTGGCGAGTTTCACAAGATGTAAGTTCAAACTAATTTAAATATGCATCTTTATGTAACTCTAGTCAGTCGGGTCGCATTGATCTGACCTAGTCTACAATACCTCAAGAAGAATCCGTTCATTTCTGAACTCTTCCTCTTGTGTGTGTTCTGTATACTAAGAACTGTAGTTTGATTTAGAACATCAATGCTTTTAGATAACGTGCCTGAACCGATCAACTTTTGATATAGGAAATGTTCAAAACATTATCCAACAATACAAAATTTTATCATTTCTTTACTATTAAAGAGACTGATATGATTTTGTATATCAGGTTCGGTATCTAATAACATTCGTTCAGAATCAATGTATTGGTAATACAAGGTGACAGTGACCGACAGACTTGGCTGCAACTCTTGCCCCGTTTTCTGCCTCATGAAACTTATCACCCGTTCTCAGTTCTTCTACCCTTTTTGTAGCCCTATGTAACAGATTACATATCTGGGATCCTGATCCGGTATTATATATCAGGATTCAGAGGATACTGAGAAACAGTTCTTTGTAATGAACATACCCGAAGGAGATGCATCATATGCACTTTCTTCGTTTGGGCGGCATAGGAAATCTGGTATTCCCCTATTTCCTGCTCTGTCTTATAACAATTATAAGTTGGAGCGGGACCAACGTTCCCCAGCTCAGTATAACAAGCGGGTTCGGTCAATTATCCGTATTATTATCTTGATTAAGGCGTGATATGGTCGCTACCTGGAGAGAGAGAGAAGAAAACACTCAGCGTGCGCTCTTGCAAGAATAGATTGGTTATTATTTTATCTAATCAGGATGGCTCCCACTGTTTTTATCAAATCTTCCTTCAAACCCTAAAAGGAAAGACTAGCCGGGATTAATTACACTCTACAAGTTTGCCAATCTTTCAGCCAGGCCAGTGTCGGTACTTTGAGGGAGGTTCCCCGTGCTTTCGCACGGACCTAATTACAGTAAACCTCATTTTCCCAGAGGCGTAACCTCGTTAACACCTTTCTAGACACCTACTTGATCGGCTAATTGTAATGTATAAACTCTCCCAGGAGTAACTCTTACTCGCAGCGGGTATCGGGATCCAACTATCTCATAGAAGGTATGCAATCTTATTGCAAATTTCAACACTTGAAATTCCCGATAATATTTTGCCCCTAGCACCTATGACGTTGGCTAAGGTCAACAAATCATAAGCACTAGTCAAGTTCTACCCGTCATTTCGTGATTAATTAGACCCACCCACATGACCCTTGGCTAAGGTCAACAAAGCCACATGACTGTCCTAACTAATCGCATCATATGCGGTGTAGGAAGACATCACTTAGCTACCGTACACTACGCCTCGGCTAAGGTCGACAAACGTAGGACGAATACTAAGTACTCTACTTCCTAAAATGACGGAGGGCTACGACAGGTTTTTCTGAAAACCTATTGCGTAATGAACTTGATATCGTTGTAGGATCGAATGAATTTTAAATGGAGTGATTTTGAGGCTTTTCTAGTTTTGCTAAAAGGAGTCACTCCCGGTGAAGGGATCGTCGGTCCTTTCCTCGTCGAATGAGGTGCGGGATATATCATATATATCACTGTGCAAAGCAGAACTCTTAAAATCAGTCAAAAGACAAACCGAGTGTGTAGCATCTGCCAGTTATTGCTAAAGGAGTCACTCCCGGTGAAGGGATCTCGGTCCTTTCCTTATCGAATAAGGTGCAGGATATATCACATATACCGCTGTGCAAAGCAAGAACTGTAGCTACCTGTTTTTTTTGAAATTCGATTCTACAACATCTTAGGTTTCTTTTATTTCATTAATCATATTAATGAAGTCCCATCATTTAAGTACCTAAACATCACAGATAAATACGACGTACACTTATGCCATCCGCATTCTCCTCGATGTCCCCTCGTGCACCGTTAGGTTAGGTAACTAACGACAGAGCGGGGCAGGGCTAGCACGGGTGTAAAACATAAGTAACGCCTATATAATATATCATATATACTATATACTGTATCTATCACAGAACATCACATGATCACATCACAGATATCGCAGCAGAAGAATCATATGAAATATTGGATATACTAGGACGTCCGTGTTTTCAATACGAGCCAGTATAAAACACGGATTCCACGGTCGTGATGAATAGCCAAACCCACACCCCTAGACCCCTACGAGAGCGGCAAGCAACCCTACCAATTCTAGAGTTAGGAGACCCGGCCTCGACTCCTCGAGTTGGTCTCCCACTGGACTCCAGAACCCGGTTACTTGTGCCCTCCTCCTTGGGTCTATCCTAGTGCGGAAAAGTAAATAATATACAAAAGGTGACAACTTCCGCTACCTGGAAGTGCCCCAATAAAAGAATATTACATACAAGTTTTTACATGAATGAAAATGAAAAACACTCATCTCACATAAAAACCCCCGGCTATTCAAACACGACGATCCAATATAACATATCCAGCAACACATAACATCACATGTCATCAGCGTAAGTAAATATGCGCATCCCAATTGTCGTTGACATATAGCAACGAAACCGGCGATATCACATATTACACTTACGGTCACAGAAAAGAAAGTGTAAAACTACAACAGTTGGAATCCGCAACTAGCTCAGACATCGCATGCCTGACCAAATGAATTACTTAGACATCGCATGCCTAATAATTATAAACCCCGCATTTTAGTCTCAAAATCGAAAACACTTTTCAATATCAAGTCGGGCAATTCAACAGGATTCCCGACATCCTGATCGAATGCTCGTCGCAAACTTCAGTAGACGGGCGCACCCCCGATACCGTCGACGAAGTGCACCAAGGCGGAACACCGCTGCCGCGAGCACCTGGACGGATGCTTTCGGCGACGGGGTTCTCCTACAGTCACTTGGTCGGGGCTATGGAGTGAGGCTGTCTATTAAGTTTACCCGGCGAATATCCGCGTACGCTACGTGATTGCGACGGACTTTTGATCACATCAAAATTCCGTGGCAACCGATCAAGTGAGACTAAAGCGCTAGATTTATAACATTCATTCAGTTATCACATAACTACTTGTGAATTCCAATTATTTTATCCCATTCCAGATAAACAGAAAATGTTAAACTTTTCGATCGAACAGTCAAACACCCAAGTTTTCCCGATACAGATCAACACATGAAATAAGTCTAACAACATTCAGTTCGTGCCTCAGTACTAACGGTCCAGCCGTAGAAGGGTCAAGCCAACGCCTCACATGTGGCACGCCGTACTGCCCCAAACCCGAAGGTTCAAAGGGCAGTTCAAGACGGTCACATAATCGAGTTAAGGTTTGTTGTCTTCTAGAGGGTCCATCGCGTTACTTGCACTACTTAGAACGTCGTTAAACTACGGAAAAATCCAACACTTGGAAATTTCCCGACAGGGGAAAAATTGGGTATTTATATCCGGTCGAACTTTTTAACATATTCTAAAATTTATCCGGAAAGCCACACAGACAAAATTTGATACTCCGATCGAAACACCGAATCCCCAAAACAACTCCAGAAAATTCAACTCTTGAATAAAATATTAAAAATTTCCAGAAGACTCAGCACTACAAGACAAGAATTACTGTGCAATCCACGTGGTGTAAATCTACAGTGTGGCCGCGGAACCACCGCGAATCACATGGTGGGGGCCGCGGTTCCGCGCTCACTTAGTGGATTTATCATCACGTGCTTCACAGTAACTCATGAAATTCCCTGCTTAATTTTTTGGAAATTTTTAATCTGGAAAAATCCACGTTTTCAGAAAAAGTACAGAGAGCAATTTGTAATAGGGTTTCGGGTTCGTTCGGAATTCAAATTCCGTCTGGACTTCGCCTAAGGCTCTAGCTAGGCTCTGATACCACTGTAGGGATCCTAGGAACTCTAGTGAGGTCTCACAAGGTATCGAACATGCCAATTTCAAAAATTCTAGGTGCCGAGAGACCCGACTACGGATCGTTTGCTAGAAAACTAGGCGAAAAAGCAAACTAGTTAACACTTAACTATGAGAATACGGAAATACAACCTTTGTAGATCCGGTGCTCCACCTCCATAGCTCCGCAATGAAGTCCTCTCGCTGTCCAAAACAAATCCCGGGCTCTAGCGTCGGCTTTATCGGAGAATAGACGAGCTAGGTCGTCGATGTCCATGCCGAAGATGATCTACGTCGAAGCATCGCTAGATCAAGCTCCACCTTCACCAAGCCATGAAAACTCATGAAGGAAACACACTCTACTACTTGGCAAGAGGTAGAGGATGAAGAAATAAGAAGTGGGTAGACTTTAGAATTGGATTTCTCACTCATTTCATCAATCCACCATTGATGAAGTCAAGGTTTTCTTCTTGAGTTCAAGGAAGAAGAAGAAGAAATGTTATGATTAGTTAATTAGAAAAGAAAAGAATAATAATTCTTATCATAAAGGTAACCATGGTAAAGTGTAGAGAATTAACTTAGGTTAAATGAATGGTTAGGGTCAAGGTTTCATGAAGCTTCCACTAAACAACAAAAAAAGCCACCATTCTTTTCTCTTTTCCATTTATTATCCAAAATGAATAAATAGATAAATAAATGAGAAAAGGAAACAAAACCCTAACCATAAGTTTAACCATGGTTGAATTCTTTACACTTAACCAAGTAAACATGTATCATCAAACATGATACAATAAAATGCACAAAAAGTATATCACATATACAACTTGTACATCCAAGTGAGAAAATCCATCTAAAGTGAACCGATACTAGTTAATGCAAAGTAATATATCAAATATATAATTATACATTAAATCATTAAATCAAACACTTGATTTAACGATCCGGTCATATCACATATAACCGACTAGTATCTAATGTATCGGTTTATCGAATCAATCCTTGATTCGATAACTAGGGTATATCGCATATAACCTAATCGATACATTCATCGCGAGAATGGAATACGGTATCACATACACGCATTATTCTCGGTCCCGCACATATCTCATATGCGCTCCTATTTCGTTTCGCTTGAGCCAGGAAACCTCTGTGTAGGACTCTAAAGACTCGTCAATACGCCGGCAGCAGGTGATGATCATATCAAGCACCCACAAGCCGCAAGCGGTCTGCTAAACGTAACGGCCACCCGGGTATTGAGCGATCTGAAGATCGACGAGCAAGCCCGCTAACACTCCAGTGAATCCAACCAGTAACACTACCGTACAGTCCGGTCTGATCGTCTGATATGTCGCATATCTTGCCTAGGGGTGGTAAACGTCAGACCCCAATAGCTCGATAAGTCGTGTCGATATGAGGTCTATAACAATTCGAGAAACTAATGGTAACACTTACCAGTAAATCTCAGCAACCCTGGCCAGGGATTTCCTGTTATTGCCAATCGAACACAGCGCAACATCAACTCCCTATACCGGGAGAGACGAATCCCCTCCTATCGCTCATTGCCTCCATGTGACTCGGGACTGTACCCAAAAACCACCGTTTTGCACGCCCTCTTGGACGTGGTAAGATGGAAATCAAAGCATAGTGGGAACCACACAAGACTCTATGACGATCTCGGGTCAACAGACTACTCTGTACCAGTGTCACCTGAGAACTGCCATCTGACGTGAGGTATAATACCATCTGGGAGTTCTCGGCGAGTCCGTCCAGTGTATCCAGTCTCTACTGAGCACCCGTATATCATCTCTGATGTCAAACACCAATGGATATGGGATCATCTATCGCCCATCTGTATGGGTCGAGAAGGTACACGCTAGTCTACTCTGGTATATCGATGCCCCGTCTCGATACACCCACGACTAGGGACTTTGAAGGATGTACTTATGGACTACCATGTCCCCACTAGTATGATCCGCATCATAGTCCAG
Source organism: Agapanthus africanus (assembly GCA_030015575.1). Lineage (NCBI taxonomy): Eukaryota > Viridiplantae > Streptophyta > Magnoliopsida > Asparagales > Amaryllidaceae > Agapanthus > Agapanthus africanus. The sequence goes on along the minus strand of JASDDO010000014.1, from coordinate 543,557,297 downwards.
ATAGTCAAGTACACATCCTAAGGGCTTTACCAACATGTAACAGAGAGACAATCAATGTACACATTAAGGTAAAGAGTAACCAGATAGCATACTATCATGTCGAGCAAGAAAGTCCTCCCTATATATGTCCCAGCATCCACTACAATATACATCCAATGTACAGTAATGGCCTCTAGGGCATACATATAACTAACAGAAAGAAGGTTGACTAAGTTACATAGAGAAGGATATTTGAATCCGTTCGAATATCAATCTTATGCTACTTGTGAATCTTGTCTCATAGGAAAGATGACCAAGACTCCGTTTACTGGACACGGGGTAAGAGCAAGCGAGCTCTTGGGACTCGTACACAGTGACGTGTGCGGTCCAATGTCTACACATGCGTGAGGTGGTGAATACTTAAGTGCCGAGTTCCTGGGTTACTTAAAAGAGAATGGAATTCTCTCTCAGCTTACTCCTCCATACACACCACAACACAACGGTGTATCAGAAAGGAGGAATCGAACCCTATTAGATATGGTTCGTTCCATGATGAGTAACGCTGAGTTACCGCGATCATTCTGGGGATATGCACTAGAATCAGCTGCATATCTTTTGAACCTAGTTCCTACCAAGACTGTTCCTACCACACCATATCAGATGTGGAGTGGGAAGAAACCCTGTCTTCAGTATCTAAAGATTTGGGGATGTCCGGCTTTTGTTAAAAAGCAGCATGCGGACAAGCTCGAGGCACGATCAGTACAGTGTAAGTTTGTGGGATATCCAAAGAACTCCAGGGGGTATCTATTCTATTACGCAGAGGAACAAAAGGTCTTTGTTTCTCGTAATGCCCATTTTCTAGAACATCAGTTTTTAGAAAAAGGAATAAATGGGAGCGAAATAGAACTGGAAGAAATTCTAGAACCATAAACTGTTACTGAAAATATGGTAGAACCAGAAGTTCAAGAAGAACAGGACATCCCAACGCCACTCCGCAGGAGTAGTAGGCAATCTCATCCGCCCGAGAGATACTACGGTTTTCTCATAGACGGGGATAGAGAGGATTGCACTATTGACTATGATGAGCCTACTAACTTCCAGCAAGCCATTCAGAGCGGTGACTCAGTAAAATGTGTTGGAGATAGTGCCCTCAGAGTCAATTATTGGATCACAGGCACGTGATTGCAATGATTGAGGGAGGACCTATCCCGGTAGGACAGTCTTACTCGAGATGATAGTATGCTATCTGGTTTACCTTTATCATCGTGTACTGCTTTAGGTGACCTGACATGTCGCTATTGCACGTTGATAGAGCCCCTAGGATTCTTGCATGACTACCGGCAGTATGAGGGCGATCATATACGTGGGAGCTGGTAGTCTATAAGCACATCCTTAAAAGGTCCCTAGTCGTGCGAGTTTCGAGACAGGGCATCGATACTCCATAGTAGACTAGTGTATACAGTCGAGACCCCGACGAGGGGCGGTGGCCGGTCTCACAAGCCACTGGTGTCAGTTGGATCACCTAAGATGTATACAGGTGCTCATTGGGTTATGAGTACACCGGACAGGACTCGCCGGGAACATGCTAGTTGGTCATATACCAGACGTCAGATGGCAGTTCCCTGGTGACATGTGTGCAGGTTAGTTCATCGACCTGGGGATCGTCATTTGTCTCGTGTGAGTTCCCACTGTACTTTGATTACTACCCTACCACGGCTCAAAGGAGTCGTGCAAACAGGTTTTAGTTGGGTACAGTCCCGAGCCACATGGAGGCAGTGAGCGTATCTTCAGGGGTTCGTCTCTCCCGGTATTGGGGGTGAGGTCGTGCTGTGTCTAGGAGAGCCATTACACAAAGTCCTTGGCCAAGGCAAGGAGATTTACTGGTAGGTATTCCAGTAGTATCTCAGGGTGTTCTGGGCTACACTCCGACACGACTTGTACCGCTTTTGGGGGTCTGACTTTTACCAACCCCCTGGGCCCGCCATGCGATACTCATAGACGAACGGACCGGACTGTACGGATATTGTCACTGACAGGCTCAGTAGGGTGTCAGGATGAGTTCGCTCATCGACGTCCCTTTTGGTCAATAGCTGGTAGCCCGTCATGTATTGGCTTATACCTCTGACGTGCTGGTGGTTAAATCCACAGCCATAGTATTGACGAGTCTTTAGAGTCCACCACACTTTCAGTTACTCAGCTTTCGGGCGAAACGCTGTAGAGGCCGTATGGAGATATGGCAGGGTCCGATCAGATACGTGCGGTATTGCACGGATCAGGATCGGACAGTTTTGTACTAGTGGCCGTATAGTTATATGGCAGGGTTCGATCAGATACGTGCGGTATTGCACGGATCAGGATCGGACGGATATAACTAGCCGGCTTTGGTTTAAGCCGGTCCTAGTTTAGTACAGTGTAGATTTTGTCTTTTTTTGCATTTGTATCCGGACGGAATACAGATGCAGGTGTGTATGCACAGTATCGGGGTTTTCCTGTAATTTATTACGGGACCAGTTTTCTGGAGTTTCCAGTTTGCTTTCCGTTCCGGCCGGTTTTCCTTTGTTCTTTCCCGGCCGGACTTTTCCGATGGAGGGTGTTATTTGCAAGTTCGCAAATAACACTTTGTGGAGGACCTTTTTTGCATAAGGGTTGATATGATAAGCATCTTTGCTTTTCATGATTTGATGAGATTAGAAATGATTTGAGATTGATGTAAGTTTTGTGATGATAATGTTTTTGGATATGGTCACCCTCCTCCTTTTACTACGATCACCTCCCTTCATGCTTCTTTATTCTTTCTCCACCATTTTCTTAGTTCATAAGTTTTTTCCATGGTTGAAGTGAAAAAAAAGGAAAGAGAGAAAGAAAAGAGAAGAAGAGAGTTTCATCTTCATCCTTGAGAGTGTTTCATTTTCTTGATCTCATTTCATGTTAAGAAAAATGCAAGTACCATTTTTCTTGTTTTGTTTCCTCCATCATCCACAAATGGCAACAAACCCCAAAGTGAGACATGCACTCTACACTACACTCCCTACAGCAAATCTTGGACGCGTCGATTCGCCAGCTTCGCGCCCGAGTTGCCTCGGTATTGAGGTGGGAGCCCGTAAAAGTACCCGGCTTCGTGGTGCCCCTTTCCGACGAGGAGGAGATGGACGGAGATCCCGCGAGGAGATCGGAGCGGAGATGAAGACCGGAGGACTCGGATCTGTCGGTACATCTTTAACTCATTCTCTTGTTAGCTTAGACTAGTTTAATGGCACGATCCGGGGTTTAGTGCGCGGTGGTGCCGGTTTGCTAAGTCCGCAAAATTTTAAGTTTACCACCGTTTCCGCGTTTGGCCGTCGGATTGACGGCCGGGGCGCCGCCGTGCACTTACAGTGGTATCAGAGCCTTGCCATTAACATAGTCTAGCTTTGTGTAATGTGTTTTTATGTTTCGATCGATCGAATGTTCCAAAACTGTATTTTAGTTCGCATCAGTTTCTGTTCAAAATTTTTGGTCTCGAAAAATTTTTCAGGTTGTAAAATATTGATGTACTGGAAAATCTAAGAGCTCTGTAAAAATTCGACGAAGTAACTCCACAGTGGGAGCGCGGAACCGCCGCGAAAACCCCCTTCCCGCCGCCCTTCCGCCGCACACTGTGGAGATCACTTTACCAATTTTTTACAGAGGCCTTCTGGGCTTAAAATATGGGTTTTGGAATATTAAAATTGGGCCCAGGATTTCTGTGAGTGCTACAGTTTTGATTAGGGGCCCACTTGTTAATTTTTTGATCGATCGGATATTTTAAACACATTTTTCACAGTATTTACATTATATCTGCGACCGTGAATGTCACTTGATCGGTAAATCCAGTCTAACTGCTATAGCCCGGTTAGACGGATTTGCGAACGTGACTTTCACGTTGATGTTCTATGTATTTGCTGTGATGTTGCGGATCGGTCGTGGGGGATAGCCTGGATGCAATACTAGTACAGTGTTGTTGTATTATGTACATTTGATTTTGCGGGGCGAGCGTCCGACATGTGGACTGCCGTCACTGCCAGTTTGTATTATTCTTTTGGGGCATGACCTGGTTGCGGTCGATGTACCCGGTGTATGTATATTTTACTTTCTGTACTAGGATTACCCCGCGGTGGGGTGCACGGATGGCCGGGTTCTAGAGGGCAACAAGCCCGTATCTCATGGCATTGGGACGGAGGGGGCTTCACTCTAGGATTGGCGGGCCATTCGCCGCACTCGTAGGGGGTACAGGTTGACCCAGGAGGGGTGCCCAAGTTGCCGGATTCCATGAAGTGCTGGGTGGTCCATTCACGGCGCTGAAGGGGGCTGCCTCGCTTCAGGTTTTGGCGGGTGACTTGCCGCGCCCGTAGGGGTCTAGGATTACATTGCACAGGCTATCCACACGTCCAGGGGAACGTCGGGTTTCAGTAGTGGCTCTGTGAAACCCGGGGATCCCAGATATCTGTATTGTTCTGTGATGCTGTACATTTCTGTGATGTTGCATTTCTTTTCACGCCTTGAGCGAAATATAATATATTGGTATATATATTAGTAGATGTTGTATATGTTTTTCATCCGCGCTAGTCCAGTCCCCGCTCTGTCGTTAGTAAGCTAACCTAACGGGTAATGACGGGACCCAGTGGCGAATGCGGATGGCATATACGTACATCAGTATATTTTCGTTCTTTGTGGTGTGATCATTGATGGGACTGCATTGATTCGGATCAATGCAAGTTAAACAAACCTATTCTGATGTTGTTGGAACACTTTTTCAAAAAGCTGTTATTGCAAGGACGTTCACTTTTGTTTTGCATCGTGGTATTCATTTGGAATATCCTGCTCCTCAGTCGACGAGGCAAGGGCCGAGATCCCTTCACCGGGAGTGACCCCTTGAACAAAAAGTTTGCGTCAGGGCATTAACTTCACTATAGCCGATTACTTTTGCTTTGCATCGCGGTATTCATTTGGAATATCCTGCACCCCATTCTACGGGGAAAGAGCCGAGATCCCTTCACCGGGAGTGACCTCTTTAGCAACGGTTTTCGTCACTATATTTTCAAAAAGCTATCAGTTCCTTCAACGATATCAAGTTCTTTACGTTAAAGGTTTTCGCCAGAAACCATTCGTAGCCCTCCGTCGTTTCAGACGGGTAGCAAGTAGTATTCATGCTATGTTTGTTGACCTTCGTCAAGGCATAGTGTATGGTAGCTGCTTGTTGCTTTTCTGCAGCATAGATAGATGCGTTGGTTTGGGACAGTCGTATAGCCTTGTTGACCTTCGTCAAGGGCTTGTACGGGTGGATTCAAATTAACCTGGATAATGACGGGTAGAACTTGACATGTGACTTATGATTTGTTGACCTTCGCCATGGTCATAAGAGCATGGGGCAGAAATCACATCGGGAGTTTCAAAAGAACTGAAACTTGCCAGATATGCGCATACCTTCTGGAGTGTGATAGCGTGAGCGGATTCCGTCACGTTATCATGCGATGATAGTTGGATCCCGATTCCCACTGATGAGTTGGTTTACTCCTCGGGTGACCCCGACTAATTCTTCTTTCAGGTTTGGAGGAGAATTTGAGGTACAGTGGGAGGTTTCCAGATTAGATAAATTGGTAACCATTCTGATCTAGGATAGAGTGCACGCTGAGTGTTTCTTTTCTCTCTCTCTCTGGCAGCGACCATTGACCCGACCCTAAGACTATGACTCAGTGACCAAGTTGACCGAACCTTCTTTAACACTGGCTTTTGGATTGTCAGAGTTGCTAACCTCATTGCCACTCCTACTTTTACCCTTTTCTCCAGGACACCCCGTTTTACTACGAACGTCCACTTCCATTGGACAAAACCATCGTATGGTAAGATACGAACTCGAAAGATTTATTCGAGGATGGTTTCCGGTTCTGGAGAAAACGGATAGGATTATTCAGTTGTCTTTTCCTTTTACCCTCTCTCAGGTTACGAGTACTCCTTGGTTTAGGGGTAGTACACCTATTACGCAAATTGGATTGTCTTCTTCCAAACTTTAGGCTGGTGCCGACCGGTAGGGAATGAAGAAAACCAGTTAGCCTAAACGGTGTGCAGAAGGTATTAAGTTCAGACAAAGAAAGGGATTAGTAAGAGGGCAAAGTAAATTGCGACTGATATTCACGACCAAACCAAGTATTTCTTCGCCAATCCTAAATCACCTTTGTATTTCTCCAGGACACTCCGTATCACTACGAAGATCCACAGTTTATTGGATACTCCATCGTATGGTTATATACGAACTCGAAAGGAACTTGTTCCAGTTCGGGGATGGATCCTGGTTCAGGAGAAATAGGAATAAGGTTTATTCGGTTGTATTTTATCATCACCTTCTCTCATTACGAGTGCTCCTAGGATTAGGACAGTACACCCATTATGCTTATTGGATAGTCTTCTTCCAAACCATAGGCTGGTGCCGAACGGTAGGGAAGGAAGAAAACCATTTGGCCTAAGGGGTGTGCAGAAGGTAATGACTAAAGACATATAAAGGGATTTGGAGAGGTGGCAAAGAATTATACGGTTATAGTTGTGAATCTGGATAATGGTAGAGGCATTACTAGGAATACCAGGAAAGCCCAACGAAACATATCAATGTTTCAGTTTCACTGTGTACTGTTAAATGAAAACTGATTTCCCGATTAGACACTTGCTCCAGGGTATGTATTTACCAGGTATGATTCTCACATCTGTATGGTTTTACAGATGATGAGTGGGAGTAAGTCATTGGGAATTGGGTGATCATCCTCATTATATCGGGATTCGTTGTAATCGGTGATATTTGAGGAGATCACCTGGGCTGTTTGCCGGTCGGCAAATATTTGGTTTTGAATATCCGCTGTTGTGCACCAATTTCAAATTGATATATCTGTACGTCTATTTTCATAGAGTGAGATATACCTTTTGATATTATGTCGATGACATTTACCTATATCAGTGGATGGTTAGGTAAGGAGCATTAAACAGCGGTGTAATTCTTCTTAACCATAAGTACAGTTTTCAACCTACGACACACAGTGAAAGAGTTATTAGACTCAGTGGACTTATACAGAGTATTGTATGTTGTCCAGTGTCCATTAGGACAGAGGGGTTGGTCCTCATACTATATTCTGTTTACTTTTAACTTCTCTAGTTCTCAGACATGTGTTTCGTTGAAACACAGGGTCTAAGTTTTGAGGAGTTATAGGTATTTGAATAGAGTAGAGAACCAGGTGTAGCAAGTATCGGGATTCTTCAAAGTGATCGAAGATGTAGATACTTGTGTATGGTATTCAGTTGATAGTAATGATAAAGAGAAATTGCTTCTCTTTCGGGTTACTCATAATTGGAAGCATTCCTAAGTTGAGTAACGCTGATCGGCCTCCTTCCATTTAGTTGACATGCACTGGAGACAGCTGCATGATTTGAATCTGGTTCAATTAAATCAGTGCCTCTGGTTCTATATTGGATATAGAACAGTTCATATCTTAACGATGTTAAGGTACGGGGAGTTGTCCGGCTTATGCTTAAAACCAGACACTGGACAACTCAAGGCACGTTTCTGTAATGGCTGTTTGTGGGTTGACCCTGGCTATGACGAGGGTTGACTTTCTACCATCTGGATGAACAATAGCAATATTGTTCTAGACTCGCCACAAGTTTTATTAAAAATGGATTTCTTCAAAAACAGTAGTGGGAGTATGGTAGAACTGGAAGTGATTCCAGAACCGCAAACGATTACTGAAGATTTGATAAGGAACCTAAAGATTCAATCTGATTTGACATTCCATTGGCCACTCCGCAGGGATGGTGGGTAACTTCAGGCACCCGAGAGGTACTCCGGTAGCCTCAAGGACGGTGACAGGGAAGTTCTTGTTTACTCACACTTGCCATTGTTGTTGTTCCAGGCTGCGAGACCCGGCAGGAGGATGAGTATAGCGTCGTTCTAAACTTTCTTTAGAAGTGCACGTCTATATGACTCTGCCAGAGGGTTGTCGTAGTCAGTGGGAGCAGCGGAAGCATTGGTTGACATCAGGCTTATGTCTATTTATAGACTAAAGCAGATGTAGCGGAGAAAGATCACCTATTTCTGTTGTGACAGTCATAGGTTTGACGTCATCAGAATAGGGGATGGATCTGTTGAGAAGGTAGTAGGAAGTGATATTCCTATACTACGATCGGTTATACTTTGGTCGTCATACAGTATTTTCTCCACAAAGGACTTGGACATTATATCAGACATACTGGTTACTAGATCTATGGTTTTAGATCTAGTTTTGGGTGGTTTCCCAATCTGGGTACTTAGACAGCATTCTAAGAGTATTTAGATTGGACGACTCCTGGCATGGTAGTGTACCTGCAGGTGATGGAGTCACCCTCTCTAAAGTTGTCTTATAGACTAAAGTAGAGAGGGATGTGCATGATTGACAGATCACTTGCTTAGGCAATTAAGTCAATCATGATGTGTCAAGTACCACACCAGATGTTATTCTTGCATTACATGCAATAAGTTGATATTGATCCAATCCTGGAGAAACAGTCGGAAGCAGTTTTAGAACATAAGTGGATGTTCTAGGGATATGATAACGACAGCCTCATTCGGGAGACAGTTATCATTCCAGGCTTCCAAGGTGACATGGACAACAAGGATGTTGTCAGAGTTACAGTTATCCTTCTGACGAGGGGCAGTATTTTGGACAGATGGTCCAAGGCAATACTGAGGGTGGCATGGCGCAGGATACTGATTAAGTTCAGTTGACAATACAGTCTAAGAAGTTTGGATTTGGAGTTCATTTATGAGCTAGGTACCATCAGACATCCAGACATTCTAAGGCAGGTATTGCTCATTTCGGGAGATGGTTTTCTCCGCGAACTTGAGATATAGAGAGACATACAAAGAAACATCCAGGCGGATCCACTCACTAAGGCTATTCCTCGAACGCAATAGTTTCGCAAACGAGTTTTGTGAGACTGACAAGTAGAGGAGTTGGGTGTTCGGTATCACACGGGCTGTGAGTATGCAACATCGCAATAATTAGCCTTGAGTGCAAGTGGGAGATTGTTGGAGATAGTGCCCTCAGAGTCAATTATTGGATCACAGGCACGTGATTGCAATGATTGAGGGAGGACCTATCCCGGTAGGACAGTCTTACTCGAGATGATAGTATGCTATCTGGTTTACCTTTATCATCGTGTACTGCTTTAGGTGACCTGACATGTCGCTATTGCACGTTGATAGAGCCCCTAGGATTCTTGCTTGACTACCGGCAGTATAAGGGCGATCATATACGTGGGAGCTGGTAGTCTATAAGCACATCCTTAAAAGGTCCCTAGTCGTGCGAGTTTCGAGACAGGGCATCGATACTCCATAGTAGACTAGTGTATACAGTCGAGACCCCGACGAGGGGCGGTGGCCGGTCTCACTAGCCACTGGTGTCAGTTGGATCACCTAAGATGTATACAGGTGCTCATTGGGTTATGAGTACACCGGACAGGACTCGCTGGGAACATGCTAGTTGGTCATATACCAGACGTCAGATGGCAGTTCCCTGGTGACATGTGTGCAGGTTAGTTCATCGACCTGGGGATCGTCATTTGTCTCGTGTGAGTTCCCACTGTACTTTGATTACTACCCTACCACGGCTCAAAGGAGTCGTGCAAACAGGTTTTAGTTGGGTACAGTCCCGAGCCACATGGAGGCAGTGAGCGTATCTTCAGGGGTTCGTCTCTCCCGGTATTGGGGGTGAGGTCGTGCTGTGTCTAGGAGAGCCATTACGCAAAGTCCTTGGCCAAGGCAAGGAGATTTACTGGTAGGTATTCCAGTAGTATCTCAGGGTGTTCTGGGCTACACTCCGACACGACTTGTACCGCTTTTGGGGGTCTGACTTTTACCAACCCCCTAGGCCCGCCATGCGATACTCATAGACGAACGGACCGGACTGTACGGATATTGTCACTGACAGGCTCAGTAGGGTGTCAGGATGAGTTCGCTCATCGACGTCCCTTTTGGTCAATAGCTGGTAGCCCGTCATGTATTGGCTTATACCTCTGACGTGCTGGTGGTTAAATCCACAGCCATAGTATTGACGAGTCTTTAGAGTCCACCACACTTTCAGTTACTCAGCTTTCGGACGAAACGCTGTAGAGGCCGTATGGAGATATGGCAGGGTCCGATCAGATACGTGCGGTATTGTACGGATCAGGATCAGACAGTTTTGTACTAGTGGCCGTATAGTTATATGGCAGGGTTCGATCAGATACGTGCGGTATTGCACGGATCAGGATCGGACGGATATAACTAGCCGGCTTTGGTTTAAGCCGGTCCTAGTTTAGTACAGTGTAGATTTTGTCTTTTTTTGCATTTGTATCCGGACGGAATACAGATGCAGGTGTGTATGCACAGTATCGGGGTTTTCCTGTAATTTATTACGGGACCAGTTTTCTGGAGTTGCCAGTTTGCTTTCCGTTCCGGCCGGTTTTCCTTTGTTCTTTCCCGGCCGGACTTTTCCGATGGAGGGTGTTATTTGCAAGTTCGCAAATAACACTTTGTGGAGGACCTTTTTTGCATAAGGGTTGATATGATAAGCATCTTTGCTTTTCATGATTTGATGAGATTAGAAATGATTTGAGGTTGATGTAAGTTTTGTGATGATAATGTTTTTGGATGTGGTCACCCTCCTCCTTTTACTACGATCACCTCCCTTCATGCTTCTTTATTCTTTCTCCACCATTTTCTTAGTTCATAAGTTTTTTCCATGGTTGAAGTGAAAAAAAAAGGAAAGAGAGAAAGAAAAGAGAAGAAGAGAGTTTCATCTTCATCCTTGAGAGTGTTTCATTTTCTTGATCTCATTTCATGTTAAGAAAAATGCAAGTACCATTTTTCTTGTCTTGTTTCCTCCATCATCCACAAATGGCAACAAACCCCAAAGTGAGACATGCACTCTACACTACACTCCCTACAGCAAATCTTGGACGCGTCGATTCGCCAGCTTCGCGCCCGAGTTGCCTCGGTATTGAGGTGGGAGCCCGTAAAAGTACCCGGCTTCGTGGTGCCCCTTTCCGACGAGGAGGAGATGGACGGAGATCCCGCGAGGAGATCGGAGCGGAGATGAAGACCGGAGGACTCGGATCTGTCGGTACATCTTTAACTCATTCTCTTGTTAGCTTAGACTAGTTTAATGGCACGATCCGGGGTTTAGTGCGCGGTGGTGCCGGTTTGCTAAGTCCGCAAAATTTTAAGTTTACCACCGTTTCCGCGTTTGGCCGTCGGATTGACGGCCGGGGCGCCGCCGTGCACTTACAAAATGGCTGGATGCAATGCGGACCGAAATGGAGTCCATGTACACTAACAAAGTATGGACTTTGAACATTGCTTCAGATGGGGTAAAACCCGTAGGATGCAAATGGATCTTCAAAAAGAAGATTGGTGTAGACAGACAGGTTGAAACCTATAAGGCTAGACTTGTTGCAAAGGGTTTCCGGCAGAGACCTGGTTTGGACTATGACGAAACCTTTTCTCCAGTGGCTATGCTTAAATCTATTCGGGTCCTTCTTTATGAAATCTGACAGATGGACGTAATGACAGCCTTTCTAAATGGTAATTTGGAAGAGAGCGTCTATATGGATCAACCAGAAGGATTCATTCAGAGTGGGAGCAGCGGTAAAGTATGCAAGCTGCTTAAGTCCATTTATGGACTAAAGCAAGTATTGCGGAGTTGGAATATCTGTTTTGATGATGCTGTCAAAGAGTTTGACTTTATCAAAAATCCAGATGAACCATGCATATACAGTAAGATTATAGGGAGAGCTGTAGTATTCCTCGTCTTGTACGTGGATGCCATTCTCCTAATAGGAAATGATATTCCTATGTTACAGTCAGTCAAAAGATTCTTATCACACAAATTCTCCATGAAAGACCTGGGTGATGCTACCTACATTCTGGGAATCCGGATCTATCGTGATAGATCAAAGAGGATGTTGGGACTTTCGCAGTCCAGGTACATAGACACCATAATAAAGAGATTCAGTATGGATGATTCTAAGCGCGGTAATCTACCGGCTTGTCACGGAATCACCCTCACTAAAGAGATGTCTCCCAAGACTGATTTGGAAAGGGATCGCGTGTCGATTATACCCTACGCTTCTGCGGTAGGCTTTATAATGTATGCGATGTTATGTACCAGACCAGATGTAGCATACGCACTGAGCGTTGTAAGCCGGTATCAGGTAAACCCAGGGGAGAAGCACTGGATAGCAGTAAAGAACATTCTCAAGTACCTGAGGAGGACTAAGGAGATGTTCTTGGTGTATGGCGGAAAAGACCTCCAGATGGAGGCCTTTGCCGACTCAGGCTTCCAGAGTGACAAAGATGACTCCAAATCCATGTCGGGTTATGTCTTTACCCTCAATGGAGGGGCGGTCTGTTGGAAGAGTTCCAAGAAGGAGACCGTTGCTGACTCAACAATGGAAGCGGAGTACATAGCTGCTTGCGATGCCGCAAAAGAAGCAGTCTGGATGAAGAAGTTCCTCACAGAACTTCAGGTGGTTCCTACCAGTGTTAATCTAATACCTCTGTATTGTGACAACAACGGCGCTATAGCTTTAGCGAAGGAACCCAGGTTCCATCAGAAGTCCAGACACATCTTAAGGCGGTATCACCTGATCAGGGAGATCGTAGATCGTCGGGAGATCAAGGTAAAGAGAGTAGAGACGGAGAATAACATTGTTGATCCATTCACAAAGGCCCTTCCTCAGACGCAGTTCGAGAGGCTATTCGAGATGATAGGTCTACGATATGCCAGCTCATGGCCCTAGTGCAAGTGGGAGATTGTTAGTGTATATTCCCTAGGGGCCATTATTGTATCATACTTGTATGTATTTTACTTAATGGAAGCTTGGGATATTCACAGTTGTATATACAGTCTTGCTAAAAATGGTAGTATGCTACTTGGTTTGTGTCTACTTTAATACGTGCATATGTTTCTTGTAACGTATCACTTATACATATTAGTAGAGCCCATAGGATCTTTGCTTGATTACCAGCGTCGTGATGGCAGTCACACTAGTGGGGACTGGGTAGTCTATAAGCAACATCCTATACTTGTCCCTAGTCGTAGGATTATCGAGACAGGGTATCGATACTCCAGAGTAGACTAGTGTGTACGCTTCTCAACCCAGTTGCGGAGATGGTCTGTCCCACAGCCATCAGTACGTCGTACTGGAGATAGTATACAGGTGCTCGTTAGGTTACGGGTACACCGGACATGACTCACAGGGGAATTGATTGGTTGGTATTATACCCATCGTCAGTTAACAGTTCCTAGGTGACATGAGTACAACATAGTCCGCAGACTTGACACTGCTGCTTTGCCTCGAGTGTGTCCCACTGTTCTTAGATTGCTACCCTACCACGGCTCAAAGGAGTCGTGCAAACAGGTAGCAGTTGGGTGCAGTCCCGAGCACTTGGAGGCAGTGGCGGTTAGATAGGATTCGTCTCTCCCGGTATTGGGAGTTGATATCGCGCTGTGTCAGAGAGCCATTACGCAAAGTCCCTGGCCAGGGCAAGCGAGATTTACTGGTAGGTTCCAGTAGTTTCTCACGGTGTAATGGGCTACGCTCCGACACGACTTATACAGCTATTAGGGGACTGACGCTTGCCGTCCCCTAGGCTCGATATGTGATAGTCTTAGACGAACAGACCGGACTGTACGAAGATTGTCACATCAGGCTCAGTAGGAGTTCAGATGGTTTTCCTCATCGGCCTTCTTATCGACATCTACCTGGGGACCGTTGCGTACAGCTAGTGTCGCTTGCGGTCTGTGGTTAAACCCACTGCCAGCGTAGTGTCGAGTCTTTAGAGTCCCACATAGAGAGTTTCACTGCTCCAGGAGAAACGATATAGAGGTCGTATGGTTTTACGACAAGGGTTCGGAAGCATACGTGTGTTTACGCACGTACGACGTTCGGACAGTTTTTACTAGTCGGCTTTGGTTTAAGCCAGTTTCTAGTATCAGGTTATTAGATTTATACAGTCTAAAGTTTTTCCGTGTTTTCACGGATTGGAGGGGCGTTCTCGTAATTTTCCGGGAAGCTTCTAGAAGCATGGTGACTTGGGGGCTAAGGTGGCATTTACATTAAATGGATTAGTGAGTCATGCAATGAGTTAATATTTCATTTAATGATTTACATGACTCATATGATGAATCAATTAGGGTGTCAATGAAACATGATGATAATGCTTTATTTATTATTTACTTAATAATATCATATGTTTCATATATACTCAAATGATTTCATTCATCCAAATGAATTCACATTCTCACCTTCTCTCTCCTCAAGCTCTCCCTCTTCAAACCCTAACCCTAACCTCTCATGTGTTGAGATCAAGGGTTAGCTAGACTAATACTTCCATAACCTCACTCTATATCCCCTAGGTAGCTTAGATTAGCACTTTGAGCAACCTAGTTATCTCAAGTTAGAGATAAAGCTTGGCGTAGGAGCTCTCGGGTGGATCGTCTTTGACTCGAGGAGGCCGTTGAGGTGCCGATGCTCCAAGGAGCCTACGAGGAGTGGAGGACCACGATGAAGACCCGAAGGACAAGTAACGTGAGGTATAACTTCAAATCCGAGTAGTTAAACCTTTCGTAGTTTGATAGTAACGGTTTAGATACGATTCATGCGCTCAAGTCCGTGTTACGAAGCTTTGATAATCGTTTTTCATATATTCCGCCTCCCCGCAAGTTCGTGGGGTGCGTGACATGGACTTACAGTGGTATCAGAGCCAACTAAACCATTAATAGCTTGTTAGCAACTAATTAGAGGTTTGATCGACGGAAAACACGAAAACTAAACCCTAACCCCTTTACAGTTTCTGTTAATTTTAAAAGTGTCTGAAAAAATATTTGACATACCTTAAAATTCACAGCAGGGTTTTTTAAGAATACTGGGAAAATACGAGCCAGTAACTCGGTGAAACGGCCGCGGATCCGCGGCAATAGAGTGCTTATGCCGCGGATCCGCCGCCGAGTCAACGCCGAGTTGACTCGGATTTGCTCAGTAATTCTTATTTTGTGGTTTTCTGTTTTCCTGTATGTTCTGTTTCTACCCAGGTTGCTTCTTTGCTGGTTTGCTTTTGGGGTAAACACGGAATATGGTAATCGATCGATGTTCTAAGATATTTGCTAATCGGGTTATTATCTGTAATGTTTAATGTGTTTGTAAACCTCCCCTAACTTCTAGTATATCGGTTGGCAGGGGGTTGCACATTTCTGTAATGTTTACTGTTTGTGTATACGGACTTGATTGGAATGTTGTGATGATTAGCCAGGGTTTGAGATGGGTTTAATATTCATTCATTCGATGTAAATGTAATATGATGTAATATTCTTTTGCGGGACGCATCCAGGTTGCGGTTGTAGCCACCGTTGTATTATTTCTTTTTACTGTTTTTGCTCCTAGGATAGACCCAAGGCGGGGTACACAAACTACCGGGTACTTTGAAGTGTTTAGTGGCCTACTCACTTTGTTGAGGGAGACCACTTCACTTCGGGTACTTGGCGGGTAGTTTGCCGTACCCGTAGGGGTCTAGGGTGGGGTAATGGCTATTCATCACAACTGTGTAATCCGTCTTTTATTGCAGGCTCAAAGCAAATGCGGATTGCTAGTATATCCAATAAAGTTCATCTGTGATCTGGAATGCCTATTATTACGTCTGACGAATGTACAATATCTATATATGATATCTATTAGACGTCACTTATGTTTTACACCCGCGCTAGCCCATCCCCGCTCTGTCGTTAGTTAAGTAACCTAACGGGTGATGACATGACCCCGTGGAGAATGCGGATGGCATAAGAGGACGTTGTATTTTCGTTGTTTTCTGCAATGATAAGATTAAGATGGGACGCATTATTATAATGAAAAGAAAATAAACCATAGTTTAATCGTTGGAACAAATTTAAAAGAAACCACTCGGTTATTTTAAAAGATTAGATTTTTAATTGCGGAGCTTTAACCACTCCTTTTAGAAAGTATCAGGTTCCTTCGATTATATCAAGTTCACTATGTTCACGGTTTTTTCCAAGACCATTCGTAGCCCTCCGTTATTTCATTTGGGTATTCAGTAGTATTCAAGCTATGTATTTTGACCTAACGCCAAGGCATAGTGTTTGGTAGCTGCCGGGTATTCATATGTTGCATAGATAGATGTGTTAGTTTGGGACAGTCGTATTATCATTTTGGCCTAACATCAAGGATATGTACGGATGGGTTCAAATTAATTAGGACAATGATGGGTAGAACTTGACATGTGACTTATGACATTTTGACCTAACGCCAAGGTCATAAGAGCATGGGGCAAAAATTTATATCGGGAATTTCTAAAGAAACTGAAATTTGCAGAGTTAGCATACCATTTTGGAGTTTGATGAATGTTGGTAGGATTCCTTCAACATTATCATACGATGATATTTTGGATCCCGATCCTACTGTGAGTATATACTACTTATCAGGAGATTCGTCACTTAACGATCAATACTATAAACCAAGTAGGTGCCTAGAAAGGTGTCAGCGGGGCTACGCCCCCAGAGAAAAGAGGTTATTTAATTAAGGAACTTCGCAAAAGCGTTGGAAAACCTCCCTCGAAGTATCGACACTGACCTGGCTGAATGGTTAAGCAAGAATTGTATGGTGAGAATAGTCCTGGCTAATTCTTCTTTTATGGTTTGAGGAGGGATTCGAGAAACAGTGGGAGCCATCCTGTTTAGATAAATTAAAAACCAATCTAAACTTGCAAGAGCATCATGCTAATAGCATTTTCTTCTCTCTCTTAAATTGCAGCGACCTTGTGACCACACATAGGTTACATCTAGATAACAAATTGACTGAATCTGACTTATATGACAGGCAAAGGTTTGTCCAGATGTCCATTGCGTATAACAAGCTGGACCACCCTATTACTACTCAAGATCCCGCCGTCCCAGTTTGCTAGTAACGGTTTAGATATGATTCATGCGCTCAAGTCCGTGTTACGAAGCTTTGATAATCGTTTTTCATATATTCCGCCTCCTCGCAAGTTCATGGGGTGCGTGACATGGACTTACATGGGCAGCATGTTGATTAGGTGAGGGGTGTGTTGTTTTTTTTTGGTGTGGGAATATTTAATTCATGTGTTTCTTTAATTGAATATACACACTCAAAAAATCCTCAGCACTCACCTCTCTACTTGATTTTAAAAACAGAGCTCAATTTAGAAAATCCCTAGAGCACATAAGTGGCCGACCCCTGATGGAAATGCTCAAGTTTTTTGAAGAAGGATAATTTTTCATAGCAATTTTCCTTGCTCACTTGATTCTCACTCAATGGCAACTTCAATTTACCTCCACCCAATCGCTTGGATGTCTTTAGACAAAGTTTTCTACACTCTCTCTACTTCAATCTTGGACATGTCGGCTAGAAAACTTCATGTCCGAGATACCTCGGTTCGAGGCGGGAGCCCGTATGAAGATTCGATGACGTGGTGCCACTTCGACGGGCGTGATCGGGGAGCGGACTTTGTCGACGCAGCAACGAGGAGTTTGGCGCGGAGATTGAAAACCGAAGGACACGGATCGATCGATATAATCTTTCCAAACTCTTTTACATTTTGCTAGTTTACGGTTAATGGAACGATCCGGGTATAGGTTGCGGTAGCGCCGGTTTTGTAAAAAGTTTTTGTTCCGCATTTGGTCTAGTTTAGACGGCCGGGGCGCCCCTGCATCCCAACATGGTATCAGAGCCATGCCATTAACCTATACTAGCTTGTTCTAACATGTTTAAAACCTTGATCGGAAAAAATTTCCAAAACCGCAATTTTAGTTCTAAAGTTTCTGTCGAATTTTTTTGTCGTCGAAAAATTATTTTGAGTGTTTCAGAAAAACAGGCAGGCTTTTCTAAAACATCTGTAGAAATTTGGGAAGGTGATTCCACTGTAAGGCCGCGGAACCGCGGCCATACCCACGTTTTGGCCGTGGTTCCGCCGCAGTTAAGTGGCTTCAGTGCACCATATTTTTTAAGGTGGTCTTATGTGTGGAATTGTGGTTTCTGGAATTTTTTAGTTTTGGCCCAGATTATTTTGAGTGCTGGATTTGTACTTGGGGCCCACTTCGGAAATTTTGTCAATCGAAATTTTAAATATATTAGTTAACAATACTTACATTATATCTGCGTCCGTGAATGTCATTCGAGCGGTAAATCTTGTCTAATTGCTATAGTCCTTATAGACGGATTTGCGAACGTGACATTCACGTTGATGTTCTGTGTTGTGCTGTGGAGTTGCGAATTTGTCGTGGTGGATAGCTTGTGTGCAATGGTAGTGCTGTTTGGATTTATTTGTACATTTGATATTGCGGGGCGAGCGTCCGACATGTGGACTGCCGTCACTGCCTGTTTGTATATTATTCTTTTGGGGCACGACCGGGTTGAGGTCGATGTACCCGTTGTACATATTTTATTTTCTGTACTAGGATTTCCCCGCGGTGGGGTGCACGGATAGCCGGGTTCTAGAGGGCAACGGGCCTGTATCTCATGGCGTTGAGACGGAGGGGGCTTCACTCTAGAATTGGCGGGCTATTCGCCGCACTCGTAGGGGGTATAGGTTGACCCAAGGAGGGGTGCTCAAGTTACCGGATTCCGTGAAGTGCTGGGTGGTCCATTCACTTTGCTGAAGGGGGCTACCTCGCTTCTGGTTTTGGCGGGTAACTTGCCGCACTCATAGGTGTCTATGATTTTCATTGCACAGGCTATCCACACGACCAGGGGAATGTCGGGTTTCACTTGCGGCTCAAAGGAAACCCCGGGATCCCAGATTATCTGTATTATTTTGTGATGCTTATTACTTTTCTGTGATGTTGCATTTATCATGCCTGGAGCGATTATTATATATTGATATATATACTAGTAGATATTGTATATGTTTTACACCCGCGCTAGTCCAGTCCCCGCTCTGTCGTTAGTTAAGTAACCTAACGGGTGATGACGGGACCCAGTGGCGAATGCGGATGGCATATACGTACATTATATTTTCGTTCTTTTTTGGTGTAATCAATTGATGGGACTGCGTTGATTCTTATCAATGCAAGTAAAACAAACATATATATGATGTCGTTGGAACCAATTTTTCAAAAGCTGTTATTACAAGGGCATTCTCTTTTGTTTTGCACAGTGGTATTCGGTTATGAATATCCAGCCCCTCATTCGACGAGGCAAGGGCCGAGATCCCTTCACCGGGAGTGATCCCTTGGACAGAGATTTGCATCAGGGTAATAACTTCACTATAGTCGATTCCTTTTTGCTTTGCATCGTGGTATTCAGTTTGGAATATCCTGCACCTCATTCGACGAGGAAAGAGCCGAGATCCCTTCACCGGGAGTGACCTCTTTAGCAAAAGTTTTCGCCACTATATATTTATAAAACCACTTGGATTCCTTCAACGATATCAAGTTCATTACGCTAAAGGTTTTTCGCCAAAAACCAGCCGTAGCCCTCCGTCATTTATGAAAAGCAGCGCCTAGTATTCATGCTATGTTTGTTGGCTTCCGTCAAGGCATAGTGTGCGGTAGCTATGTGTTGCTTTTCTGTAGCATGGATATGCATTAATCTAGGACAGTCGTACAACCTTGTTGGCATCCGTCAAGGGCGAGTACGGGTGGGTCTAAATTAATCAGGACAATGACGGATAGAACTTGACTTGCAACTTATGATTTGTTGGCATCCGTCAAGGTCATAAGCTGCTTGGGGTAAAAATCACATCGGGAGTTTCAAACATACAGGAAACTTGCCAGGCTTGTGCATACCTTCTGGAGTGTGATGACGTGAGTGGCTTCCATCACGTTATCATGCGATGATAGTTGGATCCCGATTCCCATTGATGAGTTGGTATACTCCTCGGGTGACCCCGACTAATTCTTCTTTCAGGTTTGGAGGAGAATTTGAGAATACAGTGGGAGGTTTCCTGATTGGATAAAGTGATTAACCATTCTGATTCAGGTTTGAGTGCATGCAGAGTGCTTCTTTTCTCTCTCTCTTTGACTGCGACCATGACCCGACCCTAGACTATAACTCAGTGACCAAGTTAACCGAACTTTCTTAAAACATTGGCTTTTGAATTGTCTGAGTTGCATACATCATTGCCACTCCTTCTTTTACCCTTTAAGTTTCTCCAGAACACCCTGTATTATTACGAACATCCACTTTCATTGGATAAATCCATCGTATGGTTATATACAAACTCGGAGGAACTTCTTCGCGGATGGATTTTGGTTTTGGAGAGATTGAATAAGACTATTCAGTTGTCTTTTCCTTTTACCTTCTCTCAGGTTATGAGGGCTCCTAGGATTAGGAGAGCGTACACCTATCACGCTTATTGGATAGTCTTCTTCCAAACCATAGGCAGGTGCCGAAAGGTAGGGAATGAAGAAAACCAATTAGCCTATGTTGGGTGTACAGAAGGTAATAAGTAAAGACAAATAAAGGGATTAGAAAGAGGGCAAAGTAAATTGCGACTGCTAACATTCACGACCAAACCACGTATCTCATCGCCACTCCAAATTCACCTTTGTATTTCTCCAGAACACCCCGTATCACTACGAACATTCAATTCCATTGGATAAATCCATCGTATGGTTATATACGAACTCGAAGGAACTTTTTCGAGGATGGATTCTGGTACAGGAGAAATAGGAATAAGGTTTATTCAGTTGTTTTTTATCATCACCTTCTCTCAGGTTGCGAGTGCTCCTAGGATTAGGACAGTACACCTATTACGCTTAGTGGATAGTCTTCTTCCAAACCATAGGCTGGTGCTGAACGGTAGGGAAGGAAGAAAACCACTTAGCCTAACGATGGTGTACAGAAGGTAATGAGTAAAGACAAATAAAGGGAATTGGAGAGATGGCAAGAAAATATACGGTTACAGTCATGAATCGGATAATGGAAGAGGCATTACTAGGAATACCCGGATACCCCTTTGAAACATATTCATGTTTCAGTTTCACTGTGTATTGTTAATAGAAAACTGATTTCCCAATTAGACCCTTGCTCCAGGGTATGTATTTATTAGGTATGATTCTCACATCTGTATGGTTTTACAGATGATGAGTGGGAGTAAGTTATTGGGAATTAGGTGATCATCCTCATTATATCAGAATTCGTTGTAATTGGTGATATTTGAGGAAATCGCCTGGGTACAGTTTTCAACCTACGACGCACAGAGTTTGAGTTATTCAACTCAAGGGACTTATACAAAGTATTGTATATTGTCCAGTGTCCATTAGGACAAAGAGGTTGGTCCTCGTACTGTATTCTATTTACTTGTGACTTCTTAAGTTTTAGACAAGTGTTTCGTAGAAATACAAGGTCCAAGTTTGAGAAGTTATAGGTACATGAATAAAGTAGAGAACCATGTGTTGCGAGTATCAGGATTCATCAAGGTGCTCGAAGATGTAGATACTTGTGTGTGGTATTCAGTTGATAGTAATGGTTTTGAGAAACTTGTTTCTCTTTCAGGTTACTCATAATTGGATGCACTCCTAAGTTGAGTAATGCTGATCGTCCTCTCTCCATTTAGTTGACATGCACTGGAGACAGCTGCATGATTTGAATCTGGTTCCAATCAAACCAGTGCCTCTATTTCTATATTGTATATAGAATGGTTCGTATCTTAACGATGTTAAGGTACGGGGAGTTGTCCGGCTTATGCTTAAAACCAGACTCTGGATAACTCAAGGCACGTTTCTGTAATGGCTGTTTGTGGGTTAACCCGGGCTATGACGAGGGTTGATTTTCTACCATCTGGAAGATCAATAGTGATATTGTTCTTGACTCGCCACAATTTTAGTAAAATGGATTTTTTTAGAAAACTGTAGTGGGAGTATGGTAGAACTGGAAGTGATTCCAGAACCACAAACGATTACGGAAAATTTAATAGGACCTAAAGATTCAATCTGGATTGACATTCTATTAGCCACTCCGCAGATATGGTGGGTAACCTCAGGCACCCGAGAGGTACTTCGGTACTCTCAAAGACGGTGACAGGGAGGTTCTTGTTTACCCAGACTTGACACTGCTGTTGTTCCAGACTATGACACCCGGCAGGAGGATGAGTATAGCGTCGTTTTAAACTAGCGTTAGAAGTGCACGTGTATATGATTCTGCCAGAGGGTTGTTGTAGTCAGTGGGAGCAGCGGAAGCATAATGGACAAGTAGCTTATGTCTATTTATAGACTAAAGCAAATATAGCGGAGATAGATCATCTATTTCTGATGTGACAGTCATAGGCTTTGACTTCATCAGAATTAAGAAAGTAGTAGGGTGTGAAGTCCTGGTATTTGGACGACATGCACATAGTAGGAAGTGAAATTCCTACACTATGATCGGTTATACTGTGGTTGTCACACAGTGTTTTCTCCATATAGGATATGGATATAATATCAGACATTCTGGTTACTGGATCTATGGTTTTAGATCTAGATTTGGGTAGTTTCCCAATCTGGGTACTTTGACAGCATTCTAAAGGTATTTTAGAATGAACGACTCCTGGCATAGTGGTGTACCTGTAAGTGATGGAGTCACCCTCTCTAAAGGTGTCTTACAGACTAAAGGGGAGAGGGATGTGCATGATTGGTAGATTACATGCTTAGGCAATTGAGTTGATCATGAGATGTCAAGTACCACACCAGATGTTGGTTTTGCACTAGATGCAATAAGTTGATATTAATCCAATCTTAGAGAAACGTTCGGAAGCAGTTTTAGAACATAAGTGGTTGTTCTAGGGATTTGATAACGACAGCCTCCTTCGGGAGACGGTTATCATTCCAGGCTTCCAAGGTGACCCGGATGATAGAGTGACTGTCAGAGTTATAGTTTTCCCTCTGACAAAGGACAGTAGTTTGGACAGGTGGTCCAGACAGATACTGAGGAAGGCATGGCGCAGGATACTGATTAATTTCAGTTGACGATACAGTCTAAGAAGTTTGCTAGATTTAGAGTTCCCTTGTGAGCTAGGTCCCATCAGATATCCAGACATATTCTAAGACAGGTATTACTCAATTCGGGAGATGACTTTCTCCGTGAACTTGAGAAAAAGAGAGACATGGAAAGAAACATCAGGACGGATCCACTCACTGAGGCTATTTCTCGAACACAATAGTTTTACAAACGAGATTTGTGAAACTGATTAGTAGAGGAGTTGGATGTTCGGTATCACACGGGATGTGAGTACGCGACATCGCAATAATTAGCCTTAAGTGCAAGTGGGAGATTGTTGGATATAGTGCCCTCAAAGTCAATTATTGGATCGCAGGTACGTGATTGCAATGATTGAGGGATGACCTATACCGATAGGACAGTCTTGCTCGAGATGATAGTATGCTATCTGGTTTGTCTTTATCATTGTTTACATGCTTTAGTTCACCATTGCATGTTGATAGAGCCCATAGGATTCTTGCTTGACTGCCAGCAGTATGATGGCGATCATATACATAGGAGCTGGGGTCTATAAGCACATCCTTAAAGTGTCCCTAGTCATGGGAGTTTCGAGACAGGGCATCGATACTCCAGAGTAGACTAGTGTATACAGTCAAGACCCCGACGAGGGGCGGTGGCCGGTCTTACAAGCCATTGGTGTCAGTTGGTTCATCTAAGATGTATACAGGTGCTCATTGGGTTATGAGTACACCGGACAGGACTCGCCGGGAACATGCTAGTTGGTATTATACATATCGTCAGATAGCAGTTCCCTGGTGACATGTGTACAGGTTAGTCTGTCGACCTGAGATCGTCATTTATCTCGTGTGAGTTCTCACTGTGCTTTGATTACTACCCTACTATGTCTCAAAGGAGTCGTGCAAACCGGTTTTAGTTGGGTACAGTCCTGAGCCACATGGAGGCAGTGAGCGAATCATTAGGGATTCGTCTCTCCCGGTATTGGGGGTGAGATCACGCTGTGTATAGGAGAGCCATTACACGAAATCCCTGGCCAGGGTAATCGAGATTTACTGGTAGGTATTCTAGTAGTATCTCAGGGAGTTCTGGGCTACTCTCTGACACGACTTATACAGCTATTGGGGGTCTGACGTTTACCAGCCCCCTAGGCCCTATATGCGATACTCATAGACGAACAGACCAGACCGTATGGATATTGTTACTGTCAGGCTCAGTAGGGTTTCTGGATGAGTTCGCTCGTCAGCTTCCCTTCAGATCAATACATAGGCAACCGTTACGTACAGCTAGTACTTCTGACGTACTAGTGGTTATACCCAGTGCCAATGTATTGATGAGTCATTAGAGTCCCCCACAGACAGTTTTCCAAGTTCGGGCGAAACGTTGTAGAGGCCGTATGGTAATATGGCAGGGTTCAATCATATTCGTGCACTTGTGCACGGATCATGATCGGACGGATAATACTAGCATCCTAGTATTATACTGTAGAATTATTTTTGTCTCATTGCATTCGTATCCGGTCGGAATACAAATGCGGGTATGTATTTACAGTTGAGGTGTAATCTCGTAATTCGTTACGGGATTATTTTGGGAGTTGCCAGTTTTCTTTTTTTGTCTTATACATCACCCTCTATGTTTAATCATTGTGAGCCACTTGAGCTTTGTCTTTATTTTCCATTTTCCTTACTGGAAATCGTGTGCATTTATTAGGCATGGCGGGCATGGCTTAATTGTGGGAAGCATGGGCAGCATGTTGATTAGGTGAGGGGTGTTCTGGTTTTTTTTTGGTGTGGCAATATTTAATTCATGTGTTTCATTAATTGAATATACACACTCAAAAAATCCTCAGCACTCACCTATCTACTTGATTTTAAAAACAGAGCCCAATTTAGAAAATCCCCAGAGCACATAAGTGTCCGGCCCCTGATGGAAATGCTCAAGTTTTTTGAAGAAGGATAATTTTTCATAGCAATTTTCCTTGCTCACTTGATTCTCACTCAATGGCAACTTCAATTTACCTCCACCCAATCGCTTGGGTGCCTTGAGATAAAGTTTTCTACACTCTCTCTACTTCAATCTTGGACATGTCGGCTAGCAAACTTCATGTCCGAGTTGCCTCGGTTTGAGGCGGGAGCCCGTATGAAGATTCAATGACGTGGTGCCACTTCGACGGGCGTGATAGGGGAGCGGACTTCGTCGGCGCAGCAGCGAGGAGTTTGGCGCGGAGATTGAAGACCGAAGGACATGGATCGATCGGTATAATCTTTCCAAACTCTTTTACATTTTGCTAGTTTACGGTTAATGGAACGATTCGGGTATAGGTTGCGGTAGCGCCGGTTTTGTAAAAAGTTTTTGTTCCGCATTTGGTCTCGTTTAGACGGCCGGGCCGCCGCCGTATCCCAACAAGTGCCTACCACTACATATGAGATATGGAATGGAAAGAGATCATGTCTTAAACGAGTTAAGATATGGAGTTGTCTGGCCTATGTTGAAAAGCAAAATCCGGACAAGCTCGAGGCAAGGTCAGTTCTGTATAAGTTTGTTAGGATATCCCAAACATTTGGGAGGGAATATCTTCTACCACTCTGAGGAGAAAAATGTGTTTTGTTTCTCAGCATGCCACCTTTTTAGAAAAAGGAATTTCTTGTGAAGAAATTAATGTTCATGGGGTAGAATTGAAAGGAGTTCCAGCTAAACAAACTAATAGCTAATGATTTGGTGAAACCAAAGGATTCAATAGTCTCCAACGAACCTCAGCCTCTCCATGAATCCGGTAGGGTTCTTCATCCACTTGAGAGATACTACGGTATTCTCGGTGACAGTGGGAGCGAGGATTGCATCATGGTTGATGATGGCCCAACTAGGTTCAGATAGGCCATCACGAGTGGGGACTCTGTGAAATGGCTGGATGCTATGCGATCAAAGATGGAATCCATGTACACCAACAAAGTATGACTTTGCATGTTGCACCTGAAGGGGTAAAACCCATTGGCAGCAAATGGATCTTGAGAAGATTATTGGTGTAAATAGAAAGTTGAGACTTTCAAAACTATGCTTAAGTCCATCAGGATCAATGCAAGTATCGCGGAGTTGGAACATCTGTTTTGATGTGACAGTCAAAGAGTTTGACTTCATCAAAATGGTAGATGAACCTTGTATATACAAGAAGGTTGTAGAGAGTAAGGTTGTCTTCCACGTATTGTACGTAGATGACATACTCTTGATAGGAAATGGTTTCCTATGCTACACTCGGTCAAGCTCCTCTTATCACAAGGATTCTCAATAGAAGATCTGGATGATACCTACTACATCTTGTGGATTACGATCTATGATGATAGATCTAGGTGGATATTAGGAGTGTCCCAAATCCAGGTACATTAATATCATACTAAAGGGGTTTAGTATGGATGATTCTAAGCGTGGTGGTTCGCCCACTTACTCATGGATCACTCTCTCCAAAAAGATGTCTCCCAAGACTGATTTGGAGAGAGCTTGTGTACAAGGGATACCTTATGCTTCGGCAGTAGGCTCTATCATTTATGCGATGTTATGTACCAGACCAGATGTAGCTGACTCACTAGGTGTAGTGATCAGGAATCAATCAGATCTTAGGAGAATCACTGGACAGCTGTGGAGGACATTCTTAAGTACTTAAGAAGCACTAAAAGAATGTTCTTGGTTCGAGCTTCCAGAGTGATATGTTCGACTGAAAGTCAGTCACAAGCATTGTCTTTACCCTTAGTGGAGCGACGGTATGTTGGAAGAGTTCCAAGCTAGTTACCGTGGCATACTAGACGATAAAGGATGAATACATTGCTACCAACGATACTACCAAAGTGGCTGTCTGGACATTTATTGTTCATGAGATGAACATGGTTCCTACCATTGAGAGTCCAATAAGTGTTATTGAGACAACAATGGGGTTGTGGCTTTGGCCTAGGAACGCCCATCCCATCAGCGATCCAGACATATTCTGAGGCAAGTATCACCTGATCAGGGAGATGGTTGATCTCCAGGGATCGAGGTAAGGAGAGTAGATTTTGAGGTTAACACGGTGGATCCACTCACTAAGGCGTACTTTCCCAAATACTATTTGAGAGATTTTGGGATGGTTGGGTATGGGATACTACAACCACTGCTAAATTGTTGATGAGATACTGCAACAAATGGCCTTAGTGCAAGTGAGAGATTGTTAGTTATATGTATGCCCTAGAGGCCATTACTGTACATGTGATGTATATTGTAGTGGATGTTTGGACATATATAGGGAGGACTTTCTTGCTCGACATGATAGAATGCTATCTGGTTTCACTTTGTCTTAACATGTTGACTTGTATAAGTGATGCTGTCTTGCTCTCACATGTTGATAAAACCCTTAGGATGTGTACTTGACTACCAGGACTATGATGAAGATCATACTAGTGGGGACAATCGTAGTCCACAAGTACACCCTATAATTGTTCCTAGTCGTGGGAGTATTAA
Organism: Agapanthus africanus; assembly: GCA_030015575.1. Taxonomy (NCBI): domain Eukaryota; kingdom Viridiplantae; phylum Streptophyta; class Magnoliopsida; order Asparagales; family Amaryllidaceae; genus Agapanthus; species Agapanthus africanus. The sequence goes on along the minus strand of JASDDO010000014.1, from coordinate 543,529,859 downwards.
GATAGGGCATCGATACTGTAGGGTGTTTTTCGTCACCCCATTCAGATGGGAATACGCACGCGCTTGTCAGGCGTACTACAGATTCCCCCTGCCTAGGGTAGGCGGGGGTTTATTGGTTGTGGGGATCCGAATCTCCGGCAGCTGCGGACTAAGCTGCCACTAATTACCCCTCACCTTTGGGGCGAGGGAACCTCCGATTAACGGGTTAAACTGGTCATGTGAACTCAATGTGCAGTGTTGTGTTTTGGAGGGGTTTTGGATATATCGCGGGCCCCACAGAGTTTTTATGGGGGTCCCGCTACCCGGATAGTGGGCTGGGGATCAAGGGGGCTAGCAGCCCCCTTGCGGGGTGCGGGGAAGCGCCCCGTTAGAATTTTTTTCCTAACAGGGACAGTGTCGCGGAGTATGTGTGTGTGTGTGTGTATACGTATATATACAAAAAAAAAGGAAAGGGCATCCAAAGAATGCGTGGGAGAAAGCGCTCGGGCGCTAGCGCAAGAGCGCTAGCGCCTTGAGCGCAAGAGCGCTAGCGCCCCACATGCCAGGCACGTGGGCACTCCGGCGCTAGCGCTTTGGGTGCTAGCACTCTGAGTGCAAGTGCCCCATGTGTCAGCACGTGGGCGCTCGGGCGCTAGCGCTCTCAGCTCAAGGGCGCTAGCGCCCTACGTGTCAGCATGTAGGCGCTCGGGCGCTAGCGCCTTGAGCGCAAGGGCGCTAGCGCTTTGAGCGCCAGCGCCCCACGTGTCAGCACATGGGCGCTCAGGCGGCAAAAGGGACTTGGTCCCTGCAATGGGAGTTGTACTCCCAGAAAGGAGCACTTATTATTATTTGTGTGTGTGTGTGTGTGTGTGTGTGTGTGTGGAGTTAAACTCCTAGGATGTTTTGAAGCTGATGAAGGGCTTCTCCCCTTAAGCCCTAGTTCTTCCCCAAAGTGGGGTTTCTGGAGATGGGTCTCCTTCTTCTTCCTTTGTTGGCCGGATCTTGAAGATCAAGAAGTATGAGATTTTAAAAATCTCTCCTTTCTAAGATCTGATGGAAGATCTGAGTTCCCCTTTATAGGTTTTGTGGTGAAAAACTATTTTATTTTTTTAAAAGAAAGAGTAAAACTCTTTATTTAACTCAAAAGAAAGAAGAAGGTTTTAGAACCTTGAGGAAGGAGAAAGATCTCAGATCTGGATTCTTTTAGGGAGTGAGAAAAAAGTTGTTAGGATATTTTCATTATCCTTGCCTTTATAGGCTATACACTTTACACATATCCCCTTAGGCTTCACAAAATGGCATTTTCCTATCTCGTGGCTCATGTGCCATTTCTTTTTGCACATAAGCCATGGACTTTACAAAAATTCGTCTTTATGCCCATTTATTTTTACATTTATTCATAAAATAAAATAAAAGAAATACAACAAAATTATTTATTACAAAATTTTTATTTTGGCATGGGTGGAGGCCGTCCGCTTCATGTTCGGGCTTGACCCGGGCATTGGCCCACTTGATTTGGGCTTGGGCCCACTTGGTTTGGGGTTGACTTTGATTTTGATCTGGTCAACCGGGGTATAAATTTTTATCCCAAAAAATTGCACCCATCAATAAATGCACACCACATATGTGGGTCGTGTGCATGAAGTTGATGGATCTTCTTTTACTTGGAGGCGACTTGATTTGGTTCCCGCTTTTTGGGAAACTGGCACTGCCCTTTTTACGACATGGATAGTCGTTGCTTGACATGTCTCCGAGACGGAGTGTCCGTGGTAGACGTTTCCCTGGTCCGGAGTGTTCTGGTTCCCGCTTTGTAGGAAGCTTGCACTGCCCTTTTTACGACATGGACGGTCGGTGCTGCCCTTTTAGCGACTTGGACGGTCGGTGCCGCCCTTTTAGCGACTTGGACGGTCGATGCCGCCCTTTTTGCGACTTGGACGGTCGATGCCGCCCTTTTAGCGACTTGGACGGTCGATGCCGCCCTTTTTGCGACTTGGACGGTCGATGCCGTCCTTTTAGCGACTTGGACGGTCGATACTTCCCTTTTAGTGACTTGGACGGTCGATGCTGCCCTTTTTACGACTTGGACGGTCGATGTTGCCCTTTTAGCGACTTCGACGGTCGATGCTGCCCTTTTAGCGACTTGGACGGTCGATGGTTGTCTTGCTGATTTGATGGGTTGACATCAGCATCGCTACACTGGGATATGGTACTAGGAGCGAATCATCATCTGCCATTCCTGTTGGGAAGCGATGGCTTAGGAGACAGGTTTAGGTCCCTATCACCTAAGGCTTTTCAATTTTATAAGCCGTAAGGGTCCTATAAAAGCATTTTCTCCCTACGAGTCGAAAGGATCTCGCAGGTGAACCTTCTCCTTAGGAGTCGTGGGGACTCCTAGGTGTGTTTTTCCTTTATGAGTCGTAAGGATCCCACGAAGGTTTTTTCTTACGAGTTGTGAGGATCCCGTAAGTTGGTTCTCCTCATGTATCGTGAGGACACATGAGTGGGTCTTCCAAAATGGAGCATAAGTCCAAGGGCGAAGACCGGCCGCTGGACTGGTGATTGCAGTGGGGTATGGGTATGATGAGAAATATTTGAGCCCATGGATTGTATACGGTAGTCAATTTGGGGACTAACCGTAGGGCTGGGAGAATTTTGAGAAATTGGGTTTTGGTTGGCATCTGCATCGCTGCACTGGCATATGATACCATGAGCGACTCATCATTCGCCGTTTGGGGACTTGGAATTTGGATCTTGTTTGGCATCAGCATTGCTGCACTAGAATAATGCCAGAAGCAACTCATCTTTTGCCTCGGGAGGACTTGGGATTTGGTTTTTAGGTCGGCATCAGCACCGCTAACACTGAAGCGTAACGCCAGGAGCGACTTATCATTTGCCATTTCCCGTTGGGGAGCGATGGCTTAGGAGACAGGTTTAGGTCCCTGTCACCTAAGACTTTTCAATTTTATGAGCCGTAAGGGTCTCATAAAAGCATTTTCTCCCTACGAGTCGAGAGGATCTCGCAGGTGTATGTTCTCCTTAGGAATCATGAGGATTCCTAAGTGTGTTGCTCCTTTGTGAGTTGTAAGGATCTCACGCAGGTATTTTCTCCTCACAAGGTCAAGAGGACTTTGCGAGTGTATTTTATCTTTTATTTTTCACGAGTTTGCGCCCTTTCGGGTTTTCACAAACTCGCCGGCAGTCCTGCTGTTTTTACTCATGGAGCCCTTTCGGGTTTTCATCCGTGCCCGTTTTGCTTGTGGACATACCGTATTATTATTAATTTTTTTTGTCGCTGGTGGGACTTTAAAAGTAGTCTCACCGGCGGGACTTAGGGGAGATAGGGGTCGTTTACGCTCGTGGATTGTATACGGTTTTGCAGGATGTATGATCTAGACCATAGGGTCGGTGTGCTCAATTCGCCTACGACTTGGAGCATTCACGCGTAGTACTTCTTGAGATATCGGCCATTGATGGGTGGCATGGGCCTTTCTCCCTTAGCACTTATTAGTTGGTAGGATCCTCCGTCGAACACTTTCTCGATGACGTATGGTCCTTCCCAGTTTTTCTCGAATTTTTCCTTGGCATGTCGATTGGGGATGATCGGTCTTTTGAGGACCAACACCAATTCGCCTTTCTTGAAAGCGCGGAGACGAGTCATCTTATCATAGGCCCGTGACATTTGGGCTCGGTACAGCTCCGGATTTTGCTGTACTGCAAGCCTCTTTTCTTCGAGGGCGTCAAGCTCTTCCAGCCGAAGGAGGATGTTTTCCTCCTCCGTCAATTCGTGCTGAACTTCCATTCTTAAGCTTGGAACTTCGACTTCGAGGGGAAGGACCGCCTCCACTCCGTAGAGCAATGAGTATGGAGTGGATTGAGTTGGAGTACGGTGCGTGGTACGATATGCCCACAACACCTCATGAAGTTTGAGATTCCAGTCTCTCTTGTTGGCTGAAGCATTTTTCCTCAGGAGCTTGCATAGAGTCTTATTGAAGGCTTCGGCTAGCCCATTGGCTCTTGGATTATAGATGGAGGAATATCTCCAGTCTATCTTGTGCTGAGTAGCGAACCTTGAAACTTTGAAGCTCTTGAAAGAAGGCCCGTTGTCAGAAATGATTCTTCTTGGTGTACCGAAGCAGTATAGAATATTATGCTGGAAGAATGTCAGAATATCTTCTGTCTTGACTTCTTTTAGCGGGTCAGCTTCAGCCCATCTGGAGAAGTAGTCTGTTGCAGCCAGTATGAACCGATGGCCTCTAGATGACGGAGGATCAATTGGGCCAACTATGTCGGTTCCCCAGACTTCGAAGGGCCACGACGCCACCGTAGCATGCAATGGATTGGGATGCTTGTGAATGAAATCACCGTGAATATGGAAGATATGACATTTCTTTGCATGCTCTCCGCAATCCCGTATCATGGTTGGCCAGTAATACCCAAGCCGTTTAATTTGAAGTCGCATCTTGGGGCCAGATTGGTGAGCGCGGCAAACGCCCGAGTGAACTTCTTTCATGAGTTTCTGGGCTTCGGCCGATGACAAACATCTGAGCCAGAGTTGGTCATATGACCTGCGGTATAGCGTGTCATTTACAAACACGTATCGGAGAGCTTTCTTCTTCAGCTGAATCCTTGCGGATTTTCCTTCGGGTAGCTTGTCGTATCGGAGGTACTCTATGAAGGGTTCTCTCCAATCGGGCTCGTCTTGGATGATCGAAGCTTCTTCGGCAGGGCTTCTCTTCTGTTCCGCGCCTTCCTCTTCTCGTATAGAGACTGGGGGTAGAATTTTCCGGCTCCTGACTGTGATCAGAATTCGTCCATGTCAGGATCATCCAGCTCCTTGGCTAAGCGAGCGAGTACGTCAGCCTTTCCATTCGACGCTCTAGGGACTCTCATTAGTTCAATATGAGTGAACCGTTTCATAAGTTCCACCACTCGGCTTCTGTACCGAGCTAACTCGGGTTTGTATATCTTATAGTCGCCGCTTACTTGGTTGACGATAAGCTAGGAGTCACCGTAAACCCGCAGCCGAAGGATTTCCATTTCTATGGCGAGCTCCAGACCAGCTATCAGAGCTTCATACTCAGCTTCATTGTTTGTTCGAGGCTTGGTAAGAGAGAAAGAACGCCGTAGGGTTCCCATTGATGGCGTGATGAACACCAATCCTATCTCTGCTTTTATCTCCAGGATGCTTGATTTACTGGAGGTCCTTATTGATGAGGCTCCATCGAAGTAGAGCTCCCAACATGGCTGATCTTCTTCGAGGTACAACACTTGTTCGTCGGGTAACTCACAATTTAGCAGCGACCCTTCTGGTATAGGATGAGCGGCGAGGAAGTCTGCAAGAGCTTGCCCTTTCACTGCTTTCTGAGGAATATAAACTATGTCAAACTCAAGTAACATGACAGCCCATCTTGACATTCTACCGGCTAGGCTTGCTTTGGTCATTAAGTGTTTGAGCGGGTCGACCCTAGAGATCAGCATAACCCGATGAGCGAGCAGATAGTGTCTCAGCTTCTTTACAGCGAACATCAGAGCCAGGCATTGCTTTTCTATCGGGGAATAGTTGTGTTCCGCCCCGACTAAAGTTCGACTGAGGTAGTAGAGGGCATTTTCTTTTCCCTCCTCGTTGTTCTGGGCAAGGAGTGCACCGAGGGACTCATCTAGCGCGGCAGTGTAGAGAATCAGCGGTTTATTTGGAATGGGAGCGGCCAGCACTGTGCAACAAGTACTGTTTGATGCTTTCGAACGCTTCTTGACATTCGGCATCCCAGACAAAAGGAGCTCCTTTCTTCATGAGCTTTGAGAAGGGCCTACATCTCCCCGATAAATTTGAGATAAACCTCCGTATATAAGCAAGCTTGCCTTGAAAAGATTTTAGCCGCGTCAGACTCTTCGGAAGGGGCATTTCCATGATGGCCTTTATGTTGGATGGGTTAACTTCGATCCCCCGATGCCGAACAATAAAGCCCAGGAATTTTCCCGATGACACGCCAAAAGCGCACTTCATAGGATTCATTTTCAGATCGTACTCCCTCAGTCTGGTGAGAACGGTCCTAAGATCTTAGATGTGATCGGCTTTGGCTTTAGTCTTGACGACCAGATCGTCAACATAACATTCGATGACCTTATGAATTAGGTCATCAAAGATATTAGTCATTGCCCTTTGATATGTAGCACCTGCGTTCTTCAGTCCGAACGGCATCACTTTGTAGCAGTATATTCCGATCGGGGTTCGAAATGCTGTGTGCTTCTCATCCTCAGGCGACATCTTGATCTGATTATACCCAGACGAGCCATCCATAAAGGTGAACAGCTCGTAATTTGACGTGTCATCGACCATCATTTCCATGACCGGTAGCGGGAAGTCGTCTTTAGGACATGCCTTGTTGAGGTCCCTGAAATCAATACAAACTCATATCTGCCTATTTTTCTTCTTCACTGGGACTATGCATGCGATCCAGTCCGCATATTTCTCTTCCCTGATGAAGCCGGCATCGATAAGCTTCTTGGTTTCCTCGATGACCTTTTCTTCTAGTTCCCTTCTCATTCTTCGAGGAGCTTGTTTGACTAGCTTAGCATCAGGAGATATAGCCAGTTTATGCACGGACGCTTCAGAGGAAAGGCCAGGCATTTCTTTGTACGTCCATGCGAAGCAGTCGACGAACTCGTGCAGCAGGGCTATTATCTGCGCTTTCATTTCCTCTGACAAGAGCGAGCTGATGTAGGTCGGCCTTGGATTATCGGGCGTTCCTAAGTCAATCTCGATTAGCTCGTCAAAGGTTGCTTGTCCGCCATCTTCGAGCTCTTGAGGAGCTTCTTCTGGTTCGGCTATCTCGTCATCATCATTTGATCTTTTGCTGGCTTCACCAACATGGATCATGTAGCATGCTTTGGAATCAGGTTGAATGAAGCGTATTCCCCGTCTATCTGGAATTCGTCCATCGATGAGTGCTCAGACCTGGGGCGGATGCCATAGCCCTTCATAAAACTTTGCTTCGGACTCCGTTTGATATAGCCGGCATCCGTACCTTTTGAAATATTCCCGCATCTCGGGTGCATAGTATATGGGATTGAGGACGGCTCTTATGCCTCTCTCATAAGGAAGGCATGCGACAGACAAATCGTCTGGGTGCATAACAAGATTTGACCCATAAAATAGAATGCCCTTCTGTCCATTTTTCCTTCCGGGAACGTAGAAAGTTTTCAGCTGGTCCACGGTGGAGACTGACAATGCATCAAGCTATTTATACATCTGCTCCGGCACCCTTGTGACAGCTAGGAGCCCTTCTGCAATTTCGAAGGTCTCTCGTAGTTTTGTTTGTTGCATAGGGGTCCAATCTGCACAGCCGTTGCACGGCAGGTCCTCTTCCTCCGACTCTTCAGTATCGCTGCCAAGATGAGGGCGTACTTTGCTGCTAGATGGGGCTTCAGTAATAGATTTGTCCGTATCGCTACCGAAACGAGGGCGAGTTTTACGGAAGGACGGACTTCCATTGTCGGACTCATCAGTGTCGCTACCGAAACGCGGGCGCAGTTGGGCGTTTTTGCTTTTGAAAGTGACAGCCGACTCAGATTTGCTTTTGAGTCTTGGGGCCGCTCTATCCTCAGTCAGTTGTGGCTTAGCATTTTGGTGGTTCATAAAGTACCGAGAATCTTCATATCGGACTTCATGCACACCGAACGGCTGGATGTCTCTGTCAATGCGTCTTTCTTCGCCATTTTTAGTATACTTCATGTATTGATGGAGAGTTGACGGAACGATGCTGTAATCGTAGAGCTACGGCCGTCCCAAGAGAATCTTATAAGACGTGTCGGCGTCGATCACGTATATCTTAGCTTCAGTTTGCAGATCCCCGAATTTGATTGGCAAAGCTATAGACCCCAGAACTTGCTGGCATTTTTGATTGAAGCCTTGAATGACAATCCTTTCCCTTGACAGGTGTCGGATGTCCATTGAAAAAATCTTCAGTGTCCGCAAGTTCATGATGTTCACTGAGGACCCCGGATCAATCAATATGCGATTAATTCAATCTCCGTCGCTGTACCCGGTCACGTAAAGCGGCCGATTATGCTCAGCCGTTCCCAGTAGCAAGTCTTCATCCTTAAACGTGACTGCGGCGGCTTGCAAATTGTACCGAGCTTCTTTCATATTAATTTCCGCAAAGCGAGCCTGATACCACTCAGGCTTTTGTAGAGCATGAATGAGAACGTCTCTAAGCTCTTGAGATAGAACCAAGGCATCGTAGATGCTAAGGAGAGACGAAAGCTTTCGAAGGTGAGCCAAGACATTATAGTCTACTAGGGAAGGACTCGAATCTTCATGAGCAAGTTCTCTGCCATCTTCTTCATTAGCGACTTGTTTTTCCTTCCCTTTTGGGGCGTTGCCCTGATTTGGTGGTAGAGCCCTGCCGCTTCTGAGCTGGATTTGGTTGGCCTTTGTGGCGAGATCCTCGTCCTCTTCGAGAAAACAGAGCTCCTCCTCAGAGTCGCTGCCAAGATGGATGGCGTAGCAGGTCACTACTGGGATCTCTTCATTAGAGTCTTCTTCTAACTCCTCCAGAATTTCAGCCGCTCGTACAGGGAGGAACTCCTTCAATTGAATCAGAGTTCTTTCCTTCTGTTCATATTCTTCGAGGGAATCAATATATTTTTGAATGGTCGATCTCCCTGCAGACTCCTTTTCTTGCCGAGCTGCACTTTTCTTCTTCTTGAGCTTTTTGGATTTTGAGCCTGATGGAGCAGCATTGGCAGCTGGCATTGTAGGCTTCTTCTGCCCTTCCCATTCCGTCCTGGGCTCTTTCCGAAGTAGCTTTATCTTCTTCTTCGTCTTATTAGATATGTACGTACTCCATGGAGGCTGCGGTGAGTCTGTTTCATTTCTCAGGGTAGTGGGTTCGGCTGTCTGCTCCCAGAAGGCTTCAGCTTCTGTCTGTATAAAGTTGGTGGTTGCAACTTGATTGTTCACCAACAAACTTTTGGAAAGCTCGATTTCTCCAGCCTTGTACTTCTTCTCGACCCAATCTTTGAAGATATAACAATCCTCGATCGCATGGCTCACTACTCGGTGGTATGGGAAATACAGGGGATTGTCGGTCATTTTTGCTTCTTGAGGTCTTTTCGACTCCGGCAATTGTAGATCATTGTTCAAGGCATCTTTAAATATCTTTCGGACCTTGTCCCTTCTGAAAGAGTAAACCTTGTTCTTTTTCTCCTCTAGGGAAGGCCCTTCTCCTCCCAGCACTGGCTTTCGAGCCCGGTTGGTTTGGGCTTTCGCCCATTGTCCAAGATTCCCCACTGCTGCCGGATTCGCCCGCCCTTCGCTTTTCTTCATTGTCGGACGCATTGAAGACATTGGTACTGCTGGGATTCCCGCTTCTATGGTTGTCGTCCCGCTTGCTTTTCCAAGTCTTGTCTCTCTGAGAGTCTGGGGTAGACTCTTGCTTCGAGCGTTCCAGCATTTGGACTTTCTTGGTTAGCTCTTGAAACGTCTTGAGGCCCGCTGTACATAAGAATGGGACCATCCAATTGCTGAGGTTCCCAACGAGAAGGCTGACGGACTGGTCCTGCTCCAGCGGCGGTTCGCACTTGACCGTGAGATTACGCCATCGGGCGATAAAGTCGGTGTTGCTTTCATTCTTCCCCGGCTTGGTCCTCACAAGATCGGCAATGGAGATTTTATCACTGACACTCATGAACCTTTGCCGAAACAGAGACTCCATTTGGGCAAAGGTAATGACGGACCCGTCTGGTATACTCGCGTACCACTCGAAAGCGACACCGGTCAGGCTGTTGACAAACTGACGAAGAAGGAGCGCATCATTGCTCCCTGTATTTCCGCACGATGCTTTGAAGTGGGCGACGTGCTGATTTGCATTTCCTGTTCCGTCAAATCTTCCGAACTTAGGAATGACGTAGCCGCTCGGGAACTCGATCAGATCGTACCGTGCGGGATATGGCCGCCCACTACTGCCAATTTCTTTCTGAGCTTCAGCTTCGGCCACCAATGTTTTAACTTTGCTGGTGACCAAATCCATTATCCGATCTTGTGTTAGCGGGATAGTGCTATCTGGGGCCAAGGCGTCCCCAGAAGCGGAATGTGGCCGGCTTTCGTGCGGCTCGACCAGTCTTGGACCCAAAGGAACAGGCATTGGCTGCTTCGGATTGTCATCACCCGGCTGATGAGTAGCTACTTGTGCTTGATTGGGAGGCGCTCGAGCAATTTGAGCCGTAAGCTGCATCACAACATTCGTTAGGTCGTCAATTTTCGAATAGAGCTTGGCCATCTCTTTATCTTTCCTCCTGAGCTGTTATCGAAGCTCTTGGAGCAGCTCTTGATCCGCGGTTCTGGGGCGGAAAGTCGGCTCTTCCTCGCTGTCCAAGCTTGACTCTGCATGGACCGAGGGGTCTTTCTGCCTATCATCCTCATCGAGAGGGTTTTCTTCATCCAACGGAGGCGTCTGTTCTTGGGAAGAGGCAACCACATTCAAGCCAGATTGGGCTTGGGATGTGGTGGCCTCATCCTTGCTTTTGCTGCGAAGGTTGTCGCTGGGGCGCCCGCCCGCCATATAGACCGTATGGATAATATATCCAGCCGTCTTTTTATTATTGGCGGCTGATCTCACGGATCGCTGTCTTGACCCCCTTGTTTTGGTAACGGGCAGTCGATTGAAGGCGGATGGCCTGGCCGGATTCTTGAATGGTGCCGACGCTTCTTTTCTGGATTTTCCCCACTGCTTTCGCGCAGCGCAGAGCGCCTGATAGACTCTTGAAAAGACAGTGTCATACTTTTCCTGTTGGGGCCGGGACACGTCTCTTTGTAGTGACGTTCAGACCGCCATCTTCTTGATTCTGGCGGTCATGGCATTTTTCTGAACCCACCTCAAAGGTTCGAAGGAACTGCTGATTTTTACGGCCGATTCAGCTGTCGTCGCGGAGTAGCCCTGCTTTCAGAACCTCATAAGACTCCACTTGGCCGAAGTCCCGGCCCTCTTGTTGGCTCGATACCTGAGCCGCTTCTGCCTTAACTTTTCTGTTTTAAGCACCTGGCAGACTTCGGCTCTTTGGGAAGACGCCGTAGACCGATTGATAGAGAGGCCAGAGGAGACGCCCGATCGTGCATTTGTTGGAGTTATCGCCTGAGCTCGTCCGCAACGTTTGATGTTGCCTTTTGTACCGGAGGTCTTGCCTCCAGCTGGAGCACCAGAGAGTCGTTCAGGCACCGTCTTAAGTTTCGGTTGTGGTGCCTTAGCGATCACAACATTCAGCCTCTTGCCACTTGAGACCGGCTTGGCCACCTGTTTTGCCGGGATCTCTTCCAGATGAGCGCTTCCGGCAGGGTAGATGATGACAGAGCCAAACTGGCAGGGCAGTTCCTCCCACTGTCGACAGAGGCTTGCGGGGAGAACCACACGAGCATTGAACTTGACCACGTACGGGATCGGGGCTGCGTCGGAAGCTGAATTCATCTTAGGAGACATTGTCGTTGAAATTTGATTTCTTGAAAGCCTGCATGAAAGAGCATCATTTTAGTATAAATATAGACATGTATGTTAAATGAGTTCGCATGAACACTTGACTCGAGATATGGGAGGAGAGATTCGTCCCACCGGGCGTGCCAGAATCTGTAGGGTGTTTTTCGTCACCCCATTGAGATGGGAATACGCACGCGCTTGTCAGGCGTACTACAGATTTCCCCTGCCTAGGGTAGGCGGGGGTTTATTGGTTCTCGGGATCCAAATTTCCGGCAGCCGTGGACTAAGCTGCCGTTAATTACCCCTCACCTTTGGGGCGAGGGAACCTCCGATTAACGGGTTAAACTGGTCATGCGAACTCAATGTGCAGTGTTGTGTTTTGGAGGGGTTTTGGATATATCGGGGGCCCCGCAGAGTTTTTACGGGGGTCCCGCTACCCGGATAGCGGGCTGGGGGTCAAAGGGGCTAGCAGCCCTCTTGCGGGGTGTAGGGCAGCGCCCCGTTAGAAATTTTTTTCTAACAGGGACAGTGTCGTAGAGTATGTGTGTGTGTATATGTATATATACGTATATATACAAAAAAAAGGAAAGGGCATCCAAAGGATGCGTGGGAGAAAGCGCTCGGGCGCTAGCGCTTTGAGCGCTAGAGCCCCACGTGTCAGCACATGGGCGCTCGGGCGCTAGCATTTTGGGCGCTAGCGCTCTGAGCACAAGAGCGCTAGCGCCCCACGTGTCAGCACGTGGGCACTCGGACGCTAGCGCTTTGGGAGCTAGCGCCCCACGTGTCAGCACGTGGGCGCTCGGGCGCTAGCGCTTTGAACGCTAGCGCCCCACGTGTCAGCACGTGGGCGCTCGGGCGGCAAAAGGGACTTGGTCCCTGCAATGGGAGTTGTACTCCCAGAAAGGAGCACTTATTATTTTGTGTGTGTGTGTGTGTGTGTGTGTGTGTGTATGAGGAGTTAAACTCCTAGGATGTTTTGAAGCTGATGAAGGGCTTCTCCCCTTGAGCCCTAGTTCTTCCCCAAAGTGGGGTTTCTGGAGATGGGTCTCCTTCTGCTTCCTTTGTTGGTCGGATCTTGAAGATCAAGAAGTATGAGATTTTAAAAATCTCTCCTTTCTGAGATCTGATGGAAGATCTGAGTTCCCCTTTGTGGGTTTTGTGGTGAAAAACTATTTTGTTTTTTTAAAAGGAAGAGTAAAACTCTTGATTTAATTCAAAAGAAAGAAGAAGGTTTTAGAACCTTGAGGAAGGAGAAAGATCTCAGATCTGGATTCTTTTGGGGAGAGAGAAAAAAGTTGTTGGGATATTTTCTTTATCCTTGCCTTTATAGGCTATACACTTTACACATAGCCCCTTGGGCTTCACAAAATGGCATTTTGCCTATCTCATGGCTCATGTGCCATTTCTTTTTGCACATAAGCCATGGGCTTTACAAAAATTCGTCTTTATGCCCATTTTTCTTACATTTATTCATAAAATAAAATAAAAGAAATACAACAAAATTAATTATTACAAAATTTTTATTTTGGCATGGAGGGAGGCCGGCCACTTCATGTTCGGGCTCGACCCGGGCATTGGCCCACTTGACCTGGGCTTGGGCCCGCTTGGCTTAGGGTTGACTTTGATTTTGATCTGGTCAACCGAGGTGTAAATTTTTACCCCAACAGATATTCTAGAGTAGACTAGCGTATGCGTTTCTTGACCCATATAATGGGCGATGGATGATCCTACGTCCATTGGTGTTTGACATCAGAGAAGGTATACGGGTGCTCAGTGGAGACTGGGTACACTGAAAGGACTCGCTGAGAACTCTTAGATGGTATTATACCTATCGTCAGATAGCAGTTCTCTGGTGACACCGGTACAGGTTAATCTGTCGACCCGAGATCGTCATAGAGTCTTGTGTGATTCCCACTTTGCTTTGATTTCCACCATACCACGGGTCAATAGATCGTGCAAAAATGTGGTTTTTGGGTACAGTCCCGAGTCACATGGAGCCAATGAGCGATAAGAGGGGATTCGTCTCTCCCGGTATTGGGATTTGATGTTACGCTATGCTCGATTGGCCATAACATGAAATCCCTGGCCAGGGTTGCTGAGATTTACTGGTAAGTGTTATCAGTATTTTCTCGAACCGTTATGGACCTTGCATCGGCATGACTTATCAGGCTATTGAGGTCTGACGTTTTACCACCCCCACGCCGTGATATGAGACATAACCGGACTCTACGGTAGTGTTATCGATTGGATTCACAGGAGTATAAGTAGGCTTACTTGTTGATCTTCTGATCGCTCAATACCCGGGTGGCCGTTACGTTTAGCAGACCGCTTGCAGCTTGTGGGTGTTTGATATGATCATCACCTACTGCCGGTGTATTGACAAGTCTTTAGAGTCCTACACAGAGGTTTCCTGGTTCATGCGAAACGAAGTAGGATCACATATGTGATATGTGTGGGACTGAGGTTAATGCGCGTATGTGATACCGCATTCTATTCTCGCGATATGTGATATTGGTCGATTATATGTGATATAGCCGTGTTATCGGATCCAGTGTTGATTCGATAAGTTGTTACATTTGATATTAGCCGGTTGTATGTGATATAGCCGGATTATTAAATCAAGTGTTGATTTGATAATTTAATGTATACTTATATATGTGATATATTAATTTACATTAACTAATATTAGCTCACTTAAACATTTCTTTTTCTCACTTGTGTGCGTATAGTATATATGTGATATATATTAATATACATTATTTTGTGTCATGTTAGATGCCACATGCTACATGGGAGTATGAGACTTACACCATGGTTATGATAATCTTAAGGTTTTTATTTACCTTGGTAATTCACAAATTAGTGGTAATTAGTCACATGGTTGAAGCATGTAGAAGCTTATGGAACCATTGACCAAGTCCACTAATTTTGTTTTACTTGTAGATATTTATTAACCCAACCATTATTGTTAACCCATGGTTTATTCTCTACATGAGTTAGTGTATGACACTAACTCACCCATGGTTGCTATTCTCACCTCATGAGTTCATTCTCTCATTCTTCACTTGACCATCTTCTTCTTCATTGAGAAAAGCTTTCTAGCTTTTAAAATGGTGAGAAAATATTGTGAGAAAAATAAATCTAAAGTTAGCCCATTTCCTACTTCATCATCCTCCACTATTAGCTATTTAGTTTATGGTGTTTGCTTCACTAATTTCACCATTAGTGAAGAGGTAGCATGAGCTTGAGTCTCTTCGACGTAGATCATCTTCGGCCTCGAAGATTTCGAGCAAGCTTGTTCATTTCTTCATGTGAACCCTTACTAGAGTTCGGATGTTCACTACTTGGAGCGAAGGGACTGCTACACGGAGTTTTAGAAGTGAAGGACTGGTCTACAAAGGTTGTATTCCTCATTCACTTTGTATGCAAAGTTGTTTGCATGTTGTATTGTTTAAATATCTAGTTAAGATTCCAGGGTTAGGGTTCATAAAAACGGCAAAAATTGGAAAACGACATGGATGATGCCTCCCGAAACATTGCTGCCAGCGCTAAGTAACCCTACAGCAACATCAGGTTCAATCAAGTCATCATTTGTAACTTGTGTCTCTAGAACCTCTTCTAGATCTACCACACTGCCATCAGCATCATTTGGAAAAATCTCATTTTCTAAAAATATTGCATACTCAGAAACAAACACCTTTTGTTCCTCTTTGTGGTAGAAAAGATACCCAAACGAATGTTTCGGATATCCCACAAATATACACTTGACTGATCGTGTCTCGAGTTTGTCTGGATTCTGCTTTTTAACAAAAGCCGGACAACCCTAAATCTTAACTCGTTTAAGAGATGGTCTCTTCTGATACCATATCTCATATGGAGTGGTAGACACGGTCTTGGTTGGAACTTTGTTCAACAGAAAGCTGCAGTCTCCAATGCATGCCCCCAAAAGGAGAGAGGTAACACAACATCACTCATCATGGATCGTACCATATCTAATAGGGTACGATTCCTCCGCTCTGACACACCATTGTGCTGTGGTGTGTAAGGGGGGAGTGAGCTGAGAGAGAATCCTATTCTCTTTTAGGAACTTCGAAAACTCTGTACTAAGATACTCTCCATCTCGATCTGATCGAAGTATGATGCTCATTCCAGTTTGTTTTTCTACTTCAAGTTTGTACTCCTTGAATTTCTCGAAAGCTTCAGACTTATGCTTTAATAAAAACACATGACCGAATCTCGAGAAATCATCAGTAAAAGTTATGAAGTATGAAAAACCGCCTCTCGCATGTGTAGACATTGGCCCGCATACATCACTATGTATGAGGCCCAAGAGCTCTGTAGCTCTTTCTCCGTGTCCAGTAAACAGAGTTTTGGTCATTTTCCCTTTGATACAAGACCGACAAGTCACATAAGATTTATACTCAAAAGAATTTAAATATCCATATTTATGAAGCTTGTTTAGTCTTGTTTCATTAATATGACCAAGTCTACAATGCCAAAGAAAAGCTTCATTTGTATCTGAAAAATTTCTTTTATTTGTGTGTTGTATGTTGAAAACTGTGTGTTGATTTAGAACGTATATCCCGTTATTAAGTATACCAGAACCAATCAACTCTTGATTAAGTTTAATGTTCATAACATTATGCTGCAATACAAAATGATATCCTTCATTGTCTAACAAAGAAACATATATTATATTACAAAGCAAGCTAGGTACAAAATAATATGGTTTCAAAACCAATATACAACCCGATGGCAACCCTAGGTGATACTCTCCCACTGAAACTACATGAACATTGGAACCAACTCGGAGAGTGTGATCATCGGTCTTCAAAACTCTGCTATTTCTCAAGTCCTGCACAGAATTGCAGATATTAGAACCCGAACCGGTATCTAATATCCAGGAAGCAGAGTTTATAGAAAAACAGTTTTCAGTCACAAACACACCTGAAGCAGAAGTATCACCATGCTTTTTCTTGTTGAGATCAGCAATATACACAGTACAATTCCGCTTCCAATGCCCTGTCTTCTTGCAATAGAAACATTCTCCTTTTCCCGATTTGTCAACCATGGATTTGTCTCTTCCTTGTGCCTTCTTGATTCCACTTCTCGGTTTGGTGGATTTCTTCTTATTCTTTCCCTTGGCCTTGGCTTTTGGGACGGAAGAGGAAGATTGTCCAACAAGCATAGAGGGAGACTTCGCCTTAAGCGTGCTCTCCGCATTTCTCAACATATTAAGAAGTTCGGGTAGTGACTTCTGTTAGTTATGTATATACCTTAGAGGCCATTATTGTACATTTGATGTATATTATAGTGGATGCTTGGATATATATAGAGAGGACTTTCTTGCTCGACATGATAGTATGCTATTTGGTTTCACTTTGTCTTAACATGTTGACTTATATTAGTTTACTGTCTTGCTCTCACATGTTGATAAAGCCCTTAGGATATGTACTCGACTACTGGGGCTATGATGAGATCATACTAGTGGGGCCACGGTAGTCTATGAGTATATCCTATAATTGTTCCTAGTCGAGGGTGTATCGAGACAGGGCATCGATACACCAGAGTAGACTAGCGTATACGCATCTTGACCCATATGATAGGCGATGGATGATCCCATATCCATCGGT
Source organism: Agapanthus africanus (assembly GCA_030015575.1). Taxonomy (NCBI): domain Eukaryota; kingdom Viridiplantae; phylum Streptophyta; class Magnoliopsida; order Asparagales; family Amaryllidaceae; genus Agapanthus; species Agapanthus africanus. The sequence goes on along the minus strand of JASDDO010000014.1, from coordinate 543,512,779 downwards.
GTTTGACATCAAAGATGGTGTACGGGTGCTCAGTGGAGACTGAGTACACTGAACGGACTCGCCGAGAACTCCCAGATGGTATTATACCTCACGTCAAATGGCAGTTCTCTGGTGACACTGGTACAGGGTAGTCTGTAGACCCGAGATCGTCATAGAGTCATGTGTGATTCCCACTGTGCTTTGATTTCTACCTTACCACGTCCAAGAGGGCGTGCAAAATGGTGGCTTTTGGGTACAATCCCGAATCACATGGAGGCAATGAGCGATAGAAGGGGTTTTGTCTCTCCCGGTATAGGGAGTTGATGTTGTGCTGTGTTCGATTGGCTATAACTGGAAGTCCCTGGCTAGGGCTAATATAGAGTTCAACTGGTAAGTGTTATCAGTAGGTTCTCGACCTTTTATGAGCCTCACATCGACACGACTTATCGGTTACTGGGGTCTGACGTATACCACCACTAGACTAGATATGCAACATATCAGACGAAGAGACCGGACTGTACGGTAGTGTTACTGATTGGATTCACAGGAGAATGCACATGCTTGCTTGTTGATCTTCTGATCGCTCAATACCTGGGTGGCTGTTACGTTTAGCTGACCGCTTGCAGCTTGTGGGTGTTTGATATGATCATCACCTACTACCGGCGTATTGATAATTCTTTAGAGTCCTACACAGAGGTTTCTTGACTCGGGCAAAACGGAGTAGGAGAACATATGTGATATGTGCGGGACCGAGAATATTAAGATATGAGATACCGTATTCTATTCTCGCGATATTTGATATCAGCTGGGTCATCGGATCAAGTGTTGATTCGATGAATCGGTACATGATTATATTAGTCGGTTATATGCGATAAAGCCGGATTGCCGGATCAAGTGTTGATTCGATAATTTAATGTATAATTATATATGTGATATATTACATTACATTATCTAATATTGGCTCGCTTTATTGATTCATTTTCTCACCGGATAATACATTGATATATATATGATATATGTTAATTGTATTATTTTCTTTTGTTACAAATAAATATTATATATGTGATATATAATATTGTAACAAGTTATGATTACAAATGCAACATGATTAGTGGAGATTAAATATGGTTAGGGTTTGATTTGGGTTAGACTTTTCTTGAAGCTTCTAGAAGCTTTTGTTTTGTTTTAAGCAAAGATATTATGTGTTGATATTTCCTAACCCAACCCAAACCCTTTACCCTAGTTAAATCTCTACAATGGTTAGCCCTTTCATTATTAACCATGGGTTGCATTTGAAATTAAAAGAACAATTCATTATTCATCACAAAAGACTTCATCTTCTTCTTCCTCCTTGAAAAGCTTTCTAGCTTTTGATTTAGTGATGAATTAGTGTGAGAATTTGAAAATAAAAGAGAGCTAAATTCCTACTTCATCATCCTCATCTATTCTAGCCACTTAGATTAGGGTGATCACTTCTCTAATACTTGATTAGAGAAGTGAGAGCTTGAGTTAAAGAATCTTCAAGGTAGATCATCTTCGAAAAGGAAGATTTCAAGCAAGCATGGATCGTTCGGCTTGTGGAGCCTCTCTTGAGTCCGGGAGATCATGGATCGCGGCGAAAGGACTACTACTCAGATCTTATGAAGTGAAGGAGCGGACTATAAAGGTTTTAATCCCTCTCTCTTAGATGTAAAGATATTTACTTGTATGTTTAACCCTAATTATCTAGCAAAGATTCTCGCTTTAGGTTGTTCGACACTTCTAAATTTTAAATCGGGCATGGTTGATTCCTTATAGACCCTTGTGACAGTGTCTAGTAAACCTACAACTTCTTCATGTTATGCATGTTGAAGTTCACTATGAATAGAGCAAAAGCAGAGGGAAGAGACTGTAGAACAATATCAGTATATTGCTCATTGTCTATTGTCCATCCGAGGTCCTCAAGCTCTTCAATAAGAGCTATCATCTTCAAAACATGGTCACCTACTGGTGTGCCTAGAGCCATCTGTATCTGAAATAGTTTTCGAGATGCTTCGTATCTCAGGGTCCGAGATTTCTCCCCATACAACTCTTTTGTATGGAGAAAGATGGATTGAACATCCATCTGCTCGTGCTGCTTTTGATGTGTATTGTCCATCGATGCAAGCACGAGGCATTTGGCAATAGCACAGTCAATATCCCACATTTTGCGGATCTCCTTATCCACAATAGAATATTCAGGGCCTGGGGCGGGCGGGGCTGAGGCAGTGAGGACATATGATACTTTATCATATGTGGGAGCAATGTTAATGTTCCTCAGCCAATCTTTATAGTTCGGCCTATTTAGCTTATTTTTCTCTAACAGTAGCTTAATTCTAGTCATAGTTATCTGCCATTAGGAAAGAGAAAATAATACACTCAGCGAAAAGCTCTTGCAAAGATCAGATTGGTTATTTATCTTATCTAAGCGATGTCTCCCACTGCTTTTATCAAATTTTTCCTTCAAACCTTAAAAAGAAAATATTAGCCAGGATTAATTACATTCTACAATTTCGCTAACCGTTCAGCCAGGCCAATGCCGGTACTTCTGAGGGAGGTTCCCCGTGCTTTCGCACGAACCTAATTAAAATAAACCTCATTTTCCCAGAGGCGTAGCCCCGTTGACGCCTTTCTAGACACCTAATGGGTTAGCTAATTGTAAAGTGCAAAACTCTCCTGGGAGCAACTTTTGCTCACAGTGGGATCGGGATCCTACTATCACATAGAAGGTATGCAATCTCATTGCAAATTTCAACTCTTGAAACTCCCGATATGGTTTTTACCCCTAGCACTCATGACCTTAACTATAGTCAACATATCATAAGTACTAGTCAAGTTCTTCCCGTCATTTCGTGATTAACTAGACCCACCCATATGACCCATAACTATAGTCAACATAATCATATGAATGTCCTAACCAATCGCATCATATGCGGCGTAGGAAGATATCACTTAGCTACCTTACACTACGCCTTAACTATAGTCAAAATACGCAGCATGAATACTAAGTACTCTACTTCCTAAAATGACGGGGGGCTGCGAATAGTTTTTAAGAAAACCTTTAACGCTTTGAACTTGATATCATTGTAGAATCCAATGGTTTTAAAAGGAGTGGCTTAAGCTCCGCAATTTGAAAACTTGCTTTTTCATAAAAAGCCGAGTAGGTTTCAAATCTGATTCTACAACATCTTTTTTAGGTTTGTGTCATGACCCGCAGGGTACGGAACGTGATTGGCACTTAAGTTTACGAAACGTCTAAAGACGTCCGTAAAGTAAGTAAGCCAAAGCCCAGAAACCAAAACCAATTAAGCAAAAGAGTGAAGAGAACCCAATCAATTGAAAGCGAGTTTATCAAATAAGTCATGTAAAACCCTTTTTTAAAAACAATACCAATTTTTTTCGAAAATTTCGGCAGAGTCTCCTTTGTAAATACTGGCCCCCAAAATGGGTACAACAAGAATAAATATGAATCCAACAAAATAGGGCATCCCCAAGCGGGAGCTAGCTCTTTGCCACAGGGCGGTCACAAATCCCACGCAATGTAAAGCAACAACATGCGAAATAATCATAATGAAGCATAAGAAAAACAGCATGTCGACTCAAGTGAGCTCGACCCCAAAATACAGCATAAAAGTCCACAAACCTCACAGTCTCATCTCTAGGTCAATATACAACAATACGGGTAGATACAGTAGATGGAGTACACTAGATACAAAGAATATACAAGGTGGTACAAAAATAATAACATAACCCACCTATGAGCAAAATCTCGAGTCCAGGCAAAAGAGGCAAAAGAAGCAAGCGCACCCGCCGCTACTGTACTGACGGAGCGGACCTGCAAAAGGCTATGGCACAACGGGGGTGAGTTGCCAACTCGTGAGTAATAAATAACATCTACACAGGCTATCGAATGCATGCACACAAGCATCCTAGCATCTAAATACAGGTAAGGCAGGACATAATGGCAAGTATGTATGCAATATGGATATACTAGCAGGTATGAATGCAATGCGAATCAACTCGTGATCTGAATGTGTAAGTATAAGAAATTATGTTTTTCCCTTTAAGAATGTCTTTTGAAATACCAGCACAATACCAATAGGATCAACAAGAACCTGTGTCCATCATCGACACCTCAAAACTGTCTCAAATCTCATATCAATGTATCTCTGGCCTCAGCCGTCCGGCTGACCCATTTCAAATATCAATATCTCATCATCTAGTGGCCACGGTCGGTATCCTCTGGATATCTGCCGTCCCAAACAGTCACCGGTAGGTAATCCGTCCCCTGCCAGGCTCAACGTCAACACCACATTCCTCTTGCCCTGGGATACCTTACCGGGCCCACCATGTACCCGTGACGGTTCCTCCACTCCTCGACACGGATTTCCAAAACCACAGCAAACTCATGGTGGACGACACTTACATCACTAGAAACCGCAATTTACATATTTTAAAAATATAATAAGTTTAGAAATTTTGCGGCTTTCCCCCGAAATCCAGAAATATCATAAAATCTCAAGAAATCCTCATAAGTGCATATGTCAATGATAATGAATGCATATGGTATCAATAATCAAGTTGCGATGTGTGATTAATAGATTAGGCATGAACAATTAATATGATGAATTACATGCACATGAATAGCAGTCCTACGGTTTCATTTTAAGGAATTAAAGGCAATAGCACAAGTTTAAGTATCAATTAGTAAAAGGTTTAAATTTAAAGGTTATCTAGTGTGGTGGCATGGCAATTACCAGTGTGTGTGTGTAAGCATGAATAGTGCTCGTGCTGCATATAAAAACCTGGCAATGGTGCAGGTGTCCTATAAAATGGTTTCGCATATGTATGTCAATATAATGCATGGATGCAGCAAATAATCATATAGGTATTTCACCCCTAATTACTAACATCACTAAGAATCTTGTAAGTTACTAAAACTATCGGGCGGCTTGCGCCATCCAACGATAGTCCCCCGTAGATATTACATCTACTCACTGGAATCCCTGGCTAGCTGTGTCCAATCACCGCTTTCCCCTTTCGCGCCGCGTCTGACGTCTCCGCGACCGAACAAGGAATTTACATCAATACCAAACATAAGGTTACATATCAAGAACGACGCAAAACCCAACGAAACTACTAAAGTTCACTAGCTAGGTACAACGTGCGCAGGGTGCGCGGAACATACGCGAAAATCGCAAAAACTGCCAAAAATCGCCGATTTGGTCGCCCGGCAAAACTAAAACCCGACTACTCAAAACTCCGCACTCACGCATCCTAAACGTCATAGGAAATGCTAAAAACATCCCCAAGGCATCACAAATAATTCACCAAATAATTTTAATAAAAACCTAGTAAGCACAAAACTAGCAATTTTGGTGCAAATATCGAAAATTAGCGATACGGTTAACACAATCCAACACAATATCCAACCACACAACTAGTTAGCCACAATCACATAAATTCAACTCATTTATCATGCTTCACAACCCATTTCCATACACAAACCCCTTTCTTGATTTTCATAAAACAACAATTACAAACCAATTTCACACATTAAAATTAACTAAATTAGCATAATTTGAAGACCACATAAACAAGGTAACTTCTTTGATTTGGTTGTATAGGAACTAGCAAGCAAAATAAATTTAATTAACCAAATAATGGTGTGCTAAAAAACCCTAGTTTAAAACAAACTACTCTTTTATAAACTAGATTAGAAATTAGCTAAACTTTTAACACTAAAACCATATAATTAAAGGAATTTAGCCACAAGTGTTGAATGGGTAAGAATTATACCTCAATTCCTATGGATCAAGCATGTGATTTGCCTCTAAGGATGGCTTCCTAGTTCCAAGATTCAAGCAAGAATGGCTAAGGATAAATGATAGCATAAGGATTTTGTTTGGATTTTTGAATAAATTGTGGATTTTGATGTGTTTTTTTTGAAGAAATTTGAAGAAAATGAAAAGAAAAGAGATGAAGAGGAGGAGGAGCAGGTTTCGGCCAGAGAAGAGGTAAGGGGAGGGTGTGGGTGTGTGGGAAAAGTCATTGGTCAACTCCCCCAAAAGTCAATGCACCATACTTTAACAAACTATATTTAAAATAAATTCATAAACAACCCAATTCAACACAAGAAAGAAAACCAAAATGAGGCCAGAAATTTCTGGACCTGATCAAGGTGGGGCTGTCCTAGGGCTGAGGGAAGAGAGAGAGGGGTTTTACAAAAGAAATTTTATGCAAAAAGACCCCCTACAAGTCAAAAATTGCAAGTTTTAGCTTAAAATTCAATAAATTCGTTTCCTATCATAAAAATTTGTTAAAAATCAAAGTAAAATACTAAAAATTTATGTTACAACTAGATTTTAATTAACAAAATTTTAAAGATTAAAATTAGCCCGGAAAAATTTGTATTTATCTCTAATTTAATGTATTTTCTTACCGGCTTAAAATAATATTAAAAAAATTGAAAAATAGGGAAATTATTTTTAAATGACCAAAATTTCATAAGTAACTCATTAGCTACTAAAAACAAGCAATTACCTATCCTTTTTAGGTATAATTAGCCCTAAACTGCAAAATAACAAAAAGACGGTTTTCGGAAAAATACCGAATTTTCACCGATTTTCAGGAAAACACCAAAACGACTTTTCAAGACGCTACAATCTTCCCCCCTTAAAGAAATTCGGTCCCCGAATTTAAAAATATAGCTACGCGTACCTTCGAAGAGATGGGGATATTTCTTCCTCATCTCGCCCTCGGTCTCCCAGGTAACCTCCTCGCTGCTCGGGCTACGCCAAAGGACCTTGACGGTTGGTATAATCTTCGATCTCAACTTCTTCACCTGCCGATCCAGGATGGCCACCGGCTGCTCTGCAAAAGAAAGGTCGCGCTCTAGCTGGACTGTCGGGTGCTGAATCGCATGCGAAGGGTCGTGAAGGTACTTGCGGAGCATCGAAACATGGAAGACGGGGTGAACATCGGGAAAGCTGGGTGGAAGGGCCAAACGATATGCAACTGCGCCGACACGCTCGAGGATCTCGAAGGGACCTATGAATCTAGGGCTAAGCTTCCCCTTTCGCCCAAAACGCATCACGCCCTTCATCGGAGAGACTTTCAGAAAAACATGGTCGCCAACTGCGAACTCTAATCTGCGACGGCGCCTGTCTGCATAGGATTTATGTCTGCTCTGAGCTGCCCTCATCCGGTCTCGAATCAACTGTATCTTTGTTGTCGTCTCCTCAACAAGCTGCGGTCCCAAAATGCTGCTCTCGCTGAGCTCTGTCCAATAGACGGGCGATCTGCATCTCCTCCCATACAAAGCCTCGAAAGGTGCCATCTGAATAGTATCCTGGAAGCTGTTGTTGTAGGAGAACTCCACTAGAGGTAAATGACGATCCCAGCTACCACCAAAGTCTAAAACGCACGCTCTGAGCATGTCCTCGAGAGTCTGAATGGTCCACTCTGACTGTCCGTCGGTCTGTGGATAAAACGCTGTGCTGAAGCTCAAACGAGTGCCCAAAGCCTCCTGAAGTCTCTGCCAAAGTCGGCTGGTGAACTGAGTGCCTCGATCTGACACGATACAAGTCGGTACGCCATGTAGTCGCACGATCTCGTCAATATAGAGCTGAGCATACTGAGCGAAGCTGAAAGTGGTCTTCACCGGTAGGAAGTGAGCCGCTTTCGTCAATCTATCCACGATCACCCAGATGGAGTCGTACCCTCGACTGGTCCTGGGTAGACCCACAACGAAATCCATCGAAATCTGCTCCCATTTCCACTCTGGAATGGGTAACGGCTGTAGCTCTCCTGCGGGCCTCTGGTGCTCGGCCTTGACTTGCTGACAAGTCAGGCATCTCGAAACGAACTCCGCAATGTCCCTCTTCATCCCGTCCCACCAGTAGGTCTCTCTCATATCATGGTACATCTTGGTGGAACCGGGGTGGACATTATACACTGATCGGTGTGCCTCCTCAAGAATGTCGCGCCGCAATCCATCAGCATCTGGTATGCACAGTCTAGATCCATATCGTAAAATCCCCTGATCGTCAACCACGAACTCGGAAAATCTGCCCTGTCCCATCTGTGCCATGATCTCTGAGCAACGGTCGTCACTGTGCTGTGCCTCATATATACGGTCAAGCAACTGTGGGCGTGCACGAACATGCGCGAGCTGTCCCCCTGTCTGAGTGAACTCGAACTCAACCCGGCTGTCGCATAACATCTGCCAATCTGCTGACGACTGCCTCTGCACTGCGCGCAAAAAGGATAGACTACCCCCGGGCCTCTTACTCAACGCATCTGCCACCACATTCGCCTTGCCTGGGTGATATAAGATCTCGCAGTCATAGTCTTTCACCAACTCCATCCAACGACGCTGTCTGAGGTTCATGTCTCGCTACTGAAATATGTACTTTAAGCTCTTGTGATCGGTGAATATCTGACACGACTCGCCGTATAGGTAATGTCGCCAAATCTTCAGTGCAAAGACCACTGCAGCCATCTCCAAATCATGAGTGGGGTAGTTCTGTTCATGCTTCTTCAACTGCCGAGAAGCATAAGCGATCACCCGGCCATGCTGCATCAATACGCATCCTAATCCCACTCGCGAAGCATCACAGTAGACAACAAATCCGCCTGATCCCGAAGGCAAAGATAATACCGGCGCCGTAGTCAAACAAGTCCGTAGCTGCTGAAAACTGCGCTCGCACTCCTCTGTCCAGGAGAAAGGAACTCCCTTCCGGGTCAACCCGGTCAACGGTGCAGCTATACGGGAGAAGTCCTGAACAAAATGCCTGTAGTAGCCCGCCAGGCCTAGAAAACTACGAATCTCAGTAACCGATGTAGGTCGGGGCCACTGCTGAACAACCTTAATCTTCTTCGGGTCCACACAAATGCCGTCTCTCGTAACCACATGACCCAAGAATCCGACGCTGTCCAGCCAGAATGCACACTTGGAGAACTTTGCGAACAACTGGTGCTCCCTCAGAGTCTGTAACGTAATCCGCAAGTGCTGCTCGTGCTCCTCTCTGCTCCAGGAGTACACCAAGATATCGTCGATAAACACGATGATGAACAAGTCAAGATACGGCCTGAATTTACGGTTCATCAAATCCATGAATGCTGCTGGGGCGTTGGTGAGTCCGAACGACATCACCAAAAACTCGTAGTGGCCGTAGCGCGTGCGGAAAGCTGTCCTCGGTATATCCTCCTGTCGAACTCGCAGCTGATGGTATCCTGATCGCAAGTCGATCCTCGAAAAATACCCCGCACCCTGAAGCTGGTCGAACAAATCATCGATGCGCGGCAACGGATATCTGTTCCGAACGGTAACTTTGTTCAGCTGGCGGTAGTCGATACATAAGCGCAAACTTCCATCCTTCTTCTTGACAAACAGGACCGGAGCACCCCACGGAGAAACACTCGGTTGAATAAGCCCCTTATCTAACAAATCCCGCAACTGATCCTTCAGCTCTCGAAGCTCTGCCGGGGCCATCCGATAAGGCGGTATAGAAATAGGCCCCGAGCCGGGAATCAAATCAATGCAGAACTCAACATCGCGCTCAGGCGGTAGCCCAGGTAGCTCATCAGGGAAAACATCAGGGAACTCACAAACTACCCAGCCATTCATTCACGACGATCCTGCACATCATATCTCAGCAACACATAATATCACATATCATCAACGTAAGTAAGTATACGTACCCCAATTATCGTTGATGTATAGCAATGAAACCGGCGATACACCACATACTACACTTACGGTTGCAGAAAAGAAAGTGAAAAACTACAACAATTGGAATCAATACTGCCTTTAGACATCATAAACCCGGAATATCATATATTCTGGATTTCATACCTAACGATTCAAATCATACATTTGAGTCTCATCTATGAAAACACCTTTTCAGAAGAAGCCGGGTAATTCAACAAGATTCCCGATTCTACCGAAGCCAAAATGTTAGATTTACACGCAACTAATTATTTTTCACGAAACTAATTAGTGTAGATTCTAATTATTGTATCACATTCACATAAACTAGGCGATGTGAAACCATTTGATTGATTAATCGATTACCCAAAAAATTCACAGAGAAGCTCAACACTTGAGCAGTATTAAAAATACCCAGAAGCATGACCTAGTACCTATGAACCAACCGTAGAAGGGCTGATCCGTGCCTCATAAATGGCGCCGCGGAACCGCCGCCAAAAGCGCGTTTTGGCCGCGGTTCCGCGGTCATTTTGTCGAGTTAAGGTATCGTTCTTCTAGAGGGTCCATAGATGTCACGACCCGAGTATTTCGACTCGTGACCGGCACTTAACCACGCTACGTCTACAGGCGTAACGCGACTAAGTAAGCCGAACCCAGAATTCAAAACCATTTAAAAATAGTGAGTGTTGAAAACATTTAGTTAAAGCTTTTGGAAAACCTTAAATAATTCAATAAATTCCTTTTTATGGTTACTTAATCATTTGAATAATTTTGGCAGCATTTCCTTTGTAAAAGTAGCCCCGAGACCGGGTACAAAACAGGATATAAGTGAAATAAAATGTAATGAAATGAAACATCCCTAACGGGAACAATAACGCCCAACGGCGGAAACCAACAACACAAGAGTAATATACGACGCCGTAGCGAAGAATAAGAAATAAGTAGATATCACAGAATAGAAACTGTATATAAAAACAGTCGGCTCCTACGAGCTCGACACCAGAATACAAAATATACATCATCGTCCTCACACAGTATCTAAGTCCAGTACATAAATGGTAGATGGAGAGTACTAGATAAAAAAGGGATACAATAAAGTACTCAGAATACCACAACCCACCTAAATGCAAAACAGCTCTCACTGCAACTGTGGTGGTATCTATTGCCAAAAGATGCAAAAGACAGCCTGCCGCGACTATGCTGAGGGCAACCTGCAAATACTGTGGCACAACGGGGGTGAGTTGCCAACTCGTGAATAGAGATAACATATAAAGGTAATCGCGAGCATGCACGTACTGCGCTATTCTAACAAATGCCAACAGATAATATCAATGCGTGCTAAGCAGTATGTGCAACAATCAGGCAGATGCTCTATCAGGTAAAATTACTACAGGATGAGATACATAGCAATCAATACTGAGCATGGGATAAATAATATCTACATGGAACATGCCAACATGGAAAACAATAGACGGTGCCTCAGGCTGCACCCAAATCCCAAATATACTCAGGCGCCGGCACACCCATCGGCCCTCAAATCCTGTAAACCTCTGAGAAATCACGAGTGCCCAACATCGGCACCCAAAACATCATCAAATACTCGTATCCAACATCGACACGCAAATCCTCATATATCGGGCTCCGTCAGTCCGGATCAGCCCACGGGGTCCGTCTGCGGTGTCGGCCCTCGGCCCCGGCAGTACGGGTCATCCCGCATCCATCTCTCGACTCTGGCCAGTATCCTCCGGACAACTGCCAGGTCCAACCAATCACCGGTAGGTAGTGGTCCCTCCGCCAGGCTCACCGTCTACTGCACAGCGAAACCGTTCTCGCCCCGGGGTACCATACCGGGTCCACCATGAAGCCGCAAACGGATCATCCATCTCTTCGAATCGGGTTTCAAGCACACGTCTCAGCACCGAGAAAACGCGTGGTGGACGCACCAAAATATCATATCACGAGGTACCGGGTTTTTCAAAATGGTGCTTCTTTTCTTAAATACTTCCACGGTCCTCAAAACCAGAAATCACATGAAAATCCAACACCAAGAAGTAAATCAAATGCGAGGTGCTATGTAAATCAATCCATGATACAGTTACAAGGGAAAACCGCTTTTAAAGTTTTGTTTCCGTTTTTAAAAATATCATGCGGCTCCCAATATACATGAAGGTCATATCGAATCACATATGAAACGAACTACAACAATATGATCATGGCAGCTCTACAGTGAGTGTGTCATGGCAATTACTAACGGTGTGTGTGTAGCATGCAAATTAGTGCCCGTGCAATATAAACCGTTAGTAATAGTGCGGTGTTCTATCAGTTCTAAGCATATATATATATACATAAATACAGCAGGGAATGCAATATGCGATGACAGTCCATGGGGTAAATGCAATATATAATAATAAGGTCCTATCAGCCCTGACGCATAACGCCATGCGGGCGATATCCCCGTAGATGTGAAATCTACTCACCGAAGTCTCGCGCTAAGTGTAGCCGACAACTTGCTTGCCCTTCTTCGCAGCGTCCGTCTCACTGGCCTGCGAACCTAGAATCACATAACATATATCACACATAAGCTCAATTTCACAGAAACGCGATATTACGGTTCAACTAGAAACTCGTGTCGCAAACCAATCGCGCGTGCGCGCGATACGCTAAAACGTGTGATCACGCACCTGAAACTACCCCGACGTGTCGCGATACACAGAAACCCCAAACCTACTCACGTATCACGCGTGTCGCGAAGGTTTAGAAAAACGGCAAAACAGGTATTTGGTCCCAGATTTTTATACAGAGCTAAACTTACAAAAATATATATATCACAGAACCCTACACACTAGCAGACACCTACAGGACCAAACCCTAACCCAAACCCTACCCATCTGGCCGCAATTGGCGGCCAGAATGAAGGAATTGGCGGCCACGGGAAGGAATTTGGGGGTCGGGTTAAATCTGGGGTATCAGCACCTATCCACTATACTGCAGTCAACTCAATTTCAATCTGAACTCATCGGGTCAAAAGCAGTTCCAGAAAACTCAGTTTTGCACAAATACGATGAATTTGCATCAAGTAGGGATCTAGTGGTATTTTAGTGCAATTGGGGGTTAAGCTAGGTTAATATGGTCTCAACAACCCACTAACAACCTACTGAAGCCAAATCACACCACAATAGCGCAAAGTTCCCACTAAACACCTCATAACGCACTAAAAAGCGCTAAAAACCACTAACCGAAGCAAAACTACCCAAACCACGCAAACTAGGGAGCAAGTTTAGGAAATATACCTCACACTTGACCCTAGGGAGCTGGAGGAAGAAGGTGGAGTGCAGGGAAGGAGCTGCAGTGGGTGCTGTTGCTGCTGCTGCTGCTACTGGTGATGTTGCTGTTGCTGAAATGCTTGCTGATGCTGCTGTGAGTGCTTGCTGCTGCTGCTGCTATTGAAAGGTAAGTGTGGGTGTGTGGGTGTGTGAGGTTGAGAGAAAAACAAAAGAGTTGAGAGCAAAATCATCACCCAATGTCAACCCTCCTCTCTCTCTCTCCTCATTAATGGCAAGCATGGCCTAAGCCATGATGCACACCCCCCTCTCTCTCACAAGTCAACACCCTAACATAATTTCAAAATAAAGCAACTCATACTTAACTAATTAAGCTTAATTAAAACCCAAAGGCTTAATCCTCAAGATTAACCCACCATGGTCACTTAACATGGTAAAAACTCATTTAAAAACCCTAGTTTACATGCACATGTGTGTGCAAGCCTAGGAAAATTTTAGAAAAATATTTATTAAATTAGGAAAAATATTTGAAACACAATTTGGTAAACTTTTTATTAAAACCCATTATTTAAATATAATTAGTCACTAAACAAATCCTAAGGTGTTACACTCTCTCCCCCTTAAAGAAATTCGTCCCCGAATTTCAAAAATCTAACTACACGTACCTTTGAAAAGATGGGGATACGTCTTCATCATCTCGCTTTCGGTCTCCCAAGTGACCTCCTCACGGTTCTGACCACGCCAAAGTACCTTAACTGATGAGATGTCCTTCGATCTCAATTTCTTCACTTGTCGATCGAAGATCATCACCGGCTGCTCTGCATAGGAAAGGTCGCGCTCCAGCTGGATCGTCGGGTGCTGAATCGCGTGCGAAGGATCATGAATATATCTGCGGAGCATCGAGACATGAAATACGGGGTGCACATCTGGAAAGCTGGGCGGAAGGGCTAAACGGTAGGCTACTGCACCAACACGCTCGAGGATCTCGAAGGGGCCCACATACCTGGGACTGAGCTTCCCCTTCTTCCCAAACCTCATCACACCTTTCATTGGGGAGACCCTCAAGCAAACATGATCACCAACAGAAAACTCAAGTCTACGTCGCCGACGGTCCGCATAAGAGCTCTGCCTACTCTGGGCTGCTCTCATCCTATCGCGAATCAACCGGATCTTCGCTGTCGTCTCCTCAACAATCTGTGGCCCTAAGATACTGCTCTCCCCAAGCTCTGTCCAACAGGCGGGCGACCTGCATCTCCTCCCATAAAGAGCCTCAAACGGTGCCATCTGAATGGTCTCCTGGTAGCTGTTATTGTAGGAGAACTCTACTAAGGGCAAATGATGATCCCAGCTACCTCCGAAATCCAATACACAAGCTCTGAGCATGTCCTCGAGGGTCTGAATGGTCCGCTCTGACTGTCCGTCGGTCTGCGGATGAAAAGCCGTGCTGAAACTCAAGCGAGTGCCCAAAGCCTCCTGAAGCCTCTGCCATAGTCTACTGGTAAACTGGGTGCCTCTGTCGGACACAATACACGTCGGGACTCCGTGCAGTCGCACTATCTCGTCAACGTAGATCTGGGCATACTGAGTAAATCCGAAAGTCGTCTTCACTGGTAGGAAGTGAGCCGCCTTCGTCAAATGATCCACGATCACCCAGATAGAGTCATACCCCCGACTAGTCCTGGGTAGACCCACAACGAAATCCATCGAAATCTGTTCCTATTTCCACTCCGGAATGGGTAACGGCTGTAGCTCTCCCGCGGGCCTCTGGTGCTCAGCCTTGACTTGCTGACAAGTCAGGCATCTCGAAACGAAATCTGCAATGTCCCTCTTCATTCCGTCCCACCAGTAAACACCTTTCATATCATGATACATCTTGGTGGAACCGGGATGGACGCTATATACCGATCGATGTGCCCCCTCAAGAATCTCGCGCCTCAGTTCCTCAGCATCGGGTACGCACAGTCTACTCCCAAATCGTAGTATCCCCTGACCATCGATCACGAACTCTGAAAATCTGCCCTGTCCAATCTGTGCCATGATCTCTGAACATCGGTCATCACTGAGTTGTGCCTCACGTATACGATCGATCAACTGTGGGCGTGCACGGACATGCGCTATCTGTCCTCCAATCGGCGTGAACTCGAACTGTACTCGGCTATCGCATAATATCTGCCAATCTGCTGACGACTGCCCCTGTACTGCGCTCAAACAAGATAGACTACTCCCGGGCCTCCTGCTCAAAGCATCCGCTACCACATTTGCCTTGCCCGGGTGATATAAGATCTCTCAGTCGTAATCCTTCACTAACTCCATCCATCGGCGCTGTCGAAGGTTCAGGTTCCGCTGCTGGAATATGTATTTCAGACTCTTGTGATCCGTGAATATCTGGCACGACTCGCCGTATAGGTAATGTCGCCAGATCTTAAGTGCGAAGACCACTGCAGCCATCTCCAAATCGTGGGTGGGGTAGTTCTGTTCGTGTTTCTTCAATTGTCGTGAGGCATACGCAATCACCCTGTCATGCTGCATCAGTACGCACCCCAGCCCCACTCGAGAAGCATCACAAAAGACCACAAATCCGCCCGTTCCGGAAGGTAAAGATAACACCGGTGCCGTCGTCAGCCGAGTCCGTATCTGCTGAAAACTGTGCTCGCACTTCTCCGTCCAATCGAAGGGAACTCCCTTCCGGGTCAACCCGGTCAACGGTGTAGCAATACGGGAGAAGTCCTGCACAAAACGCCTGTAGTAACCGGCCAACCCCAAAAAGCTGCGAATCTCCGTCACCGATGTGGGTCTGGGCCAACGCTGAACGGCCTCGATCTTTCTCGGGTCTACACATATACCGTCTCGTGAAATCACATGCCCCAAGAAGTCCACGCTGTCCAGCCAAAAAGCACACTTGGAGAATTTCGCATAAAGCTGGTGCTCCCTCAAGGTCTGCAATGTAATCCGCAGGTGCTGCTCGTGCTCCTCACTACTCCGGGAATACACCAAGATATCGTCAATGAAGACTATGATGAACAGATCCAAATATGGCCGGAAAATACGGTTCATCAAGTCCATGAATGCTGCTGGCGCATTGGTGAGTCCGAACGACATCACCAAAAACTCGTAATGGCCGTAGCGCGTACGGAAAGCTGTCCTGGGAATGTCCTCATGTCGAACCCGCAGCTGATGATAGCCCGATCGTAAATCGATCCTCGAAAAGTACCCTGCCCCCTGAAGCTGGTCGAACAAATCGTCGATGCGCGGCAAAGGATACCTGTTCCGCACTGTCACCCTGTTCAGCTGGCGGTAGTCGATACACAGATGCAAACTGCCGTCCTTCTTCTTGACAAACAGGACTGGAGCACCCCAAGGAGAAACACTGGGTCGAATAAGTCCCTTATCCAGCAAATCTTGCAACTGACCCTTCAACTCTCGATGTTCCGCCGGGGCCATCCGATAAGGCGGTACGGAAACAGGCCCCGTGCCAGGAACCAAATCAATACAGAAAGAAATGTCGCGCTCGGGCGGTAGCCTAGGAAGCTCGTCAGGGAACACATCAGGGAACTCGCTAACAACCGGAACCTGATCCAATGGAACCTGTGTAGCACTAGCATCGCAAACAAAGGCGAGAAATCCCTGACATCCCTTCCTCAAAAGCTGTCCAGCACGAAAAGACGAAATCACACTGTGAGGGGCGGCACCACGGTCCCCCAACACAACAAAAACCGACTCACCGGGAAAGCAGAATCTAACTGTCTTCTCCCGGCAGTCCACAGAAGCATAGCACGTGGCTAACCAATCCATGCCCAAAAGAACGTCGAAGCCCAACATCTCCAGAAGGATCAAGTCGACAGGCAACTCTCTCTCGCCAATACAGACGATACAGGATCGGAACACATGCCTAGCAACAAACGACTCTCCCACAGGAGTGGTCACCACAAGCGGCTGATCAAGCAAACCGGACTCTCTACCCAAACTCGGCACAAAGTGCGTAGATACGTACGAGTGTGTGGATCCGGGATCGAACAATACGTGTGCATCAACTGTACAAACAGGAAGGATACCTGAAACCACCGCATTAGACGCCTGCGCGTCCTGATGCGTCAAAGCAAAAACCCGCGCCTGTCCACCACCTGCGACTGACTGCCCTCTGCCTCGGTCATCTCGTCCTCTCTGAGCAACTCCTCCACGCCCACGACCTCGCTGTGTATGAGTCTGGCGCAAAGCAACGGTAGGTACAACAGGCAACGCCCTCTGGGGTGGTGAAGGTGGTAACGTAGCATGCGGTGCTGCTGCCTCCCTCCGATGTGTCTCGGGACAATCTCGCACCCGATGATGAGAACTCCCGCAACGGAAACATCCCGATAATGGTCGCTGACCCTCCTGGGGATAAGAGCTGAACAATCGGTCTCGCCTCGAATCTCTGCCACCTGCTAGGTGTCTGTCACGGCGTCGAAAAGGCTGTCTCTGTACCGATGTACCTGCACGAACTCTCTTCGGCTCTGGGGCTGCCGAAGTCTCAGCAAGGTGCTCCTCGACTACTAGGGCTGCGTCTACAGCTGGTGCATAGGTCTAGTAGTGCTGCGCGCTGATCGCGAGGAACAGTGGTATAAGCAAGCCTCGAACAAATCTCTTGACTCGCAACTCCTCAGTAGCCACCAAATATGGGGCATAGACTGCCAACTCTGTAAACAGCACGTCATACTCTGCCACTGTCATCCCTGGCGTCTGGCGTAAGGACTCAAATCTGCGTGCTCGGGCATCCCTAACACTCTGGGGAAGGAAACGGGCTAGAAATACTGTCACGAACTCCGTCCAGGTCATAGGAGGAAGACCTGCTGCTCTGCCCTTCTCAACTGAATCACACCACTTCTGCGCAAGACCTTCCAGACGAAAGCTCGCGAACTCAACCCATCTCGTATCTGTGCATCTGAGGGAACGGCATATCCGGGCCATCCTGTCGATGAAAGACTGTGGGTCCTCGGCTGTATCGGTGCCTGTGAAGACCGGAGGCTTCAGCCTCTTGAACTCTGATAGCGAAACTGTAATCACCTCTGTGGCTGCAGGGACAACTGGCTGTGCGGTAGGTATCATCGCGGTCTCTGGAACAGGTGGAGCTACCTCTGGTCGTTGGGCTCGAAGCGTCTCAACTAGCGATCCTATCATCTGGCGCATCTCCTGCATGCTAGATCCCACCGTCTGGCGCATCTCCTGCATACCAGTCCCTAGCGTGGCGATCTGATCAGTCACGGCAGGAACAGCCTGCTCGAGTACAACCGGTGTACTGCCCGGATCAGTCCTCGTCTCGGACGAGTCAACTCGAATCTCGGCCCTCGCAGCCGCTCTCTGCGCCCTCGTAGTCTTTGGCGGCATAATGGCTGAAAGAAAATTAGGATTCGATAAGAATACAAGAATCGAATCACAAGAATATAAGAAAGGATTAAATCAATAAGTCCTAAGGTCGCGTAGGCGGAGTACCGTGTCGTGAGTATGCCGCGGAACATACACACGCTATGCTATTCTGCTGCAGCTACCTACTCCATCATACCAGGGTCATCCTACACTCCGAAGGTAAAACCTACGCTTTGATACCAACTTTGTCATGACACGAGTATTTCGACTCGTGACCAGCACTTAACCACGCTACGTCTACAGGCGTAACGCGACTAAGTAAGCCGAACCCAGAATTCAAAACCATTTAAAAATAGTGAGTGTTGAAAACATTTAGTTAAAGCTTTTGGAAAACCTTAAATAATTCAATAAATTCCTTTTTAAGGTTACTTAATCATTTGAATAATTTTGGCAGCATTTCCTTTGTAAAACTAGCCCCGAGACCAGGTACAAAACAGGATATAAGTGAAATAAAATGTAATGAAATGAAACATCCCTAACGGGAGCAATAACGCCCAACGGCGGAAACCAACAACACAAGAGTAATATACGACGCCGTAGCGAAGAATAAGCAATAAGTAGATATCACAGAATAGAAACTGCATATAAAAACAGTCGACTCCTACGAGCTCGACACCAGAATACAAAATATATATCATCGTCCTCACACAGTATCTAAGTCCAGTACATAAATGGTAGATGGAGAGTACTAGATACAAAAGGGATACAATAAAGTACTCAGAATACCACAACCCACCTAAATGCAAAATAGCTCTCACCGCAACTGTGGTGGTATCTGTAGCCAAAAGATGCAAAAGACAGCCTGCCGCGACTATGCTGAGGGCAACCTGCAAATACTGTGGCACAACGGGGGTAAGTTGCCAACTCGTGAATAGAGATAACATATAAAGGTAATCGCGAGCATGCACGTACTGCGCTATTCTAACAAATGCCAGCAGATAATATCAATGCGTGCTAAGCAGTATATGCAACAATCAGGCAGATGCTCTATCAGGTAAAATTACTACAGGATGAGATACATAGCAATCAATACTGAGCATGGGATAAATAATATCTACATGGAACATGCCAACATGGAAAACAATAGACGGTGCCTCAGGCTGCACCCAAATCCCAAATATACTCAGGCGCCGGCACACCCATCGGCCCTCAAATCCTGTAAACCTCTGAGAAATCACGAGTGCCCAACATCGGCACCCAAAACATCATCAAATACTCGTGTCCAACATCGACACGCAAATCCTCATATATCGGGCTCCGTCAGTCCGGATCAGCCCACGGGGTCCGTCTGCGGTGTCGGCCCTCGGCCCCGGCAGTACGGGTCATCCCGCATCCATCTCTCGACTCTAGCCAGTATCCTCCGGACAACTGCCAGGTCCAACCAATCACCGGTAGGTAGTGGTCCCTCCGCCAGGCTCACCGTCTACTGCACAGCGAAACCGTTCTCGCCCTGGGGTACCATACCGGGTCCACCATGAAGCCGCAAACGGATCATCCATCTCCTCGAATCGGGTTTCCAGCACACGTCTCAGCACCGAGAAAACGCGTGGTGGACGCACCAAAATATCATATCACGAGGTACCGGGTTTTTCAAAATGGTGCATCTTTTCTTAAATACTTCCACGGTCCTCAAAACCAGAAATCACATGAAAATCCAACACCAAGAAGTAAATCAAATGCGAGGTGCTATGTAAATCAATCCATGATACAGTTACAAGGGAAAACCGCTTTTAAAGTTTTGTTTCCGTTTTTAAAGATATCATGCGGCTCCCAATATACATGAAGGTCATATCGAATCACATATGAAACAAACTACAGCAATATGATCATGGCAGCTCTACAGTGAGTGTGTCATGGCAATTACTAACGGTGTGTGTGTAGCATGCAAATTAGTGCCCGTGCAATATAAACCGTTAGTAATAGTGCGGTGTTCTATCAGTTCTAAGCATATATATATATATATATATATATATACATAAATACAGCAGGGAATGCAATATGCGATGACAGTCCATGGGGTAAATGCAATATATAATAATAAGTTCCTATCAGCCCTGACGCATAACGCCATGCGGGCGATATCCCCGTAGATGTGAAATCTACTCACCGAAGTCTCGCGCTAAGTGTAGCCTGTAAGTCGATGTAGTACACCCCAGTACTTGAGGGGAGGCGGAATTTACAAAAACGATCAAGTTTAAGGAACGAACATCGACTAACCGCTTAAATCGAAGCTAAACAAATAATAACCGAACACATAGCTATACTAAACTATAGTGTTAAGGGATTATACCTAACGAAACTAGTCCTTCGTCTTTGTGTCCTCCTTTGTTCTCCTCGACCTTCTCTAGGTAGTAGACGATCCACCCGAGAGCAAAACACCAAGCTACACCTCTCACTTGAGGTAACTAATCAACTTTGATTGCTAATCAAAGATGAAAGGATGAGATAGAGTGATGGTTATGGATGCTTAAGTCTAACTAAACCTTTGATCTCAACACATGAGGATTAAGGATTAGTATCTTGAAGATAAGAGCTTGAGGAGAGAGAATATGAGATAAGATCATGAGAGGAGAGAGAGTGTATCATAATATATTATGAAGCATTCTTATTTAAGAATAATGAATAAAAGAAATGAATAAGCATGCTTCATGAAATATCTAGTGGTGATTCATTAGCATGAGTCATTAAGCAATAAATGTGCATTAATGAAATGAATGAATCACCACAATGACTCACAACCTCATCCAAAAGAAACCTCCTTAGTCACATCTTCTAGAAGCTTCTCGTACAATTACGAGAACGCCCCTCCAATCCGCAAAAATACGGAAAAACTTTAGACTGTAAAAATCCAACAACCGGATACCAGTAACTGGCTTAAACCAAAGCCGACTGGTAAAAACTGTCCGAAAGTCGTACGCGCTTAAACGCACGTATGCGTCCGAACCCTTTGTCGCAAAACCATGCAACCTCTATATCGTTTCGCCTGGAGTAGGAAACTCTCTGTGTGGGACTCTAGAGACTCGACTACTACGCTGGCAGTGGGTTTAACCACAGACCGCAAGCGGCACTAGCTGTACGTAACGGTCCCCAGGTAGTTGTCGATAAGAAGGCCGATGAGTAAACCCATCCGAACTCCTACTGAGTCTGATGTGACAATCTCCATACAGTCCGGTCCGTTCGTCCAAGACTATCGCATATCGGGCCTAGGGGGCGGCAAGCGTCAGTCCCCTAATAGCGGTATAAGTCGTGTCGGAGTAAAGCCCATTACATCCTGAGAAACTACTGGAACCTACCAGCAAATCTCGCTTGCCCTGGCCAGGGACTTTGCGTAATGGCTCTCTGACACAGCACGATATCTACTCCCAATACCGGGAGGGACGAATCCTGTCTAACCGCCACTGCCTCCAAGTGCTCGGGACTGCACCCAACTGCTACCTGTTTGCACGACTCCTTTGAGCCGTGGTAGGGTAGCAATCTAAGAACAGTGGGACACACTCGAGGCGAAGTAGCAGTGTCAAGTCTGCGGACTACGCTGTACTCATGTCACCTGGGAACTGTTTACTGACGACTGGTATCAAACCAACCAACAGTTCCCTGTGAGTCCTGTCCGGTGTACCCGTAACCTAACGAGCACCTGTATACTATCTCCAGTACGACGTACTGACGGCTGTGGGACAGACCATTTCCCCAACTGGGATGAGAAGCGTACACACTAGTCTACTCCGGAGTATCGATGCTCTGTCTCGATAATCCAACGACCAGGGACCTGAATAAGGATGTGCTTGTAGTGTTGGAGATAGTGCCCTCAGAGTCAATTATTGGATCACAGGCACGTGATTGCAATGATTGAGGGAGGACCTATCCCGGTAGGACAGTCTTACTCGAGATGATAGTATGCTATCTGGTTTACCTTTATCATCGTGTACTGCTTTAGGTGACCTGACAGGTCGCTATTGCACGTTGATAGAGCCCTAGGATTCATGCTTGACTGCCAGCAGTATGAGGGCGATCATATAAGTGAGAGCTGGAGTCTACAAGCACATCCTTAATAGGTCCCTAGTCGTGGGAGTTTCGAGACAGGGCATCGATTCTCCAGAGTAGACTAGTGTATACAGTCGAGACCCCGACGAGGGGCGGTGGCCGGTCTCACAAGCCACTGGTGTCAGTTGGATCACCTAAGATGTATACAGGTGCTCATTGGGTTATGAGTACACCGGACAGGACTCGCCGGGAACATGCTAGTTGGTCTTATACCTGACGTCAGATAGCAGTTCCCAGGTGACATGTGTACAGGTTAGTTCATCGACCTGGGGATCGTCATTTGTCTCGTGTGAGTTCCCACTGTGCTTTGATTACTACCCTACCACGGCTCAAAGGAGTCGTGCAAACAGGTTTTAGTTGGGTACAGTCCCGAGCCACATGGAGGCAGTGAGCGGATCTTCGGGGGTTTCGTCTCTCCCGGTATTGGGGGTGAGGTCGCGCTGTGTCTAGGAGAGCCATTACACGAAGACCTTGGCCAAGGCAGGAGATTTACTGGTGGGTATTCCAGTAGTATCTCAGGGTGTTCTGGGCTACACTCCGACACGACTTGTACCGCTTTTGGGGGTCTGACTTTTACCAACCCCCTAGGCCCGCCATGCGATGCTCATAGACGAACGGACCGGACTGTACGGATATTGTCACTGACAGGCTCAGTTGGGTGTCGGGGTGAGCTTCCTCATCGACGTCCCTTTTGGTCAATAGCTGGTGGCCCGTCACGTATTGGCTTATACCTCTGACGTGCTAGTGGTTAAATCCACAGCCATAGTATTGACGAGTCTTTAGAGTCCACCACACTTTCAGTTACTCAAGCTTTCGGGCGAAACGCTGTAGAGGCCGTATGGAGATATGGCAGGGTCCGATCAGATACGTGCGGTATTGCACGGATCAGGATCGGACGGTTTGTACTAGTAGCTGTATAGATATATGGCAGGGTTCGATCAGATACGTGCGGTATTGCACGGATCAGGATCGAACGGATATTACTAGCCTGTTTTGGTTTAAGCCGGTCCTAGTTTAGTACAGTGTAGATTTTGTCTCATTGCATTTGTATCCGGACGGAATACAGATGCAGGTGTGTATGCACAGCATGGGGTTTTTCCTGTAATTTATTACGGGACCAGTTTTCTGGGGTTGCCAGTTTGCTTTCCGTTCCGGCCGGTTTTCCTTTGTTCTTTCCCGGCCGGACTTTTCCGATGGAGGGGGTTATTTGCAATTGTGCAAATAACTTTTGTGGAAGGGGTTTCTTGTAAAAGATTGATTATGATAGCTTTCATTTCTTTTCAACCATGCTTTTGCTTTATGAGATTTGAAAGGGTATGGTTTGAAAAAGGTTAAGCATGGTTCATGTTTCTTTGTCTCTTGATGTGGTCACCTTTTCTTCACTCCTACACTCACCTCCCTTCATGCTTCATATCATTGCTCCACCATTCTCTAAGTGTGATAGTTTTCATTTTTAGAAGAGAGATGAGGAAAAGAAAGAGAAGAAAATGAGAGCTTCATCTTTGAGAGGAGAAAAATGAGAGTGATTCATTTTGTGTATATCATTCTTCATCTCATTCCATTGCTAGAAAATTGAAAGCACCAATTTTCTATATACCATTCCTCCATCTTCAAAAGGCAACACCAAAACCCAAGTGAGACACTACACTACACTTCCTACAGCAAACCTTGGGCATGTCGAGTTGCCGGCTTCATGCCCGAGTTGCCTCGGTATAGAGGCGGGAGCCCGTAAAAGATGCAGGCGACGTGGTGCCCTTCCGGCGAGAAGGCGACGACCCGAGATCCCGCGAGGAGAACGGAGTGGAGATGAAGACCGGAGGACTCGGATCAGTCGGTATATCTCTAACCCGTATTTTAGTTAGCTAGACTAGTTTAATGGTCACGATCCGGAGTTTAGTGCGCGGTGGTGCCGTTTTGCCAAGTCCGCAAAAATTTAAGTTTACCACCGTTTCCGCGTTTGGCCGTCGGATTGACAGCCGGGGCACCGCCGTGCACTTACAGTGGTATCAGAGCCTCGCCATTAACTTCGTCTAGCTTTTGTGTAATGTGTTTTACGTTTCCGATCGAACAAAATCCCGAAAACACGTATTTCATGCACATCAGTTTCTGTCGAATTTTTTTTGAGTCTAAAAATTTTTCAGGATGTCTCAGAGTGATGTGCAGGGAATTAGAAACACACTGAAAAAATTTGGTAGCATGAACTGTTCATTACACCGCGGAAGCGCGGCCAAACCCTTACTGGGGCCGCGCTTCCGCCGCAATGTGAACAGTTCACCCCCCCAAAATTTTGCAGTATGTTCCTGAGTGAGAAATGTGGTTTCTGGAATATTAAAATTGGGCCCAGGTTTTCTGTGAGTGCTACAGTTTTGTTTGGGGGCCCACTTGTTAAGGTTTGATCAATCGGAAAATTTTAAACACATTTTTCACAGTATTTACATTATATCTGCGACCGTGAATGTCACTCGATCGGTAAATCCGATCTAACTGCTATAGCCCGGTTAGACGGATTTGCGAACGTGACTTTCACGTTGATGTTCTATGTTTATGCTGTGATGTTACGGATCGGTCGTGGGGGATAGCCTGGATGCAATGCTAGTACTGTATTGTGGTATTATGTACATTTGGTATTGCGGGGCGAGCGTCCGACATGTGGACTGCCGTCACTGCCTGATTGTATTATTCTTTTGGGGCACGACCTGGTTGCGGTCGATGTACCCGGTGTATGTATATTTTACTTTCTGTACTAGGATTACCCCGCGGTGGGGTGCACGGATAACCGGGTCCTGGAGGGCAACAAGCCCGCATCTCATGGCATTGGGACGGAGGGGGCTTCGCTCTGGGATTGGCGGGTTATTCGCCGCACTCGTAGGGGGTACAGGTTGACCCAGGAGGGGTGCCCAAGTTGCCGGATTCCGTGGAGTGCTGGGTGGTCCATTCACGGAGCTGAAGGGGGCTGCCTCGCTTCAGGTTTTGGCGGGTGACTTGCCGCGCCCGTAGGGGTCTAGGATTTCATTGCACAGGCTATCCACACGACCAGGGGAACGTCGGGTTTCAGTAGTGGCTCTGTGAAACCCGGGGATCCCAGATAACTGTATTGTTCTGTGATGTTGTACATTCTGTGATGTTGCATTTTATTCACGCCTTGAGCGAATTTAATATATTGGTATATATATTAGTAGATGTTGTATATGTTTTTCATCCGCGCTAGTCCAGTCCCCGCTCTGCCGTTAGTTAGCTAACCTAACGGGTGATGACGGGACCCAGTGGCGAATGCGGATGGCATATACGTACGTCAGTATATTTTCGTTCTTTATTGGTGTGATCAATTGATGGGACTGCGTTGATTCGGATCAATGCAAGTTAAACAAACCTAATCTGATGTTGTTGGAACACTTTTCAAAAGGCTGTTATTGCAAGGACGTTCTCTTTTGTTTTGCATCGTGGTATTCATTTGGAATATCCTGCTCCTCAGTCGACGAGGCAAAGGCCGAGATCCCCTCACCGGGAGTGACCCCTTGGACAGAAGTTTGCGTCAGGGCAGTAACTTCACTATAGCCGATTACTTTTGCTTTGCATCGCGGTATTCATTTGGAATATCCTGCACCCCATTCTACGGGGAAAGAGCCGAGATCCCTTCACCGGGAGTGACCTCTTTAGTAAAGGTTTTCGTCACTATATTTTCTAAAAAGCTATCCGTTCCTTCAACGATATCAAGTTCACTACGTTAAAGGTTTTCGCCAGAAATCATTCGTAGCCCTCCGTCGTTTCATATGGGTAGTTAATAGTATTCAAGCTGTGTTTGTTGGCCTTAGTCAAGGCACAGTGTTTGGTAGCTATTGGGTATTCATATGCTGCATAGATAGATGCGTTGGTTTGGGACAGTCGTATAGCCTTGTTGGCCTTAGTCAGGGGCTTGTACGGGTGGATTCAAATCAACCTGGACAATGACGGGTAGAACTTGACATGTGACTTATGATTTGTTGGCCTTAGTCAAGGTCATAAGAGCATGGGGCAGAAATCCACATCGGGAGTTTCAAAAGTACTGAAACTTGCCAGATATGCGCATACCTTCTGGAGTGTGATACCGTGAGCGGATTCCGTCACGTTGTCATGCGATGAGAGTTGGATCCCGATTCCCACTGATGAGTTGGTTTACTCCTCGGGTGACCCCGACTAATTCTTCTTTCAGGTTTGGAGGAGAATTTGAGGTACAGTGGGAGGTTTCCAGATTAGATAAATTGGTAACCATTCTGATCTAGGTTAGAGTGCACGCTGAGTGTTTCTTTTCTCTCTCTCTTTGGCAGCGACCATTGACCCGACCCTAAGACTACGACTCAGAGACCAAGTTGACCGAACCTTCTTAACACTGGCTTTTGGATTGTCAGAGTTGCAGACCTCATTGCCACTCCTACTTTTACCCTTTTTTCCAGGACACCCCGTATTGCTACGAACGTCCACTTCCATTGGACAAAACCATCGTATGGTTATATACGAACTCGAAGGAATTAATTCGAGGATGGTTTCCGGTTCTGGAGAAAACGGATAGGATTATTCAGTTGTCTTTCCTTTTCACCCTCTCTCAGGTTGCGAGTACTCCTTAGTTTAGGAGTAGTACACCTATTATGCAAATTGGATAGTCTTCTTCCAAACCATAGGCTGGTGCCGACCGGTAGGGAATGAAGAAAACCAGTTAGCCTAAGCGGTGTACAGAAGGTATTAAGTTCAGACAAAGCAAGGGATTAGTAAGAGGGCAAAGTAAATTGCGACTGCTATTCACGACCAAACCAAGTATTTCTTCGCCAATCCTAAATCACCTTTGTATTTCTCCAGGACACTCCGTATCACTACGAAGATCCCATTTTATTGGATAATCCATCGTATGGTTATATACGAACTCGAAAGGAACTTGTTCCAGTTCGGGGATGGATCCTGGTTCAGGAGAAATAGGAATAAAGTACATTCAGGTGTCTTTTATCTTCACCTTCTCTCGCGATGCGAGTGTTCCTAGGATTAGGACAGTACACCCTTTATGCTTTTTGGATAGTCTTCTTCCAAACCATAGGCTGGAGCCGAACGGTAGGGAAGGAAGAAAACCATTTGGCCTAAAGGGGTGTACAGAAGGTAATGACTAAAGATATATGAAGGGATTTGGAGAGGTGGCAAAGAATTATACGGTTATAGTTGTGAATCTGGATAATGGTAGAGGCATTACTAGGAATACCAGGATACCCCAACGAAACATTTCAATGTTTCATTTTCACTGTGTAATGTTAAAAGAGAACTGATTTCCCGATTAGATACTTACTCCAGGGTATGTATTTACCAGGTATGATTCTCAGATCTGTGTGGTTTTACAGATGATGAGTGGGAGTACGTTATTGGGAATTGGGTGATCATCCTCATTATATCGGGATTCGTTGTAATCGGTGATATTTGAGGAGATCATCTGGGCTGTTTGCCGGTCGGCAAATATTTGGTTTTGAATATCCGCTGTTGTGCACCAATTTCAAATTGATATATCTGTACGTCTATTTTCATAGAGTGAGATATACCTTTTGATATTATGTCGATGACATTTACCTATATCAGTGGATGGTTAGGTAAGGAGCATTAAACAACGGTGTAATTCTTCTTAACAATAAGTAGAGTTTTCAACCTACAACACACAGTGAAAGAGTTGTTAGACTCAGCGGACTTATACAGAGTATTGTATGTTGTCCAGTGTCCATTAGGACACAGGGGTTGGTCCTCATACTATATTCTGTTTACTTTTAACTTCTCTAGTTCTTAGACATGTGTTTCGTAGAAACACAGGGTCTAAATTTTGAGAAGTTATAGGTATTTGAATAGAGTAGAGAACCAGGTGTAGCAAGTATCGGGATTCTTCAAAGTGATCGAAGATGTAGATACTTGTGTATGGTATTCAGTTGATAGTAATGATAAAGAGAAATTGCTTCTCTTTCAGGTTACTCATAATTGGAAGCATTCCTAAGTTGAGTAACGCTGATCGGCCTCCTTCCATTTAGTTGACATGCACTGGAGATAGCTGCATGATTTGAATCTGGTTCAATTAAATCAGTGCCTCTGGTTCTATATTGGATGTAGAACAGTTCATATCTTAACGTTGTTAAGGTACGGGGAGTTGTCCGGCTTATGATTAAAACCAGACTCTGGATAACTCAAGGCACGTTTCTGTAATGGCTGTTTGTGGGTTGACCCAGGCTATGACGAGGGTTGATTTTCTACCATCTTGACTCGCCACAGTTTTAACAAAAATGGATTTTTTCAAAAACAGCAGTGGGAGTATGGTAGAACTGGAAGTGATTCCAGAACCGCAAACGATTACTGAAGATTTGATAAGGAACCTAAAGATTCAATCTGATTTGACATTCCATTGGCCACTCCGCAGATAAGGTGGGTAACTTCAGGCACCCGAGAGGTACTTCGGTAGCCTCAAGGACGGTGACAGGGAAGTTCTTGTTTACCCACACTTGCCATTGTTGTTGTTCCAGGCTGCGAGACCCGGCAGGAGGATGAGTATAGCGTCGTTCTAAACTTGCTTTAGAAGTGCACGTCTATATGACTCTGCCAGAGGGTTGTCGTAGTCAGTGGGAGCAGCGGAAGCATTGGTGGACATCAGGCTTATGTCTATTTATAGACTAAAGCAGATGTAGCGGAGATTGATCATCTATTTCTGATGTGACAGTCATGGGTTTGACTTCATCAGAATAGAAGATGGATCTGTTGAGAAGGTAGTAGGGTGTGATATCCTGGTATTTGGATGACATACACAAAGTAGGAAAAGAAACTCCTATACTACGATCGGTTATACTTTGGTCGTCACACAGTGGTTTCTCCACATAGGACTTGGATATATATCAGACATTCTGGTTACTAGATCTATGGTTTTAGATCTAGATTTGGGTGGTTTCCTAATCTGGGTACCTTGACAGCATTCTATGAGTATTTAGAATGGACGACTCCTGGCATGGTGGTGTACCTGCAGGTAATGGAGTCACCCTCTCTAAAGGTGTCTTACAGACTAAAGGGGAGAGGGATATTCATGATTGGCAGATCATTTGCTTAGGCTATTGAGTCAATCATGAGATGTCAAGTACCACTCCAGATGTTGTTCTTGCAGTAGGTGCAATAAGTTGACATTGATCCAATCCTGGAGAAACAGTCGGAAGCAGTTTTAGAACATAAGTGGCTGTTCTAGGGATATGATAACGAAAGCCCTATTCGGGAAACAGTTATAATTCCAGGCTTCCAAGGTGACATGGACGACAAGAAGGTTGTCAGAGTTATAGTTTTTCCTTCTGACGAGGGGCAGTATTTTGGACAGCTGATCCAAGGCAATACTGAGGGTGGCATGGCGCAGGATACTGATTAAGTTCAGTTGAAGATACAGTCTAAGAAGTTTGGATTTGGAGTTCATTTATGAGCTACGTCCCATCAGACATCCAGACATTCTAAGGCAGGTATTGCTCATTTCAGGAGATGGCTTTCTCCGCGAACTCGAGATATAGAGAGACATAGAAAGAAACTTCTAGGCGGATCTACTCACTGAGGCTATTCCTCGACCGCAATAGTTTCACAAACGGGATTTGTGAGACTGACTAGTAGAGGAGTTGGGTGTTCGGTATCACACGGGCTGTGAGTAAGCGACATCGCAATAATTAGCCTTGAGTGCAAGTGGGAGATTGTTGGAGATAGTGCCCTCAGAGTCAATTATTGGATCACAGGCACGTGATTGCAATGATTGAGGGAGGACCTATCCCGGTAGGACAGTCTTACTCGAGATGATAGTATGCTATCTGGTTTACCTTTATCATCGTGTACTGCTTTAGGTGACCTGACAGGTCGCTATTGCACGTTGATAGAGCCCTAGGATTCATGCTTGACTGCCAGCAGTATGAGGGCGATCATATAAGTGAGAGCTGGAGTCTACAAGCACATCCTTAATAGGTCCCTAGTCGTGGGAGTTTCGAGACAGGGCATCGATTCTCCAGAGTAGACTAGTGTATACAGTCGAGACCCCGACGAGGGGCGGTGGCCGGTCTCACAAGCCACTGGTGTCAGTTGGATCACCTAAGATGTATACAGGTGCTCATTGGGTTATGAGTACACCGGACAGGACTCGCCGGGAACATGCTAGTTGGTCTTATACCTGACGTCAGATAGCAGTTCCCAGGTGACATGTGTACAGGTTAGTTCATCGACCTGGGGATCGTCATTTGTCTCGTGTAAGTTCCCACTGTGCTTTGATTACTACCCTACCACGGCTCAAAGGAGTCGTGCAAACAGGTTTTAGTTGGGTACAGTCCCGAGCCACATGGAGGCAGTGAGCGGATCTTCGGGGATTTCGTCTCTCCCGGTATTGGGGGTGAGGTCGCGCTGTGTCTAGGAGAGCCATTACACGAAGACCTTGGCCAAGGCAGGAGATTTACTGGTGGGTATTCCAGTAGTATCTCAGGGTGTTCTGGGCTACACTCCGACACGACTTGTACCGCTTTTGGGGGTCTGACTTTTACCAACCCCCTAGGCCCGCCATGCGATGCTCATAGACGAACGGACCGGACTGTACGGATATTGTCACTGACAGGCTCAGTTGGGTGTCGGGGTGAGCTTCCTCATCGACGTCCCTTTTGGTCAATAGCTGGTGGCCCGTCACGTATTGGCTTATACCTCTGACGTGCTAGTGGTTAAATCCACAGCCATAGTATTGACGAGTCTTTAGAGTCCACCACACTTTCAGTTACTCAAGCTTTCGGGCGAAACGCTGTAGAGGCCGTATGGAGATATGGCAGGGTCCGATCAGATACGTGCGGTATTGCACGGATCAGGATCGGACGGTTTGTACTAGTAGCTGTATAGATATATGGCAGGGTTCGATCAGATACGTGCGGTATTGCACGGATCAGGATCGAACGGATATTACTAGCCGGTTTTGGTTTAAGCCGGTCCTAGTTTAGTACAGTGTAGATTTTGTCTCATTGCATTTGTATCCGGACGGAATACAGATGCAGGTGTGTATGCACAGCATGGGGTTTTTCCTGTAATTTATTACGGGACCAGTTTTCTGGGGTTGCCAGTTTGCTTTCCGTTCCGGCCGGTTTTCCTTTGTTCTTTCCCGGCCGGACTTTTCCGATGGAGGGGGTTATTTGCAATTGTGCAAATAACTTTTGTGGAAGGGGTTTCTTGTAAAAGATTGATTATGATAGCTTTCATTTCTTTTCAACCATGCTTTTGCTTTATGAGATTTGAAAGGGTATGGTTTGAAAAAGGTTAAGCATGGTTCATGTTTCTTTGTCTCTTGATGTGGTCACCTTTTCTTCACTCCTACACTCACCTCCCTTCATGCTTCATATCATTGCTCCACCATTCTCTAAGTGTGATAGTTTTCATTTTTAGAAGAGAGATGAGGAAAAAAAGAGAAGAAAATGAGAGCTTCATCTTTGAGAGGAGAAAAATGAGAGTGATTCATTTTGTGTATATCATTCTTCATCTCATTCCATTGCTAGAAAATTGAAAGCACCAATTTTCTATATACCATTCCTCCATCTTCAAAAGGCAACACCAAAACCCAAGTGAGACACTACACTACACTTCCTACAGCAAACCTTGGGCATGTCGAGTTGCCGGCTTCATGCCCGAGTTGCCTCGGTATAGAGGCGGGAGCCCGTAAAAGATGCAGGCGACGTGGTGCCCTTCCGGCGAGAAGGCGACGACCGGAGATCCCGCGAGGAGAACGGAGTGGAGATGAAGACCGGAGGACTCGGATCAGTCGGTATATCTCTAACCCGTATTTTAGTTAGCTAGACTAGTTTAATGGTCACGATCCGGAGTTTAGTGCGCGGTGGTGCCGTTTTGCCAAGTCCGCAAAAATTTAAGTTTACCACCGTTTCCGCGTTTGGCCGTCGGATTGACGGCCGGGGCGCCGCCGTGCACTTACATGTAGACTACCCAGCCCCCACTAGTGTGACTGCCATCACAACGCTGGTAGACAAGCAAGATCCTAAGAGCTCTTTCAATACGTATACTCACATATTAAGATAGAAAAACCAAGTAGCATACTACCATGTTTAGCAAGACTGTTATATACATGTGAATATCCCAAGCTTCCATTAAGTAATATACAAGCTAGTATGATACAGTAATGGCCTTCTAGGGCATAAACACTAACAATCTCCCACTTGCACTAGGGCCATGTACTGGCATATCGTAGACCAATGATCTCGAGCAGCCTCTCGAACTGAATCTGAGGAAGGGCCTTCGTGAATGGATCAACAATGTTCTCTTCTGAAGCAACTCTCCGAACCTCGATCTCCTGACGATCAATGATCTCCCTGATCAGGTGATACCGCCTCAAGATGTGTCTGGACTTCTGATGGGACCTTGGTTCCTTCGCTAAAGCTATAGCTCCGTTGTTGTCGCAATACAGAGGTATTGGATCAACTATGGTAGGAACCACCTGAAGTTCTGTTAGGAACTTCTTCATCCAGACTGCTTCTTTTGCGGCATCGCAAGCAGCTATATACTCCGCTTCCATCGTCGAGTCAGCAACGGTGTCCTGCTTGGAGCTCTTCCAGCACACCGCCCCTCCATTGTGGGTAAAGACATAACCCGATATGGACTTCGAATCGTCCTTATCACTCTGGAAGCCGGAATCAGCAAAGGCCTCCAACCTGAGGTCTTTTCCGCCGTAAACCAAGAACATCTCCTTAGTCCTCCTCAGGTACTTGAGAATGTTCTTTACTGCTATCCAGTGTTTCTCCCCTGGGTCTGACTGATACCGGCTTACCACGCTCAGTGCGTAAGCTACATCTGGTCTGGTACACAACATCGCATACATTATAGAGCCTACCGCAGAAGCGTAGGGTATAATAGACATGCGTTCCCTTTCCAAATCAGTCTTGGGAGACATCTCTTTGGAGAGGGTGATTCCGTGACAAGCCGGTAGATTACCGCGCTTAGAATCTTCCATACTGAATCTTTTCAGTACAGTGTCGATATACCTGGACTGCGAAAGTCCCAACATCCTCTTGGATCTATCACGATAGATCCGGATCCCCAGAATGTAAGAGGCATCACCCAGGTCTTTCATGGAGAACCTGTGTGACAAGAATCCTTTGACAGATTGTAGCATAGGAATGTCATTTCCTATCAATAGAATGTCATCCACATACAAGACGAGGAATACGACACTTCTGGCCACAACTTTACTATATATGCACGGTTCATCTGGATTTTTGATAAAGTCATATTCTTTGACTGTCTCATCAAAACAGATGTTCCAACTCCGCGATGCCTGCTTTAGTCCGTAAATGGACTTAAGCAGCTTGCATACTTTCCCGCTGCTCCCACTTTGATTGAAACCCTCTGGCTGATCCATATAGACGCTCTCTTCTAAATTTCCATTCAGAAAAGCCGTCTTTACGTCCATCTGCCAGATTTCATAATCATGGAAGGCAGCAATAGCAAGAAGGACCCGAATGGATTTGAGCATAGCCACTGGAGAAAAAGTTTCGTCATAGTCCAAACCAGGTCTTTGACGAAAACCCTTTGCAACAAGTCTAGCCTTATAGGTTTCCACCTGTCCATCTACACCAATCTTTTACTTGAAGATCCATTTGCATCCTATGGGTTTTACCCCATCTGGAGCAAACTCCAAAGTCCATACTTTGTTGGTGTACATGGACTCCATTTCGGTCCGCATTGCATCTAGCCATCGTACCGAGTCGCCGCTCTGGATGTCCTGCTGGAAGTCAGTAGGTTCATCATTATCTATGATGCAATCCTCTCTATCCCCGTCTATGAGAAAACCGTAGTATCTCTCAGACGGACGAGACGGCCTACTACTCCTGCGGAGGGGTGCGGGAATGTTCTGTTCTTCTTGAACCTCTGGTTCTACCAAACTTTCAGTAGCAGTTTGTGGTTCTGGAATTTCTTCCAGTTCTATTTCGCTCCCACTCTTCTGATTTTCTAAAAATTCAGTTTCTAAGAAGAGGGCATGACGAGAAACAAAAACCTTTTGTTCCTCTGCGTAATAGAAATAATATCCCTTGGAGTTCTTTGGATATCCCACAAGCTTACACAGTACTGAGCGTGCCTCGAGCTTGTCCACATGCTGCTTTTTTACAAAAGCTGGACACCCCCATGTCCTAAAATGTTTTAGACAGGGTTTCTTCCCACTCCACATCTGATATGGTGTGGTAGGCACAGTTTTGGTTGGAACCTGGTTCAAAAGATATGCCGCTGATTCTAGCGCATAACCCCAGAAAGATCGCGGTAACTCAGTATTACTCATCATGGATCGTACCATATCCAATAGGGTTCGATTCCGTCTCTCCGATACACCGTTGTGCTGTGGAGTGTATGGAGGAGTAAGCTGAGAGAGAATTCCTTTCTCTTTTAGGTAACCTAGGAACTCGGCACTTAAGTATTC
Source organism: Agapanthus africanus (assembly GCA_030015575.1). NCBI lineage: Eukaryota > Viridiplantae > Streptophyta > Magnoliopsida > Asparagales > Amaryllidaceae > Agapanthus > Agapanthus africanus. Next base: position 543,477,900 of record JASDDO010000014.1, on the reverse strand, counting down.
TCCACCTCGATCAGATCTTAGTGTCTTAATACTTTTGCCTGTTTGGTTTTCCGCTTCACTCTTGAATTCCAGGAATTTCTCAAAGGCCTCTGATTTATGCTTCATTAAGAAAACATATCCATACCTAGAGAAATCATCTGTAAAAGTAATGAAGTAGGAAAAACCACCTCTCGCATGTGTAGACATTGGACCGCATACATCACTGTGTATGAGTCCTAAGAGCTCGCTCGCTCTTACTCCTTGTCCAGTGAATGGAGTCTTTGTCATCTTTCCTTTGAGACAAGATTGACAAGTGTCATAAGTTTGATATTCGAACGTGTCCAAATATCCTTCTCTATGCAACTTAGTCAACCTTCTCTCATTGATGTGACCCAGTCTACAATGCCATAAGAAAGCTTTATTTAAATCTGGAGACTTTCTTTTTAGTGTGTTCTGGACATTGAAAATTTGGAGTTGGTTTAACACATATATGCCGTTATTTAGAGTACCGGACCCAATCAAACCATGATTAAGGTGGATGTTGACAACATCTCTTACAAACGTGAAATCGTAACCTTTATTTGATAACAAGGAAACTGATATGATATTACACGTTAAGCTGGGTACAAAATAACAGTTATGTAAAACCAAAATGTGTCCACTCGTCAATCCTAGGTGATAATCCCCGACGGACGCAGCTCCCACGCTAGCTCCGTTAGCAACCCTGAGGATCATATCACCTTCCTTCAGCACTCTACGGTTTCTCAGTGCCTGCAATGAATTGCAAATATGAGATCCTGATCCGGTATCCAATACCCAGGAAGTAGAGTTGATTGACAGACAATTCTCAATTACAAACACACCTGAAGTCGAAGCCACAGCTTGCTTCGGTTCCTGGTTCTTGGCGTTCCACGCCTTGCAATCCTTCTTCCACTGCCCTTTCCTGTGACAATGGAAGCACTCATCCAGGCCAACTACCGGTGCTGTAAACTTTTTCTTTCCTTTCTTTCCCACCTTACTAACACCTCCTCTAGGTCTGGGTGCGGCCTTCTTCTTCCTTCCTTTGGCCCTAGCCTTGGACCCGGAAGAAGATGCACCGCCAACAAACATAGTGGGTGTTTCCCTTGCCTTCTGCAAGGTGCCCTCTGCACTCCTTAACATGTTCAGGAGTTCCGCAAGTTCAACTTCTTTTCCTTGAAGATTGAAGTTGAGGATAAACTGGGCGTAGGTGGGAGGAAGGGACTGGAGAACAAGGTCTGTATAGAGCTCATTATCCAAAGTCGTCCCAAGGTCTGCGAGCTCTTCTATGTAGCCAATCATCTGTAGGACATGTTCACCTACCGATGACCCGACAGCCAACCTCGCTCGAAACAATTTCTTAGAGGTCTCGTATTTTGCTATACGAGATTGCTCTCCATAAAGTTACTTTGTATGGAGAAATATGCCATCTAGGGACATATCCTCGTGCCTCCTCTGATGTTCATTGTTCATCGAGGCAAGCACGATGCACTTGGCTCTCGCGCAATCTAAATCCCAGGTTTTGCGGATTTCCTTATCCGCATTGCTGGATTTTGGACCAAGGACAGCAGGTGCTGTAGCGGTGAGGACGTACCCCAGTTTGTCATAGATCAAAGCCATCTTGACATTCCGCAGCTAATCTTTATAGTTTGGCCCTGTCAGTATATTTTTCTCTAAAAGTAACTTAAGTCCAGTCATTTTCAGGGTCGCTGCAATTAGGAGAGAGAGAAGAAAACTATTTAGCATGATGCTCTTGCAAGTTTAGAATGGTTTTTAGTTTATCTAAACTGGATGGCTCCCACTGTTTCTCGAATCCTTCCTCAAACCATAAAAGAAGAATTAGCCAAGACTATTCTCACTGTACAATACTTGCTTAACCGTTCAGCCAGGCCGGTGTCGATACTTCGAGGGAGGTTTTCCAACGCTTTCGCGAAGTTCCTTAATTAAATAACCTCGTTTCTCTGGGGGCGTAACCCCGCTGACACTTTTCTGGACACCTACTAGGTTTATAGCATTGATCGTTAAGCGACGAATATCCTGATAAGTAGCATATACTCACAGTAGGATCGGGATCCAAATATCATCGTATGATAATGTTGAAGGAATCCTACCAACATTCATCAAACTCCAAATGGTATGCATCTCTTTGCAAATTTCAGTTTCTTTAGAAATTCCCGATATATATTTTTTCCCCATGCTCTTATGATCTTGACTAAGGGCCAACAAATCATAAGTCACATGTCAAGTTCTGCCCATCATTATCCTGTTGATTTGAACCCATCCGTATACTCTTGACTAAGGGCCAAACAAAGTAATACGACTGTCCCAAACCAACTCATCTATCTATGCAACAAATGAATACCCCAGCAGCTACCAAACACTATGTCTTGACTAAGGGCCAAACAAACACAGCTTGAATACTACTGACCATTCATAAGAAATGACGGAGGGCTACGACTGGTTTTGGCGAAACCGTGAACGTAGTGAACTTGATATAACCGAAGGAACTTGATAGCTTTTAAAAGGAGTGGTTAAATCTCCGCATTAAAAAATATCTGTTTTTAAAATTAACCGAGTGGTTTCTTTTAAATTGTTCCAACGATTTAAACTTTGGTTTATTTTACTTTGCATTATAGATAATGCGTCCCATCATTAACCTATCATTGCAGAAAACAACGAAAATACAACGTCCTCTTATGCCATCCGCATTCGCCACGGGGTCCCGCCATCAACCGTTAGGTTACTTAACTAACGACAGAGAGGGGGCTGGGCTAGCGCGGGTGTAAAACATAAGTGGCGTCTAAATGGCTATCATAAATATAGATATTTTACATTCGTCTGACGCAATGATATTCATTCCAGAACACAGATAAACAATATTGGATTTGCAAGCAATCTGTATTTCTTTTGAGCCTGCAAGAAAAGACAGATTACACAGTTGTGATGAATAGCCGTTACCCCACCCTCGACCCCTACGGGTACGGCAAACTACCCACCCGACAGTCTGTGTACCCCACCTTGGGTCAGTCCTAGGAGCAAAAACAGTAAAATGAAATAATACAACGGTGGCTACGACCGCAACCTGGAAGTGCCCCGCAAAAATAATATTACAACAAATTACATTTACAACAAATGAATTAATCAATAACCCATTGCGAACCCCGGCTATACACCACAACAGTCCAATACAGTTTATATGCACAAACAGATATAACCATTTCAGAAATGTGCAACCCCCTGCCAACCGACATACTAGCAGTTGGGGAAGGTTTACGAACACATTAAACAATCACAGATATAATCCAATATGCAAATACTGTACAATTCGATCGAATAAACAACATCAATATTGCTCCAAAATCTGCTCTGTTAAACAGTAACCTGAGCAATAATTAAACATTCCAGAAAACCCAAAACACCACAGGGGACCCACCCAAAAAAAACGAGTTCCTGACTCGTCAACTCGGCCGCGGTTGCGCGGCGGATCGGTGGGATCCGCCGCCCTTCCGCGGCACTGTAGACGAATCAGATGCCCAAATTTTTTGGGTGTTCTCCTGTGGTCATGTCAAGCTCTCTGAACACACCTGAAAAATTTTCTGACTTGATTTTAACTTCGACAGAAACTTGACAGAATTAGGGTTTTGCGGCTTTGTTTTTCCGTTCAAAATTCATACAAATTTGCAATTAAGTTATTTATTGTTTAGCGAGGCTCTGATACCACTGTAAGTCGATGTAGTACACCCCAGTACTTGAGGGGAGGCGGAATTTACAAAAACGATCAAGTTTAAGGAACGAACATCGACTAACCGCTTAAATCGAAGCTAAACAAATAATAACCGAACACATAGCTATACTAAACTATAGTGTTAAGGGATTATACCTAACGAAACTAGTCCTTCGTCTTTGTGTCCTCCTTTGTTCTCCTCGACCTTCTCTAGGTAGTAGACGATCCACCCGAGAGCAAAACACCAAGCTACACCTCTCACTTGAGGTAACTAATCAACTTTGATTTCTAATCAAAGATGAAAGGATGAGATAGAGTGATGGTTATAGATGCTTAAGTCTAACTAAACCTTTGATCTCAACACATGAGGATTAAGGATTAGTATCTTGAAGATGAGAGCTTGAGGAGAGAGAATATGAGATAAGATCATGAGAGGAGAGAGAGTGTATCATAATATATTATGAAGCATTCTTATTTAAGAATAATGAATAAAAGAAATGAATAAGCATGCTTCATGAAATATCTAGTGGTGATTCATTAGCATGAGTCATTAAGCAATAAATGTGCATTAATGAAATGAATGAATCACCACAATGACTCACAACCTCATCCAAAAGAAACCTCCTTAGTCACATCTTCTAGAAGCTTCTCGTACAATTACGAGAACGCCCCTCCAATCCGCAAAAATACGGAAAAACTTTAGACTGTAAAAATCCAATAACCGGATACCAGTAACTGGCTTAAACCAAAGCCGACTGGTAAAAACTGTCCGAAAGTCGTACGCGCGTAAACGCACGTATGCGTCCGAACCCTTTGTCGCAAAACCATGCAACCTCTATATCGTTTCGCCTGGAGTAGGAAACTCTCTGTGTGGGACTCTAGAGACTCGACTACTACGCTGGCAGTGGGTTTAACCACAGACCGCAAGCGGCACTAGCTGTACGTAACGGTCCCCAGGTAGTTGTCGATAAGAAGGCCGATGAGTAAACCCATCCGAACTCCTACTGAGTCTGATGTGACAATCTCCATACAGTCCGGTCCGTTCGTCCAAGACTATCGCATATCGGGCCTAGGGGGGCGGCAAGCGTCAGTCCCCTAATAGCGGTATAAGTCGTGTCGGAGTAAAGCCCATTACACCCTGAGAAACTACTGGAACCTACCAGCAAATCTCGCTTGCCCTGGCCAGGGACTTTGCGTAATGGCTCTCTGACACAGCACGATATCTACTCCCAATACCGGGAAGGACGAATCCTGTCTAACCGCCACTGCCTCCAAGTGCTCGGGACTGCACCCAACTGCTACCTGTTTGCACGACTCCTTTGAGCCGTGGTAGGGTAGCAATCTAAGAACAGTGGGACACACTCGAGGCGAAGTAGCAGTGTCAAGTCTGCGGACTACGCTGTACTCATGTCACCTGGGAACTGTTTACTGATGACTGGTATCAAACCAACCAACAGTTCCCTGTGAGTCCTGTCCGGTGTACCCGTAACCTAACGAGCACCTGTATACTATCTCCAGTACGACGTACTGACGGCTGTGGGACAGACCATTTCCCCAACTGGGATGAGAAGCGTACACACTAGTCTACTCCGGAGTATCGATGCTCTGTCTCGATAATCCAACGACCAGGGACCTGAATAAGGATGTGCTTGTAGACTACCCAGCCCCCACTAGTGTGACTGCCATCACAACGCTGGTAGACAAGCAAGATCCTAAGAGCTCTATCAATACGTATACTCACATATTAAGATAGAAAAACCAAGTAGCATACTACCATGTTTAGCAAGACTGTTATATACATGTGAATATCCCAAGCTTCCATTAAGTAATATACAAGCTAGTATGATACAGTAATGGCCTTCTAGGGCATAAACACTAACATAGCCGACAACTTGCTTGCCCTTCTTCGCAGCGTCCGTCTCACTGGCCTGCGAACCTAGAATCACATAACATATATCACACATAAGCTCAATTTCACAGAAACGCGATATTACGGTTCAACTAGAAACTCGTATCGCAAACCAATCGCGCGTGTGCGCGATACGCTAAAACGTGTGATCACGTGCCTGAAACTACCCCGACGTGTCGCGATACGCAGATACCCCAAACCTACTCACGTATCACGCGTGTCGCGAAGGTTTAGAAAAACGGCAAAATAGGTATTTGGTCCCAGATTTTTATACAGAGCTAAACTTACAAAAATATATATATCACAGAACCCTACACAATAGCAGACACCTACAGGACCAAACCCTAACCCAAACCCTACCCATCTGGCCGCAATTGGCGGCCAGAATGAAGGAATTGGCGGCCACGGGAAGGAATTTGGGGGTCGGGTTAAATCTGGGGTATCAGCACCTATCTGTAAGTCGATGTACTACACCTCAATACTTGTGGGGAGGCGGAATTTTCAAAAACGAACTTGTTTAGTGAACGAACATCGACTAACCGCTTGAATCGAAGCTAAACTATAAATAACCGTACACAAAGAGTTTCATAACTATTGTGTTTAGGGATTATACCTAATGAAACCAGTCTTTCGTCTTTACGATCTCCTTGTTCTCCTCGGCCTTCTCTAGGTAGTAGACGATCCACCCGAGAGCAAAACTCCAAGCTAAATCTCTAACTTGAGGTAACTAATCTTCTTGGATTGCTAATCAAAGAAGATAGAATGAAATAGAGTAATGGTTATGGATTGATTAGTCTTTCTAAACCTTTGATCTCAACACATGAGGTGTAAGGATTAGGGTTTGAAGATGAGAGCTTGAGGAGAGAGAAGGTGAGAATAAAATAAAATGAGATGAGATTATGAGTATCATAACATATTATGAAGCATTCTCATTAAAGAATAAATGAATAAATGTGATGAATAAGCATGCTTCATAAATGTTAAGTGGTGATTCATTAAGCATGTGTCATTATCATTTATGGTGCAATAATGATAATGATGAATCACTCTCATGACTCACAAATCTTATCCAAAGTAACCTCCTTAGTCACATCTTCTAGAAGCTTCTCGCACAATTACGAGAACGCCCCTCCAAATCGCAAAAATACGGAAAAACTTTAGACTGTAAAAATCCAATAACCGGATACCAGTAACTGGCTTAAACCAAAGCCGACTGGTAAAAACTGTCCGAAAGTCGTACGTGCGTAAACGCACGTATGCGTCCGAACCCTTGTCGTAAAACCATACGACCTCTATATCGTTTCGCCTGGAATAGGAAACTCTCTGTGTGGGACTCTAGAGACTCGACTTCTACGCTGGCAGTGGGTTTAACCACAGACCGCAAGCGGCACTAGCTGTACGTAACGGTCCCCAGGTAGTTGTCGATAAGAAGGCCGATGAGAAAACCCATCCGAACTCCTACTGAGTCTGATGTGACAATCTCCATACAGTCCGGTCCGTTCGTCCAAGACTATCGCATATCGGGCCTAGGGGGCGGCAAGCGTCAGTCCCCTAATAGCGGTATAAGTCGTGTCGGAGGGAAGCCCATTACACCCTGAGAAACTACTGGAACCTACCAGCAAATCTCGCTTGCCCTGGCCAGGGACTTTGCGTAATGGCTCTCTGACACAGCACGATATCTACTCCCAATACCGGGAGGGACGAATCCTGTCTAACTGCCACTGCCTCCAAGTGCTCGGGACTGCACCCAACTGCTACCTGTTTGCACGACTCATTTGAGCCGTGGTAGGGTAGCAATCTAAGAACAGTGGGACACACTCGAGGCGAAGTAGCAGTGTCAAGTCTGCGGACTATGCTGTACTCATGTCACCTGGGAACTGCTCACTGACGACTGGTATAAAACCAACCAACAGTTCCCTGTGAGTCCTGTCCGGTGTACCCGTAACCTAACGAGCACCTGTATACTATCTCCAGTATGACGTACTGACGGCTGTGGGACAGACCATCTCCCCAACTGGGATGAGAAGCGTACACACTAGTCTAATCCGGAGTATCGATGCTCTGTCTCGATAATCCAACGACCAGGGACCTGAATAAGGATGTGCTTGTAGACTACCCAGCCCCCACTAGTGTGACTGCCATCACAACGCTGGTAGAAAAGCAAGATCCTAAGAGCTCTATCAATACGTACACTCACATATTAAGATAGAAAAACCAAGTAGCATACTACCATGTTTAGCAAGACTGTTATATACATGTGAATATCCCAAGCTTTCATTAAGTAATATACAAGCTAGTATGATAAGTAATGGCCTTCTAGGGCATAAACACTAACAATCTCCCACTTGAACTAGGGCCATGTACCGGCGTATCGTAGACCAATGATCTCGAGTAGCCTCTCGAACTGAATCTGGGGTAGGGCTTTCGTGAATGGATCAGCAATGTTCTCTTCAGAAGCAACTCTCCGAACCTCGATCTCCTGACGATCAATGATCTCCCTGATCAGGTGTTACCGCCTCAAGATGTGTCTGGACTTCTGATGGGACCTTGGTTCCTTTGCTAAAGCTATAGCTCCGTTGTTGTCGCAATACAGAGGTATTGGATCAACTATGGTAGGAACCACCTGAAGTTCTATTAAGAACTTCTTCATCCAGACTGCTTCTTTTGCGGCATCGCAAGCAGCTATATACTCCGCTTCCATCGTCGAGTCAGCAACGGTGTCCTGCTTGGAGCTCTTCCAGCACACCGCCCCTCCATTGAGGGTAAAGACATAACCCGACATGGACTTCGAATCGTCCTTATCACTCTGGAAGCCGGAATCAGCAAAGGCCTCCAACCTGAGGTCTTTTCCGCCGTAAACCAAGAACATCTCCTTAGTCCTCCTCAGGTACTTGAGAATGTTCTTTACTGCTATCCAGTGTTTCTCCCCTGGGTCTGACTGATACCGGCTTACCACGCTTAGTGCGTAAGCTACATCTGGTCTGGTACACAACATTGCATACATTATAGAGCCTACCGCAGAAGCGTAGGGTATAATAGACATGCGTTCCCTTTCCAAATCAGTCTTGGGAGACATCTCTTTGGAGAGGGTGATTCCGTGACAAGCCTGTAGATTACCGCGCTTAGAATCTTCCATACTGAATCTTTTCAGTACAGTGTCGATATACCTGGACTGCGAAAGTCCCAACATCCTCTTGGATCTATCACGATAGATCCGGATCCCCAGAATGTAAGAGGCATCACCCAAGTCTTTCATGGAGAACCTGTGTGACAAGAATCCTTTGACAGATTGTAGCATAGGAATGTCATTTCCTATCAATAGAATGTCATCCACGTACAAGACGAGGAATACAACACTTCTGGCTACAACTTTACTATATATGCACGGTTCATCTGGATTTTTGATAAAGTCATATTCTTTGACTGTCTCATCAAAACAGATGTTCCAACTCCGCGATGCCTGCTTTAGTCCATAAATGGACTTAAGCAGCTTGCATACTTTCCCGCTGCTCCCACTCTGATTGAAACCCTCTGGCTGATCCATATAGACGCTCTCTTCTAAATTTCCATTCAGAAAAGCCGTCTTTACGTCCATCTGCCAGATTTCATAATCATGGAAGGCAGCAATTGCAAGAAGGATACGAATGGATTTGAGCATAGCCACTGGAGAAAAAGTTTCGTCATAGTCCAAACCAGGTCTTTGACGAAAACCCTTTGCAACAAGTCTAGCTTTATAGGTTTCCACCTGCCCATCTACACCAATCTTTTTTTTGAAGATCCATTTGCATCCTATGGGTTTTACCCCACCTGGAGCAAAGTCCATATTTTGTTGGTGTACATGGACTCCATTTCGCTTCGCATTGCATCTAGCCATCATACCGAGTCGCCACTCTGGATGGCCTGCTGGAAGCTAGTAGGTTCATCATATTCTATGATGCAATCCTCTCTATCCCCGTCTATGAGAAAACCGTAGTATCTCTCAGGCGGATGAGACGGCCTACTACTCCTGCGGAGGGGTGCGGGAATGTTCTGTTCTTCTTGAACCTCTGGTTCTACCAAACTTTCAGTAGCAGCTTGTGGTTCTGGAATTTCTTCCAGTTCTACCGCGCTCCCACTCTTCTGATTTTCTAAAAATTCAGTTTCTTAGAAGTGGGCATGACGAGAAACAAAAACCTTTTGTTCCTCTGCGTAATAGAAATAATATCCCTTGGAGTTCTTTGGATATCCCACAAGCTTACACTGTACTGAGCGTGCTTGCTGCTTTTTTACAAAAGCTGGACACCCCCATGTCCTAAAATGTTTTAGACAGGGTTTCTTCCCACTCCACATCTGATATGGTGTGGTAGGCACAGTCTTGGTTGGAACCTGGTTCAAAAGATATGCCGCTGATTCTAGCGCATAACCCCAGAAAGACCGCGGTAACTCAGCATTACTCATCATGGATCGTACCATATCCAATAGGGTTTGATTCCGTCTTTCCGATACACCATTGTGCTGTGGAGTGTACGGAGGAGTAAGCTGAGAGAGAATTCCTTTCTCTTTTAGGTAACCTAGGAACTCGGCACTTAAGTATTCTCCACCTCGATCAGATCTCAGTGTCTTAATACTTTTGCCTGTTTGTTTTTCCGCTTCACTCTTGTATTCCTTGAATTTCTCAAAGGCCTCGGATTTATGCTTCATCAAGAAGACATGTCCAAACCTAGAGAAATCATCTGTAAAAAGTAATGAAGTAGGAATAACCACCTCTCGCATGTGTAGACATTGGACCGCATACATCGCTGTGTATGAGTCCTGAGAGCTCGCTCGCTCTTACTCCTTGTCCAGTAAATGGAGTCTTTGTCATATTTCCTTTGAGACAGGATTGACAAGTGTCATAAGTTTGATATTCGAACGAGTCCAAATATCCTTCTCTATGCAACTTAGTCAACCTTCTCTCATTGATGTGACCCAGTCTACAATGCCATAAGAAAGCTTTATTCAAATCTGGAGACTTTCTTTTTAGTGTGTTCTGGACATTGAAAATTTGGAGTTGGTTTAAAACATATATGCCGTTATTTAGAGTACCGGACCCAATCAAACCATGATTAAGGTGGATGTTGACAACATCTCTTACAAACGTGAAATCATAACCTTTATTTGATAACAAGGAAACTGATATGATATTACACGTTAAGCTGGGTACAAAATAACAGTTATGTAAAACCAAAATGTGTCCACTCGTCAATCCTAGGTGATAATCCCCGACGGACGCAGCTCCCACGCTAGCTCCGTTAGCAACCCTGAGGATCATATCACCTTCCTTCAGCACTCTACGGTTTCTCAGTGCCTGCAATGAATTGCAAATATGAGATCCTGATCCGGTATCCAATACCCAGGAAGTAGAGTTGATCGACAGACAATTCTCAATTACAAACACACCTGAAGTCGAAGCCACAGCTTGCTTCGGTTCCTGGTTCTTGGCGTTCCACGCCTTGCAATCCTTCTTCCAGTGCCCTTTCCTGTAACAATGGAAGCACTCATCCTGGCCAACTACCGGTGCTGCAAGCTTTTTCTTTCCCTTCCCTCTCACCTTACTAACACCTCCTCTAGGTTTGGGTGCGGCCTTCTTCTTCCTTCCTTTGGCCCTAGCCTTGGACCCGGAAGAAGATGTACCGCCAACAAACATAGCGGGTGTTTCCCTTGCCTTTTGCAAGGTGCCCTATGCACTCCTTAACATGTTCAGGAGTTCCGCAAGTTCAACTTCTTTTCCTTGAAGGTTGAAGTTGAGGATAAACTGGGCGTAGGTGGGAGGAAGGGACTGGAGAATAAGGTCTGTATAGAGCTCATTATCCAAAGTCGTCCCAAGGTCTGCGAGCTCTTCAATATAGCCGATCATCTTTAGGACATGTTCACCTACCGATGACCCGACAGCCAACCTCGCTCGAAACAAGTTCTTAGAGGTCTCGTATCTTGCTATACAAGATTGCTCTCCATAAAGTTCCTTTGTATGGAAAAATATGCCATCTAGGGACATATCCTCGTGCCTCCTCTGATGTTCATTGTTCATCGAGGCAAGCACGATGCACTTGGCTCTCGCGCAATCTAAATCCCAGGTTTTGCGGATTTCCTTATCCGCATTGCTGGATTTGGGACCAGGGACAGCAGGTGCCGTAGCGGTGAGGACGTACCCCAGTTTGTCATAGGTCAAAGCCATTTTGACATTCCACAGCCAATCTTTATAGTTTGGCCCCGTCAGTATATTTTTCTCTAAAAGTAACTTAAGTCCAGTCATTTTCAGGGTCGCTGCAATTAGGAGAGAGAGAAGAAAACTCTTTAGCATGATGCTCTTGCAAGTTTAGAGTGGTTTTTAGTTTATCTAAACTGGATGGCTCCCACTGTTTCTCGAATCCTTCCTCAAACCATAAAAGAAGAATTAGCCAGGACTATTCTCACCGTACAATACTTGCTTAACCGTTCAGCCAGGCTGGTGTCGGTACTTCGAGGGAGGTTTTCCAACGCTTTCGCGAAGTTCCTTAATTAAATAACCACTTTTCTCTGGGGGCGTAACCCCGCTGACACTTTTCTGGACACCTACTAGGTTTATAGCATTGATCGTTAAGTGACGAATATCCTGATAAGTAGCATATACTCACAGTAGGATCGGGATCCAAATATCATCGTATGATAATGTTGAAGGAATCCTACCAACATTCATCAAACTCCAAATGGTATGCATCTCTTTGCAAATTTCAGTTTCTTTAGAAATTCCCGATATAAGTTTTTCCCCCATGCTCTTATGATCTTGACTAAGGGCCAACAAATCATAAGTCACATGTCAAGTTCTGCCCATCATCATCCTGTTGATTTGAACCCATCCGTATACTCTTGACTAAGGGCCAAACAAAGTAATACGACTGTCCCAAACCAACTCATCTATCTATGCAACAAATGAATACCCCAGCAGCTACCAATCACTATGTCTTGACTAAGGGCCAAACAAACATAGCTTGAATACTACTGACCATTCTTAAGAAATGACGGAGGGCTACGACTGGTTTTGGCGAAACCGTGAACGTAGTGAACTTGATATAACCGAAGGAACCTGATAGCTTTTAAAAGGAGTGGTTAAGGCTCCGCATTTAAAAATATCTGTTTTTAAAATTAACCGATTGGTTTCTTTTTAAATTGTTCCAACGATTTAAACTTGGTTTATTTTCTTTGCATTATAGATAATGCGTCCCATCATTAACCTATCATTGCAGAAAACAACGAAAATACAACGTCCTCTTATGCCATCCGCATTCGCCACGGGGTCCCGTCATTACCCGTTAGGTTACTTAACTAACGACAGAGCGGGGGCTGGGCTAGCGCGGGTGCAAAACATAAGTGACGTCTAAATAGCTACAATATATATAGATATTTAACATTCGTCTGACGCAATGATATTCATTCCAGAACACAGATAAACAATATTGGATTTGCAAGCAATCTGTATTTCTTTTGAGCCTGCAAGAAAAGACAGATTACATAGTTGTGATGAATAGCCGTTACCCCACCCTCGACCCCTACGGGTACGGCAAACTACCCACCCGGCAGTTTGTGTACCCCACCTTGGGTCAGTCCTAGGAGCAAAAACAGTAAAATAAAATAATACAACGGTGGCTACAACCGCAACCTGGATGTGCCCCGCAAAAATAATATTACAACAAATTACATTTACAACAAATGAATTAAACAATAACCCATTGCTAAACCCCGGCTAAACACCACAACAGTCCAATATAGTTTATATGCACAAACAGATATAACCATTTCAGAAATGTGCAACCCCCTGCCAACTGACATACTAGCAGTTAGGGGAGGTTTACGAACACATTAAACAATCACAGATATAATCCAATATGCAAATACTGTACAATTTCGATCGATTAAACATGTTTAATATTGCTCCAAAAACTGCTCTGTTAAACTGAAACCTGAGCAAAATTAAAATATTCCAGAAACTCCCAAATTTCACAGAGAAGCAACAGAAGAAAACTGGGTTCCTGACTCGCCAACTCGGCGGCGGAAGCACGGCGACTCAGTAGGCTGAGGCCGCGGTTCCGCGGCGAGTTAGGCGATTTAGGGGCCTATTTTTCTTGGGTGTCCTTCTGTGGTCATGTCAAGCTTTCTGCACTTACCTGAAAAATTTTTGGACATCATTTAAATTTCGACAGAAACAGAATTTTTCGGGACTTTCCGGTTTCGTTTTTTCCGTTCGAAATTCGTACAAATTTGCAATTAAGTTATTTATTGTTTAGCGAGGCTCTGATACCACTGTAAGTCGATGTACTACACCCCAATACTTGTGGGGAGGCGGAATTTTCAAAAACGAACTTGTTTAGTGAACGAACATCGACTAACCGCTTGAATCGAAGCTAAACTATAAATAACCGTACACAAAGAGTTTCATAACTATTGTGTTTAGGGATTATACCTAATGAAACCAGTCCTTCGTCTTTACGATCTCCTTGTTCTCCTCGGCCTTCTCTAGGTAGTAGACGATCCACCCGAGAGCAAAACTCCAAGCTAAATCTCTAACTTGAGGTAACTAATCTTCTTGGATTGCTAATCAAAGAAGATAGAATGAAATAGAGTAATGGTTATGGATTGATTAGTCTTTCTAAACCTTTGATCTCAACACATGAGGTGTAAGGATTAGGGTTTGAAGATGAGAGCTTGAGGAGAGAGAAGGTGAGAATAAAATAAAATGAGATGAGATTGTGAGTATCATAACATATTATGAAGCATTCTCATTAAAGAATAAATGAATAAATGTGATGAATAAGCATGCTTCATAAATGTTAAGTGGTGATTCATTAAGCATGTGTCATTATCATTTATGGTGCAATAATGATAATGATGAATCACTCTCATGACTCACAAATCTTATCCAAAGTAACCTCCTTAGTCACATCTTCTAGAAGCTTCTCGCACAATTACGAGAACGCCCCTCCAATCCGCAAAAATACGGAAAAAATTTAGACTGTAAAAATCCAATAACCGGATACCAGTAACTGGCTTAAACCAAAGCCGACTGGTAAAAACTGTCCGAAAGTCGTACGTGCGTAAACGCACGTATGCGTCCGAACCCTTGTCGTAAAACCATACGACCTCTATATCGTTTCGCCTGGAATAGGAAACTCTCTGTGTGGGACTCTAGAGACTCGACTACTACGCTGGCAGTGGGTTTAACCACAGACCGCAAGCGGCACTAGCTGTACGTAACGGTCCCCAGGTAGTTGTCGATAAGAAGGCCGATGAGAAAATCCATCCGAACTCCTACTGAGTCTGATGTGACAATCTCCATACAGTCCGGTCCGTTCGTCCAAGACTATTGCATATCGGGCCTAGGGGGGCGGCAAGCGTCAGTCCCCTAATAGCGGTATAAGTCGTGTCGGAGGGAAGCCCATTACACCGTGAGAAACTACTGGAACCTACCAGCAAATCTCGCTTGCCCTGGCCAGGGACTTTGCGTAATGGCTCTCTGACACAGCACGATATCTACTCCCAATACCGGGAGGGACGAATCCTGTCTAACCGCCACTGCCTCCAAGTGCTCGGGACTGCACCCAACTGCTACCTGTTTGCACGACTCATTTGAGCCGTGGTAGGGTAGCAATCTAAGAACAGTGGGACACACTCGAGGCGAAGTAGCAGTGTCAAGTCTGCGGACTATGCTGTACTCATGTCACCTGGGAACTGCTCACTGACGACTGGTATAAAACCAACCAACAGTTCCCTGTGAGTCCTGTCCGGTGTACCCGTAACCTAACGAGCACCTGTATACTATCTCCAGTACGACGTACTGACGGCTGTGGGACAGACCATCTCCCCAACTGGGATGAGAAGCGTACACACTAGTCTAATCCGGAGTATCGATGCTCTGTCTCGATAATCCAACGACCAGGGACCTGAATAAGGATGTGCTTGTAGACTACCCAGCCCCCACTAGTGTGACTGCCATCACAACGCTGGTAGACAAGCAAGATCCTAAGAGCTCTATCAATACGTACACTCACATATTAAGATAGAAAAACCAAGTAGCATACTACCATGTTTAGCAAGACTGTTATATACATGTGAATATCCCAAGCTTCCATTAAGTAATATACAAGCTAGTATGATAAGTAATGGCCTTCTAGGGCATAAACACTAACACTATCCACTATACTGCAGTCAACTCAATTTCAATCTGAACTCATCGGGTCAAAAGCAGTTCCAGAAAACTCAGTTTTGCACAAATACGATGAATTTGCATCAAGTAGGGATCTAGTGGTATTTTAGTGCAATTGGGGGTTAAGCTCGGTTAATATGGTCTCAACAACCCACTAACAACCAACTGAAGCCAAATCACACCACAATAGCGCAAAGTTCCCACTAAACACCTCATAACGCACTAAAAAGCGCTAAAAACCACTAACCGAAGCAAAACTACCCAAACCATGCAAACTAGGGAGCAAGTTTAGGAAATATACCTCACACTTGACCCTAGGGAGCTGGAGGAAGAAGGTGGAGTGCAGGGAAGGAGCTGCAGTGGGTGCTGTTGCTGTTGCTGCTGCTGCTACTGGTGATGTTGCTGCTGCTGAAATGCTTACTGATGCTGCTGTGAGTGCTTGCTGCTGCTGCTGCTGTGAGTGCTTGCTGCTGCTGCTGCTGTGAGTGCTTGCTGCTGCTGCTGCTGAAAGGTAAGTGTGGGTGTGTGGGTGTGTGAGGTTGAGAGAAAAACAAAAGAGTTTAGAGCAAAATCATCACCCAATGTCAACCCTCCTCTCTCTCTCTCCTCATTAATGGCAAGCATGGCCTAAGCCATGATGCACACCCCCCTCTCTCTCACAAGTCAACACCCTAACATAATTTCAAAATAAAGCAACTCATACTTAACTAATTAAGCTTAATTAAAACCCAAAGGCTTAATCCTCAAGATTAACCCACCATGGTCACTTAACATGGTAAAAACTCATTTAAAAACCCTAGTTTACATGCACATGTGTGTGCAAGCCTAGGAAAATTTTAGAAAAATATTTATTAAATTAGGAAAAATATTTGAAACACAATTTGGTAAACTTTTTATTAAAACCCATTATTTAAATATAATTAGTCACTAAACAAATCCTAAGGTGTTACAATAGAATTTCCTGCATGATTTTTTTGAATATTTTTAATGTGAAAAATTCCAACATTTTGAAAAATTTCTAGAGAACAATTTTTCGGAGCAGTCGATGTTCGTTCGAAGTTTTTAACATCATCTAGGTTACTCTAAAGTTCTAGCTTGTCTCTGATACCACTGTAGGGATTCTCTAGCACCATCTTAGGGTTTAGGTTGGATCATACATACTATAATAAAATTTTTGGGGGTGCTAAACAATACCAAACATGAATCGAACTATAAAATTAGGGTAACAACATCTAGTATCTCATACAAACAAGTGTCTAACACTAAGAGGTAAGTAATACAACCTTTGTAGACCTCCTCTTGTGACTCCTTGAATCTAGTAGGGTTTGAACCGGTTCGCTTGAATCCTTCCAAGTCCACAACGATCCACCACGAAGTCCCTTTGCTCAAGCTCCTAACTGTTAGTTATGTATATGCCCTAGAGGCCATTGTTGTACATATGATGTATATTATAATGGATGCTTGGATATATACAGAGAGGACTTTCTTGCTCGTCATGATAGTATGCTATTTGGTTTCACTTTATCTTAACATGTTGACTTGTATTGGTTTACTGTCTTTCTCTCACATGTTGATAAAGCCCTTAGGATCTGTACTCGACTACTGGGATTATGATGAGATCATACTAGTGGGGCCACGGTAGTCGATGAGTACATCCTATAAATGTTCCTAGTCGAGGGTATATCGAGACGGGGCATCGATACACCAGAGCAGACTAGCGTATACGCATCTTGACCCATATGTTGGGCGATGGATGATCCCATATCCATCGGTGTTTGACATCAAGGATGGTGTACGGGTGCTCAGTGGAGACTGGGTACACTGGACGGACTCGTCGAGAACTCCCAGATGGTGATATACCACACGTCAGATGGCAGTTCTCCAGTGACACTGGTACAACGTAGTCTGTAGACCTGAGATCATCATAGAGTCTTGTGTGATTCCCACTGTGCTTTGATTTCCACCTTACCACGTCCAAGAGGGCGTGCAAAACGGTGGCTTTTGGGTATAGTCCCGAATCACATGGAGGCAATGAGCGATAGGAGGGGATTCGTCTCTCCCGGTATAGAGAGTTGATATTGTGCTGTGTTCGATTGGCTATAACTGGAAGTCCCTGGCCAGGGCTGATATAGAGATATACTGGTAAGTGTTACCAGTAGTTTCTCGACCTGTTATGAGCCTCACATCGACACGACTTATCGGTTACTGGGGTCTGACGTATACCACCCCTAGACTTGATATGCGACATATCAGACGAACAGACCAGACTGTACGGGAGTGTTACTGATTGGATTCACAGGAGAACGGACAGGCTAGCTTGTTGATCTTTTGATCGCTCAATACCTGGGTGGCTGTTACGTTTAGCTGACCGCTTGCAGCTTGTGGGTGTTTGATATGATCATCACAAGCTACCGGCGTATTGACGATTCTTTAGAGTCCTACACAGAGGTTTCTTGGCTCAGGCAAAACGGAGTAGAGGCACATATGTGATATGTGCAGGACCGAGGATAATGCGATATGTGATATCGTACTTTATTCTCGCGATATTTAGATATGAACCGGGTCATCGGATCAAGTGTTGATTCGATGAATCGGTACATGAGATATTAGTCGGTTATATTCGATATAGCCGGATCGTCGGATCAAGTGTTGATTCGATGATTTAATGTATAATGATATGTATGATATATTGTATTACATTATCTAATATTGGCTCGCTTTATTTTTTCATTTTCTCATCGGATTAATACATTGATATATATGCGATATATGTTAATTGTATTATTTTCTTTTGTTGCAAATATATAATATATATGTGATATATATTATTGTGACATGATATGATTTATTATGAAACATGTTTAGGGATGATAAAAAGAGATTAGGGTTTGATTAGGGTTAGCTCCTTCTTGATTATTCTAAAAGGATTTCCTTTTGTCTTGGTTAAGATATTATGGTTGATACTTATCCTTGACTCATTCTTAACCTAACCAAACCCTAGCTCTAGTTTATTCTCTACAAAGGTTAAGCCTATCATCCTTGACCATGGTTCCATAATAAATCATATATTCTTATCTACTATTCATCACAAAAGGATTTATCTCATTATTCTTCATTTTCTTCTCTCTTGAGTTTTTGAGAGAGCTCACTTGTGATTTCTTTTGTGATGATTTCTTGTGAGAAAATGATATAAAAGGAAAGCATAAATACTACTCCATCATCCTCATCTAATCTAGCCCATTAGATTAGGGTGTTCACCTCATTAGAGTGAGAGAGCTTGAGCTATTGTAATTTCGACGTAGATCATCGGAGAAAAGGAATACGACAAGCTGTCATGGATCGTTCGAGTCGTGGAGCCTCTCTTGAGTCCGGGAGATCGTGGATCGTGGCGAAGGGACTTCTACTCGGAGCTTGTGAAGCGAAGGAGCGGACTACAAAGGTTGTAATCCCTCACACTTAGTAGTAAAGATGTTTACTTGCATGTTAAACCCTAATAATCTAGCAAAGATCCCGGCTTTGGGTTGTTCGGCACGTCTAAATTTTTATTCGGGCATGTTTGATGCCTTATGAACCTTCACAAGAGTGCCTAGGAACCCTACACTAACTTCACTTGATCTTTGAAGAAGTGGAGCAAACAACCTACATTAGTGGGCTAGACTAATATAGATTGGTGATATGGGTTTGGATCTCACTCAAAAACCTTTTCTTTTTATGTTTTTCTCTCACTTTTGAAACCCTAGAGAGCTTGAAGGAGGAAGAAGAAGATGGTTATGGCTAAACTTGACTCAAGTAAGAATAATTCAACATAATCCAAAGAGAGTTAGAATTATATCATGCCTAACTATGGTTACAAAATATCTAGATATTTTGTGACTTGAGTTTAAGCAAAACCATGGGCTACAAAACCATGGGCAATGAAACCATGGTATTGACTTTGGTCAACACAAGAGAAGAGAGTTGAATAGTCAACCATGATTTTATTCCCATTTTGCTTTTCTCAAATAATCAAAATATATAAATATGTTACCATGTGAGTCTTGCATTGCCACCACCAATGTATCATCAACCATGACACATGTATGCTTGCATGTGTGCATCCATATCAACATATCCATACACTCATGCATGCATCATAAAGAAATAGGTTTTATTAAATGAGCTAATGGACTTAATATTAAATCAACACTTGATTTAATAACCCGGTCATATCACATACGACCGTTCAATAGTAAATGCCCAATTAAAATACGGTATCCAATACATGCATTTAATCGAGCTCCCGTGCATATCTCATATGCACCCCACATCTTTTCGCCTGAGCTAGGAGACCCCTTTGTGGGACTCTATGACCCGTCAATAGCTAGCATTAGCCAGTGATCAAATCATATACCCAAAAACCGTCAGTGGCACAAGCTATACGTAACGGCTCCCAGGTATTGAGCGGTCAGAAGAAACATATGCGAACCTGTCAAAACTCCCGTCGAGCCAACTGGCAACACTTACCGTACAGTCCGGTCTCTTCGTCAGATATGCTGCATATAGAGTCCAGGGATGGCATCATCGACCCCAATAACTCAAATAAGTCATGCCGGTATATGGCTCATAACAGATCAAGAAACTACTGATAACACTTATCAGTAAATCTCATCAGCCCTGGCCAGAGACTTCCTGTTATAGCCAATCGTGCATAGCGCAAAATCAACCCCCAATGCCGGGAGAGATGAAACCCCTCCTATTGCTCATTGCCTCCATGTGCCTCGGGACTGTACCCAAAATCCACTTGTTTGCACGACTCAGTAGAGCTGTGGTAGGGTGGAGATCAAAGTACAGTGGGAGGACACACAAGACTCTATGACGATCTCAGGTCTACAGAATAACATGTACCAGTGTCACCTGAGAACTGCTATCCGATGATAGATATAATACCACATAGGAGTTCTCGGCGAGTCTGTTCGGTGTACCCAGTCTCACTGAGCACCCGTATACGGTCTTTGGTGTCACCACACCAATGGATATGGGATCATCCATCGCCCATCATATGGGTCAAGTAACATATACGCTAGTCTACTCTGGAATATCAATGCCCCATTTCTATACACCTATGACTAGGAACATTTCAAGGATATGCTTATAAACTACACATGTCCCACTAGTATGATCCGCATCATAATCTCAGTAGTCAAGCAAATATCTTATGGGCTTTACCAACATGTACCAAATGAATAAGAAACATGATCAAACGAACATGTCAAGATAAAGTACAACCAGATAGCATACTATCATGTCGAGCAAGAATGTCTCCTAAATATATATATATATATACACACACACATACCGATACATCCACTATCATATAATGGCCTCTAGGGCATACATATATCCAACAGAATTGGAGTTATTTAGGTATCATATTTGTTTAGCACAATCTTATGCATTGAGTTTGATTTGTTGACTTACGATGTAATCACCAAGATTAGCATACAATTTTCACCCCCACAGAAAGCATAAAGATAGACGGAAGAGGGATAAACTAACTCATCATCCAATTCTTTTAATATTAAAAATCTAAGGTAGAACTGAACCTAGCCCAAGTTGGGCAAAAAAGACTTGGTTTCAAAGCTTGGCCATCAATTAATTTGGATAATGTATGTTAAGAATAAGATTTAGATTTAATTAAATTGGTAAGATTTAGATTTGATTAGATTATTTGTATTTCTTATTATTAGAAAAGCAATAATAAATATATGAGGTAGAGGGGATTTTATATCTACCTCATAGTTGTCCCTAATTCTCAAATCACATGGTTTCATAGCCTAACTCTAACCCAATCACCTAGCCACCATCCTTCTTTACCATCAACTGCCTCCTCATGTCTTCGCCCGTCGCTCATCACCTCGCTACCCACCACGCCCTCGCCGCTTTCCATCGCCATCACCCCGCTGCCCCTACGCCCCTTGTCGCCTCCCGCGCCCTTATAGCCTCTCGTCCTCGTCCTCACCCTCACCTTGAAATCCATGACCATGCCCTGGATTCTCCATCGCCTAGCACCCCCGCTATCCCACCCTGACCCTCATCCTCACCCTCGAAGACGCATCCATCATCTTCGTCCAAGCCTTCGAAGGTCCTCTTCTTCTCGATTGATCGATCAATCGCTATTGATTTCTTACTTCTATGTTGTTGATTATTGTGCAGAAGGGATTTGTGATTTCTTACTTCTATGTTTGGGTTATGCAGAAGGGATTCGTGATTTGTTGATTTGTTGGATTTGTGAGAAAAAGGAAATCGGAAGGGAGATGCCCCTTGGTACGTGATTTGTGATTTGTTGGATTTGTGTTGGTGATTAGTTAGTGTTCCGGGTTAGACATTGTCCTCTTTTTTATTATTGTTAAGTTAGCACACTTTGATCATGAATGATAAAGAGAAAGTCTCTGAAGGATACACTAATATTTTGTTAGGAATATGTATGCCCTAGATGCCATTATTGTTGATATAGTGGATGCTTGGACATATATATAGAGTACTTTCTTGCTCGACATGATAGTATGCTATCAGGTACCTTTATCTTAACATGTAGACTGGTATTTATACTGTCTGTCTCTTACATGTTGATAAAGCCCTTAGGAT
The DNA here is from genome assembly GCA_030015575.1 of Agapanthus africanus. Lineage (NCBI taxonomy): Eukaryota > Viridiplantae > Streptophyta > Magnoliopsida > Asparagales > Amaryllidaceae > Agapanthus > Agapanthus africanus. The sequence continues at coordinate 543,455,451 of JASDDO010000014.1, read as the reverse complement.
ATGTACTTGATTACCAGGATTATGATGAGATCATACTAGTGGGGCCAGGGTGGTCCAAAAGTACATCCTTTAATCAGTTCCTAGTCGAGGGAATATAGAGAGTAGGGCATCGATACTCCAGAGTAGACTAGTGTGTACATTTCTTATCCCTTAGAGGGCGATGGTTGATCCCATAACCATTGGTGTATGACATCAAAGATTGTACACAGGTGCTCATTGGAGAATGGGTACACCGAACAGACTCGCCGAGGACTCCTAGTTGGTAGTATACTTATCGTCAGATAGCAGTCCTCTAGTGACACTGGTACATGTTAGTCTATAGACCCGAGATCGTCATAATGTCTTGTGTGGCTCCCACTGTGCTTTGATTTCCTCCCTACCACGCTCAAGAGGAGTAGTGCAAACAGGTGGATTTTGGGTACAGTCCCGAGTCATATGGAGGCAATGAGCGATATGAGGGGTTTCGTCTCTCTCGGTATTGGGGGTTGATGTTGCGCTATGCTCGATTGGCTATAACTGGAAGTCCCTGGCCAGGGCTGCTGCCGAGATTTACTGATAAGAGTTATCATTAGTTTCTTGAACCGTTATATGCCAGACATCGGCAAGACTTATCTCGTTACTGGGGTGTGACGTTTACTACCCCTAGACATGATATGCGACATATTGGACGAAGAGACCAGACTGTACGTTAGTGTTACTTATAGGCTTCATGGAGAGTACAGACAAGATTGCTTGTTGATCTTCATATCGCTCAATACCCGGGTAGTCGTTACGTCCAGGTAGTACCGCTGACAGCTTGTGGGTGACTGATGTGATCATCACCTACTGCTAGCGTATGGACAAGTCTTTAGAGTCCCACACAGAAGTTCCCTAGTTCAAGCGAAACGAAGTAGGACACATATGTGATATGTGTGTGGGCCCGATTAAATACGTGTATGTGATACCGTATTGTAATCTGGAAGTTATCTGTTATCGGTTCGGTTGTATGCGATATAACCAGATTGTCGAATCAAGTGGTGATTTGATAATGTGATATACAGATAAATGATATTAGTTGGTCATATATGATATAACCGGATTATTAAATCAAGTGTTGATTTAATAATGTGATATATATTATATTTGATATAATTATATTTTAACTAATATCATTAGCTCACTAAATATTTTATTATATGTATTAATATATATATATATATATATATAGCATGGCATAAATTTCTATTTTGTGAAAATAGAAATGAGGTGGAAAATGGGGAGACTTTAGGAGCATGGTTAGGAGGATGGGCTTTTATCATTGTTTATTCATCTTGACTCACAATTCAAGAATGGGTGTAATTTTATATTGCTATAATTCTATGCTTGAATAAGTGAGGTCAAGGGGTTAGCCATTCACTTGCTCATTCAACACTTAGCCATTTTTTCTTGAGTTGCCCCTTTTTTCTCTCATGCTCTCTAGCTTCTTCTTCTTCCTCAATGTCATGGTTCAAGCTTCAACCCTCACATGTGATGTGAACCATGAAGCTTGAACATAAACTTGTGAGCTTTAACATCCCCTACATCACCATCCTACACTTGACTAGCGATCGAGTGTAGCGTGATTCCTACGCTAAAGAGTTTAGTGTAGAGGTAGCTTGAGTTAGAGGAACTTCGCGTGGATCATCTTCGGTATGAAGGTCATCGGAGGAAGCTCGTCCAAAACCTTAAGTGGAGCCTAGTGGAGTCGCGGGACTACTATAAGGAGCATGTGAAGTGAAGGACTCGATTTACGAGGGTATAGCCATCTTCACTTTCTTATAGTTTAGTTGATATCAAACATAAAACCTTAATCAACTAGTTAAAGATCTTGGATAGTCTAGCTTAGCACCTATAAAAATTTGAATTTGGCATGCTTGATGCCGCTTGGACCTCATGGTGGTGCTAGGGTAGACCTACATATTTCGTATTCTAATTTTATTACAAGAACCCGATTGAACACTAGAAACTATCCTCGATGGAAACAGGCTTTGAAAATGTTTGCTAAAGACCGTAGGTTAATGAAGTATCTCATTGAGCCACCTCTTTTCGATCCTTCTGAAGACTGGATATCACATGATACCAAGTTGCATCACTTGATGACTGAGGTCATGGAAAAAGAGATTGTATTGCAAGTCATCAAATACTCAACCGCTTACTCTATTTGGAGTTATCTGACAGAGATGTTTGAAGGGAAATTTAATGCTACTAGGGCTTTTGGTGCTTGGAGAGCTTTAAATAAACTTGAGCGAGGGAACAAATTTGTCTCTTTTTATTATAGTGAAATCAAGAAGTTTAAAGAAGAACTCCTTTTGATTTATTCTATTAGTAATGAAGAGAAGGGATGGAAGACATATCATGATCATATGATGGCGATGGCATTTCTTGCTGGTCTTAATCCCCAATTTGATAGTATACATCCACAAATTTTAGGATCATCAGAGTTTCCTCTCTCACGGATGCTTATAGGGCTGTTCTTCGCGCCTATCCTTCTTCTGTTGTTGAACTTACTATTGATTCCGTTGCAAAAGAAGGAGAAGACAAATCTGCCCTTATTTCTTCTTATAGTGGTAGAGGACGAGGTGGAAGAAGTGCTGGTTAAATTGGTGTAAATACAGCGGAAGGTAAAACAATAATTTTTTACATCAACACCAATTAGGGTTTATAAACCACGTTAATTAATAATGAAAACAATTAACACTTAATTGATTTAAGGAGAATTATACCTTTGCGCAAAATCGAATTTGTGTTTCGTTCACTGTGCTAGCGATTCCTACTCTAATCAAAGTGACTTGAATACACCTTGATGATCTCCTTGCTTGCCTTCTCACAAATCTTCAAGATCTATGAATTTTAATTAATTAATTAGCTAATCTAATTAATTAAAAATAAGCACTAAAGTTGATAAATTAATACAATTTTAATTTTATTTCTCTCAGAATAATTTCGGCCAAGAGAAGAAAGGGGGCTGAAACTATCAAAGAGGAAGGGGGGTTAATTAGGGTTAGGGTTTTTTACACATTAGAAGGCTATATACAGGCATATAGTTTTTCTAATTTAAATCTTCATAACTAATTAGTTTATTTAACAACTTAAACAAACTAACTAATTATATTTTAATACACGTTGGGCTCTTGTAATTTTTTGCCAATACATATACACTACATGTGTACATGTCACATATAATATTTCATGTACATCGAATGCGCATTAATATTATTTTATAAATACTTATATATATCAACACACACACATTGATATATTTATAATTGTTAGATTATATATATATATATATATATATATATATATATATATATATATATTATTCATAATACAACTAATACATATATATACTCATGTATTATTTACTCATTTAATATCATATATTATCTTGAGCTGTACGCTAAATCTTATTTGACGATTTTACCCTTACTTAATTAAATATCAATAGTATATCAAATGTACTTATTTAATTAAATCTTTTTGTATATCAAACATACACTATCTCTTCTTTAGTTTATACTTCCATGTTTGCCAAGTAGGAGTTCACCTATGTGTGACTCCGGAGGCTTAACGTTTACTCAGCAGTGGATAATTAATTCGAACAATTCGAACTAATTCTGTGAACAGTAAAATCCACAAGTCTATAGGGACGATAACTATGTATTTAGATTACCTGGGTAAAATGTCGATGACTCGATTGGAATAGAAAAATGCTATCCAAGCAAATCAATACCTATCAGTGGAAACCACCGTACGGTCCAGTCTTCGTTTACTTGTTTTTCTTATTTAGTCTAGGGATTGGTAGTACTGTCATGTTAGTGATGTATGCCCTAGAGGCCATTATTGTATCATACTGGTTTGTATATTACTTAATCGAAGCTTAGGATATTCACAGTTATATTGACAGTCTTGCTCAAAATGGCAGTATGCTACTTGGTTTGTTTCTACTTCAGTATGTGCATGTGTTTCTTTTAGCATATCGCTTATACATATTAGTAAAGCCCTTAGTATCTTTACTTGATTACCAGCGTTGTGATGGAAGTCACACTAATGGGGGCTGGGTAATCTACAAGCACATCCTTATACAGGTCCCTAGTCATAGGATTATCGAGACGGGACATCGATACTCCGGAGTAGACTAGTGTATACGCTTCTCATCCCAGCAGGGGAGATGGTCTATCTCACAGCCATTAGTACGTCGTACTGGAGATAGTATGCAGGTGCTCATTAGGTTATGAGTACAATGGACATGACTCATCGGGAACCGTTGGTGGGTATTATACCTATCGTCGGGTAGCAGTTCCCAGGTGACATGAGTACAGCTTAGTCCGTCGACTTGATACTGCTGCTTCACCTCGAGTGTGTTCCCACTGTAGTTTGATTACTACCCTACCACGGCTCAAAAGAGTCATGCAAACAGATAGTAGTTCGGTGCAGTCCCGAAGCACTTAGAGGCAGTGGCGGTTAGATATGATTCGTCTCTCCCGATATTGGGGGTTGATATCACGATGTGTTTGGAGAGCCATTACACAAAGTCCCTGGCTAGGGCAAGTGAGATTTACTGGTAGATATTCCAGAAGTTTCTCAAGGTGTTCTGAGCTACACTCCGGCACAACTTATTGCACTATTAGGGGTCTGACGATTACCGCCCCATAGGCCCGATATGCGATACTCTTAGACGAACAGACCGAACTGTACGGAGATTGTCACATGCAGGCTCAGTAGGAGTTCGGATGGGTTTGCTCATCGGCCTTCTTGTCGATAGATACCTGGGTAGCCGTTACGTACAGCTAGTACCACTTGCGGCTTATGGTTAAACCCACTACCAACGTACTTGTTGGGTTACCTACAACGGCAGCAAGGTTTCGGGAGGCATCATCCATGCCAAGTTAAAATTTTGCCACAGAAGATAACCCTAAACCTAGGAACTTTAACTAGAGAATCAAACAAAATATCGAAGCAAACGACTTTACTTCTAAGAGTTTCGGATTACAACCTTTGTAGTCCATTCCTACGCTTCATAGGCTCCGTGTTGAGGTCTTTTCGCCGCGATCATCAAGAACTCCGACTCTCATGAGGCTCCAAGAGGTGAATGATGCATCTTGCTTGAAGTCTTCTTGATCTAAGATGATCTACCTTGAAAAATCTCTAATCCAAGCTTACACTTCACTAATGAAGTAATTAGAGAAGTGAACACCCTAATCTAAGTGGCTAGAATAGATGAGGATGATGAAGTAGGAATTTTACACTCTTTTGTTATCATCACAAACACAAAAGCTAGTGAAGCATTTTCAAGAGCAAGAAGAAGAAGAAGATGAAGCTAATCCTTTTCTGATGAATAATGAATTATTGTTGTGGTTACAATTGCAACCATGGGTTAAGAATGAAAGGCTTAACCCTTGTAGAGAACAAACCATAGGTTAAGGGTTTGGGTTGGGTTAAAGAATATCTACACAAAATATCAAAGGATGAAGACAAAAGTCAAACCTTCATGAAGCTTCATGAAAGCTCATCCAAAAGCTAACCCAAAAGCTAACCCTAATCCAAAGCTTAACTTGGTTTAAACTCAACAACCATGTTGCATTTGTAACCCTAACATGTTACAATATTATATATCACATATATAATATATAATGTAACAATAGAAAATAATACAATTAACATATATCGCATATATATCAATGTATTATCCGGTGAGAAAAAGAATCAATAAAGCGATCTTATATTAGTTAACGTAATGTAATATATCACATATATAATTATACATTAAATTATCGAATCAACACTTGATTCGACAATCCGGCTATATTGCATATAACCGACTAGTATAACATATACCATTTCATCGAATCAACACTTGATCCGATGACCTGGCTATATCTCATATACCCGGCCGATATCACATATCGCGAGAATAGAATATGGTATCTCATATCGTATTATTCTCGGTCCCGCACATATCACATATGTGCTCCTACTCCATTTTCCCTGAGCCAGGAAACCTTTATGTAGGACTCTAAAGAATCGTCAATACGTCGGCAGTAGGTGATAATCATATCAAAAACCTACAAGCTGCAAGCGGTCAGCTAAACGTAACAGCCACCCAGGTATTGAGCGATCAAAAGATCAACAAGCAAGCCTGTACATTCTTCTGTGAATCCAATCAATAATACTACCGTACAGTCCGATCTCTTCGTCTGATATGTTGCATATCTAGTTTAGGGGTGGTAAACGTTAGACCCCAGTAACCGATAAGTCGTGCCGATGTAAGGTTCATAACAGGCCGAGAAACTACTCATAACACTTACCAGTAGCACTCCATATCAGTCTTGGCCAGGGACTTCCAGTTATAGCCAATCGAACACAGCACAACATCAACTCCCTATAGCGGGAGAGACGAAACCCCTCCCATCGCTCATTGCCTCCATGTGATTCGAGACTGTACCCAAAAGCCACCGTTTTGCATGCCCACTTGGACGTGGTAAGGTGGAAATCAAAGCACAGTGGGAATCACACAAGACTCTATGACGATCTCGGGTCTACAGACTAACCTGTACCAGTGTCACCAGAGAACTGCTATCTGACGATAGGTATAAATCCATCTAGGAGTTCTCGGCGAATCCGTTCAGTGTACCCAGTCTCCACTGAGCACCCGTACACCATATTTGATGTCAAACACCAATGGATATGGGATCATCCATCGCCCATCATATGGGTCAAGATGCGTGTACGCTAGTCTACTCTGGAGTATCGATGCCCTGTCTCGACACTCCCTCGACTAGGAACAGTTATAGGATGTACTCGTTGACTACCCTGGCCCCACTAGTATAATCTCATCATAGTCCTAGTAGTCAAGTACATATCCTAAGGGCTTTATCAACATGTGAGAGCAAGACAGTAAACAAATACAAGTCAATATGTTAAGACAAATTGTAACCAGATAGCATACTATTATATTGAGCAAGAAAGTCCTCTCTATATATATCCAAGTATCTACTATAATATACATCATATGTACAATAATAGCCTCTAGGGCATATACATAACTAACAATCTCCCACTTGCACTAAGGCCAGCTGTTGTAGTATCTCATACCCAACATCCCGAAGAGTCTCTCAAACTATATCTGGGGTATGGCCTTCATGAGTGAATCCGCAGTGTTTTCCTTCGTATCAACTCTCCTGACCACGATCTTCCGGCGATCAACTATCTCCCAGATCAGGTGATACCGCCTCAGAATATGTCTGGACTTCTGATGGGACCTGGGTTCCTTGGCCAAAGCCACAGCTCCATTGTTATCACAAAACAAAGGTATTGGATGCTCAATGGACGAACCCACTCCAAGTTCAGTGATGAACTTCTTCATCCAGTGTAACGTTTTGAAAATCGTTTCGGTGAAATTTCAAAAAAACGGTAAAATAAGGGGGTTTTCTGTAAAAAGTCAAAATGCAAATATCTTTATTATAAAATTAAATATACATATTCTAGCTATGAAATTGCTAGTATTTGGTGTTTATTGAGCCACTGGTGAAATTTCAAATTTTCTGAAAAAAATTTATTTTATATTATTTTAAGCCGTCACTAATACATTTAATTAGGGAAAATTACAAATTGGAATGAGTTGAAACAAATTTTGTGCATCATAACACATTAAACAAAATTTTATCATGTGGTTTTTGAAATGAAATGATTTGCCAAAACGGTGTTAGAAAATATCGAAGAAAAAGGCTTAAATAGTGAATTTAGTGTAAATGGATGTTTGGGGTATGGTATTTATCATTTTCCATCACCCCACACCCATACCCACACTCACACACACCCATTTTTCCTCCCCCTTGGCTGAATTCAGCAGCCCCCCTCAATTTTCCGCATTTGTTTTGCTAAAGAAAAGAAAAGAAAACAAAAGAGAGAAGGAAATTGGTAAAAGGAGTGGGCTTTGACTTGGTGGACTTGGAATTTCACCATTTGACCTCTCCCCACCTCACACACTCCCACACCCCCTCCCACCTGCACCTGGCCGAGCCCCATCCTTCAGCCCCTCCATTTCTCCCTCTCTTTCCCCATCAAAAATCCCCCATTTTTGCCTCAAAATCCCTACAAAAAATTCCTAAAATCCAAATCAAACTCCTACCCATTTTTCCTTAGCCCCTATAGCATGGATCTTGGTGCAAGGATTTCAATTTGGAGGTCTAGATTCTTGTTAGATCTCAAGATAATTGTGGGGTAAATTCTTAACCTTATAGCTAGATTGTTGTTTAATTATGATAAGCTATTGTATTCAAGTGTTAAAGTGGTTGAATTGTTAGTTATAAATCTTCAAGTTAGGGTTTGGAAATTCTAGAATTGGATTTTAAAATCAAGTTAGGGTTTTGTGAGATTGGTGTATGGTTGTGTGATGTTTTTAGGCTCTTATGACATGTTAAAACAATATTAGTAGCTAGTTGTTAATGGTTAGTTTAAAAATTGTGTTAATTATGCTAATTTGTAAACTAGGTTTTTAAAATAATTATATTCTTGTGAGATAAAATTCAAATTAAGCTTTCATGTCATTATAAATATTATATTGAGTGGTTTAATGCTTTTAGTTCATGAAAATCCAAGCTAAATTGTCGTTTTGGCATTTTGCTATAAAATTGTTAAAATTGGGTATATTGTGAACTAGAATTTTGGGGTTAATGAAATTTAATAAGATTAAATTGTGGAAATTGTTTTTATGACTTATTTAAGTTATTTAATAAGTATTATGGCCGCTAGAATGGTTTAAACGTCGAGTTTTGTACTAAAACGGGAAATTTTGCTTGCTAGTTTTTCGGGAAAACGGCTTTTAAAGTGAATTTGGGGGTTTTTGTGAGTTTTAACCTATTTTATATTAAAATTAGTGTTCGTGAATATGCAATTGAGTGTATTTGGGATTTTCTCGATGGTCTGGCATTTGTACGTCGATGTCGAGGGTTTTTGGGTTGATTTGTGGAAGCAACCATAGGTTTTGACCTATGTGGGATTCGTGTGTCGTTTTGGTCATGAGTCGGATTTTAATGCGGTGCGGTGCGTTATGATATGTAGGTACCCCCATGTGGACTTCGAGACGGCAAGCAAGCGCATGGCGACGTCGGCACCGGCGAGCGAGGACCAGGTGAGTAGATTTATATCTACGGGGAGAAGTCGGGTGGATGGCGTATAGCACCCCCGCAGTCCGTGGTGATGTATACGGATGCGTATACACACCATCAATCATTTTATGTTCCTTGTGTAAATTATTGATGTTTAAATGGATATTGGTATGTTGGATTGGTAAATGGTTACGAAACCCTAGGATAGTGGGTGCACTACACATACATACTCACACATACATACTTGCATACATCCTCACGTCATATGTGCATAGATGGGATTCTACATAGATATGTGTTCACATGGGTTTGGGATTTTGTGTTCACATACGGACTTGAGGATGATACCTGGGATTGATATGCGTCGGTGAGTTCGATCTGGATTATGATATCGGTGATATGATAGGATTCATGATTGAGATACGTGAGGATTTTGGGAATGATGATGCCATAGCAATAGTGACATATACATTATGTAGTCGACATGTGATCGTGATATGAGGCAGGATATGCTAGGACATTGATATTAGGCCGTATCGGGCGATGTATACCCCTTGATGATGATAGGTGCTGACGATACCGGTTTGTACGAGATTGTCGATCAGTAGTCAGATCATGGGTATAGTGAGGATATTAATATTGTACTAGACATAGGTCAGTACCCTAGACTATGATATTGGATAAAGAGGATACCAGAGGAATACTGTGAGGAATATTATATTGACCCGTACCCAGATTTAGGGATGCCGTACGACGGATTTACGTACGAGCTATACCTTGATGATTGATCCGCACTCTTGACTTGGGATGTCTGATTATAGATATGGTATCGGATATGATATTATTGAGGCGGGATCACCGACTAATATATATACAGGTATGTATATGTATCGACTCAGATGTTAGGCGGTTTCCTTACCTGTAGTCTAGCTTGCAGCTTAGCCCTTTACTTTAGTTAGTTGTTAGATTAGATTCGGTTCCTACCAATTTCAAAGATTACGAATCGTGCGTATTTTAAAAAGACAGGTCAAGGGATTCTACGGATATTTCAAAAACGTATCTTTTCTTAAAAACACCGTAGCCCCTATTTTCAAAACCCCACGATTCGTGTTATTTCAAAAGGCACCTTTACAGGACTTATATTAGATTAATGCAGATTAGTTATCGTTGCGTCTAGTATTCAGCTCCCGCTCATTATTGTTGTTCGCTCCGCATCACATGCTTATATTATGTTTCATATTCTGCTGTTGATATCTTGTGGTTAGGACACCAGCACCATTACCGATGATGCGTATGTACCACGTACACTTACTTGCCGGCTCACACACATCTTCATCGGTAATTGCCATGTCACGTACACCTTATAAAATATTATTGCTTGACATAACCTGTTAGCTAATAGTTTAGACATGATATTAGTGCACTTGCCTTATATGTTAGTTTAGACATGGTAGTTGTTGTCTGCTACTTCATGCATACTGTTATTCATTGTTATGCCGCATTCATGGATTCTCATGCATATATTCACTTTTTACATGCTATTGAGGTTTTGGATTCGGATTTCCATGAGATTTTCTGGATTTGGGGAAAACCGCAAAACATATACAAACTTCTTCTTTCTCTTTTTAAATGAAAAGCGCGGTTTTTCCCATGATGTATGAGTCGTCCACCATGAGTTTGCTGATGGATTTCGAGACCCGATTCGAGGAGACGGATGAACCGTTTTGGGTACATGGTGGACCCGGTAAGGTACCCCGGGGAAAGAAGCGCGTGATGATGACGATGTGAGCCTGGCAGGGGAGCACTACCTACCGGTGATTTTACCCGACGCGTCGGATATCCGGAGGATACCGTCGTGGTCTTGAGATGGATGGTAGGGGCCGGTCTGGACTGACGGCGCCCTAGATATTGTGATTGAGACATTCTGATTTCAAGATATTGAGGTACAGAGACTGTGATACAGAGATATCGAGATATTGGGATTACGTTTTGTGCCGATGCTAGGCACTGTTTTATGCTGATTTCATTATGATACCTCATTTTAAAAACAATGGAAATCTCACTAAATTATGAAAACGGTTCTTCATTTACATGTATTCTGTTTTCATGCATTCATACCTGATTCATATGATATATTGCTACCTGAGGCACTGACACGGGCACATGCGATCACACTCGGGTTAGATATTACCCTAGTCATTGTTATAGGCTGCAGGTTATTCATATATTTGAGGATATATTATGATCATTGACCTAGGTTGCGTTATTTATGCGACTTCTTTTCGTAGATGTTTTTCTATTCACGAGTTGGCAACTCACCCCGTTGTGCCCAGTTTCTTGCAGGTTTGCCGTACAGGTTTCATTACGGCTTGCGGGCATAGTTTCCTTCGGGTGATTTGCTAGTAGGTGGGTTTACTTGTATCGTACCCCCATTATATATCTTGTATATTATTATTCTGTTGTATCTAGAAGTTCCATCAACCAAACATGTATTTATTTTGAGATAGAGACCAGTGATGTTATTCCTTCGACCTTAGAGTCGCGCGTTTTATTTCTGCGGTTTTCTTGTGGTTTTGAGTTTCCTTTTGAATTTTGATCCTCGCCGTTGGCGTTATATATTATATTTCTTGTGTGGTTTTGATCGTCGATTGACGAAGAGCTAGCTCCCGCTTGGGGATGCCTTTTTATTGATTTCGTATACTATTCATGTTGTATCCCATTTGGGGGCCAGTATTTACAAAGGAGACTCTGCCGAAATTTTCAGTAAATTTTGATGTTATTAAAAACCGCATAATTCAGCTTATGCTATTAAAACTATTTGTTTTAAATTGGTTTTCCTTCACTCTACTACTTTTCTTGGTTTGGATTTCTGGGTTTTCGGCTTACTTAGATTACGTACGTCTCAAGACGTCTCGTAGTTTAAGTGCCGGTCATGTTCCGTACTTTCGGGACGTGACAAAATTGGTATCAGAGCGTTAGGTTTTACCTTCGGAATGTAGGATGACCCTTGGTTGATGGAATAGGTGACAAAAGTAGAGTGACGTACCGCGGGTATGTTCCGCGGCATACTTACGACACGCCACTCCACTTAAGGAGCCTTAGGATGTACATTTCTTTGCTCAGTATTATATTCATTCTGATCTAGCCTCATCAGTACCAGTTATGGTTTTGCTGCCATGATTGCGGGCAGGGAGAGCTACAGCTAGAGTTGTGGTCAGCACGAGCTCGTCATGAACGAGGACTGACCAGGGCGAAATTCCGGCGACACACGATTGCGGAGATGTGTCTTTTTACTGTGTTTCCATGCCACGAGCGTTTGGCGGATCGCCTTTATGAGGTTACTCGGATGTGCTGATCGACACTAGAGGATTGAGCCAATGATAGAGGCTAGCCAGATTTTGATGACCGTTGGTGTGTTGCTTATTCATGATGATCGAGGCACTGTTCAGCGTGCAGACGAGCGAGCCAGTTATTGCTGCGAACGACGAGATATTGCCCCAGATGCTGGAATTAGGGCAGAACGAGTTGTACTTAGAGATGATAGAAGGTTGCTAGTCATCGAGGATGAATGACTAGGACATGTGGATCGTTCGCCTACCCCGATGCGAGGTCATCAGATAGATTGATTCCAGCTAGAGACGACTTCACGCGGAGACGTTGGGAGTCGACAGAGACGATCGAATATCAGAAACCTATTATTCCAAGTTTAAAGTAGTCGGAAAGACATGCAGGCAATTCTATGGTCCCTCTAGAAGAATGAAACCCTAACTCGACTTAATGACCGTGTGAAAGCCTTTGAACCTTCGGGTTTGCGGCAGTTCTACGGCGCCATTAGTGAGGCTTGGGTTTGCCCTTCTACGGCTAGACCACCGATGCTGTGGTATGTACTCGATACTATTAAATTGTGCCTAAGAGGTTGAGCTCTTGGGGGATTATGAGGTTTGACGACTCGATCGGATGGATCGACTTAATTCGGATGCTAGGTGGTGAGATACATTTCTTGGGAGACTCCCGATACGAGGATAGCCGTTGGAGCTCAGTCCATGTAGCCACGATGAGACGAGTCCGAAGCAGTCGACATTAGAGAAAGTGGAGTAAAAAGGTCCGTACAAGATCTGGATAAGACGACGTTCCACTCCGCCGACATCAGAGATGCGATACGCATGCCGAGGCAGAGTACTGGATATACCTTCCAGAAGGAGTCGCGATGGGTATGCAGCCGTTCCGGAGCAAGATGCAGATATAGGAAAGGACGATGACTTCCGGACAGTTGGCAGGGACGAGACATGGAAGAGACCGTGAGCAGGATTCCTTCCAGGACACTGCTGCAATGATACTTGCACCCAGGATCAGATGTGTCACGTACATTCAGAGAGCCAGAGGCCGATGAGCCGATGGACCGAGAGATTGGTAATTCCCAGTGAAGACCCTGACCCAGGAGTGGTCATTGTTACGCACACCAGCAAGCCAGAGTTCATGATCATCGACGAGACATCCCACTAGTGACCGCGACAGTTGGCCCGAGATTCTTAAAGGATGCGCTTGAGCGGTACTATGCCGCCATTATTGAGTTCGATGTTTTGGGTGATTTATTCGAATGATTTGATTTTGATGATTGAGGATTTACGATCTTTGCACAGTGTTGCACTTGATATCGTTTTCGTGCTTGGGTTTCACATGTTTGTGATTTGACGGTTTTAGACATTTGAGTTGATTTTGTGCGTATGCACGCACACGATTTGGTTCCTGCACTCAGTATAGTTTATATATGCTTGCAGTGCAGTGATACGCCTTTTGTGCACTTAGATGCATTGGACTTTGATTTCGATGGTGGTGTTCGATATTGTTTTATGCACCTTGTGCACCTGATTTGATTTTGCGCATGTTCGGCACTTGATATTGGATTTCATGATTTCGTGCACGATGGATGCACCTGATTTGGATTTTCGCACATGTTGGGCGCATGTTTTGAAGTATGATTTTGGTGCACACCAGATGCACTAAATCGAGATTTTTCGTGCATGTCAGATGCACCTGATTTTGCTGTCAGGCACACATGGTGCCTACGACAGATGTTTCGTGCACACCCGATGCACTTAGATGTTGTTTCTGTGTATATGTATGGCACATATTTGGATTTTGATTTCCGTGTGCACAAGACGAGCGTAGTATTCATACGCGTATTTTGAGATTGATTTTTCTTATAGAGCAGTACGTTTTTATGATATTGCTATGTGTTTTCGTACTGAGCAGGGCTAGTCAGAGGACAGTACCTGAATATGATTTACATGTATAGTTTCGAGTTATATCATATTGGTTTTGCTTTGGATTTGGTATTGATGTCTTCCCCATGACTCCGATGATTGCGGAATGCTTGACGGAGTTCTGATTTGAGTTATATGCTCATTTTTTTTCATGCGGATGCGTTGCGCTACGATTTGTTTTATGTATTTATGATTTCGGAGCCCCGGCGATTTGATGGTTTTGGCTGAAATATTTTAGTTTTTAGGGGAAGTTTTAATTTAAATTCGGGGACTGAATTTCTTTAAGGGGGGAAGATTGTAACGTTTTGAAAATCGTTTCGGTGAAATTTCAAAAAAACGGTAAAATAAGAGGGTTTTCTAATACAAATATCTTTATTATAAAATTAAATATACATATTCTAGCTATGAAATTGCTAGTATTTGGTGTTTATTGAGCCACTGGTGAAATTTCAAATTTTCTGAAAAAAATTTATTTTATATTATTTTAAGCCGTCACTAATACATTTAATTAGGGAAAATTACAAATTGGAATGAGTTGAAACAAATTTTTTGCATCATAACACATTAAAAAAATTTTATCATGTGCTTTTTGAAATGAAATGGTTTGCCAAAACGGTGTTAGAAAATATCGAAGAAAAAGGCTTAAATAGTGAATTTAGTGTAAATGGATGTTTGGGGTATGGTATTTATCATTTTCCATCACCCCACACCCATACCCACACTCACACACACCCATTTTTCCTCCCCCTTGGCTGAATTCAGCAGCCCCCCTCAATTTTCCGCATTTGTTTTGCTAAAGAAAAGAAAAGAAAACAAAAGAGAGAAGGAAATTGGTAAAAGGAGTGGGCTTTGACTTGGTGGACTTGGACTTTCCCCATTTGACCTCTCCCCACCTCACACACTCCCACACCCCCTCCCACCTGCACCTGGCCGAGCCCCATCCTTCAGCCCCTCCATTTCTCCCTTTCTTTCCCCATCAAAAATCCCCCATTTTTGCCTCAAAATCCCTACAAAAAATTCCTAAAATCCAAATCAAACTCCTACCCATTTTTCCTTAGCCCCTATAGCATGGATCTTGGTGCAAGGATTTCAATTTGGAGGTCTAGATTCTTGTTAGATCTCAAGATAATTGTAGGGTAAATTCTTTACCTTATAGCTAGATTGTTGTTTAATTATGATAAGCTATTGTATTCAAGTGTTAAAGTGGTTGAATTGCTAGTTATAAATCTTCAAGTTAGGGTTTGGAAATTCTAGAATTGGATTTTAAAATCAAGTTAGGGTTTTGTGAGATTGGTGTATGGTTGTGTGATGTTTTTAGGCTCTTATGACATGTTAAAACAAGATTAGTAGCTAGTTGTTAATGGTTAGTTTAAAAATTGTGTTAATTATGCTAATTTGTAAACTAGGTTTTTAAAATAATTATATTCTTGTGAGATAAAATTCAAATTAAGCTTTCATGTCATTATAAATATTATATTGAGTGGTTTAATGCTTTTAGTTCATGAAAATCCAAGCTAAATTGTCGTTTTGGCATTTTGCTATAAAATTGTTAAAATTGGGTATATTGTGAACTAGAATTTTGGAGTCAATGAAATTTAATAAGATTAAATTGTGGAAATTGTTTTTATGACTTATTTAAGTTATTTAATAAGTATTATGGCTGCTAGAATGGTTTAAACGTCGAGTTTTGTACTAAAACGGGAAATTTTGCTTGCTAGTTTTTCGGAAAAACGGCTTTTAAAGTGAATTTGGGGTTTTTGTGAGTTTTAACCTATTTTATATTAAAATTAGTGTTCGTGAATGTGCAAATGAGTGTATTTGGGATTTTCTCGATGGTCTGGCGTTTGTACGCCGATGTCGAGGGTTTTTGGGTTGATTTGGGGAAGCAACCATAGGTTTTGACCTATGTGGGATTCGTGTGTCGTTTTGGTCATGAGTCGGATTTTAATGCGATGCGGTGCGTTATGATATGTAGGTACCCCATATGGACTTCGAGACGGCAAGCAAGCGCATGGCGACGTCGGCACCGGCGAGCGAGGACCAGGTGAGTAGATTTATATCTACGGGGAGAAGTCGGGTGGATGGCGTATAGCACCCCCGCAGTCCGTGGTGATGTATACGGATGCATATACACACCAACAATCATTTTATGTTCCTTGTGATAAATTATTGATGTTTAAATGGATATTGGTATGTTGGATTGGTAAATGGTTACGAAACCCTAGGATAGTGGGTGCACTACACATACATACTCACACATACATACTTGCATACATCCTCACGTTATATGTGCATAGATGGGATTCTACATAGATATGTGTTCACATGGGTTTGGGATTTTGTGTTCACATACGGACTTGAGGATGATACCTGGGATTGATATGAGTCGGTGAGTTCGATCTGGATTATGATATCGGTGATATGATAGGATTCATGATTGAGATACGTCTGGATACTTTAAAGGATTTTGGGAATGATGATGCCATAGCAATAGTGACATATACATTATGTAGTCGACATGTGATCGTGATATGAGGCAGGATATGCTAGAACATTGATATTAGGCCGTATCGGGCGATGTATATCCCTTGATGATGATAGGTGCTGACGATACCGGTTTGTACGAGATTGTCGATCAGTAGTCAGATCATGGGTATAGTGAGGATATTAATATTGTACTAGACATAGGTCAGTACCCTAGACTATGATCTTGGATAAAGAGGATACCAGAGGAATACTGTGAGGAATATGATATTGACCCGTACCCAGATTTAGGGATGCCGTACGACGGATTTACGTACGAGCTATACCTTGATGATTGATCCGCACTCTTGACTTGGGATGTCTGATTATAGATATGGTATCGGATATGATATTATTGATGTAAGTCTACGCTAGCGCCCCGGCAGTCTACAGACGCCAAATGCGGAACAAAAAACTTTTAACGGGCGCTATCGTATACTTTAACCCGGATCTGCCATTATTGCTAAACTAACAAACAGTAAAGAGTGTAGAAAGGTTGTACCGAACGATCCGAGTCCTTCGTTCTTCAACCATCATCCCACGCTCCGTTGCGGCTGCTCCGATCTCGTCGATCTCCGATCTCCTCGTCGAGGTGGCACCACATGATCGGTTCTTTAAACGGGCTCCCGCCTCTGACTTGAGGCAACTCGATCGTCAAGTTTGCTAAAAGAGAGAACCAAGATTGATGTAGAGAATGAGTAGATGATTTTGTCTCACTTCGTCCAAGTCCGTGGACGATCGGTTAATGAAGTTGCCAAAGCAATCGGGTGATGGAATGAAATGGACTGTGAAATTCCATACACCGATAAAACCTATCATAATCTTTTCTAGCAAATGAAAACTCAAGTGAGAGAGAGCATGAGGAGAGAGAGAGGGGGCCGGCCTCTTATAGGAAGAGGGGGGTGACCGTAGGAGAAGGGGGGGTGACCTCAAGCAAAAGATATTATGAACAAATATCCTAAGGAAAACAAAACCCATTAATAACAAAGCATGAGTCATTAGTTTAGTCATCAAAAAACCATTAATGCACTAATGAGTCATGAAGCCTAGTCATCATCTAGAACCTTCTAGAAGCTTCTAGAAGCACTGACTCACCTCAACAGAAGAAAAGATAAATCCGTCTTTAACCGAATGTTAAAAGACGGCTGATAGAAAACTGGAAACTGGCAACTTCCAAAAATGATCCTGAAACGACTTTCAGGAAAACCCCGAAACTGTATAAATATACCCGCATTTGTATTACGACCGAATACAAATGCAACTGAGACAAAGATATTATACCTACTCAATATAATACTCGGATCCGGCTTAAACCAAAGCCGACCAGTATCATCTGCCCGAAAAATAACACGTGCGTAAACGCACGTGCATTTTCCGAACCCTGCCATAAAACCATACGGCCTCTACAACGTTTCGCCCGAACTTGGGAAACTGTCTGTAGGGGACACTAATGACTCGTCAGCACCCTGGCAGTGGGTTTAACCACAAACCGTCAGCGGCACTAGCAATGCGTAATGGCTGCCTACGGACTGACCTCAAGGGAGACCGATGAGCGCACTCAAGGGAGGCCGATGAGCGAACTCATCCAGAAACCCTACTGAGCCTAACAGTGACAATGTATATACAGTCCGGTCCGTTCGTCAATGAGTATCGCATATCCGCCTAGGGGGCTAGTAACGTCAGACCCCCAATAGCAGTATAAGTCGTGTCGGAGTGAAGCCCAATAACACCCTGAGATACTACTGGAGTACCTACCAGTAAATCTCCTGCCATGGCCATGGAGTTTGTGTAATGGCTCTCCTAGACACTGCACGACCTCGCCCCCAATACCGGGAGAGACGAATCCCCTGCCGATCCGCTCACGTGCCTCCATATGGCTCGGGACTGTACCCAAAAACTACCTGTTTGCACGACTCCTTTGAGCCATGGTAGGGTAGAAATCAAAGCACAGTGGGAACTCATACGAGACAAATGACGACCTCAGGTCGATGAACTAACCTGTACACATGTCACCAGGGAACTGCTATCTGGTGATAGGTATAGTACTAACTAGCAGATTCCCGGCGAGTCCTGTCCGGTGTACTCATAACCCAATGAGCACCTGTATACATCTTAGGTGATCCAACTAACACCAGTGGCTTGTGAGACCGGCCACCGCCCCTCGTCGGGGTCTCGACTGTATACACTAGTCTACTCCGGAGTATCGATGCCCTGTCTCGAAACTCCCACGACTAGGGACCACAATTAAGGATATGCATATAAACTACCCAACTCTCACGTATATGATCGCCATCATACTGTTGGTAGTAAAGCAAGATCCTAAGGGCTCTATCAAAGTGTAACATGCAATCAGTCACCTGAACATGTACACGACTGATAAAGGCAAACCAGATAGCATACTATCATTTCGAGTAAGACTGTCCTACCGGGATAGGTCCTCCGCAATCATTGCAATCACGTACCTGCGATCCAATAATTGACTATGAGGGCACTATCTCCAACAATCTCCCACTTGCACTCAAGGCTAATATTGCGATGTCGACTACTCACAGCCCGTGTGAAAACGAACATCCAACTCCTCTACTAATCAGTTTCACAAAGCCCGTTTGTAAAACTATTGTGTTCGAGAAATAGCCTCAGTGAGTGGATCCGCCTAGAAGTATCTTTCTATATCTCTCTTAATCTCAAGTTCGCGGAGAAAGCCATCTCCCGAATTGAGTAGTACCTGTCTTAGAATATGTCTGGATATCTGATGGGACCTTAGTTCATAAATGAACTCCATATCCAAACTTCTTAGACTGTATGGATCACTGAACCTAATCAGTATCCGGCACCATGCCACCCACAGTATCCTCTGGAACCACCTGTCCATAATACTGTCCCTCGTCAGAGGGAAAACTAAAACTCTGACAATCACTCTGTCATCCATGTCACCTTTGAAGCCTGGAATGATAACCGTCTCCCGAAAGAGGCTGCCGTTATCAAATCCGTAGAACATGTACCAATGTTCTAAAACTGCTTCCTTATGTTTCTCCAGGATTGGATTAATACAAACTTATTGCATCTAGTGCAAAAACAACATCTGGTGTGGTACTTGACATCTCATGATTGACTCAATTGCCTAAGCAAGTGATCTGTCAATCATGCACATCCCTCTCCTCTTTAGTCTATACGACACCTTTAGAGAGGGTGACTCCATCACCTGCAGGTACACCACCATGCTAGGAGTCAACTATTCCAAAAACCATTAGAATACTGTCAAAGTACCCATATTGGGAAACTACCCAAATCCAGATCTAAAACCATAGATCTAGAAACCAGAATGTCAAATATTATATCCATATCCTGTCTGGAGAAACAACTGTGTGACGACCACAGTACAACCGATCGTAGTATAGGAATTTTACTTCCTACTCTGTGTATGTCATCCAGATACCATGACATAACACCCTACTACCTTCTTAACAGATCCATCCCCTATTCTGATTGAAGTCAAACCCATGACTGTCACATCAAAATTAGATGATCTATCTCCGCTATAACTGCTCAAGTCTATAAATAGACATAAGCTACTTTCCCACTATGCTTCTGTTGCTCCCACTGACTACGACAACCCTCCTACCGGGTCTCATATCCTGGAACAACAGTAGTGTCAAGTCTTGGTAGATAAGAACCTCCCTGTCACCGTCTCTGAGGCTACCGAAGTACCTCTCGGGCGTCTGAGGTTACCTACCATACCTGCGGAGTGGCTATTGGAATGTCAAACTTGATTGAATGTATAGGTCCTATTAAATTTTCCGTAATCGTTCGCGGTTCTGGAATCACTTCCAGTTCTACCATACTCCCACTACTGTTTTCTGAAAAAGATCCATTTTTACTAAAACTGTGGTGAGTCAAGAACAATATCACTATTGATCTTGCAAATGGTAGAATATCAACCCTCGTCGTAGCCATGGTCAACCCACAAACAGCCATTACAGAAACGTGCCCTGAGTTATCCAGTGTCTGGTTTTAAGCATAAGCTGGACAACTCCCCGTACCTTAATATCTTTTAAGGTACGAACTATTCTATATCCAATATAGAAACTTTGGCACTTATTTAATTGGAACCATATTCAATCCATGCATCTGTCTCCAGTGCATATCAACTTAATGGAAAGAGGCTAATCAGCATTGCTCAACTTAGGAATCCATCCAATTATGAGTAACCTGAAAGAGAAACACGTTTCTCAAAACCATCACTATCATCTGAATACCAATCACAAGAATCTACATCTTCGATCTCTTTGAAGAATCCCGATACTTGTGATATCTGGTTCTCTACTCTATTCTTATACCCACAACTTCTCAAAACTTAGACCTTGTATTTCTACGAAACACTCGTCTAAATACTAGAGAAGTTATAAGTAAACAGAACATAGTACGAGGACCTACCCCTTTGTCCTGATGGACACTGGACAACATACAATACTCTGTATAAGTCCGCTGAGTTAAACAACTCAAAACCTGTGCGTTGTAGGTGGAAAACTGTACCCTGGCGATTTCCTCAAATATCACCAATTACAACGAATTCCGATATAATGAGGATGATCACCTAATTCCCAATATCTTACTCCCACTCATCATCTGTAAAACCATACAGATACGAGAATGAAACTTGGTAAATACATACCCTTGGAGTAAGTGTCTAATCGGGAAAACAGTTTTTCTTTAACAATGCACTGAAACATGAAAATGTTTCTTAGGGGTATCCTGGTATTCATAGCAATGCCTTTTCCATAATCCAATTCATGACTTCAACCGTATATTTTATTGCCGTCTCTCCAAATCCCTTTATTTGTCTTTAGTCGTTACCTTCTGTACACCATCGTTAGGCTAACTGGTTTTCTTCCTTCCCTACCGTTCGGCACCAGCCTATGGTTTGGAAGAAGACTATCCAGTAAGCATAATAGGTGTACCCTCCTAAACCAAGGAGTACTCTCAACTGAGAGAAGGTGATGATAAAAGACAACTGAATAATACCTTATTCTTTTAAAGGTGAAATAGGAGTGGCGATGAAGTACGCGGTTTTGGTCGTGAATGATATCAGTCGCAATTTACTTTGCCCTCTTTCTAATCCCTTCATTTTGTCTTTACATATTACCTTCTGCACACCCTACTTAAGCTAATTGGTTTTCTTCATTCCCTACCTTTCGGCACCAGCCTATGGTTTGGAATAAGACTATCCAATAAGCGTAATAGGTGTACTCTCCTAAACCAAGGAGCTCTCGCAACCTGAGAGAAGGTGATAATAAAAGACAACTGAATAAACCAATTCTATTTCTCCTGAACCTGGATCCATCCTCGAAGAAGTCCCTTCGAGTTCGTATATAACCATACGATGGATCTATCCAATGGAAGTGGATATCCGTAGTAATACGGGTGTTCTGAGAAATTCAAAGGGTAAAAGAAGGAGTGGCAATGACTTATGCAACTCAGACAATCCAGAAGCCAGTATTTTAAGAAGGTTCGGTCAACCTGGTCACTGAGTCATAGTCTAGGGTCGGTCAAAGGTCGCTGCCAAAGAGAGAGAGAGAAAAGAAACACTCTGCGTGCACTCTAACCTAGATCAGAATGGTCATCATTTTATCTAATCCGGAAACCTCCTACTGTCCTGTCAAATTCTCCTCCAAACCTAAAGAAGAATCAATCGGGATCACCCGAAGAGTAAACCAACTCATCAGTGGGAATCGGGATCCAACTCTCATCGCATGATAACGTGATGGAATGCATCCAGGTTACTCATACTCCAGAAGGTATGCGCATACTTGGCAAGTTTCAGTTTCTTTAGAAACTCCCGATATAGTTTTTGCCCCATGCTCTTATAACCTTGGCTTTGGTCAAAATGTCATAAGTCACATGCCAAGTTCTACCCGTCACTATCTTGTCAATTTGAACCCACCCGCACATGCCCCTGACTTTGGCCAATCGGCAGAACGACTGTCCCAAACTAACTCATCTATCTATGCAACAATTGAATACCCAGCAGCTACCAAACACTATGCCTTAACTTTGGCTAAAATGCATAGCTTGAATACTACTAAATACCCAAAAGAAGTGACGGAGGGCTACGACTGGTTTTTGGCGAAAAACCTTTAGCGTAGTGAACTTGATATCGCTGAAGGAACCTGATAGCTTTTTAAAATATAGTGGTGAAAACCTTTTGCTAAAGAGGTCACTCCCGGTAAAGGGATCTCGGCTCTTTCCTCGTGGAATGAGGTGCAGGATATTCCACTGAATACCACTATGCAAAGCAACTTGTAATCGACTATAGTAAAGTTATTACCCTGACGCAAACTTCTGTCCAAGGGGTCGGTCTCGGTAAAGGGATATCGGCCCTTGCCCCGTCGAATGAGGTGCAGGATATTCCACTGAATACCGCTATGCATAACAAAAGGAAACGTCTTTGCAATAACACTTTTTAAATTTGTTCCAACAACTGTATACAGGTTTGTTTTTACTTTGCGTTGATCAGAATCAACGCAGTCCCATCATTCGATCACACCAAAAAAGAACGAAAATAAAATGTACGTATATGCCATCCGCATTCGTCACTGGGTCCCGTCATCACCCGTTAGGTTACTTAACTAACGACAGAGCGGGGACTGGACTAGCGCGGGTGTAAAACATATACAACATCTAATAGTATATAAACCAATATACAATAATCGCTCCAGGCGTGATAATATGCAACATTACAGAAAAGTAATAAGCATCACAGAACAATACAGATATCTGGGATCCCCGAGTTTCACAGAGCCGCTGCTGAAACTCGACGTTCCCCTGTCTTGTGGATAGCCTGTGCAATGAAACCTAGACCCCTACGGGTGCGGCAAGTTACCCGCCAAAACGTGAAGCGAGGCAGTCCCCACAGCATAGTGAATGGAACACCCGGCACTTCACGGAATCCGGTAAATTGAGCACCCCTCCTTGGGTCAACCTGTACCCCCTACGAGTGCGGCGAATAGTCTGTCAATTCTGAAGTGGGACCCCTCTGCCTCTCAAAGCCATGAGATGCGGACCCGTTGCCCTCCCGAACCCGGCTATCCGTGCACTCCGTCTCGGGGCAAAACCTAGTACAGTAATGAAAAATAGTACAATAGGTACATCGACCGCAACCTGGTCGTGCCCCAAAAGAATATTATACAACAGGCAGTGACGGCTGTCCACAAGTTGGACGCTCGCCCCGCAATATCAAATGTACAAATAAACTCAAACTGTACTACCATTGCACGCTGCTATCCACCACGACAAATCCGCAACATCACAGCACAACACAGAACATCAACGCGAATGTCACGTTCGCAATCCCGTCTAAAAGAACTATAGCAATCAGACGCGGTTTACCGATCAAATGACATTCCCGGTCGGAGATATAATGTAAGCACTGTAAACTAACGTGTTTAAATTTCGATCGACCAAATAGCAAAAAGTGGGCCCCACGACTTACTGGTGAACAGTAACAAAACCTGGGCCAAAACGATATTTACCAAAAATCCCAATTCCCAACAGAGAATTCACTGTAGAAATTTGAGAGAGTCATCCCATATTCCTGCGGCGGATCCGCGGCAAAACCCTAGCTGTGGCCGCGGATCCGCGCCTGAACAGTGGAATTACTGGCTCGAATTTTTACAGTATCCTTAAAAAAACCAGCACATATTTTTAAGATATGTAGAATTAAGTTTTGAGACCATTTAAAATCGACAGAAACTGTTGGCTTGGAAAAATGTGATTTTTGATTTCCGGTTCGATCGATGTTTTAAACGCGTTAGCACAAGTTAGCATAGCAAAATGGTGAGGCTCTGATACCACTGTAAGTCTACGCTAGCGCCCCGGCAGTCTACAGACGCCAAATGCGGAACAAAAAACTTTTAACTGGCGCTATCGTATACTTTAACCCGGATCTGCCATTATTGCTAAACTAACAAACAGTAAAGAGTGTAGAAAGGTTGTACCGAACGATCCGAGTCCTTCGTTCTTCAACCATCATCCCACGCTCCGTTGCGGCTGCTCCGATCTCGTCAATCTCCGATCTCCTCGTCGAGGTGGCACCACATGATCGGTTCTTTAAACGGGCTCCCGCCTCTGACTTGAGGCAACTCGATCGTCAAGTTTGCTAAAAGAGATGACCAAGATTGATGTAGAGAATGAGTAGATGACTTTGTCTCACTTCGTCCAAGTCCGTGGACGATCGGTTAATGAAGTTGCCGAAGGAATCGGGTGATGGAATGAAATGGACTGTGAAATTCCATACACCGATAAAACCTATCATAATCTTTTCTAGCAAATGAAAACTCAAGTGAGAGAGAGCATGAGGAGAGAGAGAGGGGGCCGGCCTCTTCTAGGAAGAGGGGGGTGACCGTAGGAGAAGGGGGGGTGACCTCAAGCAAAAGATATTATGAACAAATATCCTAAGGAAAACAAAACCCATTAATAACAAAGCATGAGTCATTAGGTTAGTCATCAAAAAAACCATTAATGCACTAATGAGTCATGAAGCCTAGTCATCATCTAGAACCTTCTAGAAGCTTCTAGAAGCACTGACTCACCTCAACAGAAGAAAAGATAAATCCGTCTTTAACCGAATGTTAAAAGACGGCTGATAGAAAACTGGAAATTGGCAACTTCCAAAAGTGATCCTGAAACGACTTTCAGGAAAACCCCGAAACTGTATAAATATACCCGCATTTGTATTACGACCGAATACAAATGCAACTGAGACAAAGATATTATACCTACTCAATATAATACTCGGATCCGGCTTAAACCAAAGCCGACCAGTATCATCTGCCCGAAAAATAATACGTGCGTAAACGCACGTGCATTTTCCGAACCCTGCCATAAAACCATACGGCCTCTACAACGTTTCGCCCGAACTTGGGAAACTGTCTGTGGGGGACTCTAATGACTCGTCAGCACCCTGGCAGTGGGTTTAACAACAAACCGTCAGCGGCACTAGCAATGCGTAACGGCTGCCCACGGACTGACCTCAAGGGAGACCGATGAGCGCACTCAAGGGAGGCCGATGAGCGAACTCATCCAGAAACCCTACTGAGCCTAACAGTGACAATGTATATACAGTCCGGTCCGTTCGTCAATGAGTATCGCATATCCGCCTAGGGGGCTAGTAACGTCAGACCCCCAATAGCAGTATAAGTCGTGTCGGAGTGAAGCCCAATAACACCCTGAGATACTACTGGAGTACCTACCAGTAAATCTCCTGCCATGGCCATGGACTTTGTGTAATGGCTCTCCTAGACACTGCACGACCTCGCCCCCAATACCGGGAGAGACGAATCCCCTGCCGATCCGCTCACGTGCCTCCATATGGCTCGGGACTGTACCCAAAAACTACCTGTTTGCACGACTCCTTTGAGCCGTGGTAGGGTAGAAATCAAAGCACAGTGGGAACTCATACGAGACAAATGACGACCTCAGGTCGATGAACTAACCTGTACACATGTCACCAGGGAACTGCTATCTGACGATAGGTATAGTACTAACTAGCAGATTCCCAGCGAGTCCTGTCCGGTGTACTCATAACCCAATGAGCACCTGTATACATCTTAGGTGATCCAACTAACACCAGTGGCTTGTGAGACCGGCCACCGCCCCTCGTCGGGGTCTCGACTGTATACACTAGTCTACTCTGGAGTATCGATGCCCTGTCTCGAAACTCCCACGACTAGGGACCACAATTAAGGATATGCATATAAACTACCCAACTCTCACGTATATGATCGCCATCATACTGTTGGTAGTAAAGCAAGATCCTAAGGGCTCTATCAAAGTGTAACATGCAATCAGTCACCTGAACATGTACACGACTGATAAAGGCAAACCAGATAGCATACTATCATTTCGAGTAAGACTGTCCTACCGGGATAGGTCCTCCGCAATCATTGTAATCACGTACCTGCGATCCAATAATTGACTATGAGGGCACTATCTCCAACAATTGAGGCGGGATCACCGACTAATATATATACAGGTATGTATATGTATCGACTCAGATGTTAGGCGGTTTCCTTACCTGTAGTCTAGCTTGTAGCTTAACCTTTTAGTTTAGTTAGTTGTTAGATTAGATTCGGTTCCTACCTATTTCAAAGCTTACGAATCGTGCGTATTTTAAAAAGACAGGTCAAGGGATTCTACGGATATTTCAAAAACGTATCTTTTCTTAAAAACACCGTAGCCCCTATTTTCAAAACCCCACGATTCGTGTTATTTCAAAAGGCACCTTTACAGGACTTATATTAGATTAATGCAGATTAGTTATCGTTGCGTCTAGTATTCAGCTCCCGCTCATTATTGTTGTTCGCTCCGCATCACATGCTTATATTATGTTTCATATTCTACTGTTGATATCTTGTGGTTAGGACACCAGCACCATTACCGATGATGCGTATGTACCACGTACACTTACTTGCCGGCTCACACACATCTTCATCGGTAATTGCCATGTCACGTACAATTTAGAAAATATTATTGCTTGACATAGCCTGTTAGCTAATAGTTTAGACATGATATTAGTGCACTTGCCTTATATGTTAGTTTAGACATGGTAGTTGTTGCCTGCTACTTCATGCATACTGTTATTCATTGTTATGCCGCATTCATGGATTCTCATGCATATATTCACTTTTTACATGCTATTGAGGTTTTGGATTCGGATTTCCATGAGATTTTCTGGATTTGGGGAAAACCGCAAAACATATACAAACTTCTTCTTTCTCTTTTTAAATGAAAAGCGCGGTTTTTCCTATAATGTATGAGTCGTCCACCATGAGTTTGCTGATGGATTTCGAGACCCGATTCGAGGAGACGGATGAACCGTTTCGGGTACATGGTGGACCCGGTAAGGTACTCCGGGGAAAGAAGCGCGTGATGATGACGATGTGAGCCTGGCAGGGGAGCACTACCTACCGGTGATTTTACCCGACGCGTCGGATATCCGGAGGATACCGTCGTGGTCTTGAGATGGATGGTAGGGGCCGGTCTGGACTGACGGCGCCCTAGATATTGTGATTGAGACATTGAGATTTCGAGATATTGAGGTACAGAGACTGTGATACAGAGATATCGAGATATTGGGATTACGTTTTGTGCCGATGCTAGGCACTGTTTTATGCTGATTTCATTATGATACCTCATTTTAAAAACAATGGAAATCTCACTAAATTATGAAAACAGTTCTTCATTTACATGTATTCTGTTTTCATGCATTCATACCTCATTCATATGATATATTGCTACCTGAGGCACTGACACGGGCACATGCGATCACACTCGGGTTAGATATTACCCTAGTCATTGTTATAGGCTGCAGGTTATTCATATATTTGAGGATATATTATGATCATTGACTTAGGTTGCGTTATTTATGCGACTTCTTTTCGTAGATGTTTTTCTATTCACGAGTTGGCAACTCATCCCCGTTGTGCCCAGTTTCTTGCAGGTTTGCCGTACAGGTTTCATTACGGCTTGCGGGCATAGTTTCCTTTGGGTGATTTGCTAGTAGGTGGGTTTACTTGTATCGTACCCCCATTATATATCTTGTATATTATTATTCTGTTGTATCTAGAAGTTCCATCAACCAAACATGTATTTATTTTGAGATAGAGACCAGTGATGTTATTCCTTCGACCTTAGAGTCGCGCGTTTTATTTCTGCGGTTTTCTTATGGTTTTGAGTTTCCTTTTGAATTTTGATCCTCGCCGTTGGCGTTGTATATTATATTTCTTGTGTGGTTGTGACCGTCGATTGACGAAGAGCTAGCTCCCGCTTGGGGATGCCTTTTTATTGATTTCGTATACTATTCATGTTGTATCCCGTTTGGGGGCCAGTATTTATAAAGGAGACTCTGCCGAAATTTTCAGTAAATTTTGATGTTCTTAAAAACCGCATAATTCAGCTTATACTATTAAAACTACTTGTTTTAAATTGGTTTTCCTTCACTCTACTACTTTTCTTGGTTTGGATTTCTGGGTTTTCGGCTTACTTAGATTACGTACGTCTCAAGACGTCTCGTAGTTTAAGTGCTGGTCATGTTCCGTACTTTCGGGACGTGACATCCAGACAGCCTCTTTGGCAGCATCGTTGGCAACGATGTATTCAGCTTTCATCGTCGAGTCTGCAACAGTTTCCTGTTTGGAACTCTTCCAACACACCGCCCCTACATTGAGGGTAAAGACAAATCCCGAGTGCGACTTAGAGTCATCCTTATCACTCTGGAAGCTCGAATCGGTAATAGACTCCACCTGGAGTTCACCTTTACCATACACCAAGAACATCTCCTTACTCCTTCTCAAGTACTTGAGAATGTTCTTCACAGCTGTCCAGTGACTTTCTCCAGGATCTGCTTGATACCGACTCACTACACTTAGTGAGTATGCTACATCAGGTCTGGTACATAGCATCGGGTACATGATTGAGCCTACTGCCGAAGCATAGGGTATCCCTTGCATGCGAGCTCTCTCCAAATCAGTCTTGGGAGACATCTCTTTGGAGAGAGTGAGTCCAGAGATCGTGGGTAAATACCCACGCTTGGATTCTTCCATACTAAACCTCTTTAGTATGGTGTCAATGTACCTGGATTGGGACAATCTCAGTATCCGTTTAGATGTATCTCTATAGATCTTAATTCCCAAAATGCAGGAGGCATCACCTAGATCTTTCATTGAGAATCTATGTGATAAGAAGAGCTTGACCGAGTGCAGCATAGGAACATCTTTTCCTATCAAGAGTATGTCATCCACGTACAATATGAGGAAGACAACCTTACTCTCTGGAACCTTCTTGTAGATACAAGGTTCATCTATGTTTTTGATGAAGTCAAACTCTTTGACTACTACATCAAAACAGATGTTCCAACTCCGCGATGTTTTTTTTAATCCGTAGATGGATTTAAGCAGCTTGGACACCTTTCCGCTGCTCCCACTGTCTATGAAGCCCTCTGGCTGAGTCATGTACACGCACTCCTCTAAATCACCATTTAGAAAGGCGGTCTTAACATCCATCTGCCAGATTTCGTAGTCATGGTAGGCAGCTATGGCAAGTAGGATCCGGATGGACTTAAGCATAACCATTGGAGAAAAGGTTTCGTCATAATCCACACCTGGTCGTTGACGAAAACCCTTTGCAACAAGTCTAGCTTTGAAAGTCTCAACTTTTCCATCTACACCAAGTTTCTTCTTAAAGATCCTCTTGCTCCCAACAGGTTTTACCCCTTCAGGAGCAACTTCCAAAGTCCATACTTTGTTGGTGTACATGGATTCCATCTTAGATCGCATTGCATTCAGCCATTTCACAGAGTCTCCACTCATGATGGCCTGCTCGAAACTAGTCGGGTCATCATCTTCCATGATGCAATCCTCGCTCCCACCATCAACGAGAAAACCGTAGTATATCTCAGGTGGATGAGAAACCCTACTAGATCGGCGAAGAGGCTGAGGTTCGTTGGCTACTATCGAATCCTCTTGTTCCACTAAATTTTCAGTTGTAATTTGTTCTGCCGAAACTTCTTCCATCTCTACCGCTTCGCCACTAATTTCTTTTGCAAGAAATTCATTTTCTAAAAAGGTGGCATATTGAGAAACAAACACCTTTTGTTCCTCGCTGTGGTAGAAAAGATATCCATGTGAATGTTTAGGATATCCTACAAACTTACAAAGAACTGACCGTGCCTCGAGTTTGTCCGGATTTTGCTTTTTGACATAGGCCGGACAACCCCATATCTTAACTCGTTTAAGACATGGTCTCTTCCCACTCCATATCTCATATGGTGTGGTAAGTACAGATTTAGATGGAACTTGATTCAATAGGTATGCAGCTGTCTCCAGTGCATATCCCCAAAAGGAAATAGGCAACTCAGCGGTGCTCATCATAGAGCGCACCATATCTAATAGGGTGTGATTCCTCCGCTCCGATACACCGTTGTGCTGTGGTGTATAAGGAGGAGTAAGCTGAGAGAGAATCCCATTCTCTTTTAAATATTCTAGGAACTCATTGTTCAAGTATTCTCCTCCTCGATCAGATCGAAGGATCTTAATACTTTTACCCGTTTGGTTCTCCACTTCGTGCTTATATTCTCTGAATTTCTCAAAACCTTCAGACTTGTGTTTCATCAGGAACATATGTCCGTATCTTGAGAGATCGTCAGTGAATGTAATGAAATAGGAAGAACCGTTCCTGGCATGTGTAGACATGGGACCGCATACATCACTATGTACCAGTCCTAAGAGTTCCTTAACTCTTTCTCCGTGTCCACTAAATAGAGTTTTGGTCATTTTTCCTTTGAGACATGAATGGCAAGTTTCATAAGATGATAATTCGAACGTATTCAAATATCCATCTTTATGTAACTTAGCTAGTCGTGTCGCATTGATATGACCTAGTCTACAATGCCATAAGTAGAATTCATTTCTGAACTCTTCCTTTTGTGTGTGTTCTGTACATTAAGAACTGTAGTTTGATTTAGAACGTATATGCCATTATTTAACGAGTCTGATCCAATCAACTTTTGATCCAGGAAGATGTTCATAACATTATCCTGTACTAAAAAATTATTTCCATCTTTACTTAATAAAGAAACTGATATAAGATTGCATATCAGGGTCGGAATGTAATAGCATTCATTTAGAATCAATGTATTACCATTTGCTAATACAAGGTGATATTCGCCAACTGCCTTGGCTGCAACATCTGCACCATTCCCTACTCTTACGGAATGATCACCCATTCCCAGTTCTCTACCTTTACGTAGCCCATGTAACATATTACATATGTGGAATCCCGATCCAGTATCTAATACCCAGGACGTAGAGTGAACTGAGAAATAGTTCTCGATAACTAACACACTCGAAGAAGATGCATCAGCATGCCTGTTCTTCGTTTGGGCGGTGTGAGAATCCACATATTCTCCTATTTCCTGCTCAGTTTTGTAGCACTTATAAGAAAGAACAGGACCAACGTTCCCCTGGTTAGTATAACAAGCGGGTTCGGTCAATACATCCATATTATTATCTTGATTATGTCCTGACATGGTCGTAACCTGGAGAGAGAGAGAAGGAAACACTTTAGCGTATGCTCTTGCAAGATTAGATTGGTTATTATCTTATCTAATCAGGATGGCTCCCACTATTTTCATCAAGTCTTCCTTCAAACCTTAAAAGGTAAGACTAGCCGGGATTAATTACGCCTTACAAGTTCGCCAATCTTTCAGTCAGGTCAGTGTTGGTACTTTGAGGGAGGTTCCCCTTGCTTTCACACGGACCTAATTAGAATAAACCTCATTTTCCCAGAGGCATAACCCCGTTAACACTTTTCTAGACACCTACTTGATCGGCTAATTGTCCTGTGTAAAACTCTCCCAGGAGTAACTCTTACTCGCAGTGGGTATCAGGATCCAACTATCTCATAGAAGGTATGCAATCTCATTGCAAAATTCAACACTTGAAATTCCTAATAATTCTTTTGCCCCTAACGCCCTATGCCTTGACAAAGGCCAACAAACCATAGGATGCTAGTCAAGTTCAACCCATCATTTCCCGATTGAATTAAACCCACCCGTACGACCTTTGACAAAGGCCAACAAGGTCGTACGACTACCCTAATCCAATCATATCACATGCTTAAAACAGATAAGTACTAGTCAGCTACCGCACACTACGTCTTGACAAAGGCCAACAAACGCAGCACGAATACTAAGTAGTACCTATCTGAAATGGCGGAGGGCTACGCAGGTTTTTCAGAAAACCATGAGCGTAAAGAACTCGATATCATTGTAGAAACAAGTGATTTTGAAAAGAAATGTTTTTGAGGCTTTTCTAGTTTCGCTAAAGAGGTCACTCCCTGTGAAGGGATCTCGGCTCTTTCCTTATCGAATAAGGTACAGGATATTTCACAAATACTGCGGTGCAAAGCAAGAATTATAGAAGCAATCAAAAACTAAACCATTAGTTTGTAGCATCTGCCAGTTTTGCTAAAGAGGTCACTCCCGGTGAAGGGATCTCGACACTTTCCTCATCGAATAAGGTGCACGGTATATCACATATACCACTATGCAAAGCAAAAACTGTAGCTACCTTTTTTGAAAATTTGATTCTACAACATCTTTTAGGTTTCTTTTCTTTTCATTAATCTTATTAATGAATCCCATCATTTATGCTTCCTAAGCATCACAGAAGAAAGGAAAGCAGTAATATTTATATATCATCATATATATAGTATAAGCATTCGTCTCAGGCAGTAATATGATCTCATCATAGAACATTGCAGCAGAAGAAACATATGAAATATTGGATATATTAGGAGGTCCGTGTTTTATTTTGAGCCTTTATAAAACACGGATTCCACGGCCGCGATGAATATCCAAACCCACATCCCTAGACCCCTACGAGAGAGGCAAGCAACCCTACCAATTTTAGGGTTAGGAGACTCAGTCTCGACTCCTCGAGATGGCCTCCCACTGGACCCTAGAACCCGGCTTCTTGTGCTCTCCCCTTGGGTTTATCCTAATGCGGAAAAGTAAATAATATACAATTGTGACATCATCCTCAATCCGGAAGTGCCCCAATAAAAGAATATTACATACATTTGAATTTTACATGAATGAAAATAAAAACCCTCATCTCACATAAAACCCTCGGCTATTCAGAACACGACGATCCAATATAACATATCACAGTAACACATAACATCACATGTCATCAACGTAAGTAAATATGCGTATCCCAATTGTCGTTGATGTATAGCAATGAAAATCGGCGACACACCACATATTACACTTACGGTCGCAGAAAAGAAAATGTAAAACTACAACATTTGGAATCCACAATCTCCTTAGACATCATAAATCCGAAATATCACATACTTCGCATTTCATGCCTAAATGTATGAATTCCACATATTGTATCACATTACAGAAAAAGCTAGACGATATTAAACATTCTGATTGAATCAACAAACACCCAAAATTTCCTAATTGCTCAACACTTGAACTTAGTTTAAAGGCATCCATCACATGCCACAGTAGCAATGAACCAGCCGTAGAAGGGTCAAACCAACGCCTCACTTGTGGCACCGCTAAACCACCACAAACCCTAGGGTTTAGTGGCGGTTTTGATGGTCACAAAATCGAGTTAAGGTTTCGTTCTTCTAGAGGGTCCACCGCGTCACACGATATTTGAATGTTTTTTAACTAAGGAAAAATCCAACACTTGGAAATTTTCCGACAGGGAAAAAAGTGAGTTATTGATATCCGTTCGAACTTTTTAACACTGTCTAAACAATCATGAAACCAAGTTAGAATTGCGAATACGAAACACTCCGAATTTGTTAATGCAGTAAATTAACATCATATGTAATTTCAGCAAAAATAAACAACACCACAATTTCCAAACCCCAGAGAGTAGAATACCAACCAAAACCCAAACCCTAAATTCCATGGAAAATCCGGCGACGCCGGATTTCATGCTCTGGTCGCCGGCCTGGGTCCGAGCGGGGGGTGTGAGTTTTGCACAGTGTTCAACATGTATCTCATACATCATTCTGCAAGTGTTAAAATAATTTTTTGACACCTGAAAAATTTCGACAGAAACTAGGGTTTTTCGTCGGGTGTTTCGGAGTTGTTTCAGTTTCGTAATCCTAGACTTATCCGTTTAATTCTCTAGCTAGGCTCTGATACCAATGTTGGGTTATCTATAACGGCAGTAAGGTTTCGGGAGGCATCATCCATGCCAAGTTAAAATTTTGCCATTGAAGATAACCCTAAACCTAGGAACTTTAACTAGAGAATCAAACAAAACATCGAAGCAAACAACTTTACTTCTAAGAGTTTGGGATTACAACCTTTGTAGTCCGTTCCTTCGCTTCATAAGCTCCGTGTTGAGGTCCTTTCACCGCGATCATCAAGAACTCCGAGTCTCGTGAGGCTCCAAGAGGTGAATGATTCATCTTGCTTGAAGTCTTCTTGATCTAAGATGATCTACCTTGAAGAATCTTTAATCCAAGCTTACACTTCACTAATGAAGTAATTAGAGAAGTGAACACCTTAATCTAAGTGGCTAGAATAGATGAGGATGATGAAGTAGGAATTTTACACTATTTTGTTTTCAATTTCTCACCATTTATCATCACAAACACAAAAGCTAGTGAAGCTTTTTCAAGAGCAAGAAGAAGAAGAAGATTAAGCTAATCCTTTTGTGATGAATAATGAATTATTGTTGTGGTTACAATTGCAACCATGGGTTAAGAATGAAAGGCTTAACCTTTGTAGAGAATAAACCATAGGTTAAGGGTTTGGGTTGGGTTAAAGAATATCTACACAAAATATCAAAGGATGACGACAAAAGTCAAACCTTCATGAAGCTTCATGAAAGCTCATCCAAAAGCTAACCCAAAAGCTAACCCTAATCCAAACCCTAACTTGGTTTAAACTCAACAACCATGTTGCATTTGTAACCCTAACATGTTACAATATTATATATCACATTTATAATATATAATGTAACAAAAGAAAATAATACAATTAACATATATCGCATATATATCAATGTATTATCCGGTGAGGAAAAAAATCAATAAAGCGAGCTTATATTAGTTAACGTAATGTAATATATCACATATATAATTATACATTAAATTATCGAATCAACACTTGATCCGACAATCCGGCTATATTGCATATAACCGACTAATATAACATGTACCATTTCATCGAATCAACACTGGATCCGATGACCTGGCTATATCTCATATATCCGGCCGATATCACATATCGCGAGAATAGAATACGGTATCTCATATCATATTATTCTCGGTCCTGCACATATCACATATATGCTCCTACTCCGTTTTGCCTGAGCCTGGAAACCTTTATGTAGGACTCTAATGAATCGTTAATACGCCGGCAGTAGGTGATGATCATATCAAACACCCACAAGCTGCAAGCGGTCAGCTAAACGTAACAGCCACCTAGGTATTGAGCGATCAGAAGATCAACAAGCAAGCCTATACATTCTCCTGTGAATCCAATCAGTAACACTACCGTACAATCCGATCTCTTTGTCTGATATGTTGCATATCTAGTCTAGGGGTAGTAAACATCAGATCCCAGTAACCAATAAGTCGTGCCGATGTAAGGCTCATAACAGGTCGAGAAACTACTGATAACACTTACCAGTAGCACTCCATATCAGCCCTGGCCAGGGACTTCCAGTTATAGCCAATCGAACACAGCACAACATCAACTCCCTATACCGGGAGAGACGAAACCCCTCCTATCGCTCATTGCCTCCATGTGATTCGGGACTGTACCCAAAAGACACCATTTTGCACGCCCTCTTGGACGTGGTAAGGTGGAAATCAAAGCACAGTGGGAATCACACAAGACTCTATGACGATCTCGGGTCTACAGACTAACCTGTACCAGTGTTACCAAAGAACTGCTATCTGACGATAGGTATAAATCCATGTAGGAGTTCTCGGCGAGTCCGTTCAGTGTACCCAGTCTCCACTGAGCACCCGTACACCATCTTTGATGTCAAACATCAATGGATATGGGATCATCCATCGCCCATCATATGAGTCAAGATGCGTGTACGCTAGTCTACTCTGGAGTATCGATGACCTGTCTCGACACTCCCTCGACTAGGAACAGTTATAGGATGTACTCGTTGACTGCTCTGGCTCTACTAGTATGATCTCATCATAGTCCTAGTAGTCAAGTACGTATCCTAAGGGCTTTATCAACATGCGAGAGCAAGACAGTAAACCAATACAAGCCAACATGTTAAGACAAAGTGTAACCATATAGCATACTATCATATTGAGCAAGAAAGTCCTCTCTCTATATATCCAAGCATCCACTATAATATACATCATATGTACATTAATGGCCTCTAGGGCATATGCATAACTAACAGTACTGTCGAGTCATTAGAGTCCCACACAGAGGGTTTCCCTGCATCGGGTGAAAGATGTAGATGTCGTATGGTTTTACGACAGGGCTTCGATGTCACAACCCAAAATTTTGCACGTGACCGACACTTAAACCACGTAACGTCAACAGGCGTAATGCAATTTAAGTAAGCCGAAAACCCAGAAATCTAAACCATCAAAAATAGTAAGTGATAAAAACATTGTTAAAAACATTTGGAAATCTCAAGTAAAAATCTTTAAACTTAAGTTTATTTTCTTGAAAATTTCGGCAACACCTCCTTTGTAAAAACTAGCCCCGAAACGGGTACAAACATAAGATATAAGTAAAGCAATATATGATATAAATAAATCATCCCCAAATGGGAGCAAATCACGCCCAAAGGCGAAAACAACCACCACAAGCATATATACGATGCCGTAGCGAAGAAATAGACAATATAAGTGAAAAACAGCATAAAAAGATAAAACTGCATAATAAAAGCCGGCTCACACGAGCTCGACACCCAGAGTCACAAAATATACAATATCGTCCTCACAACTGTTGGATATATATATGCCCTAGAGGCCTTCATTGTATAGGATGCTAGGGATATGTATGTATATGACAGTCTTGCTTAATATAATAATACGCTATTTGGTTTGTCTTTATCTTAACATATGATATATTTTGCATAGTATTCATATATATATACATGTTGATAAAGCCCAAAGGGTGTTTGCCTAACTACCGGCGTTGTGATGGCAGTCATGCTAGTGGGAGCTGGATAGTCAATAGGCACATCCTTAGAAGTCCCTGGTCGCAGGAGTATTGAGACTGGGCATCGATACTCCGGAGCAGACTGGTGTATACATATCTAGACCCTGAGGAGGGGCAATGGATTGGTCCTGCAGCCATTGGTGGAGTGCACCTAAGATTGTATACAGATGCTCACTGGATGTGAGTACACCGGACAGGACTCGCCGAGAACTGACTGGATGGTATTTATAACTAACGTCAGATAGCAGTTCTCAGGTGACATGTGTGCAGATAGTCCGTTGACTTAAATTCGTCATTTGTCTCGTGTGAGTTCCCACTGTGCTTTGATTACTACCCTACCACGGTTCATAGGAGTCGTGCAAATAGGTTTTAGTTAGGCACAGTCCCGAGCCACGTGGAGGCAGTGAGTGACTGTTAGGAATTCGTCTTTCCCGGTATAGGGAGTTGATATCACACAGTGATCGGTTGATCATTACCATAAGTCCCTGGCCAGGGCTGATTGAGAATTACTGATAGATTGATCAGTAGATTCTCGGATAGTGATAGAGCCATACCGACACGACTTGTACGGTTATTAGGGGTCTGACGTTTACCACCTCCCTAGACCATACATGCGATACTCTTAGACGAACAGACCGGACTGCACGTATATTGTCACGCACATGCTCAGTTGGAGTTCGGATGGGTATCCTCATCGGCCTTCTTATCGACATCTACCCGGGGACCGTTACGTACAACTAGTGCCGCTTGCGGTCTGTGGTTAAACCCACTACCAGCGTAGTAGTCGAGTCTTTAGAGTCCCACACAGAGTTTTCCCAACTCCAGGCGAAACCATATAGAGGTCGTACGGTTTTATGACAAGGGTTCGGACGAATACGTGTTTAAACGCACGTACGACATTCGGACAGTTTTTTCTAGACGGCTTTGGTTTAAGCCGGATTCTAGTATCAGGTTATTGGATTTATACAGTCTAAAGTTTTTCCGTGTTTTCACGGATGAGAGGGGCGTTCTCGTAATTTCCGGGAAGCTCTAGAAGCATGGTGACTTAAGGGGTTTAGGTGGAATTGTCATTAATGTGACTCATTATGAATGATTCCCTATGTCATTAATGCATCATTAAATGCTTAATGACTCACATAGTGAATCACTCATATTCATTTATGAAGCATGATGAATAATCCATTATTATTCATTTTATTGATATTTCATTATGCTTGATATATTAAGTGAGAAGCAATTTCATTTCATAATGCTAGTTCATCTTCTCTCTCCTCAAGCTCTCTCTTTCTTCAAGCTCTAATCCCACCACTCATGAGTTGAGTATAAGGGTTAGAAAAGACTAAACATCCTATAACCTAACTCTATATGACCTAAGTCCATTTGGTTAGCAACTAGAGAAACTTAGTTACCTCAAGTCTTGAGGTGAAGCTTGGATTAGGGTTCTCGGGTGGATCATCTATCACTTGGAGGAGGCCGAGTAGGACGAAGAGATCGTAAAGACGAAGGACACGTATCACTAGGTATAATCTCTTTACGTAGTAGTTTAGAACTTCTATGGTAGATGTTAATTATCGTTTAGCAAAGATCTTCGGTTAGTCGGTGTATGCTTCAAGAACAAGATCGTTTTTCATATTTTCGCCTCCCCGCAACCCGTAGGGTGTTGAACATCGACTTACAATGGTATCAGTGCCTCACTAAACAATAATTAACTCACTTGCAAAGTCGTATGAATTTCGAACGCAAAACGAACCGGAAAACACCCCGATATCACATAGTTTCTGTCGATTTTAAAATGAGGTCCAAAAATTTTTCAGGTTCCTCCAGAACACCCTACAAGAAATTATAAGAACACAGAGAAAAAATGGGCTCCTGAATCGGCCACAGAGCCGCGGAACCACGGCCGATCCCACCGATCCGTCGCGGATCCGCGGCCGAGTTGGGGCCGATTCAGCCCAGTTTTTCCCTGTGCATCTTCTGTGATATGTTGTATTTTCTGGTTTATTTTATTTTTTGCTCAGGTCTCGAGTTTATAGAGAAGCTATGGAGCATAATCTAATGTGTTTGATCGATCGAAATTATGCGATGTTTGCTTGTTTGATTATATCTGTGAACTATATTATGTGTTCGTAAACCTCCCCTAACTGCTAGTATATCGGTTGGCAGGGGGTTGCACATATCTGTAATGTTTTAACTGTTTGTGATTATGAGCTCTATTGGACTGTTGTGATGATTAGCCGGGGTTTTGTGATGGGTTATTGTATTAATTCATTCGATGTAATTGTAATAAGTTGTAATATTATTTTGCGGGGCACATCCAGGTTGCGGTTGTTGCCACCGTTGTATTATTTCTTTTTACTGTTTTTGCTTCTAGGATAGACCCAAGGTGGGGTGCACAAACTACCGGGTATTTCGAAGTGCTTAGTGGCCTACTCACGTTGTTGAGGGAGACCGCCTCACTTCGGGTACTTGGCGGGTAGTTTGCCGTACCCGTAGGGATCTAGGGTGGGGTAATGGCTATTCATCACAACTGTGTAATCCGTCTTTTCTTACAGGCTCAAAAGAAACGCGGATTGCTTGCATATCCAATAAAGTTTATCTGTGATCTGGAATGCCTATTATTGCGTCTGACGAATGTACAATATCTATATATGATAGCTATTTAGACGTCACTTATGTTTTACACCCGCCCTAGCCCAGCCCCCGCTCTGCCGTTAGTTAAGTAACCTAACGGGTGATGACGGGACCCCGTGGCGAATGAGGATTGCATAAGAGGACGTTGTATTTTCGTTGTTATCTGTAATGATAGGTTAAAGATGGGACGCATTATTTTTATTGCAAAGTAAAATAAAACCTAAACTGAATCGTTGGAATAATTTCTAAAACCACCCGGTTTTGTTGAAAAAGCAAATTTTAAATGCGGAGCTTAAACCACTCCTTTTAATAAAAGCTATATTGGTTCCTTCGATCAAATCAAGTTCACTACGTTAATGGTTTTTTGCCAAAAACCATCCGTAACCCTCTGTCGTTTCAAATAGACAGCACATCGTATTCATGCTATGCTTGTTGGCCTACGTCAAGGCATAGTGGATGGTAGCAGTGTGGCTTGCTTATTTGTTGCATAGATAGATGCATTAGTATAGGACAGACGTACAGCCTTGTTGGCTTACGTCAAGGGCATGTACGATGTACCTAAATTAATCAGGACAACGACGGGTAGAACTTGACTTGAGTCTTATGACTTGCTGGCCTACGTCTAGGTCTATAAGAGCTTGGGGTAAAAATCACATCGGGAGTTTCAAACATAAAGGAAACTTGCAGATTTAGCATACCTTCTGGAGTGTGGTGACTAGAGTGGCTTCCATCTAGTACATCATGCAATGATAGTTGGATCCCGATCCTACTGATGAGTAGGATTACTCTCAGGAAACTTTCTCACTTAACAATCAATGCTATAAACCAAATAGGTGTCCAGAAAGGTGTTAGAGGGGCTACGCCTCCAGGGAAAAGAGGTTATTTAATTAAGGAACTTCGCGAAAGCGTTGGAAAACCTCCCTCGAAGTACCAACACCGGCCTGGCTGAAAGGTTAAGCAAGTATTGTGACGTGTGATTAAATCCCGACTAGTTCTTCTTTTAGGTTTTGAAGAAGGATTTGAGGGCACAGTGGGAGCCATCCTGTTTAGATAAATTAATAACCAATCTAAACTTGCAAGAGGCATATGCTGAGTGTTTTCTTTTCTCTCTCTCTAGCAGCTACCATGACAGGACTAAAACTAATACTTGAAAAAAATATACTGATCGGGCAGAACTATAAAGATTGGCTAAGGAACGTCAACAGTGCACTGACTTATGACAAATTAGCATATGTTACCACCGCTGTTCCTCCCCTTATCCCTGGACCAGATTCCTCAGTTGTGGATAAGGAAGTTCGCAAAACATGGGATCAAGATTGTGAGCGAGCTAAGTGTATCGTGCTGGCGTCCATTAACAATGAACTCCAGAAACAGCACGAGAGTATGGATATTGTATCCATCTTTCTCCATGTTAAGGAATTATATAGAGAGCACTCCCGTATCGCAATGTACGAGACCTCAAGGAAACTCTTCCAGATGAGGTTAGCTCCAGGATCGCCTATAGGAGAGCACGTCCTCAAAATGATCAGCCTCATTGAGGAACTCGCAAACCTGGGATGCGTGCTAGAGAATGATTTGTATATCGACTTGATTTTGCAATCCCTTCCCCACACCTTCTCTCAGTTCGTGCTTAGCTTCAACATGCACGAAATGAAAGCTGATCTTCCAAAGCTCCTCAACATGTTGAGGGTAGCAGAGACCTCCTTGAAAAAGGAGAAGACCCCCGTTCTGTATGTTGGCCAATCATCCTCTTCTAAATCTAAAGCGAAAGCTAAAGGGAAGAAGAAGATGAAAGCCACCAAACCGAAGGGTGGGGTCAAGAAGGTGCAGGGAAAGAACAAGGCAGGAAGGGTGAAAGCGGATATAAACGAATGCCATTATTGTCACAAGCAAGGGCACTGGAAGAAGGACTGTATAGCCTTCAAGGCAAAGGACACGAAGCAAGCGGTTGCTTCTGCTTCAGGTGTGTTCGTAATCGAAAATTGTCTTTCAGTAAACTCTACATCATGGGTACTTGATACCGGTTCTGGTTCTCACATCTGTAATTCATTACAGGATCTGAGAAATAGTAGAGTAC
Organism: Agapanthus africanus; assembly: GCA_030015575.1. Classification (NCBI taxonomy): domain Eukaryota; kingdom Viridiplantae; phylum Streptophyta; class Magnoliopsida; order Asparagales; family Amaryllidaceae; genus Agapanthus; species Agapanthus africanus. The sequence goes on along the minus strand of JASDDO010000014.1, from coordinate 543,413,091 downwards.
TGCAGGCAGGTGATATGACTTTCCGGATGGGCAATGGAATGCATGTAGATGCTATTGCAATAGGGGAGTATCACCTAGGGTTGACTAGTGGGCACGTTTTGGTGTTGTACAGCTGTTTTTGTATTCCCAGTATGCCGTGTAATATTATATCAGTATCTTTGTTATCTAATAAAGGATATAATTTTGTGCTTGAAAGTAATGTCATGAACATTCTCCTAAATCAAGAACTGATTGGGTATGGCACACTGGAAAATGACATATGCATACTTAATCAACCTCGAATTTTCAATATTCAAAACACACTTAAAAGAAAGGCTCCAGATTCAAATCAAGCCTTCCTATGGCATTGTAGACTTGGTCATATAAACGAAACAAGGTTGACTAAGTTACATAGAGATGGATATCTAGATCCGTTTGAATATTCATCATATGCAACTTGTCAATCATGTATCAAAAGAAAAATGACCAAATCTCCGTTCACCGGATACGGAGCAAGAGCTACAGAACTCTTGAGACTAATACACAGTGATGTATGTGGTCCATTGTCTACGCATGCGAGAAGCGGTCACTCCTACTTCATCACTTTTACTGATGACTTCTCTAGGTATGGACATGTGTTCTTAATAAAACATAAATCCGAGGCCTTTGAGAAGTTTAAGGAGTATAAAAATGAAGTAGAGAAACAAACTGGTAAAAGCATCAAGACACTTCGATCTGATCGAGGTGGAGAATACTTAAGTACCAGTTTCCTTGAATACTTAAAAGAGAATGAAATTCTCTCTCAGCTTACTCCGCCTTATACACCTCAGCATAATGGTGTATTAGAAAGGAGGAATCGCACTCTATTAGATATGGTGCATTCAATGATGAGTAGTGCTGAGTTGCCACTTTCCTTCCGGGGATATGCTCTAGAATCAGCAACATACTTATTGAATAGAGTTCCAACTAAGTCTGTGCCTACCACTCCATATGAAATGTGGAGCAGGAAGAGACCATATCTTAAGTACATCAAGATATGGGGGTGTCCGGCATATGTTAAAAAGCATAGACCGGACAAGCTCGAGTCACGATCGGTTTTGTGTAAGTTTGTAGGATACCCCAAACATTCAAGGGGGTACATGGTCTACCACACTGAAGAACAAAAGGTGTTTGTCGCTCGCCATATTGTCTTCTTAGAAAGTGAGTTTCTTGCAAAAGAAATTAGTGGGAGCGCGGTAGAGCTGGAAGAAATTCCAGAACCTCAAACTGCTACCGAGGACTTAGAAGAACCTCAGATTTCAATAGAACATGACGAACCAACACCACTCCGCAGATCTAGTAGGCTTTCTCATCCTCCTGAAAGATACTATGGTTTTCTTCTAGATGGGGATCGAGAGGATTGCATCATCGATGATGATGAGCCTACTAGTTTTCAGCAGGCTATCACGAGTATTGATTCGATGAAGTGGCTGGATGTTATGAGATCCGAAATGGAATCCATGTACACCAATAAAGTATGGACTTTAGAAGTCGCTCCTCCTGGGGTGAAACCAGTTGGATGCAAATGGATCTTCAAAAAGAAGATTGGTGCACTTGGACAAGTGGAAACCTACAAAGCTAGACTCGTTGCAAAAGGTTTTCGTCAAAGACCAGGCCTGGACTATGATGAAACATTTTCACCTGTAGCTATGCTTAAATCCATTCGGATCCTGCTTGCTGTTCACACCATAATATTGCATTATTATATTCCCCATCCTTATTCGTTTTATAAATAAACAGGTGCTTTTGACGCATGTCTGCTACATATTACAGGTTACAGGTTCTTGGACAGAAAACAATGAAAACGATGAAAAGACGATGCAAAAGTGGACTTTGACCAACAAACAGAAGACTCTTGATCAAGCCTACATCAAAGATAAAATTCACAAAGTACAAGGCAATGCAAGGTCCAAGATTACAAAGCGAACGGTTAAAAGTCCACCGCAATTATTCACTGGAGATCTGGAAGAAACATAGAATCTATTTTAATAAAAGAACCAAATAATAAGGAAGCCCAAAGACAGAAGAGCCAACAAAGGAAATTTCAAGGCCCAATACTTCCTTTTAAAGAGACAGAGACATAAAATTTTACCAAAGCTTGGAGTCTACTTTGACTAGGTCTTCCTAAGGATATTTTGGTAAATGTAGACGTGCAAATCAATTGTAACCTATGGTTTCCTATCCTCTATAAATAGGAACTCTAAATCATTGTAAAGGCTATGCCTCCCTTCATTAATAAATTTTAGAATTCTTTTGGAGTGCATCGGTGCCTCTTTTCATTTCATGAATTCAGATCTGACAACCCTGTGTTGATGTTTGGAGAGAGCCATCTGTAAGTAGTTTTATTTAATTGCTCTAGTTTTATTTTTAATTTTTGCCCTAGATAAATTTAATTCCTTGCCCTAGTTAATCTTTTATTCTCTGCCCTAGATAAATGTATTTTAATTCCCTAATGAGTGAGTAGTCTCCTCGCTTGTTAGGGTTAGATCTGGGGAAGGTTTGAGAGACGAAGATCTCGCATCCCCTTTCTTGCCCATCATATATTTTTATAGGACTCTATGCATACATGCACATATCGCTCCCTACGGCACCCTATCCCTCGAGGTAGCGGTGATACCGTAGTATAAAGGCCCGGTTGTGATGGTTTTCCATGGAGGTTAGGGTAAGAATTGATAAAGGAAGGACAAGAAACTAGAGGAAGAAAACATCTTCCCGATGATTCTAATCCCTTTTATTAATAATTACCATAACACCTAATTAGATCTTCATATGGGTATAGAAAGCGGTGAGATTTATAGACTTTCCAAACATAACCTAGACCTAACCCTAGCAAGACTTAGATATAGATTAATTTAGTTTTTAGATTTAATAATCAATCCGGCTCCCATCGGAATTAACTCGTTTGAGCGATTAGGAAATTCACAACATCCTTGTGGACCGACCCGTACTCACCGGCTAACTACCAAGCGACGCCGTTCTTGATTGCGGTTAATAAATATTTTTTGAGACAATCAAATGGCGCCGTTGCCGTGGATGGCGTGTTATTTCCTTTTTGCAATTTCGGGTGAATCAAAATTCAAAAAGTCATAAAATCTGAAAAAAAAATAAAAATATAAAAATATATCATCTGTTATTTTTGGGAAGGGTATTTTTGTGTGAATTTTGCAGGATCTACGAACAAATTCGGATCTGGAAATCTACAGAAGGCGAATCAGAAAAGGATACATCAAAACAGAGAGGGATTGCAAGTACATAACAGCAGAAATTTTTTGGAGCCCTGAAGCTTCCATTCCACCGCTAAACCACGGCTTAAGCGTGCTCCCACCACCCTTCCGCGGCCCTCTTGCATTATCATCGCGAAATTTTTGCACGGTTTGTTTCCTATTTCTTCCCTCTGTAAATCCCCATATATCTTCTGTCAAATCTTCTGCAGGATTCTTTGCGCTAAAAATCTTCTTCCCCCTTCCAATAATTGATTCTCTGCAGGATTCTTTGCGCCACAAATAAAATAAAAATCTTTGATTGCAAGTAATTTACTCTTTTGCATATTTTTAAAACTGACTTTAATGGGATTTTGACCAATTCAGATTGGCTGGGGATTTCATCACCCTTCCCAGGACCCCAGAAATCACATAAGGTATATGCATTGACCATCTATTAATTAAAAAATACTAGACTCAGCCCTAAGGACTTCGAGCTCAATATGACAGAGGACTAGTTATAGGCATTAGCCGTTTATCCTAACCTGACTTTGCGGTGTCTAGGCAAGTGTGTCAAGGCAAGTGGTTACTTAATTAGGACCGCTACTTGTAGCGGGGAGCCTCCCACTTACCTGGCACTTACCTGGCCGCAATTGGCGGTGAAGAGGCGGTTTGATGTCCTATCTCTAGCCCTTTGGAACAGTTAGGAGCTGTCTAGCTGACCTAGCTGACCCTAGAGTTAGGCCTGATTGTGCATTTTTGGTTGATCGAAAGTGTGTCTTAGCCCTTTATCAATTTTTTTTTGCATACAGTTTCAAATAAAGAAAAAAAAGGAAATTTTTTTATAAAAAACTTGCAACTTGTCGCGTAAAATCCTTGCATCGCACCACCTATCTTCTTCATCTTCTCTTTCTTCTATCATGGGTACCCCACAACATAAATCTCTTGCCGAACTTTGGTATCCCGAACCTAACTTTGCGTCATACGTCAATTGTTTCGGTCGATTTAAAGAAGATCCCTCCATGCCAAAAATATCTTTGAAAGATCAAATAGAAGCGTCTAGGAGAAACAGTTTGACTTTGCAACCCACTTTGTGTCAACCATGTCAACCTTCACCACCTTCGTACGTTGACACCACCTTTTCAAGTCCTGCTGTAACTCCTAAACTGATGTCCATTGCTGAGCACATTGCTCAATCTCGTAGCTGATCTTTCACCCCTCTCCACTCATCTAGTTCTAGGGATCAACAAGTCCATTCACCTTTTTATCCACATGTTGACCCTACTCCTGTCCAACCATCCAATTCCTACCAGTCCTACCCGACTTTTCCACCGTCACTAGACACTGTTTCTACACAGCCTTTTGGGAGTTTCATGTATCCAACAATTTCGAATCTTTTGCCGAAACCCCCTTACCATCCAAGTGTAGTTTGGAAGAGTCGTTGGAGGCTTATATCTTAGCAACAAACAAAATGGTTAGGAATGTGGAAGCATCCATTACCGCCTTTAGACAACCTGCTGAACCGGTAGCTAGTTTCTAACTAGCTTCAAATTTTCCCATGTATAAGGAGGCGGTTGGACAGAGTGCGAATTTGAGAGGATTTCCAAATCAAACCTACCCATACCCAATTGAATCCAACAACTCCAATTTTCAAACATGTGTCCAAAATGATGAGTTGTGCGACTTTGTAGTGCTTGATTTGCCAAATTGTGAGGAACCCCTTTCGAGTGAAACCGCACCTAATCCGTTTGACCTTTACACCTCCAATCTAGAACTTAAATCGATAAATATCCATGCTTTTGATGAGGTGTCAGAAAAAATTGATTTTCACTTGATTGAGGATATAGACGCCGGGAAAATTTTGGATGATGAACCTGTCGATTTGATTGAACTTTTATGTCCAATTCATCATCCCGAACCCTTAAATGTTTCTCCCGAACTTCATATGCGTCTTGATTTTGATGATAATAGCATGGATGAGTTCAATATTGAGGAGAATTATGAGGATAGTATCGAGGAGAGTAGTGAGGATAATATTGAGGTTGAACCATTTTTGTTTTATGTGTCGGATTTTCCAATTCATCCTCGTGAACCTTTACCTAAATCACCCTCCCTCCTTTCCATCGTTCCGACCACACCTAATATCATGCTTGAAGACTGTGAGTTTGAAAAATTTCTCTTTGAATCTAACACAGTTCTCACAGACGATAACACGTACGAGTGTTTCACTTTTTCGGACGATGTTGATGACTCACCGCCCGAGTTTGAGTCCTTTACATTTTCAGATGAGTTAGTCGAACCATCAGACTCGGTTGCTTACAGTTGTTTCGAACCATTGATGGAATCTTTCAAATTTGAGACAGATTACTTAGGTGAGAATAACACTATCCCTAATTCACTCCCTTTCGTCCTTCCTATCGTTCCGACTGTACAAGAGACCGTTACGCTTTCATCTCTTATACCAAGTTCGGCGTACCCATGGTTTCTTATGAATCTTGAGGGATTTGACCCCATTTCAGGACGAGTTGATAGATTAGCACAATCACTTTTAACACTTCGGTCATCACAAATTGCGCTAATTTATTCACTCGATTTACACCCTCAAGATCGTACTCCACTTCTTTCTCTTTTCCGCCCCTCTTCTCCCCTACCGAGACCGTATCCCGCTTCTACCTCCACACGGTCTCGTTTTCTTCTCATCTCTTTTCTTTCCACTCCATTCTTTCACCAACTCGACCATTACAATGATAAGATTTTTGAATGGTTGGTGCTAACCTTTGGCTTGTGTAAGGCCAAGCTTGAGTTTGGGGGAAACCTTGTTGTATATATGTATATATATTTTTTTGTTTTCTTTTTCTATAAAAAATAAAATAAAATTTCAAAACATTAAAAAATATAAAAAAAATATTTTGTAAATAAATAAACAGGGGAGTGCCGACATTTTGACCCTCTTGGTGTAGCATGACAGTGAGGACACTGTCAAGTTTAAGTTTGGGGGTAAGCTCGGTACGTTTTCTTCCTTCGCATTCATATGTATATTTTTGCATTTGCATACTTATTTGAAAACCCATAAAAATTGAAAAAATTCAAAAATTATAAAAATTAATGTATTCAATTTTGGCCTTAATTGACTTGAGTTTGACAAATAGGTTAACTAGCTTGGAACAACAAGATCTAGACTTAGTAAATTAAAAACCCTAAAAATAACCTTTCTTAAAGTTTAACGGTAGAAAGTATATGTCTTTGTAGTTTATTTAGAAATAGGCAAATTTTGAGTTCACTTCTTGGGCAAAGTCGAAACAAAGGAAAAGTATTGATATTTTTATTAGAGTATAAATTTGAAAAATAATTCCTAGCTTAAGTCTAGATTCTGAAATTGTATACCCTACAAATTGCACAATCACGCACCTTGAAACTTGGAAAAGTAGAAGAGACCTTGAAATGCTCTTGTCGAAAGTCCTTAGTACAATGAAGAAAAAATATATACAAGTGTGAATAAAGAAAAAAAATGAACACTGGTTTTTGTGATTACTTAAGGCTGCAAAAATAGAAAAATATTTAGCGAGGGTGCTTCATCACCTAGTGCCTTAGACCAACTGGTTTGGGAGTCACTGCTAAAAAGCCTTAGGTGTTACAAGACTAGGAAGTACGCTTTAAAGTGCAAACACATTTTGTAATCGTTCGTTGGTACCTCAAGAAGTATTAACGGTCGCATGAAGGATGTGTAAGCAAAATTCATAAAAATTCACCAATTAAGAAGTGCTATGGACAACGGACAAGGGTATGATTGCTTGATTTGAATTTTCGAGTGTAGGGGTGATATATACACACACGTAGGGATATGTGATTGGAGTTTAGATGAGAGAAAGGAGTGAAGAATAGAACTTGTATCTTTAATAGAGTTGATAAAAATTCCTAAGTGGAGATGGAACCCTAGAAGGAAAACTTAGGAGATACCGAAAGCTAAGTAAGTCTATAAAACATATATAATCTTAAGCTAAATAATGAGGAAGTGTGAAGAATATGGGTGGATAATTTACGAGTCGATGATAATAGAGTTCCTTGTTAGAAACCCTAATTGGAGAATTAAAGTCAATAGGCCAAATTGATAGGATTTTGTGGGTAGTATCCGCTGAAAACCCTCAGGAGACAACACTCCTCCTACTAGGGACACCTAGAGGTTTAACGGCTTGTTGCACGTGCTCAGTGCAATCGCGTTTCCCTGCGAAAGTGCGGTTAGGTTTTTTGTCGAGAATAAAAAAATAAGTTTGCTCGAGGACGAGCAAAAGATAAGTTTGGGGGTATTTGTTCACACCATAATATTGCATTATTATATTCCCCATCCTTATTCGTTTTATAAATAAACAGGTGCTTTTGACCCATGTCAGCTACATATTACAGGTTACAGGTTCTTGGACAGAAAACAGTGAAAAGACGATGCAAAAGTGGACTTTGACCAACAAATAGAAGACTCTTGATCAAGCCTACATCAAAGATAAAATTCACAAAGTACAAGACAATGCAAGGTCCAAGATTACAAAGCGAACGGTTAAAAGTCCACCGCAATTATTCACTGGAGATCTGGAAGAAACATAGAATCTATTTTAATAAAAGAACCAAATAATAAGGAAGCCCAAAGACAGAAGAGCCAACAAAGGAAATTTCAAGGCCCAATACTTCCTTTTAAAGAGACAGAGACATAAAATTTTACCAAAGCTTGGAGTCTACTTTGACTAGGTTTTCCTAAGAATATTTTGGTAAATGTAGACGTGCAAATCAATTGTAACCTACGGTTTCCTATCCTCTATAAATAGGAACTCTAAATCATTGTAAAGGCTATGCCTCCTTTCATTAATAAATATTAGAATTCTTTTGGAGAGCATCGGTGCCTCTTTTCATTTCATGAATTCAGATCTGACAACCCTGTGTTGATGTTTAGAGAGAGCCATCTGTAAGTAGTTTTATTTAATTGCTCTAGTTTTAGTTTTAATTTTTGCCCTAAATAAATTTAATTCCTTGCCCTAGTTAATCTTTTATTCTATGCCCTAGATAAATGTATTTTAATTCCCTAATGAGTGAGTAGTCTCCTCGCTTGTTAGGGTTAGATCTGGGGAAGGTTTGAGAGACGAAGATCTCTCATCCCCTTTCTTGCCCATCATATATTTTCATAGGACTCTATGCATACATGCACATACCGCTCCCTACGGCACCTTATCCCTCGAGGTAGCGGTGATACCGTAGTATAAAGGCCCGGTTGTGATGGTTTTTCATGGAGGTTAGGGGAAGGATTGATAAAGGAAGGACAAGAAACTAGAAGAAGAAAACATCTTCCTGATGATTCTAATACCTTTTATTAATAATTACCATAACACCTAATTAGATCTTCATATGGGTATAGAAAGCGGTGAAATTTATAGACTTTCCAAACTTAACCTAGACATAACCCTAGCAAGACTTAGATATAGACGAATTTAGTTTTTAGATTTAATAATCAATCCGGCTCCAAACGGAATTAAATCATTTGAGCGTTTAGGAAATTCACAACATCCCTGTGGACTGACCCGTACTCACCGGCTAGCTACCAAGCGACGCCGTTGTTGATTGCGCTTAATAGATATTTCTTGAGACGATCACTTGCCATTGCTGCCTTCTATGACTATGAAATCTGGAAGATGGACGTAAAAACAGCTTTTCTAAATGGACATTTAGAAGAGAGTGTTTACATGGATCAACCAGAAGGTTTCTTAAACAGTGGGAGCAGCGGAAGAGTGTGCAGGTTGCTTAAATCCATCTATGGATTAAAGCACGCATCGCGAAGTTGGAACATCTGCTTTGATGAGACAGTCAAAGAGTTTGACTTTATCAAAAATGTAGATGAACCATGTATTTATAGGAAGATTGTAGAAGGAGCAGTAGTCTTCCTCGTTTTGTACGTCGACGACATACTACTGATAGGGAATGATGTCCCTATGCTACAATCAGTAAAGCTCTTCTTGTCACAGAAATTCTCCATGAAAGACTTGGGTGATGCAACCTACATTTTGGGCATTAAGATCTATCGTGATAGATCTAATAGAATGTTGGGACTTTCACAGTCCATGTATATTGACACTATACTAAAGATATTTAGTATGGAAGATTCCAAGCGCGGTAATATGCCCGTTTGTCACTGGATCACCCTCTCCAAAGAGACGTCTCCAAAGACCGATGAAGAGAGGGATAGCATGGGCATTATAATCTACGCTTCGGCGGTAGGATCTATAATGTATGCGATGTTATGTACAAGACCGGATGTAGCTTACGCACTTGGTGTGGTAAGCAGGTATCAGTCTGACCCAGGTGAGAAACATTGGATAGCGGTAAAGAACATTCTCAAGTACCTGAGAAGGACTAAGGAGATATTCTTGATTTACGGTAATGGGGACCTCCAGGTAGAGGCTTTTACCGACTCCGGCTTCCAATGTGACAAAGATAATTCTAAATCCATTTCGGGTTTTGTGTTTACCCTCAACGGAGGGACGGTATGTTGGAAGAGTTCCAAACAGGATACCGTCGCAGACTCAACTATAGAGGCTGAGTATATAGCTGCTAGGGAAGCCGCAAAAGTGGCTGTCTGGATGAGGAAGTTCATCTCTGAATTTCAGGTGGTTCCGTCCATTGCCAATCCAATACCTTTTTATTGTGATAACAATGGGGCTGTAGCATTAGCGAAGGAACCAAGGTCCCATCAGAAATCCAGGCATATCTTAAGGTGTTTTCACCCGATCAGGGAGATCGTTGATCGTCGGAAGATCGAGGTACGGAGAGTGGATACAAAAGACAACACGGCAGATCCATTCACAAAGGCCATCCCTCAAGTTCAGTTCGAGAGGCTGTTTGAGATGTTGGGCATGCGGTACTCCAGCAACTGGATATAGTGAAGACAGTGGGTACTCATTGCACCAATTATAGGCCTTAGTGCAAGTGGGAGATTGTTGGATATATATGCTCTAGAGGCCTTCATTATATAGGATACTAGGGATATATATGTACATGACAGTCTTGCTTAATATAATATTACGCTATTTGGTTTGTCTTTATCTTAACATATGATATATTTTGCGTAGTATTCATATATATATACATGTTGATAAAGCCCAAAGGGTGTTTTCCTGACTACCGGCGTTGTGATGGCAGTTATACTAGTAGGAGCTGGATAGTCAATAGGCACATCCTTAGAAGTCCCTGGTCGCATGAGTATTAAGACTGGGCATCGATACTCCGGAGTAGACTGGTGTATACATATCTATACCCTGAGGAGGGGCAATGGATTGGTCCCGCAGCCATTGGTGGAGTGCATCTAAGATTGTACACAGATGCTCACTGGATGTGAATACACCGGACAGGACTCGCCGAGAACTGACTGGATGGTATTTATACCTAACGTCAGATAGCAGTTCTCAGGTGACATATGTGCAGATAGTCCGTTGACTTAAAGTCGTCATTTGTCTCGTGTGAGTTCCCACCGTGCTTTGATTACTACCCTACCACGGTTCAAAGGAGTTATGCAAACAGGTTTTAGTTGGGCACAGTCCCGAGCCACGTGGAGGCAGTGAGTGACTGTTAGGGATTCGTCTCTTCCGGTATAGGGAGTTGATATCGCACAGTGATCGGTTGGTCATTACCATAAGTCCCTGGCCAGGGCTGATTGAGAATTACTGATAGATTGATCAGTAGATTTTCGGATGGTGATAGAGACATACCGACACGACTTGTACGGTTATTAGGGGTCTGACGTTTACCACCTCCCTAGACCATACATGCGATACTCTTAGACGAACAGACCGGACTGCACGGATATTGTCACGCACAGGCTTAGTAGGAGTTCGGATGGGTATCCTCATCGGTCTTCTTATCGACATCTACCTGGGGACCGTTACGTACAGCTAGTGCCGCTTGCGGTCTATGGTTAAACCCACTGCCAGCGTAGTAGTCGAGTCTTTAGAGTCCCACACAGAGTTTTCCCAACTCCAGGCGAAACCATATAGAGGTCGTACGGTTTTACGACAAGGGTTCGGACGAATACGTGTTTAAACGCACGTACGACATTCGGACAGTTTTTACTAGACGGCTTTGGTTTAAGCCAGATTCTAGTATCAGGTTATTGGATTTATACAGTCTAAAGTTTTTCCGTGTTTTCACGGATGAGTGGGGCGTTCTCGTAATTTCCGGGAAGCTTCTTGAAGCATGGTGACTTGAGGGGTTTAGGTGGCATTGTCATTAATGTAATTGTGACTCATTATGAATGATTCACTATGTCATTAATGCATTATTAAATGCTTAATGACTCACACAGTGAATCACTCATATTCATTTATGAAGCATGATGAATAATCTATTATTATTCATTTTATTGATATTTCATTATGCTTGATATATTAAGTGAGAAGCAATTTCATTTCATAATGCTAGTTCATCTTCTCTCTCCTCAAGCTCTCTCTTTCTTCAAGCTCTAATCCCACCACTCATGAGTTGAGTACAAGGGTTAGAAAAGACTAAACATCCTATAACCTAACTCTATATGACCTAAGTCCCTTTGGTTAGCAACTAGAGAAACTTAGTCACCTCAAGTCTTGAGGTGAAGCTTGGATTAGGGTTCTCGGGTGGATCATCTATCACTTGGAGGAGGCCGAGGAGGACGAAAAGATCGTAAAGACAAAGGACACGTATCACTAGGTATAATCTCTTTACATAGTAGTTTAGAACTTCTATGGTAGATGTTAATTATCGTTTAGCAAAGATCTTCGGTTTGTCGGTGTATGCCTCAAGAACAAGATCGTTTTTCATATTTCCGCCTCCCCGCAACCCGTGGGGTGTTGAACATCGACTTACAGTGATATCAGAGGCTCACTAAACAATAATTAACTCACTTGCAAAGTCGTATGAATTTCGAACGCAAAACGAACCGAAAAACACCCCGATATCACATAGTTTCTGTCAATTTTAAAATGAGGTCCAAAAATTTTTCAGGTTCCTCCACAACACCATACAAGAAATTATAAGAACACAGAGAAAAAATGGGCTCCTGAATCGGCCACAGAGCCACGGAACAGCTGCCGATCCCACCGATCCGCCGCGGATCCGCGGCCGAGTTGGGGCCGATTCAGCCCAGTTTTCCCCTGTGCATCTTCTGTGATATGTTGTATTTTCTGGTATAGTTTATTTTTTGGTCAGGTCTCAGGTTTACAGAGAATCTTTGGAGCAGAATCTAATGTGTTCGATCGATCGAAATTATGCGATGTTTGCTTGTTTGATTATATCTGTGAACTGTATTATGTGTTCGTAAACCTCCCCTAACTGCTAGTATGTCGGTTGGCAGGGGGTTGCACATATCTGTAATGTTTTAGCTGTTTGTGATTATGAGCTCTATTGGACTGTTGTGATGATTAGCCGGGGTTTTGTGTTGGGTTATTGTATTAATTCATTCGATGTAATTGTAATAAGTTGTAATATTATTTTGCGGGGAACATCCAGGTTGCGGTTGTTGCCACCGTTGTATTATTTCTTTTTACTGTTTTTGCTTCTAGGATAGACCCAAGGTGGGGTGCACAAACTACCGGGTATTTCGAAGTGCTTAGTGGCCTACACACGTTGTTGAGGGAGACCGCTTCACTTCGGGTACTTAGCGGGTAGTTTGCCGTACCCGTAGGGGTCTAGGGTGGGGTAATGGCTATTCATCACAACTGTGTAATCCGTCTTTTCTTACAGGCTCAAAAGAAACGCGGATTGCTTGCATATCCAATAAAGTTTATCTATGATCTGGAATGACTATTATTGCGTCTGACGAATGTACAATATCTATATATGATAGCTATTTAGACGTCACTTATGTTTTACACCCGTGCTAGCCCAGCCCCCGCTCTGCCGTTAGTTAAGTAACCTAACGGGTGATGACGGGACCCCATGGCGAATGAGGATGGCATAAGAGGACGTTGTATTTTCGTTGTTATTTGTAATGATAGGTTAAAGATGGGACGCATTATTTTTAATGCAAAGTAAAATAAAACCTAAACTGAATCGTTGGAACAATTTCTAAAACCGCCCGGTTTTATTGAAAAAGCAAATTTTAAATGCGGAGCTTAAACCACTCCTTTTAATAAAAGCTATATTGGTTCCTTCGATCAAATCAAGTTCACTACGTTAACGGTTTTTTGCCAGAAACCAGCCGTAACCCTCCGTCGTTTCAAATAGACAGCACATCGTATTCATGCTATGCTTGTTGGCCTACGTCAAGGCATAGTGGATGGTAGCAGTGTGGCTTGCTTATTTGTTGCATAGATAGATGCATTAGTATAGGACAGACGTATAGCCTTGTTGGCCTACGTCAAGGGCATGTACGATGTACCTAAATTAATCAGGACAACGACGGGTAGAACTTGAATTGCGTCTTATGACTTGTTGGCCTACGTCAAGGTCTATAAGAGCTTGGGGTAAAAATCACATCGGGAGTTTCAAATATAAAGGAAACTTGCAGATTTAGCATACCTTCTGGAGTGTGGTGACTAGAGTGGCTTCCATCTAGTACATCATGCAATGATAGTTGGATCCCGATCCTACTGATGAGTAGGATTACTCTCAGGAAACTTTCTCACTTAACAATCAATGCTATAAACCAAGTAGGTGTCCAGAAAGGTGTTAGAGGGGCTACGCCTCCAGGGAAAAGAGGTTATTTAATTAAGGAACTTCGCGAAAGCGTTGGAAAACCTCTCTCGAAGTACCAACACCGGCCTGACTGAAAGGTTAAGCAAGTATTGTAACGTGTGATTAAATCCCGACTAGTTCTTCTTTTAGGTTTTGAAGAAGGATTTGAGGGCACAGTGGGAGCCATCCTGTTTAGATAAATTAATAACCAATCTAAACTTGCAAGAAACATATGCTGGGTGTTTTCTTTTCTCTCTGTCTAGCAGCTACCATGACAGGACTAAAACTATTACTTGAAAAAAATATACTGACCGGGCAGAACTATAAAGATTGGCTAAGGAACGTCAACAGTGCACTGACTTATGACAAAGTAGCATATGTTACCACAGCTGTTCCTCCACTTATCCCTGGACCAGATTCCTCAGTTGTGGACAAGGAAGTTCGCAAAACCTGGGATCTAGATTGTGAGCGAGCTAAATGTATCGTGCTGGCGTCCATGAACAATGAACTCCAGAAACAGCATGAGAGTATGGATATTGTATCCATCTTTCTCCATGTTAAGGAATTATATGGAGAGCACTCCCGTATCGCAAGGTACGAGACCTCAAGGAAACTCTTCCAGATGAGGTTAGCTCCAGGATCGCCTGTAGGAGAGCACGTCCTCAAAATGATCAGCCTCATTGAGAAACTCGCAAACCTGGGATGCGTGCTAGAGAATGATTTGTATATCGACTTGATTTTGCAGTCCCTTCCCCACATCTTCTCTCAGTTCGTGCTTAGCTTCAACATGCACGAAATGGAAGCTGATCTTCCAAAGCTCCTCAACATGTTGAAGGTAGCAGAGACCTCCTTGAAAAAGGAGAAGACCCCCGTTCTGTATGTTGGCCAATCATCCTCTTCTAAATCTAAAGCGAAAGCTAAAGGGAAGAAGAAGATGAAAGCCACCAAACCGAAGGGTGGGGTCAAGAAGGTGCAGGGAAAGAACAAGACAGGAAGGGTGAAAGCGGATATAAACGAATGCCATTATTGTCACAAGCAAGGGCACTGGAAGAAGGACTGTATGGCCTTCAAGGCAAAGGACACGAAGCAAGCGGTTGCTTCTGCTTCAGGTGTGTTCGTAATCGAAAATTGTCTTTCAGTAAACTCTACATCATGGGTACTTGATACCGGTTCTGGTTCTCACATCTGTAATTCATTGCAGGATCTGAGAAATAGTAGAGTACTGGAGGCAGGTGATATGACTCTCTGGATGGACAATGGAATGCATGTAGCTGCTATTGCAATAGGGGAGTATCACCTAGGGTTGATTAGTGGGCACGTTTTGGTGTTGTACAGCTGTTTTTGTATTCCCAGTATGCCGTGTAATATTATATCAGTATCTTTGTTGTCTAATAAAGGATATAATTTTGCGCTTGAAAGTAATGTCATGAACATTCTCCTAAATCAAGAACTGATTGGGTATGACATACTGGAAAACGGCATATACATACTTAATCAATCTCGAATTTTCAATATTCAAAACACACTTAAAAGAAAGGCTCCAAATTCAAATCAAGCCTTCCTATGGCATTGTAGACTTGGTCATATAAACGAAACAAGGTTGACTAAGTTACATAGAGATGGATATCTAGATCCGTTTGAATATTCATCATTTGCAACTTGTCAATCATGTATCAAAGGAAAAATGACCAAATCTCCGTTCACCGAATAAGGAGCAAGAGCTACTGAACTTTTGAGACTAATACACAGTGATGTAAGTGGTCCAATGTCTACGCATGCGAGAAGCGGTCACTCCTACTTCATCACTTTTACTGATGACTTCTCTAGGTATGGACATGTGTTCTTAATAAAACATAAATCCTAGGCCTTTGAGAAGTTTAAGGAGTATAAAAATGAAGTAGAGAAACAAACTGGTAAAAGCATCAAGACACTTCGATCTGATCGATGTGGAGAATACTTAAGTACCAGTTTCCTTGAATACTTAAAAGAGAATGGAATTCTCTCTCAGCTTACTCCGCCTTATACACCTCAGCATAATGGTGTATCAGAAAGGAGGAATCACACGCTATTAGATATGGTGCGTTCAATGATGAGTAATGCTGAGTTGCCACTTTCCTTCTGGGGATATGCTCTAGAATCAGCAACATACATATTGAATAGAGTTCCAACTAAGTCTGTGCCTACCACTCCATATGAAATGTGGAGCGGGAAAAGACCATATCTTAAGTACATCAAGATATGGGGGTGTCCGGCATATGTTAAAAAGCATAGACCGGACAAGCTCGAGTCACGATCAGTTTTGTGCAAGTTTGTAGGATACCCCAAACATTCAAGGGGGTACATGGTCTACCACACTGAAGAACAAAAGGTGTTTGTTGCTCGCCACATTGTCTTCTTAGAAAGCGAGTTTCTTGCAAAAGAAATTAGTGGGAGTTCAGTAGAGCTGGAAGAAATTCCAGAACCTCAAACTGCTACCGAGGACTTAGAAGAACCTCAGATTTCAATAGAACATGATGAACCAACACCACTCCGCAGATCTAGTAGGCTTTCTCATCCTCCTGAAAGATACTATGGTTTTCTTCTAGATGTGGATCGAGAGGATTGCATCATCGATGATGATGAGCCTACTAGTTTTCAGCAGGCTATCACGAGTATTGACTCGATGAAGTGGCTGGATGCTATGAGTTCCGAAATGGAATCCCTGTACACCAATAAAGTATGGACTTTAGAAGTCGCTCCTCCTGGGGTGAAACCAGATGGATGCAAATGGATCTTCAAAAAGAAGATTGGTGCACTTGGACAAGTGGAAACCTACAAAGCTAGACTCGTTGCAAAAGGTTTTCGTCAAAGACCAGGACTGGACTATGATGAAACCTTTTCACCTGTAGCTATGCTTAAATCCATTCGGATCCTGCTTGCCATTGCTGCCTTCCATGAGTATGAAATCTGGCAGATGGACGTAAAAACTGCTTTTCTAAATGGACATTTAGAAGAGAGTGTTTACATGGATCAACCAGAAGGTTTCTTAGACAGTGGGTGCAGCGGAAGAGTGTGCAGGTTGCTTAAATCCATCTATGGATTAAAGCAAGCATCGCAAAGTTGGAACATCTGCTTTGATGAGACGGTCAAAGAGTTTGACTTTATCAAATATGTAGATAAACCATGTATTTATAGGAAGATTGTAGAAGGAGCAGTAGTCTTCCTCGTTTTGTACGTCGACGACATACTACTGATAGGGAATGATGTCCCTATGCTACAATCAGTAAAGCTCTTCTTATCACAGAAATTCTCCATGAAAGACTTGGGTGATGAAACTTACATTTTGGGCATTAAGATCTATCGTGATAGATCTAATAGAATGTTGTGACTTTCACAGTCCAGGTATATTGACACTATACTAAAGATATTTAGTATGGAAGATTCCAAGCGCGGTAATATGCCCGCTTGTCACGGGATCACCCTCTCCAAAGAGATGTCTCCAAAGACTGATAATGAGAGGGATCGCATGGGCATTATACCCTACGCTTCGGCGGTAGGATCTATAATGTATGCGATGTTATGTACAAGACCGGATGTAGCTTACGCACTTGGTGTGGTAAGCAGGTATCAGTCTGACCCAGGTGAGAAACATTGGATAGCGGTAAAGAAAATTCTCAAGTACCTGAGAAGGACTAAGGAGATATTCTTGATTTACGGTAATGGGGACCTCCAGGTAGAGGCTTTTACCGACTCCAGCTTCCAAAGTGACAAAGATGATTCTAAATCCAATTCGGGTTTTGTGTTTACCCTCAATGGAGGGGCGGTATGTTGGAAGAGTTCCAAACAGGATACAGTCGCAGACTCAACTATGGAGGCTGAGTATATAGCTGCTAGTGAAGCCGCAAAAGAGGCTGTCTAGATGAGGAAGTTCATCTCTGAACTTCAGGTGGTTCCGTCCATTGCCAATCCAATACCTTTGTATTGTGATAACAATGGGGCTGTAGCATTAGCGAAGGAACCAGGGTTCCATCAGAAATCCAGGCATATCTTAAGGCGTTTTCACCTGATCAGGGAGATCGTTGTTCGTCGGGAAATCGAGGTACGGAGAGTGGATACAAAAGACAACACGGCAGATCCATTCACAAAGGCCATCCCTCAAGTTCAGTTCGAGAGGCTGTTTGAGATGTTGGGCATGCGGTACTCCAGCAACTGGATATAGTGAAGACAGTGGGTACTCATTGCGCCAATTATAGGCCTTAGTGCAAGTGGGAGATTGTTGGATATATATGCTCTAGAGGCCTTCATTGTATAGGATGTTAGGGATATGTATGTACATGATAGTCTTGCTTAATATAATAGTACGCTATTTGGTTTGTCTTTATCTTAACATATGATATATTTTGCGTAGTATTCATATATATATACATGTTGATAAAGCCCAAAGGGTGTTTGCCTGACTACCGGCATTGTGATGGCAGTCATACTAGTAGGAGCTGGATAGTCAATAGGCACATCCTTAGAAGTCCCTGGTCACAGGAGTATTGAGACTGGGCATCGATACTCCGAAGTAGACTGGTGTATACATATCTAGACCTTGAGGAGGGGCAATGGATTGGTCCCGCATCCATTGGTGGAGTGCACCTAAGATTGTATACAGATGCTCACTAAATGTGGGTACACCGGACAGGACTCGCCGAGAACTGACTAGATGGTATTTATACCTAACGTCAGATAGCAGTTCTCAGGTGACATGTGTGCAGATAGTTCGTTGACTTAAAGTCATCATTTGTCTCGTGTGAGTTCCCACTGTGCTTTGATTACTACCCTACCACGGTTCAAAGGAGTCGTGCAAACAGGTTTTAGTTAGGCACAGACCCGAGCCACGTGGAGGCAGTGAGTGACTATTAGGGATTCGTCTCTCCCGGTATAGGGAGTTGATATCGCACAGTGATCGGTTGGTCATTACCATAAGTCCCTGGCCAGGGCTGATTGAGAATTACTGATAGATTGATCAGTAGATTCTCGGATGGTGATAGAGCCATACCGACACGACTTGTACGGTTATTAGGGGTCTGACATTTACCACCTCCCTAGACCATACATGCGATACTCTTAGACGAACAGACCGGACTGCACGGATATTGTCACGCACAGGCTCAGTAGGAGTTCGGATGGGTATCCTCATCGGCCTTCTTATCGACATCTACCTGGGGACCGTTACGTACAGCTAGTTCCGCTTGCGGTCTGTGGTTAAACCCACTGCCAGCGTAGTAGTCGAGTCTTTAGAGTCCCACACAGAGTTTTCCCAACTCCAGGCGAAACCATATAGAGGTCGTACGGTTTTATGACAAGGGTTCGGACGAATACGTGTTTAAACGCACGTACGACATTCGGACAGTTTTTACTAGACGGCTTTGGTTTAAGCCAGATTCTAGTATCAGGTTATTGGATTTATACAGTCTAAAGTTTTTCCGTGTTTTCACGGATGAGAGGGGCGTTCTCGTAATTTCCGGGAAGCTTCTAGAAGCATGGTGACTTGATGGGTTTAGGTGGCATTGTCATTAATGTAATTGTGACTCATTATGAATGATTCACTATGTCATTAATGCATTATTAAATGCTTAATGACTCACATAGTGAATCACTCATATTCATTTATGAAGCATGATGAATAATCCATTATTATTCATTTTATTGATATTTCATTATGCTTGATATATTAAGTGAGAAGCAATTTCATTTCATAATGCTAGTTCATCTTCTCTCTCCTCAAGCTCTCTCTTTCTTCAAGCTCTAATCCCACCACTCATGAGTTGAGTACAAGGGTTAGAAAAGACTAAACATCCCATATCCTAACTCTATATGACCTAAGTCCCTTTGGTTAGCAACTAGAGAAACTTAGTTACCTCAAGTCTTGAGGTGAAGCTTGGATTAGGGTTCTCGGGTGGATCATCTATCACTTGGAGGAGGCCGAGGAGGACGAAGAGATCGTAAAGACGAAGGACACGTATCATTAGGTATAATCTCTTTACATAGTAGTTTAGAACTTCTATGGTAGATGTTAATTATCGTTTAGCAAAGATCTTCGGTTAGTCGGTGTATGCTTCAAGAACAAGATCGTTTTTCATATTTCCGCCTCCCCGCAACCCGTGGGGTGTTGAACATCGACTTACAACAACTCGTCTCTAAATCAATACATAAATATGATAGATGGAGAGTACAAGATAAAATGAAATATACAATGGATATAAAATCGGATAACCTCAACCCAACTACAGCAAACGGCTCATAGCCAACCGTAGCGGTATCCGCTGCAAAAAAATACAATACGAAGCCCTGCCGCGACTACTCAAAGGGTCAAGCCTGCAAAACACCGTGGCACAACGGGGGTGAGTTGCCAACTCGTGAATAGTAAGTAACATCATACAGATAATCACAGGTCTACACGTACTGCGATACTCTAACACATGCAATCTGATAGCATAAATATGGTAATCTGGATATGCAACAATCATGAAAGGTACTCTATGAGGTACTACAAATACGTGAAGTAATGCATATCAAATGAATGCTGAGTATGGGATAAAACATATCATCATCAATGAATCATCACTGTGGAAAAAATGGTGTCCATCAACGACAACCCAAATCCCAATATCTCAGGCGCTGTCACTCTGATCGGCCCTCATATCTTATAAGTATCATGGAACCTAAGTGCCCAACATCGGCACTTGAAAATATCATGAAAACTCGTGTCCAACATCGACACGCAAATCCATATATATCTGGCTCCGTCAGTCCGGATCGGCCCACGGGCGCCGTCAGTCCGGATCGGCCCATATCCATCTCTCGACTCCGGTCGGTATCCTCCGGATAACCGCCAGGGTTAACCAATCACCGGTAGGTAGTAGTCCCTCTGCCAGGCTCATCGTCTACTGCACAACATACCTTTCTTGCCCCGGGGTACCATACCGGGTCCACCATGAACCCGCAAATGGATCATCCAGCTCCTCGAATCGGGTTTCTATCACAAGTCTCAGAAATGAGAAAACTCATGGTGGACACACTGAAATATCATATCAAGAGAAACCGAGTTTTCAAATCAATGCATACTTTCTTGAAATAATACCACGGTTCTCAAATCCATAAATCACATGAAATCCGTATCTCAATGCGTAAATCCATGAAATATGATATATGCAACATAAAACCGTAATATGAGCATATCAAGGGAAAACTGATATTTTAAATGAATCCAGTTTTTAAATATATCATGTGGTTCCCATTTTCTCCAAAATCAAATGCAACATCATATAAAGGTGTACATGTAGCTATGTATGCATGATGCATTTCATATGCGTAATAGAAAAAGAATCAATATGTCAACATCAATAACAATACAATACTGCATATGTGTATAGGTTGTGCGTGTCATGGCAATTACCGACGGTGTGGGTGCAGCATACAATTTAGTGCTCGTAGAACATGAACCGTCAATAATGGTGCAGTGTCCACTAGGTACTAACTCAAGGTACAACAAGTAATGGTATGCATTGATACACAATCAATATATATGCATATAAACATGCGGCTATAATATCATATCTAGCCCCGACGCATAACGCCATACGGGCGATTTCCCCGTTGATGTTAAATCTACTCACCGGTGATCTCGAGCTAAGTAAATCCAACCACCTGTTTTCCTTTCTTCGTAGCGTCCGAAGTCCCCGCACTCGCTCCTAAAATCATACAAAACATAGCAAGTGTAACTCAGAAATCGACCAATAATACATACAAGTGACGTTTTGACCGACGCACCGACTCCAATAAAACCCTCTAGTGTTCGCTTAGTGGCTAACATGTGTAGCGACACCCTAAGCAAACCCAAGTGTAGAAATCTCACGAAGCACAGAAACTGAGTCGGACACCGTATCGCGCGTCGCCGAAACACTAAAACTAGTAAATTGATCCCAGATTTTACATACTATCAATACATAAAAATCCAGCAGTATGAATCACCCTAAAATAACTGCAGACAGCTACCCTACAAAACACAACCCCCAGTCCACTAAAAAACCGAGGTCACCGGATTTCCTCCTCTTTTCGCAGGACGAATAGTGTCAGGTGGGGTTCGTGTTTCAGGTGTACACTCAGGGTTTCAAGTAAAACACTACTACATCGCTAGATTTTTCAGTAAACACTCACGGTCAAAGAAGATTACAGACATCCTAAAACGTCACTAAAAATACGATATTTTCTCAACACTACATCTTTGTCGTTCTAAATAGCGACTACTAAGATACACAAAAATAATAAACTTATAATTAACAGTTTAGAGTCATTACCTATCCACACTTGCTCAAAACCCTAGCTTTCCATGCTCCAAGTGATCTTAGTGTCTTGATCTTGACTTGTGAAGGGTTTATGTGAAGTTTAGTGGAGATTTAGTTTGGGTTTGTGAGGATTTGTGAAGGTTTTGGGTAGGGTTTCAGTTGAGGGAGTGAGGGAGATAATGAGGTGAAGAAAATATGAGAATGAGAGAGTTGTGAATGAGAGAGTGGGGGAAATGAGAGTGTATGTGTGAGTGAGGGATGAGGGAATGAGGGGGTGAGAGTAGTATGAGCCATGCCTCCCTCTTCTCTCTCCTCATTTAATACATGGCATGCTTGCCCCATGCTCATCATGCTCCCCCTCTCTCTCTTCTTCTCTCAAGTCAACCAAATCTTAAAACCTTAATTTTTAAAACTAAATTATTTAGATAAATACATATTACAACTTATTGGAATGGGGTTACATGCCATGGCTACTTAAACATGGTTAACCCATAATTAACCCTAGGTTAATATGCACAAGTGTGTGCAAGTGATTGATCTGGAATTTTAAGTGTAGTAGTTATTAGTTAACCGCAATCAATAACGGTGTCGCGTGTAGCTAGACCGAGATGAGTACGGGTCATCCTCTGGGAAATGTTGAATATTTTATTCTTACTTTAGGCGTGTTGAGAAAGAAAGGAGGAAGAATAAAGAATGGTGAAGAATGGTTGTAGGATCTAGATCTACGTTAAACACGGATGCAAAATATAGATCTAGATTAACTACGGATGTAGGTTTATTATTAAAAGGGGGCTTGTAGGGTTCATTAGGATTTAGTAGTTATGGATGATTAATGAAAGATTACTCTTTTTATCCCTTAATAGATTTAAAACTAGTACGATAGTGATGCATGTAGATTAGGGTTTCTGGAGGGAAAAAGGTTCCCACTCTTAACCCCTATCTCGACATGGAACTCCGTTCATATCTAGCCTTTACCAAAACAATAGTTAATCTAATCTCTAATCGCGGTCGAGACTAGCAATGAATTGGTAGCGCGCCCAATTAGGATGTTAACTATTCTTTTGATAAAGTTTATAAATTTTATAGGACGTAAAAAGAGTTTAAGGATCTTCATCATCCATTAACCTACCTAATCCCATGAACCCTAACAAGCAAAGAATTACTCGCGCATGTTGGGAGAAGAAGAGATGGAGAGGGAAATCATAATGAAAACTACAAGAAATAAAATAAGAAAAAAAACTACCTTTATTAATCAACAAAATTCATTTACACTTTATTCCCTTAGAAAATGATTACAAATGCTAGTTTGCTTCTCGATCTCTTCTAAGAAGGTAGACGAACAGTTGATGATCAGCCTGGATGCGTGAGCCCGTCTTGGACTTTGTGATCTCTTCAGCTTGATAATTTTTCCAAGAGGCTCTCGGTCTTTATTTATAGTCCCAAAGCCAGAACCCTAACTTCCTAATTTGGAAGCCAGAGGTTAAGATCCAACAGAAGAAATCCCAACTCCCAAGTCTTCTGGAACGCGGCGGATCCGCGGCCAACAGGTGGGTTTGGCCGCGGATCCGCGGCCCTATAGTGCGATCCTTTGATTTGGTTTTCTGGGCTTTTATCTCCATGACACGCGGCGATCCTTGGAATCTCTGGAAACTGGAAATATTTTCTTCCTTACTGCCAAACATGATTTCTTAGTTTGCTTTCTTAATTAGGCAGGTTTGCTCTAGCAACTTTGATTCCCTTGATTTTAGCCCTGCAAATTCTGCACAATAACTCAACAAATAATATTTAGTAGAGTTTGTTATATTGAGATATTAATTTCACCATTAAGATTTGGTTAATGGTATTTATGCTTATTTTCCTACCAAATATTAATTATAATATATAAACACATGAAAATAATATTTTTACAAATAAACCCTCATATGTATTATATATTATAATAAACACCTTTTCTAATATAGAAATAGTAGGAAAAATGTCATATTAAATGTGCAGTTTTATCAACTGAACAAATACCCCCAAACTTATCTTTGATCGTCCCGAGCAAACTAGTTTATTCAAGAGAAGGAGAAAAAGAAAAGGGAAAACTAAGCATAATTTCGTAGGCAACACGATTTCACTAAGCACATGCAACAAGCCGTTAAACCTCTAGGTGTCCCTAGTAGGAGGAGTGTTGTCTCCTGAGGGTTTTCAGCGGATTTCACCCACAAAATCCTATAATAAAAGAGTGATGGTGAAATTTACATATAAAGATAAGAACCATAAAAGAAATACTTTGAAAATTTAGAGTTTCCAACTATACTAGCTTTTCAATTGTCATGAGCCCTAACTTAATAGTCATGAAAAGATGTTAGAAATTACTTCATCCCTCAATAAAACATCGTCTTTATTCTTCATTCCCACCTTTATCCAAACATCGATCATATACCCCTACGTGTGTGAATAGAACTTCCCTACACTCGGAGAATTCAATTCAAGCTATCATACTCTTGTCCATCTACCTCAGTACTTTTTAATTGATATTTATATGGAATATGCTCACACATTTTTCATGCGACCGTTAATACTTCTTGAGGTACTAACCGACTGATTACTCATGTGTTTGCTGATTAGGTGTATTAGTATTTTCCTCGTCTTGCAACACCTAAGGCTTAGCGGTGGCTCCCAAACCAGTTGGTCTAAGGCACTAGGTGATAAAGCACCCTCGCTATATTTTTTTATTGCTGCCTCGGTGATAAAAAAACCAGTGTTCATTTTTCTTTTCACCATTTTATATTTTATTTTCCATTCATTATTTCCTTCATACTTTGGTTTTTAGACAAGAGCATTTCAAGGTATCCTCTACTATCCCGAGTTTCAAGACGTGCGTAAGTGCGTATAGTAGGGTATCAACGTTCAAATGTTTGGTTTCCAGAATATGAACTATTTTTCAGACTTATTTTATCCTAAGATAAGTAATTTCCTTCATCTTACTAACCCTTGGGACAACGGCTCATAACTACTTATTACTAGTTTCGTTTAAGAAAACTTCTAATTTTCTAGGTTTTCTTAAATTTTTCCAATCTTTTGGATGTAATTTTTCACTATCCAATCTTTTATTATAAAAGAAAATTTTTAAATTTTTTTGAAAATGTTGTGCTTATGCAAAGTATGATGCAAATTGATGCGTAAATAAGCACAAACCTCTCCCAAACTTGTTTTCAACAGTGTCCTCACTGTTGTCATCTGTTAAAGCTCAAAAACCTGTAGACTTGGGAGGAAAGGTTATTAACGGGGGCAACAAAAATTGAAAGTGAAAATCCTCCCCCAAACTTATTTTTTGCTCACAATTTTGAGGACAAATTTTATTTTCAAGAGCCAAAAATATACCCCCAAACTTAAGTTAAACAATATTAAGCATTTTAAGGGGGGTAAAGTTATTTGGTCAATATAAGAGTTTACAAAGACCAAAAGTTAATACCAACCATTCAAAGATTTTATCAATATAACGGATATGTCGGTGGAAGAACAAGTTATATAGAGCCAAGAAAAAGTGGGGAAGAGATAAGTGGTGGTATGGAAAGGATTTGCGTGAACGTGAATGTGAAGAGATAAGAGATAATGATAAATAAAAACGAGAATGTGAATGATCAAAAATGAGTGGAATATTGGCATTCTCGTATTTTATAAGAAGAAAGGGTGGTGATTCAATTTCTATAGGTGGAGATTGATTAATCACAAAATTCGTGTTGTTTAGGAATTTAAGTTCGTCAGCAAAAAGTTCTTCAAAACTTTCATCGATGGTGTAATTGAACATTTTGCTGTCAGTAAGTTTTGTGCCAGAATTTATCATACTTGATTTGTCAAAAATTATGGAGGTAGGAGACTCGAAGAACTCATCTACCTCATTTTCAAAAGTATCCAAATCAAGTTAGCTTTCTGGAATTATCAAACTTGAATTATAGGATTGTGATTCATCAAAACTCACTGAAATTATAGGAGAAATAGAAGAAGAACCTGAGAAAGTAGAAGATGAAATGGGTAAACAAATTGGTCTGTCGAGTATCGCTGAACCAGATGTGGAAGATGAAGTCTGAATTTTGGTCTACTATTTGGTTATACAATTATCCTCAATTTTAAGACGCATATGGAGTTCGGGAAGAATAGTTAAAGGCTCAAGATGATGACCACAAAGAAGTGAAAGGACCTGATGAATTGATGGAACAAACTCATCCAAATTTTCGGATTCATCATTCAATATATCCCCAACGTCAATCTCATTATTCAAGTGAAGGTTAGAATTCTCAAACACCTCATCAAAAGTATGGTTTACAATCAATTTAGATTCAAGAGTGGAAGTGTAGATATCACAAGGATTTGGCATGGTTTCACTTGAAATGGACCCTTCACAGTCAGGTAAATCAAACACTGCAAAGTCACACAACTCATCAGACATTCTATCTTCAATTAGTGAATCATTTGGTGTACTCGATGAACCTGTGAAACCGGAGTTGTGGATTTCAGTTTGGAATGGAGATGTTTGATTAGGAAGGGTGTACAGTTCTGTCTCACTACCCAAATTCTCACTTTGTCCCATGGCCGTATTAGACATTGAAATTTTTTTAGCTGGTTCGGAACTAGTTGCTATTTTATATTTATGCATGCTTCCCTTCCATTCCTCTCTGAGGCGGCACATCAATTCCACACCTTCTTCTAATTTCCGCTCAAGACTAGACTTGGGTTGATAAGGGGTTTCAGCATAAGATTGAAATTCTTGTGGTTAAGTAAAACTCCCAAATGACTGATTAGAATGACTGTCTAGAGAAGGTGTAAAAGTCGGGTATGATTGATAGGAATTGAATGGTTGTGAAAATGGGGCAGGAGTAGGATCAACATTATGATAAGATGAATATTGATATGGGTTGGTTGGTTGGCTATTTTCAATAGACACCATATATGCCACAAACCGATTATGAAATTCTTCTTTAGAAAGTGGTGGTGATGGTTGATATTGGTCCGGATTGAAACTTTGGCTGTTAGCCCTTGCTATATGCTCAGCGATGGACATGCGTTTAGGAGTTCCTTCACCCGGAGTATCAACTGAAACAGATGTAGAATTAGGATAAGGTTGATAGGACCTGGACTGAGGTGGCCAACTGTTTCTATCCACTTGCGCTATCCGATCTCTTAAAGAAATGGGAGAGTCGGATGGTATACCGAAGCGATTATGAAAACAAGAAATATCTGGTTGTGGACAGCAAAGCTCGGCAAGAGTTCGTCTGTTTGGGTCACCCATTATAAGAAGAGAAGAGGGGAAGGGTTTGCTTTAAAAGTGGACTTGGGGGTTGACTCACAAAATCACAAAAAATGCACAAACAACCCTAAAACTATGGTTACCTAGGACAAGCTCTAGACCGCTCCTAGACTTCTAAAGGACAAGCCGCGGGATAAATCCTCTACCATCTCTTTATAACTCTTGTAGCCAGGTAAGTGCCAGGTAAGTGGGAGGTATCCGCTATACAAATCACCGAAATTAGCGGGCCTATTTAAATAACCACTTGCCTTAGACACACTTTCCTAGGCACCACAAAAGAAATGCAGATAAGCGATAGATTACCCATGACCTTCCTCTGTCCTTATTGAGCGCGACAGTCCTTAGAGTCTTGGTCTAGATATTTTTTAAATTAATGTAGGGCTATGCGGATGCTCGTTTTGTGATTTGTGGGGCGTAGGAAGGGTGATAAAATCCCCATCTAATCTGAATTTTGGTCTTTCCCCTTAAAGTCCGTATTAAAATATGCAAAAACAAACCGCAAAACAAAACTTGCAAAAAGATTTTTGAGCGGCAAAATTTTGCAAAGAATCCTGCAGAAAAGATATTTTATTGGATTTCAGAGGAGAGAGAAAGAGTTGAGAAATTTACCAGAGAAGTTACGACCCCTAACTCCCTAATCCCGCCGCGCTTCCGCCGCTAAAAGGCTCCTTTCACCGTGCTTCCACCACGGAGTAGAAGGATCAGGTAATGAATTTTGTTACGTGGCCTCCTGCACTCCTCTGGATCTTGATGAATGTCTCTGGCTTTCTGTTTCCTTAATTCTGTGACTCCAGATCCCCTCGCAAAATTCACACGACAATCGTTAAATATATAATTAACAGTTTTGTTTTAATTATGATATAGATCGAATAAGAATTCAACACAAATAGTAAGAATAAAAAAATTACGCACGTTTCCCCGGCAACGGCGCCATTTGATTGATCTGGAATTTTAAGTGTAGTAGTTATTAGTTAACCGCAATCAATAACGGTGTCGCGTGTAGCTAGACCGAGATGAGTACGGGTCGTCCTCTGGGAAACGTTGAGTATTTTATTCTTACTTTAGACGTGTTGAGAAAGAAAGGAGGAAGAATAAAGAATGGTGAAGAATGGTTGTAGGATCTAGATCTACGTTAAACACGGATGCAAAATATAGATCTAGATTAAATACGGATGTAGGTTTAATATTAAAAGGGGGCTTGTAGGGTTCATTAGGATTTAGTAGTTATGGATGATTAATGAAAGATTACTCTTTTTATCCTTTAATAGATTTAAAACTAGAACGATAGTGATGCATATAGATTAGGGTTTCTGGAGGGAAAAGGGTTCCCACTCTTAACCCCTATCTCGACATGGAACTCCGTTCATATCTAGCCTTTACCAAAACAATAGTTAATCTAATCTCTAATCGCGGTCGAGACTAGCAATGAATTGGTAGCGCGCCCGATTAGGATGTTAACTATTCTTTTGATAAAGTTTATAAACTTTATAGGACGTAAAAAGAGTTTAAGGATCTTCATCATCTATTAACCTACCCTAATCCCATGAACCCTAACAAGCAAAGAATTACTCGCGCATGTTGGGAGAAGAAGAGATGGAGAGGGAAATCATAATGAAAACTACAAGAAATAGAATAAGAAAAAAAACTACCTTTATTAATCAACAAAATTCATTTACACTTTATTCCCTTAGAAAATGATTACAAATGCTAGTTTGCTTCTCGATCTCTTCTAAGGAGGTAGATGAACAGTTGATGATCAGCCTGGATGCGTGAGCCTGTCTTGGACTTCGTGATATCTTCAGCTTGATGATTTTTCTAAGAGCCTCTCGGTTTTTATTTATAGTCCCAAAGCCAGAATCCTAGCTTCCTAATTTGGAAGCCAGAGGTTAAGATCCAACAGAAGAAATCCCAACTCCCAAGTCTTTTGGAACGCGGCGGATCCGCGGCCAACAAGTGGGTTTGGCCGCGGATCCGCGGCCCTATAGTGCGATCCTTTGATTTGGTTTTCTGGGCTTTTATCTCCATGACACGTGGCGATCCTTGGAATCTCTGGAAACTGGAAATATTTTCTTCGTTACTGCCAGACTTGATTTCTTAGTTAGCTTTCTTAATTCGGCAGGTTTGCTCTAACAACTTTGATTCCCTTGATTTTAGCCATGCAAATTCTGTACAATAACTCAACAAATAATATTTAGTAGAGTTTGTTATATTGAGATATTAATTTCACCATTAAGATTTGGTCAATGGTATTTATGCTTATTTTCCTACCAAATGTTAATTATAATATATAAACACATGAAAATAGTATTTTTACAAATAAACACTCATATGTATTATATATTATAATAAACACCTTTTCTAATATAGAAATAGTAGGAAAAATGTCATATTAAATGTGCAGTTTTATCAACTGAACAGCAAGCCTTAAATAAATATTAATAAAATATCTATTAAGTTTTATAAAATATTTGAAAACTATTTTGGTAAACTTTTTACTAAAAATCCGCATTATCGCTTAATTAACACTAATCGCATTCTAAGGTGTTACAATCTTCCCCCTTAAAGAAATTCATCCCCGAATTAAAAAAAATCTTACTATGCGTACCTTCAAAGAGATGAGGGAATTTCTTCCGCATCTCGCTCTCGGCTCCCAAGTGACCTCTTCACTATTCGGGCCACGCCAAAGAACCTTCGCAGATGGCAAGACCTTTGACCGATGTTTCTTCACCTGCCGATCCAATATAACTACCGGCTGCTCGGTGAACAAAAGATCACGCTCTAGCTGAACGGTCTTGTGCTGAATCATGTGAGAAGGGTCATGAAGGTATTTACGAAGTATCGACACATGGAATATAGGATGAACATCCGGAAAACTGGGCGGAAGTGCCCAACGATAGGCAACGGTACCATCTCACTCAAGGATCTCAAAAGGACCTACAAATCTGGGACTAAGCATCACTTTCTTCCCAAATCTCATCACGCCCTTCATCGGAGAAATCCGTAGGAATATATGATCCTCCACTGCGAACTCGAGCCTGCGACGACGACAGTCGGCATAAGACTTCTGTCTGGGCTTCTCTCATCCTATCCTGAATCAACTAGAACTTCTCCATAGTCTCTTGAACTAGCTGGGGTCCTAAAATCCTGCTCTCGCTGAGTTCGGTCCAACAGACTGGCGATCGACACTTTCTACCATACAACGCCTCAAAAGGTGCCATCTGAATCGTCTCCTGATAACTGTTGTTGTAGGAGAACTCTATCAATGGCAAGTGACGATCCCAACTGCCACCATAATCATGCACGCACGCACGAAGCATATCCTCCAGATTCTGTATAGTCCGCTCTGACTGACCATCGGTCTGCGGATGGAAAGCGATGCTAAAACTCAATCCGGTACCCAAAGCTTCCTGAAGTTTCTGCCAAAGATGGATAGTGAACTGGGTGCCCCTATCGGATACAATGCATGTGTGTAACATTTCAGAAATCGTTTTGCGAATTTTCCCGTTTTAGGGCAAAATTGTCGGTATTTTCCGTTTTAACCCGATTTCGATCAAACGTCCGTATAAACTTGCCGGCACCTTTTTTTAGCTAAAATAAAGCTTGTGCGCAAACTTTAGGGGTATTTGGGAGGTTTTGGTTCAGATAGAATTTTTCCCAAATAAAATATTATTTTAAGCGGTATTTGGTGCATGTAAATCGGGAAATTTCTTCTCTTGAGAATAAATTATTTTTTTTGTCACTAGAATATTTTGGAACTTCTTTTTAAATATCTAGATATTTTTTGGAGTGCAAAAGGTTTTATTTTAAAAAGAAAAGAAAATGTGTAAAGGTGGCATATAGCATTTATTAGCATTTATTACTCTTTTTCCTAGCATTTTCTTCACAAAAAATCACAAAAATACCCCCCTCACCCCCTTGGCCGGCCCTTCCCTTCCCCTTGCTGCCCCTTATCATTCCCACTCTTTTTCAACTCATTTTGCATCAAATAAATCATGAAAAATCCAAATAAAATCACAAAAACTCAAATATATTCATTTTCCTTCATTCTTGAACTCAAAGCCACCTTGGATCTTCATTCAAAACATCATTTTGGAGGAAAAGATGATGAGTTTGGTTTCTTGGTTTTTATCTTTTGTGGAGGTATAAAACCCTAACCCTAATCCTTTTTGTTGTTTCTAAATTTCTAATTAGTATATTAATTGTTTATTTAAGCTTTTAATTTCATGTTTGAAATTCAAGACTTGATTTTTATGATAATCTAGTTAGGGTAAAACTTGATTTATGTGTTTAATGTTTATTTGAAGTGTTAATTTGTGTTTTGGAGAAGATTAACTTAGTAGAAAATGTTAATTTTTGCTAATGAACACTTTGTTTAATTATGCAATTTTGCTTACTAGGTTTTTGCTAAAATTTATTTAGCAAGTGTTAAAAATATAGAAATGGTTTTTATAGCTTAGTTAAGCTATTCTAAGGTATTTATAATCGCTAGATATGCATTAGCTTGAAACTAGTGCGTAATATTGCGATAGGTTGCTTACTAGATTTCGGGGTTTTTCCGACGTGGGTTCGATTGGTCGTTGCGAGGTTATATCTTTTGTATTCCTCGTAATTTTTGTGTTGTGTTGCGTGATCGGGACGATCGGGGTCTAGACTTGTGTTTTGTAGTTTAGCGACCCCAATTAGGGTTTTTGGCCGATGTCGTGCACGATAGATGCGCTAAGCGCGCAGTGTAATTTTCAGGGCGTCTTTCTTGCGTTTCGATATCTTTTCGTCGATGTAGGATATTTACTTATGTGTTGTGTTTGTGAAATTTTAGGTTCGCAAGCGGGGACTTCGGACGCTACGACAAGGGAAAACAGGTGGTAGGCTTCACTTAGCCAGGAGCGTTGGTGAGTAGATTTAACATCTACAGGGGAATCGCCCGCATGGCGTTATGCGTCTGGGCTAGAGATGTTATTTCTGTCGCATATTCTATGTCATATTTAGAATTGCGCATTTACCCTATTACTTAGATATTGTTGTGCTTGGACTAGTATCCTTAGGACACTACACATATTATTGACGATTCATGTTGCACGAGCACTGATTGTATGCTACACACACCGTCAATAATTGCCATGTCACGCATAACCCACTTATAGATATAATATTGCTTGGTTAGGGATATTGAGACTTTGATTCATATTTCTTTACGCATTGACTTATAGCATACCTGTATACCTACATGCTTACACATATGTTCTGACATACTTACATGCTAGTTACCTGTATACCTATAGAGTATTGTACCATTAGTGATAGGTACATGCACACTTTACGACATAGCTACAGGTATACCTTGCACACCTATTTCGCTTATACCCAGGGGGTATACTACATCATTTACTTATAGGTAGATACATATATCTTGCTATACCTTTATGTTGCACATATTTCTGGTTATAGCTACATGTTTACCTTTACTTGATGTTATTTTAGAATTGGAGAGATTAGGAACTGCATGATATTATATTAACTTGTTACAGTTAATTGCTGCTTTTCCTTTATATGTTTGCATTTCAGATTTATGATGCGTATATTATATTCATGGATTTTCACATTGAGATATGGATTTTCCATGATGTTTTCTGGATTTGGGGATCATGAGAGTTCATGAAATTATGCATTATTTGGAAAACCCGGTTTCCCTTGATATGATATTTCAGCAGCCACCATGAGATTTATCGGTTCGGATATATATACCCCACGCGAGGAACGGAGGGGTCCGTGTGCGGGTACATGGTGGGGCCCGGAGGTACCCCAGGGTAAGAGTCGTGGAGTAGAGGATGAGTTAGTGGGGGAACCATACCATCCGGTGACATTACCAATGACTCAGCGGTTATCATGGGGATACCGACGGGAGTCATGTATGTATAGATACGTCGAGAGGCGAGGGTCAGAGCTAGGCACTCGAGCTTTCGGGATAGCGTATGATACGTACCTATCAGGGTGCCAGTCGTGGTGACAGCACCTGATAGACCTGCATTTCTGTGTCGATGCTTGACACATTGGTTTCATGATATTTCTTTTTACTCCTTTATATATATAACAGGGGTTTAGGCCGCTGTTATATATGCCCTTACACCAATATTAGTGGAATGGGATGCTAATATATGTGTATTGATATTAAATTATATACATCATCATATTTATTCATGCAAATATACCTAGAATGTAAAGGACTCATTGACATTGGATTTTGGACATTTGAGAATTTATTTGATATTGATTACAGGATATATGTGAGATCTAATTGATATTGTACATTCGGGGTATGTGAGATATACTTGATATTGTACATACGGGATATGTGAGATCTACTTGATATTGTACATTCGGGGTATATGATATATACTTGATATTGTACATACGGGATATGTGAGATCTACTTGATATTGTATATTAAGGATATGTGAGACTTACTTGATATGATAGCCAAATTGGGGGCTGATTTGAGGAAATTGGGATTTGGATTGTCTTGATGGATTTTGATCCTACCACGATGTCAGGATTCCGTGGAAATGACATATTTCATTCCATACTCTACATTTACTGTTTATGCACTGCTTCATGCATTAGTGTACCTGTTAGAGTACCTTCCATGACTGTTGCGTTTACATACCTTTATTCATATCATTTCTTCATGTATTAGTTGTACCTGCTAGTGTACCTTTCATGATTATTGCTATTAATTGCACATGTTAGATTCACGCTGTACGTGCATACTCGCGATTACCTGCATATGTTATTTACTATTCACGAGTTGGCAACTCACCGCCGTTGTGCCACAGTGTTTGCAGGTGTTCCTCAGGATAGTCAGAGGCAGGCTATTATCACACATCTTATCATCTTTTACTACGGATACCGCATCAGCTCACAGTGTGCAGTTTGCTTAGGTGAGTTTTGTGGTTATTCGTTGTATTGTATATTCGTTGTATCCCTTTACTCTCCACCTAATATTTTCTTGTTGACTTAGAGACTTAGTGAGGACGATATTGTATATTATTTGTGACTTGTTGTCTTTTATACAATTTCCTTTCTACCGTCTTTTATTTTTTCGCTACGGCGTCGTATATTTGTTGTGGTGGTTGTTTTCCGCCTTTGGGAGTGGATTTGCTCCCGTTGGGGATGCTTTACTTTATATTTATGTTGTACCCATTTTTGGGGCTAGCTTTTACAAAGGAGGTGCTGCCAAAATTTTAAAGGAAATAAAGTTGGACTTTTAAAGAATTTGGGTTGTGATTTCAAAGACTTTTAAACAATGTTTCTTATCTTTTCTTGTCTTTTACTGGTTTAGATTTTTGGGTTTTGTCTTTCTTTTACTGCGTTACGCCTGTAGACGTTGCGTAGTATTAGGGCCGTCACGTGCCAATTTCGTGTCGTGACAATATGGGAACGCCGTGCAAACGCATAATCTCATTAATGTACAACTGAGCATACTGAGCATAACCGAAAGAGGTCTTCACTGGAAGGAAGTGAGCCGCTTTCGTCAACCAGTCAACAATCACCCAAATGGAGTCATACCCTCGACTAGACCTGGGTAGACCCACAACGAAATCCATGGAGATCTGCTCCCATTTCCACTCCGGAACGGGTAAAGGCTGCAACTCTCCTGCCGGTCTCTGATGCCCAGCCTTGACTTGTTGACAAGTCAGGCAGCTCGAAACGAAATCCGAAACATCACTCTTCATTCCTGCCCACTAGTAGATATTTCTCAAGTCACGGTATATCTTTGTGGAACCTGGGTGAACATTATAAGCTGACTGATGTGCCTATTTTAGGATCTCGCGTCTCAACCCATCGGTATACACAAAAACGAGTCCCAAAACGTAGCACACCCTGGTCATCAATCAAGAACTCCGAATCTCTACCCTGCCGAACCTGCTTAAGAATCTCAGACAAACGGGCATCGGCGGGCTGTGCCTCATGAATACGATCAAGTAGAAGTGGATGGGCACGGACATGAGCAAGCTGTCCCCCAGTGGAAGTGAACTCAAACTGTACTCTACCGTCACACAAGATTTGCCAATCTGCAGAAGACTGTCTCTGAACCGCGCTCAACTGGGACAAGCTACCCCTGGGCCTACGACTCAAAGCATCGGCTACCACATTCATCTTGCTTGGGTGATAAAGGTTCTCATAATCATAATCCTTCATAAGCTCCATCCAACGACGTTGTCTCAAATTCAGGTCCCGCTGCTGGAAGATGCACTTCAAGCTCCGATGGTTTGTGAAAATCCGACATGACTCCCCGTACAAGTAGTGTCTCCAAATCTTAAGCTCAAAGACCACCGCAGCCATCTCAAGATCATGAGTGGGATAATTCTGCTTGTGCTTCTTCAATTATCGGGAAGCATAAGCGATAACTCTATCATGCCGCATCAATACACAACCGAGCCCCACTCAAGAAGCATCACAGTAAACGACAAAGCAGCCCGATCCAGAAGGCAAAGATAAAACTGGTGCAGTCGTCAACCGAGTCTTCAACTGCTGAAAACTCAGCTCGCATGCCTCAGTCCAAAGAAAAGGAACCCTCTTCCCGGCGAGTCTGGTCAGCGGTGCAGCGATACTTGAAAAGTCCTACACGAAACGGCAGTAATAACCGGCTAAGACCGAAAAGCTACGGACCTCTGTCACTGATACAGGTCTGGGCCAAAGCTGTACGGCCTCGAACTTTCTCGGGTCCATACGAATACCGTCTCCCGTAACCACATGACCTAGGAAGTCAACACTATCAAGCCAGAAGGCACACTTCAAGAATTTAGCAAACAGCCGGTGCTCTCTCAATGTCTGCAAGGCAATCCTCAAGTGCTGCTTATGCTCCTCACGACTCTTGTAATAAACTAGAATGTCATCAATAAACACAATAATAAACTGGTCAAGGAACGGCCTGAAAATTCGGTTAATCAAATCCATGAACGCTACTGGGACATTGGTGAGTCCGAACAACATCACCAAAAACTCATAATGCCCGTAGCGCGTATGAAAAGTAGTCTTCGGAACGTCATCATTCCGAACCCGCAACTGATGATAACCCAATCTCAAATCAATCTTAGAAAAATTTCCCGCACCTTGGAGCTGATCAAACAAATCGTCAATGCGAGGTAAAGGATACTTATTCCGCACCGTAACTCGGTTCAATTGATGATAATCAATGCACAACCTCAAACTGCCGTCCTTCTTCTTGACGAATAGAACAGGAGCTCCCCAAGTCAAAACACTTGGACGTACAAGTCCCCTATCAAGCAACTCTTGCAGCTGATCCTTAAGCTACTTAAGCTCCGCCGGGGCCATCCGGTAAGGCGGTATAGAAATAGGCCCCGTACCGGGGATCAGATCAATGCAAAACTCAATTTCACGCTCTGGCTGCAATCCAGGTAACTCATCGGGAAAAACGTCGGGAAACTCTCTCACGATAGGAACCTGGTCCAATGAATCTACTGTGGCTCCAGTATCTTGTATGAAAGCAAAGAATCCCCGACATCCTTTCCTCAAAATCCGACTAGCGCAAAGGGCTGAAATCAAACTATGAGGGGCGGCACCACGGTCTTCCTGCATAACAAGAACTGACTCGCCGGGAAAACAAAACCTAATTGTCTTCTCGCGGCAGTCCACGGACGCATAGCAAGTAGATAACCGGTCCATGCCCAGGAGAACGTCGAAGTCCAACATCTCAAGAAGGATCAAGTCGATGGACGACACTCTATCTCCAATGTGGACGACACACGACTGAAACACGTGTCGCGCAACAAATGACTCGCCAATAGGAGTAGTCACAACAAGTGGCTGATCTAGCAAACACGACTCTCAGCCCAATCTCGGCACGAAGTGTGTAGAAACATACGAGTGCATAGATCTCGGATCAAACAACACGTGTGCATCAAAAGAACATACTGAAATCACTGCATTGGATGCCTGCGCGTCCTGATGAGTCAAAGAAAAAATTCGTGCCTGCCCTCTGTAAGGTTCCTAGGCACTCTAATGAGGTCTCACAAGGCATCAACCATGCCAATTTCAAATTTTATAAGTGCCGAGAAACCCAAAAACGGATTCGTTGACTAGAGTTTAGGAGAAAAGTGAACTAGTTAACAACTTAACTAAAAGAAAGAGGCTAAAACCTTTGTAGATCCGGTTCTCCACTTCCATAGCTCCACGTAGACGTCCCCTCGCTGTCCATATCGGATCCCGGACTCTAGCATCGGCTTCATCGGAGAAATGGGCGGGTTAGGTCGTCGACTTCGATGCCGAAGATGATCTATGTCGAGGCAACACAAGATCAAGCTCCAACTTCACCAAGTCGTGAAACTTGTGAAGAAAACACCCTATACTACTTGGCAAGAGGTAGAGGATGAAGAAATAAGAGGTGGGTTCACTTTAGAATTGGATTTCTCACTCTTTTTCTCAAGATGCCATTAATGGTGGCAAGTTTTCTTCTTGAAGAAGAAGAAGAAGATGATGAAAGAATATGATAAGTCTTTCCTTTAAAAAAGAAAATAATATGAATACTTATCATATGCTAACCATGGTCAAGTGTAGAGAGTAAACTAGGGTTAGGTGAATGGTTAGGTTAAGGGAATAAAACAAAAATGGTCAAGCTTTCAACTCTTCATGAAGCTTC
This sequence comes from Agapanthus africanus, assembly GCA_030015575.1. Classification (NCBI taxonomy): domain Eukaryota; kingdom Viridiplantae; phylum Streptophyta; class Magnoliopsida; order Asparagales; family Amaryllidaceae; genus Agapanthus; species Agapanthus africanus. The sequence continues at coordinate 543,374,931 of JASDDO010000014.1, read as the reverse complement.
ATGAAAGAAACAAAGAAAGCCACCATTTCCATTTTCTTTTCCAAAATAAAAAATCAAAATAAATAAATGAATAAGTAAACAAAACCCTAACCATTCATATAACCATGGTTTAATCTTTACACAAACTCAAGTTTACATGTATCATCAAACATGATACAATCAAGTGCACACAAAAATATATCACACATACAATGTGCACATCAAGTGAGAGAATCCTTTTAAAATGAACCAATACTAGTTAATGCAAAGTAATATATCAAATATATAATTATACATTATATCATTAAATCAACACTTGATTCAATGATCCGGTCATGTCGCACATAACTGACTAGTATTCTATGTATCGACTTATCGAATCAACCTTCGATTCGATAACTAGGTTATATCGCATACAACCAATCGAAACATTCATCGCGAGAATGAAATACGGTATCACATACATGCATTATTCTCGGTCCCACACATATCTCATATGCGCTCCTATCTCGTTTCGCTTGAACCAGGAAACCTCTGTGTAGGACTCTAAAGACTCGTCAATACGCCGGCAGCAGATGATGATCATATCAAGCACCCACAACCCACAAGCGGTCTGCCAAACGTAACGGCCACCCGGGTATTGAGCGATCAGAAGATCGACGAGCAAGCCCGCTCACACTCCTGTGAATCCAACCAGTAACACTTACCGTACAGTCCGGTCTGTTCGTCTGATATGTCGCATATCAAGTCTAGGGGTGGTAAACGTCAGACCCCAATAATCGATAAGTCGTGCCGATGCGAGCTCATAACGGGTCGAGAAACTACTGGTAACACTTACCAGCAAATCTCTGATCAGCCCTGGCCAGGGACTTCCCTGTTAAGGCCAATCGAGCACAGCGCAACATCAACTCCCAATACCGGGAGAGACGAAACCCCTCCTATCGCTCATTGCCTCCATGTGACTCAGGACTGTGCCCAAAAACCACCGTTTTGCACGCCCTCATGGACATGGTAAGGTGGAGATCAAAGCACAGTGGGAATCACACAAGACTCTATGACGATCTCGGGTCTACAGACTAACCTGCACAAGTGTCACCTGAGAACTGCCATCTGACGTGAGGTATAATACCATCTGGGAGTTCTCGGCGAGTCCGTCCAGTGTACCCAGTCTCCACTGAGCACCCGAATACCATCTCTGAAGTCAAACACCAATGAATATGGGATCATCCATCGCCCATCTCATGGGTTGAGAAGCGTATACGCTAGTCTACACTGGTATATCGATGCCCCGTCTCGATACACCTACGACTAGGGACCTTGAAGGATGTACTTATGGACTACCATGTCCCCACTAGTATGATCTGCATCATAGTCCAGGTAGTCAAGTACACATCCTAAGGGTTTTACCAACATGTAACTATAAGACAGTTTAAGGAGACTAGTATACACGTTAAGATAAAGAGCAACCAGATAGCATACTATCATATCGAGCAAGAAAGTCATCTCTATATATGTCCAAGCATCCAATATAATAAACATCATCTGTACAATACTGGCCTCTAGGGCATACATACTACTAATAATCTTCCACTTGCACTAGGGCCAGCTGCTGTAGTATCGCATACCGAGCATCCCGAAGAGTCTCTCAAACTGTATCTGGGGAATGGCCTTCGTGAGTGGATCCGCCGTGTTGTTCTTCGTGTCAGCCCTCCTGACCTTGATCTCCCGGCGATCAACTATCTCCCGGATTAGGTGATACCGCCTCAGAATATGCCTGGATCGCTGATGGGACCTGGGTTCCTTGGCCAAAGCCACCGCTCCATTGTTATCGCAATACAAAGGTATTGGATGCTCAATGGATGGAACCACTCCAAGTTCAGTAATGAACTTCTTGATCCAGACTGCCTCTTTGGCAGCATCGTTGGCAGCGATGTATTCAGCCTCCATCGTCGAGTCTGCCACGGTTTCCTGCTTGGAACTCTTCCAGCTAACCGCCCCTCCGTAAAGGGTAAAGACAAATCCCGACTGCGACTTAGAGTCGTCCTTATCACTTTGGAAGCTCGAATCGGTAAAGGATTCCACTTGGAGTTCTCCGTTACCATACACCAAGAGCATCTCTTTAGTCCTTCGCAAGTACTTGAGAATGCTCTTCACAGCTGTCCAGTGACTCTCTCCAGGATCATCTTGATACCTGCTCACTACACTTAGTGAGTATGCAACATCGGGTCTGGTACATAGCATCGCGTACATGATAGAGCCTACAGCCGAAGCAAAGGGTATCCCTTGCATGCGAGCTCTCTCCAAATCAGTCTTAGGAGACATCTCTTTGGAGAGAGTGACTCCAGAGATCGTGGGCAAGTTCCTACACTTGGATTCTTCCATACTAAACCTCTTTAGTATGGTGTCAATGTACCTGGATTGGGACAATCCGAATATCCGTTTGGATCTATCTCTATAGATCCTAATTCCCAATATGCAGGAGGCATCACCAAGATCTTTCATTGAGAATCTTTGTGATAAGAAGAGCTTGACTGATTGCTGCATAGGAATATCATTTCCTATCAAGAGTATGTCGTCTACGTACAATACGAGGAAGACAACCTTACTCTCTGCCACCTTCTTGTAAATACAAGGTTCATCTGGGCTTTTGACGAAATCAAACTCTTTGATAACGACGTCAAAGCAGATGTTCCAACTCCGCGATGCTTGCTTTAATCCATAAATGGATTTAAGCAGCTTGCACACCTTCCCGCTGCTCCCACTGTCTACGAAGCCCTCTGGCTGAGTCATGTACACGCACTCTTCTAAATCACCATTTAGAAAGGCGGTCTTAACATCCATTTGCCAGATTTCGTAATCATGATATGCAGCGATGGCAAGCATGATCCAGATGGATTTAAGCATAGCCACTGGAGAAAAGGTTTCGTCAGAGTCCATACCTGGTCTTTGACGAAAACCCTTTGCAACAAGTCTAGCTTTGAAAGTCTCCACTTTCCCATCTACACCAAGTTTTTTCTTGAAGATCCACTTGCTCCCAATGGGTTTTACCCCTTCAGGAGCAACTTCCAAAGTCCATACTTTGTTGGTGTACATGGATTCCATCTCGGACCGCATTGCATCCAGCCATTTCACTGAGTCCCTACTCGTGATGGCCTGCTCGAAGCTAGTTGGGTCACTATCCTCCATGATGCAATCCTCGCTCCCACCATCCATGAGAAAACCGTAGTATCTCTCAGGTTGGCGAGGAACCCTACTAGATCGGTGGAGAGGCTGAGGTTCGTTGGGAGCTACTAAATCCTCTGGTTCAACTAAATCTTCAGTTTGAGTTTGTGTAGCCGGAATTTCTTCCAGTTCTACCTTATCGCCACTAATTTCTTTTGCAAGAAATTCCTTTTCCAAAAAGGTGGCATGTCGAGAAACAAACACTTTTTGTTCCTCTGTATGGTAGAAAAGATATCCATGTGAATGTTTGGGATATCCCACAAACTTGCATAGAACTGACCGCACCTCGAGTTTGTCCGGATTTTGCCTCTTGACATAGGCCGGGCAACCCCATATCTTAACTCGTTTAAGACATAGTCTCTTCCCACTCCATATCTCATATGGCGTGGTAGGTACAGATTTAGTTGGAACTTGATTCAATAGGTATGCTGCTGTTTCCAGCGCATATCCCCAGAAGGAAATAGATAACTCAGCTGTGCTCATCATAGAGCGCACTATATCTAATAGGGTGCGGTTCCTCCGTTCTGATACACCGTTGTGCTGTGGTGTATATGGAGGAGTCAGCTGAGAGAGAATCCCATTCTCTTTTAGGAAGTCCAGGAATTCATTGCTCAAGTATTCACCTCCTCGATCAGATCGAAGGATTTTAATACTTTTTCCGGTTTGGTTTTCGACTTCTTGTTTATATTCTCTAAATTTCTCAAAAGCTTCTGATTTGTGTTTCATCAGGAACACATATCCGAATCTAGAGAGATCGTCAGTGAATGTAATGAAGTACGAAGAACCATCCCTGGCATGTGTAGACATGGGACCGCATACATCACTATGTATTAGTCCCAAGAGTTCGGTAACTCTTTCTCCGTATCCTGTAAACGGAGTTTTGGTCATCTTGCATTTGAGACATGACTGGCAAGTGTCATAAGATGAAAATTCAAACGGATTTAAATATCCATCCTTTTGCAACTTAGCTAGTCATGTCGCATTGATGTGACCCAGTCTACAATGCCACAAGAAGGATTCGTTCAGTTCTGAACTCTTCCTCTTGTGTGTGTTTGTTATGCTCAGAACTGTTGATTGATTTAGAACATAAATGCCATTGCACAACGTGCCTGATCCAACAAACTTTTGGTTACGGAAAATGTTCATAACATTGTCCTGTAATACAAAATTATATCCCTCTTTACTCAACAAAGAAACCGATATAATGTTGCATATCAGGTTCGGCATGTAATAGCATTCGTTCAGAACCAATGTATTACCAGTTGGTAATACAAGGTGATATTCCCCGACAGTCTTAGCTGCAATAATTGCACCATTTCCAACTCTAATGTCTTTATCACCTTCTCCAAGTTCTCTACCTTTCCTAAGCCCATGTAACTGATTACATATATGGGATCCTGACCCGGTATCTAATACCCAGGACGTAGGGCAAATGGAGAAACAGTTCTCTGTAACAAACACACCCGAAGAAAATGCATCAACATGTACTTTCTTCAATCGGGTGGCATAGGAATCCTGGTATTCCCCTATATCTTGTTCAGTCCTATAACTCTTATAAGAAAGAACGAAACCAACGTTCCCCAGCACAGTATAACATGCGGGTTCGGTCAATACATCCATTTTATTATCTTGATTAGGGCATGATATGGTCGCTACCTGGAGAGAGAGAGAAGAAAACACTTTAGCGTATGCTCGTGCAAGATCAGATTGGTTATTATCTTATCTAATCAGGATGGCTCCCACTGGTTTTTATCAAATCTTCCTTCAAACCCTAAAAGGAAAGACTAGCCGGGATTAATTACACCCTACAACTTCGCCAATCTTTCAGCCAGGCCAGTGTCGGTACTTTGAGGGAGGTTCCCCGTGCTTTCGCACGGACCTAATTAAAGTAAACCTCGTTTTCCCAGAGGCGTAACCCCGTTGACACCTTTCTAGACACCTACTTGATCGGCTAATTGTAATGTGTAAAACTCTCCCAGGAGTAACTCTTACTCGCAGCGGGTATCGGGATCCAACTATCTCATAGAAGGTTTGCAATCTCATTGCAAATTTCAACACTTGAAATTCCCGATAATATTTTGCCCCTAGCGTCTTATGACCTTGACAAAGGCCAACAAATCACAGGATGCTTAGTCAAGTTCAACCCATCATTTGTTGATTGAATCAAACCCACCCGCACGACCCTTGACAAAGGCCAACAAGGTCGTACGACTACCCTGAAACAATCTGCATCATATGCATAAGCAGATAAGCACTATTCAGCTACCGCACACTACGCCTTGACAAAGGCCAACAAACGCAGCACGAATACTAAACAGTTCTTATCTGAAATGACGGAGGGCTACGTCAGGTTTTTCTGAAAACCTATTGCGTAATGAACTTGATATCGTTGTAGAATCAAGTAAAGTTTTGAAATGGAGTGATTTTGAGTCTTTTCTAGTTTTTGCTAAAGGGGTCACTCCCGGTAAAGGGATCGTCGGCCCTTTCCTCGTCGAATGAGGTGCGAGATATATCATATATATCGCTGTGCAAAGCAAAACTCCAAAAGCCGTCAAAAGTCAAACCGAGTGTTTGTAGCATCTGCCAGTTATTGCTAAAGGGGTCACTCCCGGTGAAGGGATCTCGGCCCTTTCCTCATCGAATAAGGTGCAGGGTATATCATATATACCACTATGCAAAGAAAAACTGTAGCTACCCTTTTTATTTAAAATTTGATTCTACAACATCTTTTAGGTTTCTTTTCTTTCATTAATCACATTAATGAAGTCCCATCATTTAAGTCACCTAAACATCACAGATAAATACGACGTACACTTATGCCATCCGCATTCGGCTCGATGTCCCCTCGTGCACCGTTAGGTTAGGTAACTAACGACAGAGCAGGGCAGGGCTAGTGCGGGTGCAAAACATAAGTAACGTCTATATAATATATCATATATACTATATACTGTATCCATCAGAACATATCAAATGATCACATCACAGATATCGCAGCAGAAAATATCATATGAAATATTGGATATACTAGGACATCCGTGTTTTTAATACGAGCCAGTATAAAACACGGATTCCACGGTCGTGATGAATAGCCAATCCCACACCCCTAGACCCCTACGAGAGCGGCAAGCAACGCTACCAATTCTAGGGTTAGGAGACCCGGACTCGACTCCTCGAGATGGTCTCCCACTGGACCCTAGAACCCGGTTACTTGTGCTCCCCTCCTTGGGTCTATCCCAATGCGGAAAAGTAAATAATATACAAAAGGTGACAACTTCCGCAACCTGGAAGTGCCCCAACTAAAAGAATATTACATACAAGTTTTTACATGAATGAAAATGAAAAACACTCATCTCACATAAAAACCCCCGGCTATTCGAACACGACGATCCAATATAACATATCCAGCAACACATAACATCACATGTCATCAACGTAAGTAAGTATGCGTACCCCAATTGTCGTTGATGTATAGCAACGAAACCGGCGTTATCGACATACTACACTTACGGTCACAGAAAAGAAAGTGTAAAACTACAACAGTTGGAATCCGCAACCTGTTTAGACATCGCATGCCTAATCAAATGAAATACTTAGACATCACATGCCTAACAATTATAAACCCCGCATTTTAGTCTCATTATCGAAAACTCTTTTTAATATCAAGTGAGACTAAACCGCTAGATTTATAATATTCATTCAGTTATCTCATAACTATTTATGAATTCCAATTATTGTATCCCATTCCGGATAAATAGAAAATATTAAACTTTCCGATCGAACATTCGAACACCCAAGTTTTCCCGAAACCGTTCAACACATGAAATAAGTTCAAAGACATTCACTTCATGCCTCAGTACCAACGGTCCAGCCGTAGAAGGGTCAAGCCAACGCCTCACATGTGGCACGCCGTACTGCCCCAAACCCTAAGGTTCAAAGGGCAGTTCAAGACGGTCACATAATCGAGTTAAGGTTTGTTGTCTTCTAGAGGGACCATCGCGTTACTTGCACTACTTAGAACGTCATTAAACTACGGAAAAGTCCAACAATTGGAAATTTCCCGGCAGGGGAAAGATTGGGTATTTACATCCGGTCGAACTTTTTAACATATTCTAAAATTATCCGGAAAAACACATAGACAAAGTTTGATAATCCGATCGAATCTTCGATTCCCACTACATCCCCAGAACACTCAACTCTTGAGTCATAATAAAAATACCCAGAAAATATAGCATTTAAATATAAGAATTACTGTGCAGAAATAAATTGGAGAAGAGACAAAGTGGCCGCGGAACCGCCGCATTAGCCATGCTAATGTCGCGGTTCCGCCGCACTTTGATGGAATCATGTGATCGTACTTCACTGTAATTCTTAGAAATTCCTGCTTAATTTTCTGCATATTTTTAATTCACAAAAATCCAAATTTTCAGAAAATTTCCAGAGAGCATTTTGGATTAGGGTTTCGATGTTCGTTCGGATTTCAAACGTCGTCTACACTTCACCTAAGGCTCTAGCTAGGCTCTGATACCACTGTAAGGTTCCTAGGCACTCTAATGAGGTCTCACAAGGCATCAACCATGCCAATTTCAAATTTTATAAGTGCCGAGAAACCCTAAAACAGATTCGTTGACAAGAGTTTAGGCGAAAAGTGAAACTAGTTAACAATTTAACTAAAAGAAAGAGGCTACAACCTTTATAGATCCGGTTCTCCACTTCCTTAGCTCCATGTAGACGTCCCCTCGCTGTCCATATCGGATCCCGGACTCTAGCATCGGCTTCATCGGAGAAATGGGCGGGTTAGGTCGTCGACTTCGATGCCGAAGATGATCTACGTCGAGGCAACACAAGATCAAGCTCCAACTTCACCAAGTCGTGAAACTTGTGAAGAAAACACCCTATACTACTTGGCAAGAGGTAGAGGATGAAGAAATAGGAGGTGGGTTCACTTTAGAATTGGATTTCTCACTGTTTTTCTCAAGATGCCATTAATGGTGGCAAGTTTTCTTCTTGAAGAAGAAGAAGAAGATGATAGAATATGATAAGTCTTTCCTTTAAAAAAGAAAATAATATGAGTACTTATCATATGCTAACCATGGTCAAGTGTAGAGAGTAAACTAGGGTTAGGTGAATGGTTAGGTTAAGGGAATAAAACAAAAATGGTCAAGCTTTCAACTCTTCATGAAGCTTCATGAAAGAAACAAAGAAAGCCACCATTTCCATTTTCTTTTCCAAAATAAAAAATCAAAATAAATAAATGAATAAGTAAACAAAACCCTAACCATTCATATAACCATGGTTTAATCTTTACACAAACTCAAGTTTACATGTATCATCAAACATGATACAATCAAGTGCACACAAAAATATATCACATATACAATGAGCACATCAAGTGAGAAAATCCTTTTAAAATGAACCAATACTAGTTAATGCAAAGTAATATATCAAATATATAATTATACATTAAATCATTAAATCAACACTTGATTCAATGATCCGGTCATGTCGCACATAACTGACTAGTATTCTATGTATCGACTTATCGAATCAACCTTCGATTCGATAACTAGGTTATATCACATACAACCAATCGAAACATTCATCGCGAGAATGAAATACGGTATCACATACACGCATTATTCTCGGTCCCGCACATATCTCATATGCGCTCCTATCTCGTTTCGCTTGAGCCAGGAAACCTCTGTGTAGGACTCTAAAGACTCGTCAATACGCCGGCAGCAGATGATGATCATATCAAGCACCCACAAGCCGCAAGCGGTCTGCCAAACGTAACGGCCACCCGGGTATTGAGCGATCAGAAGATCGACGAGCAAGCCTGCTCACACTCCTGTGAATCCAACCAGTAACACTTACCGTACAGTCCGGTCTGTTCGTCTGATATGTCGCATATCAAGTCTAGGGGTGGTAAACGTCAGACCCTAATAACCGATAAGTAGTGCCGATGCGAGGCTCATAACGGGTCGAGAAACTACTGGTAACACTTACCAGCAAATCTCTGATCAGCCCTGGCCAGGGACTTCCCTGTTAAGGCCAATCGAGCACAGCGCAACATCAACTCCCAATACCGGGAGAGACGAAACCCCTCCTATCGCTCATTGCCTCCTTGTGACTCGGGACTGTGCCCAAAAACCACCGTTTTGCACACCCTCATGGACGTGGTAAGGTGGAGATCAAAGCACAGTGGGAATCACACAAGACTCTATGACGATCTCGGGTCTACAGACTAACCTGCACAAGTGTCACCTGAGAACTGCCATCTGACGTGAGGTATAATACCATCTGGGAGTTCTCGGCGAGTCCGTCCAGTGTAACCAGTCTCCACTGAGCACCCGAATACCATCTCTGAAGTCAAACACCAATGGATATGGGATCATCCATCGCCCATCTCATGGGTCGAGAAGCGTATACGCTAGTCTACACTGGTTTATCGATGCTCCGTCTCGATACACCTACGACTAGGGACCTTGAAGGATGTACTTATGGACTACCATGTCCCCACTAGTATGATCTGCATCATAGTCCAGGTAGTCAAGTACACATCCTAAGGGCTTTACCAACATATAACTATAAGACAGTTTAAGGAGACTAGTATACACGTTAAGATAAAGAGCAACCAGATAGCATACTATCATATCGAGCAAGAAAGTCATCTCTATATATGTCCAAGCATCCAATATAATAAACATCATCTATACAATACTGGCCTCTAGGGCATACATACTACTAACACCCTCTACCTGCAACTGGATGTCCTCCGCCTCTGCCACCCCGTCTTTTCTGAACAAACCCTCCGCGATCATGACCTCTCTGAGCATAAGTCTGACGCGGAGCAACAATAGGCGTAAGAGGCAACGCTCTCTGAGGTGGAGAAGGTGGTAAGGTAACATGTGGTACGGCTTCCCCATCCTCACGTAGCTCAGTACAATCTCGAACGCGATGATAGAAACTCCCGCACCGGAAACATCCAGACGATGACTACTGACCCTCCTGGGGGTAAGAGCTAAACAACTGGCCTCGTCCAGAGCCTCTGCTACTCCCCGTACCTGAACGAAATCTATCGCGGCATCTAAACATCTGTCTCCGGGCTGATATACCAGTACGAACCCTCTTCGGTTCCGGAACGACCGACGTCTCGGAAAGACGCTCCTCAACTAATAGGGATGCGTCCACTGCTGCTGCATATGTATCACAATGCTGTGCGCTAATAGCGAGGAACAACTGGGTAAGCAGGTCTCGAACAAATCTCTTGATCTGCATCTCCTCAGTGTCCACAACATATGGAGCATACACCGATAGCTGGGTAAACTGAACATCGTACTCTGCCACCGTCAAACCCGGAGTCTGGCGTAACGACTCGAAACTGCGCGCTCGAGCATCCCTGACGCTCTGCGGAAGAAAACGGGCAAGAAACACCATCATGAACTCAACCCAGGTCATAGGAGAAAGTCCTGCGGCTCTGCCCTTCTCTAAAGACTCACACCATTTCTAGGCAAGACCCTCCAGAAGAAAACTCGCGAACTCTACCCATCTCGTGTCGGAGTATCTCAGCGAACGACATATCCTGGCCATACGATTGATAAATGACTGTGGATCCTCATCTGCATCAGTGCCTGTGAAAACCAGAGGCTTCAGCCTCATGAACTCAGATAATGATACGTTGATCACCTCCGTAGCTGCAGGTACGACTACCTAAACCGTAGGTACCATCGCGGTCCCCGTAACAGGTAGGACAACCTCCTGTCGCTGCTATCGACTGGCCTTAACTAATGATCCCATCATCTGACGCAAATCCTGCATACCGGCCTCTAGCCTAGTAGTACGATCAAGCAAGGGTGGATCAATCTGCTCCTGAACAACGGGCGTACCGCCCTGGTCAGTCCTCATCTCAGACGAGCCAACTCTGATCTCGGCTCTCGCGGCCGCTCTCTGCGCCCTCGTAGTCCTCGACGGTATAATGGCTGGAAATGAAAATAGGATTCGATAAGAACATAGAAATCGAATCATAAGGATGTATATAATTACGGAAGGAATTTCAACCAACAAGTCCTAAGGTCACTTAGGCGGAGTACCATGTCGTAAGTATGCCGTGGAACATACACACGCTACGTCATTCTGCTTAAGCTACCTACTCTATCATGCCAATGTCATCCTACACTCCGAAAGGTAAAACCTAGCGCTCTAATACCAACTTTGTCAGAACCAAAAATTTTGCACGTGACCGGCACTTAAACCACGTAACGTCAACAGACGTAACGCAATTTAAGTAAGCCGAAAACCCAGAAATTTAAACCATCAAAAGTAGTAAGTGATAAAACCATTGTTAAAAACATTTGGAAATCTCAAGTAAAAATCTTTAAACTTAAGTTTATTTTCTTGAAAATTTTGACAGCACCTCCTTTGTAAAAACTAGCCCCGAAACGGGTACAAACATAAGATATAAGTAAAGCAACATATGATATAAATAAAGCATCCCCAAACAGGAGAAAATCACGCCCAATGGCGGAAAAAACCACCACAAGCATATATATGACGCCGTAGCGAAGAAATAGATAGTATAAGTGAAAAACAACATAAAGAGATAAAACTGCATAATAAAAGCTGGCTCACACGAGCTCGACACCCAGAGTCACAAAATATACAATATCGTCCTCACAACTCGTCTCTAAGTCAATACATAAAGGTGGTATATGGAGAGTACTAGATACAATGAAATATACAATGGATATAAAATCGGATAATCGCAACCCACCTACAGCAAACGACTCACAGCCAACCGTAGCGGTATCCGCTGCAAAAAGATACAATAAGAAGCCCTGCAGCGACTACTCTGAGGGTCAAGCCTGCAAAACACTGTGGCACAATGGGGGTGAGTTGCCAACTTGTGAATAGTAAGTAACATCGTATAGATAATCGCAGGTATGCACGTACTGCGATACTCTAACACATGCAATCTAATAGCATAAATATGGTAATCTGGATATGCAACAATCATGAAAGGTACTCTATCAGGTACAACAAATACATGAAGCAATGCATATCAAATGAATGCTGAGTATGGGATAAAACATATCATCATCAATGAATCATCACTATGGAAAAACCGTTGTCCATCAACGACACCCCAAATCCCAATATCTCAGGCACCGTCACTCTGATCGGCCCTCATATCTTGTAAGTCTCATGGAACCTGAGTGCCCAACATCTGCACTCGAAAATATCATGAAAACTCATGTCCAACATCGACACGCAAATCTACATATATCGGGCTCCGTCAGTCCTGATCGGCCCACGGGCACCATCAGTCCGGATCGGCCCATATCCATCTCTCGACTCCGGTCGGTATCCTCCGGATAACCGTCAGGTCCAACTAATCACCGGTAGGTAGTAGTCCCTCTGCCAGGCTCTTCGTCTACTGCACAACATACCTTTCTTGTCCCGGGGTACCATACCGGGTCCACCATGAACCCGCAAATGGATCATCCAGCTCCTCGAATCGGGTTTCTATCACAAGTCTCAAAAATGAGAAAACTCATGGTGGACACACTGAAATATCATATCAAGAGAAACCGGGTTTTCAAATCAATGCATACTTTCTTGAAATAATACCACGGTTCACAAATCCATAAATCACATGAAATCCGTATCTCAATGCGTAAATCCATGAAATATGATATATGCAACATAAAACCGTAATATGAGCATATCAAGGGAAAACCGATCTTTTAAATGAATCCAGTTTTTAAATATATCATACGGTTCCCATTTTCTCCAAAATCAAATGCAACATCATATAAAGGTATACATGTAGCTATGTATGCACGATGCATTTCATATGCGTAATAGAAAAAGAATCAATGTGTCAACATCAATAACAATACAATACTGCATATGTGTATAGGTTGTGCGTGTCATGGAAATTATCGACGATGTGGATGAAGCATACAATTTAGTGCTCGTGCAATATAAACCGTCAGTAATGGTGCAGTGTCCACTAGGTACTAACTCAAGGCACAACAAGTAATGGTATGCAATGATACACAATCAATATATATGCATATAAACATGCGGCTATAATATCATATGTAGCCCCGACGCATAACGCCATACGGGCGATTTCCCCGTAGATGTTAAATCTACTCACCGGTGATCTCGAGCTAAGTAAATCCAATCACCTGTTTTCCTTTCTTCGCAGCGTCCGAAGTCCCTGCACTCGCTCCTAAAATCACACAAAACATAGCAAGTGCAACTCAGAAATCGACCAATAATACATACAAGTGACGTTTTGACCAACGCACCGACTCCAATCAAACCCTCTAGTGTTCGCTTAGTGGTAACATGTGTAGCGACACCCTAAGCAAACCCAAGTGTAGAAATCTCACGAAGCACAGAAACTAAGTCGGACACCGTATCGCGCGTCGCCGAAACACTAAAACTAGCAAATTGATCCCAGATTTTACATACTATCAATACATAAAAATCCAGCAGTACCAATCACCCTAAAATAACTGCAGACAGCTACCCTACAAAACACAACCCCCCAGTCCACTAAAAAACCGAGGTCACCGGATTTCCTCCTCTTTTCGCAGGACGAACAGTGTCAGGTGGGATTCGTGTTTCAGGTGTACACTCAGGGTTTCAAGTAAAACACTACTACATCGCTAGATTTTCTAGTAAACACTCACGGTCATAGAAGATTACAGACATCCTAAAACGACACTAAAAATACGATATTTGCTCAACACTACATCTTTATCATTCTAAACAGCGACTACTAAGATACACAACAATAATAAACTTATAATTAACAGTTTAGAGTCATTACCTATCCACACTTGCTCAAAACCCTAGCTTTACATGCTCCAAGTGATCCTAGTGGCTTGATCTTGACTTGTGAAGGGTTTATGTGAAGTTTAGTGGAGATTTTGTTTGGGTTTGTGAAGGTTTTGTGTCACGCCCCGCCTCCCGATATACGGTGAAGGGGACGCGAGTAGGCCGCTACGTATTTACTCAGAAGTAAATACGCTAAGCGTATCTAAGCAATATAAAAGTAAAAGCACAAGAGGCAAGATATAATAAAACACCAACTTTATTTATTCACATTCTTTCTGTACAATGCATGGAAAGTAAATACAACTGGATAAAAGCGATGCCTAAACAATGGCATAACAGAAAAGGAAAATTACTGAAATGAAAGTGTACAGCAAACTAAAGCTCTGGGTCTTCAACGAAGTGGTCCAAGTCTTCAGCAGTGGGCTCTATCTCAGGGATGTCCAGATCACCTGACGACATTCAAAGATGAAAGAAAGAGAATATCGTCAGCAAACAACTCGCTCGGTAAGTCCCAAAGATAAGAGGGAAATAGAAAAGACAGAATAAGGAGGTAGCTTTTAAAGTTGTATTATATTGTTGTAATGTTGTGTTAATGCTGTTGTTTGTAGCTTGGTACAGAAGGATACCGGTGTATACGAGAGGGGTCTCTATATGCTCGAGACCAGGGCAAACAGAATGTACAAGGAACCGTTGGGCCACGGTACAACAGCAACGGAATATAGGTTAGGTGTCTTAATCTTACTGTCTCGTGCCACTTCTAACACCTTCCGTACCAATCTACCCCTTAAACCCCGTAGTGTTTTGATTGTATTGTCTTGTATTGTAAACTGTATAGATTGTATAATTGGATGACTTACCGAAACCATGATATCAGTAAACGGATGTAACTGTAAGATCATGGATGTAACTGTAGAATCATGTAAATGGAAGTATATCCATGGTTCGGTTCAGTCAATATAGATTGAATGTATTGAATAGCTTGAATATAGGGATTCATGTTGAATTGGAATATTGTAGATTGTAGATTGTACTTGAATCATATTCAAGTCAGTTTATTAATAAGACTCAATCTGAGTCACACAATTAGAAAAGTAAATTGAAGTCCTGATTGTTTTGATGTTATCGGTAACCGCTGCTCATGGGCGGCAGGATTTATGTCTTTTTCAAAGACGATTACCGTATTGATTACACCATTGTTAAGTTGTCTACCTTAAATAGGCAAGCACCCACTTCTCCGGCTTCCTGAGGCTCAAGAGATTGGTCCCTCTTAAACCTATGTTTACTAGGGTCCTTAAGGTAATTTATAGAACTTGAGGGGGTTTTATGTTAAAAAACACTTTTGCATAGTTTTCAAAATATAGCCCAAGTATTAGTTATTGTCTTTAGAGTTATCATAGGTGTGGATTTTATAATTGTGATATTTCTAGTGAAAATATCCTAAATTCATAATAAAAGGTATTTATTTGTAATACTGACTTTGTATGGAATTCATGGTATTTTAACGTAAAATGATTCTTGTGATTTTTGAAAAGAGTTGTAATATTTATATTATTTCAAAATAGATATTTTAATGTTAGATATATATATAATTATATAATAAATATTTTATATTTCTAAAAATCTCATTTTCTTAAGATGTCGTATTTTAAACCTTTCGAGACTGAATGCTCCTTGAGGAGGTCTGCATCTCGCACTACTAAGCCCAAGGATGTGCGATAATCCGCACCATCCCAAACGGGTTCCCCAAATTGGTTGTAGCGGCGCTTTGCAAAGATTTGTGTAAAATACTAATCATTAAGAAAAATGGTTTTATTAGTAATGGTATTTATTTGAAAAGGTGTCGTTTTGCTGTATTCTATGTTCCTGAGGGTATTGTGCTATATTGCATATGAGTGTGTGAGGAGGTATGTCATTACCTCGTGATCTACTTAAAGGTATAGCAAGTTTAATGGTTTAAATGCCGAAATGAAACTACATGGTATTTTAGTGAAAAAAATACGGTAAAATGGAAATAGCAATTTCTTTTGATATAGAACTTTTTCAATATGATTAGTTAGTGTTTAATAGTCAACATGAAGTGGTTTAACAAGATTGTATTAAGAAAATGTTGTATTTTGAGAAAGAACCGAATCGGAAACTAGATTTACTCAATTTCCGTCGGGTTTTGGAATTTCGTATTTTTAGAAAAGATTAGAGAAGGGAAATTGGGACTTACGGGTTTCAAACTTAAAGGAGAGGAAGGGGAGACGAGAGGAGTCGATGGTGCGTCGTTTCGTCGTCGGGATCTCCTAGGATTTTCGCCGGAAAATTTGCCGGGGCTTCGCCTCTTTACTTCTTCCAAAGTACACTAGGGTTTCTAAGAATTTCTTGAGAGTTGGCTCAGAATTTTGGGTGAGGGGTTAGTGTTTAGGGGTAGTATTTATAGGGTTAGGCTAGGGTTAGGGTAGATGAAGAGTTTAATTGAAAAAAATGTAATAAAATATATTAAAATGTATTAAAAGTGGAGTAAATGGGGTTTTATTGTGTCTCTGGAACCGATCTAGGTAATTGAAGTGTGCAGGGGGGTATGGGAGGCCAAGAGGCACCATTTTGGTGTTGGGGACTCGGTGGTCCGGCCGAGTCCGGCCGGCGCCACCGGCCCAAGTCCGACCGAGTCAGGCCACCGTTGGGTCCCCCGATGGTCCAACTACTCACTGGCGAATTTAACTTTTCATGGGTAGTGGGGTTTTTGTGAGATATGCACGTGTAAACTCTTGGTATTCTAAAAATTCAAAACAAAATAATATTAAAAATAATGTGGGGTATGGGATTTGAACTCTGGTGGCTTGGTTCAGCAGTGCAAGGTATTACCAATGAGCTACAAGCTCCTTCTTGTAATTAAAGAGCTAATTAAATACTTAAAGTAGTCATAGCAAAAGTAAATACCCCAAGTATACATTAATTTTTAAGCAAATTTTTGTACACTAAAAATAGAGTTGTTACATTTTGGGTAGGGTTTCAGTTGAGGGAGTGAGGGAGATAATGAGGTGAAGAAAATATGAGAATGAGAGAGTTGTGAATGAGAGAGTGAAGGAAATGAGAGTGTATGTGTGAGTGAGGGATGAGGGAATGAGGGGGTGAGAGTAGTATGAGCCATGCCCCCCTCTTCTCTCTCCTCATTTAATGCATGACATGCTTGCCCCATGCTCATCATGCCCTCCCTCTCTCTCTTCCTCTCTAAGTCAACCAAATTTCAAAACCTTAATTTTTAAAACTAAATTATTTAGATAAATACATATTAGAACTTAATGGAATGGGGTTAGATGCCATGGCTACTCAAGCATGGTTAACCCCTAATTAACCCTAGGTTAACATGCACAAGTGTGTGTAAGTCCGAATTAAATATTAATAAAATATAAATTAATTTTTATAAAATATTTGAAAACTATTTTGGTAAACTTTTTACTAAAAATACACATTATCGCTTAATTAACACTAATCGCATTCTAAGGTGTTATATTCGAAAACTTACGTGCACTTGTGTGCATATGATGTTTGGACGGATGATACTAGTGGGCTTTGGTTTAAGCCGGATCCTAGTATTGTAATGATGGATTTGTTTCGTCTCTTTGTATTCGTAATCTTCGGAATGCGGATGCGGGTATGTATATATGGATGATGGGCATTCCCGTAATTAGTTCGGGAAAGCTTCTAGAAGGGGACACCTATTAGGGTTTTAATTCTATTATGGATTAAAACAAAATGGGTGGAGAAATGAGGTGGATTAAACATTGAATCTAGCATAGCTACTTGGCGACTCATGCTTATGACTCACACTTGACAAAATAGATATTTTTTGAAGCTTGTGAGATATTTTCTAGTGAGATATTTATCTCCAAAATATCTTATTTACTTCATTCTTTATCTTTAGGACAGCCAAGCTCTTTTCAAGGGTTCACAATCTCACTCTCATTTCTCAAGTCCACTTCTATTCTCATAAACCCTAATTGTCTCATGTGTTGAGAAACCTAGGGTTCAAAGAGACAAAGTATTCCATCTTCACTCTCTACATCACCTAGGTCATCTAGTCTAGAAAGCTACCTGTCCTAGTTATCTCGGAGTTGAGGTTGGAGCTCGGACTATAGACTCTCGGGTGGATCGTCTTTGACTCAAGGAAGCCGACGAGGAAGCCACGATCCGTTACGATCTTTGGAGCCTAAGATGACGAGGAGGACAACGAGTAGAAGACTCAAAAGACTTGGTTTCGTGAGGTATAACTTTCATCCGAGTTGTTAAACCTCACATACTATTTTGTTAGCTAGGGTTTAGCATCGATCCTGGAATTTAAGTCCGTGTTGCGAGCTTCGAAAAATCATTTTTGAAAATTCTGGCTCCTCGCGGATTTGCAGGGTGCGCGACACAGACTTACAGTGGTATCCGAGCCTACTAAACCATAGTTAATAAGTTAGACGAAATTTAAAACTACGAAACCAAAATAACCCCGAAACATCACGACTAAGATCTAAGTCTCTGTCAATTTTCCCGAGCCTCTAAAATTTTTTAAACAATTGCAGAGTGCTCTACCTAGTATGATATAACCACACACCAAAATTGAAGTAGTTTCACCGGAATAGGATAGACCCAAGGTGGGGTGCACAAACTACCGGGTATTTTGAAGTGCCGAGTGGCCTACTTACTTTGATGAGGGTGGTTGCTTCACTTCGGGTATTTGGCAGGTAGTTTGCCGCACCCGTAGGGGTCTGGGGTGGGGTTTGGCTATTCATCACGACCGTGGAATCTGTCTTTCGTTACAGGCTTAAACGAAACGTGGAATTCCTAGTATGTCTAATATGTTCATCTGTGATCTGGAATGCCTATTATTGCTTGAGACGAATGGTTATAATATATATATATATATATATATATATATATATATGTATATATATATTATATATTATACGTTGCTTATGTTTTGCATCTGCGCTAGTCCAGCCCCCGCACCGGCGTTAGTTAAGTAACCTAACGGTGTTAGACGGGGCTCGGTGGCGAATGCCGATGGCATAAGCGTACGTCATATTTTCGTTTCTTTCTGTGATGATAGGTGTAATGATGGGACTGCATTACATTAATGAAAAGCAAATAAACCAAATTTGAATCGTCGGAACAATTTTAAAACCACTCGGTTTTTTCAAAACAACAGAATTTTAAAGTGCGGAGCTTAAACCACTCCTTTTAAAAGCTATCAGGTTCCTTCGATTATATCAAGTTCGCTACGTTCACAGTTTTGCCAAAACCATTCGTAGCCCTCCGTAATTTCATATGAATATTCAGTAGTATTCAAGCTATGTTTGTTGGCCTTCGTCAAGGCATAGTGATTGGTAGCTGCTGGGTGTTCATATGTAGCATAGATAGATGCGTTGGTTTGGGACAGTCGTATTACTTTGTTGGCCTTCGTCAAAGGTATATACGGGTGGGTTCAAATTAACCTGGACAATGATGGGTAGAACTTGATATGTGACTTATGATTTGTTAGCATTCGTCAAGGTCATAAGAGCATGGAGCAAAAATCCACATCAGGAGTTTCTAAAGAAACTGAAACTTGCTAGTGCTGCATACCATTTGGAGTTTGATAATGTTGGTAGGATTTCTCCAACATTATCACACAATGATATTTGGATCCCGATCCTACTGTAAGTATCTGCTACTCCTCGGGAGATTTTTTCACTTAACGATTAATGCTATAAACCAAGTAGGTGTCTAGAACGGTGTTATCAGGGCTATGCCTCCAGGAAAAAGAGGTTATTTAATTAAGGAACTTCGCGAAAGTGTCGTAAAATCTCCCTCGAAGTACCAACACTAGTCTGGCCGAACGGTTAAGCAAGAATTGTACGGTGAGATTAATCCTGACTAATTCTTCTTTTATGGTTTGAGGAAGGATTCGAGAGACAGTGAGATCCATCTTGTTTAGATAAATTAAAAACCAATCTAAACTTGCAAGAGCATCATGCTAAAGTGTTTTCTTCTCTATCTCTCTTAATTGCAGCGACCCCGTGATCGGACATAGGTTAGATCTAAATAATAAAATGACTGAATCTGACTATAATGACTGGCAAAGGTCTGTCCAGATGTCCATTACCTATGACAAGTTGGGACACCTCATTACTACTCAAGCCCCCTTCGTCTCAGGTCCAGTTTCCACGGTCATGGATATTGATATCCGTAAGACATCGGAAAAAGACTGTGCGAATGCCAAGTGCCTCGTGTTAGCCTCAGTAGATGGTGTAAACCGGAGGCAGCACGAGAAGATGGACTTAGCTTCCATCTTCCTCCATAACAAAGATTTATATGGAGAGCAACCTCGTATCGCAAGATATGAGACCTCGAAGGAATTGCTTCAAGAGAGGTTGGCTATCGGGTCATCTGTAGGGGACAACATCCTTACGATGACTAGCTATATTGATGAGCTAACGGACCTGGAGACTACGTTGGAGAACGAGTCACATACTGACTTGATTCTACAGTCCCTACCTTCTACTTACGCCTAGAGAAAGAATGTTATACTTCCAGTTGAGGGCACTTTGAAGGAAACCAGGGTGACACCCGCTCAGCTTATTGGGGAATCTTCCTCTTCTAGATTCAAGGCGAAAGCCAAGGGTGAGAAGAGAAAGACCTCTACAAAGCCGAGATGCGATGTCACTAAGGTAGAGGGAAAAGGAAAAGCAAAAGTTTCTGGACCAACAGTAGGGAAAGAAGGATGTTCCTATTGGTACAGGAAAGGACATTGGCAGAAGGATTGCAGGGCCTGCAAAGCCAGTAGCTAGGATTCGAAGTACGTTGTGGCTTCGGCTTCGGGTGTGTTTGTAATTGAAAACTGTATGTCAATTAACTCTACTTCCTGGGTACTAGATACCGGATCAGGATCACATATCTGTAATTCATTACAGGCTTTGTGAAACCGTAGAGTTATCAGGGAAGGTGATATGACTCTCAGGGTTGCTAATAGAATGAGCGTAGACGCTGTATCCGTAGGGGAATATCACCTAAGATTGACAAGTGGGCAGATATTGATTCTACGTAACTGTTTGTATGTACCTAGTCTAGCCTGTAATATCATATCTATAGCCTTACTTTCTAAGGAAGGATATGATTTTACATTTGTAAGCGATGTGGTCCACATCCACCTAAATCAAAATCTGATTGGGTCAGGTACATTAGATAACGGTATATATGTATTAAATCAAGCTCAGGTTTTTAATGTCCAGAACACACTTAAAAAAAAGTCTCCGGAAACAAATCAGGCTTTCTTATGGCATTGTAGACTGGACCATATCAATGAAACACGGTTGATGAAGTTACATAGAGAAGGATATTTGGATTTGCTCGAATATCAGTCTTATGTTACTTGTCAATCTTGTCCAATGGGAAAGATGACAAAGACTCCATTTACTGGACACGGAGTAAGAGCTAGCGAGCTCTTGGGACTCATACACAGCGATGTATACGATCCAATGTCTATACATGCGCGAAGTGGTTATTCCTATTTCATTACTTTTACGGACGATTTATCTAGGTTTGGACATGTCTTCTTGATGAAGCATAAATCCTAAGCCTTTGAGAAATTCCGAGAATATAAGAATGAAGTGGAAAAACATACATGCAAAAGTATCAAGACACTGAGATCTGATCGAGGTGGTGAATACAAAAGTGCCGAGTTCCTGAACTACTTAAAAGAGAATGGAATTCTCTCTCAGTTTACTCCTCCATACACACCTCAATACAACGGTGTATCGGAAAGGCGAAATCGAACCCTATTGGATATAGTTCGTTCCATGATGAGTAAGGCTGAGTTACCACGATCCTTCTGGGGTTATGCACTAGAATCAGCTGCATATCTTTTGAACAAGGTTCCAACTAAGATTGTGTCTATCACACCATATCTGATGTGGTGTGGGAAGAAACCCTATCTTAAGTACCTTAGGACATGGGGATGTCCAGCTTTTGTTAAAAAGCAGCATGCGGACAAGCTTGAGGCACACTCAGTACTGTGTAAGTTTGTTGGATACCCAATGAACTCCAAGGGGTATCTTTTTTATTACACAGAGGAATAAAAGGTTTTTGTTTCTCGTTATACCCACTTCTTGGAAGATGAATTTTTAGAAAATCAGAAAAGTGGGAGTGCAATAGAATTGGAAGAAATTCCAGAATCACAAGCTATTACTGAAAGCTTGGTAGAATCAGAGGTTTCAGAAAAACCGGACATCCCAGCACAACTCCGCAGAAGTAGTAGGCAATCTCATCCGCCCGAGAGATACTATGGATTTCTCATAGATGGAGATCGATAGGATTGCATCATTGACAATGATGAGCCTACTAGATTCCAACAAGCTATTCAGAGCGGCGACTCGGTAAAATGGCTGGATGCAATGCGGACCGAAATGGAGTCCATGTACACTAAAAAAGTATGGACTTTAGACATTGCTCTAGAAGGGGTAAAACCCGTAGGCTGCAAGTGGATCTTCAGAAAGAAGATTAGTGTAGATGGACAGGTTGAAACCTATAAGGCTAGACTTGTTGCAAAGGGTTTTCATCAAAGACCTGGTTTGGACTATGATGAAACATTTTCTCAAGTGGCTATGCTTAAATCCATTCGGATCCTTCTTGCCATTGCTGGCTTCCATGATTATAAGATCTGGCAGATGGACGTAAAGACGGCTTTTCTAAATGGTAATTTGGAAGAGTGCGAGGGTTTCATTCAGAGTAGGAGCAGCGGGAAAGTATGCAAGTTGCTTTAGTCTATTTATGGACTAAAGCAGGCATCGCGGAGTTGGAACATCTGTTTTGATGATACTGTCAAGGAATTTGATTTTATCAAAAATACAGATGAACCATGCATATATAGTAAGATTGTAGGGAGAACTGTGGTATTCCTCGTCTTGTACGTGGATGACATTCTCTTGATAGGAAATTACATTCCTATGCTACAGTCAGTCAAAGGATTCTTGTCATGGAGGTTCTCCATAAAGGACCTGGGTGATGCTTCCAACATTCTGGGGATCCAGATCTATCGTGATAGATCTAAACAGATTGTTGGACTTTCACAGTCATGGTACATCGACACCATACTGAAAAGATTCAGTATGGAAGATTCAAAGCGCGACAATCTACTGGCTTGTCACTGAATCACCCTTTCCAACGAGATGTCTCCAAAGACTGATTTGAAAAGGGCTTGCATGTCAACTATACCCTACGCATCTGCGGTAGGCTCTATATTGTATGCGATGTTGTGTACTAGACCAGGTGTAGCATATGCATTGAGTGTTGTAAGCTGATATCATTCAAACCCAGGGGAGAAGCACTGGATAGCAGTAAAGAACATTCTCAAGTATCTGAGAAGGACTAAGGAGATGTTCTTGGTGTACGGCAGAAAAGACTTCCAGATCGAGGCCTTTGCTGACTCCAGCTTCCAGAGTGACGAGGATGACTCCAAGTCCATGTCAGTTTATGTCTTTACCCTCAATGAAGGGGTGGTCTGTTGGAAGAGCTCCAAGCAGGATACCGTTGTTGACTCGACGATGCAAGCGGAGTGCATAGCTGCTTGCTATGCCGCAAAAGAAGCTGTCTTGATGAAGAAGTTCCTCACAGAACTTCAGGTGGTTCCGACCATTGTCGATCTAATACCGCTGTATTGTGACAACAACGACGCTATAGCTTTAGCGAAGGAACTCAGGTCCCATCAGAAGTCCAAACACATTTTGAGGCGGTACCACCTGATCAGGGAGATCGTAGATTGCCGGGAGATCGAGGTGAGGAGAGTAGATACGGAGAATAACACTGCAGATCCACTCACAAAGGCCATCCCTCAGACACAGTTCGAGCGGCTGATCGAGATGATAGGTCTGCGATACGCCTGTACATGGCCCTAGTGCAAGTGGGAGATTGTTAGTGATGTATGCCCTAGAGGCCATTATTGTATCATACTAGTTTGTATATTACTTAATGGAAGCTTGGGATATCCACAGTTGTATTGACAGTCTTGCTCAAAATGGTAGTATGCTACTTGGTTTGTTTCTACTTCAATATGTGCATGTGTTTCTTTTAGCATATCGCTTATACATATTAGTAGAGCCCTTAGGATCTTTGCTTGATTACCAGCGTTGTGATGACAGTCACACTAGTGGGGGCTGGGTAATCTACAAACACATCCTTATACAGGTCCCTAGTCATAGGATTATCAAGACGGGGCATCGATACTCCGGAGTAGACTGGTGTATACGCTTCTCATCCCAGCAGGAGAGATGGTCTATCCCACAACTATTAGTACGTTGTACTGGAGATAGTATGCAGATTCTCATTAGGTTATGAGTACACTGGACAGGACTCATCGGGAACTGTTGGTGGGTATTATACCTATCGTCGGGTAGCAGTTCCTAGGTGACATGAGTACAGCTTAGTGCGTCGACTTGACACTTCTACTTCGCCTCGAGTCTGTTCCTACTGTACTTTGATTACTACCCTACCACGGCTCAAAGGAGTCATGCAAACAGGTAGTAGTTGGGTGCAGTCCGAAGCACTTGGAGGCAGTGGCGGTTAGATAGGATTCGTCTCTCCCGGTATTGGGGGTTGATATTGCGCTGTGTTAGGAGAGCCATTACACAAAGTCCCTGGCCAGGGCAAGTGAGATTTACCGGTAGGTATTCCAGTAGTTTCTCAAGGTGTTCTGGGCTACACTCCGGCATGACTTATTGCGCTATTAGGGGTCTGACGATTACCACCCCTAGGCCCGATATGTGATACTCTTAGATGAACAGACCGGACTGTACGGAGATTGTCACATGCAGGCTCAGTAGGAGTTCGGATGGGTTTGCTCATCGGCCTTCTTATCGACAGATACATGGGTAGCCGTTACGTACAGCTAGTACCGCTTGCGACTTGTTGTTAAACCCACTGCCATCAAACTGTCGAGTCCTTATAGTCCCACATAGAGGGTTTCCCTGCATCGGGCGAAAGATGTAAAGGTCGTATGGTTTTACGACAGGGCTTCAAACACTTACGTGTACTTGTATGCATATGATGTTCGGGCGGATGATACTAGTGGGCTTTGGTTTAAGCCGGATCCTAGTATTGTAATGATGGATTTGTTTCGTCTCTTTGTATTCGTATTCTTCGGAATGCAGATGCGGGTATGTATATACGGATGATGGTCATTCTTGTAATTAGTTCGGGAAAGCTTCTAGAAGGGGACACATATTAGGGTTTTAATTCTATTATGGATTAAAACAAAATGGGTGGAGAAATAAGGTGGATTAAACATTGAATCTAGCATGGCTACTTGGTGACTCATGCTCATGACTCACACTTGACAAAATAGATATTTTGTGAAGCTTGTGTGATATTTTCTAGTGAGATATTTATCTCCAAAATATCTTATTTACTTCATTCTTTATCTTTAGGGAATCCAAGCTCTTTTCAAGGGTTCACAATCTCACTCTCATTTCTCAAGTTCACTTCTATTCTCATAAAACCTAATTGTCTCATGAGTTGAGAAACCCAGGGTTCAAAAAGACAAAGTATTCCATCTTCACTCTCTACATCACCTAGGTCATCTAGTATGGCAAGCTACTTGCCCTAGTTATCTCGGAGTTGAGGTTGGAGCTCGGACTAGAGACTCTCGGGTGGATCATCTTTGACTCGAAGAAGCCGACGAGGAAGCCACGATCCGTTACGATCCTTGGAGCCTAAGATGACGAGGAGGACAGCGAGTAGAAGACCCGAAGGACTTAGTTTCGTGAAGTATAACTTTCATCCGAGTAGTTAAACCTCACACAGTATTTTGTTAGCTAAGGTTTAGCATCGATCCTGGAGTTTAAGTCCATGTTGCGAGCTTCGAAAAATCGTTTTTGAAAATTCCGCCTCCCCGCGGATACGCGGGGTGCACGACACAGACTTACATGTCAAACCCTAATAACTCAAATAACTATTGTGTTGATATTATCACGTAACCCTGAGATCAAACTGATAACCACTAATCATTTAATCTCTAGTACTCTGGTCAAAGATTTTAGGTCACTGATATATTGCATACTGCAGAACGCTGTTCTCCTTATACCGGATACCGAATTCCATGTTAACTCCTCACAATCTTCACATGTATTTGATCATACCCAACTACTACCATTATACACAGTATCAATGGATCTGTGGTTGGGTGTGTAAGTGTCACGACCCGAATTGGCACGTGACGACCCTTAAACTAAGCAATGTCTACAGGCGTATCACAATTTAAGTAAGCCGAAAACCCAACAATCTAAACCATCAAAAGTAGTAAGTAATAATAGCATTTTCAAAACTTTTGAAATCTCAAACCAAATTCTTTAAAGTCCAACTTTACTTTCTTAAAAATTTTGGCAGCACATCCTCTGTAAAAACTAACCCCAAAAATGGGTACAACATAAATATAAGTAAAGCATCCCCAACGGGAGCAAATCCACGCCCAAAGGAGGAAACAACCACCACAACATATATACCATGCCGTAGCAAAGAAATAAAAGACGATATAAATAAAAATTGCATAAAAGACCTCCAAGTCACAAAATAACATACAATATCGTACTCACATCAAGTCTCTAAGTCATACATGAAAGTGGTAGATGGAGAGTACATGGTACAAAGATAACAATAAACAACATCGGATATCCGCAAAACCCACTTATAGCAAAACTGCGCACAGTCAGCCGAAGCGGTATCCGCTGCAAAAGATGAAATGAAAGATGAAAAGCCTACTGCGACTGCCCTGAGGGACTACCTGCAAAACACTGTGGCACAACGGGGGTGAGTCGCCAACTCGTGAATAGTAAATAACATATGAAGGTAATCGCAAGTATGCACGTACAGCGCGAATCTAATACATGCAAGCGGACAGCAATAAATGGTCATATGTATGCAACAGTTATGAAAGGTACTCTAGCAGGTACAACTAATACATGAAGCAATAATATGACAATATGTATATGCAACAGTCATGAAAGGTACTCTATCAGGTACTACTAATACATGAAGTAATGCATATAAAATAAATGAGGAGTATGGAATAAAACATGTCATTCTCACGGAATCCTGACCTCGTGACAGGACCAAAGTCCATCAAGACAATCTAAATCCCAAATTTCCTCAAATCAGCCATCAAATTGGCCCTCATATTCTGTAAGTCTCATATATCCTGAATGTACAATATTAAGTAAATCTCATATATCCTGAATGTACAATATCAAGGAAACCTCATATATCCTGAATGTACAATATCAAGTAGATCTCATATATCCTGAATGTACAATATCAAGTAGATCTCATATATCCAATATCCAGTATCGAGTAAGCTTCATATAAAGTGAGTGTCCAACATCGACACCCAAAAACATGATGAAACAAGTGTCTAGCATCGACACATAAATACTGATCTATCAGGCGCTGTCACCAACACTGGCACTCCTGATAGGTATGTATCATACGCTATCCCGAAAATTCGAGTGCCTAGCTCTGACACTCGAAATTCGACGTATCCATACGTACATGACTCCGGTCTGTATCCCCACGATAACCACCGAGTCAGAAATACTGTCACCGGTAGGTATGGTTCCCATGTCAGGCACATCGGCGTGGTCCATCGAAATACCTTTCTTGCCCCGGGTACCTCCGGGCCCCACCATGTACCCGCACATGGCCCATGACGCCTCCTCGCATGGGGTATACATATATCAGAACCGATAAAACTCATGGTGGCTGCAGAAATATCATATCAAGAGAAACCGGGTTTTTCAAATAATGCATAATTTCATGAAACAACTACGTCCTCAAATCCAGAAAACATCAAGTAATGAATAAGTATAACTGCATGAATCAATACATATATATTAGCGTCCCGTTCCACTAATATATATATAGGGTTGGCTTAGCACCTTGTGAAGGTTTTGGCAAGCATCAATCGTGCTACTTTAAAATTTTTTGGGGTGCTAAACAAACCCTAACCAAGATCTTAACTAGAGTATTACGAAAAACATAGCAAGTAAACAACTTTACTTCTAAGAGTTAGGGATTACAACTTTTGTAGTCCATTCCTTCACTTCTAAAGCTCCATGTTGAGGTCCCTTCGCTGCGATCATCGAGTACCCGGACTCTAGAGAGGCTCCATGAAGAGAAAGATGCAAGCTTGCTTCCAATTTTCAACAACAAAGATATCTACCTTGAAGAAACTCAAGCCCAAGCTTTTGCTTCACTAATCAAGTATTAGCAATGCAAACACCCTAATCTAAGTGGCTAGAATAGATGAGGATGATGAAGTAGGAATTTAGCTCTCATTTGTTTTCAATTTCTCACTCATTTTCATCACATATGAAAAAGCTAGAAAGCTTTTCATCAAAAAAAGGAAGAAGAAGAAGAGGCAAATCAATTTTTTGATGAATAATGAATCTTGTGTGTGGTTAGAAATGCAACCATGGGTTAAGAATTAAGACTTAACCTATGTAGAGAATTAACTATGGTAAAGGGTTGGGTTGGGTTAAAGAAATATCTATGCAAAATATCACAAGTCAAAGTCAAAGCTTCAAGAAGCTTCTTGAAAGCTTCATGCAAGCTTAACCCTAATCCAAACCCTAACCATATTTAAACTCCACAAAACATGTTGCATTTATAACCCTAACTTGTTACAATATTATATATCATATATACAATATTTATTGTAACAAAATAAAATAATACAATTAACATATATCACATATATATCAATGTATTACCCGAGTGAGAAAATGAATCTTTAAGTGAGCTTATATTAGTTAATGTAATTTAATATATCAAATATATAATTATACATTAAATTATCGAATCAACACTTGATCCGATAATCTGGCTATTTCACAAATAACCGACTAATATAATCTGTACCAGTTCATCGAATCAACACTTGATCCGATGACCCGGCTATATCACATATACCCGGCCGATATCACATATCGCGAGAATCTAATACGGTATCACATACACGTATTGTTCTCGGTCCCGCACATATCACATATGTGCTCCTACTCCGTTTTGCCTGAGCCAGGAAACCTCTGTGTAGGACTCTAAAGAATCGTCAATACGCCGGCAGTAGGTAATGATCATATCAAACACCCACAAGCTGCAAACGGTCAGCTAAACGTAACAGCCACCTAGGTATTGAGCAATCAGAAGATCAACAAGCAAGCCTGTACATTCTCCCGTGAATCCAACCAGTAACACTCCCGTATAGTCCGGTCTCTTTGTCTGATATGTCACATATCTCGCCTAGGGGTGGTAAACGTCAGACCCCAGTAGCTTGATAAGTCGTGTCGATATGAGGTCCATAACAGTTCGAGAAACTACTGATAACACTTACCAGTAAATCTCAGCAACCCTGGCCAGGGATTTCCAGTTATAGCCAATCGAACACAGCGCAACATCAACTCCCTATACCGGGAGAGACAAAACCCCTCATATCGCTCATTGCCTCCATGTGATTCGGGATTGTACCCAAAAGCCACCTTTTTGCATGCCCTCTTGGACGTGGTATGATGGAAATCAAAGCACAGTGGGAATCACACAAGACTCTATGACGATCTCGTGTCTACAGACTAACCTGTACCAGTGTCACCAAAGAACAGCCATTTGACGTGAGGTATAATACCATCTGGAAGTTCTCGGCGAGTCCGTCCAGTGTACCCAGTCTCCACTGAGCACCCGTATACCTTCTCTGATGTCAAACACCAATGGATATGGGATCATCCATCGCCCATCATATGGGTCAAGAAGCGCATACGCAACTCTACTCTGGAGTATCGATGCCCTGTCTCGGTACTCCCACGACTAGGAACATTTGAAGGATGTACTTGGCGACTACACTGTCCCACTAGTATGATCTGCATCATAGTCCTGGTACTCAAGCACTCATCCTAAAGGCTCTATCAACATGTAATATAGAGACAATCAGAGTACATGTTAAGATAAAGAGTAACCAGATAGCATACTATCTTGTCGAGCAAGAAAGTCCTCCCTATATATATCCAAGCATCCACTACAATATACAACGCATGTACAGTAATGGCCTCTAGGGCATACATATAACTAACAATATATATAAATATATAACAACGTCCAATTCCACTGTTATATATATTTAGATGTAAAAATATTAGAGAACATCATACAAAATCCATGAATGTAATATATGCAACATGAAACAGTAATATGAGCATATAAAGGAAAAACCGCTATTTAACTGCAACAAGTTAATATGTATATCATGCGGTTCCTAATTTCTCCAAGTCCATACAATATCAAATAAAGGTGAACATGTAGCTATAGCCAGGTATGCGTAACCATGTTGGCATAGAAATCTATGTTTATCTACCTATCAATAATGATGTAATATCCTCCAGGTATATGTATAAGTATGTAAGCAAGATGTACATGTAGCTATGCCTCATATGTGTATATACCTATCACTAATGGTACAATACCATATAGGTATATGGATAACTAGCATGTAAGCATGTCAAGGCATATGTGTAAGTATGTAGGTATAGAGGTATGCTATATGTCATATGCATAATGAAAATGAGGATCATGTCTCAATGTCCCTAAATGATACAATATCACATAAGTATAGGTGTTGTGCGTGTCATAGCAATTATCGATGGTGTGTTTGTAGCATACAATTAGTGCTCGTAAAACATGAACCGTCAATAATGGTGTTGTGTCTCATTAATACTAAGTCCATACACAAGAAAATGAGATAAGCAACAAAGGTGTACATGCACAATCAATATCCGTATACTTCTAACTAATAGTCATGTTATTTGATCTAGCTCAGACGCATAACGCCATGCGGGTGATCCCCCTGTAGATGTTAAATCTACTCACCAACGTTCCTGGCTAAGTAAAGCCAACTACTCGCTTTCCCCCGTTCGTAGGACCCGAAGTCCCCGCCTGCGATCCTGAAAGCATATAATAATATAACAAGTATATATTAGCAATCGACCAATAACACGTACCAACTACGTTTGACCGACGCACCCACTCCAAGCGTATTCTCAAGTGTTCGTCCAGTGGCTAACGGACATAGCGACACTACGAAACCAACTCAAGAGCAAAAGCTACACAAAGACACGAACGACATCGGCACGACCCTAACTAGAAACGCAAAGCGACACAACTACCAAGCCTAGACCCTGATCATACCAATCGCACATTCACAATACAAGATATAGCGTGGAATCAATATAATTAACGTTGCAACGTCAAAAGAAACTCACGCCTAAATTATCCTAAAATCTAGTAAGCAACTTATATCATTTTAGCACAAAACTATAAGTTTTTATCAAAACTAGAATTTACAAACATCACAATATAGCATGATTAAACCATTCAAACCCATACTAGAATTTTAATCTTACCTAATTAGGATTAGAAAAAGTTTAGTTTTCTAATTAGGCTAATTAGACAATTAGGAAAATATCAAATAACAATCTTGCTACAAGGTTAAGTTTTCTTTGTCTAAACATTCACACATAACCATAACAACTAACAAAACCCTAACTTGATTAACAAAACTCTTACTAGAAATTCTAAATATCTAAATAAAAGTTTTAATTAAACATCATATATGCTATATTAATGTATTGAAACAACAAAAAGAGTTTAGGGTTAGGATTTATACCTCAAATTAGGTTTTAAAACTTGCAAACACAACTCCAAATTTTAGCCTCCAAAATCAAGACTTCCTTGAAGATCTAAGAAAGTTTAGGGCTAACGATTAATGGGTAATGATTTGTTTTTGAGTTTGTTGGATAAATTAAGGATTTTTTATGAATTTTGTGAGCTAAAAAGAGTGGAAATGGAGTGAAATGGAAATGAGGGCTGCAAGGGGAGGGTCGGCCAAAAATGAAGGAGGGGGGTGTTTTGTGGAAAAGTGTGGAAACTTTTAGCATAAATCATTTAAAGCTCATTAATGCAAATGCTACATTTTCATTTCTTTTCTTTAAATTTTCAAATAAAACCACAAATATCTAGATATTTTGAAGAGATATTTTCAAAGATGGATTAGTGCTAATCTAGTGATTTGTTTAGCATAGATTCGCATTAGAAGTAATTAACCCAAACCAAAAATGTAATTACCACTAATTAAATGCATAATTAACAAAATAAAATTTAATTAGGGAAAAATTCTATGTGAACCAAAACTTCCAATTGACCCCCAAAGCCCGCGCACTAGCTTCATTCTAGCTAAACTAGGTGCCGTCAAGTCTATACAGAAGTTTGATCATAATCGGGTTAAAACGGAAAACACCGACTATTTTACCCTAAAAACGGAAAATCACCTAAACGATTTCTAAAACGTTACAATCTTCCCCCTTTAAAAAAATTCGGTCCCCGAATTTAAAATTCATCTACGCGTACCTCAAAGAGATGAGGAAAAGTCTTCCGCATCTCGCTCGCAGCCACTCAAGTGATCACCTCACTAGACGGCTACGCCAAAGAACCATCACAGATTGAAAGACCCTTGACCAAAGTCCCTCCACTTGCCGATCCACTAAAACTATCGGCTGCTGGTGAACGAAAGATCACGTCCAAGCTAAATGGTCTGATGCTGAATCATGTGAGAAAGGTCATGAAGGTAATTGCGAAGTATTGACACAAGGAATACGAGGTGAATACTCAAAAATCTGGGCGGAAGTGCCATATTATAGGCAACGGTACTAACTCGCTTCAAGGATCTCAAAAAGACCTACAATCCTGGAACTAAGCTTCCCAAAACTCTACACGCCATCTATCGGATAAATCCGTAGGAATACATGACCTCCCACTGCGAACTTAAGTCTGCGACAACGACGGTCGACGTAAGACTTCTGTCTGCACTGGGATGCTCTCATCCTGACCTGAATCAATTGGATCTTCTCCGTAGTCTCATGACTAGCTGGGGTCCAAAATCCTACTCTCGCGGAGTCAGCAAAACAGACTGGCGATCGACACGACCTAACAAACAAAACCTAAAGGTTGCCAATTGGAATGTCTCCTGATAACAACTATCGAAGGAGATCCCTAACAATGCTAAGTGACGATACCAACTGCCAACAAACACTTAGTACGTATGCACAAGCCTATCCTCCAGAGTCTGTATAGTCCGCTCTCACAAACCATCGACCTACAGATGGAAAAACGGAGCTAAAGCTCAACCTGTATCCAAGGAAAAGCGGAGCTAAAACTCAACCAGTATCCAAGGCTTCCTGAAGCTTCTGCCAACGACGGCTAGCGAACAGGGTGCCTCTATTGGATACAACGCATGAAAGAACTCCGTGCAACACACAAACTTAACAAAGAACAACTGAGCAAACTGAGCATAACCGGACAACAAACACCCAAATGGAGTTACACCCTGTCTAGACCTTGGTAGACACCACAACGAAATTCATGGAGATCTGCTCCCATTCCCATTCTGGAACGGTTAAAGGTTGCAACTCTCCAGCCGGTCTCAAATGCTCAACCTTAGCTCACCAACAAGTCAGCCACCTCGAAATGAAATCCGAAACTTCACTCTTCATCCCTGCCCACCCGTAACTATCTCACAAGTCACGTCATATATTGGTGGAACTTGAATGAACACAGAAAGCTGACTGATGTGCCTTTTCTAGGATCTCGCGTCTCTACCCATCAGTATCAAGTACACACAACGCGTCCCTAAATATAGCACACCCTAGTCACAAATCAAGGACTTCGAAACTTTACCCGGCCGAACATGCTCAAGAATCTCAGACAAACGAGCATCGGCGGGTTGTGCCTCGCGAAAGCGATTAAGGAAAAGAGGACGAGCGCGGACACGAGCAGGTTGTCCCCTCAGTAGAGGCAAACTTAAGCTGTACTCAACGATCGCACAAGAACTGTAATTCTGCAGAAGACTGTCTCTGAACTACGCACAGCTGGAGCAGGCTACCCCCGGGCCTATGACTCAAAGTATCTGCTACCACAATCGCCTTGCCAAAGGAAACCAAGGGTCTCACAATCACAATCCTTCACAAGCTCCCTCCAACGGCACTGTCTCAACAATCAAAACTTGCTGCAGGAAGATGTACATTATGCTCTGGTGGTCCGTGAAAATCTGACACGACTCTCCGCACAAGTAGTGTCTCCAAATCTCCAACGCACGACCACCGCGACCATCTCCAGATCATGAGTGGGATATCCTACTCGTACTTCCTCCAGCTATCGGGAAGAAAAAGCGATAACTCTATAGTGCCTCATCAGTACACAATCAAGCCCCATTCGCGAAACATCACAGTTAAACAACAAAATAGCCCGATCCAGAAGGCAAAGAAAGAACTGGTGCAGTTGTCAACCGAGTTTTCAACTACGGAAAACTCCGCACACATGCCTCAGTCCAAGAAAAGAAACCTCCTTCCTGGCCAGTCCAGTAAACGATGCAGCGATACACAAACAATCCTGCACGAAACGGAGGTAAAAACCTGCTAAACCCAAAAACTGCGGACCTCAGTCACTGAACAGATCTGGGCCAAAGCTGTACGGCCTCGATCTCTCTCGGGCCCATATGAATACTGTCTCCCGTAACCACATGACCTAGGAGTTCAACACAATCAAGCCTGTGGGAACACTCTGAGAATTTAGCAAACAGCTGGGGCTCTCCCAAGTCTGCAAGACAATCTTTAAGTGTTGCTCACGTTCCTCACAACTCTTAGAAAAGACCAGAATGTCATCAATAACACAACAATCAACTGGTCGAGGAACGGCCTGAAGAAATCTGGTTCATCACATCCACGGATGCTGCCACGGCATTGGTGAGTCCAACGACACCACCAAAACTCATACTGCCTGTAGCGCACACAAAAGCAGTCTTCGGAATGTCATCACTCCGAGCCCGCAACCAATGATGACCTGATCCCAAACAACTTATAAAATATCTCGCACTTTGGAGCAAGTCGAACAATTCGTCAATGCGAGGTAAATGATACCTATCCACACCGTAACTCGGTTCAATTGATGACCAATCAATACACAACCTCAAACTGCCGTCTTTCTCCCTGACGAACATAATAGGAGCTCCCCAAAGCGAAACACTTGGACATACAAGTCCCCCTATCTAGCAACTCTGCAGCTGATCCTTAAGCTCCCGAAGCTCCGCCGACTCATCTGGAACAATGTCGGAAAACTCTCGCACGATAGGAAGCCGGTCCAACAAACCCACTGTGGCTCCGATATCACGAATGAAAGCCAAGAATCCTCGACATCCTCTCCTCAAAAGACGACTAGAGAAAAAGGCCGAATTCAAGCTGTGATGGGCGGCACCACTGTCCTCCTGCACAACAAGAACTGACTCGCCGGGAAATAAAACCTGACTGTTTCCTCACGGAAGTCCACAGACGCATAACACGTAGCTAACCAGTCCATGCCCAGGAGAACGTCAAATCTAACATCTTTAGAAGGATCAAAGTGACATACGAATCTCCTAACCGATTGGCACACGACCGAAACACGTGTCGCGCAACAAAAGAATCGCTGACAGGAGTTAACACAACAACGGCTGATCTAGCATACATAACTCTCGGCCCAACCATGGCACAAAGTATGTAAAACAAACAAGTGCATAGATCCCGAATTAAACAAACATACGAATCAAAAGAACATGTGAATTTAGAATACCTGAAAACTCTGCATTGGACGCCCATGCGTCCCGATGAGTAGAAGCAAACTCTGGTGTCTGCCCCCTACCCGCAACTGTCTGTCCTCCTCCTCTACCAACCTGTCCCCTCTGAACGAACCCTCCGCATCCCCGACCTCTCTGAACATGGGCTGACGCGGTGCTAAGGTACAATCCCTGATGAAGTGATGAAGGCTCCCATACCGATAGCATCCAGATAAGAACTGCTGAACCTCCTAGGGATGAGAGCTGAACGACTGTCCTCGTCCCAAGCCTCTGCTATTCCCGTGAAGTGCACGAAACCTAACACGGCGACTGGACCTCTGTCTCTGGGCCGATACACCTGTATGGGCCCTCCTCTATTCCGGAACTCCTAAAGTCTTGGAAAGACGCTCCTCGTCAAATAGGGTTGCGTCCACTGGTGCTGTGTAAGTAACACAATGTTGTGTGCTGATCGTAAGGAATAACTGGGTAACAGGGGTAGCAACCTCCTGTCACTGCGCTCGAATGGCCTCAACCAATGAACTCATCGTCTGGCGCAAGTCCTGCATATCTACCACAAGCCTAGCGAGATGATCTGTCGAAGGCGGATCCATCTACTCCTGTGCAACGGGCGAACTGTCCTGGTCAGTCCTCGTCCCAAATGAGTCAACTCTGACCTCGGCTCTCGCTGCATCACTCTGAGTCCCCATAGTCATCGGCGGCAAAGGCTATAAATGGAAAAGGATTCGATCAGAACACGGAAATCGAATCACAAGGATATGTATCATCAAAAAGGAATTTGAAGCAATTTGTACTTAGGTCACTTTAGGCGGAGTACCGCGTCGTGAGTATGCCGCGGACATACACACACTATGTTACTCTGCTTAAGCTACCTACTCCATCATACCTAGGTCATCCTACACTCCGAAAGGTAAAACCTAGCGCTCTGATACCAACTTTGTCACGACCCGAAATTGGCATGTGACGGCCCTTAAACTACGCAACGTCTACAGGCGTAACGCAATTTAAGTAAGACGAAAACCCAGCAATCTAAACCATCAAAAGTAAGTGATAATAGCATTTTCAAAACTTTTGAAATCTCAAACCAAATTCTTTAAAGTCCAACTTTACTTTCTTAAAATTTTTGGCAGCACCTCCATTGTAAAAACTAACCCTAAAAATGGGTACAATATAAATATAAGTAAAGCATCCCCAACGGAAGCAAATCCATGCCCAAAGGTGGAAACAACCACCGTAACAGATGTACGACGCCGTAGCGAAGAAATAAAAGACGATATAAATAAAAACTGCATAAAAGACCTCCAAGTCACAAAATAACATACAATATCGTCCTCACATCAAGTCTCTAAGTCATATATAAAAGTGGTAGATGGAGGGTACATGGTACAAAGATAACAATAAACAACATCGGATAGCCGCAAAACCCACTTATAGCAAAACTGCGCACAGTCAGCCAAAGAGGTATCCGCTGCAAAAGATGATATGAAAGATGAAAAGCCTGCTGCGACTGCCCTGAGGGACTACCTAAAAAACACAGTGGCACAACGGGGGTGAGTTGCCAACTCGTGAATAGTAAATAACATATGCAGGTAATCGCAAGTATGCACGTACAACGCGAATCTAATACATGCAAGCGGATAGCAATAAATGGTCATATGTATGCAACAGTCATGAAATGTACTCTAGCGGGTACAACTAATACATGAAGCAATAATATGACAATATGTATATGCAACCATCATGAAAGGTACTCTATCAGGTACTACTAATACATGAAGCAATGCATATAAAATAAATGAGGAGTATGGAATAAAACATGTCATTCTCACGGAATCCTGACCTTGTGACAGGACCAATGTCCATCAAGACAATCTAAATCCCAAATTTCCTCAAATCAGCCCCCAAATTGGCCCTCATATCCTGTAAGTCTCATATATCCTGAATGTACAATATCAAGTAAATCTCATATATCCTGAATGTACAATATCAAGTAAACCTCATATATCCTGAATGTATAATATCTAGTAGATCTCATATATCCTGAATGTACAATATCAAGTAGATCTCATATATTCTGAATGTACAATATCAAGTAGATCTCATATATCTTGAATGTACAATATCAAGTAGATCTCATATATCCAATATCCAGTATCAAGTAAGTTTCATATAAAGTGAGTGTCCAACATCGACACCCAAAAACATGATGAAACAAGTGTCTAGTATCGACACATAAATACTGATCTATCAGGCGATGTCACCACGACTGGCCCTCCTGATAGGTACGTATCATACGCTATCCCGAAAACTCAAGTGCCTAGCTCTGACACTTGAAATTCGACGTATCCATACGTACATGACTCCGGTCGGTATCCCCACGATTACCGCCGATTCAGAAATACTGTCACCGGTAGGTATGGTTCCCCTGTCAGTCTCATCGGCGTGGTCCATCGAAATACCTTTCTTGCCCCGGGGTACCTGATTGGTGTGATTTAGCGTGCTTGCGCTTTCTAAAAAATAGATCAAAAATATTTGTAACCGCAATCAAGAACGGCGTCGCTTTGCAGCTAGCCGGTGAGTACGGGTCGGTCCACAGGGATTTTGTGAGTTTTCGATTCGCGCTTACGAGTTAATTCCGAAGGGTGTTCGGATTAATTATTAAATCTAAAAATTGAAGTTGTATGATACTAGGATTAGAAACTTGCTAGGATTAGGTTTAGGGAAAATTTGGTAAACAAAGATCTACATCTCTTTCAATTGCCTTTTCATTAAAGATATCATATTAGTGTTATGGTAAATCTTAACAAAGGGGATTAGGATGATTGGGAAGATTGATTCTTCCTCTAGATCCTTGTCCTTCCTTTCTTAATCTTTACCCTAACCTCCATGGAAAACCTTAGAATCCGGGCCTTTAGACTATGGAA
Organism: Agapanthus africanus; assembly: GCA_030015575.1. Taxonomy (NCBI): domain Eukaryota; kingdom Viridiplantae; phylum Streptophyta; class Magnoliopsida; order Asparagales; family Amaryllidaceae; genus Agapanthus; species Agapanthus africanus. The sequence goes on along the minus strand of JASDDO010000014.1, from coordinate 543,336,261 downwards.
TCACCGTTACCTCGAGGGTAGAGTGCCGTAGGGAGCGGAATAAGAAGGTATGCATGGAGTTCTAATTTTCATAAAAGATTGGCAAAGAAAAGAGATGAGAGATCTTCATCTCTCAAATCCTTCCCTATTCCTAACCCTAACAAGCGAGGAAACTACTCGCTCATTAAGGAATTGAAGAACATTTATCTAGGGCAGAGAATAAAAATTACCTAGGGCAAGAATTGAAATCTAAACTAGAGCAAGGAATTAAATCTACTTACAGATGCATCTCTCCAATCATCAACGCAGGGTTGTCAGATCTGAATTCATGAATTGAAAAGAAACACCGATGCTCTCCAAAAGAATTCTAAAATTTATTAATGAAGGGAGGCATGAGAAATTACAATGAGTAGAGTTCCTATTTATAGAGAATAGGAAACCCTAGGTTACAATTGATTTGCATGTCTACATTTACCAAAATATCCTTAGGAAGACCTAGTCAAAGTAGACTTCAAGCTTTGGTAAAATTTTATGTCTCTTTAAAAGAAAGTATTGGGCCTTGGATCTTTGGGCTTCCTTATTATTTGGTTCTTTGTTAAAATAGCTTCTATGTTTCTTCCAGATCTCCAGTGAATAATTGCGGTGGGCTTTTAACCGTTCGCTTTGTAATCTTGGACCTTGCATTGCCTTGTACTTTGTGAATTTTATCTTTGATGTAGGCTTGATCAAGAGTCTTCTATTTGTTGGTCAAAGTCCACTTTTTCATCGTCTTTACATCGTTTTCACTGTTTTCTGTCTAAGAACCTGTAACCTGTAACATGTAGCAGACATGCGTCAAAAGCACCTGTTTTCATTGTAAAATGCATAAGAATGGGGAATAGAAAATGCAATATTATGGTATGAACAAATACCCCCAAACTTATCTTTTGCTCGTCCTCGAGCAAACTTATTTTTTTCATTCTCGATAAAAATCTAACCTAGCCGCACTTTCGCAGGGAGACGCGATTGCACTGAGCACGTGCAACAAGCCGTTAAACCTCTAGGTGTCCCTAGTAGGAGGAGTGTTGTCTCCTGAGGGTTTTCAGCGGATACTACCCACAAAATCCTATCAATTCGGCTTTTTCGACTTTTGTTTTCCAATTAGGTTTTCTAACAAGGAATTCTATTATCTTTTGACTCGCAAATTATCCACCCATATTCTTCACACTTCCTCATATTCTAACTTAAGATTATATATGTTATGTAGACCTACTTAGCTTTCGGCATCTCTTAAGTTTTCCTTCTAGGGTTTCCATCTCCACTTAGGAATTTTTATCAACTCTATTAAAGATACAAGTTCTATTCTTCATTCCTTTTTCTCATCTAAACTCCAATCACATACCCCTACGTGTGTGTATAAGTCACCCCTACACTTGGAAATTCAAATCAAGCAATCGTACTCTCGTCCATTGTCCAAAGTACTTCTTAGTAGGTGAATTTAAATGAAATTTGCTTACACATCCTTCATGCGACCGTTAATACTTCTTGAGGTACCAACGACCGATTACAAAATGCGTTTGCACTTTTAAAGCATACTTCCTAGTCTTTGCAACACCCAAGGCTTTAGCAGTGACTCCCAAACCAGTTGGTCTAAGGCACTATGTGATGAAGCACCCTCGCTAAGTATTTTTCTATTTTTGCAGCCTTAAGTAATCACAAAAACCAGTGTCCATTTTTTTTTCATTCACACTTTTTCATACTAAGGACTTTAGACAAGAGCATTTCAAGGTCTCTTCTACTATTCCAAGTTTCAAGGTGCGTGATTGTGCAAATTGTAGGGTATACATTTTCAGAATCTAGACTTAAGCTAGGAACTATTTTTCAAACTTATACTCTAATAAAAGTTTTAATACTTTTCCTTCGTTTCGACTTAGCCCAAGAACTGAACCCAAAATTTGCCTATTTCTAAATAAACTACAAGGCATATACTTTCTACTGTTAAACTTTAAGGAATGTTATTTTTAGGGTTTTTAATTCACTAAGTTTAAGATCTAGTTGTTCCTAGCCAGTTACCCTATTCGTCAAACTCAAGTCAATTAGCCAAAATTGAATACAGTAATTTTTATAATTTTTGAAATATTTCAATTTTTATGGGTTTTCAAATAAGTATGCAAATGCAAAAATATGTACATATGAATGCGAGGGAAGAAGACGTACCGAGCATACCCCCAAACTTGAACTTGACAGTGTCCTCACTGTCATGCTAAACCAAGAGGGTCAAAATACCGGCACTACCCTGTTTATTTATTTATAATTTTTTTTATATTTTTAATGTTTTGAATTTTATTTTTTTTTATAGAAAAAGAAAACAAAAATATATATACATATATACAAAGGTTCCCCCCAAACTTAAGCTTGGCCTTACACAAGCCAAAGGTTAGCACCAACCATTCAAAAATTCTATCGTGGTAATGGTAGAGTTGGTGAAAGAATGGAGTGGAAAGAAAAGAGATGAGAAGCACACGAGACCGTGTGGAGAGAAAGGGATAATATGTTCTCGGTGGAGGAGAATGGCGGAGGGGAAGAAGAAATGGTAGGGGTTCTACTTCTTTGAGTGGAGGTTGATTAATCACAAAATCCATATCATTTAAGAATGCGAGTTCGTCGGCGAAAATATCTTCGAAACTTTCCTCGAAGGTCCAATTGAAAATTATCGAACTCAAAATGTCGGATTGTGATTCATCAACACTCGATATTATTAAAGGAAGATTAGAAAAACCAAAGAAAGTGGGACTACGAATTTGAGGGTGTGGATGGAGCGTATAGATTAGCACAATTGGTAATGACCGATGTGTAAAAAGCGATTGTGCTAATCTATCAACCCGCGAAAAAATGAGATTAAATCCCTCAAGAGTCGTGAGCAAACATGGGTACGTCGAACTAGGTATAGGAGATGAAAGCGTAACGGTCATTTGTTCGGTCGGAACAATGGGAAAGACGAAAGGGAGTGAATTAGGGATAGTATCTTTCTCACCATAGTAAACTGTTTCGAACTTAAAAGATTCCATTAATGGTTCGAAACGACTGTAAGCAACCGAGTCTGATGGATTAACTAACTCATCTGAAAATGCAAAGGACTCAAACTCGGACGGTGAGACTTCAACATCGTCCGAAAAAGTGAAACACTCGTAAGTGTCATCGGCTGTGGGAACTGTGTCAGATTCAAAGGAAAAGTTTTCAAGCTCACAGTCGTCAAGCGTGAAATGAAGCGTGGTCGGAACGATGGAAAAAAAGGAGGGTGATTTAGGTAAAGGTTCAAGAGGATGAATTGGAAAATCCGACACATCAAAGAAAAATGGTTCAACCTCAATATGATCCTTACCACTCTCCTCAATATTATCCTCATAATTCTCCTCAATATTCAACTCATCCATGCCATTATCATCAAAATCAAGACGCATATGAGATTCGGGAGAAACATTTAATAACTCGGGATGATGATTTGAACATAAAATTTCAATTAAATCGACAGGTTCATCATCCGAAATATTCCCGGCGTCTATATCCTCAATCAAGTGAAAGTCAATATCTTTAGACACCTCCTCAAAAGCATGGATGTTTATCAATGTAGGTTCTAGAGTGGAAGTGTAAAGGTCAAACGGATTAGGTGCTATTTCACTCGAAGGGGGTTCCTCACAATCTGGCAAATCAAACACTACAAAGTCGCACAACTCGTTTTTATTTTGAACTTGTGAATCATTTAGGACATTCGATGGAAAACAGGAGTTGTGGGCTTCAGTTGGGTAAGGGTAGGTTTGATTTGAAAATCCTCTCTCATTCTCACTCTGTCCACTTGCCGCCTCATACATTGAAAAATTTGGAGCTAGCGGGACACTAGCTACCGGTTCACTAGGTTGCATAAGGGTGGCCACGGACGCTTCCACATTCCTAACCATTTTGTTTGTTGCTGCGATATATGCCTCCAACGCCTCTTCCAGACTAGACTTTGGTGGTAAGGGGGTTTGGGAAAAAGATTCGAAATTGTGTGGATATACAAAACTCCCTAAAGGCTGTGTAGAAACGGTGTCTAGTGAAGGTGGGAAGGTCGGGTATGACTGGTAGAAAGTGGGTGGTTGGGCAGGGGTAGGGTCAACATATGGATAAAAAGGTGAATAGTCGTGTTGATCCCTAGAACTGGATGAGTGGAGAGGGGTGAAAGATTGGCTACGAGATTGAGCAATATGCTCAGCAATGGACATCGGCCTAGGAGTTACAGCAGGACTTGGAAAAGTGGTGTCAACATATGTAGGTGGTAAAGGTTGACTAGGTTGACACAAAGTGGGTTGAAAAGTCAAACTATTTCTCCTAGACTCCTCTATGTGATCTTTCAAAGATTTTTTAGGCATGGAAGGATCTTCTTTAAATTGACCGAACACATTGACATATGACGCAAAATTAGGTTCGGGATACCAAAGTTCGGCTAATGATTTTTTATGTGGGGTACCCATGTTAGAAGAAGAAAGGTGAGTGTAAGTAGGTGTAAGTGGGGTGCAAGGATTTCTTCGCGACAAAAGTTGCAAGTCTTTTTATAAAATTTTCCTCTTATTTTTATTTGTTTTGCAAAAATTTTCGATAAAGGGCTTAGACACAAATGCAATCAACCAAAAATGCACAATCAGGCCTAGATCTAGGGTCACCTAGGTCAGCTAGACAGCTCCTAACTGTTCCAAAGGGCTAGAAATAGGATCTCAAACAGCCTCTTCACCGCTAATTGCGGCCAGGTAAGTGGGAAGGAACCACCACGACAGTGGGCCTAATTAAAAACCACTAGCCTAGACACCGCAAAATCAGTTAGGATAAACGGTCGATGCCTATACTAGTCCTTTTCCTATTGAGCTCGATTTCCTTAGGGCTGAGTCTAGTATTTTTTATTAATTATGGTCGATGCAAAATGCTTTAGATGTTTTCTGGGGTCCTGGGAAGGGTGATGAAATCCCCACCCAATCTGAGTTGGTCAAAAGCCCCTTAAAATCCGATTAAAGATATGCAAAACAGTAAATCACTTGCAATCAAATCTTTTTTGTGTGAATTTCAAAGCTTGCAAGTTTTATAATTAAAATTTTCCTTTTTTCTCTTGCTCTTTATTTGGAAAGATATTTTAGCAAAAAGATTAAGGATATGCAAATCAGAAAAGATCACTTGCAATCAATTATTATTTTAAGCATAGCACAACGAATCCTGCATAAGATTTGTTATTTGGAAAGGAATATTTTTAAAGCGTAAAGAAATCCTGCAGGCAAATTTACAGAAGATATATCAAGATTTGCAGAAGAGGAGAGAGAACTTACAGATTTTTTTTTATTTTTTTTATTTTACCGCGCGTCTGCACCCTGTTTTTTTTTTTTTTTTTTTTGGGAACCTACAAGGCCGCGGCGGTTCCGCGGCCGGAAGAGATGTCCCGCGGCGGTTCCGCGGCCAAAAAGAGCCGCCGGCGGATTTTTTATTTTTTTTTGCAGCTGCACCAGATCGCGCGGTTGACTTGTTGACTCGGTCCTCTAAATTTTTTTCTGTTCCTCTGTTGTTGCAATCTTCTGTTGATAGGATCGTCTATTTGCTGTTTCGCTTTCTGTAGATTTTCAGATCCGAATTTGTGCGTAGATCCTGCAAAATTCACACAAAGATACCCTTTCCAAAAATAACAGATGATATATTTTTATATTTTTTAGAATTTTTAGATTTTTATGATTTTTTTTTAATTTTGATTAACCCGAAATCGCGAAAAGGAAAGTTCTACGCCATCCCCGGCAGCGGCGCCATTTGATTGGTGTGATTTAGCGTGCTTGCGCTTTCTAAAAAATAGATCAAAAATATTTGTAACCGCAATCAAGAACGGCGTCGCTTTGCAGCTAGCCGGTGAGTACGGGTCGGTCCACAGGGATTTTGTGAGTTTCCGATTCGCGCTTACGAGTTAATTCCGAAGGGTGTTCGGATTAATTATTAAATCTAAAAATTGAAGTTGTATGATACTAGGATTAGAAACTTGCTAGGATTAGGTTTAGGGAAAATTTGGTAAACAAAGATCTACATCTCTTTCCATTGCCTTTTCATTAAAGATATCATATTAGTGTTATGGTAAATCTTAACAAAGGGGATTAGGATGATTGGGAAGATTGATTCTTCCTCTAGATCCTTGTCCTTCCTTTCTTAATCTTTACCCTAACCTCCATGGAAAACCTTAGAATCCGGGCCTTTAGACTATGGAATCACCGTTACCTCGAGGGTAGAGTGCCGTAGGGAGCGGAATAAGAAGGTATGCATGGAGTTCTAATTTTCATAAAAGATTGGCAAAGAAAAGAGATGAGAGATCTTCATCTCTCAAATCCTTCCCTATTCCTAACCCTAACAAGCGAGGAAACTACTCGCTCATTAAGGAATTGAAGAACATTTATTTAGGGCAGAGAATAAAAATTACCTAGGGCAAGAATTGAAATCTAAACTAGAGCAAGGAATTAAATCTACTTACAGATGCATCTCTCCAATCATGAACGCAGGGTTGTCAGATCTGAATTCATGAATTGAAAAGAAACACCGATGCTCTCCAAAAGAATTCTAAAATTTATTAATGAAGGGAGGCATGAGAAATTACAATGAGTAGAGTTCCTATTTATAGAGAATAGGAAACCCTAGGTTACAATTGATTTGCATGTCTACATTTACCAAAATATCCTTAGGAAGACCTAGTCAAAGTAGACTTCAAGCTTTGGTAAAATTTTATGTCTCTTTAAAAGAAAGTATTGGGCCTTGGATCTTTGGGCTTCCTTATTATTTGGTTCTTTGTTAAAATAGCTTCTATGTTTCTTCCAGATCTCCAGTGAATAATTGCGGTGGGCTTTTAACCGTTCGCTTTGTAATCTTGGACCTTGCATTGCCTTGTACTTTGTGAATTTTATCTTTGATGTAGGCTTGATCAAGAGTCTTCTATTTGTTGGTCAAAGTCCACTTTTTCATCGTCTTTACATCGTTTTCACTGTTTTCTGTCTAAGAACCTGTAACCTGTAACATGTAGCAGACATGCGTCAAAAGCACCTGTTTTCATTGTAAAATGCATAAGATTGGGGAATAGAAAATGCAATATTATGGTATGAACAGTACCTCCGGGCCCCACCATGTACCCGCACACGGCCCACGACGCCTCCTCGCATGGGGTATATATATATCAGAACCGATAAAACTCATGATGGCTGCAAAAATATCATATCAAGAAAAACCGGGTTTTTCAAATAATGCATAATTTCATAAAATAACCACGGTCCTTAAATCCAGAAAACATCAAGTAATGAATAAGTATAACTGCATGAATCAATACATATATATTAGCATCCCATTCCACTATATATATATATATATATATATATATATATATATATATATATATATATAAATATAACAGCGTCCCATTCCACTATTATATATACTTAGGGGTAAAAATATCAAAGAACATCATATGAAATCCATAAATGTAATATATGCAACATGAAACAGTAATATGAGCATATAAAGGAAAAACCGCTATTTAACTGCAACAAGTTAATATGTATATCATGCAGTTCCTAATTTCTCCAAGTCTATACAACATCAAATAAAGGTGAACCTGTAGCTATAGCCAGGTTTGCGTAACCATGTTGGCATAGCAAGATATGTGTATCTACCTATCAATAATGATGTAATACCCCCCAGGTATATGTATAAGTATGTAAGCAAGATGTATATGTAGCTATGCCTCATATGTGTATATACCTATCACTAATGGTACAATACCATAAAGGTATATGGGTACCTAGCATGTAAGCATGTCAAGGCATATGTGTAAGCATATAGGTATACATGTATGCTATATGTCATATGCACAATGAAAATGAGGATCATGTCTCAATGTCCCTAAACGATACAATATCACATAAGTATAGGTGTTGTGCGTGTCATAGCAATTATGGACGGTGTGTTTGTAGCATACAATTAGTGCTCGTGAAACATGAACCGTTAATAATGGTGTTGTGTCTCATTAATACTAAGTCCATACACAAGAAAATGAGATAAGCAACAAAGGTGTACATGCACAATCAATATCCGTATACTTCTAACTAATAGTCATGTCATTTGATCTAGTCCAGACGCATAACTCTATGCGGGCGATCCCCCTGTAGATGCTAATCTACCCACCAACGTTCGTGGCTATGTAAAGACAACTACTCGCTTTCCCCCATTCGCAGCGCCCGAAGTCCCCGCCTGCGATCCTGAAAGCATATAACAATATAACAAGTATATATTAGCAATCGACCAATAACACGTACCAACTATGTTTGACTGACGCACCAACTCCAAGCGTACTCTCAAGTGTTCGTCCAGTAGCTAACGCACGTAGCGACACTATGAAACCAACTCAAGAACAAAAGCTACACAAAGACACGAACGACATCGGCATGACCCTAGCTAGGAAAGCAAGGCGACACAACTACCAAGCCTAGACCCTGATCGTATTAATCGCGCATTCACAACATAAGATATAGCGTGGAATCAATATAATCAATGTCGCAACGTCAAAAGAAACCCACGCCTAAATTATCCTAAAATCTAGTAAGCAGCTTATATCATTTTAGCACAAAACTACAAGTTTTTACCAAAACTGGACAAACATCACAATATAGCATGATTAAACCATTCATTCCCATACTAGAATTTTAATCTTACCGACTTAGGATTAGAAAATGTTTAGTTTGATAATTAGGCTAATTAGGCAATTAGGAAAATATCAAATAACAATCTTGCTACAAGGTTAAGTTTTCTCTGTCTAAACATTCACACATAACCATAACAACTAACAAAACCCTAACTTGATTAACAAAACTCTTACTAGAAATTCTAAATATCTAAATAAAAGCTTTAATTAAACATCATATATGCTAGCTTAATGTATTGAAACAACAAAAAGAGTTTAGGGTTAGGATTTATACCTCAAATTAGGTTTTGAAACTTGCAAACACAACTCTAAATTTTAGCCTCTAAAATCAAGACTTTCTTGAAGATCGAAGCAAGTTTAGGGCTAACGATTAATGGGTAATGATTTATTTTTGAGTTTGTTGGATAAATTAAGGATTTTTGATGAATTTTGTGAGATAAAAAGAGCGGAAATGGGGTGAAATGGAAGTGAGGGCAGCAAGGGGAGGGCCGACCAAAAATGAAGGAGGGGGGGTGTTTTGTGGAAAAGTGTGGAAACTTCTAGCATAAAACATTTAAAGCTCATTAATGCAAATGCTACCTTTTCTTTTCTTTAAATTTTCAAATAAAACCACAAATATCTAGATATTTTGAAGAGATATTTTCAAAGATGGATTAGTGCTAATCTAGTGATTAGTTTAGCATAGATTCGCATTAGAAGTAATTAACCCAAACCAAAAATGTAATTACCATTAATTAAGTGCATAATTAAAAAAATAAAATTTAATTAGGGAAAAATTCTAAGTGAACCAAAACTTTCAATTGACCCCCAAAGCCCGCGCACTAACTTCATTCTAGCTAAACTAGGTGCCGTCAAGTCTATACAGAAGTTTGATCATAATCGGGTTAAAACGGAAAACACCGACTATTTTACCCTAAAAACGGAAAATCACCTAAACGATTTCTAAAACGTTACAGTAAGTGATACGTGCGCCTTTCCATGACAACTACGGTTATGCGGAATCAAAATTTTTAAAAAAAACTTGAGCACAATATACTAAAATTGTAGGATACAAGCCTAAACACAAAACTAAATAAACCCTAACTAGAGATTTATCTACTAGGTTGGGATTACAATCTTTGTAGATGGTCCTTCGGGTCTTCTTATCCTCTTCTTAAGCTCCTCGTTAGTATGGATCAAGGTTGATCGTCGGCTTCCTCGTATCGAAGACGATCCACCGAGAGTCTATGGCTCAAGCTCTAACCTCAAAAGTGTAACTAAAGTATCTAGTTTGCTAATCTAGGTAGCTTAGATGATGTAGAGAATGTTTATTGGATTTGATTATCTAAATAACCCTAGGTTTCTCAGCTCATGAGAGCGTTTAGGGTTTGAGGAAGAAGAAGAGAGAGCAAAGGAGGAAAGAGAATGTGTAGTGTAGAATGATACGAAGAATGGCTAAGTGTCGATAATATCAAGCATATCAAAAATATGTCATGCTTCAATAGTTATCCAAATGAATGAATTATCCAAACTAGCCATGCTTCACCTATGCTTAATAACACCTCATTCCTCCACTTCATTATCCATTTAAACAAATGGATTTAAAATAAAACGAGGTGTCTTCTTCTAGAAGCATTCTAGTGAAATTACTAGAATACCCCATCGTATATACATACCCGTATTCGTACAATGAATACCAAGAGATAAAATATAATCCAATAATATAATACCAGAATGCAGCTTAATCGTAAGCCCGCTAGTATGTAACATTTTGGAAAAATTAAGAATATTTAATTATAATTGTTATTATAAATAATGAAAATGATTTTTTTTACAAAAATGATATCGCTTATAAATTGGTATCGGAATCATATCCGAAAAATGTAATTATTTTGATAAATATGAATAAAGTGGGTGATATCAAGAAAATGATATTTTAATTATATTATCATGACATTGTATTTGTCATTTAGCCAATGATAGTTAAGTGATAGATTTATCATTTCATATCTTTTATGTTTTATGAATTTGGATTTATGATATGAAGGTTTTTACTTATTGTTATATTTTTATCATTTATAGCATATATCATTATATGTTAACCTTCACACAAACACCTCATTTTCACCCTTACTTATAACCTTACACCTCCTCCTTCATAGCTTTACACCTCATTTTTCAAATCCAACACCTCCTCCTTGCATGAATCCCTCATGCTTCATCAAGTGACACCACCTTCTTCCTCTTATACCACTTCCACCTCTCCATCCACACCTTATGCTTTCTCTACAAATCTCCTCACTTCATTTACACATAACACTTAGAATTTCAGTAGCTATCCCAACTGAAAACAATTCATTCTTCAGTCCAAAACCAAGAAACTCCTAAGTATTCTTAAGTCCAAGTGAAAATATCTAAGTCTCTTCATCAACTTGTGCACATCATCAAGCTTGATCTATTACCAATCCTAGATGGTTCAACATACAAATTAAGAGCTGGTTTTCTACTATACACATATATCCATAGGTATATCTTCCTCTCCTTTCAAATTATTCAGTTCTGTTCAATTCAGTTTTTGTTTGAAATTGGATATCGTATTTTGATAAGTTGAGTCTCTGTTTGAATCTGCTCTAGTTTAAATGATAAAATGATCGATCAAACAGTACCTGGACCTTTATAATCTAGACCTAAGATTAACCATAGGAAAACGACCCATGAAGCTCAGATTTTGGCCGGCGACCATCAAGGAAAATCCGATCTCGCCGGATTTGTAGAGGAATTGGGTGTTTTGGGTTTTTGGGGTATCTCTCTGTAGGTGTTTAGGTATGTTTGGTATTGTTTAAATAAATTAAATATTCAGTAGGTTAAATCTGTAAGCTAATATCAGATTGGGGTGAAATTCTGTATACGATACATAGTATGTTTAGTTGTGCAATATCTTAAACTAGGTTTTTGTGATAATTTAACCACTGAAAGCGAATCTGGAACTAATAAGTATAGTCACTAGAAAAACTAGCAAGACCAAAAGTATACTGGGACTAGTAGGAGACACCACTTCAAACATGAAACCCAAACTCTCTAGAAAATCCGGCGATCCACCCCATAATTCCGGCGACATCGGCCTCCTTATGTCTTTTGGTGTTGATTTTTATTTTGTAGTTTTGAGTTGGTATTTTACAAGTTTCTGTATTGTTTGTGTTGTTTAAATATTTATACAGTAAAATCTGGGAATGTTTTAGTAATGGTTTTATCAAAATTCAGACATTTACGATACGGAGTTTTCGTATTTTGATGTTGAAGCTGAACCGTTAACGTTTATACGTTAACGACAGAATTATATTGACATTTTTGGGCTAAGTGTGCTGTAGGTTCTAACATACGGGCGTTTAGCTTGTTGTTTTGGTTTTCGATATGATATTTACATCAATGCGATTTAAATACGAATATAGGTACGATTCGAGAATTCCAAGACGGATTTGGTGATGTAGCAGCGTGGATTCAGCGAGCTTTTAAGTTGGTGAGTAGATTTACATCTACGGGGGAAGTCGGGTGGATGGCATATAGCACCCCCACAACCTTATAACAATTATTATGATATCTAGTTATGTTTAGCTTTTCTTCAAAGTATTGATATAGTATTGCATCTTGTCTGCCCTTCATTTGCATAAAGTTTCATATATAGTTTTAAATGAGATATACATGATATTTGGTCCGTACGATATGGATACAGTTTGATGGATTTGTACGAGGGATCATGCCGTAATTGAGATGATATGGATATAGCTATATGATGAGATATAATACAAGGGTTGATACGTATTGGAAATGATGAATTTGTACGTCGAATGATGGCCAATTTATCCTTTGACTCGTAAAGTTAGGTTATATTCCGTTTTAGGATGTAATTCTTGTGTGAGCTATATTCTTTTAAAAATTACGATTCGTTTGTCTTTTAAATAAAATACTAGGATGCGTGCCAGATTCTAAAACGGATATCTATTTTAAATCTAGGGAAGCTTCCTTATTTCAAACTTAACGTTTCGATCATTTCTAAAGATAATGGTATAGGTCATTGCAAGTAATTACAATAGTTATGTTTAGATTACTTTACATGTTTGCATTATATTATCAATATTATACGTTTCTGCGTTACGCACACTCTGGTAGAACACTGCACACCTACCAATGAGTACTATGCTGCACAAGTACGTGAATGTATGTTATACTACACCTCATTGGTACTGCCATGTCACTGTAGAACCGTTATGTTAGATAATGCGTATATATACATGTGTTAATATATAGGTTGTTACACCGTATAACACTTGCACAAATACTAATAATTGCCATGTTGCACAAGCACAGACGCGCATGCTACACTACACATCATTAGTAATGTCATGACACAGTAGAATTGAAATTTATGTTTATGTGATATAATTACGTAGTCTTTTCTTATTTTTGTTGTAGATTGCGAATATTAGTATTGTAGATGCTGTATTTGATTTCCTTGGATTTTCTGGGTATTTTACTCCTGATGATATATATTGGTGGTATGGGACACTGTTATATATGTATATATATATAATATATCATCAATATAATCTATGCAAGTATTCTTATTCCTTACATGATATTTTGATATCCTGAGAGATACTTTGGTTTCTCGATGACAGTGGGAGCGAGGATTGCATCATGAGATGGTGACCCAACTAGTGTCGAGCTGGCCATCAGGAGTGAGACTTTGTAAGAATGGCTGGATGCTTAGCGATCTGAGATGGAATCCTTATACACCAACAAAGTATGGAATTTGGTTGCTTTATCTGAAGGGTTAAATCCCTATCAGGAGCAAGTATATCTTGAGAAGATTACTTGGTGTACATGGAAAAGTTAAGACTTTCAAAGCTATGCTTAAGTCCATCCAGATCCTACTTTCCACGGCTACATACCATGACTACGATATCTGGCGGTTGGGTGTCATGACTTCTTTTCTAAATGATGTTTTAGAAAAGAGCGTCTATAAGTACACAGCCAGAGGGCTTCGTAGACAGTGGGAGCAGCGGAAACGTGTGCAAGATGTTTTATGTTGATAAAGCAGGCATCACGGAGTTGGAACATCTGTTTTGATGTGGTAGTCAAAGAGTTTGACTTCATCAAAATGGTAGATGAACCTTGTATATACAAAAAGGTAGTAGGGAGTATGGTGGTGATCCTCGTAGAGTACGTGGATGGCATACTCTTGATAGGGAAAGAGTTTCCTTTGCTACGCTCGGTCAATCTCCGCTTATCACAAGGATTCTCCATATAGGATCAAAGTGATACCTCCTAAATCCTGGGTTTTGGATCTATGAGATAGATCTAATTGGATGTTAGGATTCTCACAAGTTGTAGTGAGATGGTATCAATCGATCCTGGGGAGAATAACTGGAAAGGTTCCAGGGTGATAAGGACGACTGAATGTCAGTCGCAGGCATTGTCTATACCCTCAGTGGAGGGACGGTATGTTGGAAGAGTTCCAAGCTAGATACCGTGACTTACTAGATGATTAAAGGCAAGATACATCGTTACCAAAGATGCTACCAAAGAGGCAGTCTGGATATATAAGTTCATGAGATGAACTTTGTTCCTACCATTGTGTGACAATGGAGTTGTGGCTTATGCCAAGGAACCCCCGTCCCATCAGAAATCCAGATATAATTCTTAGGCAGTATCACCTGATCATGGAGATGGTTGATCTCCAGGGAGATCGAGGTTAGGAGAGTAGACACAGAGGACAACAGCGCAGATCCACTCACAAAGGCCTTTTTCCCAGTAGAGACTTTTATGGGATGGTTGAGTATGAGATACTTCAGCCACAGCTGATTGTTGGGTATGTGATACCACAACAGATGGCCTTAGTGCAAGTGGGAGATTGTTAGTTATATGTATGCCCTAGAGGCCATTACTGTACATACGATGTATATTGTAATGGATGCTTGGACATATATAGGGAGGACTTTCTTGCTCGACATGATAGTACGCTATCTGGTTGTACTTTATCTTAACATGTACTCTGATTGTCTCTATGTTACATGTTGATAAAGCCCTTAGGATATGTACTCGACTACTGGAACTATGATGAGATCATACTAGTGGGGCCACGATAGTCAACGAGTACATCCTATAACAGTTCCTAGTCGATGGTCTATCGAGACAGGGCATCGATACACCAGAGTAGACTAGCGTATACACATCTTGACCCATATGATGGGCGATGGATGATCCCATATCCATCGGTGTTTGACATCAAGGATGGTGTACGGGTGCTCAGTAGAGAATGGGTACACTGGACGGACTCGCCGAGAACTCCCAGATGGTATTATACCACACATCAGATGGCAGTTCTCCGGTGACACTGGTACAGAGTAGTCTGTTGACCCGAGATCGTCATAGAGTCTTGTGTGATTCCCACTGTACTTTGATTTCCATCATACCATGTCCAAGAGGGCGTGCTAAAAGGTGGCTTTTGGGTACAGTCCCGAGTCACATGAAGGCAATGAGCGATAGGAGGGGATTCGTCTCTCCCGGTATAAGGAGTTGATGTTGTGCTGTGTTCGATTTGCTATAACTGGAAATCCCTGGCCAAGGTTGCTGAGATTTACTGGTAAGTGTTATTAGTAGTTTCTCGAACTGTTATAGACCTCAAATCGACACGACTTATCGAGCTACTGGGGTCTGACGTTTACCACCCCTAGGCGAGATATGCGACATATCAGACGACGAGACCGGACTGTACGGGAGTGTTACTGTTTGGATTCACAGGAGAATGTACAGGCTTGCTTGTTGATCTTCTGAGCGCTCAATACTTGGGTGGCTGTTACGTTTAGCTGACCGTTTGCAGCTTGTAGGTGTTTGATATGATCATCACCTACTGCCAGCGTATTGACGATTCTTTAGAGTCCTACACAGAGGTTTCTTGACTCAGGCAAAACAGAGTAGGAGCACATATGTGATATGTGCGGGACGAGGATAATGCGGTATGTGATACCGTATTGGATTCTCGCGATATGAGATATCGGCCGGGTATATGTGATATAGTCGGGTCGTCGTATTAGTCGGTTATATGCGATATAGCCGGATTGTCGGATCAAGTGTTGATTCAATAATTTTATGTATAATAATATATATGATATATTAAATTACATTAACTAATATTAGCTCACTAAAAGATTCATTTTCTCACTCGGGTAATACATTGATATATATGCGATATATGTTAACTGTATTATTTTATTTTGTTACGATAAATATTATATATTTGTATATATAATATTGTAACATGATATGATAACTAATGCAATTTGTTTAGTGGAGATTAAATAAGGTTAGGGTTTGTTTTGGGTTAGTTCCTTCTTGATGATTCTAGAAGGTTTTCTTTTGTTTTTGCAAAGATATTTTCAAATGACTCATGCTTTAACCCAACCCAAACCCTAACCCTAGTTAATTCTCTACATGGGTTTAGTTGACCATGGTTGCATTATTCATCACAAAAGGATAACAATGATTATTCATCTTCTTCTTCCTTCTTTCTTTCATGGAAAAAGCTTTCTAGCTTTTTTCCAAGTGATGAAAATGAGTGAGAATAAGAAAATAAAAGAGAGAGAAAATTCTACTTCATCATCCTCATCTACCCTTGCCATTTAGATGAAGGTGTTCACTTCATTTAGTGAGTGTTAGCTTGTGTTAATGAAACTTCAAGGTAGATCATCTATGTTATCAAAGATCAGAAGCAAGACTGCATCTTTCTCTTCGTGAAGCCTCTCGAGAGTCCGGAACACGATGATCGCAGCGAAGGGACCTCAACACGGAGCTTAAGAAGTGAAGGACCGGATCTACAAAGGTTGTAATCCCTCTCACATATTGTTAAAGAGTTTAACATGCTTATTTTCACCTAAACTCTAGTTTAAAGATCCGGCTTTGGGTTGTTCGGCACGGCTAAATTTTAAATCGGGCATGGTTGATGCCTCGTAGACCCATGTGGCTGTGCCTAGCATCCCTACATTTAGATACGAACGAATCCTACTTGTGGAATTGTAGACTTGGTCATATAGGAGAGAAAAGACTAAGTAAGTTACATAAAGACGGACTCTTGAATACGTTCGAATTTTCATCTTATGAAACTTGTCAGTCTTGTCTCAAAGGAAAGATGACCAAATCTCCGTTCACCAGACATGGGTAAAGAGTAGCAGAGCTTTTGGGACTCATACACAGTGATGTGTGTGGTCCGATGTCTATACATGCAAGGGGTGGGTTCTCGTACTTCATCACATTCACTGACGATCTCTCTAGATTCGGATATGTATATCTTATGAAACACAAATCTGAAGCTTTTAAGAAATTCAAAGAATTCAGGAACGAAGTAGAGAACCAGATTGGAAAAAGTATCAAGATCCTCCGGTCTGATAGGGGATGGGAGTACTTGAGCACGGAATTCCTAGATTACTTAAAAGAGAATGGAATTCTCTCTCAGCTTATTCTTCCTTACACACCACAACACAACGGTGTATCGGAGCGGAGGAATCGTACCCTATTAGATATGGTTCGTTCCATGATGAGTAGTGCTGAGTTGCCTCTTTCATTCTGGGGACATGCGCTTCAGACAGCGGCATACCTTTTGAATCAAGTTCCGTCCAAATCAGTGCCTAAGACTCCGTATGAAATATGGTGTAGTAAGAAACCATGTCTTAAATTTATTAAGATATGGGGTTGTTCAGCCTATGTGAAAACACAGAAACTGGAAAAGCTTCAGGCACGTTCAGTTCTATGTAAATTTGTGGGATATCCTAAGGATTTACTAGAATATCTGTTCTACCACACTGAGGAACAGAAGGTGTTTGTATCTCTCCATGCTACCTTTTTAGAAAGGGAGTTTCTTGCAAAAGAAACTAGTGGGAGTACGGTAGAACTGGGAGAAATCCATGAACCACAAAATGTAACTGAAGATTTGGAGGAACCACTAGATTCAGTAATCCCAGACGAACCTCAGCCACTCCACAGATCTGGTAGGATTTCTCATCCACCCGAGAGATACTACGGTTTTCTCATAGACGGGGATCGAGATGATTGCATCTTAGAAGAAGATGACCCTACCAGTTTCAGGCAGGCCATTATCAGTAGGGACTCTTTTAAGTGGTTGGATGCTATGCGATCCGAAATGGAGTCCATATACACCAATAATGTGTGGACCTTGGATATTGCTCCACCTGGGGTAAAACCCGTTGGATGTAAATGGATCTACAAAAGGAAACTTGGTGTAGATGGGCAGGTGGAAACCTATAAGGCTAGACTCGTTGCAAAAGGTTTTCGTCAAAGACCAGGTGTGGACTATGACGAAACTTTTTCTCCAGTGGCTATGCTCAAATCCGTTTGGATCCTACTTGCCATTGCTGCCTTCCATGACTATGAGATCTGGCAGATGGACATAAAAATGGCTTTTCTAAACGACAGTTTGGAAGAGTGTGTTTATATGGATTAGCCAGAAGGCTTTGTAGACAGTAGGAGTAGCGGGAAGGTGTGCAAGTTGCTCAAATCTATTTATGGATTAAAGTAGGCATTGCGGAGCTGGAACATCTGTTTTGATGAAACAGTCAAGGAATTTGACTTCATCAAGAATGAGGATGAGCCTTGTACTTATAAGATGATTGTAGGACGAACTGTCGTGTTCCTAGTCTTGTACGTGGACGATATTATTTTGATAGGAAATGATATTCCTATGCTACAATCGGCCAAGTTATTCTTGTCACAACGGTTCTCCATGAAAGACCTGGGTGATGCCTCGTGCATTCTGAGGATCAAGGTCTAAAGAGATAGATCTAAGAGATTACTGGGACTTTCGCAGTCCAGGTACATAAGACCATACTAAATAGATTTAGTATGGAAGATTCCAAGCGCGGTAATATACCCGCATTGCACGGAATCACTCTCTCCAAGAAGATGTCTCCCGAGACTGACGAGGAGAGGGTTCACATTAGCACTATACCCTACGCTTCGGCGGTAGGATCTATAATGTATGTGATGCTATGTACAAGACCAGATGTAGCTTATGCACTAAGCTTGGTGAGCCGGTATCAGTCAGACCCAGGTGAGAACCACTGGACAGCAGTGAAGAATATTCTCAAGTACCTAAGAACGACTAAGGAGATGTTCTTAGTTTATGGTAATGGAGACCTCAGGGTCAAGTCCTTTAGTGATTCAAGCTTCTAGAGTGACAAGGACGACAGCAAGTCTGTCTCGGGTTTTGTGTTTACCCTCAGTGGAGGGGCGGTGTGTTGGAAGAGCTTCAAACAGGATACAGTCGCAGACTCGACGATGGAGGCTGAATACATTGCTGCAAGCGATGCCGCAAAAGAGGAGGTCTGGATAAAGAAGTTCATTAGTGAACTTCAGGTAGTTCTGTCCATTGTTGACCCAATACCTTTGTATTGCAATAACAATGGGGCTATAGCTTTAGCGAAGGAACCATGGTCCCATCAGAAATCCAGGCGCATCTTAAGGCGGTATCACCTGATCAGGAAGATCATTGATCGCCAGGAGATCGAGTTACGGAGAGTGGACACTAAAGATAACACGGCGGATCCATTCACAAAGGCCCTCCCTCAAACACAGTTCGAGCGACTTTTTGAGCTATTGGATATGCGGTACGCCAGCAGCTGGCCTTATTGCAGACGTTGGGTATGCGGTACACCAATTACTAGCCTTTAGTGCAAGTGGGAGATTGTTGGATATGTATGCCCTAGAGGCCATTATTGTACAGTACTAGTTTGTATATTACATTTTGGGAACTTGGGATATATACATTGATTTACTACATTCTTGCTCGATATAGTAGTATGCTACTTGGTTTGTATCTATCTTAATATGAGTATATGTTTCTTTTAACATATAGCAAATACATATTGATAGAGCCCTTAGGATCTTTGCTTGACTACCAGCGTTGTGATGGCGGTCACACTAGTGGGGGCTGGGTAGTCTATAAGCATATCTTTATATAGGTCCCTAGTCGTAGGATTATCGAGAAAGGGCATCGATACTCCAGAGTAGACTAGTGTATACGCTTCTCATCCTAGCAGGGGAGATGGTTGTTCATATCAGATTTTTGCATTTTTATACCGCCCATTCTTGATTGCATTGCATATAGGTAGGTACTTTTGATCCGTGTTTGCTAAATAATTGCAGGTTACAGGTTTCAGCTCTAAATAGTGAAAATCATGAAAATTCGCGACAAATTTAGGACTACGGCCAACAACCGATAAATACGGGTCTCTGCTCATTATCCGTATGATGCCGCATACCAGTTCAAGGGACAAAATGGCAAATCATTGGTCATTTCCATACACAAAGCATAAGAGGCAGCACAAGATCTAAGATTTCAACGCGGAGCTCAAGAAAATCAAAGCAAAAGTCCACTTCATTTCACCTTTTTGGACCGCTGGAAATCTGGAAGAAAAATGAAGAGATTCTGAGAAACCAAGTGTACCAAACAGAAGAGAACAGCAACATGGAGAACCGCAGAGAATACGACCCTCCAATTCGACTAAAGGGCCATGGATCCGCGGTCTATGTGGCACTTAGGCGGCGGATCCACGGCCGAGTCAACTCAGTGTTGGCTCGGTTTTTGAGGGTATTTTTGTAACTTCATTTTGTCTCAGATTGTATCCCTAGGGTTTCATGTATCTGCCTATAAATAGCCCAGTTCAAAGCCAAGTAAATGATGCTTTTTCTTGTATTAGATTTTAGGATAAGAGTTTGTATCTTCTTCTTCCTCTTCATCTTTCTCCATTAATATTGTAGTGAGCTTCATGAGTGATGATGAATAAAAGAAGAGTTATTTAACATGCTTGTCTTGTAATTGTGTTCTATTATCTTGCTTGTAATTTTCTTTGTTAAATTAGTTGTTGTTATTTGTATGTTTGTTTGCTTTCTTCTTCTCTTTTCCTTTATCCTTACAACAATGATGCTTAAGTATGATCCTTGCCAAAGTGAGATCTAAATTAGCTAGTTGTGATTTTCTAACCCATTTCTTTCTATCTTCCTTCTTTATTTTATTTTCATTTTCTTTTTAGTGGGTGAGTAGTTTCTCACTTGTTAGGGTAGGAAAAGGGAAGTTTGAGAGAAGGAAATCTCTCTCATTCTTTTTTTTGCCCAGCATCTTGATTCGGACTCTCATTAATTGAACCACAATCCGCTCCCTACAGCACCCTATCCTACATGATAGCGGTGATACCCTAGTGCGACCGGTTGTGGTTGAATTAACCGGAGGTTAAGGCTAAGAGCTAAGAACGGACGGATAAGGACCAAAAGAAGGAACTAAGCGTTGGAAAGCCTAGCTTATACTCGCAAGTTTCCTTCCTAGTCGTGCTAATCCCCATTGTTGCCGATTACTGTCACACCGATATTAAGAATGGCAACGAAGGAAGTGAGCAACTCCTAACTCAAACTAATCTAATCCTAATCCTAACAAGCTCTCTTTATACATATTTTAGCATATAGTGAAACTAAACAAACCTGGAAAAATTGGACTTAGCTCGTTAAAAAAACTATGAAAAAGATTCCCATCTCTCCGTGGACCGACCCGTACTCAACCGGCTAGCTACCAAGCGAAACCGTCTTGATTGCGGTAATTAAAATAAGCACGCAAAAACTCTAACAATCAAATGGCGCCGTTGCCGGGAAGACCGTAGTTTATTTCTTTGTGTAATTTCGGGTTAATTAGTGAATATACATATAACCAAAAACAAAACAAAACAAATATATATATATATATACTGTAAAAAACCATCTTGTTACTTTTGATTCTTTTTTGTGCAAGTGTGCAGGATAGGAAGAAGATCAAGTTCAGTGCCAAAGTCGTGGGGAGTTAGACCCATATCTCGCGGCTACACCGCGGCGGATCAAGATGGAACCACGGTTTACTGTAAAATTTTGGAGCAAACTCAGTGACCAAATAAATATTCAGGGGCTCTAACTAGGAAGAGGAGACCAAAATCAGCACAGGGAAGAAATTTGTAGCTCTCAACTGACTGTACAGCCGCGGAACCGCGACACAAGTGTATGTTTGACCGCAGAACCGCGGTCAAACTCTGACGTCAGCACCCAAAATTCTCTGTGAGTATTCCAATCATGTTCTCACCTCCTCTGAACTCTACTGAACTATTCTTTCTGCAGCATTCTTTGCAAAAACTCTTTCCCCTCTCCAATAAAACTGTTTTTGTGCAGGATTCTTTGCGCCGCCGCCAAATAATTTTTTTGCGGGTGTTTTAGATTTTTGTTTGTTACTATTTTGCATAAATAATACGGACTTTAAGGGGCTATAACACCAGTTCAGATTAGGTGGGGATTTCATCACCCTTCCTAAGACCCCAAAAATCACTAAAAGCATATGTATTACCCTTGAGCTTAATAAAAAATATCTAAACTCAGCCAACTAAGGACTGTCGTGCTCAATAAGACAGAGGAAGGTTGTGGGCATCCAATCATTTATATAAACTTGACTTTGTGGTGCCTAGGCTAGACAAGTGAGAAAGGTAATTTTAAAAGGCCTGTCTCACGGTGATTCGTGAGCGGAACCCTCCTTACCTCACTTGTGTTTACCTGGCCACAATTGGCAGTGAAGAGACGATTTGAGGGTTATCTCATAACTTGTCACTTTGGAACAGTTAGGAGAAGTCTAGTGGACTTTGAAGACCATAGCTCTAGGTATGATTATGCATGTTTTGACTGTGATTGTTTGAAGTTGTACCATAAGTCCGTACATATTTTTGCAAAAATCTTTCTAAAAAATACAAAAAAACAAAAACTTTTATAAAAACTTACCCTTTGTTGCTAGAATTCCATTTCACCCACCTTTCATCCGCATTTCTCCATTGACGTTTTCTTACCCTCACTTTCTACGCTTTGACTATACTAAGCTCGTTTAGTGTATGTCCGGTTGGACTCGGGACACTAGTGCTCGCCTAGTCCGCATTACGTTAGTCGCTATCGACTACGCGATCGACTTCGACGTCGAAACTCCCCCCACGCCTCTTTCACCCTTACCTTTGCCGGCCAACTCCGACGTTGACCGGGATTCTGTTCATACATACTCACCTTCACCATCACCATCACCAAATTCTTTTTCTGAGATGTCAGGATTTCCTCCTAACATCCCTTTACCTGCCCCGGGACTGATTCCACCTCATTTGGGTGCGAATAACCCGCAACCACCTCCTGTTGTAGCGGCACAGCGAATCATGCTCCAGGATAATTTCTATCCTACCCGCGCCGCACTCCCTACCTGTTTTTCACTTCCACCGGTCAAAGGGGATAATTTCGAAATTAAGCCCCACTTCATCAACATGTTGCCCAAATTTCACGGACTGGAATACGAAGATGCCTACATATTCATCAACAAGTTCCAAAACGTCTGTGCAATTATGAAGACAACCCAACTGTCCGATGATGCTATACGGCCATAAGTCATTCCTTTCACTCTGTGTGACCTTGCTGAGAAGTGGCTGTATAGCACCGCATCCCATTCCATAACCAGTTGGGATGAGTTTGTAAAAGCGTTTCTTAAAAAATTCTACCCAAATCACAAGACTGCGAGAATCCGAAACGAAATTAACCAATTTTCCCAGCTTCCTACCGAACCTTTTTGGAAGTGCTTTGACCGATACAAAGACCTTCTTGTTCAGTGCCCTCATCACGGTATTGAGAGATGGCAACTTTTCCAAACTTTATATGAGGGCCTGAATCCAGCAACTAAGCAGTTGTTGGAAACCATTTGTCAAGGCCATTTCCTATCCAAATCTGACGAGGAAGCTTGGTAATTCTTCGACGATCTTGCGGAACAGACGCTTCAGTGGGAAAGCACCAGAACGAACACTTCTTCTTCTTCTACTTCTCCCGGTCTCTCTAGGGCAGGAGTCCATCAACTCGATATCACAATTGCAATGACGGCCGAGATGGCAACAATCACGCGAAAACTAGAAGCAATTGAGAGCAAATTCTCATCTCCTGCCCCTGCTCCTCCCCCTCGTACCATCTGTGCTTGTTGTTCTGATGCATCCCATTTGACCGAAGAGTGTCCTTACAACCCACCTTCTCCAGGACAGGATCAGGTCAATACTGCATTTCAGCAAAGACCAAGAAATGATCCATACTCTTTCACTTACAATCCCGGTTGGAGGAACCATCCCAATTTCGCTTGGAATCAGAATCAGCATCAGTTCCAAGGCTACAACAACTTCCAGAGGCCTCCTCCTCCTCAACAACAAGCTAAACAACAAACTTAACATCAATATCAGCAGCCCTTCCAACCCCAACCTTTTCAAAATCGAACGAACAAATTTGCACCCAGCAATTCTTTTCCTCAAAACAACTTTGTTCCATCAAACAACGATAAGGTTTCCTCGCTAGAACGAAGTCTAGAGGCGTTTGTAAAACAATCGACTCAATCCACCACCAACATCCAGTCTTTAGTGCAACACACTACTGCACACGGGCAAAGCATCAAGACCATCGAAGCCCAGATTGCACAACTGAATGCAGCTTTACGCGAGCGAGAGAAAGGGAAGCTTCCATTTCAACCACTCCCAAATCCTGGTCACCCACATAATGTACATGTTGCTCTTGAAAAACAGAACCATAATGTGAGTGCCGTGACTACGTTGAGATCTGGAAGGATGCTGCACAACAATATTGGCACGCGAATAGATGATGACACCCCGACCGCTTCTTCTTCTTCTTCTTCTGAGCCTATTCTCCATTCTTCAAAAGGCCCTTCTTCTTCCGCTGCTCCGAACGGACCCACATCTCACTCCTCTAAAACTCCAGCTCTGGGATCCGTTCCAACTCCATAATCTCCTCCACAAGCATTGGACTCAACCAATTTCAAAAACGTTCCATTTCCAAACCGGTTGAGGACCAATAAACAAAATCCATAAATGGAGAAGATTCTGGAGTTGTTTAAACAGGTTAATATCAACATTCCCCTCTTAGACGCAGTCCAACAAGTTCCTTCCTACACAAAAATCTTGAAGGACTTGTGCACTAAGAAGAGAAAATCTCAGGTACCCAAGAAGGTTTTCTTAGCTAGTGCCGTGAGTGATGCTCTTACCCAAGTTTTACCTCAAAAACGGAAGGACCCTGGCTGTCCTACGATTTCAATAACCATTGGGGATAAGAACATTAACCGCGAACTTTTAGATCTTGGTGCCAGTGTTAACCTGCTTCCGTATTCTGTATATGAGCAACTAGGTGTAGGAGAGCTGAAACCCACACACTGTACTCTCCAAATGGCCGACCGATCTATCACCCATCCAAGGGGTGAGCTAGAGGATGTGTTAATGAAGGTAGGGGGCTTCATATTCCCCGTTGACTTCATTTTTTTAGACACACAACCTATAGCTAACCCTGGAATCAAATTCCGGTGATACTCAGTTACCCATTCCTTGCAACCTCAAATGCTGTGATCAATTGTTGAAATGGTTCGATGAACCTATCTTTTGGAAACATGACAATTGAACTCAATATTTTTAGGTTAGAGAATCAGCCATCCGAACCTAATGCTTATATACTCGATGTTTGTTCCATCGAGGAGACCGCCCCAGAGGACTGTGAATTCGAGGAATTCTTGTTCGATCACAGCAATCTTGACGCCACTAGTGCATTCCTCTTTGAACCTGCTGCTGCTTTCGCTCCCGACAATGATTATGAGTGTTTCACTTTTTCGAACGATCTTGGCTTGTCGCCACCCGAGTTTGAATCTTTCGCATTTTCGGATGCGTTAGTTGAACCATCCAACTCGGTCGTATACACTCGTTTTGAGCCTCTGTTAGAATCCTTTGAGTTCGAGACATTTTCGCCAACCTTGCCTTCAATCATTTCACCTCCGACGCTCAAACTCAAGCCGTTTCCGTCTCACCTCAAGTATGCTTACTTAGGTGAGAACGAGACCCTCTCTGTCATTATCTCGGCTTCTCTAGCTCCAGAGAAGGAGAAAGCCCTTCCCACGGTCTTGCAAAGCAATCGGCAAGCTTTTGGT
The DNA here is from genome assembly GCA_030015575.1 of Agapanthus africanus. Taxonomy (NCBI): domain Eukaryota; kingdom Viridiplantae; phylum Streptophyta; class Magnoliopsida; order Asparagales; family Amaryllidaceae; genus Agapanthus; species Agapanthus africanus. Next base: position 543,310,525 of record JASDDO010000014.1, on the reverse strand, counting down.
TGGACAATGGCAGACATCAAGGGGATTAGTCCCCTGATCGTTGAACATCACATTCTTATGATGGATGATGCCAAACCAGCCAGGGATCCACACAGGCGAATTAATCCAGTCATGAAGGAGGCTATGAATAAAGAGATCATCAAATGTCTGGATAGTGGTATCATTTACCCTATCTCAGATAGCCAGTGGGTCAGTCCTATACATGTTGTCCCTAAGAAATTGAGCATAACGGTCATCACAAACGAGGCGAACGAGTTAATCCCTACTCGCACCCAGACTGGGTGGTGAGTATGCATTGATTATAGAAAACTCAATGCCGCAACACGGAAGGACCACTTTCCGCTACCATTCATTGACCAAATGTTCGAAAGATTGGCTGGACATGAGTACTACTGTTTTCTGGATGGCTACTCCGGCTACAACCAGATTCCCATCGCCGAGAAAGACCACGACAAAACCGTATTCACCTGTACTTTCGGCACGTTTGCATATCGCCGCATGCCCTTTGGGTTATGCAATGCTCTCGCTACCTTCCAGCGGTGTATGATGGGAATTTTCTCTGACATGGTTGAGAAATTCTTGGAGATATTCATGGATTATTTCTCCATCTTTGGCGACTCTTTTGACGAATGTCTGCAACATCTCAAAGTTGTCCTTACCTGATGTAAGGATAAAAACTTCACTTTAAACTGGGAGAAGTGCCACATCATGGTATACGAAGGTATTGTCCCAGGACATATCATTTCGCAAAATGTCATTGAAGTTGACAAAGCGAAAATTGAAGTCATTTCCAATCTCCCTCCTCCCAGATGCGTCAGAGACATCCGAGCTTTCCTTAGCCATGCTGGTTTTTATAGACAGTTTATTAAGGACTTTAGCAAGATTGCTAGACCCTTGAATCTTCTGCTGGCCAAGGATACCACATTCGACTTCAACTTGAGATGTGTGACTGCGTTCGAATCCTGAAAAGCTCACTCACCTCTGCTCCCGTTCTTTCTTCACCTGACTGGACGTATCCCTTTGAGATTATGTGCGATGCATCCGAATTTACTATCGGTGCGGTCTTAGGACAGCACATCGATAAAATTCCGCACGTAATCTACTATGCTAGCCGGACCCTGAATGATGCCCAACTGAATTACATAACAACCGAGAAGGAATTCATGGCTGTTGTGTTTGCTTTAGAAAAATTCAGGCCCTATTTGATCGGCTCTCCGGTCATTATCTACACAGACCATTCAGCTCTGCGACATCTTTTTGAGAAAAAGGACGCAAAATCTCGGTTGATATGTTGGATCCTCTTACTTCAAGAATTTGACCTTGTCATTAAAGACAAAAGAGGATGTGAAAACATAGTGGCCGACCATCTTTCACGACTTCCTTCTTCGCCGACGCTTCCACTTCCAATCAATGACGTTTTTCCTGATGAACAACTCTTGACAGTATCGTGCGAATCCTGGTTCGCAGATATTGTGAACTATTTGGCAACAGGATTACTACCGAACGAATGGTCAAGTCAGGACATATTTAGATTTCTATCCCAAGTAAAACACTTTTACTGAGACGAACCGTACCTATTCAAGTACTGTCCCGACCAGATTATTCGCCGGCGTGTTCCTGATAATGAGTTCAAAAGTGTACTGTCGTTTTGCCACGATCAAGCGTGTGGCGGGCATTTTTGCCTTAGAAAGACAGCCGAGAAAGTCTTGCAGTGTGGCTTCTACTAGCCACAACTCTTCAAAGATACTCATGATTACTGCAAGACTTGCTCCCGGTGCCAACACTTGGGCCGAATTTCCAGGAGAAACGAGATGCCTTTCCAACCAATCTTGGTTGTTAAGATTTTCGATGTTTGGGGATTTGATTTCATGGGGCCTTTTCCCAGCTCTTTTGGGAACCTGTATATTCTTCTAGCTGTTGATTATGTCTCTAAATGGGTCGAGGCTGAGCCAAGCCGAACGAACGACAACAAGGTTGTCGTTAGACTCCTTAAAGAAAACATCTTTTCCCGGTTCGGGCACCCCAGCGCGATCATCAGCGACAATGGGACGCATTTCTATAATAGGAATTTCGAGGCCTTGATGCGGAAATACCCCATTAATTATAAGCTATCCATGCCCTACCATCCCCAAACATGTGGGCAAGCCGAAGTTTCTAATCGGCAAATCAAGCAGATATTGGAGAAAACGGTTTCCAAGAACCGTAAGGATTGGTCTTTGAAACTCACTGATGCCCTTTGGGCATTCCGCATGGCTTACAAGACTGATCTTGGAACGTCTCCCTATCGGCTTGTGTATGGAAATGCTTGCCACCTTCCTGTGGAAATCGTGCATCGCGCATTTTGGGCGATCAAAGAGCTGAACCTAACCCTTGAAGACGCGGGCAGCTATCGGAAGCTGCAGCTCAACGAACTGAACAAGCTTTGGGATGAAGCTTATGAAAACGCGGTTGTCATTAAGAACCGAACGAAGGTGTTTCATGATAAACACCTTAGGCGTAAAACTTTCATACCTGGACAACAGGTACTTCTTTACGACACCCGACTACATTTCCATTCCGGTAAGCTCAGATCTCGCTGGAAAGGACCCTTTTTAATGCGGACTGTATATCCGCACGGCGCGGTGGATTTGGAGAATCCAGAGGACGGTTCACTATTCAAAGTGAACGGAAACAGGGTAAAACCGTTCCTCACCGCAGAACCTTCGGAGGAGCTCCTGATGTTGCTGGAACCGGTTTACATTGACTAATTTTTCTCCGCTTACCACCAAACTTCGGTTATCCAGCCATAAATAGTGGAAACACTGTTTCAATTAAGTTTAGGGGTATGTATATATCATTTTGTTTTTTGTGTGCCTGGTGAAATTCCCACTTGTAATAATTTGTCAAATATTTTGTAAAATAAAAAAAATAAAAATAAAAAAATAAAATTAAGGAGGGTGTTTTTGTAAAATAAAAAAATATATAAAAAATTAAAAAAATTTAAGGGGTGTTTTTGTAAATATTCAGTTCAATAAAAATAGGAAAAAAAAGATTTTTAAAATAAATTCCTCTTAGGGGGGGCTTTTGTACAAATAACCAACAACCCCTATAAATACAGTGTCGACCCCTTTTCTGCATTCCCGAGCCCTAATTCCAACTCATAGAGAAAACCCTAGCCGCCGCCCTAATTTCTGCCGCCGATCTCCTTCTTCCGCCGCGCAACCACCGCAGAAGCCCTGTTCTTGCCGCCGAACCGCCGCCGCCTTGCCTCTTCTCCCTCTGAAATTTTTAGAGGATGTTTGATCTTCTAAACCCTTCTCTATAAATTTTATGGTTCTGCAATTACTCTCTGTACATGGTCCCTACATTGCAATTTGAATGGGATTTCTCCCACTTATTCGCCCATGATATTTACGGTAGCTATTTCGGCGACGAGATCCGAAAACGCGGATGGAATTTTCTGTTATTTAACCATCCAAACGCGTTCGCGATTTCGGATCTCGTTGCGCGATTCTTTGAAAACATGGAGGAGGGATGTTTAGCAAAATACGGGTTCATACGATTATTATGGGGGGATCGGGAAATTATTATCGATAGGGACTTCATTCACGAGGTCACTTTAATACCACACATCCCCATACACTATCAACCCCTCCGCTTTGAGGACTACTTGCTATTAATGGGTGATGACTGTTCTAGGGAGCCTAGGAAGGGCATTTAGGCTCGAACGCTTTATGCGAACGTTTTAACCGTGTGCTGTTGGGCACAAAACAACATTTTCGGAAGTTTGCACAACACCACATTTTTTACCCCATCCCTACATATAGTGCACACATTGATGACCAAAAACCCTAGTTATGACATGTGCACAGTGTTACTACACTCGATTGGTGCCGGCAAGAGGGTTGCCAATTTCCCATGCCCCATGTTAGTGACACAATTGTGTTGCTATTTCCTTCTTGTTGAGGAATTTGACGTTTACATGCATGGTGGGGTTTCCATTCGACCCCTTCTTGAGGGTGTTTACACATCCTACACACGACTTCATGGATTATGGTCGCGCACCGAGCCGGCCGAAGATGTGATAGCAAAGACACCCAGCTAGAGCTCCATAGCGAGCGATGAAGAGCTAACCCCCGCTGCACAAGCACGCTTAATACGACGTACCCATAGGGGGTAGAATGAGTGTTAGGGATGCTGACAAACTTTGATCAACGGTTGACGAGTCTGGAACAGGGAATGTCCACCCTACTGGCACGAGAGGAACGAGCATGATCGAGGAGTCGGGGGACGGACAGGGGTGAGGCAGGAACAAGCGATGCCACGTCTAGGAGACGCTATAGGCAGCAGTGAGGGCACTGCTGTCGGTAAGTTTGGTGTAGGATTTGGTTGTAAATAGTTATCCTTGCATCTGCACGTTTTTTTATTTATGTAAATATTTGTTTTGCATGTTTAAATTCCGCATCGCATTTTTTTGCATTGCATTATAAATTTTTTTATTAAAAACAAAAAAAAATGAAAAAAATAAGAAAGGAAAAAAAATGAAAATTTCAATATTGGCCATTTTTGACTCAAGTTCGACATGACGGTTGACTAGTTAGAAAAAAAAACTAGATCCTAAACTTAGTAAATTAAAAATCCTAAAAATAAACTTTCTTGAAATATAATTGTAGAAAATATACGTCCTTGCAGTTTATTTAGAAATAAGCAATTTTGAATTCAGTTCTTGGGCTAAGTTGAAATGAGGGAAGAGTATTGAAAGCTCTATTTGAAGAATAAGTCTGAAAAATAATTTTGAACCTTAAGTCCAAATTCTGAAAATATATACCCTACAAATCACACTTACACGCACCTTGAAACTTGGGATAGTAGAGAATACCTAGAAATACTCTTGCTTGAAAGCCTAGTATGAAAGAAAAAACGCCATTTAAAGATAACCACCGAAAGAGTATCATTAAAAAAAATATATCCGGTCTTGAAATAAATAAAAAAAGAAAGGAAAAAAAGGAATAAAATACAAGACCTGGAAAATGCTATTTACGCTTTAAGCTCACACATTCAGTAATCGGATGTTAGTGCCTCAAGAAGCATTAATAGTCGCATGAAAGGTGTATGAGCAAAACCGTCCATCATTAATGAAAAGAAGTAGTACTAGGTATTGAGGCAAGGGTATTATAGCATGAATTGAATTTCCAAGTGTAGGGGTGATAATTTCACACACGTAGTAGGGGTATATGATCGGAGTTTGGAGGAAAGATAAGAATGAAAAATAGAGCTTATATCTTCAGTAGAGATGATAAAAATTCCAGATTTGAGATTGTGTTTTAGAAGGAAAACTCAAGAGATGCTGAGAGCTTTATAAACTGGCAAAACGTATAGGATCTTAAGTTAAATGAAAAGGAAGTGTGAAAAATACGGGTTGATGATTTCTAAGTTAAAGATGATAGAGTTTCTTGCTAGAATGTTGAACTGTAGGATTAGAGTCAACGACCAATTTGATCGGATTTTTTGGGTAGTATCCACTGAAAACCCTCAGGAGACAACACTCCTCCTCTAGGGCAACCTAGAGGTTTAACGGCTTGTTGCACGAGCTCAGTGCAATCGCGTTCCCTGCGAAAGTGAGGTTAGGACTTTTTGTAAATAAAATGGCTTTGCTCGGGACGAGCAAAAGATAAGTTTGGGGGTATTTGTTCATATCATATTTTTTCATTTTTATACCGTCCATTCTTGATTGCATTGCATATAGGTTGGTTCTCAGCTCTAAACAGTGAAAATCATGAAAAGTCGCGACAAATTCAGGACTACAGCCAACAACAGATAAATATGGGTCACCGCTCACTATCCGTATGATGTCGAATAACAGTTCAAGGGACAAAATGGCAAATCATTGGTCATTTCATGAACAAAGCACAAGAGGCATCACAAGATCCAAGATTTCAACACGGAGCTCAAGAAAATCAAAGCAAAAGTCCATTTCATTTCACCTTTTTGGACTGCTGGAAATCTGGAAGAAAAATGTAGAGATTCTGAGAAACGAAGTGTACCAAACAGAAAAGAACAGCAACATGGAGAACCCCAGAGAATACGACCCTCCAAGTCGACCAATGGGCCGCGGATCCGCGACCAATGTGGCACTTAAGCGGTGGATCCGCGGCCGAGTCAACTCAGTGTTGGCTCGGTTTTTGAGGGTATTTTTGTAACTTCATTTTGTCTCAGATTGTATCCCTAGGGTTTCATGTATCTGCCTATAAATAGCCCAGTTCAAAGCCAAGTAAAGGGTGCTTTTTCTTGTATTAGATTTTAGGATAAGAGTTTGTATCTTCTTCTTCCTCTTCATCTTTCTCCATTAATATTGTAGTGAGCTTCATGAGTGATGATGAATAAAAGAAGAGTTCTTTAACATTCTTGTCTTGTAATTGTGTTCTATTATCTTGCTTGTAATTTTCTTTGTTAAATTAGTTGTGCTTATTTGTATGTTTGTTAGCTTTCTTCTTCTCTTTTCCTTTATCTTTACAACAATGATGCTTAAGTATGATCCCTGCCAAAGTGAGGTCTTAAATAGCTAGTTATGATTTTCTAACCCATTTCTTTCTATCTTCCTTCTTTATTTTATTTTCATTTTCTTTTTAATCGGTGAGTAGTTTCTCACTTGTTAGGGTAGGAAAAGGGAAGTTTGAGAGAAGGAAATCTCTCTCATTCTTTTCTTTGCCCAACATCTTGATTCGGACTCCCGTTAATTGAACCACAATCCGCTCCCTACGGCAACCTATCCTACATGATAGCGGTGATACCCTAGTGAGACCGGTTGTGGTTGAATTAACCGGAGGTTTAGGCTAAGAGCCTAGAACTGACGGACAAGGACCAAAAGGAAGGAACTAAGCATTGGAAAGCCTAGCTTATACTCGCAAGTTTTCTTCCTAGTCGTGCTAATCCCCGTTGTTGCCGATTACTGTAACTCCGAAATTAAGAATGGAAACGAAGGAAGTGAACGACTCCTAACTCAAACTAACCTAATCCTAACCCTAACAAGCTCTCTTTATACATATTTTAGCACATAGTGACACTAAACAAATCTGGAAAAATTGGACTTAACTCATTAAAAATATTAAGAAAAAGATTCCCATCTCTCCGTGGACCAACCTGTATTCAACCGGCTAGCTTCCAAGCTAAACCGTCTTGATTGTGGTAGTTAAAACTAAGCGCGCAAAAATTCTAACAATCAATGGTCTGTCCCATAACCATTAGTACGTCGTACTGGAGATAGTATGCAGGTGCTCGTTTGGTCACGAGTACACTGGACATGACTCGTCAGGAACTGTTGGTTGGTATTATACCTTTCTTCAGGTAGCAGTTCCTAGGTGACATGAGTACATCTTAGTCCGTTGACTTAACACTGCTATTTCGCCTCAAGTGTGTTCCTACTGTTCTTAGATTGCTACCCTACCATGGCTCTATTGAGTCATGCAAACAGGTAGTAGTTGGGTGCAGTCCCGAAACACTTGGAGGCAGTAGCGGTTAGATAGGATTCGTCTCTCCTGGTATTGGGGGTTGATATCGCACTTGTTTGGGGAGCCATTACACAAAGTCCCTGACCAGGGAAAGTGAGATTTACTGGTAAGTATTCCAGTAGTTTCTCAGGTTGTTCTGGGCTACACTTCAACACGACTTATACCGCTATTCGGGGTTTGACGTTTGCCACCCCTAGGCCCGATATGCGATACTCTCAGACGAACAGACTGGACTGTATGGAGATTGTCACAGACAGGCTTAGTAGGAGTTTGGATGAGCTTGCTCGTCGACCTTCTTATCGACAGATACCTGGGTAGCCGTTACACACAGCTAGTGTCGCTGATGTGCTTGTGGTTAAACCCACTGCCAGAGTACTGTCGATCTTTAGAGTCCCACACAGAGGGTTTCCCAGCTTCGGACGAAACGAGTAGAGGTCGTATGGTTTTACGACAGGGTTCGATCACATACGTGTACTTGTGCGGGTGTGGTGTTCAAGCAGACAATACTAGTGGGCTTTGGTTTAAGCCGGATCCTAGTATTTGATTATTGGATTAGCTTCGTCTCATAGTATTTGTGTTTCTTGGAACACGGATGTGGGTATGTATATACGGATGAGAGGAGGTAAAGAAGGAGATACCTCATTAGGGTTTTGACCATTGACTTGGTCAAAACAAATATGAGGTAAAGAAAAGACTTTGTTATTTTTGATAAATGATAATTATATATGGTATGGCTACTTGGGTTGACCTTTTGACTTGGCTTGACTTGTTGACCTTAGATATTTTTGTGAGATATTTTTGACTTTAGATATTTTAGTGAGATATTTTCCATGCCATGCTTATGGTCATATAAAAGATAGCCATTCCATTTTTTATTATCATTATCACAAATACTTTCTCTTTCCTCAAGCTTGCTCTATCCTTCTTCTTCTCTCAAATCCTAGTGTCTCATGAGTTGAGAATCAATGGTTAGTGAGACTAAGCCACTCAAATCACACTCTATTCACTCTAGTCTACTTAGATTAGCAAGCTAAGTATTCTAGTTACCTCAACTTGGAAGTTTAGCTCAAGGTTGGAACTCTCTGGTGGATCATCGTTGACACAAGGAGGCCGAAATTCAAGCACGATCCATACTTCCATCGAGGAGCTTAAGGAGAGGATCGAAGACCCGAAGGACTTGGTTTCTTTAGGTATACTTTCTATCATAGTAGATAGAACCCTTATTTGCTAGTTAGGTTTATGGTTATGATCCGGATTTTGTGTTATTCTAGCGCCAAGTTCTAATCGTAGTAAAATTTTTGTTCCGCATTTGGCCACGGAAGTTGGCCGGGGTGCTAGCGTAACTCTTCACCAAATCCAGAAAATCTCATGAAATACCGAAATCTCATAATCATGAGTCAATAAGAAACAATGAAAATCGGCATATAGCCCCTCAACAGCGCATAACAGAATGTATATATGAATGCATGCGGCATCTATGTAAAGAATGCAATATCTAACTAGCAAGTGAGATCATGAATGCTAAATCATACTACCAAACTATAAATTATCTGGGTATACGAATGAAATCACGGTTACTAAAGTGTAAGTGACATGGAAATTGTAGGGTTAGCTTAGCACCTTAGCAAGGTTTAGGCAAGCATCAAACATGCTATATTAGAAATTTTGGGGTGCTAAAGAAACCAACCAAGTAATCGAACTAGAGAATTAGGGTTAACTTTGCATGTAAACAACTTTACATCTAAGTGAAAGGGATTACAACCTTTGTAGTCCGTTCCTTCACTTCATTAGCTCCGAGTTGTGGTACCTTCGCTGTGATCATCAAGCTCCCGAACTCTAGAGAGGCTCCATGAGGTGAATGATGCATCTTGCTTGAAGTCTTCAAAATCCAAGACGATCTACCTTGAGGAAACACAAACTCAAGCTAACTCTTCACTAATTTAGAATTAGTGAAGCTAACACACTAATCTATATGGCTAGTATAGAAGAGGATGATGAAGTAGGAATTTTGTTCTCTTTAGTTTTCTTTTTCTCAATTTATTTCATCACAAAAGAAAAGGCTAGCAAGCTTTTGAGGAAGAAGAAGATGAAGTGATGAGAATAATTGTTGTGTGGTTAGAAATGCAACCATGGGTCAAGTATATCATCCTTAACCTATGTAGAGACTTAACCATTAGCTATGGTTAATGGTGAGGTTGATAAATATCCTAAGATAGAAAAAAAGAGTGGACAAAGTCAATGAAGTCTACAAGCTTCTTCAAACTTCCACCAAAATATCAACCATGACAAATATCCACAATATTTGAATAACTTAATGATAAATATAAACCCTAACATTAACCCTATCATGGTTTAACTCTCATAAACCCTAGTTGCATTTATAACCTAGCATGTTACAATTATACATATCACATATATATAATTTTGTAACAAAAGAAAAGAATACATTTAACATATATCACATATATATCAATGTATCCAAAATGAGAAAAAGAATTACCTAAGTGAGCTTATATTAGTTAATGTAATGTAATATATTACATATATAATTATACATTAAATTATCGAATCAATACTTGATCCGATAATACGGCTATATCACATATAACCGACTAATATAACATGTATCATTTCATCGAATCAACACTTGATCCGATGACCCGGCTATATCACATATACCCGGCCGATATCACATATTGCGAGAATAAAATACAATATCACATACTCTCATTATTCTCGGTCCCGCACATATCACATATGTGCTCCTACTCCGTTTCTCCTGAGCCAGGAAACCTTTGTGTAGGACTCTTAGGTCTCGTCAATACTTCGGCAGTAGGTGATGATCATATCAAATACCGACAAGTTTCAAGCGGTCAGCTAAACGTAACAGCCACCCAGGTATTGAGCGATCAGAAGATCAACAAGAAAACCTGCTCACACTCCTGTGAATCCAATCAGTAACACTCCGGTCTCTTCGTCTGATATGTCGTATATCCAGTCTAGGGGTGGTAAATGTCAGACCCCGGTAACCGATAAGTCATGTCGATGTGAGGCTCATAACGGGTCGAGAAACAACTGATAACACTTATCAGTAGATCTCCATATCAGCTCTTGCCAGGGACTTCCAGTTATAGCCAATCGAACACAGCGCAACATCAACCCCCAATACCGGGAGAGATGAAAACCCTCCTATCGCTCATTGCCTCCATATGATTCGGGACTGTACCCAAAAGCCATCGTTTTGCACGTTCTAGTGAACGTGGTAAGGTGGAAATTAAAGCACAATGGGAATCACACAAGACTCTATGACGATCTCGGGTCTACAGACTAACCTGTACCAATGTCACCAGAGAACTGCTATCTGACGATAGGTATAATACCATCTAGGAGTTCTTGGTGAGTCCGTTCAGTGTACCCAGTCTCCACTGAGCACCCGCATACCATCTTTTATGTCAAACACCAATGGATGTGGGATCATCCATCGCCCATCATATGGGTCAAGATGCGTATACGCTAGTCTACTCTGGAGTATCAATGCCCTGTCTCGTTACACCCTCGACTAGGAACAATTATAGGATGTACTCGTTGACTACCCTGGCTCCACTAGTATGATCTCCATCATAGTCCAAGTAGTCAAGTACATATCCTAAGGGCTTTATCTATATGTGAGAGCAAGACAGTAAACCAATACAAGTCAACATGTTGAGATAAAGTGCAACCAGATAGCATACTATCATGTAGAGCAAGAAAGTCCTCTATATATATCCAAGAATCCACTATAATATACATCATATGTACAATAATGGCCTCTAGGGCTTATACATAACTAACAATCTCCCACTTGCACTAAGGCCAGCTGTTGTAGTATCTCATACCCAACAACCCGAAGAGTATTTCAAAATGTATCTTGGATATGGCCTTCGTGAGTGGATCCGCAGTGTTGTCCTTCGTGTCAACTCTCCTGACCTCGATCTCCCGGCGATCAACTATCTCCCGGATCAGGTGATACCGTCTCAGAATATGCCTGGATCTTTGATGGGACCTGGGTTCCTTGGCCAAAGCCACAGCTCCATTGTTATCATAATACAAAGGTATTGGATTCTCAATGGACGGAACCACTCCAAGTTCAGTGATGAATTTCTTCATCCAGACAGCCTTTTTGGCAGCATCGTTGGCAGCGATGTATTCAGCCTCCATCGTCGAGTCTGCCACGGTTTCCTGTTTGGAACTCTTCTAACACACCGCCCTTCCATTGAGGGTAAATACAAAACCCGAGTGCGACTTAGAGTCGTCCTTATCACTTTGGAAGCTCGAATCGGTAAAGGACTCCACCTGGAGTTCTCCGTTACCATACACCAAGAACATCTCTTTAGTCCTTCTCAAGTACTTGAGAATGTTCTTCACAGCTGTCCAGTGATTCTTTCCAGGATCTGCTTGATACCTACTCACTACACTAAGTGAGTATGCCACATCGAGTCTGGTACATAGCATCGCGTGCATGATAGAGCCTACTGCCGAAGCATAGGGTATCCCTCACATGCGAGTTCTTTCCAAATCAATCTTGGGAGATATCTCTTTTGAGAGAGTGAGTCCAGAGATCGTGGGTAAGTTCCCACGCTTGGATTCTTCCATACTAAACCTCTTTATTATGGTGTCATTGTTAGTTATATGTATGCCCTAGAGGCCATTACTGTACATACGATGTATATTGTAGTGGATGCTTGGACATATATAGGGAGGACTTTCTTGCTCGACATGATAGTACGCTATCTGGTTGTTCATTATCTTAACATATACTCTGATTGTCTCTATGTTACATGTTGATAAAGCTCTTAGGATATGTACTCGACTACTGGGATTATGATGAGATCATACTAGTGGGGCCACGGTAGTCGACGAGTACATCCTATAACTGTTCCTAGTCGAGGGTGTATCGAGACAGGGCATCGATACACCAGAGTAGACTAGCGTATACGCATCTTGACCCATTTGATGGGCGATGGATGATCCTATATCCATCGGTGTTTGACATCAAGGATGGTGTACGGGTGCTCAGTAGAGACTGAGTACACTGGACGGACTCGCCGAGGACTCCCGGATGGTATTATACATCATGTCAGATGGCAGTTCTCTGGTGACACTGGTACAGGTTAGTCTGTAGACCCGAGATCGTCATAGAGTCTTGTGTGATCCCTACTGTGCTTTGATTTCCATCATACCACGTCCAAGAGGGCGTGCAAAAAGGTGGCTTTTGGGTACAGTCCCGAATTACATGGGGCAATGAGCGATAGGAGGGGATTCGTCTCTCCCGGTATAGGGAGTTGATGTTGTGCTGTGTTCGATTGGCTATAACTGGAAATCCCTGGCCAGGGTTGCTGAGATTTACTGGTAAGTGTTATCAGTAGTTTCTCGAACTGTTATAGACCTCATATCGACACAATTTATCAAGCTACTGGGGTCTGACGTATACCACCCCTAGGAGAGATATGCGACATATCAGACGAAGAGACCGGACTGTACGGGAGTGTTACTGACTGGATTCACAGGAGAATGTACAGGCTTTCTTGTTGATCTTCTGAGCGCTCAATACCTGGGTGGCTGTTACGTTTAGCTGACCGCTTGCAGCTTGTGGGAGTTTAATATGATCATCACCTACTGCCGGCGTATTGACGATTCTTTAGAGTCCTACACAGAGGTTTCTTGGCTTAGGAAAAACGGAGTAGGAGCACATATATGATATGTGCAGGACCGAGAACAATACGTGTATGTGATTGTATTAGATTCTCGTGATATGAGATATCGGCCAGGTATATGTGATATAGCCGGGTCATCGGATTAAGTGTTGATTCGATGAACTGATACAGATTATATTAGTTGGTTATTTGTGAAATAGCCGGATTATCGGATCAAGTGTTGATTTGATAATTTAATGTATAATTATATATTTGATATATTAAATTACATTAACTAATATTAGCTCACTTATTGATTCATTTTTCTCACCGGGTAATACATTGATATATATGCGATATATGTTAATTGTATTATTTTCTTTTGTTACAAATATATATTATATATATGATATATAATATTGTAACATGATATGATTACTAATGCAACATGTTTAGTGGAGATTAAACAAGGTTAGGGTTTGAATTGGGTTAGTTCTTTCATGAACCTTCTAGAAGGTTTTCTTTTGTCATGAGCTAAGATATTATGGTTGATATTTAAGTGACTCATTCTTAACCCAACCCAAACCCTTAACCCTAGTTAAATCTCTACATGAGTTAGCCTTGTCATAGTTGACCATGGTTGCATTTGTAATGATATTATCATTTGCATTATTCATCACAAAAGGATTATCCATTGTTCATCTTCTTCTTCCTTCTTGCGAAGCTTTCTAGCTTTGATTCTTGTGATGAAAATGGATGAGATTATGAAAATAAAATAGAGCTAAATTCCTACTTCATTATCCTAATCTATCCTAGCCATTTAGATTAGGGTGTTCAATTCATTTGTGAGTGAGAGCTTGTGTTAATGAAACTTTAAGGTAGATCATCTTTGTTATCGAAGATCGGAAGCAAGCTTGCATCTTTCTCTTCGTGGAGCCTCTCGAGAGTCCGGAACTTGATGATCGCAGCGAAGGGACCACAACATGGAGCTTATGAAGTGAAGGACCGGACTACAAAGGTTGTAATCCCAAACTCTTAGATGTTAAAGTGTTTAACATGCTTTTTTTCGCCTAATCTCTAGTATAAGATCTTGGTTAGGGTTGTTCGGCACGACTAAATTTTAAATCGGGCATGGTTGATGCCTTGTAGACCCTTATGCGTGTGTCTAGTAACCCTACAGTCAATGTACCTGGATTGGGACAATCACAGTATCCGTTTAGATCTATCTCTATAGATCTTAATTCCCAAAATACAGGTGTTCCCGCCAAAAATTTCTGCGCAAAAGAGTCCAAGGTATCAAATGGCAGCGATACGCTTAAGGAAATGCGAACCAGTATCTTCCGGCCTGTATTTTGATAAACTCCCGAAGGAGGAACAACTAAATTCTGATGATATTAGAAGCATCTCGAAAAACCCTTCGATTTTATATATTATGGGCTTCATAATTCATCCGGGATCAAAAGTTATGAGCAAATATGCTATACACTGTTTCCTGATTAAAAATCAGGAATTACCTCAATGAGGTATCACGTGCTCACACGTGACCAATGGTCATATGTTGGCACGTGACAATTAAAACAGAAATAAAATAACAAATGTCTGAAGAAAATACCTCAATGAGGTATCACGTGCTCACACGTGACCAATGGTCACGTGTTGACACGTGATTGTTAAAACAACAACATAAACAAGCGGCTGTTAAAGGAACCAATTTGGGGGTCACGTGCCAGCACGTGACAGGCTTTGAAAGCCTTACAGTTTAATAGAATTAAAATTCTAAATTTCTCTAAAATCTTTCGAAATAGAATTAAAATTCTAAATTTCTCTAAATCTTCCCAAATAGAAAAGGATTATGGGGACCGTTGGATTAAAGATCCAAGGGTGATTAAATATCACCAATTTAAGGAAAGATCTTAGAACAGGAAAGATTTCCCCTAAAATCTCACCGGAAATAACAAACAGAATATCTTTGGATTTAAAATCCAATGATGAATAAAATTCACTGAATGATCTAAAGGATCATATTAATGATGAAAACAAATCAAATCTTTCAATGAGAGATTTGCTAAACAAATTGATTCTTTTCCTTCTCCAATAAATAGGAGCCAAGAAAAGAAGAGAGGAGAGCTACTTTTTTTGGAGAGAAAAACAGAGAGAGGAGAATTTAATTCTCAAGAGGGAAGAAAAGAAAGGAGAATTTAATTCTCAACAAAGAAAACCCTAGGTGAGAAAAGGGAAAAAGATCAATTTCAAAAAGAGAATTTAATTCTCAAAATTTAAGAGTTTAACTCTTCTGCAAATAAAGAACTTAGTTCTTCTTCTGGTTGAAGATCTGTACAGAGCACATCTCCCCATAGGATGGGAATTTAATTCTCATCGGGTCGAGATCCTGCCATGCAGATCCTAAACTTAGAAGGGGAATTGAGTTTTGAGAATTTAATTCTCCCAAACTCACAGGAATTTAATTCCTCCTAAAATGAAACTGGGGTTTAACCCTAATCAAGAATTTAATTCTTTTACATATCTGGGAATTTATTTCCTCCTAAAAAGAAATCAGGGTTTTATCCTAAATAAGAATTTAATTCTTTCACAATAGGAATTTAATTCCTCAAAAACAAAATTAGGGTTTAACCCTACATAGAATTTAATTCTTAAAATAAGGAGACTTGAAAGATCTCCATGCACATAAAGAATATTGGTCACGTGATGACACGTGACCCCAATCCGCAGTGATCTGAAAAGAAGGAATAAAGCCAAGGTCACGTGGCCCCACGTGACCCCTAAAAAGATCCCCAAAAATAAAAAGGAAGCAGCTTTGAGGCAATGCCTCACGTGCTCCCACGTGACTCCCAAAACGCAGAAAGAAAAAGCAAAGGGAATGAAAGCTTTGGGCGCTCTCACGTGTTATCACGTGACCCCTCAGCAAATGCTTTAACAATTGGCGTATAGATCCCCATCACGTGCCAACACGTGAAGCTCTAAAATAAAAATGAAAAGTGTTTAACACTTAATTGCAGAACGAAGAAAAGGGATCTGGTCCCCCCTTTGGGCGCTCCCACGTGTCCACACGTGACCCCCCCTCTGTCTTTAGTGTTTAACACTAATTTGGGGATTATATTTCCAGTGTTTAACACTGATTGTTTCTAGTGTTTAACACTAAATTAAAGATTATATTTCCAGTGTTTAACACTGATTGTCTTTTAGTGTTTAACACTAATTTGAGAGTTCTATCTCCAGTGTTTAACATTGTTGTTCTCTAAGTGTTTAACACTACTTTTAGCCAAATTGGCTAATTTTCCAGAGGCAAAAGTCCCTCCTCCAAATGAATCTCAAAATTGAGGAAATCAAAGACAAAATGTTATCAGAGCCCCCAAACCTCTGGTTAACACTGCTGAATGACGAGGGGCTGAACCCAGACAAATGTCTAATGGCCCAAAGGGCCAACATTTCAAACATAATTGGACTTAGCCCAAACTGGCCATAAGTCCTCAAATCATCTTGAACCGAGCACATCTGCTCTTTCAACCAACTCATTGGTTCAAGGGTACATCTCTGAACTCCTCTGATATTTGTCGTTGTAATCCTTCAACGTCTTCAGAGAGGTGACGGGTCCCGACAACCACACATTAATACGGACTGTGGGGTCCTTAAACTCATGTACTAATGCGTCCTTAAACTAACATTTGTCCCCAAAACGGGAATGATGGACCACTATGTCCTTAAACTGGCATTGGACCACTATGTCCTTAAACTGGTATTGTACCACAATGTCCCTAAAATGGCAATGGACCACCATGTCCCTAAACTGGAACAATAGAGCCCAAACGCTCTTTTGTCGGATCTAAGCGATCCCGTTAAGTTGATCTTAGTCTCAAACTGGGCTAACGTATCCTTAACAAACGTTTAAGTTGATCTTAGCGTCAAATACGGCTAACGTATCCTTAAACCTTCAAACAGACTTTAGTCCCAAATTGGACTACAGGTCTCCCAACCAACTTTGGCTCAAGGGTACATCTCTGAACTCCTCTGATATCTGTCGTTGTAATCCTTCAACGCCGTCAGAGAGGTGACGGGTCCCGACGGCCATACATTCAATGGACCACTATGTCCCTAAACTGGAATAATAGAGCCCAAACGCTATTTTGTCGGATCTAAGCGATCCCGTTAAGTTGATCTTAGTCTCAAACTGGGCTAACGTATCCTTAACAAACGTTTAAGTTGATCTTAGCCTCAAATACGGCTAACGTATCCTTAAACCTTCAAACAGACTTTAGTCCCAAATTGGACTACAGGTCTCCCAACCAACTTTGGCTCAAGGGTACATCTCTGAACTCCTCTGATATCTGTCGTTGTAATCCTTCAACGTCGTCAGAGAGGTGACGGGTCCCGACGGCCATACATTCAATGGACCACTATGTCCCTAAACTGGAACAATAGAGCCCAAACGCTCTTTTGTCGGGTCTAAACGATCCTGTTAAGTTGATCTTAGTCTCAAATTAGACTAACGTATCCTTAACAAACGTTTGAGTCGATCTTAGCCTCAAAAATGGCTAACGTATCCTTCAAACAGACTTTAGTCCTAAATTGGACTATGAATCTCCCAACCAACATTGGTTCAAGGGTACATCTCCGAACTTCTCTGACATCTGTCGTTGTAATCCTTCAACGTCGTCAGAGAGGTGACGGGTCCCGACGGCCATACATTCAATGGACCACTATGTCCCTAAACTGGAATAATAGAGCCTAAACGCTCTTTTGTCGGATCTAAACGATCCTGTTAAGTTGATCTTAGTCTCAAATCAGACTAACGTATCCTTAACAAAAGTTTGAGTTGATCTTAGCCTCAAATATGGCTGACGTATCCTCAAACCAAAACCCCAAACCCAAATCTAAGAAAACACGGATTTAGACTAATCCACGTCCTACGGGCGACGACATAAATTAGTCTCCGTATACAATCCACGGGCAACCAAACACAAAACAAACACCCACGACACGAAATGACCAGCTGGAGAAGGAGAAAGTTGTTACTGCGATGCGGTAGCGTAATTAACTGCAGGGGCTTGCTCCTGCAGGGAAGAGCGTCCCCACAATCAAAAACTCCTCAAACGAGGGGGAATCTGACGAAGTCTGCTACATCGGCCGCATCCGTTTAAACCTTTGATACACGGTGCCATAAACCAACTTGGCATCTTAAGAGAGGTGGACGGATAGCACCAATTAGCATCTGCCCCGAATCTCAGGCAAGACGTCCTCACGTCTCGGCCGCCGTTCGGAGGGGAACAGATTCTGGCACGCCCGGTAGGACCTTTTCCTCTTTCCCCTCCACACTTCGTGTGTCGTCTTCGCGAACGAATCGCGGTTTGTTAATGGATGCCCTCGGGTTTCAAGTTACTGAGATTTGGTCTCTTGCTTGGTGCAGAAATCAAACAGCAATGGCTTCCAACTGCTCAGACTGCTCCAAATGCAAATGCAACCGACGCTCCGCCTCACCTGGAGGTGTAGCCTATGGACCTCAAGCGGCCTCCATCCTTGCTATGCCGGTAGAACAAGTGACTCAGGCTACCACCGGTCTGTTCTTCGGGACCATGCTCCCGCCAGCAAGCCTCACCATTCCAGTGCCCGCACCGGAAGCGCAAAAGAAGTCGGTCTTCGATCGGCTCACTGCTACAACGGCCCCTCTCAACGGGTCATCCAATGTCAAGCCGGCAGCCTCGGTCTTTACCAGGCTGAATCTGAACTCTAATAGGCCTGCCAAGAAGCCCATGACCCCTGACGTGGCCATCGCAAAGAAGACATCCATCTCCATTCCTGAAGTCATCAAGACGGCTTCTCCTGCTAAAGAGTCGGTCTTTTCAAGGCTGACTATTCCGGCACCTGCTCCTGCTCGAGGGTCTGTTTTTGACAGATTGAACATCGCCCCTCAAAAGACATCAGCCTTCAAGAGGCTGGCACTAGCGGCGCCTCATCTAGACAGGGGGCAAGACAAAACCATCCCCATCGCCGAACCAGCCCCAACAGCTCGACACGCTCGACGTCGCCACTGGCGCCGAGTAAGGAAGGCCGGGGGCAACTCCCCCTCTGGGCTAACCCCACCAGCTCCAACGGTGGAAATCAATGCTGATGTTCCGACTGGGAACAGCTTTGAACCGCTAAGGAGGGTATGCAAGAACTCCCCGACTGCTACGCTGAAAAGATCTCCTCCACCTGTGGAGAGTGCTGCGGGAATAAAGCCGGAGCAGCCTCCTCAACGGCTGTCCTCCAAGATTTACAAGGTCTGGCGACAGGTCCAGGTGTCGGTGATTGATCAAGACTATCTCCGCCGACAGAAAAAGATGAAGATTCGACAGAAGAAGGATTACTCCGTCAGGCCAGAAAAAGCAACATCTTCTCGGGTGCCCACTGCGACGGCTCCCTCAACTTCAACCACTCAAAAGAAAAGGAGGCCGTTAAAAGCCCCTGTGAACATGGCGAACCGTAAATGCGCTGAGCACAAACACCCCAAGTCTGGGGGCATGGTGGTGCACACTGTTTATATGGCTTCTGGAAAGGAGGAAAGCCGTGCTTCGACGGGTCACCGACCGCTCACCCGATCCGTGACGAAATCCCAGGAGAAGCAACATAAGCTTCAAGAGATGCTGACTACAATGGCCGCACTTACCGAGCCAAAAGAAAGCCCCGAAGCGTCCTCGGATCAGCGACGGGAGCAAGAAACCGACGCTGAGTTCCTTCGGAGAATACTGGAAAAGAAGGACAAAGAGGCTGCGGAACAAGCAGCCAATATAAAACGAATGGCCCTTCTGTTCCAGGACATGGTGGGTATGATGATCCGGCAAGATCCCCCAGCCGAAGATCCTCCGATTATCCTTGAAGATGACAGAGGAGAAACGTCAAATCCACCGCCGGCCCTTTCAGCAGCCAAGGAGGAAACCATTTCCAAAGCTGCACTAGACGACTATATTGCTCAACAAATACGAGTTCACCAGGCAACTGAGGCAGCCGGTCAAGTTGTCAAAACGGGGCGACCCTATCCGGGCTGGTATGACCAAATCAGTTACCCGCCGGGATATACGATCCCTAAATTCCATGTGTACAAGGGGATAGGGAATCCACATCAGCATATCGCTCAATTCAGAGCCTTATGCGGCAACACTGGAGGCGACGACAAACTGTTGCTTCGTCAATTCGTCGGCAGCTTAGCAGAAACGGCCTTTGAATGGTACTCGGAGCTTCCCAATTACTCTGTCAAAACATTTGCAGAGATGGAGCTGCTGTTTACACAAAGATTTGCAAGCGCTAGCAAGCGCACCCCGATCACGGCACTGATCAACGCCAGAGTGAAGCCGAGAGAGACGTGGGTGCAATATGCAATCCGGTGGTGGAACCTATGGTCGAGATGCGAACAACGCATAGAAGAAGCTCCTGCCGTGGGCATGTTCGTGGGTACTCTCGACCCTCAAGCGACCATCTCCCAATTCATGATGTTCTTCAAGCCGACCACCTTCCAGGCCTTGATTGACAAGCTGGCCCAAATGGACCAGGTGGGCCATAGGCCTTCCTCTTCAAAGACAGAGCCTTGGAATGAAAAGGGAAAAGGGAAAGCAACCTTCATTGCCAATACTCAGCAACGGCCGAGCAACTTAAAGCCGGTTGTTCGCCAAAACAACGTGCGTCCACGCCCATCCCTCGAGGAGAGACTAGGACGTCCTTACTCGTTTCCTCAGAATAAAACGAGGAGATTGTTCGGGCTGGCAGTGCGCAATAAACTCATCAACCTGTCGTGTCCGAAACGTCCGTTGCAGCCAGGCGATGTCAACGATCCAAATTACTGCCTTTACCACCAAGCGGTAAGCCATCCAATCGAAGATTGCTTCGTATTTAAGGGATGGATCGAGGATCAGTACCAACAAGGCAAGTTCGCGTTATCCGAAAACTGGAAGGTGAACCCGCCACAGCCTCACACTCCTAAGAAGACGGACACACCGCGGGCATCATGTTCTTTCGTAGAAGAGACTCCATGGGAGGTCGCTCTTTCAGCCAGGACGAAAAGAATGCCGAGTGATCTTCATACGCGCCCGGCGGTCATATGGAAGAACCCGCTCGAACCTCAAATCATCGAGGGGATGCTGAAACCGCGCCCAATTCCAAAGATCGGTGATGATAGCCAAAGCGCTCACACTCAGCCGTCAAAGTCGTCGAAGAAGAAGACCAAAAAGCCCGTGAAGCCTAGTGACAAGTGCACGGACATGCAAAAGCAGATTGACGCATTGGAAGAATACAATCAAAAAGCGCGGACCCCAGTCACACTCTAAGAATTTCTCAGCCACGTCCTTGAGGACGGAGATGATGACAATGGAGAAGACTCGTCGGATGAATCTGAAGATTATGTGGCAAGCTGCCATGTGATCTCTCACTCGTCAATAAATGACGAAGAAGATCCTTACACAGAGAAGCTGGGGGCAGATCCTGAGCCAGAACTTCTAAGACCATCAGAAGAAATGATTGATGCATTCCTGAACGAAGCCCGTCTTAAAAGCAAAGCTGATCGAGAGCGCGAGATGGCCATATTCGAGAAAGACAAACGCCGGCGACTAGATGAGAGGGTCGAAACACTCCCATCGGATCAACGTACACCCGACGTAAATAAAAGCAGGATCAAGACAAGGAAACGATTTGCCAAAACTATATCAATGTAGATGAAACTGCCCTCTTTCAGAGAAAATTCTCCTAGCGGTATACATCTTGATGAAGCGGGCGTACATCCTAACTTCTGCTTATATCATCAGAAAATTGCACATCCTACTGAAGACTGCAACTCCTTTAAGTGTTGGTGGCAAGGGTATGTCGCTCACAGGAAACACTTCAACAGGACAAAGCGCGAAGCTCGTAGACAGCGGAAAAATACGACAGATGAGCGTAAAAGAATTGCCGGCAATTGTCATAGGGTTGATCCCGGGGGATCGCGAGTTCTCACCTTCGGGAGCGACTCCGAAGAAAAAGTAGCCCACGGTCCTCTCTTCAAGGAATCCATCTCTGAAACGAAAGAATTGAGGAATTGCGAGAACATTCAGCTGCGCAATCGCACGCTACCCGAAAAGAATCTCGGACCCGCAAACAAGGGATCGAACAAAAGGGATAAGGGGAATGGAAAAGCGATCTCCGTCGCCAATGCTCAACAACAGCCGAGTGACCAGAAACCGTTTGGTCGTCAAAACAACAAGCCGCGATACCTCAATGAGAAGTTGAAAAGTCCTTACTCGTTTTCCAGAGATAAAACAAAGAGACTGTTCGAGCTAGCGGTGCGCAGCGGGCTCATCACTCTGCCGGATCCAAAACGTCCGTTGCAGCCAGGTGACGTTGAAAATCATAACTATTGTCCCTACCACAGAGTAATGGGTCACCCAATCGAAAATTGCTATGTCTTCAAAGGCTAGATTGAGGATGAATACCAACAGGGCAAATTCGCGTTGTCTGACAACTGGAAGGTGAGCCCGCCACAACCACATGCTCCGAAAAAGATGGACATGCTGGGGGCATCGTGCTCTTTCTTAGAGAAAGCTCCATAGACCGAAAAGTCAGTAAAATAGAGATTCGCCTCAAATACGGCGACGGTGGACCACTATGTCCTAAAACTGGCGTCGGACCGAAACGTCTCTAAACTAACGACTGACCGCAAAGTCCTAAAACTTGCAAATGACTGAAATGTCGTTAAACTACTATCAACCCGCGGCATCCTCAGGCTGGCGTGGTAAAAAAAACAAACAAAAAAAAACGGTATGTCCATAAGCAAAATAGGCACGGATGAAAACCCGAAAGGGCTCCGTGAGTAAAAACAGCAGGGCTACCGGCGAGTGTTTGTGAAAACCCGAAAGGGCGCAACCTCGTTAAAAAAAACGAACAAAAAGAAAAAAAAAGGAAAACGGTATATCCATAAGCAAAATGGGCACGGATGAAAACCCGAAAGGGCTCCGTGAGTAAAAACAGCAGGGCTACCTGCGAGTGTTTGTGAAAACCCGAAAGGGCGCAACCTCGTTAAAACACTTACAGGGTCCTCTCGACCTTGTAAGCAGAAACTACCCATGTGAGATCCTTACGACTCACAAGGGAGCAACACACTTAGGGATCCTCACGATTCCTAAGGAGAAATTACACTTGCAAGATCCTCACGACTCGTAAGGAGAACTCTCTTATGGGACCCTCACGGCTCATAAGATTTGAAAGTCTTAAGTTACAGAGATCCGAACCTGTTCTTAAGCAACCCCCACAACCTTCGATACTGCCCTACAATCGGCTCATACTGACCCTTGTATACAATCCACAGGCACGAATAAACATTTCCCCAAAAAAGTCACACTCGTGACTAGGGATATGTCCATATGGTGAACAACCCTTATAAGTCCTCTCGACTTATAAGGAGAAAACCCTTTTGTAAGATCCTTACGAATTACGGGGGAACATACACTTAGGAATCCTTACGATCCCTAAGGAGAAAACACACCTACGAGATCCTCACGACTTGTAAGGAGAAATAGCTTTGTGAGACCCTTACGGTTCATGAAGTCAAAAGCCTTAGTCGACAGAATTCTAACCCTGTTTACTATGCCACCTTTGTTCGACATCGACGAAGGCAAATGATGATTCGCTCCTGGAAATATCCCAGTGCTAGCGATGCTGATGCCTAAAACGGTATCAAATTCCAAGTCCTTTTACGGCAAATAATGATTCGCTCCTGGCAATATTCCAGTCGCAGCGATGCTGATGCTAAGATTGGTATCAGATCCCAAATCCCCCACTCGCGATAGAAAAATCTGCGAGCCACACATGCATACGAAATAGCCGAAATGATAGGGCAACTTGCAATAAAATCAGCAAGTAAAAATGTATGCATACAAAAATAGCCGAAATGATTGGGCAACTCGCAATAAAAAGCAGCGAGTAAAAAGAAAAATAGCCGAAATGATTGGGCACCGCGAAAAATAGCCGAAATGATTGGGCAATCGCGATTTTCGCGATATAAAAAGCTGAAATGATAGAGCATCGCGGAAAGAATAAAAAAAAGATGAAAGAATGAAACTTTTTGCCCTACAGGTGAGATCACATCAATCCCTGTATACAATCCAGGGGCACAAACAAAGAGGGAACCATACCTTCCCAACAGGCTCCATCAGAAAGCGGAGCCAAATCTCGACGGTTCATAGACAACCTAGAGACAACCTCGACATTTGTCGCAATATTGCAGACACAATGTCAGCAAATGAAGCAAAGGAAGATCCCTAGCTTCAGGGTCTCGACGTCAACATCGACAACTTAGAGATCACCAACTGCGTTTCTCCTCACTCCAACCAGATGCAGACGTGACGTCAACAATCGACCTCAGAGTAGCAACGAAACGGAACCATGGCAAAGTCCCTAGTTCCAAATCTCAATGGCCGCATATGCAGCCTGGAGACCAACAATGGTGGGCCTCCTCATTCCAGTATGACACAGATGTTACACCATCAATCGGAGCCATGGCAAAATCCCATCTCCACCTCAGCATTCGTCTCGATACAGCAGACGAGATGTCAACAATGGCGTTCCTTCGCAGTCCAGCAGGATGCAGATGCAACGTCAGCGAAAGACCCCATGGTCGAAACAAAGCGGAGTGATGGCAAAATCCTAGCTCCACCTTGACATTCGTCTTGATACAGCAGACGAGATGTCAACAACGGCGTTCCTTCGCAGTCCAGCAGGATGTAGATGCAACGTCAACAAAAGGCCCCATGGTCAGTAAAGAGGAGTGACGACAAAATCCCAGCTCCACCTCAGCATTCGTCTCGATACAACAGACGCAATGTCAACAACAGTGTCCTTCCTTCAACAGGATTCGAACACACTAAAGAAAAAGAAGCGAAGGCCAAGTTCATAGCTTCAACGTCTTGACGGTAACTCATATAAAACCGGAAAGAAAATCAGAGATCATCTCACACCAGCATAGAGTGATCACCACCTCGACGTTCGTCTCGATACAGCAGACGAGATGTCACTACAGCGTCCTTCCTCCAACAGGATCCGGACACACCAAAACAAATGAAGCAAAGGCCAAATTCCTAGCTTCAGGGTGTTGACGGCCAGCCATATAAAGCCTGAAAGACATTTGGAGATCATCTCGCAACAATGTGGAGTGGTCACCACCTCGACGATCGTCTCGATACAGCAGATGAAATGTCACCCCAGCGTTCTTCCCCCAGCAGGATTCAGACGCGCCAAAGCAAATGAAGCAAAGGCCAAATTCCTAGCTTCAGGGTCTTGACGGCAAGTCATATAAAGCCTGAAAGACATTCGGAGATCATCTTGCACCAATGTGGAGTGGTCACCACCTCGACGTTCGTCTTAATACAGTAGACGCGATTTCACCCCAGCGCTCTTCCTTCAACAGGACTCAGACGCAACATCACCAAACGGAGCCACGGCAAAATCCCTAGTACCAAACCTCGACGGTTCACCAGCAACCTAGAGACCACCTCGACGTTCGTCTCAATACAGCGGATGCAATGCAAGCAAACGAAGCAAAGGCCAAATTCCTAGCTTCAGGGTCTTAACGGCAAGTCATATAAAGCGTGAAAGACAATCGGAGATCATCTCGCACCAGTGCGGAGTGGTCACCACCTCGACGTTCGTCTCGACACAGCAGATGCAACATCATCAAAAGGAGCCACGACAAAATCCCTAGTTCCAAACCTCGACGGTTCGCATGCAACCCAGAGACAACCGCGGCATTCGTCTCGTTACAGCAGACGCGATGCCAGCAAATGAAGCAAAGGCCAAATTCCTAGCTTCAGGGTCTTGACGGCAAGTCATATAAAGCCTGAAAGACATTCGAAGATCATCTCGCACTAATGTGGAGTGGTCACCACCTCGACGTTCGTCTCAATACAGTAGACGCGATGTCACCCCAGCATTCTTCCTCCAACAGGACTCAGACGCAACATCACCAAAAGGAGCCACGGAAAAATCCCTAGTTCCAAACCTCGATGGTTCACCAGTAACCTAGAGACAACCGCGACATTCGTCTCGATACAGCAGACGCAATGCAAGCAAATGAAGCAAAGGCTAAATTCCTAGCTTCAGGGTCTTGACGGCAACTCATATAAAGCCTGAAAGACAATCGGAGATCATCTCGCACCAGCGCGGAGTGGTCACCACCACGAAATTCGTCTCGATACAGAAGACGCGATGCTAGCAAACGAAGCAAAGGACAAATTCCTAGCTTCAGGGTCTTAAAGGCAAGTCATATAAAGCCTGAAAGACGATCGAAGATCATCTCGAACCAGTGCGGAGTGGTCACCACCTCGACGTTCGTCTCGATACAGCAGACGCGACATCACCAAAAGGAGCCACGGCAAAATCCCTAGTTCCAAACCTCGACGGTTCACCAGCAACCTAGAGACAACCACAAAATTCGTCTCGATACAGAGGACACGATGCTAGCTAACGAAGCAAAGGCCAAATTCCTAGCTTCAGGGTCTTAAAGGAAAGTCATATAAAGCCTGAAAGACGATCGGAGATCATCTCGAACCAGTGCGGAGTGGTCACCACCTCGACGTTCGTCTCGATACAGCAGACGCAATATCACTAAAAGAAGCCACGGCACAATCCCTAGTTCCAAACCTCGACGGTTCACCAGCAACCTAGAGACAACCACGACATTCGTCTCGATACAGAGGATGCAATGCCAGCAAACGAAGCAAAGGCCAAATTCCTAGCTTCAGGGTCTTAACAGCAAGTCATATAAAGCCTGAAAGACTATCGGAGATCATCTCACACCAGCGCGGAGTGGTTATGACTCATCGGGGCTCTCCAAAATGAGCCTAACCTCAAGTAAAAAGCGGCATGGCAAAATTCCTAACGCTTGCTCTTCCGACGGTCAAACTGCCAAGGAGGATTGCTTGAAGACGTCTTGTCCAGCCCCCGAAGGGATCAGAGACACGGCAGTCGCAGGGCAACTCGAACAGCACGATTGCCTATCGAGGAATATATCAGCTGATGCGACGGTACGACGGCCAAAACGCTAAGTACCACAGGCCCTAACGGACTTCTGTCGTAAAGAGCAGAGGTTAATTGTGACGTTAGGATATTCTTGCGAGATCTGCTCGATCCGTTTCGACTCGTGAGGAAATTGATGTCTTTGCGGGAAATTCTCGATTCGTCTCGACTCGTGAGATAAAGCCTTAGGCAGTAGGGATTAAAAAAAACTGTTTCCTAAGCACTGGGACCCTGCAAGTCGGCCCAAAACGGTCTCTTGCATACTATCCACGGGTCACACTCTCCAAAGTCGAATCTCGACAAGAAGGGAAACAACCACTTACGAGTCCTCTCGACTTATAAGCGGGAAAATTCTCTTGTGAGATCCTTACGACTTTCAAGAGAAAACACACTTAAGAGTCTTCACGACCCCTAGGGAGAAAATACACCTGCGGGATCCTCTCGACTCGTAGGGAGAAAAGTCTTTATGAGACCCTCACGGCTCATAAAGTTGAAAAGTCTTTGGTGGCAGATCCTAACCCTGTCTCCTAAGCTATCACCGCCCTGCAAAGAGGTCAAGATGGACCATCTATGAGCCACACTTGCCAAAGCTACATGCCACTGAAATGGAGAAGTTACTCATGAACGTATAAACTACTTCACGCCAGAGTAAGACATAAAGAAATAGAAGGGTGCGACTCATGGAGTTGAGAGTTTGGAACTATATCTGTTAAGAGTCGAGATTTGAGTCAATGATAAATGACGACGCTTGTGTCCGCTCGTTATCTTCTCAGATCAAGATTCTGAAAGTTATATACCAACCCAAAACCTGTCATACGCTATGCATAACTCTGCACTACTTCACCCACGTATATACTTACGTGGGAAAAGTAGTGGGGGGCATTTGTTCCCGCCAAAAATTTCTGCGCAAAAGAGCCCAAGGTATCAAATGGCAGCGATACGTTTAAGGAAATGCGAACCAGTATCTTCCGGCCTATATTTTGATAAACTCCCGAAGGCGGAATAGCTAAATTCTGATAATATTGGAAGAATCTCGAAAAACCCTTCGATTTGATATATTATGGGCTTCATAATTCATCCGGGATCAAAAGTTATGAGCAAATATGCTATGCACTGTTCCCTGATTAAAAATCAGGAATTACCTCAATGAGGTATCACGTGCTCACACGTGACCAATGGTCACGTGTTGACACGTGACAATTAAAACAGAAATAAAATAACAAATTTCTGAAGAAAATACCTCAAAGAGGTATCACGTGGTCACACGTGACCAATGGTCACGTGTTGACACGTGATGGTTAAAACAACATAAACAAGCGGCTGTTAAAGGAACCAATTTGGGGGTCACGTGCCAGCACGTGACAGGCTTTGAAAGCCTTACAGTTTAATAGAATTAAAATTCTACAATTTCTCTAAAATCTTTCGAAATAGAATTAAAATTCTAAATTTCTCTAAATCTTCCCAAATGGAAAAGGATTATGGGGACCGTTTGATTAAAAATCCAAGGGTGATTAAATATCACCAATTTTAGGAAAGATCTTAGACAAGGAAAGATTTCGCCTAAAATCTCACCGGAAATAACAAACAGAATATCTTTGGATTTAAAATCCAACGGTGAATAAAATTCACTAAATGATCTAAAGGATCATATTAATGATGAAAACAAATCAAATCTTTCAATGAGAGATTTTCTAAACAAATTGATTTTTTTCCTTCTTCTATAAATAGGAGCCAAGAAAAGAAGAGAGGAGAGCTACATTTTTTAGAGAGAAAAACAGAGAGGAGAATTTAATTCTCAAGAGGGAAGAAAAGAAAGGAGAATTTAATTCTCAACAAAGAAAACCCTTGGTGAGAAAAGGGAAAAAGATCAATTTAATTCTCAAAATTTAAGAGTTTAACTCTTCTGCAAATAAAGAACTTAGTGTTTCTTCTGGTTGAAGATCTGTACAGAGCACATCTACCCATAGGATGAGAATTTAATTCTCATCGGGTCGAGATCCTGCCATGCAGATCCTAAACTTAGAAGAGGAATTAAGTTTTGAGAATTTAATTCTCCCAAACTCACAGGAATTTAATTCCTCCTAAAATGAAACTGGGGTTTAACCCTAATCAAGAATTTAATTCTTTTACATATCTGGGAATTTAATTCCTCCTAAAAAGAAATCAGGGTTTTATCGTAAATAAGAATTTAATTCTTTCACAATAAGAATTTAATTCCTCCAAAACAAAATTAGGGTTTAACCCTACATAGAATTTAATTCTTAAAATAAAGAGACTTGAAAGATCTCCATGCACATAAAGAATATTGGTCACGTGATGACACGTGACCCCAATCCGCAGTGATCAGGAAAGAAGGAATAAAGCCAAGGTCACGTGTCCCCACGTGACCCCTAAAAAGATCCCCAAAAATAAAAAGGAAGCAGCTTTGAGGCAATGCCTCACGTGCTCCCACGTGACTCCCAAAACAAAGAAAGAAAAAGCAAAGGGAATGAAAGCTTTGGGCGCTCTCACGTGTTATCACGTGGCCCCTCAGCAAATGCTTTAACAATTGGCGCACAGATCACCATCACGTGCCAACACGTGATGCTCTAAAATAAAAATGAAAAGCATTTAACACTTAATTGCAGAACGAAGAAAAGGGATCTGGTCCCCCCTTTGGGCGCTCCCACGTGTCCACACGTGACCCCTCTGTCTTTAGTGTTTAACACTAATTTGGGGATTATATTTCCAGTGTTTAACACTGATTGTTTCTAGTGTTTAACACTAAATTAAAGATTATATTTCCAGTGTTTAACACTGATTGTCTTTTAGTGTTTAACACTAATTTGAGAGTTCTATCTCCAGTGTTTAACACTGTTGTTCTCTAAGTGTTTAACACTACTTTTAGCCAAATTGGCTAATTTTCCAGAGGCAAAAGCCCCTCCTCCAAATGAATCTCAAAATTGAGGAAATCAAAGACAAAATGTTATCAGAGCCCCCAAACCTCTGTTTAACACTGCTGAATGACGAGGGGCTGAACCCAGACAAATGTCTAATGGCCCAATGGGTCAATATTTCAAACATAATTGGACTTAGCCCAAACTGGCCATAAGTCCTCAAATTATCTTGAACCGAGCACATCTGCTCTTTCAACCAACTCATTGGTTCAGGGTACATCTCTGATCTCCTCTGATATTTTTCGTTGTAATCCTTCAACGTCTTCAGAGAGGTGACGGGTCCCGACAACCACACATTAATACGGACTGTGGGGTCCTTAAACTCATGGACTAATGCGTCCTTAAACTAACATTTGTCCCCAAAACGGGAATGATGGACCACTATGTCCTTAAACTGGCATTGGACCACTATGTCCTTAAACTGGTATTGGACCACCATGTCCCTAAACAGGCAATAGACAACTATGTCCCTAAACTGGAACAATAGAGCCCAAACGCTCTTTTGTCGGATCTAAGCGATCCCGTTAAGTTGATCTTAGTCTCAAACTGGGGTAACGTATCCTTAACAAACGTTTAAGTTGATCTTAGCCTCAAATACGGCTAACGTATCCTTAAACCTTCAAACAGACTTTAGTCCCAAATTGGACTACAGGTCTCCCAACCAACTTTGGCTCAAGGGTACATCTCTGAACTCCTCTGATATCTGTCGTTGTAATCCTTCAACATCGTCAAAGAGATGACAGGTCCCGATGGCCATACATTCAATGGACCACTATGTCCCTAAACTGGAACAATAGAGCCCAAACGCTCTTTTTTCGGATCTAAGCGATCTCGTTAAGTTGATCTTAGTCTCAAACTGGGCTAACGTATCCTTAACAAACGTTTAAGTTGATCTTAGCCTCAAATACGGCTAACGTATCCTTAAACCTTCAAACAGACTTTAGTCCCAAATTGGACTACAGGTCTCCCAACCAACTTTGGCTCAAGGGTATATCTCTGAACTCCTCTGATATCTGTCGTTGTAATCCTTCAACGTCGTCAGAGAGGTGATGGGTCCCGTTAGCCATACATTCAATGGACCACCATGTCCCTAAACTGGAACAATAGAGCCCAAACGCTCTTTTGTCAGGTCTAAACGATCCTGTTAAGTTGATCTTAGTCTCAAATTAGACTAACGTATCCTTAACAAACGTTTGAGTCGATCTTAGCCTCAAAAATGGCTAACGTATCCTTCAAACAGACTTTAGTCCCTAATTGGACTATGAATCTCCCAACCAACATTGGTTCAAAGGTACATCTCCGAACTCCTCTGACATCTGTCGTTGTAATCCTTCAACGTCGTCAGAGAGGTGACGGGTCCCGACGGCCATACATTCAATGGACCACTATGTCCCTAAACTGGAACAATAGAGCCCAAACGTTCTTTTGTCGGATCTAAATGATCCTGTTAAGTTGATCTTAGTCTCAAATCAGACTAACGTATCCTTAACAAACGTTTGAGTTGATCTTAGCCTCAAATATGGCTGACGTATGCTCAAACCAAAACCCCAAACCTAAATCTAAGAAAACACGGATTTGGACTAATCCTTGTCCTACGGGCGACGACATAAATTAGTCTCCGTATACAATCCACGGGCAACCAAACACAAAACAAACACCCACGACATGAAGTGACCAGCTGGAGAAGGAGAAAGTTGTTACCGCGATGCGGTAGCGTAATTAACTGCAGGGGCTTGCGCCTGCAGGGAAGAGCGTCCCCACAATCAAAAACCCCTCAAACGAGGGGGAATCTGACGAAGTCTGCTACATCGGCCGCATCCGTTTAAACCTTCGATACACGGTTCCATAAATCAACTTGGCATCTTCAGAGAGGTGGACG
Source organism: Agapanthus africanus (assembly GCA_030015575.1). Taxonomy (NCBI): domain Eukaryota; kingdom Viridiplantae; phylum Streptophyta; class Magnoliopsida; order Asparagales; family Amaryllidaceae; genus Agapanthus; species Agapanthus africanus. Next base: position 543,278,526 of record JASDDO010000014.1, on the reverse strand, counting down.
GATAGCACCAATTAGCATCTGCCCCGAATCTCAGGCAAGACGTCCTCACGTCTCGGCCGCCGTTCGGAGGGGAACAACAGGAGGCATCACCTAGATCTTTTATTTAGAATCTTTGTGATAAGAAGAGCTTGACCGAGTGCAGCATAAGAATATCATTTCCTATCAAGAGTATGTCATCCACGTATAAGGCGAGGAAGGCAAGCTTACTCTCTGTCACCTTCTTGTATATACAAGGTTCATCTACGATTTTGATGAAGTCAAACTCTTTGACTACTACATAAAAATAGATGTTCCAACTCCGCGATGCCTGCTTTAACCCGTAGATGGATTTAAGCAGCTTGCACACCTTTCCGCTTCTCCCACTGTCTACGAAGCCCTCTAACCGAGTCATATACATGCACTCTTCTAAATCACCATTTAGAATGGCGGTCTTAACATCCATTTGCCAGATTTCGTAGTCATGGTATGCATCAATGGCAAGTAAGATCCGGATGGACTTAAGCATAGCCACTGGAGAAAAGGTTTCATCATAATCCATACCTGGTCGTTGACGAAAACCCTTTGCAACAAGTCTAGCTTTGAAAGTCTCAACTTTTCCATCTACACCAAGTTTCTTCTTAAAGATCCATCTGCTCCCAATGGGTTTTACCCCTTCAGGAGCAATTTCCAAAGTCCATACTTTGTTAGTTTACATGGATTCCATCTCAGATCGCATTACATCTAGCCATTTCACAAAGTCCCCACTCGTGATGGCCTGCTCGAAGCTAGCCGGGTCATCATCTTCCATGATGCAATCTCGCTCCCACCATCTATGAGAAAACCGTAGTATCTTTCAGGTGGATGAGGAACCCTACTAGATCAGCGGAGCGGCTGAGGTTCGTTGGCTACTATCGAATCCTCTGGTTCCACTAAATCTTCAGTTGTAGTTTATTCTGCTGGAACTTCTTCCAGCTCTACCGCTTCGCCACTAATTTCTTTTGCAAGAAATTCCTTTTCTAAAACGGTGGCATGTTGAGCAACAAACACCTTTTGTTGTTCACTGTGGTAGAATAGATATGCATTCGAATGTTTAGGATATCCAACAAACTTACAAAGAACTGATCGTGCCTCGAGTTTGTCCGGATTTTGCTTTTTGACATAGGCCGGACAACCCCATATCTTAACTCGTTTAAGACATGGTCTCTTCCCACTCCATATCTCATATGGTGTGGTAGGTACAAATTATGATGGAACCTGATTCAATAGGTATGCTGCTGCTTCAAGCGCATAACCCCAAAAGGAAATAGGCAACTCAGCGGTGCTCATCATTGAGCGCACCATATCTAATATGGTGCGATTCCTCCATTCTGATACACCGTTGTGCTGTGGTGTATATGGAGGAGTAAGCTGAGAAAGAATTCCATTCACTTTTAGATAGACCAGGAGCTCATTTCTCAAGTATTCTCCTCCTCGATCAGATCGAAGGATCTTAATACTTTTGCCTGTTTGGTTCTCTACTTCATGCTTATACTCTTTGAATTTCTCAAAAGTTTCAGACTTGTGTTTCAACAGGAACACATGTCCATATCTTGAGAGATCGTCAGTGAATGTAATGAAGTATGAAGAACCATTCCTGGCGTGTATAGACATGGGACCACATACATCACTATGTATCAGTCCCAAGAGTTCCTTAACTCTTTCTCTGTGTCCACTAAACGGAGTTTTGGTCATCTTTCCTTTGAGACATGAATGAAAAGTTTCATAAGATAATAATTCAAACGTATTCAAGTATCCATATTTATGTAACTTAGCTAGTCGTGTCGCATTTATATGACCAAGTCTACAATGCTACAAGAAAGATTCGTTCATTTCTGAACTCTTTCTCTTATGTGTGTTTTGTACATTAAGAACCGTAGTTTGATTTAGAACGTATATGCCATTATTTAACGATCCTGATCCAATCAACTTTTGATCTAGGAAGATGTTCATGAAAGGTTCCTAGGCACCCTAAAGAGGTCTCACAAGGCATCGAACATGCCAATTTAAAAAAAATGGTGCCGGGAAACCCTAGACTACGGATCTTAGACTAGAATTCTAGGCGAAACACAAAATAAGCTAACTACTTAACTTGAAGTGAGAAGCTACAACCTTTGTAGATCCAGTTCCCCACTTCCTTAGCTCCACGTGTGTGTGCTCTCGCTGTCCATCAGGAATCCTAGACTCATTCGTCGGCTTCATCAGAAAACGGGCGAGCAAGGTCGTCGGCTTCGTGTCAAAGGCGATCTACGTCGAGGTTGCACTAGTTCAAGCTTCGACTTCACCAAGTAGTGAAACTTATGAAGAAAACACCCAAAACCACTTGGCAAGAGGTAGAGGATGAAGAAATAGGAGGTGGGTTCACTTTAGATTTGGATTTCTCTCACTAGATCTCAAGTTGCCATTAATGGCATCTAGTTTTCTCACTTGAAGAAGAAGAAGAAGATGATAGAATTTTTATTATAAGTTGTGTGTAAAATGAATAATAAATCAATTCTTATCATCTTCTAACCATGGTCAAGTGTAGAGAAAAGACCATGGTTAGTGGGAGTGGTTAGGGTTAAGCAAGGAGACAAAATGGCATCATTAGTAAAAGCTTCATGAAGCTTCACCACTCTTCATGATAAGATGAAAACCATTTTGTTTTGATAAATCCATTTAAATAAATAATAAATGGATAAAATAATAAGTGAATAAAATATAACCCTAACCACTTGCATAACCATGGTTGCATTCTATACACAAAACCAAAACAACATGCATCATCAAACATGATACATTCAAGTGTACACAAAACATATCACATATACAATGTGCACATCAAGTGAGAAAAATCCGTTTAAAGTGAACCAATACTAGTTAATGCAAAGTGATATATCAAATATATAATTATACATTAAATCATTAAATCAACACTTGATTCAATGATCCGGTCATGTCGCACATAACCGACTAGTATTCAATGCATCGATTTATCGAATCATTGATTCGATAACTAGGTCATATCTGATACAACCAATCGAAACATTAATCGCGAGAATCAAATACGGTATCACATACACGCATTATTCTCGGTCCCGCACATATCTCATATGCACTCCTATTTCGTTTCGCTTGAGCTAGGAAACCTCTGTGTAGGACTCTAAAGACTCGTCAATACGCCGGTAGCAGATGATGATCATATCAAGCAACCACAAGCCGCAAGCGGTCTGCTAAACGTAACGGCCACCCGGGTATTGAGCGATCAGAAGATCGACGAGCTAGCCCGCTCACACTCCTGTGAATCCAACCAGTAACACTTACCGTATAGTCCGGTCTCTTCGTCTGATATGTCGCATATCAAGTCTAGGGGTGGTAAACGTCAGACCCCAATACTTGATAAGTCGTGCCGATGTGAGGCTCATAACCGGTCGAGAAACTACTGGTAACACTTACCAGTAAATCTCTGATCAGCCCTGGCCAGGGACTTCCCTGTTACGGCCAATCGAGCACAGCGCAACATCAACCCCCAATACCGGGAGAGACGAAACCCCTCCTATCGCTCATTGCCTCCATGTGACTCGGGACTGTACCCAAAGACCACCGTTTTGCACGCCCTCATGGACGTGGTAAGGTGGAGATCAAAGCACAGTGGGAATCACCCAAGACTCTATGACGATCTCGGGTCTACAGACTAACCTGTACAAGTGTCACCTGAGAACTGCCATCTGACGTGAGGTATAATACCATCTGGGAGTTCTCGGCGAGTCCGTCCAGTGTACCAAGTCTCCACTGAGCACCCGTATACCATCTCTGATGTCAAACACCAATGGATATGGGATCATCCATCGCCCATCACATGGGTCGAGAAGCGTATACGCTAGTCTACTCTGGTATATTGATGCCCCGTCTCGATACACCCACGACTAGGGACCTTGAAGGATGTACTTATGGACTACCATGTCCCCACTAGTATGATCTGCATCATAGTCCAGGTAGTCAAGTACACATCCTAAGGGCTTTACCAACATGTAACTATAAGACAGTTTAAAGAGACAAGTGTACATGTTAAGATAAAGAGTAACCAGATAGCATACTATCATATCGAGCAAGAAAGTCATCTCTATATATGTCCAAGCATCCAATATAATATACAATATCTGTACAATACTGGCCTCTAGGGCATACATACTACTAACAATCTCCCACTTGCACTAGGGCCAGCTGCTGTAGTATCGCATACCAAGCATCCCGAAGAGTCTCTCAAACTGTGTCTGGGGAATGGCCTTCGTGAGTGGATCCGCCGTGTTGTTCTTCGTGTCAACCCTCCTGACCCCAATCTCCCGGCGATCAACTATCTCCCGGATCAGGTGATACCGCCTCAGAATATGCCTGGATCGCTGATGGGACCTGGGTTCCTTGGCCAAAGCCACCGCTCCATTGTTATCGCAATACAAAGGTATTGGATGCTCAATGGATGGAACCACTCCAAGTTCAGTAATGAACTTCTTGATCCAGACAACTTCTTTAGCAGCATCGTTGGCAGCGATGTATTCAGCCTCCATCGTCGAGTCTGCCACGGTTTCCTGCTTGGAACTCTTCCAGCTAACCGCCCCTCCGTAAAGGGTAAAGACAAAGCCCGACTGCGACTTAGAGTCGTCCTTATCACTCTGGAAGCTCGAATCGGTAAAGGACTCCACTTGGAGTTCTCCGTTACCATACACCAAGAACATATCTCTAGTCCTTCGCAAGTACTTGAGAATGCTCTTCACAGCTGTCCAGTGACTCTCTCCAGGATCAGCTTGATACCTGCTCACTACACTTAGTGAGTATGCCACATCGGGTCTGGTACATAGCATCGCATACATGATAGAGCCTACTGCCGAAGCATAGGGTATCCCTTGCATGCGAGCTCTCTCCAAATCAGTCTTGGGAGACATCTCTTTGGAGAGAGTGACTCCAGAGATCGTGGGCAAGTTCCCACGCTTGTACTCTTCCATACTAAACCTCTTTAGTATGGTGTCAATGTACCTGGATTGGGACAATTCCAAAATCCATTTGGATCTATCTCTATAGATCCTGATTCCCAATATGCAGGAGGCATCACCAAGATCATTCATTGAGAATCTTTGTGATAAGAAGAGCTTGACCGATTGCAGCATAGGAATATCATTTCCTATCAAGAGTATGTCGTCCACGTACAATACGAGGAAGACAACCTTACTCTCTGCCACCTTCTTGTAGATACAAGGTTCATCTGGATTTTTGACGAAATCAAACTCTTTGATAACGACGTCAAAGCAGATGTTCCAACTCCGCGATACTTTCTTTAATCCATAAATGGATTTAAGCAGCTTGCACACCTTTCCGCTGCTCCCACTGTCTACGAAGCCCTCTGGCTGAGTCATGTACACGCACTCTTCTAAATCACCGTTTAGAAAGGCGGTCTTAACATCCATTTGCCAGATTTCGTAATCATGATATGCAGCGATGGAAAGCATGATCCGGATGGATTTAAGCATAGCCACTGGAGAAAAGGTCTCGTCATAGTCCACACCTGGTCTTTGACGAAAACCCTTTGCTACAAGTCTAGCTTTGAAAGTATCCACTTTCCCATCTACACCAAGTTTCTTCTTGAAGATCCACTTGCTCCCAATGGGTTTTACCCCTTCAGGAGCAACTTCCAAAGTCCAAACTTTGTTGGTGTACATGGAATCCATCTCAGACCGCATAGCATCCAGCCATTTCACTGAGCCCCCACTCGTGATGGCCTGCTCGAAGCTAGTTGGGTCATCATCCTCCATGATGCAATCCTCGCTCCCACCATCCATGAGAAAACCGTAGTATCTCTCAGGTTGGCGAGGAACCCTACTAGATCGGCGGAGAGGCTGAGGTTCATTGGGAGCTACTGAATCTTCTGGTTCCCCTAAATCTTCAGTTACGGTTTGTGTATCTGGAACCTCTTCCAGCTCTACCACTTTGCCACTAATTTCTTTTTCAAGGAATTCCTTTTCTAAAAAGGTGGCATGTTGAGCAACAAACACTTTTTGTTCCTCACTGTGGTAGAAAAAATACCCATAAGAATTCTTTGGATATCCCACAAACTTGCAGAGAACTGACCGTGCCTCGAGCTTGTCCGGATTTTGTCTTTTGACATAGGCCGGACAACCCCATATCTTAACTCGTTTAAAATATGGTCTCTTCCCACTCCATATCTCATATGGTGTGGTAGGTACAGATTTAGATGGAACTTGATTCAATAGGTATGTTGCTGTTTCCAGCGCATAACCCCAGAAGGAAATAGGTAACTCAGCTGTGCTCATCATAGAGCGCACCATATCTAATAGGGTGCGATTCCTTCGTTCAGATACACCGTTGTGCTGTGGTGTATATGGAGGAGTCAGCTGAGAGAGAATCCCATTCTCTTTTAGGAAGTCCAGGAATTCATTGCTCAAGTATTTCCCTCCTCGATCAGATCGAAGGATTTTAATACTTTTTCCGGTTTGGTTCTCAACTTCTTGTTTAGATTCCCTAAATTTCTCAAAAGCTTCTGATTTGTGTTTCATCAGGAACACATACCCGAACCTAGAGAGATCGTCAGTGAATGTAATGAAGTATGAAGAACCATCCCTGGCATGTGTAGACATGGGACCGCATACATCACTATGTATAAGTCCCAAGAGTTCGGTAACTCTTTCTCCGTGTCCCGTAAACGGAGTTTTGGTCATCTTGCCTTTGAGACATGACTGGCAAGTGTCATAAGATGAAAATTCGAAAGGTTTCAAATATCCATCCTTATGCAACTTAGCCAGTCGTGTCACATTGATGTGACCCAGTCTACAATGCCACAAGAAGGATTCATTGAGTTCAGAACTCTTCCTCTTGTGTGTGTTTGTTATGCTCAGAACTGTTGATTGATTTAGAACATAAATGCCATTGCATAACGTGCCTGATCCAACCAACTTTTGGTTATGGAAAATGTTCATAACATTGTCCTGTAATACAAAATTATATCCCTCTTTACTTAATAAAGAAACCGATATAATGTTGCATATCAGGTTCGGCATGTAATAGCATTCGTTCAGAACCAATGTATTACCAGTTGGTAATACAAGGTGATATTCTCCGACAGTCTTGGCTGCAACAATTGCACCATTTCCTACTCTTATGTCTTTATCACCTTCTCCAAGTTCTCTTCCTTTTCTAAGCCCATGTAACTGATTATATATATGGGATCCTGACCCGATATCTAATACCCAGGACGTAGAGCAAATGGAGAAACAGTTCTCAGTAACGAACACACCTGAAGAAAATGCATCAACATGTACTTTCTTCATTCGGGTGGCATGGGAATCCTGGTATTCCCCTATATCCTGTTCATTCCTATAACTCTTATAAGAAAGAACAGAACCAACGTTCCCCAGCACAGTATAACATGTGGGTTCGGTCAATACATCCATATTATTATCTTGATTAAGGCATGAACTGGTCGCTACCTGGAGAGAGAGAGAAGAAAACACTTTAGTGTATGCTCGTGCAAGATCAGATTGGTTATTATCTTATCTAATCAGGATGGCTCCCACTTCTTTTTATCAAATCTTCCTTCAAACCATAAAAGGAAAGACAAGCCGGGATTAATTACACACTACAAGTTTGCCAATCTTTCAGCCAGGCCAGTGTCGGTACTTTGAGGGAGGTCCCCCGTGCTTTCGCACGAACCTAATTAATGTAAACCTCGTTTTCCCAGAGGCGTAACCCCGTTGACACCTTTCTAGACACCTACTTGATCAGCTAATTGCAATGTGTAAAACTCTCCCAGGAGTAACTCTTACTCGCAGTGGGTATCGGGATCCAACTATCTCATAGAAGGTATGCAATCTCATTGCAAATTTCAACACTTGAAATTCCCGATAATATTTTGCCCCGAACGATCTATGACCTTGACAAGGTCAACAAACCATAAACCGCAAGTCAAGTTCATCCCGTCATTTCTTGATTGAATCAAACCCACCCGCACGACCCTTGACAAGGTCAACAAGGCCGTACGACTACCCTAACCCAATCTGCATCATATGCATAAACAGACAAATACTGGTTAGCTACCGCACACTGCGCCTTGACAACGTCAACAAACGCAGCACGAATACTAAACAGGACTTATCTGAAATGACGGAGGGCTACGCTAGGTTTTTCTGAAAACCTATTGCGTAATGAACTTGATATCGTTGTAGAATCAAATGAAGTTTTGAAATGGAGTGATTTTGAGGCTTTTCTAGTTTTGCTAAAGGAGTCACTCCCGGCGAAGGGATCTCGGTCCTTTCCTCGTCGAATGAGGTGCGGGATATATCATATATATCGCTGTGCAAAGCAAAAACGCAAAAGCAGTCAAAAGCAAACCGAGTGTGTAGCATCTGCCAGTTATTGCTAAAGGAGTCACTCCCGGTGAAGGGATCTCGGTCCTTTCCTCATCGAATAAGGTGCGGGGTATATCATATATACCGCTGTGCAAAGCAAGAACTGTAGCTACCTTTTTATTTTAAAATTCGATTCCACAACATCTTAGGTTTCTTATCTTTCATTAATCACATTAATGAAGTCCCATCATTTAAATACCTAAATATCACAGATAGATATGACGTACACTTATGCCATCCGCATTCGCCTCGATGTCCCCTCGTGCACCGTTAGGTTAGGTAACTAACGACAGAGCAGGGCAGGGCTAGCGCGGGTGTAAAACATAAGTAACGTCTATATAATATATCATATATACTATATACTATATCCATCACAGAGTCACAACATAGATATCGCAGCAGAATAAACATATGAAATATTGGATATACTAGGACGTCCGTGTTTTCAATACGAGCCAGTATAAAACACGGATTCCACGGTCGTGATGAATAGCCAATCCCACACCCCTAGACCCCTACGAGAGCGGCAAGCAACCCTGCCAATTCTAGGGTTAGGAGACCCGGACTCGACTCCTCGAGTTGGTCTCCCACTGGACCCCAGAACCCGGTTACTTGTGCTCCCCTCCTTGGGTCTATCCTAATGCGGAAAAGTAAATAATATACAAAGGGTGACAACTTCCGCTACCTGGAAGTGCCCCAAATAAAAGAATATTACATACAAGTTTTTACATGAATGAAAATGAAAAACACTCATCTCACATAAAAACCCCCGGCTATTCAAACACGACGATCCAATATAACATATCCAGCAACACATAACATCACATGCCATCAACGTAAGTAAGTATGCATACCCCAATTGTCGTTGACGTATAGCAACGAAACCGGCGATATGACCATACTACACTTACGGTCACAGAAAAGAAAGTGTAAAACTACAACAATTGGAATCCGCAACTTCTTTAGACATCACATGCCTAATCAAATGAAATACTTAGACATCACATGCCTAACAGATATAAATCCCGCATTTTAGTCTCATTATCGAAAACTCTTTTCAATATTATGTGGGACTAAACTGCTAGATTTATAACATTCATTCAGTTATCTCATAACTGTTTGTGAATTCCAATTATTTTATCACATTCCAGATAAACAGAAAATGTTAAACTTTCCGATCGAACAGTCGAATACCCAAGTTTTCCCGATACAGCTCAACACATGAAATAAGTCTAACAACATTCAGTTCGTGCCTCAGTACCGACGGTCCAGCCGTAGAAGGGTCAAGCCAACGCCTCACATGTGGCACGCCGTACTGCCCCAAACCCGAAGGTTCAAAGGGCAGTTCAAGACGGTCACATAATCGAGTTAAGGTTTGTTGTCTTCTAGAGGGTCCATCGCGTTACTTGCACTACTGAGAACGTCGTTAAACTATGGAAATATCCAACACTTGGAAATTTCCCGACAGGGGAAAAATTGGGTATTTATATCCGGTCGAACTTTTTAACATATTCTGGAAATTATCCGGAAATACACAAAAGACGAAATTTGATAATCCGATCGAAATACCGAATGCCCAAAACAACCCCAAAATACTCTTCTGTAGAGTCACAATAAAAATACCCCAGAAAATACAGCATTATATTATATGAGTTACTATGCAGAAAATATTAAATAATTGAACAGTAAGGCCGTGGAACCGCCGCACCATGCATAGCACGTGGGGCGGTTTCGCTCTGGAAAATTTGATTTAGGCCCTCGAATTTCACAGTATTTCATATAAGACCCTGTATGATTTTCTGCATATTTTTAATTGACAAAAAATCCAAAATTTCAGAAATTTTCCAGAGAGCACCTTGGAATTATGGTTTCGGGTTCGTTCGGACTTCAAACTCCGTCTAGACTTCGCCTAAGGCTCTAGCTAGGCTCTGATACCAGTGAAAGGTTTCTAGGCACCCTAAAGAGGTCTCACAAGGCATCGAACATGCCAATTTAAAAAAAATGGTGCAGGGAAACCCTAGACTACGGATCTTAGACTAGAATTCTAGGCGAAACACAAAACTAGCTAACTACTTAACTAGAAGTGAGAAGCTACAACCTTTGTAGATCCGGTTCCCCACTTCCTTAGCTCCACGTGTGTGTGCTCTCGCTGTCCATCACGAATCCTAGACTCATTCGTCGGCTTCATCAGAAAACGGGCGAGCAAGGTCGTCGGCTTCGTGTCAAAGGCGATCTACGTCGAGGTTGCACTAGTTCAAGCTTCGACTTCACCAAGTAGTGAAACTTGTGAAGAAAACACCCAAAACCACTTGGCAAGAGGTAGAGGATGAAGAAATAGGAGGTGGGTTAACTTTAGATATGGATTTCTCTCACTAGATCTCAAGTTTCCATTAATGACATCTAGTTTTCTCACTTAAAAAAGAAGAAGAAGATGATAGAATTGTTATTATAAGTTGTGTGTAAAATGAATAATAAATCAATTCTTATCATCTTCTAACCATGGTCAAGTGTAGAGAATAGACCATGGTTAGTGGGAGTGGTTAGGGTTAAGCAAGGAGACAAAATGGCATCATTAGTAAAAGCTTCATGAAGCTTCACCACTCTTCATGATAAGATGAAAACCATTTTGTTTTGATAAATACATTTAAATAAATAATAAATGGATAAAATAATAAGTGAATAAAATATAAACCCTAACCACTTGCATAACCATGGTTGCATTCTATACACAAAGCCAAAACAACATGCATCATCAAACATGATACATTCAAGTGTACACAAAACATATCACATATACAATGTGCACATCAAGTGAGAAAAATCCGTTTAAAGTGAACCAATACTAGTTAATGCAAAGTGATATATCAAATATATAATTATACATTAAATCATTAAATCAACACTTGATTCAATGATCCGGTCATGTCGCACATAACCGACTAGTATTCAATGCATCGATTTATCGAATCAATGATTCGATAACTAGGTCATATCTGATACAACCAATCGAAACATTAATCGCGAGAATCAAATACGGTATCACATACACGCATTATTCTCGGTCCCGCACATATCTCATATGCACTCCTATTTCGTTTCGCTTGAGCTAGGAAACCTCTGTGTAGGACTCTAAAGACTCGTCAATACGCCGGTAGCAGATGATGATCATATCAACCACCCACAAGCCGCAAGCGGTCTGCTAAACGTAACGGCCACCCGGGTATTGAGCGATCAGAAGATTGACGAGCTAGCCCGCTCACACTCCTGTGAATCCAACCAGTAACACTTACCGTACAGTCCGGTCTCTTCGTCTGATATGTCGCATATCAAGTCTAGTGGTGGTAAACGTCAGACCCCAATACTCGATAAGTCGTGCCGATGTGAGGCTCATAACGGGTCGAGAAACTACTGGTAACACTTACCAGTAAATCTCTGATCAGCCCTGGCCAGGGACTTCCCTGTTACGGCCAATCGAGCACAGCGCAACATCAACCCCCAATACCGGGAGAGACGAAACCCCTCCTATCGCTCATTGCCTCCATGTGACTCGGGACTGTACCCAAAGACCACCGTTTTGCACGCCCTCATGGACGTGGTAAGGTGGAGATCAAAGCACAGTGGGAATCACACAAGACTCTATGACGATCTCGGGTCTACAGACTAACCTGTACAAGTGTCACCTGAGAACTGCCATCTGACGTGAGGTATAATACCATCTGGGAGTTCTCAGCGAGTCCGTCCAGTGTACCCAGTCTCCACTGAGCACCCGTATACCATCTCTGATGTCAAACACCAATGGATATGGGATCATCCATCGCCCATCACATGGGTCGAGAAGCGTATACGCTAGTCTACTCTAGTATATCGATGCCCCGTCTCGATACACCCACGACTAGGGACCTTGAAGGATGTACTTATGGACTACCATGTCCCCACTAGTATGATCTGCATCATAGTCCAGGTAGTCAAGTACACATCCTAAGGGCTTTACCAACATGTAACTATAAGACAGTTTAAAGAGACAAGTGTACATGTTAAGATAAAGAGTAACCAGATAGCATACTATCATATCGAGCAAGAAAGTCATCTCTATATATGTCCAAGCATCTAATATAATATACAATATCTGTACAATACTGGCCTCTAGGGCATACATACTACTAACAGTTCATAACCTTATCCTTTACTACAAAATTATATCCATCTTTACTTAAAAAAGAAACTGATATAAGATTGCATATCAGGGTCGGAATGTAATAGCATTTGTTCAGAATCAATGTATTGCTATTTGGTAATACAAGGTGATATTCGCCAACTGCTTTGGCTGCAACATCTGCACCATTCCCTACTCTTACGGAATGATCACCCATTCCCAGTTCTCTACCTTTCTTTAGCCCATGTAACATATTACATATATGGGATCCTGATCCGGTATCTAATACCCAAGACGTAGAGTGAACTGAGAAACAGTTCTCGATAACAAACACACCCGAAGAAGATACATCATCATGCTTATTCTTCGTTTGGGCGGTGTGAGAATTCGGATATGTCCTTATTCCCTGTCCAGTCTTATAACAATTATAAGAAAGAACGGAACCAACGTTCCCCTGCAAAGTATAATAAGTGGGTTCAGTCAATACATCCATATTTTTATCTTGATTAAGGCCTGACATGGTCACTACCTAGAGAGATAGAAAAGAAAACACTTTAGCGTGCGCTCTTGCAAGATTAGATTGGTTATTATCTTATCTAATCAGGATGGCTCCCACTTTTTTCATCAAATCTTCCTTCAAACCCTAAAAGGTAAGACTAGCCGGAATTAATTACACTTTACAAGTTCGCCAATCTTTCGGCCAGGCTAGTGTTGGTACTTTGAGGGAGGTTCCCCGTGCTTTCGCACGGACCTAATTAGAATAAACCTCGTTTTTCCAGAGGCATAACCCCGTTAACACCTTTCTAGACACCTACTTGATCGGCTAATTTGTCATGTGTAAAACTCTCCCACGAGTAACTCTTACTCGCAGTGGGATCGGGATCCAACTATCTCATAGAAGGTATGCAATCTCATTGCAAATTTCAACACTTGAAATTCCCAATAATTCTTTTTCCCCTAGAGTGCTATGACCTTGACAGAGGTTAACAAACCATAGTGCACTAGTCAAGTTCAACCCGTCATTTCTTGATTTGAATTAAACCCACCCGCACGACCCTTGACAGAGGTCAACAAAGTCGTACGACTACCCTAATCCAATCGCATCTCATGCTTTACAGATAAGTACTAATCAGCTACAGCACACTACGCCTTGACAGAGGTCAACAAACGCAGCACGAATACTAAATAATCTTTATCTGAAATGACGGAGGGCTACGCAGGATTTTAAGAAAACCATGAGCGTAATGAACTAGATATCATTGTAGAAACAAGTGATTTGAAAAAGGAGTGTTTTTGAGGCTTTTACTAGTTTCGCTAAAGAGGTCACTCCCGGCTCTTTCCTTATCGAATAAGGTGCTGGATATTCTACGAAGAATACCGCTATGCAAAGCAAGAACTATAGAAGCAATCAAAAATAAAAACGAGTGAGTTGTAGCATCTGCTAGTATCGCTAAAGAGGTCACTCCCGGTGAAGGGATTTTGGCTCTTTCCTGTTGGAGATAGTGCCCTCAGAGTCAATTATTGGATCACAGGCACGTGATTGCAATGATTGAGGGAGGACCTATCCCGGTAGGACAGTCTTACTCGAGATGATAGTATGCTATCTGGTTTATCTTTATCATCGTGTACTGCTTTAGGTGACCTGGCATGTCGCTATTACACGTTGATAGAGCCCATAGGATTCTTTCTTGACTGCCGGCAGTATGATGGCGATCATATACGTGAGAGCAGGTGGTCTATAAGCACATCCTTAAAAGGTCCCTAGTCGTGGGAGTTTCGAGACAGGGTATCGATACTCCATTAGTAGACTAGTGTATACAGTCGAGACCCCGACGAGGGGCGGTGGCCGGTCTCACAAGCCACTGGTGTCAGTTGGTTCACCTAAGATGTATACAGGTGCTCATTGGGTTATGAGTACACCGGACAGGACTCGCCGGGAACCTGCTAGTTGGGATTATACCAGACGTCAGATAGCAGTTCCCTGGTGACATGTGTACAGGTTAGTTCATCGACCTGAGATCGTCATTTGTCTCGTGTGAGTTCCCACTGTGCTTTGATTACTACCCTACCATGGCTCAAAGGAGTCGTGCAAACAAGTTTTAGTTGGGTACAGTCCCGAGCCACATGGAGGCAGTGAGCCGATCTGCAGGGGTTCGCCTCTCCCGGTATTGGGGGTGAGGTCACGCTGTGTCTAGGAGAGCCATTACACAAAGCCCTCGGCCAAGGCAGGAGATTTACTGGTAGGTATTCCAGTAGTATCTCAGGGTGTTCTGGGCTACACTCCGACACAACTTGTACCGCTTTTGGGGGTCTGACTTTTACCAACCCCCTAGGCCCGCCATGCGATGCTCATAGACGAACGGACCGGACTGTACGGATATTGTCACTGACAGGCTCAGTAGGGTGTCAGGATGAGTTCGCTCATCGACGTCCCTTTTGATCAATAGCTGGTGGCCCGTCACGTATTGGCTAATACCTCTGACGTGCTAGTGGTTAAATCCACAGCCATAGTATTGACGAGTCTTTATAGTCCACCACACTTTCAGTTACTCAAGCTTTCGGGCGAAACGCTGTAGAGGCCGTATGGAGATATGGCAGGGTCCGATCAGATACGTGCGGTATTGCACGGATCAGGATCGGACAGTTTTGTACTAGTTGCCGTATAGTTATATGGCAGGGTTCGATCTGATACGTGCGGTATTGCACGGATCAGGATCGGACGGATATTACTAGCCGGCTTTGGCTTAAGCCGGTCCTAGTTTAGTACAGTGTATATTTTATCTCATTGCATTTGTATCCGGTCGGAATACAGATGCGGGTGTGTATGCACAGTATCGGGGTTTTCCTGTAATTTATTACGGGACCAGTTTTCTGGAGTTTCCAGTTTGCATTCCTTTCCGGCCGGTTTTTCTTTGTTCTTTCCCGGACGGACTTTTCTGATGGAGGGGGTAATTTGCAGTTTTGCAAATTACATTTAGGGAGGGGGTTTCTTGCATATGTGGGATTATGTTTGACCATCATCATTTTTATTCTCTTTACATCACTTGCTTTATTCTTGATGAGAAAGGATTTGATTTGTGATTAGAATTGATAAGAAAGTTTGTAATGATAATGTTTGGATATGGTCACCCTTCATGCTCCCCTACACTCACCTTCCTTCTAAGGTTATGGATTGATATTCTTTCCACCACCATTTTTTAGATGAGAAGTTTTTTTCATGGTTGAGAGAAGAAGAAGAAGAGAGCTTCATTCTTGAGAGTTTCTTTCTTGATCTCATTTTCATGCTAGAAAAATGCAAGCACCATTTTTCTAATCTTGTTTCCTCCATCATCCTCAATGGCAACAACATAACCCCAAATGAGACATAGCCTCTACACTACACATTCTACAGCATATCTTGAGCATGTCGAGTTGCCGGCTTCATGCCCGAGTTGCCTCGGTATTGAGGCGGGAGCCCGTAAAAGACGCAGGCGATGTGGTGCCCTTCCGGCAAGGAGGCGACGATGTGGAGGCAAGACTTTCCGCGGGAGATCGGGACGATGACGAGAAGACCGGAGGACTCGGATCACTCGGTATACTTCTCTTCCCATCTCTTGATAGCTAGTATAGGTTAATGGTTAACGATCCGGGTTTTCATTGTCCGCGGTAGCGCCGGTTTTCAAGTAAGGAAAAATTTTGATTCCGCAATTTGGCCTCGGATAGACGGCCGGGGCGCTGCCGTGGCGCAACATGGTATCAGAGCCACGCCATTAACCTTTCCTAGCTTGTTCTAATGCGTTTTTCTTATCCGATCGACCAAAATTCCAAAAACCTCATTTTTATTCACATCAGTTTTCTGTTTGAATTTTTTGGTGTCAAAAATTTTTTCTGGTTGTAGAAAACTGCTGTACAAGACTTTCTAAGACTTCTGTAAAAATTCGACAGTGTCAGTCGATCAGTGGAGCGCGGAACCGTGGCCAAACCCCCCCTTGGGCCGCGGTTCCGCCGCACTCTACTGTGCTCACCTTGTCAAATTTATACAGTGGCCTTATGGGCTGAAAATAGGGCTTTTGGGATATTAAATTTGGGCCCAGATCTTCTGTGACTGCTACAGTATTACTTGGGGGCCCACTTGTTAATTGTTTGATCGATCGGATATTTTTAAACACATTATTTCACAGTATTTACATTATATCTGCGACCGTGAATGTCACTTGATCGGTAAATCCCGTCTAACTGCTATAGCCCGGTTAGACGGATTTGCGAACGTGACTTTCACGTTGATGTTCTATGTTTATGCTGTGTTGTTGCGGATCGGTCGTGGGGGATAGCCTGGATGCAATGCTAGTACAGTTTTGTTGTATTATGTACATTTGATATTGCGGGGCGAGCGTCCGACATGTGGACTGCCGTCACTGCCTGTTTGTATTATTCTTTTAGGGCACGACCTGGTTGCGGTCGATGTACCCGGTGTATGTATATTTTACTTTCTGTACTAAGATTACCCCGCGGAGGGGTGCACGGATAGCCGGGTACTAGAGGGCAACGGGCCCGCATCTCATGGCATTGAGACGGAGGGGGCTTCACTCTAGGATTGGCGGGCTATTCGCCGCACTCGTAGGGGGTACAGGTTGACCCAGGAGGGGTGCCCAAGTTACCGGATTCCGTGAAGTGCTGGGTGGTCCATTCACGGTGCTGGAGGGGGCTGCCTCGCTTCAGGTTTTGGCGGGTGACTTGCCGCGCCCGTAGGGGTCTAGGATTTCATTGCACAGGCTATCCACACGACCAGGGGAACGTCGTGTTTCAGCAGCGGCTCTGTGAAACCCGGGGCTTCCAGATATCTGTATTGTTCTGTGATGCTGTACATTTCTGTGATGTTGCATTTTATCACGCCTTGAGCGAAAATAATATATTGGTATATATATTAGTAGATGTTGTATATGTTTTGCATCCACGCTAGTCCAGTCCCCGCTCTGTCGTTAGTTAAGTAACCTAACGGGTGATGACGGGACCCAGTGGCGAATGCGGATGGCATATACGTACATCAGTATATTTTCGTTCTTTATTGGTGTGATCATTTGATGGGACTGCGTTGATTCGGATCAATGCAAGATAAACAAACCTATTCTGATGTTGTTGGAACAATTTTTCAAAAAGCTGTTATTGCAAGGACGTTCACTTTTGTTTTGCATCGTGGTATTCAGTTGGAATATCCTGCTCCTCAGTCGACGAGGCAAGGGCCGAGATCCCTTCACCGGGAGTGACCCCTTGGACAGAAGTTTGCGTCAGGGCAATAACTTCACTATAGCCGATTACTTTTGCTTTGCATCGTGGTATTGAGTTGGAATATCCTGCACCTCATTCTACGGGGAAAGAGCCAAGATCCCTTCACCGGGAGTGACCTCTTTAGTAAAGGTTTTCGTCACTATATTTTTATAAAAGGCTATGCAGTTCCTTTAAACGATATCAAGTTCATTACGTTAAAGGTTTTTCGCCAAAAACCATTCGTAGCCCTCCGTCATTTCCTATGAGTATTATTTAGTATTCGTGCTGCGTTTGTTGACTCCGTCAAGGCGTAGTGTACGGTAGCTAAGTGGTGCTTGTTTGTTGCATAAATGGGATTGGTTAGGACAGTCGTGCGGCCTTGTTGACTCCGTCAAGGGCACGTACGGGTGGGTTTAATGCAATCCAGATAATGACGGGATGAACTTGACTAGGTCTCTTTGATTTGTTGACTCCGTCAAGGTCACTTGAGTCCTAGGGGTAAAAACACACATCGGGAGTTTCAAAAGAACTGAAACTTGCCAGGCATGCGCATACCTTCTGGAGTGTGGTGACTTGAGTGGATTCCGTCAAGTTATCATGCGATGATAGTTGGATCCCGATTCCCACTGATGAGTTGGTTTAATCCTCGGGTGATCCCGACTAATTCTTCTTTCAGGTTTGGAGAAGAATTTGAGGTACAGTGGGAGGTTTCCTGATTAGATAAAGTGATAAGCATTCTGATCTAGGTTAGAGTGCACGCTGAGTGTTTCTTTTCTCTCTCTCTTTGGCAGCGACCATTGACCCGACCCTGGACTATGACTCAGTAACCAAGTTGACCGAACCTTCTTAACACGGGCTTTTGGATTTTCAGAGTTGCAGACCTCATTGCCACTCCTACTTTTACCCTTTTCTCCAGGACACCCCGTATTACTACGAACGTCCACTTCCATTGGACAAAACCATCGTATGGTTAGATACGAACTCGAAGGAATTCGAGGATGGTTTCCGGTTCTGGAGAAAACGGATAGGATTATTCAGTTGTCTTTTCCCTTTTACCTTCTCTCAAGTTGTGAGTACTCCTTGGTTTAGGAGATAGTACACCTATTACGCAAATTGGATAGTCTTCTTCTAAACCTTAGGCTGGTGCCGACCGGTAGGGAATGAAGAAAACCAATTAGCATAACGATGGTGTGCATAAGGTATTAAGTTAAGACAAAGCAAGGGATTAGTAGGAAGGCAAAGTAAATTGCGACTGATATTCACGACCAAACCAAGTATTTCTTCGCCAATCCTAAATCACCTTTGTATTTCTCCAGGACACTCCGTGTCACTACGAAGATCCACAGTTTATTGGATACTCCATCGTATGGTTATATACGAACTCGAAAGGAACTTGTTCCAGTTCGGGGATGGATTCTGGTTCAGGAGAAATAGGAATAAAGTACATTCAGATGTCTTTTATCTTCACCTTCTCTCGCATTGCGAGTGTTCCTAGGATTAGGACAGTACACCCTTTATGCTTTTTGGATAGTCTTCTTCCAAACCATAGGCTGGTGCCGAACGGTAGGGAAGGAAGAAAACCATTTGGCCTAAAGGGGTGTACAGAAGGTAATGACTAAAGACATAGAAAGGGATTTAGAAAGATGGCAAAGAATTATACGGTTACAGTTGTGAATCTGGATAATGGAAGAGGCATTACTAGGAATACCAGGATACCCCGACAAAACATTTCAATGTTTCAGTTTCACTGTGTACTGTTAATGGAAAACTGATTTCCCAGTTAGACACTTGCTCCAGGGTATGTATTTACCAGGTATGATTCTCACATCTGTATGGTTTTACAGATGATGAGTGGGAGTAAGTTATTGGGAATTGGGTGATCATCCTCACTATATCGGGATTCATTGTAATCGGTGATATTTGAGGAAGTCACCTGGGTTGTTTGCCGGACGGCAATTATTTGGTTTTGAATATCCACGGTTATGCACCAATTTCAAATTGATATATCTGTACGTCTATTTTAATAGAGTGAGATATACCTTTTGATATTATGTCGATGACATTTACCTATATCAGTGGATGGTTAGGAAAGGAGCATTAAACAGCGGTGTAATTCTTCTTAACCATAAGTACAGTTTTCAACCTACGACACACAGTGAAAGAGTTGTTAGACTCAGCGGACTTATACAGAGTATTGTATGTTGTCCAGTGTCCATTAGGACAGAGGGGTTGGTCCTCATACTATATTCTGTTTACTTTTAACTTCTCCAGTTCTTAGACATGTGTTTCGTGGAAACACAGGGTCTGAGTTTTGAGGAGTTATAGGTATTTGAATAGAGTAGAGAACCAGGTATAGCACGTATCGGGATTCTTCAAAGTGATCGAAGATGTAGATACTTGTGTATGGTATTCAGTTGATAGTAATGATAAAGAGAAATTGCTTCTCTTTCAGGTTACTCATAATTGGAAGCATTCCTAAGTTGAGTAACGCTGATCGGCCTCCTTCCATTTAGTTGACATGCACTGGAGATAGCTGCATGATTTGAATCTGATTCAATTGAATCAGTGCCTCTGATTCTATATTGGATATAGAACAGTTCATATCTTAACGATGTTAAGGTACGGGGAGTTGTCCGGCTTATGCTTAAAACCAGACACTGGACAACTCAAGGCACGTTTCTGTAAGGAACCTAAAGATTCAATCTGATTTGACATTCCATTGGCCACTCCGCAGATATGATGGGTAACCTCAGGCACTCGAGAGGTACTTCAGTATGCTCAAGGACGGTGGCAGGGAGGTTCTTGTTTACCCAGACTTACCATTGCTGTTGTTCCAGACTGTGAGACCCGGCAGGAGGATGAGTATAGCGTCGTTCTAAACTAGCTTTAGAAGTGCACGTCTATATGACTCTCGCAGAGGGTTGTCGTAGTCGGTGGGAGCAGTGGAAGCATTGGTGGTCATCAGGCTTATGTCTATTTATAGACTAAAGCAGTTACAGCGGAGATAGATCATCTATTTCTGACCTGACAGTCATAGGTTTGACTTCATCAGAATAGGGGATGGATCTGTTGAGAAGGTAGTAGTGTATGATGTCCTGGTATTTGGATGACATACACAGAATAGGAAAAGATACTCCTATACTACGATCGGTTATACTTTGGTCGTCACACAGTGGTTTCTCCACATAGGACTTGGATATTATATCGTACATTCTGGTTACTAGATCTATGGCGTTAGATCTAGATTTGGGTGGTTTCCCAATCTGGGTACCTTGACAACATTCTATGAGTATTTAGAATGGACGACTCCTGGCACGGTAGTGCACCTGCAGTTGATGGAGTCACCCCTCTCTAAAGGTGTCTTATAGACTAAAGGGGAGAGGGATACTCATGATTGGCAGATCACTTGCTTAGGCAATTGAGTCAATCATGAGATGTCAAGTACCACACCAGATGTTGTTCTTGCAGTAGATGCAATAAGTTGATATTAATCCAATCCTGGAGAAACGGTCGGAAGCAGTTTTAGAACATAAGTTGATGTTCTAGGGATATGATAACGACAGCCTCCTTTAGGAGACGGTTATCATTCCAAGCATCCAAGGTGACCTGGATGGCAGAGTGGCTGTCAGAGTTATAGTTTTCCTTCTGACGAGGGGCAGTATTTTGGACAGGTGGTCTAAGGAAATACTGAGGGTGGCATGGCGCAGGATACTGATTAAGTTCAGTTGACGATACAGTCTAAGAAGTTTGGATTTGGAGTTCATTTATGAGCTAGGTCCCATCAGACATCCAGACATTCTAAGACATGTATTGCTCATTTCGGGAGATGGCTTTCTCCGCGAACTTGAGATATAGAGAGACATAGAAAGAAACATCACAGCGGATCCACTCACTGAGGCTATTCCTCGAACGCAATAGTTTCGCAAACGAGCTTTGTGAGACTGACTAGTAGAGAAGTTGGGTGTTCGGTATCACACGGGCTGTGAGTATGCGGCATCGCAATAATTAGCCTTGAGTGCAAGTGGGAGATTGTTGGAGATAGTGCCCTCAGAGTCAATTATTGGATCACAGGCACGTGATTGCAATGATTGAGGGAGGACCTATCCCGGTAGGACAGTCTTACTCGAGATGATAGTATGCTATCTGGTTTATCTTTATCATCGTGTACTGCTTTAGGTGACCTGGCATGTCGCTATTACACGTTGATAGAGCCCCTAGGATTCTTGCTTGACTGCCGGCAGTATGATGGCGATCATATACGTGAGAGCTGGTGGTCTATAAGCACATCCTTAAAAGGTCCCTAGTCGTGGGAGTTTCGAGACAGGGTATCGATACTCCATTAGTAGACTAGTGTATACAGTCGAGACCCCGACGAGGGGCGGTGGCCGGTCTCACAAGCCACTGGTGTCAGTTGGTTCACCTAAGATGTATACAGGTGCTCATTGGGTTATGAGTACACCGGACAGGACTCGCCGGGAACCTGCTAGTTGGGATTATACCAGACGTCAGATAGCAGTTCCCTGGTGACATGTGTACAAGTTAGTTCATCGACCTGAGATCGTCATTTGTCTCGTGTGAGTTCCCACTGTGCTTTGATTACTACCCTACCATGGCTCAAAGGAGTCGTGCAAACAGGTTTTAGTTGGGTACAGTCCCGAGCCACATGGAGGCAGTGAGCGGATCTGCTGGGGTTCGTCTCTCCCGGTATTGGGGGTGAGGTCGCGCTGTGTCTAGGAGAGCCATTACACAAAGCCCTCGGCCGAGGCAGGAGATTTACTGGTAGGTATTCCAGTAATATCTCAGGGTGTTCTGGGCTACACTCCGACATGACTTGTACCGCTTTTGGGGGTCTGACTTTTACCAACCCCCTAGGCCCGCCATGCGATGCTCATAGACGAACGGACCGGACTGTACGGATATTGTCACTGACAGGCTCAGTAGGGTGTCAGGATGAGTTCGCTCATCGACGTCCTTTTTGGTCAATAGCTGGTGGCCCGTCACGTATTGGCTAATACCTCTGACATGCTAGTGGTTAAATCCACAGCCATAGTATTGACGAGTCTTTAGAGTCCACCACACTTTCAGTTACTCAAGCTTTCGGGCGAAACGCTGTAGAGGCCGTATGGAGATATGGCAGGGTCCGATCAGATACGTGCGGTATTGCACGGATCAGGATCGGACAGTTTTGTACTAGTTGCCGTATAGTTATATGGCAGGGTTCGATCTGATACGTGCGGTATTGCACGGATCAGGATCGGACGGATATTACTAGCCGGCTTTGGCTTAAGCCGGTCCTAGTTTAGTACAGTGTAGATTTTGTCTCATTGCATTTGTATCCGGTCGGAATACAGATGCGGGTGTGTATGCACAGTATCGGGGTTTTCCTGTAATTTATTACGGGACCAGTTTTCTGGAGTTGCCAGTTTGCATTCCGTTCCGGCCGGTTTTTCTTTGTTCTTTCCCGGCCGGACTTTTCTGATGGAGGGGGTAATTTGCAGTTTTGCAAATTACATATAGGGAGGGGGTTTCTTGCATATGTGGGATTATGTTTGACCATCATCATTTTTATTCTCTTTACATCACTTGCTTTATTCTTGATGAGAAAGGATTTGATTTGTGATTAGAATTGATAAGAAAGTTTGTAATGATAATGTTTGGATATGGTCACCCTTCATGCTCTCCTACACTCACCTTCCTTCTAAGGTTATGGATTGATATTCTTTCCACCACCATTTTTTAGATGAGAAGTTTTTTTCATGGTTGAGAGAAGAAGAAGAAGAGAGCTTCATTCTTGAGAGTTTCTTTCTTGATCTCATTTTCATGCTAGAAAAATGCAAGCACCATTTTTCTAATCTTGTTTCCTCCATCATCCTCAATGGCAACAACATAACCCCAAATGAGACATAGCCTCTACACTACACATTCTACTGCATATCTTGAGCATGTCGAGTTGCCGGCTTCATGCCCGAGTTGCCTCGGTATTGAGGCGGGAGCCCGTAAAAGACGCAGGCGATGTTGTGCCCTTCCGGCAAGGAGGCGACGATGTGGAGGCAAGACTTTCCGCGGGAGATCGGGACGATGACGAGAAGACCGGAGGACTCGGATCACTCGGTATACTTCTCTTCCCATCTCTTGATAGCTAGTATAGGTTAATGGTTAACGATCCGGGTTTTCATTGTCCGCGGTAGCGCCGGTTTCCAAGTAAGGAAAAATTTTGATTCCGCAATTTGGTCTCGGATAGACGGCCGGGGCGCTGCCGTGGCGCAACATTTCCTTATCGAATAAGGTGCTGGATATTCTACGAGGAATACCGCTATGAAAAGCAAAAACTAGAGCTACCCTTTTTGAAATTTGATTCTACAACATTTTTTTAGGTTTATTTTCTTTTTCATTAATCTTATTAATGAAATCCCAACATTTATGCTTCCTAAGCATCACAGAAGAAACGAAAATACAACGTACGCTTATGCCATCCGCATTCGCTATAATGTTCCGTTATGCATTGTTAGGTTACTTAACTAACGGCATACCGGGACGGGACTAGCACGGGTGTAAAACATAAGCAACGTCTACTATATATCTTATATATAATAATTATCCAGTTGTCTCAGAATCCACGGTGACCACATCACTAAATATCAGCAGCAGACGATAACATATGAAATATTGGATATACTAGGAGGTCCGTATTTTATTTTGAGCCTGTATAAAACACAGATTCCACGGTCGCGATGAATAACCAAACCCACATCCCTAGACCCCTATGAGAGCGGCAAGCAACCCTACCAATTCTAGGGTTAGAAGACCCGGTCTCGACTCCTCGAGATGGCCTCCTACTGTACCCTAGAACCCGGTTGTTTGTGCTCTCCTCCTTGGGTCTATCCTAATGCGGAAAAGTAAATAATATATAATGGTAACACCTTAGGAATGCGATTAGTGTTAATTTAGCGATAATGCGGGTTTTTGGTAAAATGTTTGTTGGGTTACCTACAACGACAGCAAGGTTTCGGGTGTCATCTCTCATGCCAATTTCAAATTTTTCCATTATAGATAACTCTAAACCTAGATCATTAATTAGAGAATCAAACAAAAGCTAGCATGTTAACACTTTAACATCTAAGAGTTGGGGATTACAACATTTGTAGTCTTTTCCTTCACTTCATAAGCTCCGTGTTGAGGTCACTTCACTGCGATCATCAAGTACCCGGACTCTAGAGAGGCTCCATGAAGAGAAAGATGCAACCTTGCTTCTAATCTTCAAAAACTAAGATGATCTACCTTGAAGAAACACTAACCCAAGCTCTTGCTTCACTAATCATGTATTAGTAAAGAAAACACCCTAATCTAAGTGGATAGAATAGATGAGGATGATGAAGTAGGAATTTTGCTCTCTTTAGTTTTCAATTTCTCACAAAATATCATCACAAATCTAACAGCTAGTGAAGCTTTTCAAGAGGAAGAAGAAGAAGAAGAAGAAATCCTTTTGTGATGAATAATGAATTATTGTGTGTGGTTAGAATTACAACCATGGGTTAAAGATGACATCCTTAACCCTTGTAGAGAATAAACCATGGGTAGAGGTTTGGGTTGGATTAAAAAATATCTCACCAAAATATCAAAGAATGAGAACAAAAGTCAAAGCTTCAAGAAGCTTCCACAAAGCTCATCCAAAACATTAACCCTAATCCAAACCCTAACATGTTTTATTCACAAAACCCTAGTTGCAATTTTAACCCTAACATGTTACAATATTATATATCACATATATAATATATAATGCAACATAAGAAAATAATACGATTAACATATTTCGCATATACATCAATGTATTATCCAGTGAGAAAGAGAATCAATAAAGCGAGCTTATATTAGTTAATGTAACATAATATATCTCATATATAATTATACATTAGATTATCGAATCAACACTTGACCCGATAATCCGACTATATTACATATAACCGACTAATATAACATGTAACCTTTCATCGAATCAACACTTGATCCGATGACCCGGCTATATCACATATACCCGGCCGATATCACATATCGCGAGAATAGAATACGGTATCTCATATCGTATTATTCTCGGTCCCGCACATATCACATATGTGCTCCTACTCCGTTTTTCCTGAGCCAGGAAACCTCTGTGTAGGACTCTAATGAATCGTCAATATGTCGGCAGTAAGTGATGATCATATCAACCACCCACAAGTTGCAAGCGGTCAGCTAAACGTAATTGTAGTGTTAGCTTAGCACCTTGTGAAGGTTTTGGCAAGCATCAAACAAGCTATATTAAAATTTTTGGGGTGCTAAACAAACCCTAACCAAGATCTTAACTAGAGAATTAAGGTTAACTATGCATGTAAACAACTTTACATTTAAGAGAGAGGGATTACAACCTTTTTAGTTCGTTCCTTCGCTTCATAAGCTCCGAGGAGTAGTCCCTTTGCCGTGATCCATGATCTCCCGGACTCAAGAGAGGCTCCACAAGTCGAATGATCCATTCTTTCTTGAAGTCTTCCTTTTCGAAGATGATCTACCTTGAAGAATCTCAAGATCAAGCTTTCACTTCTCTAATCAAGTATTAGTAAAGTGAACACCCTAATCTAAATGGCTAGAATAGATGAGGATGATGAAGTAGGAATTTTGCTCTCTTTTGTTTTCATTTTCTCACTTTAAATCATCACAAGTCAAAAAGCTAGAAAGTTTTTTCAAGAAGGAAGAAGAAGAAGAAAGCTTTTGTGATGAATAATGAATTATTATTGTTGTGGTTACAAATCCAACCATGGGTTAAGAATGAGAAAGTTAACTCTTGTAGAGAATAAACTAGAGACTAAGTTTTGGGTTGGGTTAATAAATATCAACACAAAAATATCTAAGCTAAAGACAAAAGAAAGCTTCATGAAGCTTCATGAAAAAGCTAACCCAAAAGCTAACTCAAATCCAAACCCTAACTTGTTTAATCTCCACAAAACATGTTGTATTTGTAACCCTAACTTGTTAAAAAATTATATATTATATATACAATATATTTTGTAATAAAAGAAAATAATACAATTAACATATATCGCATATATATCAATGTATTATCCAGTGAGAAAATAAATCAATAAAGCGAGCTTATATTAGTTAACGTAATGTAATATATCACATATATAATTATAAATTAAATTATAGAATCAACTTTTGATCCGACAATCCGGCTATATTGCATATAACCGACTAATATAATATGTACCAATTCATCGAATCAACACTTGATCCGATGACCCGGTTATATCATATATACCCGGCCGATATCTCATATCGCGAGAATATAATACGGTATCTCATATTGTATTATTCTCGGTCCTGCACATATCACATATGTGATCCTACTCCGTTTTTCCTGAGCTAGGAAACCTCTGTGTTGGACTCTAAAGAATCGTCAATACGCCGGCAGCAGGTGATGATCATATCAAACACCCACAAGCTGCAAGCGGTCAGCTAAACGTAACAGCCACCCGTGTATTAAGCAATCAGAAGATTAACAAGCAAGCTTGTACATTCTCCTGCAAATCCAATCAGTAACACTCCCGTACAGTCCGATCTCTTCGTCTGATATGTTGTATATCTAGTCTAGGGGTGGTAAACGTTAGACCCCAGTAACCGATAAGTCGTGTCGATGTAAGGCTCATAACGGGTCGAGAAACTACTGATAACACTTACCAGTAAATCTCCATATCAGCCCTGGCCAGGGACTTCCAGTTATAGCCAATCGAACACAGCACAACATCAACTCCCTATACCGGGAAAGACGAAACCCCTCCTATCGCTCATTGCCTCCATGTGATTCGGGACTGTACCCAAAAGCCACCGTTTTGCACGCCCTCTTGGACGTGGTAAGGTGGAAATCAAAGCACAGTGGGAATCACACATGACTCTATGACCATCTTGGGTCTACAGACTAACCTGTACCAGTGTCACCGGAGAACTGCGATCTGACGATAGGTATAATACCATCTAGGAGTTCTCGGCAAGTCCGTTCAGTGTACCCAGTCTCCACTGAGCACCCGTACACCATTTTTTATGTCCAACACCAATGGATATGGGATCATCCATCACCCATCATATGGGTCAAGATGCGTGTACTCTAGTCTACTCTGGAGTATCAATGCCCTGTCTTGATACACCCTCGATTAGGAATAGTTATAGGATGTACTCGTTGACTACCTTGGCCCTAGTAGTATGATCTCATCATAGTCCTAGTAGTCGAGTATATATCCTAATGGCTTTATCAACACGTGATCACAAAACAGTATTTGTTAACATGTTAAGATAAAGTGAAACAAAATAGCATACTATCATATCGAGCAAGAAAGTCCTCTCTATATATATCCTAGCATCCACTATAATATACATCATATGTACAACAATGGCCTCTAGGGCATATATATAACTAACAATCTCCCACTTACACTAAGGCCAGCTGTTGTAGTATCTCATACCCAACATCCTGAAGAGTCTCTCAAATTGTATCTGAGGAATGGCCTTTGTGAGTGGATACGCAGTGTTGTCCTTCGTATCAACTCTCCTAACCTCGATCTCCCGGCAATCAATTATCTCCCCGATCAGGTGATACTGCCTCAGAATATGTCTGGACTTTTGATGGGACCTGGGTTCCTTGGCTAAAGCCACAGCTCCATTATTATCACAATACAGAGGTATTGGATGCTCAATGGACGGAACCGCACCAAGTTCAGTGATGAACTTCTTTATCCAGACAGCCTCTTTGGCAACATCGTTGGCTGTGATGTATTCAGCCTCCATCGTCGAGTCTGCCACGGTTTCCTGTTTGGAACTCTTCCAACACACCGCCCCTCCATTGAGGGTAAAGACAAAACCCGAGTGCGACTTAAAGTCGTCCTTATCACTTTGGAAGCTGGAATCGGTAAAGGACTCTACCTGGAGTTCTCCGTTACCATACACCAAGAACATCTCTTTAGTCCTTCTCAAATACTTGAGAATGTTCTTCACAGCTGTCCAATGATTCTCTCCAGGATCTGCTTGATACCTACTCACTACACGTAGTGAGTATGCTACATCGGGTCTGGTACATAGCATCGCGTACATGATAGAGCCTACTGCCGAAGCATAGGGTATCCTTTGTATGCGAGCTCTTTCCAAATCAGTTTTGGGAAACATCTCTTTGGAGAGAGTGAGCCGGGAGATCGTGGGTAAGTTCCCACGCTTAGATTCTTCCATACTAAACCTCTTTAGTATGGTGTCAATGTACCTGGATTGGGACAATCCCGTTATCCGTCTAGATCTATCTCTATAGATCTTAATTCCCAAAATGCAGGAGGCATCACTTAGATCTTTCATTGAGAATCTATGTGATAAGAAGAGCTTGACCAAGTGCAGCATAGGAACATCATTTCCTATCAAGAGTATGCCATCTACGTACAATACGAGAAAAACAACCTTACTCTCTGCCACCTTCTTGTATATACAAGGTTCATCTATATTTTTATGAAGTCAAACTCTTTAACTACAACATCAAAACAGATGTTCCAACTCCGCGATGCCTGCTTCAACCCGTAGATAGATTTAAGAAGCTTGCACACTTTTCCGTTGCTCCCACTGTCTACGAAGCCCTCTGGCTGAGTCATGTATACACACTCCTCTAAATCACCATTTAGAAAGGCGGTCTTAACATCCATTTGCCAGATTTCGTAGTCATGGAATGCAGAAATGGCAAGTAGGATCCGGATGGACTTAAGCATAGCTACTGGAGAAAAGGTTTCGTCATAATCCACACCCGGTCGTTAACGAAAACCCTTTGCAACAAGTCTAGCTTTGAAAGTCTCAACTTTTCTATCTACACCAAGTTTCTTCTTAAAGATCCATTTGCTCCCAATGGGTTTTACCCCTTCATGAGCAACTTCCAAAGTCCATACTTTGTTGGTGTACATGGATTCCATCTCAGATCGCATTGCATCCAGCCATTTCACAGAGTCACCACTCGGGATGGCCTGCTCGAAACTAGTCGGGTCATCATCTTCCATGATGCAATCCTCGCTCCTACCATCGATGAGAAAACCGTAGTATCTCTCAGGTGGATAAGGAACCCTACTAGATCGGCGGAGAGGCGGGGGTTCATCGGGAACTACTGAATCATCTGGCTCAACCAACTCTTCTGTTGCAG
Source organism: Agapanthus africanus (assembly GCA_030015575.1). Lineage (NCBI taxonomy): Eukaryota > Viridiplantae > Streptophyta > Magnoliopsida > Asparagales > Amaryllidaceae > Agapanthus > Agapanthus africanus. The sequence continues at coordinate 543,248,531 of JASDDO010000014.1, read as the reverse complement.
TTTGTGTAGCTGGAACTTCTTCCAGTTCTACCTCATTGACACTAATTTCTTTTTCAAGAAATTCCTTTTCTAAAAAGGTGGCATTCTGAGATACAAACACCTTTTGTTCCTCGGTGTGGTAGAAGATATACCCGCGTGAATGTTTAGGATATCCAATAAACTTACACAGAAAAGACCTTGCCCCGAGCTTGTCCGGATTTTGTGTTTTTACATATGTCGGACAACCCCATATCTTAACATAATTAAGATATGGTCTCTTTCTTTTCCATATCTCATATAGAGTGGTTGGCACAGATTTGGTGGGAACCATATTCAATAGGTCTGCAGCTGTTTCCAGTGCATACCCCCAGAAGGAAATAGGCAACTCAGCAGTGCTCATCATAGAGCACACCATATCTAATAGGGTGCGATTCCTCCGCTCCGATATACCGTTGTGCTGTGGTGTATAAGAAGGAGTAAGCTGAGAGAGAATCCTATTCTCTTTTAGATAATCTAGGAACTCATTGCTCAAGTATTCTCCTCCTCGATCAGATCGAAGGATCTTAATACTTTTACCCGTTTGGTTCTCTACTTCGTTCTTATATTCTCTAAATTTCTCAAAAGCTTCAGATTTGTGTTTCAACAGGAACACATTTCTGTAGTTTGAGAGATCGTCAGTGAATGTAATGAAGTACGAGGAACCATTCCTGACATGTGTAGACATGGGACCACATATATCACTATGTATCAGTCCCAAGAGTTCCGTAACTCTTTCTCCGTGTCCACTAAACGGAGTTTTGGTCATATTGCCTTTGAGACATGAATGGCAAGTTTCATAAGATGATAATTCGAACGTATTTAAATAACCATCTTTATGTAACTTAGCAAGTCGTGTCGCATTGATATGACCAAGTCTACAATGCCACAAGAAGGATTCGTTCATTTCTGAACTTTTTCTCTTGTGTGTGTTCTGTATATTAAGAACCGTGTTTTAATTTAGAACGTATATGCCATTATTTAACGAGCCTGATCCAATTAACTTTTGATTTACGAAGATGTTCATAACATTATCCTGTATTACAAAATTATATCCTTCTTTACTTAATAAAGAAACTGATATAATGTTGCATATCATGTTCGGTATATAATAGCATTCGTTCAGAATCAATGTATTACCACTTGGTAATACAAGGTGATATTCGCCAACTGCTTTGGCTGCAACATTTGCACCATTTCCTACTCTTATGGAATGATCACCCATTCCCAGTTCTCTACCTTTCTTTAGCCCATGCAATATATTGCATATGTGGGATCCTGATCCGGTATCTAATGCCCAGGACGTAGAGTGAACTGAGAAACAGTTCTCGGTAACGAAGACATCCGAAGAAGATACATCAACATGTTTTTTTCGTTTGGGCGGCGTGTGAATTCTGGTATTCCCTAATTTCCTGTTCAGTCTTATAAAAATTATAAGAAAGAACGGAACCAACGTTCCCCTGCTTAGAATAACAAGCGGGTTCGGTCAATACATCCATATTATTATCTTGATTAAGGCCTAACATGGTCGCTACCTGGAGAGAGAGAGAGAATAAAACACTTTAGCGTGCGCTCTTGCAAGATTAGATTGGTTATTATCTTATCTAATCAGGATGGCTCCCAGTGTTTTAATCAAATCTTCCTTCAAACCCTAAAAGGTAAGATTAGCCGGGATTAATTACACCTTACAAGTTCGCTAAATTTTCAGCCAGATCAGTGCTGGTACTTTGAGGGAGGTTCCCCGTGCTTTCGCACGGACCTAATTAAAATAAACCTCGTTTTCCTAGAGGCATAACCCCGTTAACACCTTTCTAGACACCTACTTGATCGGCTAATTGTCCTGTGTAAAATTCTCCCAGGAGTAACTCTTACTCGTAGTGGGTATCATGATCCTTCTATCTCATAGAAGGTATGCAATCTCATTGCAAATTTCAACTCTTGAAATTCCCGATAATACTTTTACCCCTAGTGTCCCATGACCTTGATGCAGGCCAACAAACCATAGTCTGCTAGTCAAGTTCAACCCGTACATTTCTTGATTGAATTAAACCCACCCATACAACCCTTGACGCAGGCCAACAAAGTCGTACGACTACCCTAATCCAATCACATCTCATGTTATAGATAAGCACTAGTTAGCTACCGCACACTACGCCTTGACGCAGGCCAACAAACGTAGCACGAATACTAAGTAGTATCTATCTGAAATGTCGGAGGGCTATGCAGGTTTTTCAGAAAACCTATTGCGTAATGAACTTGATATCGTTGTAGAAACAATTGATTTTGAAAAGGAGTGTTTTTGAGGCTTTTCTAGTTTTGCTAAAGAGGTCACTCCCGGTGAAAGTATCTCGGCTCTTTCCTCATCGAAGAAGGTGCAGGATATTTCATAAATACCGCTGTGCAAAGAAAGAACTATAGAAGCAATCAAAAACTGAACCGCGAGTTTGCAGCATCTGCCAGTTTCACTAAAGAGGTTACTCCCGGTGAAAGAATCTCGGCTCTTTCCTTATCAAATAAGGTGCTGGATATTCTACAAGGAATACCGCTGTGCAAAGCAAAAACTGTAGCTACCCTTTTTGAATATTTGATTCTACAACATCTTTTAGATTTCTTTTCTTTTATTAATCTCATTAATAAAACCCATCATTTAAGCTTCTTAAGAATAACAGAAGAAACGAAAGCAGCAATATTTATAAATCAACATATAGTATAAGCATTCGTCTCAGGCAGTAATATGATCTCATCACAGAACATTGCAGCAGAAGTCAACATATGAAATATTGGATATACTAGGACATCCGTGTTTTATTTTGAGCCTATATAAAACACAGATTCCACAGTCGCGATGAATAGCCAAACCCACATCCCTAAACCCCTACAAGAGCGGCATGGAACCTTGCCAATTCTAGGGTTAGGAGACCCGGTCTCGACTCCTCGAGATGGCCTCCGACTGGACCCTAGAACCCGGTTACTTGTGCTCTTCGCCTTGGGTCTATCCTAATGCGGAGAAGTAAATAATATACAATGGTGACATTAACCTCAACCCGGAAGTGCCCTAATAAAAGAATATTACATACAAATAAATTTTACATGAATGAAAAAGAAAACTCTCATCTCACATAAAACCCCCGTCTATTCAATACACAATGATCCAATATAACATATCACAACATCACATAAACATCACAGATAACCAGGCAAAGTTAGATAATTCGACAGACACATTGAATTCCTAAAATACCCCAGTGAGCTCAACACTTGAGCAGAAAATAAAAATTCCCAGTAGCATGCCCCCAGAACCTATGGACCAGTCCTGAAGTGCCCGTCCCAAGCCTCCACAGTGGCGCCGCGGAACCGCCGCCAAAACCAGGTTTTGGCCGCGGTTACACGGTCACTATAGCGAGTTAGGGACTCTTTCTTCAGGTGGGTCCAACAAATTCCCTGCATGATTTTCTGAGTATTTTTAATATGAAAAATTTCAACTTTCGAAATTTTTTCCAGCAAAGGGTCATTTCAGGGTTTCAGAGTTCGATCGGACTTCTAACTTCGTCTAGATAATGCCTAATGCTCTAGCTTGGCTCTGATACCACTGTAGGGTTATCTTAGCACCTTGTGAAGGTTTTGGCAAGCATCAAACATGCTATATTAAAATTTTTGGGGTGCTAAACAAACCCTAACCAAGATCTTAACTAGAGAATTAGAGTTAACTATGCATGTAAACAACTTTACATCTAAGAGAGAGGGATTACAACCTTTGTAGTCCATTCCTTCGCTTCATAAGCTCCGAGTAGTAGTCCCTTTGCCGTGATCCATGATCTCCCAGACTCAAGAGAGGCTCCACAAGTCGAATGATCCATTCTTGCTTGAAGTCTTCCTTTTCGAAGATGATCTACCTTGAAAAATCTCAAGATCAAGCTTTCACTTATCTAATCAAGTATTAGTGAAGTGAACACCCTAATCTAAGTGGCTAGAATATATGAGGATGATGAAGTAGGAATTTTGCTCTCTTTTGTTTTCATTTTCTCACTTTAAATCATCACAAGTCAAAAAGCTAGAAAGCTTTTTCAAGGAGGAAGAAGAAGAAGAAAGCCTTTGTGATGAATAATGAATTATTGTTGTTGTGGTTACAAATCCAACCATGGGTTAAGAATGAGAAAGTTAACCCTTGTAGAGAATAAACTAGAGGCTATGGTTTGGGTTGGGTTAATAAATATCAACACAAAAATATCTAAGCTAAAGACAAAAGAAAGCTTCATGAAAAAGCTAACCCAAATCCAAACCCTAACTTGTTTAAGCTCCACAAAACATGTTTTATTTGTAACCCTAACTTGTTACAATATTATATATCATATATACAATATATTTTGTAACAAAAGAAAATAATACAATTAACATATATCGCATATATATCAATGTATTATCCAGTGAGAAAATGAATCAATAAAGCGAGCTTCTATTAGTTAAAGTAATGTAATATATCACATATATACTTATACATTAAATTATCGAATCAACTCTTGATCCGACAATCCGGCTATATTGCATATAACCGACTAATATAACATGTACCAATTCATCGAATCAACACTTGATCCGATGACCCGGCTATATCATGTTAGTTATGTATATGCCCTAGAGGCCATTGTTGTACATTTGATGTATATTATGATGGATGCTTAGATATATACAGAGAGGACTTTCTTGCTCGTCATGATAGTATGCTATTTGGTTTCACTTTATCTTAACATGTTGACTTGTATTGGTTTACTGTCTTTCTCTCACATGTTGATAAAGCCCTTAGGATCTGTACTCGACTACTGGGACTATGATGAGATCATATTAGTGGGGCCATAGTAATCGATGAGTACATCCTATAACTGTTCCTAGTCGAGGGTATATCGAGACAGGGCATCGATACACCAGAGTAGACTAGCGTATACACATCTTGACCTATATGATGGGCGATGGATGATCCCATATCCATCGGTGTTTGACATCAAGGATGGTGTACGGGTGCTCAGTGGAGACTGGGTATACTGGACAGACTCGCCGAGAACTCCCAGTTGGTGATATACCACATGTCAGATGGCAGTTCTCCGGTGACACTCGTACAGGGTAGTCTGTAGACCCGATATCGTCATAGAGTCTTGTGTGATTCCCATTGTGCTTTGATTTCCACCTTACCACGTCCACGAGGGCGTGCAAAATGGTGGCTTTTGGGTACAGTCCCGAATCACATGGAGGCCATGAGCGATAGGAGGGGATTCGTCTCTCCCGGTATAGGGAGTTGATGTTGTGCTGTGTTCGATTGGCTATTACTGGAAGTCCCTGGCCAGGGCTGATATAGAGATTTACTGGTAAGTGTTACTAGTAGTTTCTCGACCTGTTATGAGCCTCACATCGACACGACTTATCGGTTACTGGGGTCTGACGTTTACCACCCCTAGACTTGATATGCGATATATCAGACGAACAGACCGGACTGTACGGGAGTGTTACTGATTGGATTCATAGGAGAACGCACAGGCTATCTTGTTGATCTTCTGATCGCTCAATACCTGGGTGGCTGTTACGTTTAGCTGACCGCTTGCAGCTTGTGGGTGTTTGATATGATCATCACCTGCTACCGGCGTATTGACGATTCTTTAGAGTCCTACACAAAGGTTTCTTGGCTCAGGCGAAACGGAGTAGAGGCACATATGTGATATGTGCAGGACCGAGGATAATGCGATATAAGATACTGTATTATATTCTCGAGATATTTTGATATGAATCGGGACATCGGATCAAGTGTTGATTCGATGAATCGGTACATGATATATTAGCCGGTTATATTCGATATAGCCGGATAGTTGGATCAAGTGTTGATTCGATGATTTAATGTATAATAGTATATATGATATATTGTATTACATTATCTAATATTGGCTCACTTTATTATTTCATTTTCTCACTGGATTAATACATTGATATATATGCGATATATGTTAAATGTATTATTTTCTTTTGTTGCAAATATATAATATATATGTGATATATATTATTGTGACATGATATGATTTATTATTAAACATGTTTAAGGATGATTAAAAGGGATTAGGGTTTGATTAGGGTTAGCTTCTTCTTGCACATTCTAGAAGCCTTTCCTTTTGTCTTGGTTAAGATATTATGGTTGATACTTATTCTTAACCTAACCAAACCCTAACTCTAGTTTATTCTCTACAACTTCTTAGCCACTCATCCTTGACCATGGTTGATATATCAATCATATAGATTTCTTTTCTATTCATCACAAAAGGATTATCTTTTCTATTATCATCTTCTTCTCTCTTGAGTTCTAAAAGAAAATGCTTACTAGTTAATTCTTTTGTGATGATTTCTTGTGAGAAAGTGAATAAAAAGAAAGCATAATTACTACTCCCTCATCCTTATCTAATCTAGCCCATTAGATTAGGGTGTTCATCTCTATAGAGTGAGAAAGCTTGGGTTTTTGCAACTTCGACGTAGATCATCGGAGATTTGGAACACTTCAAGCTAGCATGGATCGTTCGAGTCGTGGAGCCTCTCTTGAGTCCGGGAGATCGTGGATCGCGGCAAAGGGACTTCTACTCGGAGCTTGTGAAGCGAAGGAGCGGACTACAAAGGTTGTAATCCCTCACACTCAGATAAAAAGTTGTTATCTTGCATGCTAAACCCTAATACTCTAGCAAAGATCCCGTCTTTGGGTTGTTCGGCACGTCTAAAATTTTATCCGGGCATGTTTGATGCCTTATGAACCTTCACAAGAGTGCCTAGGAACCCTACAGTGGTATCAGAGCCTAGCTAGAGCCTTAGGCGAAGTCTAGACGACGTTTGAAATCCGAACGAACATCAAAACCCTATTTTTTCATGCTCTCTGGACTTTTTTCAAAAACTGGGTTTTTTCCAGATTAAAAATGCTTAAAAAATTCAGCAGGGAATTCTAAGAATTACGGTGCAAAAATTACTTCATAATATGTCTAAAGCGCGGCGGAACCGCGGCAGAAGCCTTGCTTCTGCGGCGGTTCCGCGGCCAATTAATGAGATTAGCCTCCATGTTTTGCACAGTAATTCATGTTTTCAGGTGCTGAGTTTTCTGGGAATTTTTAATTTGCACTCAAGAGTTGAGTTTTCTGGGGTGTTTTGGAGCGTGGATGATTCGATCGGATTATCAGATTTTGTCTATGTGGCTTTTCGGATATTTTAGAATATGTTAAAAAGTTCGACCGGATATAAATACCCACCTTTTCCCCTTCCGGAAAATTTCCAAGTATTGGATTTTTCTGTGGTTTAAGGATGTTCTGAGTAGTGCAAGTAACGCGATGGTCCCTTTAGAAGACAACAAACCTTAACTCGATTATGTGACCGTCTTGAACTGCCCTTTGAACCTTCGGGTTTGGGGCAGTACGGCGTGCCACATGTGAGGCGTTGGCTTGACCCTTCTACGACTGGACCGTTGGTACTGAGGCATGAAGTGAATGTCTTTGAACTTATTTCATGTGTTGAACGGTTTCGGGAAAACTTGGGTGTTCGAATGTTCGATCGGAAAGTTTAATATTTTCTATTTATCCGGAATGGGATACAATAATTGGAATTCACAGACAGTTATGAGATAACTGAATGAATGTTATAAATCTAGCGGTTTAGTTTCACTTGATATTGAAAAGAGTTTTCGATAATGAGACTAAAATACGGGGTTTATAATTGTTAGGCATGTGATGTCTAAGTATTTCATTTGATTAGGCATGCAATGTCTAAATAGATTGTGGATTCCAAATATTGTAGTTTTACACTTTCTTTTCTGTGACCGTAAGTGTAGTATGTAGTTGTATTGCCGGTCTTCGTTGTTATACATCGGCGACGATCGGTGTATTCATACTTACTTACGTTGATGATATGTGATATTATGTGTTGCTGAGATATGATGTGCAGGATTGTCGCGATTGAATAGCCGGGGGTTTTATGTGAGATGAGAGTTTTATATTTTCATTCATGTAAATTCAATTGTAATGTAATATTCTTTTATTTGGGGCACTTCCAGGTTGAGGTTGATGCCACCAGTGTTGTATATTATTTACTTTTCCGCATTAGGATGGACCCAAGGAGGGGAGCACAGGTGACCGGGTTCTGGGGTTCAGTGGGAGGCTATCTCGAGGAGTCGAGACCGGGTCTCCTAAACTCCAGAATTGGTAGGGTCGCTTGCCGCTCTCATAGGGGTCCAGGGTGTGGGCTTGGCTATTCATCGCGACTGTGCGTATTTTCTATTGTTGGCTAAATACTAAATACGGACGTCCTAGTATATCCCACATTATATCTATGTTTCTGCTGCGATATCTGTGATGTGATCATTTGATATATTGTGATGGATACAGTATATAGTATATATGATATGTTATATAGATGTTACTTATGTTTTACACCCGCACTAGCCCTGCCCTGCTCTTTCGTTAGTTATCTAACCTAACGGTGTACGAGGGGACATCGAGGCGAATGCGGATGGCATAAGTGTACGTCGTATTTATCTGTGATGCTTAGGAAGCATAAGCTGATGGGATTTTTATTAATGAGATTAATAAAAAAGAAAAGAAACCTAAAAGATGTTGTAGAATCAAAACTTTATAAAAAGGGTAGCTACAGTTTTGCTTTGCATAGCGGTATATATGATATACCCTGCACCTTATTCGATGAGGAAAGGGCCGACGATCCCTTCACCGGGAGTGACCCCTTTAGCAATAACTGGCAGATGCTACACACTCGGTTTGTTTTTGATTGCTTCTATAGTTTTTGCTTTGCACAGTGATATATATGATATATCCCGCATCTCATTCGACGAGGAAAGGGCCGACGATCCCTTCACCGGGAGTGACCTCTTTAGCAAAACTAATGAAAGCCTAAAAAAACACTCCATTTAAAAATTTCACATGATTCTACGACGATATCAAGTTCATTACGCTCATGGTTTTTCTGAAAAAAACCTGCGTAGCCCTCCGTCATTTCAGATAGATATTATTTAGTATTCGTGCTATGTTTGTTGACTTAGTCAAGGCGTAGTGTACGGTAGCTAAGTAGTATTTATCTGCTAAAACATGAGATGTGATTGGATTAGGGTATTCGCACGGCCTTGTTGACTCAGTCAAGGGTCATACGGGTGGGTTTAATTCAATCGAGAAATGTACGGGTTGAACTTGACTTGCGATTTATGGTTTGTTGACTTAGTCAAGGTCATAGATCGCTAGGGGCAAAACATTATCGGGAATTTCAAGTGTTGAAATTTGCAATGAGATTGCATACCTTCTATGAGATAGTTGGATCCCGATACCCACTGCGAGTAAGAGTTACTCCTGGGAGAGTTTTACACAGGACAATTAGTCGATCAAGTAGGTGTCTAGAAAAGTGTTAACGGGGTTACGCCTCTGGGAAAACGAGGTTTACTTTAATTAGGTTCGTGCGAAAGCACGGGGAACCTCCCTCAAAGTACCGACACTGATCTGGCTAAAAGATTTACGAAATTGTAGGGTGTAATTAATCCTGGCTAATCTTACCTTTTAGGGTTTGAAGATAGATTTGATAAAAACAGTGGGAGACATCCTGATTAGATAAGATAATAACCAATCTAATCTTGCAAGAGCATACGCTAAAGTGTTTTCTTCTCTCTCTCTCCAGGTAGCGACCATGTCAGGCCATAATCAAGATAATAATATGGATGTATTGACTGAACCCGCTTATTATACCGAGCAGGGGAACGTTGGACCCGTTTTTTCTTATAAGAGTTATAAGACTGAACAGGAAACAGGAGAATATCTGGATTCTCCCGCCGCCCAAAAGAACATGCATGTTGATGCATCTTCTTCAGGTGTGTTAGTTATTGAAAACTGTTTCTCAGTTCACCTTACGTCCTGGGTATTAGATACCGGATCAGGATCCCACATATGTAAACAGTTACATGGGCTACGTAAAGGTAGAGAACTGGGAAAAGGTGATCATTCCGTTCAAGTAGGGAACGGTGCAAGTATTGCAGCCAAAGCAGTTGGCGAATATCACCTAGTATTGCCAAGTCGTAATACACTGATTCTAAATGAGTGCTATTATATACCGAACATGATGTGCAACATTATATCAGTTTCTTTATTATGTAAAGAAGGATATAATTTTGTAGTAAAGGATAATGTTATGAACATATTCCTAGATCAAAAGTTGATTGCATCAGGCTCGTTACATAAATGCATATTCATTTTAAATCAGAATACAGTCCTCAATATACAAAACACACACAAGAGAAAAAGTTCAGAAATAAACGAATCTTTCTTGTGGCATTGTAGACTTGGCCATATCAATGAGACACGGATAGCTAAGTTACATAAAAATGGATATTTGAATTCATTCTAATTTTCATCTTCTTATGATACTTGTCATTCATGTCTCAAAGGAAAAATGACCAAAGCTCCGTTTAGTGGACACGGAGAAAGAGTTACCGAACTCTTAGGACTGGTACATAGTGATGTATGCGGTCCCATGTCTACGCATGCCAGGAACGGTTCTTCCTACTTTATTACATTCACTGACGATCTCTCTAGATATGGGCATGTGTTCCTGTTGAAACAAAAGTCTGAAGCTTTTGAGAAATTCAGAGAATATAAGCACGAAGTAGAGAACCAAACGGGCAAAAGTATTAAGATCATTCGATCTGATCGAGGAGGAGAATACTTGAGCAATGATTTTCTGGATTATCTAAAAGAGAATGGGATTCTCTCTCATCTTACTCCTCCTTATACACCACAGCACAACGGTGTATCGGAACGAAGGAATCGGACCCTATTAGATATGGTGCGATCTATGATGAGCGATGCTGAGTTACCTATTTCCTTCTAGGGGTATGCGCTTGAGACAGCCATATACATATTGAATCTAGTTCCGTCTAAATCTGTACCTACCACACCATATGAGATATGGAGTGGGAAGAGACCATATTTTAAACGAGTTAAGATATGGGGTTGTCCGGCCTATGTCAAAAGACAAAATCCGGACAAACTCGAGGCACAATCAGTCCTTTGCAAATTTGTTGGATATCCAAAGAATTCTCAAGGATATTTTTTCTACCACGCTGAGGAACAAAAGGTGTTTGTTGCTCAACATGCCACCTTTTTGGAAAAGGAATTTCTTGCAAAAGAAATTAGTGGCAGAGAGGTAGAGCTGGAAGAGGTTCCAGCACCACAAACCGCAACTGATGATTTGTTGGAACCAGAAGATTCAGTAGTACCCGACGAACCCCAGCCTCTTCGCCGATCTAGTAGGGTTTCTCGTCCACCTAAGAGATACTACGGTTTTCTCATTGATGGTGGAAGCGAGGATTGCATCATGGAAGATGATGACCCGACTAGTTTCGAGCAGGCCATCACGAGTGGTGACTCTGTGAAATGGCTGGATGCAATGCGATCTGAGATGGAATCCATGTACACCAATAAAGTATGGATTTTGGAAAATGCTCCTGAAGGGGTAAAACCCATTGGGAGTAAGTGGATTTTTAAAAGGAAATTTGGTGTAGATGGAAAAGTTGAGACTTTCAAAGCTAGACTTGTAGCAAAGGGTTTTCGTCAACTACCAGGTGTGGACTATGACGAAACTTTTTCTCCAGTGGCTATGCTTAAGTCCATCCGGATCTTACTTGCCAATGCTGCATACCATGACTACGAAATCTGGCAAATGGATGTTAAGACCGCCTTTCTAAACGGTGATTTAGAAGAGAGCGTGTACATAACTCAGCCAGAGGGCTTCGTAGATAGTGGGAGCAGCGGAAAGGTGTGCAAGCTACTTAAATCCATTTATGGGTTAAAGCAAGCATCGCGGAGTTGGAACATCTGTTTTGATGTAGCAGTCAAAGAGTTTGACTTCATCAAAAACATAGATGAACCTTGTATCTATAAGAAGGTAGCAGAGAGTAAGGTTGTCTTCCTCGTATTGTACGTGGATGACATACTCTTGATAGGAAATGATATTCCTATGCTGCAATCAGTCAAGCTCTTCTTATCACAAAGATTCTCAATGAAAGTTCTAGGTGATGCCTCATGCATATTGGGGATAAGGATCTATAGAGATAGATCCAAACGGATACTGGGATTGTCCCAATCCAGGTACATTGACACCATAATAAAGAGGTTTAGTATGGAAGAATCCAACCGTGGGAACCAACCCATGATCTCTGGACTCACTCTCTCCAAAGAGATGTCTCCCAAGACTGATTTGGAAAGAGCTCACATGCAAGGGATACCCTATGCTTCGGCAGTAGGCTCTATCATGTATGCGATGCTATGTACCAGACCCGATGTAGCATACTCACTAAGTGTAGTGAGTCGATATCAAGCAGATCCTGGAGAGAGTCACTGGACGGCTGTGAAGAACATTCTCAAGTACTTGCGAAGGACTAGAGACATGTTCTTGGTGTATGGTAACGGAGAACTCCGGGTGGAGTCCTTTACTGATTCCAGCTTCCAAAGTGATAAGGACGACTCTAAGTCGCATTCGAGTTTTGTCTTTACCCTCAATGGAGGGGCGGTATGTTGGAAGAGTTCCAAACATGATACCGTTGCAGACTCGACGATGGAGGCTGAATACATCGCTGCCAACGGTGCTGCCAAAGAGGCTGTCTGGATGAAGAAGTTCATCACTGAACTTGGTGTGGTTCCATCCATTGAACATCCAATACCTCTGTATTGCGATAACAATGGAGCTGTGGCTTTAGCCAAGGAACCCAGATCCCATCAGAAATCCAGACATATTCTGAGGCGGTATCACCTGATCAGGGAGATAGTTGATCGCCGGGAGATCGAGATCAGGAGAGTAGATACGAAGGACAACACCGCGGATCCACTCACGAAGGCCATTCCCTAGTTACAGTTTGAGAGATTATTCGGGATGCTAGGTATGAGATCCTACAGCAGCTGGCCTTAGTGCAAGTGGGAGATTGTTAGTTATGTATATGCCCTAGAGGCCATTGTTATACATTTGATGTATATTATGATGGATGCTTAGATATATACAGAGAGGACTTTCTTGCTCGTCATGATAGTATGCTATTTGGTTTCACTTTTTCTTAACATGTTGACTTGTATTGGTTTACTGTCTTTCTCTCACATGTTGTTAAAGCCCTTAGGATCTGTACTCGACTACTGGGACTATGATGAGATCATACTAGTGGGGCCATAGTAGTCGATGAGTACATCCTATAACTGTTCCTAGTCGAGGGTATATCGAGACAGGGCATCGATACACCAGAGTAGACTAGCGTATACACATCTTGACCCATATGATGGGCGATGGATGATCCCATATCCATCGGTGTTTGACATCAAGGATGGTGTACGGGTGCTCAGTGGAGACTGGGTACACTGGACGGACTCGCCGAGAACTCCCAGTTGGTGATATACCACACGTCAGATAGCAGTTCTCCGGTGACACTGGTACAGGGTAGTCTGTAGACCCGATATCGTCATAGAGTCTTGTGTGATTCCCACTGTGCTTTGATTTCCACCTTACCACGTCCATGAGGGCGTGCAAAACGGTGTCTTTTGGGTACAGTCCCGAATCACATGGAGGCAATGAGCGATAGGAGGGGATTCGTCTCTCCCGGTATAGGGAGTTGATGCTGTGCTGTGTTCGATTGGCTATTACTAGAAGTCCCTGGCCAGGGCTGATATAGAGATTTACTGGTAAGTGTTACTAGTAGTTTCTCGACCTGTTATGAGCCTCACATCGACACGACTTATCGGTTACTGGGGTCTGACGTTTACCACCCCTAGACTTGATATGCGACATATCAGACGAACAGACCGGACTGTACGGGAGTGTTACTGTTTGGATTCACAGGAGAACGCACAGGCTAGCTTGTTGATCTTCTGATCGCTCAATACCTGGGTGGCTGTTACGTTTAGCCGACCGCTTGCAGCTTGTTGGTTTTTGACATGATCATCACCTGATACCGGCGTATTGATGATTCTTTAGAGTCCTACACAGAGGTTTCTTGGCTCAGGCGAAACGGAGTAGAGGCACATATGTGATATGTGCAGGACCGAGGATAATGCGATATGAGATACCGTATTATATTCTCGAGATATTTTGATATGAATCGGGATATCGGATCAAGTGTTGATTCGATGAATCGGTACATGATATATTAGCCGGTTATATTCGATATAGCCGGATAGTTGGATCAAGTGTTGATTCGATGACCACTAAATCTCCATATCAGCCCTGGCTAGGGACTTCTAGTTATAGCCAATCGAACACAGCACAACATCAACTCCCTATACCGGGAGAGACGAAACCCCTCCTATCGCTCATTGCCTCCATGTGATTCGGGACTGTACCCAAAAGCCACCGTTTTGCACGCCCTCTTGGACGTGGTAAGATAGAAATCAAAGCATAGAGGGAATCACACAAGACTCTATGACGATCTCGGGTCTACAGACTAATCTGTACCAGTGTCACCGGAGAACTTCTATCTGACGATAGGTATAATACCATCCAGGAGTTCTCGGTGAGTCCGTTCAGTGTACCCAGTCTCCACTGAGCACCCGTACACCATTTTTGATGTCCAACACCAATGGATATGGGATCATCCATCGCCCATCATATGGGTCAAGATGCATGTACGCTAGTCTACTCTGGATTATCGATGCCCTGTCTCGATACACCCTCGACTAGGAACAGTTATAGGATGTACTCGTAGACTACCCTGGCCCCACTTGTATGATCTCATCATAGTCCTAGTAGTCGAGTACATATCTTAAGGGCTTTATCAACACGTGATCACAAAACAGTATTTGTTAACATGTTAAGATAAAGTGAAACCAGATAGCATACTATCATATCAAGCAAGAAAGTCCTCCCTATATATATCCAAGCATCCACTATAATATACAGCATATGTACAACAATGGCCACTAGGGCATATATATAACTAACAGTAACATCCACCCAGGTATTGAGTGATCATAAGATCAACAAGCAAGCCTATACATTCTCCTATGAATCCAACCAGTAACACTTCCGTACAGTCCGGTCTCTTCGTCTGATATATCACATATCCAGTCTAGGGGTGGTAAACGTCAGACACCAGTAACTGATAAGTCGTGCAGATATGTGGTCCATAAGAGTTCGAGAAATTACTGATAACACTTACCAGTAAATCTCAGCAACCCTGGCCAGGGATTTCCAGTTATAGCCAATCGAACACAGCGCAATATCAACTCCCAATACCGGGAGAGACGAAACCCCTCCTATCGCTCATTGTCTCCATGTGATTCGGGACTGTACCCAAAAGCCACTGTTTTGCATATTCTCTTGAATGTGGTAAGGTGGAAATCAAAGCACAATGGGAATCACACAAGACTCTATAACGATCTCGGTTCTACAGACTAACCTGTACCAGTGTCACTAGAGAACTGCCATCTGATGTAAGGTATAATACCATCTGGGAGTTCTCGGAGAGTCCGTCCAGTGTACCCAGTCTCCACTGGGCACCCGTATACTATCTATGATGTCAAACACCAATGGATATGGGATCATCCATCACCCATCTACATGGGTCGAGAAGCTATATGCTAGTCTACTCTGGTATATCGATGCCCTGTCTCGATACACCTACGACTAGGAACATTTGAAGGATGTACTTAGCGACTACTCTGTCCCCACTAGTATGATCTGCATCATAGTCCTGGTAGTCAAGTACTCATCCTAAGGGCTTTATCAACATGTAACATAGAGACAATCAGAGTACATGTTGAGATAAAGTGCAACCAGATAGCATACTATTATGTCGAGCAAGAAAGTCATCACTATATATGTCCAAGCATCCACTACAATATACATCGTATGTATAGTAATGGCCTCTAGGGCATACATATCACTAACAATCTTCCACTTGCACTAGGGCCATCTATTATGGTATCTTATACCCAACAATCAGTTGTGGTTGAAGTATCTCATACTCAACTATCCCATAAAAGTCTCTACTGGGAAATAGGCCTTGGTGAGTGGATCCGCGCTGTTGTCCTCTGTATCTACTCTCCTATCCTCGATCTCCATGGAGATCAACCATCTCCATGATTAGGTGATACTGCCTAAGAATATGTCTGGATCTCTGATGGGATGGGGGTTCCTAGGCATAAGCCACAACTCCATTGTCACACAATGGTAGGACCGAAGTTCATCTCATGAACTTATATTTATCCAGACTTCCTCTTTGGTAGCATCCTTGGTAACGATGTATCTTCCCTTTATCATCTAGTAAGTCACGGTATCTAGCTTGGAACTCTTCCAACATATCGTCCCTCCACTGAGGGTGAAGACAATGCCTGTGACTGACATTCAGTCGTCTTTATCACCCTGGAACTTTTCCAGTGATTCTCCCCAGGATCTATTGATACCATCTCACTACAGCTAGTGAGAATCCTAACATCCAATTAGATCTATCTCATAGAACCATAACCCAGGATTTAGGAGGTATCACCTTGATCCTATATGGAGAATCCTTGTGGTAAGAGGAGATTGACCGAGCGTAGCATAGGAAACTCCTTTCCTATCAAGAGTATGTTATCTACGTACAATACGAGGATCACCACCATACTCCCTACTACCTTTTTGTATATACAAGGTTCATCTATCATTTTGATGAAGTCAAACGCTTTGACTACCACATCAAAACAGATGTTCCAACTCCGCGATACCTGCTTTAACCCATAAAGCAACTTGCACACGTTTCCGCTGCTCCCATTGACTACGAAGCCCTCTGGCTGTGTACTTATAGACGCTCTCTTCTAAATCATCATTAAGAAAAGTAGTCATGACACCCAACTGCCAGATATCATAGTCATGGTATATAGCAATGACAAGTAGGATCTGGATGGACTTAAGCATAGATTTGAAAGTCTCAACTTTTCCATGTACACCAAGTAATCTTCTCAAGATATACTTGCTTCTGATGGAGATTTAACCCTTCAGATAAAGCAACCAAAGTCCATACTTTGTTGGTGTATATGGATTCCATCTCAGATCGCTTAGCATCCAGCCATTCTAACAGAGTCCTCACTCTGGATAGCCTGCTCAAAACTAGTTGGTGAAGGGTTACCTTAGCGCCCCGGCCAACTCCCATGGCCAAATACGGAACAAAAATTTTCTTACGAACAAAAACTTGGCGCTAGACTAAACCCTAATCGGATCTTTCCATAAAAACTACATAGCAAGAGAGGAAGTGCTATCTACTATGATAGAAACCTCACCAAAAGAATCGAGTCCTTTGGTCTTCGTTCTTCATCCTTTGCTCCTTCCACCCACCTTGAACATGCTCGAACTCAACTCCGGCTCCATCGGTCCTCCGGGATCGAGCTTGTTCTCCGGCCTCCTTTTGTCGCAGATTATCCACCCGGGGAGTATGATCCATGGCTCTAGCTCCTAACTATGTAACCAAAGGAGCAACTAGAGAACTTTGTTTGCTAAACCAAGTAGTCTAGGATGTAGTGAAGGGTATCTTAGTGTTTAGCTATCTCTTTCTTGCCTCTTCACTTGATTCTCAACACATGGGAAGGTAGTGAAGAGGAAGAAGATGAAGGTGGAGGAAGCAAGAGAGGAAAGAGGAGAGCAAGAGCAAAAGAGAGCTCAAGAAAAATAATGAAGCAAGCATGAAGGAGAAAATCCACATCTAGGTTTTGGGTATCAATTCTTTCATTAAACAATTAGCAACCATGCTTCAATAGTAACTCCAAAATGAATTATAAATTCATTTGACTACTATTGAAGCATGGTCACTACCTTTCCTCCCTTACCTCTCACTTTCCACCTCATTTCCATTTATGAAATAAATGGAAAATCCAAAATGAGGTGGCCACCTTCTAGAAGAAAATCTGTAGTAAATACGGATTTCAGTCTACTGTAAAAATATACCGGCAATCAGATAAAAATCTGAATGCCCAAAAGAGATAGAATAACACGAAGAACTTAATACTAGAATATATATATCGAAATACATATATGTAAATTATTAAATCAATACTTGATTTAATAATCCGGCTCAAACCCGAGCCGGCTAGTATTACAAACTGTCCGATCAAAAATCCGAGTAACAAGTACATCAATCAATCGAACCCTGCACGTATCCAATATGGCTACTACATCATTACGCCTGAATCAGGGAAACCCTCTGTGTGGGACTCTAAAGACTCGACAGTACTCTGGCGGTAGGTTTAACCACAAGCACATCAGCGGCACTAGCTGTACGTAACGGCTACCCAGGTACCTGTCGAAAAGAAAGCCGATGAGAAAACTCATCCGGATCTCTTACTGAGCCTATCCGTGACAATATCCGTACAGTCTGGTCTCTTCGTCAAAGAGTATCGCATACCGGGTCTAGGGGATGGTGAACGTCAGACCATAACAACCTGATAAGTCGTGCCGATGTGGCTCAGGACCAATTCGAGAAACTACTGATCAACCTTTCACTAAATCCCAAGTGCCTTGGCCAAGGTCTTATGGTCCTGACCAATCGAATCACAGTGCGATGTCGACTCCCTATACCGGGAGAGACGAATCCCCGACAATCGCTCACTGCCTCCATGTGGCTCGGGACTGAACCCAACCAAAACCTGTTTGCACGGCTCAGAAGAGCCGTGGTAGGTTAGTGAACAAAGTTCAGTGGGAACTCATACGAGACAAATGCCGTTCTCGGGTCCAAAGACTAACCTGTACACATGTCACCTGAGAACTTCCATCCGACGATAGGTATAGTACCATATGGAAGTTCTCGGTGAGTCCGTCCAGTGTACTCACACCTAGTGAGCACCTGTATACGATCTTAGGTGCATCAGACCAATGGCTGCGGGACCAACCATCCCCCGATGGGGCTAGAAACGTACACACCAGTCTACTCTGGAGTATCAGTGCCTAGTCTCGATACTCATGCGACTAGGGACCATTTAAGGATGTGCTTATGGACTACCCTGCTCCCACAAGTATGATCTCCATCACAATGCAGGTAGTCAAGCAAGATCCTAGGGGCTTTATCAACATGTAACCGCAATATGTAATAACGAGTATGACATATGCCATGTTAAGATAAAGAGAAACCACTATATTATACTACTGTATCGAGTCTTTATCAATATGTGCAAACCAGATATAACAACAATACAAATAAATACATATATCCTGATAAAGACAAGTCAAATAATATACTAAAAACTGAGCAAGATTGTTCTGTACATACATATCCCTAGTATCCATATGTTTACATATACAATACTGGCCTCTAGGGCATATACATCTAACAATCTCCCACTTGCACTAAAGGCCAGTGATTGGTGTACCGAATACCCAACGTCTGCTCTAAGGCCAGCTGCTGGCGTACCGCATACCCAACATCCCAAAAAGTTGCTCGAACTGTGCTTGAGGGAGGGCCTTTGTAAATGGATCCGCCGTGTTGTCTTTCGTATCCACTCTCCGGACCTCGATATCCTGGCGATCTACAATCTCCCTGATCAGGTGATACCGCCTTAAGCTGTGCCTGGATTTCTGATGGGACCGTGGTTCCTTCGCTAACGCTATAGCCCCATTGTTATCGCAATACACAGGTATTGGGTCAGCAATGGACGGAACTACCTGAAGTTCAGCTATGAACTTCTTCATCCAGACCATTTCTTTTGCGGCATCGCTTGCAGCAATGTATTCAGCCTCCATCGTCGAGTCTGCAACGGTATCCTGTTTGGAGCTCTTCCAACACACCGCCCCTCCGTTGAGGGTAAATACAAAACCCGAGACAGACTTGCTGTCATCCTTGTCACTCTGGAAGCTTGAGTCGGTAAAGGACTCGACCCTGAGGTCTCCATTACCGTAAATCAGGAACATCTCCTTAGTCCTTCTCAGGTACTTGAGAATGTTCTTTACTGCTGTCCAGTGGTCCTCACCCGGGTCCGACAGATACCGGCTCACCACGCTTAGTGCTTAAGCTACATCTGGTCTTGTAAATAGCATCGCATACATTATAGATCCTACCGCCGAAGCGTAGGGTATAGTGCTCATGCGAACCCTCTCCTCGTCAGTCTTGGGAGACATCTCCTTGGAGAGGGTGATTCCGTGCAATGCGGGTATGTTACCGTGCTTGGAATCTTCCATACTAAATCTCTTCAGTACGGTCTCTATGTACCTGGACTGTGAAAGTCCCAGTAGTCTCTTGGATCTATCTCTGTAGATCTTGATCCACAGAATGTACGAGGCATCACCTAGGTCTTTCATAGAGAACCTTTGTGATAAGAATAGCTTGACCGATTGTAGCATAGGAATGCCATTTCCTATCAAAAGAATGTCGTCCACGTACAAGACTAGGAATACGACAGTTCGTCCTACAATCTTCTTATAAATACATGGCTCATCTTCGTTCTTGATGAAGTCAAAGTCCTTGACTGTCTCATCAAAACAGATGTTCCAGCTCCGCGATGCTTGCTTCAATCCATAAATGGATTTGAGCAGCTTGCACACATTTCCGCTGCTCCCACTGTCTACAAAACCTTCTGGTTGATCCATGTAAATGCACTCTTCTAAACTTCCGTTTAGAAAAGTCGTTTTTACGTCCATCTGCCAGATCTCATAGTCATGGAAGGAAGCAATGGCAGGCAGGATCCTAATGGATTTGAGCATAGCCACTGGAGAAAAGGTTTCGTCATAGTCCACTCCTGGTCTCTGTCGAAAACCTTTTGCAACGAGTCTAGCCTTATAGGTTTCCACCTGCCCATCTACACCATGTTTTCTTCTTGTAGATCCATTTGCATCCAACAGGTTTTACCCCAGGTGGAGCAACTTTCAGGGTCCACACTTTATTGGTGTACATGGACTCCATTTCAGATTGCATAGCATCCAGCCACTTATCAAAGTCCCTACTGATAATAGCCTATCTGAAACTAGTAGGATCATCTTCTTCTAAGATGCAATCCTCTCGATCCCCATCTATGAGAAAACCGTAGTATCTATCAGGCGGATGAGAAATCCTATTAGATCTGCGGAGTGGCTGAGGTTCGTTTGGGATTACTGAATCTAGTGGTTCCTCCAAATCTTCAGTTATAGTTTGTGTTTCTGGAACTTCATCCAGTTCTACTGCGCTCCCACTGGTTTCTTTTGCAAGAAATTGGCATTCTAAAAATTTGGCATTCCGAGAAACAATAATCCTTTGTTCCTCTGCGTGGTAGAATAGATACCCATTAGAATCCTTTGGGTATCCCACAAACTTACACAAAACTAATCGTACCTCAAGTTTGTCTGGGTTCTGCTTTTTGACATAAGCAGGGCAACCCCAAATCTTAACACGTTTAAGATACAAACTCTTACCACTCCATATTTCGTACGGAGTTTTAGGCACTGATTTGGATGGAACTTGATTCAAAAGATGTGCTGCTGTTTGAAGTGCATATCCCTAAAATGAAAGAGGCAACTCAGCATTGCTCATCATGGAGCGAACCATATCCAATAGGGTACGATTCCTCCGCTCCGATACACCGTTGTGCTGTGGTGTGTAAGGAGGAGTAAGCTGAGAGAGAATTCCATTCTCTTTTAAGTAATCTAAGAATTCGGTGCTCAAGTACTCCCCTCCCCTGTCAGACCGGAGGATCTTGACACTTTTGCCAGTCTGGTTCTCTACTTCGTTTCTGAATTCTCTAAATTTCTCAAAAGTTTCAGATTTGTGTTTCATAAGATACACATATCCGAATCTAGAGAGATCGTCAGTGAATGTGATGAAGTACGAGAACCCATCCCTTGCATGTATAAACATCGGACCACACACATCACTGTGTATGAGTCCCAAGAGCTCCGTTGCTCTTTTCCCGTGTCTGGTGAATGGAGATTTGGTCATCTTTCCTTTGAGACAAGATTGACAAGTTTCATAAGATGAAAATTCAAACGTATCTAAAAGTCCATCTTTATGCAACTTACTCAGCCTTTTCTCTCCGATATGACCAAGTCTACAATGCCACAAGTAGGATTCGTTCGTATCTGAACTCTTCCTCTTGCGTGTGTTTTGTACATTGAGAACTGTATTCTGATTTAGAACATAGATACCATTACACAGTGTACCTTCTACAACCAGTACCTTATCAAGGTAAATGTTCATGATATTTCTATCAAGAACAAAGTTATATCCATCTTTATCAAGTAAAGAAACTGATATGATGTTGCAAAGCATGGAAGGTACATAATAGCAATTGTTCAAAATCATAGTATTGCCATTTGGCAACACTAGGTGATATTCACCGACGGCCGCAGCATTAACTTGTGCTCCGTTCCCTACTCTGAGGGACATATCACCAGGTCCTACTTTTTCTCAGTCCCTGCAATAAATTACAGATATGAGATCCTGATCCGATATCTAGTACTTAGGAGGTAGGACTGACCGAAAAGCAGTTCTTAACTACAAGAACACCTGAAGAAGATGCAACGGTATGTTTCTTCTTCGATGGGGTTATCAAGGAATTCAAATTTTCCTCTTTCTCTTGCTCATACTTATGACAGTTGTCGTAAGTTAGAGTCGAACCGACGTTCTCCAGCCCCGAATAAGAATTCGGATCGGTCAAGCGATACATTTTATTATCTTGATTAGGGCGTGAAATGGTTGCTAGCTGGAGAGAGAGAGGGAAAACACTCAGCGTGCGCTCTTGCAAGATTAGATTGGTTATTAATTTATCTAACCAGGATGGCTCCCACTATTTCCTCAAATTCTTCTTCAAACCCTAAAAGAAGAACTAGTCAGGATTAATCGCACGTCACAATACTTGCTTAACCTTTTGTAAGTGCACGGCGGCGCCCCGGCCGTCAATCCGACGCCGGAATGCGGAAACGAAACTTTTCTAAAAACTAGAACCGGCACCACCACGCACAAAAAACCCGGATCGGGCCATTAACCTAACCCTAGCAAACTAGAAGATGGGAAGAAAGGTATACCGAGCGATCCGTGTCCTTCGGTCTTCGGCCACCATCCCGATCTCCCCGCGGCAACTCCGGTCTACATCTCCTCGTCGGAAAAGGCACCACATCGAGAAGTCTTTTTACGGGCTCCCGCTTCGTCCGAAGCAACTCGGGCGCGAAGTGTGCTAGCCGACGCGTCCAAGGTGTTATAGAGAATGTTGTGATCACTTTGTCTCTTGCATCCATGAGTTTGGATGGAGGTTGAAGATGTTGCCATTAATGGAGAAGCAAGCTAGAGGAAGAAGAAGAAGAAGAGAAAAGCTTTCTATTCTTTTTCTTTTCTTTTTAGTTGTATAATAATGAGAGTGAGAGAGTGAGATCAAGAATAATACAAGAGTAAACTTTCAACGATATGGTTGCCTCTCTCTCTCTCCTTATCATATCAACCCAAAAACATCACATAATGTGACATTAACACATAAAAAGAGACCATGAGTCACTAATGTGTCCATGTCACATTTAATGCATGTCATGATAAAATCTAGCTTACAATTTCCATTATCCAAACATTAATCCAAATGTTTGGTCCAACAAAAAGATCCGGCAACATCTAAAGTAAACTCGTGACAGATCATAAGGATACCCCTCACCTGTATATACATACCTGCATCCGCATTCCGACTGAATGCGAATGCGATGAGACTAGAGTAATCCAACAAATCTAATACTAGGATCTGGCTTAAACCAAAGCCCACTAGTATGATTCGTCCGATCATGATCCGTGCAATACCGCACGTATAAGATCGAACCCTGCCATATATCATACGGCCTCTACAACGTTTCGCCCGAAACTTGAGAAACTATCTGTGGGGGACTCTAAAGACTCGTCAATACTTTGGTTGTGGATTTAACCACCAGCACGTCAGAGGTATTAGCCGTACGTAACGGGCTACCAAGTATTGACCAAAAGGGAGGTCGATGAGAGAACTCATCCTGACACCCTACTGAGCCTGTCAGTGACAATATCCGTACAGTCTGGTCCGTTCGTCTATGAGCATCGCATGGCGGGCCTAAGGGGTTGGTGAAAGTCAGACCCCCAAAAGCGGTACAAGTTGTGTCGGAGTGTAGCCCAGAACACCCTGAGATACTACTGGAATACCTACCAGTAAATCTGCTGCCTTGGCCAAGGACTTTCATGTACTGGCTCTCCTAGACACAGCGTGACCTCACCCCCAATACCGGGAGAGATGAACCCCTGTAGATCCGCTCACTGCCTCCATGTGGCTCGGGACTGTACCTAACTAAAACCTGTTTGCACGACTCCTTTGAGCCGTGGTAGGGTAGTAATCAAAGCACAGTGGGAACTCACACGAGACAAATAACGATCTCAGGTCGATGAATTAACCTGTACACATGTCACCAGGGAACTGCTATCTGACGTCAGGTATAATACCAACTAGCATGTTCCCGGTGAGTCCTGTCCGGTGTACTCATAACCCAATGAGCACCTGTATACATCTTAGGTGAACCAACTGACACCAGTGGCTTGTGAGACCGGCCACCGCCCCTCGTCGGGGTCTCAACTATATACACTAGTCTACTCTGGAGTATCGATGCCCTGTCTCGAAACTCCTATGACTAGGGACCTTTTAAGGATGTGCTTATAGACCCCAGCTCCCACGTATATGATCTCCCTCATACTGCTGGTAGTCAAGCAAGAATCCTAGGGGCTCTATCAACGTGCAATAGTGACCTGAAAGCTCACCTAAAGCAGTACACGATGATAAAGACAAACCAGATAGCATACTATCATCTTGAGTAAGACTGTCCTACCGGGATAGGTCCTCCCTCAACCATTGCAATCACGTTCCAGTGATCCAATAATTGACTCTGAGGGTACTATCTCCAACAATCTCCCACTTGCACTCAAGGCTAATTATTGCGATGTCACATACTCACAGCCCGTGTGATACCGAACACCCAACTCCTCTCCTAGTCAGTCTCACAAAGCTCGTTTGTGAAACTATTGCATTCGAGGAATAGCCTCAGTGAGTGGATCCGCTCTGATGTTTCTTTCTTTGTCTCTCTTTATATCAAGTTCGCGGAGAAAGCCATCTCCCGAAATGAGCAATACCTGTCTTAGAATATGTCTGGATGTCTGATGGGACCTAGCTCATAAATGAACTCCAAATCCAAACTTCTTAGACTATATCGTGAACTGAACTTAATCAGTATCCTGCGCCATCCTTCCTTCAGTATCCACCTGGACCACCTGTCCAAAATACTGCCCCTCGTCAGAGGGAAAACTATAACTCTGACAGTCACTCTGCCGCCCAGGTCACCTTGGAAGCCTGGAATGATAACTGTCTCCCAAAGGAGGCTGCCGTTATCATTTCCCTAGAACATCAACTTATGTTCCAAAACTGCTTCCGATCGTTTCTCCAGGATTGTGTCACGTCCCGAAAGTACGGAACAAGACCGGCACTTAGACTACGAACGTCTCGAGGCATACGTAATCTAAGTAAACCGAAACCCCAGAAAACCAAACCAAGAAAAGTAGTAGAGTGAAGGAAAACCAATTCAAATCAAGTTGTTTTAATAGCATAAGCCGAATTATGCGTTTTTTTTAAACATCAAATTTTTACTGAAAATTTCGGCAGAGTCTCCTTTGTAAATACTGCCCCCCAATCGGGATACAACATGAATAGTATACGAAATCAAAAAAAGGGCATCCCCAAGCGGGAGCTAGCTCTTCGTCAATCGACGGTCACAACCACACAAGCAATATAATATACAACGCCAAGGGCGAGGATCAAAACTCAAATGGAAACTCAAAACAACAAGAAATCCACAGAAATACAACGCGCGACTCTAAGGTCAAAAGAATAAACATCACTGGTCTCTATCTCAAATAAATACATGTTTGGTTGATGGAACTTCTAGATACAACAGAGTAATAATATACAAGTTATATAATGGGGGGTACGATACAAGTAAACCCACCTACTAGCAAATCACCCGAAGGAAACTATGCCCGCAAGCCGTAATGAAACATGTACGGCAAACCTGCAAGAAACTGGGGCACAACGGGGGTGAGTTGCCAACTCGTGAATAGAAAAACATCTACGAATAGAAATCGCATAAATAACGCAACCTAGGTCACTGATCATAATATATCCTCAATTATATATATAACATGCAACCTATAACAAGGCTAGGGTAAATATCTAACCCGAGTGTAATCTCATGTGCCCGTGTCAGTGCCTCAGGTAGCAATATATCATATGAATGAGGTATGAATGCATGAAAACAGAATACATGTAAATGAAGAACTGTTTTCATAATTTAGTGAGATTTCCTTTGTATTTTTAAAACGAGATATCATAATGAAATCAGCATAAAACAGTGCCTAGCATCGGCACAAAACGTAATCCCAATATCTCAATATCTCTGTATCACAGTCTCTGTACCTCAATATCTCGAAATCTCAATGTCTCAATCACAATATCTAGGGCGCCGTCAGTCCAGACCGGCCCCTACCATCCATCTCAAGACTACGACGGTATCCTCCGGATATCCGACGCGTCGGGTAAAATCACCGGTAGGTAGTGCTCCCCTGCCAGGCTCACATCGTCATCATCACGCGCTTCTTGCCCCGGGGTACCTTACCGGGTCCACCATGTACCCGAAACGGTTCATCCGTCTCCTCGAATCGGGTCTCGAAATCCATCAGCAAACTCATGGTGGACGACTCATATATCATGGGAAAAACCGCGCCTTTTATTTTAAAATAGAGAAAAAGTTTATTTATGTTTTTGCGGTTTTCCTCCAAATCCAGAAAATCTCGTGGAACTCCGAATCCAAAACCTCAATAACACGTAAAATAGTGAATATATGCATGAGAATCCATGAATGCGGCATAATAATGAATAACAGTATGCATGAAGTAGCAGGCAATAACTACAATGTCTAAACTATTAGCTAACAAGCTATGTCAAACAATAATATTTTCTAAGGTGTACGTGACATGGCAATTACCGATGAAGATGTGTGTGAGCCGGCAAGTAAGTGTACGTGGTACATACGCATCATCGGTAATGGTGCTGGTGTCCTAACAGCATGATATCAATAATGGAGTATGAAACATAATATATGCATGCGATACGAAGCGAACCACAATAATGAGCGGGAGCTGAATACTAAACGCAACTATAACTAAACTTCATTAATCTAATATAAGTCCTACAAATGGTGCCTTTTGAAATAACACGAATCATGGGGTTTTGAAAATAGGGGCTACGGTGTTTTTATGAAAAGATACGTCTTTTGAAATATCCGTAGGATCCCTTGGGCTGTCCTTTAAAATACCCACGATTCGTTAGTTTTTGAAATAGGTAAGAATCGACTCTAATCTAACAACTAAACTAAACTAAAGGGCTAAGCTAACAAGCTGGATTACAGGTAAGGAAACCGCCTAACATCTGAGTCGATCCATATACATACCTGTATATATATTAGTCGGTGATCCCACCTCAATAATATCATATCCGATACCATATCTATAATCAGACATCCCAAGTCAGGAGTGCGGGTCAATCATCAAGATATAGCTCGTACGTAAATCCGTCGTACGGCATCCCCAAATCTGGGTACGGGTTAATATCATATTCATCACACTATTCATCTGGTATCCTCTTTATCCAAGATCATATTCCAGGGTACTGACCTATGTCTAGTACAATACTAATATCATCAATATAGTCATGATCTGACTACTGATCGACAGTCTCGTACAAACCGATATCACAACCACAAAACAAATCTCATCGACCCAGCACAATCCCAAGTATCATCCTCATATCCGTATGTGAACATATAGTCCCATACCCATGTGAACACATAACTATAAAGAATCCCATGAGCACATATAAATAGGAATGTATGCAAATATGTATGTGTGTATGTATGTGTGTATGTGTAGTGCAACACTACCCTAGGGTTCGCAACACTAAAGTAATCCAACACACCAATATCCATCCTAACATCGTTATTAATCCTAAATAACATATAATAATTGTTGGTGTGTATACGCATCCGTATACACCACCACGGACTGCGGGGGTGCTATACGCCATCCACCCGACTTCTCCCCGTAGATATAAATCTACTCACCTGGTCCTCGCTCGCCGGTGCCGACGTCGCCATGCGCTTGCTTGTCGTCTCGAAGTCCATATGGGGTACCTACATATCATAACGCACCATATCGCATTAAAATCCGACTCATGACCAAAACGACGCACGAAACCCACATAGGTCAAAACCTATGGTTGCTTTCACAAATCGACCCAAAAACCCTCGACGTCGGCATACAAACGCCAAACCATCGAGAAAGCTCCCAACACACTCATTTGTAAAATTACAAGAACTAATTATAATATAAAATAGCTTAAAATTCACAAAAAACCCAATTTCACTTAAAAAGTCATTTTTCCGAAAATCTAGCAAGCACAAATCACCGTTTTAGTACAAAACTCGATGTATAAACGAATCTAGCGGCCACAATATTCACTAAATATTTTAAATAAGTCATAAAAACAATTCTCATAATTTAATCTCATTAAATTCCAAAAACCCTAAAATTCTAGTTTACAAAATACCTAAATTTTAATAATTTTATAGCAAAAATGCACAACTACAATCTAGCTTGGATTTTCATGAACTAAAGTATTAAAATACACTTAATAATGTTAATGAAGTCATGAAAAAACCTAATTAGATTTTTAATCTCCCATTTGCAATTACATTCCAAAACCTAGTTTGCATAAAATTCCAATTTTTAAAAATTACAAGTATCAAGTAGTAAACTAGCAACTAGGTTAGTTTTAGCATAACATTAACATGTTAATCCCCACATCAAGATCAATACCCAATGAAGAAAACCCTAATTTAAAACACAACCCTCACTAGATTTTTAATTTCATCTAATGCCATAATAAAAATCTAGTAAGCAAAATAGCTTAAATATTACAATTCCAACTTAACAATTTGCAAACTAACAATTTGATTATGTTTCACATTTCACAAAATGATGAATTCCACTTTGCAACCATAATCACAAAACAAAAACCACCCTAACTATAATCTAATCATTCTCTTGAAAACCCAAATCTTTCAATTAGAACCATAATTCATTTCCTAATTAAGCTAGATTAAAACAACAACCAACAATTTAACAAAAAGGTCAAGATTTTATACCTCACAACCCATTGATCCAACTTGAAATCTAGCCTCTCAAATTGCCATCTTGTTCCTTAGATCCATACTAGAATGGTCAAGTAAAAATGGGTAGGGATTAGATTTTGATTTTAGCTTGATTTTTATGTGGGTTTGGAGGCATTTTAGATGGATTTTTGAAGAGAATTGAAGTGGTGAAAGAGGGGGGCTGTTGGCTACTGAATTTTTGGGGAGGCTCGGCTGAAAGTATGAGAGTGGAGAGAGAGAGAATATGTGGGAGTAAGTGAGGAATTGTCCAAGTCAACATAATACCCATCCTTCATTAATTAAACTCCAAGATTTCCTTTCTTTTCTAAAGCTTTTCTAGTGGCAAAATTGTGGGGACATGGGGATTGGGGGCAGCCCATTTCGGCCAGCAAGAGGGGGGGAGGGGAAGGTGGTGTGTGTGTGTGTGTGAAGCAATGAACACCAAACACCAATACAATATGCACCAAAACCCTTTTATTTTCACAAAATAAGCCTTTTTCTTCAATATTTTCTAAACCGTTTTGGCAAACGATTTCATTTCAAAATCCACATGATAAAATTTTATTTAATGTTTTATGATGCACAAAATTTGTTTCAACTCATTCCAATTTGTAATTTTCCCTAATTAAATGTATTAGTGACGGCTTAAAATAATATTAAAATAATTAATTTCGGAAAATTTTTCAGAAAATTTGAAATTTCACCAGTGGCTCAATAAACACCAAATACTAGAAATTACATAGCTAGAATATGTATATTTAATTTTATAATAAAGATAGTTGCATTTTGACTTTTTTACAGAAAACCCCCTTATTTTACCGTTTTTTTCGAAATTTCACCGAAACGATTTTCAAAACGTTACAATCTTCCCCCCTTAAAGAAATTCGGTCCCCGAATTTAAATTAAAACTCCCCCCAAATACTAAAACATCTAAGCCAAAACCATCAAGTCGTCGGGGTTCCGAAATCGTAAATACATAAAACAAATCGTAGCGCAGCGCGTGCGCATGAAAAATGAGCATATAACTCAAAATCAAAACTCCGTCATGCATCACACAATCATCGGAGTCATGGTAAAGACACAAATGTCAAATCCAATACAAAACCAATATGTCATAACTCGAAACTATACATGTAAAATATATTCAGGTACTGTCCTCTGACTAGTCCTGCTCAGTACGAAAACACATAGCAATATCATAAAAACGTACTTCTCCATAAGAAAAATCAATCCTAAAATACGCGTATGAATACTACGCGCGTCTTGTGCGCACGGAAATCAAAATCCAAATATGTGCTATACATATGCACATAAACACCATCTAAGTGCATCGGGTGTGCACGAAACATCTGTCGTAGGCAACATGTGTGCCTGACAGCAAAATCAGGTGCATCTGACATGCACGAAAAATCTCGATTTAGTGCATCTGGTGTGCACCAAAATCACACTTCAAAACATGCGCCCAACATGCGCGAAAATCCAAATCAGGTGCATCCATCGTGCACGAAATCATGAAATCCAATATCAAGTGCCGAACATGCGCAAAATCAAATCAGGTGCACAAGGTGCACAAAACAAATATCGAACATCACCATCGAAATCAAAGTCCAATGCATCTAAGTGCACAAAAGGCGTATCACTGCACTGCAAGCATATATAAACTATACAGAGTGCAGGAACCAAATCGTGTGCTTGCATACGCACAAAATCAACTTAAATGTCTAAAACCGTAAAATCACAAACATGTAAAACCCAAGCACGAAAACGATATCAAGTGCAACACTGTGCAAGGATCGTAAATCCTCAATCATCAAAATCAACTCATGCGAATAAATCACCCAAAACATCGAAATCAATAATGGCGGAATAGTACCGCTCAAGTGCATCCTCTAAGAATCTCGGGCCAACTGTCACGGTCACTAGTGGGACGTCTCGTCGATGATCATGAACTCTGGCCTACTGGTGTGCGTAACAATGACCACTCCTGGGTCAAGGTCTTCACTGTGAATTACCAATCTCTCGGTCCATCGGCCCTGTCAGGTGTGCTAACGGGGATGATCCCATTCTGGCACTTCTCTGGTCCTCTCTCGGTCAATCATCGCGACCACTCGTAAGACAGCATATCACTGGCGTCGGCCTCTGGCTCTCTGAATGTACGTGACACATCTGATCCTGGGTGCAAGTATCATTGCAGCAGTGTTCTGGAAGGAATCCTGCTCATGGTCTCTTCCATGTCTCGTCTCTGCCAACTGTCCGGAAGTCATCGTCCTTTCCTATATCTGCATCTTGCTCCGGAACGGCTGCATACCCATCGCGACTCCTTCTGGAAGGTATATCCAGTACTCTGCCTCGGCATGCGTATCGCATATATGATGTCGGCGGAGTGGAACGTCGTCTTATCCAGATCTTGTACGAACCTCTTTACTCCACTTTCTCTAATGTCGACTGCTTCGGACTCGTCTCATCGTGGCTACATGGACTGAGCTCCAACGGCTATCCTCGTATCGGGAGTCTCCCAAGAAATGCATCTCACCACCTAGCATCCGAATTAAGTCGAGCCATCCGATCGAGTCGTCAAAACCTCATAATCCCTCAAGAGCTCAACATCTTGGGCACGGTTTAATAGTATCGAGTACATACCACAGCATCGGTGGTCCAGCCGTAGAAGGGCAAACCCAAGCCTCAATAATGGCGCCGCGGAACTGCCGCAAACCCTAAGGTTCAAAGGCTTTCACACAGTCATTAAGTCGAGTTAGGGTTTCATTCTTCTAGAGGGACCATAGAATTGCCTGCATGTCTTTCCGACTACTTTAAACTTAGAATAATAGGTTTCTGACATTCGATCGTCTCTGTCGACTCTCAACGTCTCCGCGTGAAGTCGTCTCTTGCTGGAATCAATCTATCTGATGACCTCTCATCGGTTAGGCGAACAAACCACATGTCCTAGTCATTCATCCTCGGGTGACTAGCGACCTTCTATTATCTCTTAGTACAACTTGTACTGCAATAGCTCAAACATATGGAGCGATATCTCGTCGCTCGCAGCAACAACTGGCTCACTCGTCTGCACGCTGAACAGTGCCTCAATCATCATGAGTAAGCAATACACCAACGGTCATCAAAATCTGGCTGGCCTCTCTCATTGGCTCAATCCTCTAGTGTCGATCAACACATCCGAGTAACCTCATAAAGGCGATCTGCCAAACGCTCGTGGCGCGGAAACACAGTAAAAAGACACATCTCCGCAATCGTGTGTCGCCGGAATTTCGCCCTGGTCAGTCCTCGTTCGTGACGAGCTCGTGCTGACCGCAACTCGAGCTGTAGCTCTCCCTGCCCGTAATCGTGGCAGCAAAACCATAACAGGTACTGATGAGGCTAGATCGGAATGAATATAATACTGAGCAAAGAAATGTACATCCTAAGGCTTCTTAAGTGGAGTAGCGTATCGTAAGTATACCGCGGAACATACCCACGGAACGTCACTCTACTTTAGTCACCTATTCCATCAACCAAGGGTCATCCTACGCTCCGAAGGTAAAACCTAACGCTCTGATACCAACTTTGTCACGTCCCGAAAGTACGGAACAAGACCGGCACTTAGACTACGAACGTCTCGAGGCGTACGTAATCTAAGTAAACCGAAACCCCAGAAAACCAAACCAAGAAAAGTAGTAGAGTGAAGGAAAACCAATTCAAATCAAGTTGTTTTAATAGCATAAGCCGAATTATGCATTTTTTTTAAACATCAAATTTTTACTGAAAATTTCGGCAGAGTCTCCTTTGTAAATACTGCCCCCCAATCGGGATACAACATGAATAGTATACGAAATCAAAAAAAGGGCATCCCCAAGCGGGAGCTAGCCCTTCGTCAATCGACGGTCACAACCACACAAGCAATATAATATACAACGCCAAGGGTGAGGATCAAAACTCAAATGGAAACTTAAAACAACAAGAAATCCACAGAAATACAACGCGCGACTCTAAGGTCAAAAGAATAAACATCACTGGTCTCTATCTCAAATAAATACATGTTTGGTTGATGGAACTTCTAGATACAACAGAGTAATAATATACAAGTTATATAATGGGGGGTACGATACAAGTAAACCCACCTACTAACAAATCACCCGAAGGAAACTATGCCCGCAAGCCGTAATGAAACATGTACGGCAAACCTGCAAGAAACTGGGGCACAACGGGGGTGAGTTGCCAACTCGTGAATAGAAAAACATCTACGAATAGAAATCGCATAAATAACGCAACCTAGGTCACTGATCATAATATATCCTCAATTATATATATAACATGCAACCTATAACAAGGCTAGGGTAAATATCTAACCCGAGTGTAATCTCATGTGCCCGTGTCAGTGCCTCAGGTAGCAATATATCATATGAATGAGGTATGAATGCATGAAAACAGAATGCATGTAAATGAAGAACTGTTTTCATAATTTAGTGAGATTTCCTTTGTATTTTTAAAACGAGATATCATAATGAAATCAGCATAAAACAGTGCCTAGCATCGGCACAAAACGTAATCCCAATATCTCAATATCTCTGTATCACAGTCTCTGTACCTCAATATCTCGAAATCTCAATGTCTCAATCACAATATCTAGGGCGTCGTCAGTCCAGACCGGCCCCTACCATCCATCTCAAGACTACGACGGTATCCTCCGGATATCCGACGCGTCGGGTAAAATCACCGGTAGGTAGTGCTCCCCTGCCAGGCTCACATCGTCATCATCACGCGCTTCTTGCCCCGGGGTACCTTACCGGGTCCACCATGTACCCGAAACGGTTCATCCGTCTCCTCGAATCGGGTCTCGAAATCCATCAGCAAACTCATGGTGGACGACTCATATATCATGGTAAAACCGCGCCTTTTATTTTAAAATAGAGAAAAAGTTTATTTATGTTTTTGCGGTTTTCCTCCAAATCCAGAAAATCTCGTGGAACTCCGAATCCAAAACCTCAATAACACGTAAAATAGTGAATATATGCATGAGAATCCATGAATGCGGCATAATAATGAATAACAGTATGCATGAAGTAGCAGGCAATAACTACAATGTCTAAACTATTAGCTAACAAGCTATGTCAAGCAATAATATTTTCTAAGGTGTACGTGACATGGCAATTACCGATGAAGATGTGTGTGAGCCGGCAAGTAAGTGTACGTGGTACATACGCATCATCGATAATGGTGCTGGTGTCCTAACAGCATGATATCAATAATGGAGTATGAAGCATAATATAAGCATGCGATACGAAGCGAACCACAATAATGAGCGGGAGCTGAATACTAAACGCAACTATAACTAAACTTCATTAATCTAATATAAGTCCTACAAATGGTGCCTTTTGAAATAACACGAATCATGGGGTTTTGAAAATAGGGGCTACGGTGTTTTTATGAAAAGATACGTCTTTTGAAATATCCGTAGGATCCCTTGGGCTGTCCTTTAAAATACCCACGATTCGTTAGTTTTTGAAATAGGTAAGAATCGACTCTAATCTAACAACTAAACTAAACTAAAGGGCTAAGCTAACAAGCTGGATTACAGGTAAGGAAACCGCCTAACATCTGAGTCGATCCATATACATACCTGTATATATATTAGTCGGTGATCCCGCCTCAATAATATCATATTCGATACCATATCTATAATCAGACATCCCAAGTCAGGAGTGCGGGTCAATCATCAAGATATAGCTCGTACGTAAATCCGTCGTACGGCATCCCCAAATCTGGGTACGGGTTAATATCATATTCATCACACTATTCATATGGTATCCTCTTTATCCAAGATCATATTCCAGGGTACTGACCTATGTCTAGTACAATACTAATATCATCAATATAGTCATGATCTGACTACTGATCGACAGTCTCGTACAAACCGATATCACAACCACAAAACAAATCTCATCGACCCAGCTCAATCCCAAGTATCATCCTCATATCCGTATGTGAACATATAGTCCCATACCCATGTGAACACATAACTATAAAGAATCCCATGAGCACATATAAATAGGAATGTATGCAAATATGTATGTGTGTATGTATGTGTGTATGTGTAGTGCAACACTACCCTAGGGTTCGCAACACTAAACTAATCCAACACACCAATATCCATCCTAACATCGTTATTAATCCTAAATAACATATAATAATTGTTGGTGTGTATACGCATCCGTATACACCACCACGGACTGCGGGGGTGCTATACGCCATCCACCCGACTTCTCCCCGTAGATATAAATCTACTCACCTGGTCCTCGCTCGCCGGTGCCGACGTCGCCATGCGCTTGCTTGTCGTCTCGAAGTCCATATGGGGTACCTACATATCATAACGCACCATATCGCATTAAAATCCGACTCATGACCAAAACGACGCACGAAACCCACATAGGTCAAAACCTATGGTTGCTTTCACAAATCGACCCAAAAACCCTCGACGTCGGCATACAAACGCCAAACCATCGAGAAAGCTCCCAACACACTCATTTGCACAATTACAAGAACTAATTATAATATAAAATAGCTTAAAATTCACAAAAAACCCAATTTCACTTAAAAAGTCATTTTCCCGAAAATCTAGCAAGCACAAATCACCGTTTTAGTACAAAACTCGATGTATAAACGAATCTAGCGGCCACAATATTCACTAAATATTTTAAATAAGTCATAAAAACAATTCTCATAATTTAATCTCATTAAATTCCAAAAACCCTAAAATTCTAGTTTACAAAATACCTAAATTTTAATAATTTTATAGCAAAAATGCACAACTACAATCTAGCTTGGATTTTCATGAACTAAAGTATTAAAATACACTTAATAATGTTAATGAAGTCATGAAAAAACCTAATTAGATTTTTAATCTCCCATTTGCAATTACATTCCAAAACCTAGTTTGCATAAAATTCCAATTTTTAAAAATTACAAGTATCAAGTAGTAAACTAGCAACTAGGTTAGTTTTAGCATAACATTAACATGTTAATCCCCACATCAAGATCAATACCCAATGAAGAAAACCCTAATTTAAAACACAACCCTCACTAGATTTTTAATTTCATCTAATGCCATAATAAAAATCTAGTAAGCAAAATAGCTTAAATATTACAATTCCAACTTAACAATTTGCAAACTAACAATTTGATTATGTTTCACATTTCACAAAATGATGAATTCCACTTTGCAACCATAATCACACAACAAAAACAACCCTAACTATAATCTAATCATTCTCTTGAAAACCCAAATCTTTCAATTAGAACCATAATTCATTTCCTAATTAAGCTAGATTAAAACAACAACCAACAATTTAACAAAAAGGTCAAGATTTTATACCTCACAACCCATTGATCCAACTTGAAATCTAGCCTCTCAAATTGCCATCTTGTTCCTTAGATCCATACTAGAATGGTCAAGTAAAAATGGGTAGGGATTAGATTTTGATTTTAGCTTGATTTTTATGTGGGTTTAGAGGCATTTTAGATGGATTTTTGAAGAGAATTGAAGTGGTGAAAGAGGGGGGCTGTTGGCTACTGAATTTATGGGGAGGCTCGGCTGAAAGTATGAGAGGGGAGAGAGAGAGAATATGTGGGAGTAATTGAGGAATTGTCCAAGTCAACGTAATACCCATCCTTCATTAATTAAACTCCAAGATTTCCTTTCTTTTCTAAAGCTTTTCTAGTAGCCAAATTGTGGGGACATGGGGATTGGGGGCAGCCCATTTCGGCCAGCAAGAGGGGGGGAGGGGAAGGTGGTGTGTGTGTGTGTGAAGTAATGAACACCAAACACCAATACAATATGCACCAAAACCCTTTTATTTTCACAAAATAAGCCTTTTTCTTCAATATTTTCTAAACCGTTTTGGCAAACGATTTCATTTCAAAATCCACATGATAAAATTTTATTTAATGTTTTATGATGCACAAAATTTGTTTCAACTCATTCCAATTTGTAATTTTCCCTAATTAAATGTATTAGTGACGACTTAAAATAATATTAAAATAATTAATTTCGGAAAATTTTTCAGAAAATTTGAAATTTCACCAGTGGCTCAATAAACACCAAATACTAGCAATTACATAGCTAGAATATGTATATTTAATTTTATAATAAAGATATTTGCATTTTGACTTTTTTACAGAAAACCTCCTTATTTTACCGTTTTTTTTCGAAATTTCACCGAAACGATTTTCAAAACGTTACTGATTGGATTAATATCAACTTACTGCATCTCGTGCAAAAACAACATCTGGTGTGGTACTTGACATCTCATGATTGACTCAATTGTCTAAGTAAGTGATCTTCCAATCATGCATATCCCTCTTTCCTTTAGTCTGCAAGACACCTTGAGAGAAGGTGACTCCATCACCTGCAGGTACTCTACCGCGCCAGGAGTCATCCATTCTAAAACACCTTTAGAATGTCGTCTAAGTACCCAGATTGGGACACTTCCCAAATCTAGATCTAAAACCATAGATCTAGTAACCAGAATGTATGATATAATATCCAATTCCCATCTGGAGAAACCACTGTGTGACAACCAAAGTATAACCGATCGTAGTATAGGAATATCACTTCCTACTCTGTGTATCTTATCCAAATACCAGGACATCACACCCTACCACCTTCTTAACAGATCCATCCCCTATTCTGATGAAGTCAAACCTACGACTGTCACATCAGAAACAGATGATCTATCTCCGCTATATCTGCTTTAATCTATAAATAGAAATAAGCCACCTGTCCACCAATGCTTCCGCTGCTCCCACTGACTACGACAACCCTCTGGCAGAGTCATATACACGTGCACTTCTAAAGCTAGTTTAGAACGACGCTATACTCATCCTCCTGCCGGGTCTCACAGTCTAAAACAACAGCAATGGCAAGTCTGGGTAAACAAGAACCTCCCTGCCACCGTCCTTGAGCATACCGAAGTACCTCTCGAGCGCCTGAGGTTACCCACCATATCTGCGGAGTGGCCAATGGAATGTCAAACCAGATTGAATCATTAGGATCTAATCAAATCTTCAGTAATCGTTTGCGGTTCTGGAATCACTTCCAGTTCTACCATACTCCCACTACTGTTTTCTGAAAAAAATCCATTTTTAATAAAACTATGGCGAGTCAAGAACAATATCACTATTGATCTTCCTGATGGTAGAAAGTCAACCCTCGTCATAGCCTGGGTCAACCCACAAACAGCCATTACAGAAACGTGCCTTGAGTTATCCAGAGTCTGGTTTTAAGCATAAGCCGGACAACTCCCCGTACCTTAACAATGTCAAGATATGAACTGTTCTGTATCCAATACAGAAACAGAGGCACTGATTTAATTGAACCAGATTCAAATCATGCAGCTGTCTCCAGTGCATGTCAACTAAATGGAAGGAGGCCGATCAGCGTTACTCAACTTAGGAATGCTTCCAATTATGAGTAACCTGAAAGAGAAGCAGGTTCTCTTAATCATTACTATCAGCTGAATACCATACACAAGTATCTACATCTTCGATCACCTTGAAGAATTCCTATACTTGCAACACCTGGTTCTCTACTTTATCCACATACCTATAACTTCTCAAAACTTGGACCCTGTGTTTCTACGAAACAAATGTCTAAGAACCAGAGAAGTCACATGTAAGCAGAATATAGTACGAGGGCCAACCCCTCTGTCCTAATGGACACTGGACAACATACAATACTCTGTATAAGTCCCCTGAGTCTAATAACTCATTCCCTGTGTGTCGTAGGTTGAAAACTGTACTTATGGTTAAGAAGAATTACACCGCTGTTTAATGCTCCTTACCTAACCATCCACTGATATAGGTAAATGTCATAGACATAATTTCAAAAAGGTATATCTCACACTATAAAAATAGACGTACAGATATATCAATTTGAAATTGGTGCATAACAACGGATATTCAAAACCAAATATTTGCCGTCCGGCAGACAACCCAGGCGATTTCCTCAAATATCACCAATTACAACGAATTCCGATATAGTGAGGATGATCACCTAATTCCCAATAACTTACTCCCACTCATCATCTGTAAAACCATACAGATGTGAGAATCAAGCCTGGTAAATACATACCATGGAGCAAGTGTCTAATTAGGAAATCAGTTTTCTTTTAACAGTACACAGTGAAACTGAAACATTGAAATGTTTCGTAGGGGTATCCGGGTATTCCTAGTAATGCCTCTTCCATTATCCAGACTCACAACTGTAACCGTATATTTCTCTGCCATCTCTCCAAATCCCTTTATATGTCTTTAGTCGTTACCTTCTGTACACCCTCTTAGGCTAAATGGTTTTCTTCCTTCCCTACTGTTCGGCACCAGCCTATGGTTTGGAGGAAGACTATCCAATAAGCATAATGGGTGTACTGTCCTAATCCTAGGAGCACTCGCAATGCGAGAGAAGGTGAAGATAAAAGACAACCGAATAAACCTTATTCCTATTTCTCCTGAACCAGAATCCATCCCCGAACTGGAACAAGTTCCTTTCGAGTTCGTATATAACCATACGATGGAGTATCCAAATATACTGTGGATCTTCGTAGTGATACGGAGTGTCCTGGAGAAATACAAAGGTGATGTGGGAGTGGTAATGAAATACTTGG
Organism: Agapanthus africanus; assembly: GCA_030015575.1. Lineage (NCBI taxonomy): Eukaryota > Viridiplantae > Streptophyta > Magnoliopsida > Asparagales > Amaryllidaceae > Agapanthus > Agapanthus africanus. Next base: position 543,208,650 of record JASDDO010000014.1, on the reverse strand, counting down.
TTTGGTCGTGAATAGCAGTCGCAATTTACTTTGCCCTCTTACTAATCCCTTGATATGTCTTTACTTAAAACCTTCTGTACACCATCGTTATGCAAATTTGTTTTCTTCATTCCCCACCGTTCGGCACCAGCCTAAGGTTTGGAAGAAGACTATCCAATTTGCGTAATAGGTGTACTATCTCCTAAACCAAGGAGTACTCGCAACCTGAGAGAAGGCAAAAGAAAAAGACAACTGAATAGTCCTATTCGTTTTCTCCAGAACCGGAAACCATCCTCGAATAAATTCCTTCGAGTTCGTATATAACCATACGATGGTTTTGTCCAATGGAAGTGGACATTCATAGTAATACGGGGTGTCCTGGAGAAAAGGGTAAAAGTAGGAGTGGCAATGAGGTTTGCAACTCTGACAATCCAAAAGCCAGTGTTTAAGAAGGTTCGGTTAATCTTGGTCACTGAGTCATAGTCTAGGGTCGTGTCATGGTCGCTGCCAAAGAGAGAGAGAAAAGAAACACTCAGCGTGTACTCTAACCTAGATCAGAATGGTTATCACTTTATCTAATCAGGAATCCTCCCACTGTAACGTCAAATTCTCCTCCAAACCTGAAAGGAGAATTAGTCGGGATCACCCGAGGAGTAAACCAACTCATCAGTGGGAATCGGGATCCAACTATCATCGCATGATAACGTGACGGAATCCGCTCACGTTATCACACTCCAGAAGGTATGCGCATATCTGGCAAGTTTCAGTTTCTTAGAAACTCCCGATGTGATTTTTGCCCCATGCTCTTATGACCTTGACGAAGGTCAACATATCATAAGTCACATGTCAAGTTCTATCCGTCATTCTCCAGGTTAATTTGAACCCACCCGTACATACCTTTGACGAAGGCCAAAATAGTAGTACGACTGTCCCAAACCAACGCATCTATCTATGCTGCATATGAATACCCAATAGCTACCAATCACTGTGCCTTGACTTTGGCCAACAAACACAGCTTGAATACTTATTGACTATCCATATGAAACGACGGAGGGCTACGAATGGTTTCTGGCGAAAACCTTTAACGTAATGAACTTGATATCGTTGAAGGAACCGGAGAGCTTTTAAAAAATATAGTAACGGAAACCTTTGCTAAAGAGGTCACTCCCGGTGAAGGGATCTCGGCTCTTTCCTCGTAGAATGAGGTGCAGGATATTCCAACTGAATACTACGATGCAAAGCAAAAGTAATCGGCTATAATGAATTTATTACCCTGACGCAAACTTCTGTCCAAGGGGTCACTCCCGGTAAAGGGATCTCGGCCCTTGCCTCGTCGACTGAGGAGCAGGATATTCCAACTGAATATTACTGTGCAAAACAAAAGAGAACGCCCTTGCAATAACAGCTTTTTGAAAAGTGTTCCAACAACATCAGAATAGGTTTATTTATCTTGCATTGATCCGAATCAATGCAGTCCCATCAATTGATCACACCAATAAAGAATGAAAATAATGATGTACGTATATGCCACCCGCATTCCCCACTAAGTCCCGTCATCACCCGTTAGGTTACTTATCTAACGACAGAGCGGGGACTGGACTAGCGCGGGTGCAAAACATATACAACATCTACTAGTATATATATCAATATATAATATTCGCTCAAGGCGTGATAAAATGCAACATCACAGAAATGTAATAAGCATCACAGAACAATACAGATATCTGGGATCCCTGGGTTTCATAGAGCCACTACTGAAACCCGATGTTCCCCTGGTCGTGTGGATAGCCTGTGCAAAGAAATCCTAGACCCCTACGGGCGCGGCAAGTCACCCGCCAAAACCTGAAGCGAGGCAACCCCCTTCAGCAACGTGAATGGACCACCCAGCACTTCACGGAATCCAGTAACTTGGGCACCCCTCCTGGGTCAACCTGTACCCCCTACGAATGCGGCGAATAGCCAGCCAATTCTAGAGTAAAGCCCCCACCGTCTCAATGCCATGAGATGCGGGCCCGTTGCCCTCTAGAACCCGGCTATCCGTGCACTCCACCGCGGGGTAATCCTAGTACAGAAAGTAAAATATACAACGGGTACATCGACCTCAACCCGGTTGTGCCCCAAAAGAATAATATACAAACATGCAGTAACGGCAGTCCACATGTCGGACGCTCGCCTCGCAATATCAAATGTACATAAATAACCAAACTGTACTATCATTGCATCCAGGCTATCCCCCACGACCAATCCGCAACATCACAGCACAACACAGAACATCAACGTGAATGTCACGTTCGCAAATCCGTCTAAAAGGGCTATAGCAGATAGACTGGATTTACCGATCGAATGACATTCACGGTCGCAGATATAATATAAATACTGTGAACTAACATGTTTAAAATTTTCAATCGATCAAATTTACCGAAGTGGGCCCCAAGCACTACTATAGCACTCAGAGAAAATCTGGGCCTAAAAAGAATATTCCAAAACCCCTATTTCCAAGTCTAAGACCCTATGGAAAAATTTGGTGCAGCAAGGACTCAACATGGCCGCGGAACCGCGGCCAATGCATTGGTTCGGCCGCGGTTCCGCGGTGGAACAGTGAAGTCATGCCACCAAATTTTTGCAGAACTCTTAGAATTCCCTGCATGTTATTCTGCAACAACCTGAAAAAATTTTCGAGCAGAAAACAAAATCGACAGAAACTCATGCAAATGAAATCGGGTTTTCGGAAATTCGTTCGATCAAACTTGTAAACACATTAGAGCAAGCTAGACTAGGTTAATGGCGTGGCTCTGATACCACTGTACGTGCACGGCGGCGCCCCGGCCGTCAATCCGACGCCGGAATGCGGAAACAAAACTTTTCTAAAAACTAGAACCGGCACCACCGCGCACAAAAACCCGGATCGGGCCATTAACCTAACCCTAGCAAACTAGAAGATGGGAAGAAAGCTATACCGAGCGATCCGTGTCCTTCGGTCTTCGGCCACCATCCCGATCTCCCCGCGGCAACTCCGGTCTTCATCTCCTCGTCGGAAAGGGCACCACATCGAGAAGTCTTTTTACGGGCTCCCGCTTCGTCCGAAGCAACTCGGGCGCGAAGTGTGCTAGCCGACGCGTCTAAGGTGTTGTAGAGAATGTTGTGATCACTTTGTCTCTTGCATCCATGAGTTTGGATGGAGGTTGAAGATGTTGCCATTAATGGAGAAAGCAAGCTAGAGGAAGAAGAAGAAGAAGAAGAAGAAGAGAAAAGCTTTCTATTCTTTTTCTTTTCTTTTTAGTTGTATAATAATGAGAGTGAGAGAGTGAGATCAAGAATAATACAAGAGTAAACTTTCAACCATATGGTTTCCTCTCTCTTTCTCCTTATCATATCAACCCAAAAACATCACATAATGTGACATTAACACATAAAAAGAGACCATGAGTCACTAATGTGTCCATGTCACATTTAATGCATGTCATGATAAAATCTAGCTTACAATTTCCATTATCCAAACATTAATCCAAATGTTTGGTCCAACAAAAAGATCCGGCAACATCTAAAGTAAACTCGTGACGGATCACAAGGATACCCCTCACCTGTATATACATACCTGCATCCGCATTCCGACTGAATGCAAATGCGATGAGACTATAGTAATCCAAAAAATATAATACTAGGATCCGGCTTAAACCAAAGCCCACTAGTATGATTCGTCCGATCATGTTCCGTGCAATACCGCACGTATAAGATCGAACCCTGCCATATATCATACGGCCTCTATAAAATTTCGCCCGAAACTTGAGAAACTGTCTATGGGGGACTCTAAAGACTCGTCAATACTTTGGCTGTGGATTTAACCACCAGCATGTCAAAGGTATTAGCCGTACGTAACGGGCTACCAAGTATTGACCAAAAGGGAGGTCGATGAGCGAACTCATCCTGACACCCTACTGAGCCTGTCAGTGACAATATCCGTACAGTTCAGTCCGTTCGTCTATGAGCATCGCATGGCAGGCCTAGAGGGTTGGTGAAAGTCAGACCCCCAAAAGCGGTACAAGTCGTGTCGGAGTGTAGCCCAGAACACCCTGAGATACTACTGGAATACCTACCAGTAAATCTCCTGCCTTGGCCAAGGACTTTCATGTACTGGCTCTCCTAGACACAGCGCGACCTCACCCGCAATACCGGGAGAGACGAACCCCTGCAGATCTGCTCACTGCCTCCATGTGGCTCGGGACTATACCCAACTAAAATCTGTTTGCACGACTCCTTTGAGCCGTGGTAGGGTAGTAATCAAAGCACAGTGGGAACTCACACGAGAAAAATGACGATCTCAGGTCGATGAACTAACCTGTACACATGTCACCAGGGAACTGCTATCTGACGTCAGGTATAATACCAACTAGCATGTTCCCAGTAAGTCCTGTCCGGTGTACTCATAACCCAATGAGCACCTGTATACATCTTAGGTGAACCAACTGACACCAGTGGCTTATGAGACCGGCCACCACCCCTCGTCGGGGTCTCGACTGTATACACTAGTCTACTCTGGAGTATCGATGCCCTGTCTCGAAACTCCGACGACTAGGGACCTTTTAAGGATGTGCTTATAGACCCCAGCTCCCACGTATATGATCGCCTTCATACTGCTGGTAGTCAAGCAAGAATCCTAGGGGCTCTATCAACGTGCAATAGTGACCTGAAAGGTCACCTAAAGCAGTACACGATGATAAAGATAAACCAGATAGCATACTATCATCTTGAGTAAGACTGTCATACCGGGATAGGTCCTCCCTCAATCATTGCAATCACGTGCCTGTGATCCAATAATTGACTCTGAGGGCACTATCTCCAACACCTTTCAGCCAGGCTGGTGTCGGTACTTCGAGGGAGGTTTTCCAACGCTTTCGTGAAGTTCCTTAATTACATAACCTCTTTTCCCTGGAGGCGTAGCCCCGCTGACACTGTTCTAGACACCTACTTGGTTTATAGCATTGATTGTTAAGTGTGATAATCTACTGAGAGTAATCCTACTCATCAGTGGGATCGGGATCCAACTATCATTGTGTGATGAACTAGATGGAATCCACTCTAGTCACCACACTCCAGAAGGTATGCTAAAATCTGCAAGTTTCCTGTATGTTTGAAACTCCCGATGTGGTTTTTGCCCCTAACGACTTATGACCTTGACACAGTCAACATATCATAAGTAGCTAGCCAAGTTAAACCCGTCATTGTCTAAGATTGTATTAGACCCACCCGCATGACCCTTGACACAGTCAAAATGGTCATACGACTGTCCTAACCAATTGCATCATGTGCCACAAACAAGTATTTCTCAGCTACCATACACTATGCCTTGACATAGTCAACATACGCAGCATGAATACCAAGTAACACTTGTAAGAAATGACGGAGGGCTACGGCTGGGTTTTTGGCGAAAAACCCATTGACGTAATGAACTTGATATCGTTGAAGGAACCTGAGTAGTTTTTGCAAATCTATAGTGGCGAAAACCTTTGCTAAAGAGGTCACTCCCTGTGAAGGGATCTTGGCTCTTTCCTCGTCGAATGAGGTGCAGGATATTCCAAACTGAATACCATGATGCAAACCAAAAATATTCGACTATATTAAAGTTATTACCCTGATGCAAACTTTTACTCAATGGGTCACTCCCGGTGAAGGGATCTCGGCCCTTGCCTCATCGAATGAGGTGCAGGATATTCTAAACTGAATACCACTATGCAAAGTAAAAGAGAACGTCTGTAATGTCAGTTTTTAAAGCTTGGTTCCAACAACATCTTTTAGGTTTATTATCTTGCATTAATTAAAATTAATGCGGTCCCATCAATTTGTAACCTATCACACCAGAAAAGAACGAAAATAAAATGTACGTATATGCCATCCGCATTCGCCACGGGGCCCCGTCATCACCCGTTAAGTTACTTAACTAACGACAGAGCGGGGGCTGGACTAGCGCGGGTGCAAAACATATACAACATCTACTAGTATATATATATGTATATATAACATTCGTCCCAGGCATGATATTAAACAACATCACAGATAACATTACAGAATGGCGGATAATCTTGGAGCCCCGGGTTTCATTTGAGCCGCAAATAAAACCCGACGTTCCGGTCGTGTGGATAGCATATGCAATGAAAACCTGTACCCCCTACGAGTGCGGCGAATAGCCCACCAGTTCTAGAATGAAGCCCCCTCCGTCTCGACGCCATGAGAATGCGAGCTTGTTGCCTTCTAGAACCCGGCTATCCGTGCACTCCGCCGTGGGGCAATCCTAGTACAGAATATTAAAAAAATATATATACAACCGGTGACATCGACCTCAGCCCTGTCGTGCCCCAAAATAATATACAAACGGCAAAGACGGCAGTCCACATGTCGGACGCTCGCCCCGCAATAACAAATGTACAAATGAATTATAAACTGTATTTCTAACATTGCACAACATGCTATCCACCACGACAATCCAACCACAAACACAGCACAAGCATACAACATCAACGCGAATGTCACGTTCAAAAAACTCGTCTAAAAGAACATATAGCAGTCAGACGAGTTTTACAGATCGAGTGACATTCCCGGTCGCAGAAATAAGTGAATGTACTGAAAATAAAATACGTATTTTATTACGATCGACTAAACTTTCCAAGTGGGACCCAAGTATAAAACCAACACTATAACAAATCTGGGCCCAAAAAGTAATTATTCCAGAAACCACAATTTCCCAAAAATAAGGCCCAGAAGAAAATTTGACCACGTGGGCCCCAAAACGGCCGCAGATCAGCGGCCAATAGGGGGTTTGCACGGCGGATCCGCGGCGGTTTAGAGAGATCACGTGACAAATTTTCTTCTGTGGTCTTAAAAAAGCCTCCATGATTTTCTGAGAGCAAAATATTGATTTTTTGAGCACTTTTAAAATCGACAGAAAACCCATTATTTGAAATGCAGTTTTTGAAATTTTTGGTCGATCGTTATTCTAAACACGTTTGAACTAGCTAGTGTATGTTTTATGGGTGGCTCTGATACCTTGATGGGTTACCTTAGCGCCCCGGCCAACTCCCGTGGCCAAATGCGGAAGAAAAATTTTCTTACGAACAAAAACTTGGCGCTAGACTAAACCCTAACCGGATCTTTCGAAACAAACTACATAGCAAAAGAGGAAGTGCTATCTAATATGATAGAAACCTCACCAAAACAATCGAGTCCTTCGGTCTTCATTCTTCATCCTTAGCTCCTTGCACCCACCTTGAACATGCTTGAACTCCAACTCCGGCTCCATCGGTCCTCCGGGATCGAGCTTGTTCTCCGGCCTCCTTTTGTCGCAGATGATCCACCCGGGGAGTATGATCCATGGCTCTAGCTCCTAACTATGTAACCAAAGGAGCAACTAGAGAACTTGGTTTGCTAAACCAAGTAGTCTAGGATGTAGTGAAGGGTGTCTTAGTGTTTAGCTATCTCTTTCTTGCCTCTTCACTTTATTCTCAACACATGAGAAGGTAGTGAAGAGGAAGAAGATGAAGGTGGAGGAAGCTAGAGAGGAAAGAGGAGAGCAAGAGCAAAAGAGAGCTCAAGAAAAATAATGAAGCAAGCATGAAAGAGAAAATCCACATCTAGGTTTTGGGTATCAATTCTTTCATTAAACAATTAGCAACCATGCTTCAATAGTAACTCCAAAATGAATTATAAATTCATTTGACTACTATTGAAGCATGGTCACTACCTTTCCTCCCTTACCTCTCACTTTCCACCTCATTTCCATTTATGAAATAAATGGAAAATCCAAAATGAGGTGGCCACCTTCTAGAAGGAACTCTGTAGTAAATACGGATTTCAGTCTACTGTAAAAATATACCGGCAATCAGATAAAAATCCGAACGCCCAAAAGAGATAGAATAACACGAAGAACGTAATACTAGAATATATATATCGAAATACATATATGTAAATTATTAAATAAATACTTGATTTAATAATCCGGCTCAAACCCGAGCCGGCTAGTATTACAAACTGTCCGATCAAAAATCCGAGTAACAAGTAAATCAATCGATCGAACCCTGCACGTATCCAATACGGCTACTACATCATTTCTCCTGAATCAGGGAAATCCTCTGTGTGGGACTCTAAAGACTCGACAGTACTCTGGCAGTATGTTTAACCACAAGCACGTCAGCGGCACTAGCTGTACGTAACGGCTACCCAGGTACCTGTCGAAAAGAAGGCCGATGAGCAAACTCATCCGGATCTCCTATTGAGCCTATCCGTGACAATATCCGTACAGTCCGGTCTCTTCGTCAAAGAGTATCGCATACCGGGTCTAGGGGATGGTGAACGTCAGACCCTAACAACCTGATAAGTCGTGCCGATGTGGCTCAGGACCAATCTGGGAAACTACTGATCAACCTATCAGTAAATCCCAAGTGCCTTGGCTAAGGTCTTATGGTCCTGACCAATCGAATCATAGTGCGATGTCGACTCGCTATACCGGAAGAGACGAATCCCCGACAATCGCTCACTGCCTCCATGTGGCTCGGGACTGAACCCAACCAAAACCTGTTTGCACAACTCAGTAGAGCCGTGGTAGGGTAGTGATCAAAGTTCAGTGGGAACTCACACGAGACAAATGCCGATCTCGGGTCCAAAGACTAACCTGTACACATGTCACCTGAGAACTTCCATCTGACGATAGGTATAGTACCATATGGAAGTTCTCGGCGAGTCCGTCCAGTATACTCACACATAGTGAGCACGTGTATACGATCTTAGGTGCATCAGACCAATGGCTGCGGGACCAACCATCCCCCGACGGGGCTAGAAACGTACACACCAGACTACTCTGGAGTATCAGTGCCCAGTCTCGATACTCACGTGACTAGGGACCATTTAAGGATGTGCTTATGGACTACCCTGCTCCTACAAGTATGATCGCCATCACAATGCAGGTAGTCAAGCAAGATCCTAAGGGCTTTATCAACATGTAACCGCAATATGTAATAACGAGTATGACATATGCCATGTTAAGGTAAAGACAAACCACTATAGTATACTACTGTATCGAGTCTTTATCAATATGTGCAAACCAGATATAACAACAATACAAATAAATACACATATCCTGATAAAGACAAGTCAAATAATATACTAAAAACTGAGCAAAATTGTTCTGTACATACATATCCCTAGTATCCATATGTATACATATACAATACTGGCCTCTAGGGCATATACATCTAACAGTTGGGTCATCATCTCATGATGCAATCCTCTCTCCTACTATCATAGAGAAACCGAAGCATCTCTCGGGTGGATAAGGAACCCTACCAGATCGGCGGAGAGGCCGAGGTTCGTTGGAAACTATTGAATCCTCCGGTTCTACCAAATCATCAGCTGCAGTTTGTATAGCTGGAACTCCTTCCAGTTCTATCTCAGGACCACTAATTCCTTCACAAGAAATTCCCTTTTTCTCAAAAAGGTGGCATGCCAAGAAATAAAACACCTTTTGTTCCTCGGTTCGGTAGAAGATATTCCCTTGCGAATGCTTTGGATATCCAACAAACTTCCACAGAACTGACCTTGCCTCGAGCTTGTCCGGATTTTGCTTTTAGACATTGGCCGGACAACCCCAAATCTTAACATCCTTAAGAGATGGGCTCTTCTCATACCATATCACATATGGAGTGGCAGGCACCTGATTTGATTGGAACCCTATTCAATAGGTATGCAGCTTCTAAAGTGCATAACCCCCAAAAGGAAATAGGCAACTCAGTAGTACTCATCATAGATCACACCATATCACATAGGGTGCGATTGCTCCGCCCTGATGCACCGACGTGCTGTGGTGTATACAGAGGAGTAATGCTAAGAGAGAATCTCATTCTCCTTTAAAATAGTCCAGAAATTCCGTGCTCAAGTATTCTCCTCCCTGATCTCATCATAGGACATAATACTTATACCTGTTTTGGTTCTCTACTTCTGACTTATATTCATTGAATTTCTCGAAAGGTTCAGACTTGTGTTTCAACAGGAACATATGTCCGAATCTTGAGAGATAATTAGTGAATGTAATGAAGTACAAAGAACCGGTCCTGGAATGTGTAGACAGGGGACCTTACATACATCATCATGTATCAATCCCAAGAGTTCACTAACTCTTTCTCTGTTTCCAATAAACGGAGCTATGGTCATTTTATCTTTGTGACATGACTGGCAAGTTTCACAAGATGTAAATTCAAACATATTTAAATATGCATCTTTATGTAACTTCAGCTATTCGGGTTATATTGATATGACCTAGTCTACAATACCTCAAGAAGGATTTGTTCATTTCTGAACTCTTCCTCTTCTGTGTGTTCTGTACGTTAAGAACTGTGGTTTGATTTAGAACGACTATGCTTTTAGATAACATGCCTGAACCGATCAACTCTTGATATAGGAAATGTTCAAAACATTATCCAAAAATACAAAATTATATCCTTCTTTACCAAATAAAGATACTGATATGATGTTGTATATCAAGTTTGGTATCTAATAACATTCGTTCAAAATCAATATATTTGGTAATACAGGGTGATAACTGCCAACATACTTTGCTGCAACACTTGCACCATTTTTAACTATTAAAACTTATCACCCTTTCTCAGTTCTCTACCTATCTGTAGCCCATGTAACAGATTACATATCTGGGATCCTGATTCGGTATCTCATACCTAGGACGTAAAGGATACTGAGAAACAGTTCTCTGTAATGAACACACCCGAAGAAGATGCATCAGCATGCACTTTCTTCGTTTGGGCGGCACGGGAATCCTGGTAATCCCCTATTTCCTGCTCGGTCTTATAACAATTATTAGTTGGAGCAGGACCAACATTGCCTAGCACAGTATAACAAGCGGGTTCGGTCAATACATCCGTATTATTATGTTGATTAAGGCATGACATGGTCGCTACCTGGAGAGAGAGAGAAGAAAACACTCAGTGTATGCTCTTGCAAGATTAGATTGGTTATTAATATATCTAATCAGGATGGCTCCCACTGTTTTAGTCAAATCTTCCTTCAAACCCTAAAAGGAAAGACTAACCGAGATTAATTACACCCTAAAAGTTCGCCAATCTTTCAGCCAAGCCAGTGCCGGTACTTTAAGGGAGGTTCCCCGTGCTTTCGCACGGACCTAAAATAAACCTTGTTTTCCTAGAGGCATAACCCCGTTGACACCTTTCTAGACACCTACTTAATCGGCTAATTATAATGTGTAAAATTCTCCCAGGAATAACTCTTACTCGCAGTGGGTATCGGGATCCAACTATCTCATAGGAGGTATGCAATCTCATTGCAAATTTCAACACTTGAAATTCCCAATAATATTTTACCCCTAGCGTCCTATGACCTTGACGCATGCCAAGCAACCCATAATCTGCTAGTTAAGTTCAACCCGTGCATTTCCTGATTGAATTAAACCCACCCGTATGACCCTCGACGCGTGTCAAACAACGCTGTACGAATACCCTAATCCAATCGCATCATATGCTAGAAGATAAGCACTAGTTAGCTACCGTACACTACGCCTTGACGCATGCCAAACTACCGCAACACGAATACTAAGTAGTACTTATCTGAAATGACGGAGGGCTACGACAGGTTTTTAAGAAAACCCATTGCGTAGTGAACTTGATATCGACATAGAATCAAATGATTTAAAAAGGAGTGCTTTTGAGGCTTTTACTAGTTTCGCTAAAGAGGTCACTCCCGGTGAAGGGATCTCGGCTCTTTCCTTATCGAATAAGGTGCAGGGTATTTCATAAATACCACTATGCAAAGCAATAACTAGAAAACCAATCAAAAGACAAAACCGAGGGTTGTAGCATCTGCCAGTTATTGCTAAAGAGGTCATTCCCGATGAAGGGATCTCGGCTCTTTCCTTATCGAATAAGGTGCTGGATGTTCTACAAAGAACACCGCTATGCGAAGAAACAATTAGAGCTACCTGTTTTTGAAAATTCGATTCCACAACATCTTTAGGTTTCTTTTCTTTCATTAATCTCATTAATGAAGTCCCATTTTTATTATGCTTCACAAGCATCACGTTTGAAACGAAATCAACAATATACAATATATATCTCATATATATAATATAAACATTCATCTCAGGCAGTAATATGATCACATCACAGAACATTGCAGCAGAAGAACATATATGAAATATTGGATATACTAGGATTTCCGTGTTTTATTGGTAGCCTGTATAAAACACGGATTCTACGGTCGCGATGAATAGCCAAACCCACACCCCTAGACACCTACAAGAGCGGCAAGCAACCCTACCAATTCTAAAGTTAGGAGACCCGGGCTTGATTCCTCGAGATGGTCTCCCACTGGACCCTAGAACCCGGTCACTTGTGCTCCCCGCCTTGGGTCTATCCTAATGCGGAAAAGTAAATAATATACAATGGTGACATCATTCTCAACCCGGAAGTGCCCTAATAAAAGAATATTACACATAATGAATTTTACATGAATGAAAATAAAAAACCCCATTTCACATAAAACCCCCGGCTATTCAAACCACGATGATCCATTATAACATATCACAGCAACACATAACATCACATGCCATCAACGTAAGTAAATATGCGTATCCCAATTTTCGTTGATGTATAGCAACGAAACCGGCGATACACCACATATTACACTTTCGGTCGCAGAAAAGAAAGTGTAAAACTACAACAGTTGGAATTCGCAACCACCTTAGACATTGCATGCCTAACCAAATGAATTCCTTAGACATCACATGCCTAACAATTATAAACCCCGCATTTTAGTCTCGATCTCAAAAAAACTTTTCAATATCTAGTCGGGCAATTCAATAAGATTCCCGACATCCTGACGAATGCTCGTCGAAAACTTTAGTAGACGGCCGCACCCCCCGATGCCATCGACGAAGTGCACTAAGGCGGAACACCGCTGCAGCGAGCACCCGAATGGATAATTTTGGCGACGGGGTTCTCCTACAGCCACTTGGTCGGGGCTATGGGGCGTGGCCTGTTAGTTATGTATATGCCCTAGAGGCCATTGTTGTACATATGATGTATATTATAATGGATGCTTGGATATATATAGAGAGGACTTTCTTGCTAGTCATGATAGTATGCTATTTGGTTTCACTTTATCTTAACATGTTGACTTGTATTAGTTTATTGCCTTGTTCTCACATGCTGATAAAGCCCTTAGGATATGTACTCGACTACTAGGACTATGATGAGATTATACTAGTGGGGCCAGAGTTGTCATCGAGTACATCCTATAACTGTTCCTAGTCGAGGGTGTATCGAGACAGGGCATCGATACACCAGAGTAAACTAGCGTATACGCATCTTGACCCATATGATGGGCGATGGATGATCCCATATCAATTGGTGTTTGACATCAAATATGGTGTACGGGTGCTCAGTGGAGACTGGGTACACTGGACGGACTCACCGAGAACTTCCAGATGGTATTATACCTCACGTCAGATGGCAGTTCTCCGGTGACACTGGTACAGGGTAGTCTGTAGACCCGAGATCGTCATAGAGTCTTGTGTGATTCCCATCGTGCTTTGATTTCCATCTTACTACGTCCAAGAGGGCATGCAAAACGGTGGCTTTTGGGTACAGTCCCAAATCACATGGAGGCAGTGAGCGATATGAGGGGATTCGCCTCTCCCGGTATAGTGAGTTGATGTTGTGCTGTGTTCGATTGGCTTTAACTGGAAGTCCCTGGCCAGGGCGGATATAGAGTACTACTGGTAAGTGTTATCAGTAGGTTCTCAACCTGTTATGAGCCTCACATCGACACGACTTATCGGTTACTGGGGTCTGACGTTTACCACCCCTAGACTGGATATGCGACATATCAGACGAAGAGACCGGACTTTATGGTAGTGTTACTGATTGGATTCATAGGAGAATGTACAGGCTTGCTTGTTGATCTTCTGATCGATCAATACCTGGGTGGCTGTTACGTTTAGCTGACCGCTTGCAGCTTGTGGGTGTTTGATATGATCATCACCTACTGCCGGTGTATTGACGATTCTTTAGAGTCCTACACAGAGCTTTCTTAACTCAGGAAAAACGGAGTAGGAGCACATATGTGATATGTCCGGGACCGAGAATAATACGATATGAGATACCGTATTCTATTCTCGCGATATTTATATCAGCCGGGTCATCGGATCAAGTGTTGATTCGATGAATCGGTACATGAAATATTAGTCGGTTATATGCGATATAGCCGGATTGTCGGATCAAGTTTAGATTCGATAATTTAATGTATAATTATATATGTGATATATTACATTACATCATCTAATATTGGCTTGCTTTATTGATTCATTTCTCACCGGGTAATACATTGATATATGTTAATTGTATTATTTTCTTTTGTTACAAAAATATATTATATATGTGATATATAATATTGTAACAAGTTATGTTTACAAATGCAACATGATTAGTGGATATTAAACATGGTTAGGGTTTGATTTGGGTTAGTCTTTTCTTGAAGCTTCTAGAATGTTTTGTTTTGTGCAAAGATATTATATGTTGATATTTTGAAGATATTCTTTAACCAAACCCAAACCCAAACCCTTAACCCTAGTAAACTCTCTACATGAGTTAATGATTCATATTATTAACTTAAGGTTCATTTGTAAGCATTGTAACTTTTCATTATTCATCACAAAAGAAATCATCTTCTTCTTCCTCCTTGATAAGCTCTCTTGCTTTTGATTTTGTGATGAATTAGTGTGAGATCTTGAAAATAAAAGAGAGAATAATTCCTACTTCATCATCCTCATCTAATCTAGCCAATTAGATTATGGTGTTCACTTCATTAATAGTTGATTAGTGAGTGAGAGCTTGAGTTAAAGAAATTTCAAGGTAGATCATCTTAGAAAAGGAAGACTTTAAGCAAGCATGGATCATTCAACTTGTGGAGCTTCTCTTGAGTCCGGGAGATCATGGATCGCGGCGAAGGGACTACTACTCGGAGCTTATGAAGCGAAGGAGAGGACTACAAAGGTTGTAATCCCTCTCTTTTAGATGTAAAGATGTTTACTTGCATGTTTAACCCTAATTATCCAGTAAAGATCCTCGCTTTAGGTTGTTCGTGTAGGGTTCCTAGGCACTCTTGTGAAGGTTCATGAGGCATCAAACATGCCCGGATTAAATTTTAGACGTGCCGAACAACCCAAAGCCGGGATCTTTGCTAGATAATTAGGGTTTAATATGCAAATAGATAACATTTATCTAAGTGTGAGGGATTACAACCTTTGTAGTCCGCTCCTTCACTTCACAAGCTCCGAGTAGAAGTCCCTTTGCCGCGATCCACGATCTCCCGGACTCATGAGAGGCTCCACGACTCGAACGACCCATTCTAGCTCGTCGTAATCCAAATCTCCGATGATCTACGTCGAGGTTTCGAAGAACTCAAGCTATCTCACTCTAAAGAGAAGAACACCCTAATCCCAAGGGCTAGATGAGATGAGGATGAGAGAGTAGAAATTTAGCTATCCTTTTATATCATTTTCTCATAATCTTTCATCACTTAAGGATTTTCAAGAGAGCTTTTCTTGAAGAAGGAAGAAGATGATAATGGAAAATATATTCATAAACTTAAAACCTTTTGTGATGAATAGAAAGAATTATATGATTGAATTGTAACCATGGTCAAGGATGAATGGATAAGAAAGAGTAGAGAATAAACTATAGTTAGGGTTTGGTTTGGTTAACAAATGTGTCATCCATAAATATCTTCATAATGACAAAAGAAAATGCTTCTAGAAGCAACTTGAAGCAACTAAACCAAATCAAACCCTAACCTCAATTAATCATCCTTAAACATGTTTAACAATTAATCATATCATGTCACAATAATATATATCACATATATATTATATATTTGCAACAAAAGAAAATAATACAATTAACATATATCGCATATATATCAATGTATCATCCACTGAGAAAATGAAATAATAAAGCAAGCCAATATTAGTTAATATAATAATATATCATATATATTATTATATATTAAATCATCGAATCAACACTTGATCCGACGATCCGGCTATATCGAATATAACCGACTAATATTTCATGTACCGATTCATCGAATCAACACTTGATCCGATGACCCGGTTCATATCCATATATCGCGAGAATCTAATACGGTATCCCATATCGCATTATTCTCGCTCCTGCGCATATCTCATATGTGCCACTACTCTGTTTCGCCTGAGCCAAGAAACCTCTGTGTAGGACTCTAAAGAATCGTCAATACGCCGGTAGCAGGTGATGATCATATCAAACACCCACAAGCTGCAAGCGGTCAGCTAAACGTAACAGCCACCCAGGTATTGAGCGATCAGAAGATCAACAAGCTAGCCTGTGCGTTCTCCTGTGAATCCGATCAGTAACACTCCCGTACAGTCCGGTCTGTTCGTCTGATATGTCGCATATCAAGTCTAGGGGTGGTATACGTCAGACCCCAGTAACCGATAAGTCGTGTCGATGTATGGCTCATAACGGGTCGAGAAACTACTAGTAACACTTACCAGTAAATCTCTATATCAGCCCTGGCCAGGGACTTCCAGTTATAGCCAATCGAACACAGCACAACATCAACTCCCTATACCGGGAGAGACGAATCCCCTCCTATCGCTCATTGCCTCCATGTGATTCGGGACTGTACCCAAAAGCCACCGTTTTGCACGCCCTCTTGGACGTGGTAAGGTGGAAATCAAAGCACAGTGGGAATCACACAAGACTCTATGACGATCTCGGGTCTTCAGACTACCCTGTACCTGTGTCACCGGAGAACTGCCATCTGACGTGTGGTATATCACCATCTGGGAGTTCTCGGCGAGTCCGTCCAGTGTACCCAGTCTCTACTGAGCACCCGTACACCATCTCTGATGTCTAACACCGATGGATATGGGATCATCCATCGCCCATCATATGGGTCAAGATGCGTATACGCTAGTCTACTCTGGTGTATCGATGCCCTGTCTCGATATACCCTCGACTAGGAACTGTTATAGGATGTACTCATCGACTACCGCGGCCCCACTAGTATGATCTCATCATAGTCCCAGTAGTCGAGTACAAACCCTAAGGGCTTTATCAACATGTGAGAGTAAAACAGTAAACCAGTACATGTCAACATGTTAAGATAAAGTGAAACCAAATAGCATACTATCATGACGAGCAAGAAAGTCTTCTCTATATATAACCAAGCATCCATTATAATATACATCATATGTACAACAATGGCCTCTAGGGCATATACATAACTAACAATCTCCCACTTGCACTAAGGCCAGCTGCTGTAGTATCTCATACCTAGCATCCCGAATAATCTCTCAAACTGTATCTGGGGAATAGCCTTCGTGAATGGATCCGCAGTGTTGTCCTTCGTATCTACTCTCCTGACCTCGATCTCCCGGCGATCAACTATCTCCCTGATCAGGTGATACCGCCTCAGAATATGTCTGGACTTCTGATGGGACCTGGGTTCCTTGGCCAAAGCCACAGCTCCATTGTTATCACAATACAGAGGTATTGGATGCTCAATGGATGGAACCACACCAAGTTCACTAATGAACTTCTTGATCCAGACAGCCTCTTTGGCAGCATCGTTGGCAGCGATGTATTCAGCCTCCATCGTTGAGTCTGCAACGGTATCCTGTTTGGAACTCTTCCAACATACCGCCCCTCCATTGAGGGTAAAGACAAAACCCGAATGCAACTTAGAGTCGTCCTTATCACTTTGGAAGCTGGAATCGGTAAAGGACTCCACCTGGAGTTCTCCGTTACCATACACCAAGAACATCTCCTTAGTCCTTCGCAAGTACTTGAGAATGTTCTTCACTGCTGTCCAATGACTCTCTCCAGGATCTGCTTGATACCGACTCACTACACTAAGTGAGTATGCTACATCGGGTCTGGTACATAGCATCGCATACATGATAGAGCCTACTGCCGAAGCATAGGGTATCCCTTGCATGCGAGCTCTCTCCAAATCAGTCTTGGGAGACATCTCTTTGGAGAGAGTGAGTCCAGATATCGTGGGCTGATTCCCACGTTTGGATTCTTCCATACTAAACCTCTTTAGTATGGTGTCAATGTACCTGGATTGGGACAATCCCAGTATCCTTTTAGATCTATCTCTATAGATCATGATTCCCAATATGCAGGAGGCATCACCTAGATCTTTCATTGAGAATCTCTGTGATAAGAAGAGCTTGACTGATTGCAGCATAGGAATATCATTTCCTATCAAGAGTATGTCATCCACGTACAATACGAGGAAGACAACCTTACTCTCTGCTACCTTCTTATAAATACAAGGTTCATCTATATTTTTGATGAAGTCAAACTCTTTGACTACAACATCAAAACAGATGTTCCAACTCCGCGATGCTTGCTTTAACCCATAAATGGATTTAAGCAGCTTGCACACCTTTCCGCTGCTCCCACTATCTACGAAGCCCTCTGGCTGAGTCATGTACACGCACTCTTCTAAATCACCGTTTAGAAAGGCGGTCTTAACATCCATTTGCCAGATTTCGTAGTCTTGGTATGCAGCAATGGCAAGTAAGATCCGGATGGACTTAAGCATAGCCACTGGAGAAAAGGTTTCGTCATAATCCACACCTGGTCGTTGACGAAATCCCTTTGCTACCAGTCTAGCTTTGAAAGTCTCAACTTTTCCATCTACACCAAATTTCCTTTTAAAAATCCACTTGCTCCCAATGGGTTTTACCCCTTCAGGAGCATTTTCTAAAATCCATACTTTATTGGTGTACATGGATTCCATCTCAGATCGCATTGCATCCAGCCATTTCACAGAGTCACCACTCGTGATGGCCTGCTCGAAACTAGTTGGTTCATCATCATCCATGATGCAATCCTCGCTTCCACCATCAATGAGAAAACCGTAGTATCTCTCAGGTGGATGAGAAACCCTACTAGATCGGCGGAGAGGCTGGGGTTCGTCGGGTACTACTGAATCCTCTGGTTCCACTAAATCTTCAGTTGCAGTTTGTGTTACTGGAACTTCTTCCAGTTCTACCTCAGAGCCACTACTTTCTTTTTCAAGAAATTCCTTTTCTAAAAAGGTGGCATGTTGAGCAACAAACACTTTTTGCTCCTCACTGTGATAGAAAAAATATCCATATGAATTCTTTGGATATCCTACAAACTTGCAAAGGACTGATCGTGCCTCAAGTTTGTCCGGTTTTTGCCTTTTGACATAGGCCGGACAACCCCATATCTTAACTCGTTTAAGATACGGTCTCTTTCCACTCCATATCTCATATGGTGTGGTAGGTACAGATTTAGTTGGAACTTGATTCAATAGGTATGCCGCTGTCTCAAGCGCATACCCCCAGAAGGAAATAGGTAACTCAGCTGTACTCATCATCGAGTGCACCATATCTAATAGGGTGCGATTCCTCCGCTCAGATACACCGTTGTGCTGTGGTGTATAAGGAGGAGTAAGCTGAGAGAGAATCCCATTCTCTTTTAGATAATCTAGGAACTCACCGCTTAAGTATTCACCTCCTCGATCAGATCGAAGAATCTTAATACTTTTGCCTGTTTGGTTCTCTACTTCGTGCTTATATTCTCTGAATTTCTCAAAAGCTTCAGATTTGTGTTTCATCAGGAATACATATCCGAATCTTGAGAGATCGTCAGTGAATGTAATGAAGTAGGAAGAACCGTTCCTGGCATGCGTAGACATGGGACCGCATACATCACTATGTACCAGTCCTAAGAGTTCAGCAACTCTTTCTCCGTGTCCACTAAACGGAGCTTTGGTCATTTTTCCTTTGAGACATGAATGGCAAGTATCAAAAGATGATAATTCGAACGGATTCAAATAACCATCTCTATGTAACTTAGCTAGTCGTGTCGCATTGATATGACCAAGTCTACAATGCCACAAGTAGGATTCGTTCATATCTGAACTTTTCCTCTTGTGTGTGTTTTGTATATTCAGGACTGTATTCTGATTTAGAATGAATATGCCATTATGTAACGAGCCTGATGCAATCAACTTTTGATCTAGGAATATGTTCATAACATTATCCTGTACTACAAAATTATATCCTTCTTTACTCAATAAAGAAACTGATATAATGTTGCACATCATGTTCGGTATATAATAGCACTCATTTAGAATCAGTGTATTACGACTTGGTAATACAAGGTGATATTCGCCAACTGCTTTGGCTACAATACTTGCACCGTTCCCTACTTGAACGGAATGATCACCTTTTCCCAGTTCTCTACCTTTACGTAGCCCATGTAACTGTTTACATATGTGGGATCCTGATCCGGTATCTAATACCCAGGACGTAGGGTGAACTGAGAAACAGTTCTCAATAACTAACACACCTGAAGAAGATGCATCAACATGCATGTTCTTTTGGGTGGCGTGAGAATCTAGATATTCTCCTGTTTCCTGTTCAGTCTTATAACTCTTATAAGAAAGAACGGGTCCAACAATTCCTAGCTCAGTACAATAATCGGGTTCAGTCAATACATCCATATTATTATCTTGATTATGGCCTGAAATGGTCGCTACCTGGAGAGAGAGAGAAGAAAACACTTTAGCGTATGCTCTTGCAAGATTAGATTGGTTATTATCTTATCTAATCAGGATGTCTCCCACTGTTTTTATCAAATCTACCTCAAAACCCTAAAAGGTAAGATTAGCCGGGATTAATCACACCCTATAATTTCGTCAATCTTTCAGCCAGATCAGTGTCGGTACTTTGAGGGAGGTTCCCCGTGCTTTCGCACGGACCTAATTAGTAAACCTCGTTTTCCCAGAGGTGTAACCTCGTTAACACTTTTCTAGACACCTACCTGAATGACTAATTGTCCTGTGTAAAACTCTCCCAGGAGTAACTCTTACTCGCAGTGGGTATCAGGATCCAACTATCTCATAGGAGGTATGCAATCTCATTGCAAATTTCAACACTTGAAATTCCCGATAATATTTTGCCCCAAACGATCTATGACCTTGACAAGGTCAACAAACCATAGACCGCAAGTCAAGTTCAACCCGTCATTTCTTGATTGAATCAGACCCACCCGCACGACCCTTGACAAGGTCAACAAGGCCGCACGACTACCCTAACCCAATCTGCATCATATGCATAAGCAGATAAATACTGGTTAGCTACCGCACACTGCGCCTTGACAAGGTCAACAAACGCAGCACGAATACTAAACAGGACTTATCTGAAAAGACGGAGGGCTACGACAGGTTTTTCTAAAAACCTATTGCGTAATGAACTTGATATCGTCGTAGAATCATGTATTTTTGAAAAGGAGTGTTTTTGAGGCTTTTCTTAGTTTCGCTAAAGGGGTCACTCCCGGTGAAGGGATCGTCGGCCCTTTCCTCATCGAATAAGGTGCAGGATATATCGTATATATCACTGTGCAAAGCAAAACACTAAAAGCAATCAAAAGACAAACCGCGTTTTGCAGCATCTGCCAGTTTCGCTAAAGGAGTCACTCCCGGTGAAGGGATCTCGGTCCTTTCCTCATCGAATAAGGTGCAGGATATATCGTATATATCACTGTGCAAAGCAAAACTGTAGCTACCCTTTTTATTAAGTTTTGATTCTACAACATCTTTAGGTTTCTTTTCTTTTATTAATCTCATTAATAAAAATCCCATCAGCTTATGCTTCCTAAGCATCACAGAAGAAACGAAAGCAGTAATATTTATATATCAGCATATATATATAGTATAAGCATTCGTCTCAGGCAGTAATATGATCTCATCACAGAACATTGCAGCAGAAGAACATATATGAAATATTGGATATACTAGGACGTCCGTGTTTTCAATACGAGCCTGTATAAAACACGGATTCCACGGTCGCGACGAATAGCCAAACCCACATCCCAAGACCCCTACGAGAGCGGCAAGTAACACTGCCAATTCTAGGGTTAGGAGACCCGGTCTCGACTCCTCGAGATGGCCTCCCACTGGACCCTAGAACCCGGTTACTTGTGCTCCCCACCTTGGGTCTACCTAATGCGGAAAAGTAAATAATATACACTGGTGACAGCAACCGCAACCTGGAAGCGCCCCAAATAAAAGAATATTACATTACAAATGAATTTTACATGAATGAAAATAAAAACCCTCATCTCACATAAAACCCCCGGCTATTCTGATCGCGACGATCCAATATAACATATCACAGCAACACATAATATCTCATATCATCAACGTTAGTAAATATGCGCATCCCAATTGTCGTTGACATATAGCAACGAAACCGGCGATATCACATATTACACTTACGGTCACAGAAAAGAAAGTGTAAAACTACAATATTTGGAATCCACAATCACTTTAGACATCGTAAATCCGAAATATCACATATTCCGCATTTCATGCCTAACTCTATGAATTCCACATATTGTATCACATTCCAGATAAATATACGGTATTAAACTATTTGAACAGATAATCAAACACCCAAAATTTCCCGAAGTGCTCAACTCTTGAGCGGAGTTCAAATAATCCCAGAATATGTCACAGTACCAGTGATCCAGCCGTAGAAGGGCCAAGCCAACGCCTCACATGTGGCACGCCGTACTGCCCCAAACCCGAAGGTTCAAAAGGCAGTTCAAGACGGTCACATAATCGAGTTAAGGTTTGTTATCTTCTAGAGGGTCCACCGCTTAACTTGTATAATTTTCCGAAAGATTTAAACCCAATAAAAATTCAACGCTTGAAAGTTTGCCGTGCCGGAATAAAGTGGGTTAATGATATCCGTTCAACCAGTTTAACAGTTTCTAAATATCCGGAAAGAAATACGAATTTAAAATTTCCGATCGAGTCTACTATTACAAAACAAACCCCAGAATTTTAAACACCTGGAACAGAATAAAAATATCCAGAATACTCAGCAAGCAACTACGGGAATTACCATGAAGCCACGTGTCCTGATTTCACTGTTCCGCCGCGGAAGCGCCGCGCAAGCCATGCTTGCGCCGCGCTTCCGCCGCCGTTTGGTCGAATTAGGGGCTCGGGTTTTATGGTAATTCTTATATTTCCCTGCTGATTTTTTTACATATTTTTAATTCAGAAAAATCCCAATTTTTAAAAAATTTCCAGAGAGTGGGTTTTGTTTCGTCGTTTCGCGTTCGATCGGAGTTTTAACTTCGTAAACACATCGCCTAATGCTCTAGCTAGGCTCTGATACCACTGTAGGGTTCCTAGGCACTCTTGTGAAGGTTCATGAGGCATCAAACATGCCCGGATTAAATTTTAGACGTGCCGAACAACCCAAAGCCGGGATCTTTGCTAGATAATTTGGGTTTAATATGCAAATAGATAACATTTATCTAAGTGTGAGGGATTACAACCTTTGTAGTCCGCTCCTTCACTTCACAAGCTCCGAGTAGAAGTCCCTTTGCCGCGATCCACGATCTCCCGGACTCATGAGAGGCTCCACGACTCGAACGACCCATTCTAGCTCGTCGTAATCCAAATCTCCGATGATCTACGTCGAGGTTTCGAAGAACTCAAGCTATCTCACTCTAAAGAGAAGAACACCCTAATCCCAAGGGCTAGATGAGATGAGGATGAGAGAGTAGTAATTTAGCTATCCTTTTATATCATTTTCTCATAATCTTTCATCACTTAAGGATTTTCAAGAGAGCTTTTCTTGAAGAAGGAAGAAGATGATAATGGAAAATATATTCATAAACTTAAAACCTTTTGTGATGAATAGAAAGAATTATATGATTGAATTGTAACCATGGTCAAGGATGAATGGATAAGAAAGAGTAGAGAATAAACTATAGTTTGGGTTTGGTTTGGTTAACAAATGTGTCATCCATAAATATCTTCATAATGACAAAAGAAAATGCTTCTAGAAGCAACTTGAAGCAACTAAACCAAATCAAACCCTAACCTCAATTAATCATCCTTAAACATGTTTAACAATTAATCATATCATGTCACAATAATATATATCACATATATATTATATATTTGCAACAAAAGAAAATAATACAATTAACATATATCGCATATATATCAATGTATCATCCACTGAGAAAATGAAATAATAAAGCAAGCCAATATTAGTTAATATAATAATATATCATATATATTATTATATATTAAATCATCGAATCAACACTTGATCCGACGATCCGGCTATATCGAATATAACCGACTAATATTTCATGTACCGATTCATCGAATCAACACTTGATCCGATGACCCGGTTCATATCCATATATCGCGAGAATCTAATACGGTATCCCATATCGCATTATTCTCGCTCCTGCGCATATCTCATATGTGCCACTACTCTGTTTCGCCTGAGCCAAGAAACCTCTGTGTAGGACTCTAAAGAATCGTCAATACGCCGGTAGCAGGTGATGATCATATCAAACACCCACAAGCTGCAAGCGGTCAGCTAAACGTAACAGCCACCCAGGTATTGAGCGATCAGAAGATCAACAAGCTAGCCTGTGCGTTCTCCTGTGAATCCGATCAGTAACACTCCCGTACAGTCCGGTCTGTTCGTCTGATATGTCGCATATCAAGTCTAGGGGTGGTATACGTCAGACCCCAGTAACCGATAAGTCGTGTCGATGTATGGCTCATAACGGGTCGAGAAACTACTAGTAACACTTACCAGTAAATCTCTATATCAGCCCTGGCCAGGGACTTCCAGTTATAGCCAATCGAACACAGCACAACATCAACTCCCTATACCGGGAGAGACGAATCCCCTCCTATCGCTCATTGCCTCCATGTGATTCGGGACTGTACCCAAAAGCCACCGTTTTGCACGCCCTCTTGGACGTGGTAAGGTGGAAATCAAAGCACAGTGGGAATCACACAAGACTCTATGACGATCTCGGGTCTTCAGACTACCCTGTACCTGTGTCACCGGAGAACTGCCATCTGACGTGTGGTATATCACCATCTGGGAGTTCTCGGCGAGTCCGTCCAGTGTACCCAGTCTCTACTGAGCACCCGTACACCATCTCTGATGTCTAACACCGATGGATATGGGATCATCCATCGCCCATCATATGGGTCAAGATGCGTATACGCTAGTCTACTCTGGTGTATCGATGCCCTGTCTCGATATACCCTCGACTAGGAACTGTTATAGGATGTACTCATCGACTACCGCGGCCCCACTAGTATGATCTCATCATAGTCCCAGTAGTCGAGTACAAACCCTAAGGGCTTTATCAACATGTGAGAGTAAAACAGTAAACCAGTACATGTCAACATGTTAAGATAAAGTGAAACCAAATAGCATACTATCATGACGAGCAAGAAAGTCTTCTCTATATATAACCAAGCATCCATTATAATATACATCATATGTACAACAATGGCCTCTAGGGCATATACATAACTAACAGTTCGGCACGTCTAAATTTTAAATCGGGCATGGTTGATGCCTTATAGACCCTTGTGACTGTGCCTAATAACCCTACAGTGGTATCAGAGCCTAGCTAGAGCATTAGGCGACGTGTATACGAAGTTAAAAGTCCGATCGAACCTCGAAACGTCGGTTTTGAACCCCTCTCTGGAAATTTTTTAAAATGTTGATTTTTTCTTTATTAAAAATACTCAGAAAATTAAGCATGGAATTATAAGGATTACTGTGAAAAATGACATCCCGATTCCCTTAAAGCGCCGCGGAACCGCGGCAATAGCATGCCTTGCACGGCGGTCCGCGGCCGTACAGGGGTATTAGGGTTAGCTTTTTTCACAGTAACATCCGTAGGTACTTTTGCATGCTTCTAGGAATTTTTAATTCTACTCAAGTGTTGAGTTTTCTGGAGATCTTTTATATTCGTTGATTCGATCGGAAAGTTTAACTTCATTTAAGTGTTTTCCGGATAATTTAGAACGTGTTAAAATGTTCGAACGGATATCAATAACTCACTTTTTCCCGACAAGAAAAACTTTCGAGTGTTGAATTTTTCTTGAGTTTGAATCTTTCGGAAAAACATGCAAGCATAACTGTGGACCCTATAGAAGAACGTAACCTTAAATCGATTATGTGACCGTCAAAACTGCCACTGAACCCTAGGGTTTGTGGTAGTTTGGCGTTGCCACATGTGAGGCGTTGGTTTGACCCTTCTACGGCTGGTTCATTGGGGTGGTGACATGTTCTGGGTTTTTTGAACTCCGCTCAAGTATTGAGCTATTTGGGAATTCTTGGGTATTTGATTATTTGATCGGAAAGTTTAATATTGTCTATTTATCTGGAATGTGATACAATATGTGGAATTCATATAGTTAGGCATTAAATGCGAAGTATGTGATATTTCGGATTTATGATGTCTAAAGTGATTGTGGATTCCAAATGTTGTAGTTTTACACTTTCTTTTCTGTGACCTTAAGTGTAGTATGTGGTGTATCGCCAGCTTCGTTGCTATACATCAACGACAATCGGGATACGCATACTTGCTTACGTTGATGATATGAGATATTATGTGTTGCTGTGATATGTTGTATTGGATCGTCGTGTTCTGAATAGCCGGGGTTTTTATATGAGATGAGGGTTTTTATTTTCATTCATGTAAAATTCATTGTATGTAATATTCTTTTATTGGTGCACTTCCGGGATGAGGTTGATGTCACCATTGTATATTATTTATTTTTCCGCATTAGGTAGACCTAAGGAGGGGAGCACAAGTAACCGGGTTCTAGGGTACAGTGGGAGGCCATCTTGAAGAGTCGAGACCGGGTCTCCTAACCCTAGAATTGGCAGTGTTGCTTGCCGCTCTCGTAGGGGTCTAGGGATGTGGGTTTGGCTATTCATCGCGACCGTGGAATCCGTGTTTTACACAGGCTCGATATAAAACACGGACGTCCTAGTATATCCAATATTTCATATGTTATCTTCTGCTGTAATGTTCTGTGATGAGATCATATTACTGCCTGAGACGAATGCTTATACTATATATATGATATATAAATATTACAGCTTTCGTTTTTCTATGATGCTTAGGAAGCATAACTGATGGGATTTATTAATGAGATTAATAAAAGAAAAGAAACCTAAAAGATGTTGTAGAATCAAAACTTTATAAAAAGGGTAGCTATAGTTTTGCTTTGCATAGCGGTATATATGATATTCCCTGCACCTTATTCGATGAAGAAAGAGCCGAGATCCCTTCACCAGGAGTGACCTCTTTAGCAGAACTGGCAGATGCTACAAACTCACGGATTAGTTTTTGATTGCTTCTATAGCTTTGCTTTGCACAGTGGTATATATGATATACCCTGCACCTTATTCAATGAGGAAAGAGCCGAGATCCCTTCACCGGGAGTGACCGCTTTAGCGAAACTGGAAAAGCCTTAAAGACACTCCTTTTTTCAAAATCACTTGTTTCTACAACGATATCAAGTTTATTACGCTCATGGTTTTCTAAAAACCTGCGTAGCCCTCCGTCATTTCTGATAGATATTACTTAGTATTCGTGCTACGTTTGTTGGCCGGCGTCAAGACGTAGTGTGCGGTAGCTAACTAGTACTTATCTGTGACATGAGATGTTATTGGATTAGGGTAGTCGTACGACTTTGTTGGCCTGCGTCAAAGGTCATGGGGGTAGGTTTAATTCAATCAAGAAATGTACGGGTTGAACTTGACTAGCGGACTATGGTTTGTTGGCCTGCGTCAAGGTCATAGGACGCTAGGGGTAAAAGCATTATCGGGAATTTCAAGTGCTGAAATTTGCAATGAGATTGCATACCTTCTATGAGATAGATGGATCCTGATACCCACTGTGAGTAAGAGTTATTCCTGGGAGATTTTTACACAGGATAATTAGCCGATCAAGTAGGTGACTAGAAAGGTGTTTACAGGGTTATGCCTCTGGGAAGACGAGCTTATTTTTAATTATGTCCGTGCGAAAGCACGGGGAACCTCCCTCAAAGTACCAACACTGGCCTGGCTGAAAGATTGGCGAACTTGTAAGGTGTAACTAATCTCGGCTAGTCTTTCCTTTTAGGGTTTGAAGGGATATTTGATGAAAACAGTAGGAGACATCCTGATTAGATACGATAATAACCAATCTAATCTTGCAAGAGCATACGCTAAAGTGTTTCCTTCTCTCTCTCTCCAGGCAGCGACCATGTCAGGCCATAATCAAGATAATAATATGGATGTATTGATTGAACCCGCTTATATACTGAGCAGGGGAACGTTAGTCCCGTTCTTTCTTATAAGTGTTATAAGACTGAATAGGGAATAGGAGAATATCTGGATTCTTACGCTGCCCAAACGAAGAACAAGCATGTTGATGCATCTTCTTCGGGTGCGTTTGTTATCGAGAACTGTTTCTCAGTTCACTTTACGTCCTGGGTATTAGATACCGGATCGGGATCCCACATATGTAATTTGTTACGTGGGCTGCGTAAAGGTAGAGAACTGGGAAAGGGTGATCATTCCGTAACAGTTGGGGAATGGTACGAATATTGCAGCCAAAGCAGTTGGCGAATATCACCTAGTATTACCAAGTAGTAATACATTGATTCTGAACGAGTGCTATTATATACCGAACATGATGTGCAACATTATATCGGTTTCTTTATTAAGTAAAGAAGGATATAATTTTGTAATACAGGATAATGTTATGAACATCTTCCTAGATCAAAAGTTGATTGGATCAGGCTCGTTACATAATGGCATATACGTTCTTAATCAAACTACAGTCTTTAATATACAAAACACACACAAGAGGAAGAGTTCAGAAATGAATGAATATTACTTATGGCATTGTAGACTTGGTCATATCAATGCGACACGGCTAGCTAAGTTATATAAGGATGGATATTTGAATCCGTTCGAATTATCATCTTATGAAACTTGCCATTCATGTTTCAAATGCAAAATGACCAAAACTCCATTTAGTGGACACGAAGAAAGAGTTGAGGAACTCTTAGGAATGGTACATAGTGATGTATGCGGTCCCATGTCTACACATGCCAGGAACGGTTCTTCCTACTTTATTACATTCACTGACGATCTCTCTAGATATAGACATGTGTTCCTTTTGAAACACAAGTCTGAAGCTTTTAAGAAATTCAGAGAATATAAGCATGAAGTAGAGAACCAAACGGGCAAAAGTATTAAGATCCTTCGATCTGATCGAGGAGGAGAATACTTAAGCAATGAGTTCCTAGATTATCTAAAAGAGAATGGGATTCTCTTTCAGCTTACACCTTCCTATACACCACAGCACAACGGTGTATCGGAACAGAGGAATCACACCCTATTAGATATGGTGCGCTCTATGATGAGCACTGCTGAGTTACCTATTTCCTTCCGGGGATATGCACTGGAGACAGCTGCAGACCTATTGAATATGGTTCCCACCAAATCTGTGCCAACCACTCCATATGAGATATGGAAAGGAAAGAGACCATATCTTAATTATGTTAGGATATGGGGTTGTCCGGCATATGTGAAAACACAAAATCCGGACAAGCTCGGGGCAAGGTCTATTCTGTGTAAGTTTATTGGATATCCCAAACATTCGCGCGGGTATATCTTCTACCACACCGAGGAACAAAAGGTGTTTGTTTCTCGGCACGCAACCTCTTTAGAAAAGGAATTTCTTGCAAAAGAGATTAGTGGCTCTGAGGTAGAACTGGAAGAAGTTCCAGTAACACAAACTACGACAGAAGATTTAGTGGAACCAGAGGATTCAGTAGTACCCGACGAACCCCAGCCTCTCCGCCGATCTAGTAGGGTTTCTCATCTACCTGAGAGATACTACGGTTTTCTCGTTGATGGTGGGAGCGAGGATTGCATCATGGAAGATGATGACCCAACTAGCTTCGAGTAGGCCATCACGAGTGGGGACTCTGTGAAGTGGCTGGATGCAATGCGATCTGAGATGGAATCCATGTACACCAACAATGTATGGACTTTGGAAGTTGCTCCTGAAGGGGTATAACCCATTGGGAGCAAATGGATCTTTAAAAAGAAACTTGGTGTAGATGGAAAAGTTGAGACTTACAAAGCTAGACTTGTTGCAAAGGGTTTTCGTCAATGACCAGGTGTGGATTATGATGAAACCTTTTCTCCAGTGGCTATGCTTAAGTCCATCCGGATCTTACTTGCCATTGCTGCATACCATGACTACGAAATCTGGCAAATGGATGTTAAGACCGCCTTTCTAAATGGTGATTTAGAGGAGTGCGTGTACATGACTCAGCCAGAGGGCTTCGTAGATAGTGGGAGCAGCGGAAAGGTGTGCAAGCTGCTTAAATCCATCTACGGGTTAAAGCAGGCATCGCGGAGTTGGAACATCTGCTTTGATGTTGTAGTCAAAGAGTTTGACTTCATCAAAAACGTAGATGAACCTTGTATATATTAAAAGGTTGCAAAGAGTAAGGTTGTCTTCCTCGTATTATACGTCGATGACATACTCTTGATAGGAAATGATGTTCCTATGCTGCAATCGGTCAAGCTCTTCTTATCACAAAGATTCTCAATGAAAAATCTAGGTGATGCCTCCTGCATACTGGGAATTATGATCTATAGGGATAGATCTAAACGGATACTGGGATTGTCCCAATCCAGGTACATTGACACCATACTAAAGAGGTTTAGTATGGAAGAATCCAAGCGTGGGAACCTACCCACGATCTCTGGACTCACTCTCTCCAAAGAGATGTCTCCCAAGCCTGATTTGGAGAGAGCTCGTATGCAAGGGATACCCTATGCTTCGGTAGTAGGCTCTATCATGTATGCGATGCTGTGTACCAGACCCGATGTAGCATACTCACTAAGTATAGTGAGTGGGTATCAAGCAGATCCTGGAGAGAGTCACTGGATAGCTGTGAAGAACATTCTCAAGTACTTGAGAAGAACTAAGGAGATGTTCTTGGTGTATGGTAACAGAGAACTCCAGGTGGAGTCCTTTACCGATTCAAGCTTCCAAAGTGATAAGGACGACTCGCACTCGGGATTTGTCTTTACCCTCAATGGAGGGGCGGTGTGTTGGAAGAGTTCCAAACAGGAAACCGTTGCAGACTCGACGATGGAGGCTGAATACATCGCTGCCAACGATGCTGCCAAAGAGGCTGTCTGGATGAAGAAGTTCATTACTGAACTTGGTGTGGTTCCGTCCATTGAGCATCCAATACCTTTGTATTGCGATAACAATGGAGCTGTGGCTTTGGCCAAGGAACCCAGGTCCCATCAGAAGTCCAGACATATTCTGAGGCGGTATCACCAGATCCGGTAGATAGTTGATCGCAGGGAGATTGAGGTCAGGAGAGTTGATATGAAGGACAACACTGCGGATCCACTCACGAAGGCCATTCCCCAGACATAGTTTGAGAGACTCTTCGGGATGCTGGGTATGAGATACTACAACAGCTGGCCTTAGTGCAAGTGGGAGATTGTTAGTTATGTATATGCCCTAGAGGCCATTGTTGTACATATGATGTATATTATAATGGATGCTTGGATATATATAGAGAGGACTTTGTTGCTCGTCATGATAGTATGCTATTTGGTTTCACTTTATCTTAAAATTTTGACTTGTATTAGTTTACTGTCTTGTTCTCACATGTTGATAAAGCCCTTAGGATATGTAATCGACTACTAGGACTATGATGAGATCATAATAGTGGGGCCAGAGTAGTCAACGAGTACATCCTATAACTGTTCCTAGTCGAGGGTGTATCGAGACAGGGCATCGATACACCAGAGTAGACTAGCGTATACGCATCTTGACCCATATGATAGGCGATGGATGATCACATATCCATTGGTGTTTGACATCAAAGATGGTGTACGGGTGCTCAGTGGAGACTGGGTACACTGGACGGACTCACCGAGAACTCCCAGATGGTATTATACCTCACGTCAGATGGCAGTTCTCCGGTGACACTGGTACAGGGTAGTCTGTAGACCCAAGATCGTCATAGAGTCTTGTGTGATTCCTACTGTGCTTTGATTTCCACTTTACCACATCCAAGAGGGCGTGCAAAACGGTGGCTTTTGGGTACAGTCCCGAATCACATGGAGGCAGTGAATTATAGGAGGGGATTCGTCTCTCCCGGTATAAGGAGTTGATGTTGTGCTGTGTTCGATTGGCTATAACCGGAAGTCCCTGGCCATGGCGGATATAGAGTACTACTGGTAAGTGTTATCAGTAGGTTCTCGACTTGTTATGAGCCTCACATCGACACGACTTATCGGTTACTGGGGTCTGACGTTTACCACCCCTGACTGGATATGCGACATATCAGATGAAGAGACCGGACTGTACGGTAGTGTTACTGATTGGATTCACAGGAGAATGTACATGCTTTCTTGTTGATCTTCTGATCGATCAATACCTGGATGGCTGTTACGTTTAGCTGACCGTTTGCAGCTTGTGGGTGTTTGATATGATCATCACCTACTGTCGGCATATTGACGATTCTTTAGAGTCCTACACAGAGGTTTCTTAACTCAGGCAAAACGGAGTAGGAGCACATATGTGATATGTGCGGGACCGAGAATAATACGATATGAGATACCGTATTCTATTCTCGTGAAATTTGATATGAGCCGGGTCATCGGATCATGTGTTGATTCGATGAATCGGTACATGAAATATTAGTCGGTTATATGCGATATAGCCGGATTGTCGGATCAAGTGTTGATTCAATAATTTAATGTATAATTATATGTGTGATATTTTACATTACATTATCTAATATTGGCTCGCTTTATTG
Source organism: Agapanthus africanus (assembly GCA_030015575.1). Taxonomy (NCBI): domain Eukaryota; kingdom Viridiplantae; phylum Streptophyta; class Magnoliopsida; order Asparagales; family Amaryllidaceae; genus Agapanthus; species Agapanthus africanus. The sequence continues at coordinate 543,175,863 of JASDDO010000014.1, read as the reverse complement.
ATTCATTTCTCACTGGGTAATACATTGATATAAATGCGATTTATGTTAATTATATTTTTTTTGTTACAAAAATATATTATATATGTGATATATAATATTGTAACAAGTTATGTTTACAAATGCAACATGATTAGTGGAGATTAAACATGGTTAGGGTTTGATTTGGGTTAGTCTTTTCTTGAAGCTTCAAGAAGCTTTTGTTTTGTTTTGTGCAAAGATATTATGTGTCGATATTTTGAAGATATTATTTAAACCAACCCAAACCCTTAACCCTAGTAAACTCTCTATATGAGTTAATGATTCATATTATTAACTCAAGGTTCATTGTAACCATAGTAACTTTTCATTATTCATCACAAAAGAAATCTTCTTCTTCTTCCTCCTTGATAAGCTCACTTGCTTTTGATTTTGTGATGAATTAGTGTGAGATCTTGAAAATAAAAGAGAGCATAATTCCTACTTCATCATCCTCATCTAATCTAGCCAATTAGATTAGGGTGTTCACTTCATTAATACATGATTAGTGAGTGAGAGCTTGAGTTAAAGAAATTTCAAGGTAGATCATCTTAGAAAAGGAAGACTTCAAGCAAACATGAATCATTCGAGTTGTGGAGCTTCTCTTGAGTCCGGGAGATCATGGATCGCGGCGAAGGGACTACTACTCGGAGATTATGAAGTGAAGGAGCGGACTACAAAGGTAGTAATCCCTCTCTGTTAGATGTAAAGATGTTTACTTGCATGTTTAACCCTAATTATCTAGAAAAGATCCTCGCTTTAGGTTGTTCGGCACGTCTAAATTTTAAATCGGGCATGGTTGATGCCTTATAGACCCTTGTGACTGTGCCTAGTAACCCTACATGGCCATCTATTAAGTTTACCTGGCGAGTATCCGCGTACGCTACGTGATTGCGACGGAATTTTGATCGCATCAAAATCCAGTGGCAACCGATCAACTGAGACTAAACTGCTAGATTTATAACATTCAAATTAGTTATCTCATAACTACATGTGGATTCCAAATACTGTATCACATTACAGAAAAAGTTAGACGACGTTAAACATTCCGATCGAATCAAAAAAAATCCAAAATTTCCCTATTTGTTCAACACTTGAACTTAGTTTAAAAGCATCCATCACATGCCACAATACCAATGGACCAGCCGTAGAAGGGTCAAACCAATGCCTCACATGTGGCAACACCGAACTACCACAAAACCTAGGGTTTAGAGGCGGTTCTGACGGTCACATAATCGAGTTAAGGTTTTCGTTCTTCAAGAGGGTCCACCGCGTTACTTGCACGACTTTGAATGTTCTTTAACTAAGGAAAAATCCAACACTTGGAAATTTTTCGGCAGGGGAAAAAGTGAGTTATTGATATCCGTTCGAACTTTTTAACACTGTCTAAACAAACCGAAACAAAGCTAGAATTGCGAATACGAAACACTCCGAATTACATTTATACTAGATAAACATCTCATGCAAATTTAGCAAAAATAAACAACACCACAAGTACCAAACCCCAGAGACTTAAGGCACACCATAAAACCCAAACCCTAACCCCTTGCAAAAACCGGGGTCGCCGGAATTTGGTCATTGGTCGCCGGCCATTCTCCGAGCAGGGTGGGTGGGTTTTGTGCTATGTTCATATTGCATCAAATACAACATTCTGCAACTGTTTGGAAAATTTTTAGAGCTCATTTTAAAATTGACAGAATCTAGTGGTTTGCATCGGGTGTTTTGGAGTTGTTTCGGTTTCGTAATCCTACACTTATCCGTCTAATTCTCTAGCTAGGCTCTGATACCACTGCTGGGTTACCTACAACGGCAACAAGGTTTCGGGTGGCATCTCTCATGCCAATTTCAAATTTTACCATTATAGATAAACCTAAACCTAGATCATTAACTAGAGAATCAAACAAAAGCTAGCATGTTAATACTTTAACATCTAAGAGTTAGGGATTACAACCTTTGTAGTCCGGTCCTTCGCTTCATAAGCTCCGTGTTGAGGTCTCTTCGCTGCGATCATCAAGTACCCGGACTCTAGAGAGGCTCCATGAAGAGAAAGATGCAACCTTGCTTCTAATCTTCAAAAACTAAGATGATCTACCTTGAAGAAACACTAACCCAAGCTTTTGCTTCACTAATCATGTATTAGTAAAGCAAACACCCTAATCTAAGTGGCTAGAATAGATGAGGATGATGAAGTAGGAATTTTGCTTTCTTTTGTTTTCAATTTCTCACAAAATATCATCACAAATCAAAAAGCTAATGAAGCTTTTCAAGAGAAAGAAGAAGAAATCCTTTTGTGATGAATAATGAATTATTGTGTGAGGTTAGAATTGCAACCATGGGTTAAAGATGACATCCTTAACCCTTGTAGGGAATAAACCATGGGTAGAGGTTTGGGTTGGGTTAACATATATCTCACCAAAATATCAAAGAATGAGAACAAAAGTCAAAGCTTCAAGAAGCTTCCACAAAGCTCATCCAAAACTTTAACCCTAATCCAAACCCTAACATGTTTTATTCACAAAACCCTAGTTGCAATTTTAACCCTAACATGTTACAATATTATATATCACATATATAATATATAATGTAACATAAGAAAATAATACGATTAACATATATCGCACATACATCAATGTATTATCCAGGGAGAAAAAGAATCAATAAAGCGAGCTTATATTAGTTAATGTAACGTAATATATCTCATATATAATTATACATTAGATTATCGAATCAACACTTGATCCGATAATCTAACTATATTACATATAACCGACTAATATAACATGTAACCTTTCATCGAATCAACACTTGATCCGATGACCCGGCTATATCACATATACCCGGCCGATATCACATATCGCAAGAATAGAATACGGTATCTCATATCGTATTATTCTCGGTCCCTCACATATCACATATGTGCTCCTACTCCATTTTGCCTAAGCCAGGAAACCTCTGTGTAGGACTCTAAAGAATCGTTAATACGCCGGCAGTAGGTGATGATCATATCAAACACCCATAAGCTGCAAGCAGTCAGCTAAATATAACAGCCACCCAGGTATTGAGCGATCAGAAGATCAACAAGCAAGCATGTACATTCTCCTATGAATCCAACCAGTAACACTCCCGTACAGTCCGGTCTCTTTGTCTGATATGTCGCATATCCAGTTTAGGGGTAGTAAACGTCAGACCCCAGTAACCGATAAGTCGTGTCGATATGAGGTCCATAACAATTTGAGAAACTACTGATAACACTTACCAGTAAATTTTAGCAACCCTGACCAGGGATTTCCAGTTATAGCCAATCGAACATTGCGCAACATTAACTCCCAATACCGGGAGAGACGAAACCCCTCCTATCGCTCATTGCTTCCATGTGATTCGGGACTGTACCCAAAAGCCACCATTTTGCACGTTCTCTTGAACTTGGTATGGTGGAAATCAAAGCACAGTGGGAATCACACAGGACTCTATGACGATCTCGGGTCTACAGACTAACCCGTAGCAGTTTCACCAGAGAACTTCCATCTGACGTAAGGTATAATACCATCTGGGAGTTCTCGGCGAGTCCGTCCAGTGTACCCAGTCTCCACTGATCACCCGTATACTATCTCTGATGTCAAACACCAATGGATATGGGAACATCCATCGCCCATCTATAAGGGTCGAGAAGCTAGACGCTAGTCTACTCTGGTATATCGACGCCCTGTCTCAATGCACCTACGACTAGGAACATTTGAAAGATGTACTTAGCGACTACTCTGTCCCCACCAGTATGATCTGTATCATAGTCCTGGTAGTCAAGTACTCATCCTAAGGGCTTTATCAACATGTAACATAGAGACAATCAGAGTACATGTTAAAATAAAGTGCAACCAGATAGCATACTATCATGTCGAGCAAGAAAGTCCTCACTATATATTTCCAAGCATCCACTACAATATACATCGTATGTACAGTAATGACCTCTAGGGCATACATATCACTAACAAAGTTTACTAATTTGGTTTCCTCATATTTTATAACATTTAATTAATAATTTATTTTTATTTGTTATGGCTTGCACGCACGTGTGCATGTTAATGTGAGGGTTTATTTGTGCTAATCTAGTTAGTGACCATGGCAACTTAACCTAATCCTAATCCTTACTTTGCTTTAATCCTATCCTTGTTTAACCTTAACCCTAAACCTTTAGATATTTGTTTGTGAGAAGATATTTTCCTTTGGGTTTTGTTTGGATGAGAGGTGGCATGGTGAGTCATGGTTGCATTGATGATGTATGGTGCACTCACCCTTATCCTCACCTCTCTCTCTCATTATCCTCACCTCACTCATTTCTCTCTCACTTCATCTCCTTCTCATTATATTTTCATCTCCTCATAGCTCTCAATTGAACACTTGTCCATTCTTCACTAATCCATCACTAAACTTGTCAAAAACATCACCAAATCACTTCATAAACCTTGTTTTGCCTCTTAGATGCCTTGGAGCTTGGAAAGCTAGGATCTTTGAGCTTGTGGGAGTAGGTAATGATCTCTATCTGTTAAATAGGTGTTTATAGTGTTTCATAGCTTATTCGTTTCAATTTAGAACGCTTAAAGTTAAGTTTCGTGCACATATCGTACTTTTAGTGTCAATTTATGATATATGTGATCTGTTGTGACCCAGAGTGTGTACTAGAAAATATAGCAGTGTAGTGGTGTTGTACTAGAGACCCTAAGCATTCACCTGAAGTACGAGACCCATCTGCTCGGATTTGGCCGGCCATAGGCAAGGGAAGTCCGGCAACCTCGGATTTTTTGTGGGGTTTGGGTTTGGTTTTTGGTGGGTAGCTGTCTGCAGTGGTGTAAGTGTGTTTGGTCTTGTTTAATTTTTGGGTTTTCACTGTATACAAAATCTGGGATCACTTAGCTTGTTTTTAGTGTTTTGACTACACGCGTTATGTTATCCGACACGGTTCATGTACTTTGTATGGTTTTTGCTCTTTGGTTGGTTCCGCAGTGTCGCTATACACGTTAACTACTAAGCGAACACTTGAGAGTATGTTTGGAGTTGGTGCGTTGATCAAACATAGTGGTTACGTGTTATTTGTCGATTGCTAATGTGAACTTGTTGTATTGTGGTTTTATGATCTTAGGGTCGCAGGCGAGGACTTCGGACGCTGCGAAGAACGGGAAGCGAGTGGTTGGCTTTACTTAGCCCAAGATCATTAGTGAGTAGATTTAACATCTACAGGGGAATCGCCCGTATGGCGTTATGCGTCTGGGCTAGATATGATATGATATTTGCCGCATGTTTATATTGCACATATAGAGTTTACGCATAAACTTCATTTGCATATTATTACTTGTTGTGCTTAGACTTGTACCCATTGGACACTGCACTATTATTGACGGCTCATATTGCACGAGCACTGATTGTATTCCACACACACCGTCGATAATTTCCATGACACACACAACCCAGATACATACGAGATATAGTTGACACCTATACATATGTGATATTGTATTGGTTAGGGACATTGAGACATTGATTCATATTCCTTTGTGCATATGACATATAGCATACCTGTATACCTACATGCTTCCACATATGCCTTAGCATGTCTACATGCTAGCTAACCATATACCTATATGGTATTGTACCATTAGAGATAGGTATATACACATATGAGATACAGCTACATGTACATCTTGCATACCTACTTTCATGTACATCTTGCATACATACTTACATGTACACTTAACTAGCTTGATATAGCTACACACATACCTGGAGGGTATTACATAATTATTGATAGGTAGATAGACATATCTTGCTATACCGACATGGTTACGCATACCTGGTTATAGCTACATGTTCACCATTATATGATGTTGTATGGATTTTGGAGGAACTTAGGAATCGCATGATATATTTAATAACTTGTTGCAGTTAAATAGCGGTCTTTTCCTTTATATGCTCATATTACTATTTCATGTTGCATATATTATATTTCATGGATTTCGCATTGATATATGGATTTCATATGATGTTTTCTGGATGTTTTACTCCTAGGTATATATATCAGTGGTATAGGACGCTGATATATATACATGTATATATATATCAGTGGTATGGAACGCTGTTATATATGTACATCTATATAATATATATTATCATAATGATCTATGCAAATATTCTTATTCATTACTTGATGTTTTCTGGATTTGAGGACCGTGGTAGTTTCATGAAATTATGCATTATTTGAAAAACCTGGTTTCTCTTGATATGATGTTTCGATGCGTTCACCATGTGATTTCTCGGTTCTGAGATTGGCATATGATACCCGATTCGAGGCGCGGGAGGCACCGTCTGTGGGTACATGGTGGACCCGGTGTGGTACCCCGGGGCGAGAGGTGATTTCGTGGTGCATACGATGAGCCTGGCAGAGGGACCACTACCTACCGTGACATAACTTGGACTCGGTGGTAATCATGGGGATACCGACCGGAGTTATGTACGTATGGATACATAGATTACGAGTGTCGAAGCTGGGCACTCCGGTTTCCGAGAGACGTATAGTACGTACATATCAGGGCCAGTCGTGGTGACGGCACCTGATAGAGGAGTATTTATATGTCGATGCTAGACACTAGTTTTCATGATGTTTTCGGGTGTCGATGTTAGACACTCAGGTTTCATGAGACTTACAAGATGTTTTTTATTCCATACTCCGCATTTTATTTGATATGCTTTGCTTCATGTATTAGTAGTACCTGATAGAGTACCTTTCATGACTGTTGCATTTACATATTGCCATTTATTGCTATCAGCTTGCATGTGATAAACCATTGCAGTATGTGCATACTTGCGATTACCTGCATATGTTATTTACTATTCATGAGTTGGCAACTCACCCCCGTTGTGCCACAAGGTTGTACAGGTTGTCCCTCAGAGCAGTCAGAGGCAGGGCTTTCATCTATCATATCATCTTTTGCAGCGGATACCGCTACGGCTGACTATGTGCAGTTTTGCTATTGGTGGGTTTTGCGGTTATCCGATGTTGGTCATTTTTTTTTATCTTTGTACCATGTACTCTCCATTTACCACTTTCATGTATTGACTTAGAGACGTGATGCGGGGACGATATTGTATATTATTTTGTGACTTGGAGGTCCTTTATGCAGTTTTTATTCATATCGTCTTTTTCTTCGCTACAGCGTCGTATATATGTTGTGGTGGTTGTTTTCCGCCCTTGGGCGTGGATTTTCTCCCGTTTGGGGATGCTTTACTTATATCTTTTGTTGTACCCTTTTTGGGGGATTGTTTTACAAAGGAGGTGCTGCCAAATTTTAAAGGATGTAAATTTGGAATTTAAAGAATTTTGATTGAGATTTCAAAAGTTTTAACAATGTTATTATCACTTACTACTTTTGATGGTTTAGATTTCTGGGTTTTCAGCTTACTTGAATTACGTTACGCCTAGAGATGTTACGTAGTTTAAGGGCCATCACGTGCTGAATTTTGGGTCGTGACAAAGTTGGTATCAGAGCGCTAGGTTTTACCTTTCAGAGTGTAGGATGACCTTGGTATGATGGAGTAGGTAGCTTAAGCAGAGTGATATAGCGTGTGTATGTTCGTGCCATACTTACGACACGGTACTCAGCTTAAGTGACCTAAGTACTAATTGCTTGAAATTCCTTCCTTGATGATACATATCCTTGTGATTCGATTTCCGTGTTCTTATCGAATCTTATTTCCATTTTTAGCCTTTTGCCGTCGAAGACTATGAGGGCTCAGAGAGAGGCAGCGAGAGCCGAGGTCAGAGTTGACTCGTTTAGGATGAGGACTGACCAGGACGGTATGCTCGTTGCACAGGAGCAGTTTGATCCGCCTTCGATAGATCATATCGCTAGGCTTGAGGAAGATATGCAGGACTTGCGCCAGATGGTGAGGTCGTTGGTTGAGGCCAGTCGAGCGCAGCGACAGGTGGTTGCCACCCCTGTTACCCAGTTATTCTTTGCTATCAGCACACATCATTGTGTCACGTATGCAGCAGCAGTGGATGCAGCACATTTAGCTGAGGAGCGTCTTCCCGAGACCTTGGGAGTTCCGAGACCGAGGAGGACTCATACAGGTGTATCAGCCTGGAGACAGAGGTTTAGACGCCGCGACTGATATCGTTTAGGTCGTGGGAGGAGCAAAGGCTTGGGATGAGGACAGTTGTTTAGCTCATATCCCCAAGAGGATCAGCAGCCATCGTATGGATGTTTTCAATGCGGGAGCCTTCAACACTTCGTCAGACATTGTTCCTTGGCACCGTGTCAGACTTATGTTCAGAGAGGTCGTGGTCACGGAGGGTTCGTTCAGAGGGGACAGGATGGTAGAGGAGGAAGACAGCCAGTTGCGGGTAGAGAACATGCATGAGCAGTTTCTTCTACTCATCGGGACGCGTGGGCGTCCAATGCTGAGTTTTCACGTATTCTTTTCGTATGTTCTTTTGATGCATATGTTTGTTTAATTCGGGATCTATGCACTCGTTTCTTCTACACACTTCGTGCCATGGTTGGGCCGAGAGTTGTGTTTGCTAGATCAGCCGTTTGTTGTGTTTAATCATGTTAGTGATCCTTTGGTTGCGCAACACATGTTTCGGTCATGTGCCAATCGTATAGGAGATAGAGATTCGTCCGTCGATTTGATCCTTCTAGAGATGTTGGACATTGACGTTCTCCTGGGCACAGACTGGTTAGGTACGTGATATGCGTCTATGGACTGCCGCGAGGAGACAATCAGGTTTTGTTTTCCAGGCGAGTCAGTTCTTGTTGTGTAGGGGGACTTGTGCGTCCAAGTGTTTCACTTTAGCGAGCTCCTATTCTGTTAGTCAAGGAGAAGGACGGCAGTTTGAGGATGTGTATTGATTGATCGTCAATCGAACCGAGTTACAGTGCGGATAGGTATCCTTTACCCCGCATTGATGATTTCTTTGCTTAGCTCTAGGGTGCGAAACATTTTTCTAAGTTTGTTTTGGGATCAGGTCATCATTAGTTGCGGGTTCGGAGTGATGACATTCCGAAGACTGCTTTTGTGCGCGCTACGGGCTTTATGAGTTTTTGTTGGTGTCGTTGGACTCACCAGTGCCCTAGCAGCATTAATGGATGTGATGAACCAAATTATTCATGCTGTTCCTCGACCAGTGTATTGTTGTGTTATAGATGACATTCTGGTCTTTTCCAAGAGTCGGGAGGAACATGTGTAGCACTTAAGGATTTCCTTGCAGATGTTGAGAGAGCACTAGCTGTTTGCTAAATTCTTGAAGTGTTCCTTCAGGCTTGATAGTGTTGACTTCCTAGGTTGTGTGGTTACGGGAGACGGTTTTCGTATGGACCCGAGGAAGATCGAGGCCGTACAGCTTTGACCCAGACATGTATCAGGGACAGAGGTCCGCAGATTTTTGGGCTTAGCCGGGTTTTACCACCATTTCATGCAGGATTTTTATGTATCGTTTCACCGTTGACCGTACTGACAAGGAAGGGGGTTCCTTTTCTTTAGACTGAGGCATGTGTGCGGATTTTTCAGCAGTTGAAGACTTGGGTGACGACTGCACCAGATCTATCTTTGCTTCTGGATCGGGCGACTTTGTAGTTTACTGTGATGTTTCACGAGAGGGGCTCGATTGTCTACTGATGTAGCATGATAGAGTTATCGCTTATGCTTCCCGATAGTTGGAGGAAGTACAAGCAGAATTTATCCCACTCATGATCTTGAGATGACCGCGGTGGTCTTGCGCTAGAGATTTGGGGACACTACTTGTACGGAGAGTCGTGTCAGATTTTCATGGACCACCAGTGCTTGTGTACATCTTCCTGCAGCGGGTTTTGATTGTTGAGACAGCGCCGTTGGATGGAGCTTGTGAAGGATTGTGATTGTGAGATCCTTTATTACCCGTGGCAAGACGATTATGGTAGTTGATGCTTTGAGTCGTAGGCCCGGGGGTAGCTTGTTCCAGTTGTGCCCAGTTCAGAAACAGTCTTCTGCAGATTTACATTTCCTGTGTGATCGTGGAGTACAGCTTAAGTTCGCCTCTACTGAGGGGACAGCTTGCTCATGTCCTGCCCGTCCACTTTTACTTAATCATTTTCATGGGGCACAGCCCGCCGATGCTCGGTTGTCTGATATTCTTGAGCATATTCGGCAGGGTAAAGATTCGGATTTCTGATTTGTGACCGGGGTGTGATACGTTTAGGGACACGTTTGTGTGTACCTGATACTGATGGGTAGATACGCGAGATCCTAGAGCAGGCACATCAGTCGGCTTTCTGTGTTCATCCATGTTCCACCAATATGTAGCGTGACTTGTGAGATAGTTACGGATGGGCGGGGATGAAGAGTGAAGTTTCGGATTTCGTTTCGAGGTGTCTGGCTTGCTGCGAGCTAAGGTTGAGCATTTGAGACCGGCTGGAGAGTTGCAACCGTTAACCGTTCCGGGGTGGGAATGGGAGCAGATCTCCATGAATTTCATTGTGGTGTCTACCCAGGTCTAGACAGGGTGTGACTCCATTTGGGTGTTGTTGTCCGGTTATGCTCACTTTGCTCGTTGTTCTTCGATGAGTTTATGCGTTTGCACGGATTTCCTTCATGTGTTGTATCCAATAGAGGCACCCAGTTCGCTTGCCGTCTTTGGCAGGAGCTTCAGGAAGCCTTGGGTACTGGTTGAGTTTTAGCGCCGTGTTCCATCTGTAGACATATGGTTAGTGAGAGAGGGCTATACAGACTCTGGAGGATATGCTTGTGCATACGTACTAATTGGTTATTGGAAGTTGGGATCGTCACTTGCAATTGATAGGGTCTGTTTCCCCCAATCATAGCAAAGCTCTGTTTTGAATTTCAAAATTCAAAAATTGAAGCAACGCTTCAGATTCAGCGCTCTGCGCGCTGAGCACCACGTGTCAAACACAGACGCGCTAGCGCCAGGTGCCCTGCGCCCTAGACAGCGCACCCTAATCAGAGCAAAGCTCTGCTTCAAAATTTAAAATTTAAATTGAAGCAACGCTTAAGATCCAGCGCTCTGCGCTGCGCGCCACGTGTCATACACAGGTGCGCTAGCGCAGTTGCGCTGCGCTCTGCACTGCGTGCCACGTGTCAAACACGGGTGCGCTAGCACAGTTACGCTGCGCTTTGCGCTGCACGCAACGTGTCGAACACAGGTGCGCTAGCGCAAGGTGCGCCAGCGCTGGAATCAAAAATTCCCCCACCGTCAGATCAAAAGATCTACTAATAATAAATTATTAATTAATCAGAACTAAAATTCTGTTATGAAAAGATTTTTCAATCTTATTAAAAAAGAAGATTATCTTCTGTAAAACAGAAGCCTTAGGATCAAAGATCCAACGGTGAGAAATATTCCCAAATCAATCAGAGAAAGATCTCTTAAAACTGATTTAACAAATCATTTGGCCCTATATAAAGAACCTTAGACTTCAAGTCTAAAGGTGACAGAATAGAGAATACAGAGAAAAAGAGAGAGAGAGAAACCCTCTGCAAAAAAGAGCAAGCTCTTAGAAAAAAGAAGATTGTTCTTCATCTTCAAGGTAAAAAGAACTATGTTCTTGAATAATAGAGAAAAAACCATCTCGTAAAAAGAAGAACCATATTCTAAAAAGATCAGAGATCTAAGAAAAATTCCAAGGTCTTTAATAAAGAAAAGATCAAAAAGATCTAATCATAAAAAGACTAAAAGAAGTATTTTACTTCATTCACAGATCTTTTGATCTATAAAGGCAGACCCTTTAATAAAAACAAGAACTTTTGTTCTTAGATCATGAGGAAAAAGCCTCCTTTGAAGAACATAAATTTGTTCTTTGATCTTAAAATTGATCAGATGCGCCTTGCGCTATTGAAAAGTGCCTTTCACTCATGAATTGCGACCTTGCGCTCATTGGACCGGCGCTCAGCGCCAAAATCTGCCACGTGTCAACCAGAGGCACAATCTGCGCTTTGCGCTTCTGAAACAGAGCCTTGCGCTCATGGGCTGGCGCTCAGCGCCAAACGCGCCACGTGTCACTCACTGGCACGCCAACGGACTAGCGCAACGCGCTCATAAATTAAAAGCGCAATGCGCTAACAAACTAGCAGAATGCGCTAAGCGCGACACGTGTCCTCTTCGTGTGCGCTACACTACAGAAGCGCAATGTGCTCTTTGACTGACGCAATGCGCCTGGCGCGCCACGTGGCGCATTGTCGGAACAAACTTTGTTTCTGATACAACACAAACTTTGTCAGAGCCCAATGCCTAGCATTATTAAAAGGGCTAAGCCCAAATAAAGGCTTAATAGCAAGAACAAAAATAAAATGTTAAAACATTTTAATTGGACTTAGCCCAATTCTGGCCATAAGTCCTCAACTTATTTTGAATTGAGCACATCTGCTCTTTCAACCACCTCACCTTGGTTTAAGGGTACATCTCTTCACTCCTTTGATATTTGTCGTTGTAATTTCTCAACGTCTTCAAAGAGGTGACGGGTCCCGACAACCACACATTTCACGGACTGTGGGGTCCTTAAACTCATGGACTATGATGTACTTAACCTCGACCGTGATGTCTTAAAACTAACAACGGACTGTGGAGTCCTTAAATCTACGGACTATGATGTCCTTAACCTCGACCGTGATGTCTTTAAACTAACAATGGACCGAGATGTCCTTAAACTAACAATGGACCCCCATGTCCTTAAACTGGCAATCGACCGTGATGTCTTTAAACTAAAAATGGACCGAGATGTCCTTAAACTAACAATAGACCCCTATGTCCTTAAACTGGAAATGGACCGAGATGTCCTTAAACTAACGATGGACCGTAATGTCCTTAAACTAATTATCGACCGCAATGTCACTAAACTAAACAATAGAGCTCAACTGCTCTCTTGTTGGATCTAAACGATCCCATTAAGTTGATCTTAGCCTAAAAATTAGTCTAACGTATCCTTAACATACGTTTAAGTTGATCTTAGTCCTAAATGAGGCTAACGTATCCTTGAACCTAACCCCCAAACCCAAATATAAGAAGATACGGATTTGGACTAATCCACGCCCTACGGGCGACAACATAAATTAGTCTCCGTATACAATCCACGGGCAACCACAAACAAAAAAAACACTCACGACACGAAGTGACCATCTGGAGAAGGAGAAAGTTGTTACCGCGATGCGGTAGCGTAATTAACTGCAGGGGCTTACGCCTGCAGGGAAGAGCGTCCCCACAATCAAAAACCCCTCAAACGAGGGGGAATCTGACGAAGTCTGCTACATAGGCCTCATCCGTTTAAACCTTCGATACATGGTGGCATAAATCAACTTAGCATCTTCGGAGAGGTGGAAGGATAGCACCAATTAGCATCTGCCCCGAATTTCAGGCAAGATGGACCTGCGCGGTCGTGTCTCTGTGTTCGGAGGGGAAACAGATTCTGGCACGCCCGGTGGGACCTTTTCCTCTTTCTACTCCACACTTCGTGTGTCGTGTTCGCGAACCAATCGCGGTTTGCTGATGGTTGCCCTTGGGTTTTGAGGTGCTAAGATTTGGCGTTTTGCATGGTGCAGAAAGCGAAGGATCAATGGCGTCCACTTGTGCAAAATCTTCCATCTGCAGCTGCAACTCGCGCTCCGCCTCATCTAGAGGCATAGCTTACGGGCCTCAAGCGGCGTCCCTATTCACGATGCCGGTGGAACAAGTCACCCAGGCTACTACTGGATTGTTTTTCGGGACCATGCTCCTGCGAACGAGCTTCACCGCTCCTGTACCAACACCAGAAGCTCCCAAGAAGTCGTTTTTTGATCGGCTTGCTACTACTGCGGCCCCTCTCAACGGGTCGTCCAGCTCCAGCTCCTCGGTCTTCGCCAGACTGGGCAAAAATTCCCATGAGCCCATGATGAAGTTGCAATCCCAGAAAAGGTTGTTCCGAAGAGGATAGCCATCCCTGCTCCTGAAGTCGTCAAGGCGGCTTCTCCTACCAAAGGGTCAGTTTTTACAAGATTGACTGTTCCGGTTCCCACTATGGTTCCTGTCCCTACTCAGAAGTCTGTTTTTGACCGGCTGGATACCGCTTCTCAACGGTCATCAGTCTTCAAGAGGCTGACGGCAGCAACAACCCCTCACCTGGGTAGGGGGCAAGACAAAGCCATTCCCATCGCTGAACCAACACCAACGGCTCGACACGCTCGACGTCACCACTGGCGCCGAGTAAGGAAGGCCGGGGGCAATAGGACATCCTATTGAAGACTGCTTCACCTTCAAGAACTGGGTCGAAGGTCAATATTGACAGGGCAGATTCGCTCTATCCAACAGCTGGAGGGTAGCCCCGCCACAGAAGTATGAACCCAAATCCACGAGGGTAGAACCAGATCAACGTCGGTCTTGGAAGCGAGCTCATACCTGTCACGTGATAACGTTATCAGAGGAAGACCCCGACGGTATGGATAATCTCCCCTGGTGTTTCGAAAACAATGACGACGAGGTGATCTCAGAGTTTCCACCGGCGCCTAAAGAGCTGGAAGATGGAATACATACCACTGCAGATGAGCTCAAAAAAATTGATTGAGGGACGGCAAGTGACCCGCGGCCGACGTTCGTCAGCGAATTGCTGTCTGAAGAATGGGTGGCTACACTAAAGGACGTGCTCATGCAGCATAAAGATTGCTTTGCATGGAATTATTTCGAGAAGCCAGGACTAGATCCAGAGATTGATGTCCACAAATTGGACATATCCCCGGACGTCAAGCCAATCAAGCAAGCACCGAGAAGAATGCGGCTCGAGCTTGAGATGAGCATCAACGCCGAGGTCAAGAAGCTGATCGACTCTGGCTTCATCCAAGAAGTTTAGTATCCTGACTGGATCTCCAACATCGTCCCGGTGATGAAGAAAAATGGGACAGTACGCATATGCGTCGACTTTCGGGATCTCAATAAAGCCTGCCCGAAATACGACTTCCCAGTACCGGTCACCGAGCTGATGATAGATAATACATCCACTCACGAAGTCTTCTCCTTCATGGATGGCTTATCAGGATACAATCAGATAAAGTTGCATCCCGAGGACCAGAAGCACACCGCTTTCCGGACCCCTTTGGGTATATTCTGCTACAAGGTGATGCCCTTCGGTCTAAAGAACGCCGGCGCCACCTACCAAAGGGCCATGACGAAGATCTTCGATGACCTCATACATGAAATCGTCGAATGCTATATCGATGACTTCGTGGTGAAAAACAAATCATACGAGGAACATCTAGAACACCTGAGGATCGTATTTCAGCGCCTCCAGCAATACAACTTGAAGATGAACCCTCTCAAATGCGCGTTCGGAGTTTCCTCGGGAAAATTCCTGGGATTCGTCGTCAGACACCGAGGCATCTAGATAGACCCGTTGAAGATCAAGGCGATCATGGAAATGCCTCCGCCAAGGACTCTCAAGCAATTGTGGTCTCTCCAAGGAAAGCTCGCGTACATCCGGCGATTTATAGCCAATCTTTCGGGCAAATGCCGTCCTTACAGCCACCTGATGAAGAAAGGAACCCCTTACGTCTGGGATCACAAATGCCAAAGCGCACTGGACGAAATCAAGCAGTACCTACATAATCCGCCAGTACTTGCCGCTCTGGTCAAGGGAAAGCCACTCATTCTGTATACAACCACCCTTGAAGGTTCCTTAGGCGCATTATGGGCACAGGAGAATGACCAAGGGAAGGAGAGAGGGCTCTACTATTTGATTCGAGTTCTGCTGGGGGCAGAAAGCAATTATTCTCCCATCGAAAAACACTACCTGGCATTAATCTTCACGATAATAAAGCTCAGGAACTATGCATTGGCGCATGACGTCCGTCTCATATCCAAGGTGGATCCTCTCAAACATTTGATGTCAAAGGCCATATTGACGGGGCGGCTCGCTAAATGGGCCTTGCTCTTGATGGAATTCTCAATAACGTATCAGCCTCTTAAGGCGGTGAAGGGAAAGGCCATCGCCGACTTCCTCGCTGAGCATCCGATACCTGCCGATTCTCCCTTGAACCGTGAATTGCCAGACGAACATACGTTTGAAACGATCGACGGAAGTGATACTCGATGGGAACTTTACTTCGATGGAGCGTCTTCCATGAAGAAACTCAAGCAAAGCACCCCGATAATCAAATCAGGGGTAGGCCTCATCTTCGTAACTCCACAAGGAGGGATAATACGCTTTGCCTTCTCCTTAACAGAGCCGAGAACAAACAATGAAACTGAATACAAAGCTTTGATAGAAGGTCTCGAGATCTCCATTGACATGGGGATTGAAAACCTCTTCATATATGGAGATTCCTAATTGGTCGTTAGTCAAGTAAACGGCGACTATCAAACGTGCAAACCAGAACTGGTGAAGTACGGCGAGAGGGTACAGAACTGCTGACCCAAATACCTTCCTACACCTTGGAAAGCATACCACGTGTGGAAAATAGAAAGGCGGATGCATTAGCCAAGCTCGCTAAAGAACTGGCTGACGAAAACCACGATGATGTGAGGATCGTTGTGCAAAGCCGTCGGGTTCTTGCGCCGGCAGAAATATCGCCGGAGTCGTCCGAGGAAAAGGGAGCGATCAAGCCAGTGGCTCTATAAGTAAAAGGCCAAGAAACGGTTGAGGATTGGAGAGAAGTCTTTATAAACTACTTCAAATCCCGTCGAATGCCCGAAGATGCACCCTCAAGACATCTGCTTATGAAATGAGCTCTGTCTTATACCTTCATCAATGATACTCTGTACAAGAGGTCATTTGATTCTCTGTAGTTAAGATGCCTGGGACCTGAAGAAGCAAAGAGAGTCGTTCAAGAAACTCACGACGGACTCTGTGGTTCTCACCAAGCCGGGCCGAAGATGAAACTGAAGATCAAAAGGATGGGCTACTATTGGCCCACGATGATTCAAGACTGCCTCGAGTATGCAAAGCAATGCCACTCATGCCAGATTCACGGGGATTTCATCCATCAGCATCCAAATCTACTACATCCGACAGTGGCTAGCTGGCCATTCGAAATGTGGGGAACTGACATAATCGGCCCCATCGAACCAGCATCGTCCAGAGGACATCGATTCATTTTGGCGACAACTGATTACTTCTCTAAATGGGCAGAAGCAATACCGCTGAGGGAAGTGAAGACGGAGAATATCCTCCATTTCTTTAAGACGCACGTCATTTATCTGTTTGGAACTCCAAGACGGATCATCTCCGATAACGGGCCAGCCTACCGAAGCCATAAGATCAACCACTTTGCTCAACAGAACAACATAGACTGGAGATACTCCTCAGTCTATAATCCCCGAGCTAACGGTCTAGCTGAGGCTTTTAACAAGACCTTAACGAAGATCGTGAAAAAGACGGTGTCCCGGAATAAGAAAGACTGGCACGAGAGACTGCATGAAGCTTTCTGGGCGTACCGGACTACGTTCAAGACGGCCACGAACACAACGCCGTACGCATTGGTATTCGATACAGAAGCGGTACTCCCCCTCGAGATAGAGCTACCCTCTCTACGAATGGCAGTTCATTACGAGCTAACGGACGAAGAGAATGCTCACCTTCGGCTTGAGAAGCTCGACGCCCTTGACGAAACCCGGCTCATAGCGCAACAAAACTTGGAGGCTTATAAAGCAACGATGACGCGCTCATATGAAAGATTGACTAGGCCGAGGACATTCCGCCAAGGCGAACTCGTGCTAATAGTCAAAAGACCTATGATCCCCAATTGTGCCAAGCGGGGAAAATTCAAGCCGAACTATGAAGGCCCGTATATCATAGACAAGGTCTACCAGGGTGGAGCCTATCTACTCATGGACATGCATGGCGCAAGGCCCTTCAGGCCAATAAACGGTCGCTTCCTGAAGAAATACTACGCCTAACGAGTCACGACCTAGGTCAATGATAGATGACGACGACTATGTCCGCTCGCTATCTTCCTAAGCCTAAACTCTGTAAGTAGTAATCGGCTTCCCTAACAGCGGACCGAAACGTATCTTCCTAAGCCTAAACTCTGTAAGTAGTAATCGGCTTCCCTAACAGCGGACCGAAACGTTCTTAAACTAACAGCGGACCGAAACATCCTTAAACTAACAATAGACAGAAACGTCCTTAATTTAACAACGGACCGAAAACGTCCTTAAACTAACAATGGACCACTATGTCCTGAAACTAACAATGTACCACTATGTCCTGAAACTAGCTGTTGACCGAGATGTCGATAAACTACGGTGGATTGCAGCATCCCAAAGCTGATACAAAATAAAACAAGAAAAAAAAGAAGAAAAAAAGAAAACGGTATGTTCATAAGCAAAATGGGCACGGATGAAAACCCGAAAGGGCTCCGTGAGTAAAAACAGCAGGGCTACCGGCGAGATTTATGAAAACACGAAAGGGCGCAACCTCGTTAGAAAAAAAAAAGAAAGAAAAAAAGTGAAAAAAGGTATGTCCACAGGCAAAAAGGGCACGGATGAAAACCCGAAAGGGCTCCGTGAGTAAGAACAGCAGGGCTACCGGCGAGTTTTGTGAAAAACCGAAAGGGCGCAATCTCGTTAAAAGACGCTTTCAAGGGCCTCTCGACTTTGTAAGAAGAAACCACCTGCGTGAGATCCTTACGACTCACAAGGGAGCAACACACTTAGGGATTCCCACGATTCTTAGGGAGAAATTACACTTGCGAGATCCTCACGACTCGTAAGGAGAACTCTCTTATGGGACCCTCACGACTCATAAGATTCAAAAGTCTTAAGCTACAGGGACCTAAACCTGTTCTTAAGCAGCCCCCACAACCTCCAATACTGCCCTACAAGCGGCTCAATGCTGACCCTTGTATACAATCCACGGGCGTGAATAAACATTTCCCTAACGAAGTCCCATCCGTGACTAGGGATATGGCTATATGGTGAACAACCTTTGTAAGTCCTCTCTACTTGTAAGGAGAAAACACTCTTGTAAGATCCTTAAGACTTACAAGAGAACATGCACTTAGGAATCCTCACGACTCCTAAGGAGAAAACGCACCTATGAGATCCTCACGACTCGCAGGGAGAAATACCTTTATGAGACCCTTATGGCTCATGAAGTCAAAAGCCTTAGTCGACAGGATATTAACCCTGTTTACTAAGCCACCTTTGTCCGACATCGACAGAGGCAAATGATGATGTAAGTGCACGGCGGCGCCCCGGCCGTCAATCCGACGGCCAAATGCGGAAACGGTGATAAACTTTAATTTTGCGGACTTAGCAAACCGGCACCACCGCGCACTAAACATCCGGATCGTAACCATTAACAAGTCTAAGCTAACTAGAAGATGGGTTAGAGATATAACGACTGATCCGAGTCCTCCGGTCTTCATCTCCACTCCGATCTCCTCGCGGGATCTCCGTCCGTCTCCTCCTCGTCGGAAAGGGCACCACGAAGCCGGGTGCTTATACGGGCTCCCACCTCAATACCGAGGCAACTCGGGCATGAAGCTGGCAAGTCGACATGCCCAAGACTTGCTGCAGAATGTAGTGTAGAGTGCATGTCTCACTTTGGGGTATTGGTTGCCTTTTGAAGATGGAGGAATGAAGGTATGAAAAATGGTGCTTTCATTTTTCCTTGTATCAAAAATGAGATGAATGAAATTTTCCACACCACAAAAATTCCCTCTTCCTCACTCAAAGAAGTGGCCGGCCATATCAAGAGAATGGTGGGGGGAAAAATGAAATCAACCATGATAAAAAACCAAGAAGGAGAGTGAGTGTAGTAAAAGTAGAAAGGTGACCATAAACAAAACATCATGATCACAAATTCACATCCAAATCAAATCCATTCACTTCACAATAAATGCATGAAAAGCAAAGATGCTTAACATATCAATCCTTATGCAAATAAATCCTCCACAAAGTGTTATTTGCAAACTTGCAAATAACCCCCTCCATCGGAAAAGTCCGGCCGGGAAAGAACAAAGGAAAACCGGCCGGAACGGAATGCAAACTGGAAACTCCAGAAAACTGGTCCCGTAATAAATTACAGGAAAACCCCATACTGTGCATACACACCCGCATCTGTATTCCGTCCGGATACAAATGCAATGAGACAAAATCTACACTGTACAATACTAGGATCCGGCTTAAACCAAAGCCGGCTAGTAATATCCGTCCGATCCTGATCCGTGCAATACCGCACATATCTGATCGAACGCTGCCATATAACCATAAGGCCACTAGTACAAAACCGTCCGATCCTGATCCGTGCAATACCGCACGTATCTGATCGGACCCTGCAATATCTCCATACGGCCTCTACAGCGTTTCGCCCGAAAGCCTGAGTAACTGAAAGTGTGGTGGACTCTAAAGACTCGTCAATACTATGGCTGTGGATTTAACCACTAGCACATCAGAGGTATAAGCCAATACGTAACGGGCCACCAGCTATTGACTAAAAAGGGACGTCGATGAGCGAACTCATCCTGACACCCTACTGAGCCTGTCAGTGACAATATCCGTACAGTCCGGTCCGTTCGTCTATGAGCATCGCATGTCGGGCCTAGGGAGTTGGTAAAAGTCAGACCCCCAAAAGCGGTACAAGTCGTGTCGGAGTGTAGCCCAGAACACCCTGAGATACTACTGGAATACCTACCAGTAAATCTCCTGCCTTGGCCAAGGACTTTTCATGTTCTGGCTCTCCTAGACACAGCGCGACCTCGCCCCCAATACCGGGAGAGACGAACCCCTGAAGATCCGCTCACTTCCTCCATGTGGCTCGGGACTGTACCCAACTAAAACCTGTTTGCACGACTCCTTTGAGCCGTGGTAGGGTAGTAATCAAAGCACAGTGGGAACTCACACGAGACAAATGACGATCCCCAGGTCGATGAACTAACCTGTACACATGTCACCTGGGAACTGCTATCTGACGTCAGGTATAAGACCAACTAGCATGTTCCCGGCGAGTCCTGTCCGGTGTACTCATAACCCAATGAGCACCTGTATACATCTTAGGTGAACCAACTGACACCAGTGGCTTGTGAGACCGGCCACCGCCCCTCGTCGGGGTCTCGACTGTATACACTAGTCTACCCTGGAGTATCGATGCCCTGTCTCGAAACTCCTACGACTAGGGACCTTTTAAGGATGTGCTTATAGACTACCAGCTCCCACGTATATGATCGCCCTCATACTGCCGGTAGTCAAGCAAGAATCCTAGGGACTCTATCAACGTGCAATAGTGATCTGTCATGTCACCTAAAGCAGTACACGATGATAAAGGTAAACCAGATAGCATACTATCATCTCGAGTAAGACTGTCCTACCGGGATAGGTCCTCCCTCAATCATTGCAATCACGTGCCTGTGATCCAATAATCGACTCTGAGGGCACTATCTCCAACAATCTCCCACTTGCACTCAAGGCTAATTATTGCGATGTCGCATACTCACAGCCCGTGTGATACCGAACACCCAACTCCTTTACTTGTCAGTCTCATAAAGCTCGTTTGCGAAACTATTGCGTTCGAGGAATAGCCTCAGATAGTGGATCCGCTCTGGTGTTTCTTTCTATGTCTCTCTATACCTCATGTTCACGGAGAAAGCCATCTCCCGAAATGAGCAATACCTGTCTTAGAATGTCTGGATGTCTGATGGGACCTAGCTCATAAATGAACTCCAAATCCAAACTTCTTAGACTGTATCGTAAACTGAACTTAATCAGTATCCTGCGCCATGCCACCCTCAGTATCACCTTGGACCATCTGTCCAAAATACTGCCCCTCATCAGAGGGATAACTATAACTCTGACAACCTCCTTGTCGTCCATGTCACCTTGGAAGCCTGGAATGATAACTGTCTCCCGAATGAGGCTGTCGTTATCATATCCCTAGAACATCCACTTATGTTCTAAAACTGCTTCCGACTGTTTCTCCAGGATTGGATCAATATCAACTTATTGCATCTAGTGCAAGAACAACATCTGGTGTGGTACTTAATATCTCATGATTGACTCAATTGCCTAAGCAAGTGATCTGCCAATCATGAACATCCCTCTCCCCTTTAGTCTGTAAGACACCTTTAGAGAGGGTGACTCCATTACCTGCAGGTACACCACCATGCCTGGAGTCGTCCATTCTAAATACTCTTAGAATGCTGTCTAAGTACCCTGATTGGGAAACCACCCAAATCTAGATCTGAAACCACAGATCTATTAACCAGTATGTCTGATATAATGTCCAAGTCCTTTGTGGAGAAACCACTGTGTGACGACCAAAATATAACCGATCGTAGTATAGGAATATCACTTCCTACTACCTTCTCAACAGATCCATCCCCTATTCTGATGACGTCAAACCTATGACTGTCACATCAGAAATAGATGATCTATCTCCGCTACATCTGCTTTAGTCTATAAATAGACATAAGCCTGATGTCCACCATTGCTTCCGCTGCTCCCACTGACTACGACAACCCTCTGGCAGAGTCATATAGACGTGCACTTCTAAAGCTAGTTTAGAACGACGCTATACTCATCCTCCTGCCGGGTCTCCAAGCCTGGAACAACAACAATGGCAAGTGTGGGTAAACAAGAACTTCCCTGTCACCGTCTTTGAGGCTACCGGAGTACCTCTCGGGTGCCTGAAGTTACCCACCTTATCTGCGGAGTGGCCAATGGAATGTCAAATCAGATTGAATCTTTAGGTTCCTTATCAAATCTTCAGTAATCGTTTGCGGTTCTGGAATCACTTCCAGTTTTACCATACTCCCACTGCGGTTTTTGAAAAAATCCATTTCTTTTAAAAATGTGGTGAGTGAAGAACAATATCACTGTTGATCTTCCATATGGTAGAAAATTAACCCTTGTCATAGCCTGGGTCAACCCACAAACAGCCATTACAGAAACGTGCCTATGAGTTATCCAGAGTCTGGTTTTAAGCATAAGCCGGACAACTCCCCGTACCTTAACATCGTTAAGATATGAACTGTTCTATATCCAATATAGAACCAGAGGCGCTGATTTAATTGAACCAGATTCAAATCATGCAGCTGTCTCCAGTGCATGTCTACTAAATGGAAGGAGGCCGATCAGCGTTACTCGACTTAGGAATGCTTCCAATTATGAGTAACCCGAAAGAGAAGCAAGTTCTCTTAATCATTACTATCATCTGAATACCATACACAAGTATCTACATCTTCGATCACTTTGAAGAATCTCGATACTTGCAATACCTGGTTCTCTACTTTATTCTTATACCTATAACTTCTCAAAACTTCGACCCTGTGTTTCTACGAAACACTTGTCTAAGAACTAGAGAAGTCATAAGTAAACAGAATACAGTACGAGGACCAACCCCTCTGTCCTAGTGGACCCTGGCCAACATACAATGCTCTGTATAAGTCCCTTGAGTCTAGTGACTCATTCACTGTGTGTCGTAGGTTGAAAACTGTACTTTTGGTTAAGAAGAATTACACCGCTGTTCAATGCTCCTTACCTAACCATCCACTGATATAGGTAAATGTCATCGACATAATATCAAAAGGTATATCTCACTCTATGAAAATAGACGTACAGATACATCAATTTGAAATTGGTGCACAACAGCGGATATTCAAAACCAAATATTTGCCGACCGGCAAACAACCCAGGTGGCATCCTCAAATATCACCAATTACAACGAATCCCGATATAATGAGGATGATCACCCAATTCCCAATAACATACTCCCACTCATCATCTGTAAAACCATACAGATGTGAGAATCATACCTGGTAAATACATACCCTGGAGTAAAGACTAATTGGGAAATCAGTTTTCTTTTAACAGTACACAGTTGAATTGAAACATTGAAATGTTTCGATGGGGTATCCTGGTATTCCTAGTAATGCCTCTTCCATTATCCAGATTCACAACTATAACCGTATAATTCTTTGCCACCTCTCCAAATCCCTTTATATGTCTTTAGTCATTACCTTCTGTACACCCCTTTAGGCCAAATGGTTTTCTTCCTTCCCTACCGTTCGGCACCAGCCTATGGTTTGGAAGAAGACTATCCAAAAAGCATATAGGGTGTACTGTCCTAATCCTAGGAGCACTCGCAACGCGAGAGAAGGTGAAGATAAAAGACACCTGAATGTACTTTATTCCTATTTCTCCTGGACCAGGATCCATCCCCGAACTGGAACGAGTTCCTTTCGAGTTCGTATATAACCATACGATGGATTATCCAATAAAATAGGATCTTCGTAGTGATACGGAGTGTCCTGGAGAAATACAAAGGTGATTTGGGATTGGCGAAGAAATACTTGGTTTGGTCGTGAATAGCAGTCGCAACTTACTTTGCCCTCTTACTAATCCCTTGCTTTGTCTGAACTTAATACCTTCTGTACACCGTTTAGGCTAACTGGTTTTCTTCATTCCCTACCGGTCGGCACCAGCCTATGGTTTGGAAGAAGACAATCCAATTTGCGTAATAGGTGTACTACTCCTAAACCAAGGAGTACTCGCAGCCTGAGAGAAGGTGAAAAGAAAAGACAACTGAATAGACCTATCCGTTTTCTCCAGAATCGGAAACCATCCTCGAATAAATTCCTTCGAGTTCGTATATAACCATACGATGGTTTTGTCCAATGGAAGTGGACGTTCGTAGTAATACGGGGTGTCCCGGAGAAAAGGGTAAAAGTAGGAGTGGCAATGAGGTCTGCAACTCTGACAATCCAAAAGCCAGTGTTAAGTAGGTTCGGTCAACTTGGTCACTGAGTCATACTCTAGGGTTGGGTCAAAGGTCGCTGCCAGAGAGAGAGAGAAAAGAAACACTCAGCGTGCACTCTATCCTAGATCAGAATGGTTATCACTTTTTCTAATCAGGAAACCTCCCACTGTACCTCAAATTCTCCTCCAAACCTGAAAGAAGAATTAGTCGGGGTCACCCGAGGAGTAAACCAACTCATCAGTGGGAATCGGGATCCAACTATCATTGCATGATAACGTGACGGAATCCGCTCACGGTATCACACTCCAGAAGGTATGCGCATATCTGGCAAGCTTCAGTTCTTTTGAAACTCCCGATATGATTTCTACCCCATGCTCTTATGACCTTGACTTTGGCCAACATATCATAAGTGACATGTCAAGTTTTACCCGTCGTTTTCCAGGTTAATTTGAATCCACCCGTACATACCCTTGACTTTGTCCAAAATGGCAGTACGACTGTCCCAAACCAACGCATCTATCTATACTGCATATGAATACCCAACAGCTACCAAACACTGTGCCTTGACTTTGGCCAACATACACAGCTTGAATACTATTGACCATCCATATGAAACGACGGAGGGCTACGAATGGTTTCTGGCGAAAACCTTTAACGTAAAGAACTTGATATCGTTGAAGGAACGGATAGCTTTTTAGAAAATATAGTGACGAAAATCTTTACTAAAGAGGTCACTCCCGGTGAAGGGTTCTCGGCTCTTTCCCTGTAGAATGAGGTGCAGGATATTCCAAATGAATACCACGATGCAAAGCAAAAGTAATCGGCTATAGTGAAGTTAATGCCCTGACGCAAACTTCTGTCCAAGGGGTCACTCCCGGTGAAGGGATCTCGGCCCTTGCCTCGTCGACTGAGGAGCAGGATATTCCAAATGAATACCACGATGCAAAACAAAAGTGAACGTCCTTGCAATAACAGCTTTTTGAAAAGTGTTCCAACAACATCAGAATTAGGTTTGTTTTAACTTGCATTGATCCGAATCAACGCAGTCCCATCAATTGATCACACCACAAAGAACGAAAATATACTGACGTACGTATATGCCATCCGCATTCGCCACTGGGTCCCGTCATCACCCGTTAGGTTAGCTAACTAACGGCAGAGCGGGGACTGGACTAGCGCGGATGAAAAACATATACAACATCTACTAATATATATACCAATATATTATATTTCGCTCAAGGCGTGAAAAGAAATGCAACATCACAGAAATGTACAGCATCACAGAACAATACAGATATCTGGGATCCCCGGGTTTCACAGAGCCACTACTGAAACCCGACGTTCCCCTGGTCGTGTGGATAGCCTGTGCAATGAAATCCTAGACCTACGGGCGCGGCAAGTCACCCGCCAAAACCTGAAGCGAGGCAGCCCCCTTCAGCGACGTGAATGGACCACCCGGCACTCCACGAAATCCGGCAACTTGGGCACCCCTCCTGGGTCAACCTGTACCCCCTACGAGTGCGGCGAATAGCCCGCCAATTCTAGAGTGAAGCCCCTCCGTCCCAATGCCATGAGATGCGGGCTTGTTGCCTTCCAGAACCCGGCTATCCGTGCACTCCTCCGCGGGGTAATCCTAGTACAGAAAGTAAAATATACATACACAGGGTACATCGACCGCAACCAGGTCGTGCCCCAAAAGAATAATACAATCAGGCAGTGACGGCAGTCCACATGTCGGACGCTCGCCCCGCAATAACAAATGTACATAATACAACCACAACTGTACTAGCATTGCATCCAGGCTATCCCCCACGACCGATCCGCAACATCACAGCATAAACATAGAACATCAACGTGAAAATCACGTTCGCAAATCCGTCTAACCGGGCTATAGCAGTTAGACCGGATTTACCGATCAAGTGACATTCACGGTCGCAGATATAATGTAAATACTGTGAAAAATGTGTTTAAAATTTTCCGATTGACCAAAAATTAACAAGTGGGCCCCAAACCAATACTGCAGCAGTTACAGAAATAATTGGCCCAATTTTAATATTCCAAAACCCCCAAAATAAGCCCAGAAGCCCACTGGAAATAAACGATACAGTGAAGTCACCAAACTGCGGCGGAACCGCGGCCCAATGGGGGATTTGCCGCGGTTCCGTGCTCTGGTAGTGGAATTACTGAGTCGAATTTTCCCAGTATTCTTAGAAATTCTTGTACATCAGTTTTATGTAACCTGAAAAATTTTTAGACACCAAAAAAACTTAACAGAAAACTGAAGTGAGCTAAAATTGGGTTTTCAGAATTTTGATCGATCGGAACTGAAAAACACATCAAACGAAGCTAGACGAAGTTAATGGCGAGGCTCTGATACCACTGTAAGTGCACGGCGGCGCCCCGGCCGTCAATCTGACGGCCAAATGCGGAAACGGTGATAAACTTTAATTTTGCGGACTTAGCAAACCGGCACCACCGCGCACTAAACATCCGGATCGTAACCATTAACAAGTCTAAGCTAACTAGAAGATGGGTTAGAGATATACCGACTGATCCGAGTCCTCCGGTCTTCATCTCCACTCCGATCTCCTCGCGGGATCTCCGTCCGTCTCCTCCTCGTCGGAAAGGACACCACGAAGCCGGGTACTTATACGGGCTCCTACCTCAATACCGAGGCAACTCGGGCATGAAGCTGGCAAGTCGACATGCCCAAGACTTGCTGCAGAATGTAGTGTAGAGTGCATGTCTCACTTTGGGGTATTGGTTGCCTTTTGAAGATGGAGGAATGAAGGTATGAAAAATGGTGCTTTCATTTTTCCTTGTATCAAAAATGAGATGAATGAAATTTGCCACACCACAAAAATTCCCTCTTCCTCACTCAAAGAAGTGGCCGGCCATATCAAGAGAATGGTGGGGGGAAAAATGAAATCAACCATGATAAAAAACCAAGAAGGAGAGTGAGTGTAGTAAAAGTAGAAAGGTGACCATAAACAAAACATCATGATCACAAATTCACATCCAAATCAAATCCATTCACTTCACAATAAATGCATGAAAAGCAAAGATGCTTAACATATCAATCCTTATGCAAATAAATCCTCCACAAAGTGTTATTTGCAAACTTGCAAATAACCCCCTCCATCGGAAAAGTCCGGCCGGGAAAGAACAAAGGAAAACCGGCCGGAACGGAATGCAAACTGGCAACTCCAGAAAACTGGTCCAGTAATAAATTACAGGAAAACCCCATACTGTGCATACACACCCGCATCTGTATTCCGTCCGGATACAAATGCAATGAGACAAAATCTACACTGTACAATACTAGGATCCGGCTTAAACCAAAGCCGGCTAGTAATATCCGTCCGATCCTGATCCGTGCAATACCGCACATATCTGATCGAACGCTGCCATATAACCATGCGGCCACTAGTACAAAACCGTCCGATCCTGATCCGTGCAATACCGCACGTATCTGATCGGACCTGCCATATCTCCATACGGCCTCTACAGCATTTCGCCCGAAAGCCTGAGTAACTGAAAGTGTGGTGGACTCTAAAGACTCGTCAATACTATGGCTGTGGATTTAACCACTAGCACGTCAGAGGTATAAGCCAATACGTAACGGGCCACCAGCTATTGACTAAAAAGGGACGTCGATGAGCGAACTCATCCTGACACCCTACTGAGCCTGTCAGTGACAATATCCGTACAGTCCGGTCCGTTCGTCTATGAGCATCGCATGTCGGGCCTAGGGGGTTGGTAAAAGTCAGACCCCCAAAAGCGGTACAAGTCGTGTCGGAGTGTAGCCCAGAACACCCTGAGATACTACTGGAATACCTACCAGTAAATCTCCTGCCTTGGCCAAGGACTTTTCATGTTCTGGCTCTCCTAGACACAGCGTGACCTCACCCCCAATACCGGGAGAGACGAACCCCTGAAGATCCGCTCACTTCCTCCATGTGGCTCGGGACTGTACCCAACTAAAACCTGTTTGCACGACTCCTTTGAGCCGTGGTAGGGTAGTAATCAAAGCACAGTGGGAACTCACACGAGACAAATGACGATCCCTAGGTCGATGAACTAACCTGTACACATGTCACCTGGGAACTGCTATCTGACGTCAGGTATAAGACCAACTAGCATGTTCCCGGCGAGTCCTGTCCGGTGTACTCATAACCCAATGAGCACCTGTATACATCTTAGGTGAACCAACTGACACCAGTGGCTTGTGAGACCGGCCACCGCCCCTCGTCGGGGTCTCGACTGTATACACTAGTCTACCCTGGAGTATTGATGCCCTGTCTCGAAACTCCTACGACTAGGGACCTTTTAAGGATGTGCTTATAGACTACCAGCTCCCACGTATATGATCGCCCTCATACTGCCGGTAGTCAAGCAAGAATCCTAGGGACTCTATCAACGTGCAATAGTGATCTGTCATGTCACCTAAAGCAGTACACGATGATAAAGGTAAACCAGATAGCATACTATCATCTCGAGTAAGACTGTCCTACCGGGATAGGTCCTCCCTCAATCATTGCAATCACGTGCCTGTGATCCAATAATCGACTCTGAGGGCACTATCTCCAACAGATGATTCTCTCCTGGAAATATCCCAGTTGTAGCGATGCTGATGCCGAAATCAGTGTCTAATTCCAAGCTTGCAACAAAAGCTGGCAAGCCATACATGCATACGAAATAGCCGAAATGATGTGGCAACTTGCAAACAAAATCATTAAGTAAAAATGTATGCATGCAAAATAGCCGAAATGATTGGGCAACTCGCAATAAAAAGCAGCGAGTACAAATAAAACAAATAGCCGAAATGATTGGGCACTGCGAAAAGTAGCCGTAATGATTGGGCAATCGTGACCTTCGCGATATAAAAGCTGAAATGATAGAGCATCGCGGAAAGAAATAAAAAAATTGAAATAAAGTTTATGCCCTACAGGTGATATCATGTCAATCCCTGTATACAATCCAGGGGCACAAACAAAGAGAGAATCACACCCTTCCTCCCCAAGCTTCATCAGAAGGAGAGGCCAAATCTCAATGGTTCATAGACAGCCTAGAGATCATCTCAACATTCGTCTTATTACAACGGACACAACATCAAGCAAAGCGGAACAGTGGCAACTCCCAGTTCCATGACATGGCGGTGTACAGATGACCGATAGTCAAACTCTGACTCCGTGAAATGCGGATAAAGTCAACCCTTCCTGGTCACGTGGAACGCGGATAATGTCAACTCTGACCCCGTGTGAAGCATCCAGAGTGGAGCCTGGTCCTCGCCGAACACGGCAGTGAACCCGTGGGAAGCATCCAAAGCAAATTTCCTGGCTACGTGGAACGCGGATTATGTCACTCCTGAACCTGTGGGAAACGTCCAGAGCGGATCTTGGTCCTCGCAGAGCACGGCAATGACCCCATGTGAAGCATCCAAAGCGGAGCCTGGTCCTCACCGAAAACGGAAGTGAACTCATGGGAAGCATCCAGAGCAAAATTCCTGGCTACGTGGAACGCGGATTATGTCACTCCTGACCCCGTGGGAAATGTCCAGAGTGGATCCTGGTCCTCGCAGAGCGCGGCAATGACCCTGTGTGAAGCATCCAGAGCGGAGCCTGGTCCTCGCCGAACACGGCAGTGAACCCGTAGGAAGCATCCAGAGCAAAATTCCTGTCTACGTGGAACGCGGATTATGTCACTCCTGACCCCATTGGAAACGTCCAGAGCGGATCTCGGTCCTCCCAGAGCACGATAATGACCCCGTGTGAAGCATCCAGAGTGGTGCCTGGTCCTCGCCGAACGCGGCAGTGAACCCATGGGAAGCATCCAGAGGAAATCTCCTGGCTATGTGGAACGCGGATTATGTCACTCCTGACCCCGTGGGAAACGTCCAGAGCGGATCCTGGTCCTCGCAGAGCACGGCAATGACCCCGTGTGAAGCATCCAGAGCGGAGCCTGGTCCTCGCCGAACACGGCAGTGAACCCGTAGGAAGCATCCAGAGAAAAATTCCTGGCTACGTGGAACGCGGATTATGTCACTCCTGACCCCGTAGAAAACATCCAGAGCGGATCCAGGTCCTCGCAGAGCGCGGCAATGACCCCGTGTGAAGCATCCAGAGCGGAGCCTGGTCCTCGCCGAACACGGCAGTGAACCCGTGGGAAGCATCCATAGCAAAAATTGGACTGTGAGGTCCTTAAACTCATGGACTATGATGTCCTTAACCTCACCGTGATGTCTTAAAACTAACATTGGACTGTGAGGTCCTTAAACTCATGGACTATGATATCCTTAACCTCAACCGTATTGTCTTTAAACTAATATTGGACTGTGGGGTCCTTACACCCATGGACTATGATGTCCTTAACCTCGACCGTGATGTATTAAAACTAACATTGGACTGTGAGGTCCTTAAAACTCATGGACTATGATGTCCTTAATGTTGGAGATAGTGCCCTCAGAGTCAATTATTGGATCACAGGCACGTGATTGCAATGATTGAGGGAGGACCTATCCCGGTAGGATAGTCTTACTCAAGATGATAGTATGCTATCTGGTTTATCTCTATGTAACGTCTTCAAAATAATAAAATATGATTTTTGGGAAATTTTATAATTTAATATTATTTTAATGAATATTTTAATATTCTGGTATAATTAAATACAAATAAATGGGGAAAAATTATAGAAAATTCTAAAATAAGGTATTTTATGGAATTATGCCATTTTAAAGTTTTTAAGATTAGTTATATGCTAATTTAGTTCTAATCGCGATTAAAAATCGCTAATTGGATTTTTAACATTTTTGTGCAAAAATGTGCACATATCATTTTCCACACTTGTGTTACATTTCTTTTGCCATGGCTTTCTTTTGGGTTCACTATTCAAGTGAGAAGAGTTTAGAAAAGAAAAGAAAAGAAAAAGGTAAGTGATGATGAGAGAGAGAGAGTAGGTTGCATTGACTTTTGACCCTTTCCCCCATCATTTCCCTTCTCATTTTCTCTCCCCTCTCCCCTTGTTGCTGCTGCTGCTCTCTCCCCCTCTCTCTCACCTTCTTCACAAAAAGCTTAGATCCACCATGAAAACAAAGCCAAAACCCCATTCCCACTTCACAAAACTTACTCCCAAGCTCACTAGCTACACATTGAACCTAACAAGATTGGATTTGGAGGACTTTGAGCAACTCAAGAATATTCTTGAGTTGCCAAAAGAGGTAATTTCTGCACCTATTAGAGTAGTATTTCATTTCCTTGTACATCTATTCTTGTTTCATATCGATATTGTGTTGTTTGTGGACTTTGGAGAATTCAAGTTAGGGTTTAGGGTAAAACTGAAATTAAAGATGAAATTGAGGATTGTGGTGACCTTAGAATCCCTTGTGTGATGCTAATTTGGACCCGAACCTGAACTTGAAAACAGAATACGGAATCGATATCGGGGAAAACGGTAAATCTGGAAGTGTTTTGTGGAATCTGCTATCACCCCGAGACCCCAAAAATGAAACTGAGTTGACAGTGAGATGTGCAGGCACCAGTGAACCACCACCCCAAACCCTAGCCCCAACTCTATTTCCTGGCCGCCAATTCTTCCATTCTGGCCGCAATTTGCGGCCAGAGCAGGAGGGAAAAGCCTCGTTTTGCGTGCATGCCCCCATTTCCTCTATTCTTGACCCTGGGTATGTCTAGTTTTGACCGATTCCATCTAGGGTGAAATCTGGGTTGATCTTGCTATGTTGGTGCATGGTTTACGACTTGATTCAGCATGGATTTTGGTATTTGGTGATTCATTGCTGTCTGGTGGCGTTTGGACGTCAACGACAAGTGGATATTGAACGTGTTTACATGCGAGTCGATAGGTTTTTACCTATGCGGGTAGCGTGTGCTATTTTGGTTTCCGATGTGGTTTTCATATGCTTTAGCGTTGTGATATACTTGTAGGTACCCTACGAGATGTTGAGGCGAAGAAGATGAAGATGGCGACATCGGCACCAACACATGAGAAGCAAGGTGAGTAGATTTATATCTACGGGGAGAAGTCGGGTGGATGGCGTATAGCACCCCCGCAGTCCGTGGTGATGTATACGAATACGTATACACACATATATTTATTATGTGTTGTTTAGGGTTATTGATGGTAATAAAGGATGTATTGGTTGAGTAGTGCGAAACCCTAGAGTAGTGGTTGCACCCACACTCACACATACACACATACTTGCATACATTCTTTCATATATCTGTGCGCATATGATGGTGGGTATATCTACACATGGGTATGGGACTGTGTGTTCATATACGGGTTTTGAGGATGATACGTGGGATTGTGATGAGATAGTATGATATCGACTCAGATTTAGGTGGTTTCCATACCCCTCTCTTTTGACTTGACTGTGGGTTCGTAGTTCGCATAGTAGGCATTAGACTAGACCCGAGTCATACCTATTTCAAAACTAACGAATCGGGGATATTTTAAAGATAAGAAAAAAGGGTTTATACGGATATTTCAAACGACGCATCTTTTCTTAAACACCGTAGCCCTTAATTTACCAAAAGCCCTGATTCGTCTTATTTCAAAGGCAAGGTTGCATGATATATCTATTGAGGCAGGTTCTCTACTATTGCGTTGATTGCTCGATTCCGCACATTCATGCTGTTTGCATTGCATCGCTTGTATTGTTGATATATTTCAGTCATGGTGCTAGGACACCAGCACCATTATCGATGATGCGTATGTTCCACGTACACTGTTGCCGGCTCACACACTTCATCATCGATAATTGCCATGTCACTACACTGTAGTACTGTTGCATTCAGGATTTGACCCTAGCTTGACATATTGATATTCTTACCTTTCTGCTATATGTCGCATACATGCTGCTTTCTGATTATACGCATTGAGATATGCTGTTTCCATGATATTTCTGGTTTTGGGAACCGTGGGTGTTTTCAAAGAGGATATGTAATTGTTTTGAAAACCCGGTTACCCTTGATATGATATTTCAGTGCGTCCACCATGTGTTTTCTCGGTGCTGAGAGCGACATGTGAAACCCGATTCGAGGAGGCGGATGAGGCCGATTGCGGGTACATGGTGGACCCGGTATGGTTCCCCGGGGCAAGAAATGTTTTTCGTGGAGTAGACGATGAGCCTGGCAGGGTGGCGAGTACCTACCAGTGATTTTGTTGGACCTGGCGGTTATTCGGAGGATACCGACCAGAGTCGATAGATGGATTTAGGCGTACTGCCGGGGCCGAGGGCCTATACCGCAGACAGAGCCTGTGGGCCGATCCGGACTGACGGAGCCCGATATATGAGGATTTACGTGCCGATGCTGGGCACAGTTTTCATGATGTTTTCGAGTGCCGATGCTGGGCACTCCGGTTCCATGATTTTGACGTGTCGCGAGGGACACAGGTGGTATATATCCTCATATTTCCATGCATATGCTGATGATATTTACATGCATGATGGTTATTGTCATTGGGTGACGAGTGGACGGGATCCACGTGCATGCATATTGATTTCATTGAATGTACCTCACATTTATGATATGCTATTACCTGAGGCACTGGCACGAGTACTTGACACTGCACTCATGTATAGGGATTACATTGCCAGTCTAGCATGTTTCAGACTATTCATATTGAGGTTTATATGTATATCTGATCGTATTGACCTAGGATGGGTCATGCATTCGATCTCTGCTTGTAGATATTTTCTATTCACGAGTTGGCAACTCGCCCCCGTTGTGCCACAATCCTTACAGGGTTTTGCCGTACAGATTCCATAGCGGCATTTCTGGCACACTGCTTCCATATGGGTGACTTGCGTTGGTAGGTGGGTTCTTTTGTATCAGAACCGCCACTGCTCCTGTATTATTCATTGTATCTAGTAATTCCATCAACCAAAACTTGTATATTGTTTCAGACTTAGAAAACAGTGTTGTATTATTTCGACCTTAGAGTCGCGCTTGTAGTATTACGGTTTTCTGGCTGTTTTGAGTTTCTTTTTGGGTTTTGATCCTCGCCCTTTGGCGTTGTATATTATTATTGCTTGCGTGGTTGTGACCGTCGATTGACGAAGAGCTAGCTCCCGCTTGGGGATTCCTTTTATCATTTCTTATATTATTCTTGTTGTACCCCGTTCGGGGCCAGTTTTTACAAAGGAAACTCTGCCGAAATTTTCAGGAAAGGTTACACATTTTAAAAATACACATTCGGCTTAGTTATTTAAAAACTTTGATTTTCGAAACATGATTTCCTTACTTTTCAAAACCAGTTTTCCTTATTTACTCTTTAAATGGTTTTAGATTGCTGGGCTTTTGGCTTACTTGGATCAGATGGGGTCCTATAGACTTCATATGGTTCAAGGGCCAGTCACGTGCTCTTTCGGGTCGTGACAAAGTTGGTATCAGAGCGCTAGGTTGACCTTGGTTCGAGTCTGAGTTTGACTATGTGGAGCCTAGGGCGTTATTTATATACGGAACTTAGGCTTGACCTTACGGAACTTAGACTTAGTCGAGGGGGTATTAAACCCGAACTTTCGTCGTGTAGGATGACCCCTGGTTGATGGAATAGGTGACTAAAGTAGAGTGACGTACCGTGGGTATGTTCCGCGGCATACTTACGACACGCCACTCCGCTTAAGAAACCTTAGGTTGTACATTTCCTTGCACCGTATTATATTCCTTCCTATGATCTATCTTCATCGATACTGGTTATGGTTTTGCTGCCGCGATTGCACGGGCAGAGTGAGCTACGGCTTGAGTTGTGTCAGCATGAGCTCGTCGGGGACGAGGGCTGACCGGGGCGTGATTCCAGAGACATACGGTTGCATTGAGGCTTCGTATTTTGTGTTTCCGCACTATGAGCATTTGACAGATCGCTGTTGCGAGATTTCCCTGGTGTGCTGATCGGCACCAGAGGATTGAGCCACTGATAGAGGCCAGCCAAGATGTGATGACCGTTGATATATCGCTTATTCAGGATGATTGAGGCGCTGTTCAGCGTATGGACGAATGAACCAGTTGTTGCTGCGAATGATGAGATATCGCCCAGATGATTGGAGCTACTGCAGCATGAGCATATACTTAGATATATGACGGTGAGTCGCTAGTCACCGAGGATGAATGACTAGGACATGTGGTTCATTCGCTTACCCCGATTCGAGGTCATCAGGTAGATTGATTCCAGCTAGAGGCGACTTCACGCAGATTCGTTGAGAGTCGATTGAGACGATCGAATGTCAGGAACCCATTTTCCAAGTTTAAAGTATTCGGAAAGACATGCAAGCGATTCTATGGACCCTCTAGAAGAATGAAACCCTAACTCGACTTAATGACCGTGTGAAAGCCTTTGAACCTTAGGGTTTGCGGCAGTTCCTCGGCGCCATTAGTGAGGCTTGGGTTTGCCCTTCTACGGCTGGACCACCGATGCTGTGGTATGTACTCGATACTATTAAATTGTACCCGAGATGTTGAGCTCTTGGGGGATTGTGAGGTTCTGACGAGTCGATCGGATGATTCGACATCATTCGGATATCATGTGATGGGACACTGCTTGGGAGACTCCAGATACGAGCATAGCCGTCGGAGCGCAGTCCGTGTAGCCATGATGAGATGAGTCCGAATCAGTTGATATTGGAGCAAGGTGGAGTAAAGAGTTTGCACGAGATTTCGACGAGATGACGTTTCACTCCGCTGACATCAGAGATGCGATATGCACGCTGAGGACGTGTTCGGCTAGATATCTTCTACTAAGTGATGAAGATACCGAGTTCGTGATTTCGAGTCCGTGTTAGAGACTTCGGATGGACCGTAGCCGAGGACATTGCAATGCACAGATAAAGAAGCGACGTCGAATGGTCGATGATACAGACGAGCGGGACTAGAAGTTCGTGCGAGAGGCAGACAAGCTGTTACTACACCCCGTTAAGATTAAAGGCCGGACATACATACAGAGGGGCAGAGATGCGACCAGCTTCCGAGAAGATATTGTACTAAGGGTGCAGATGTTCAGAAAGCGAGGAAAGATTACGCCAGAGTACCAGCCTCCTTACAGTTTGGCTTAGGCAAGATCAGAAGAGACCTTGAGTAGGATTCCTTCCAGTACACTGCTGCAATAAGAGTTGCACCCAGGAGTAGATGCGTGATGTGCATTCAGAGGACCCGAGGTCGGCGCCAGAGATGTGCTGCTTTACGAGCGGTCGTAAGGATTGAGCGAGAGATGACCAGGAAAGTGCAAGAAAAGAATCGTTCCTGTCAGCACACCTGACCGGGCCGATGAGCCGATGGATTGCGAGATTGGTAATCTACAGGAAAGATAAGGAACCAGAGGCAGAGGACGCCAGCCGCGAGCAAGAGGCAAGTAGATATCTTGCGCCGCTAGCACCGGATGTACCGGTACCTTCTCGACCCTGATGAAGGATATACCGACGACGGTATTTATGATTTTTGATTTTGTGATTTGATTATCACGTATCTGTTGCTTTGGATTTCGGTATTTTGGGCAATCTATTCGCATGATTTAGTCTCGATGACTGAGTTTCATGATATTTGATTTTGTGCACCATGGTTGCACCTACTGGGTATTTATACCTTGTACATAGTTATTACTCTTGAGGTGTTGATTGCGATTTCATGCCTATTTTATGCCGGTGATTTGATTTACGCTTCCAGCATAGTTTCATGTACTTTTAGTGTTTTGATTTGTGCACGCTGATGCACGCGGTTGTGAGTTTTCCATCGCGGTACACCTGATTTGATTAAGCCGCTTTGTATATTGTTTCGTGCCTTGGCTGCACCTGCTTATGACTTTATGGATTTCATACGGTTGATTTAATGTTGTGCATATGTTACGCACACGATTTGATTTTTGCACTCGGTATAGCTTATATGTGCTTGTAGTGCATCGATATGTGTTTTGTGCACGCAGCTGCACAGGTTTATGATTTTCTTTATATCTGGGTACACTTAGTGTTGCTGCTTACGCATTTGATTTATTGCTGGTATTTGTGCATGGGATGCACCAGTTCTATACTTCGTGCGTTTGTCGCACCAGTTTTGTGTTTCTTGCGTTTATCGCATCAGATTTATATTTCGTGCCTTTGTTGCACCGGATTTATATTTTGTGCATTACGATTGCACCTGACTTCGATTTGATTCCTTTCGGTATGTCGATTTTGATTGTGATATTGATGTGGATTCTTGCACTCCGTGCTTTTGACTGGACTTACGCATATTCGGCATTGCTATTGGATTTTGTGATTCCGTGCATGTTGAGTGCGCAGGGTTTAGATTTTCATTCGTGTACGATGGATGCACCGATTTGGATTTTCACGCATGTTGGGCGCATGTTTTAGATACGATTTCGGGGCACACCAGATGCACTAAACCGAGATTCTTCGTGCATGTCAGATGCACCTGTTTTGGCTGTCAGGCACACACGTTGCCTATGATAGATGTTTCGTGCACACCCGTTGCACCTAGATGTTGTTTTGTGCACCTGTATGGCGCATATATGGATTTTGGTTTCCATGCACACCAGACGCACAGGGTGGTGTTATGTGCACTTTTGGGATTTATTCCTTTTGGAGCAGTACATTTTTATGATATTGGATATTTGCTTTCATACTGAGCAGGACTAGTCAGAGGACAGTACCTGGATATATTTTGCATGCATTGATAGTTTGAAGGGATTTCCAAGCGCGAGCTATGGTCTCGATATATATATACCTACGTGTCCGATATGACACGAAACGTTTAAAAACAAGGAAACCCTTCTAAATTGTTTCAAAACGGCGGAACGTACTTATTAAACAAAGAATATATATATACGTATATAGTTATTTTCTTGTGAAAAACATCCGCCACTGTGCAGTGTTACGCGCATCGCACAGCGACTTAAAAAGATTTGGCATGCATCCACATCAGCTATTCACATATATAGATTGGATGTCTACATGTATAGTTCTGATTTATATCATATTGATTTTGTATTGGATTTGACATTTGTGTCTTTACCATGACTCCGATGATTGCGGGATGCTTGATGGAGTGTTGCTTTTGAGTTATCTGCTCAGTACTCATGCGCATGCATTGCGCTATAATGTTTTATGTATAGATGATTTCGGAGCCCCGATGACTTAGAATTTGTATTGAAATATTTTAGCATTTGGGGGTTTTAAATTTAAATTCGGGGACCGAATTTCTATAAGGGGGGTAGATTGTAACGTCTTCAAAATAATAAAATATGATTTATAGGAAATTTTATAATTTAATATTATTTTAATGAATATTTTAATATTCTGGTATAATTAAATACAAATAAATGGGAAAAAATTATGGAAAATTCTAAAATAAGGTATTTTATGGAATTATGCCATTTTAAAGTTTTTAAGATTAGTTATATGCTAATTTAGTTCTAATCGCGATTAAAAATCGCTAATTGGATTTTTAGCATTTTTGTGCAAAAATGTGCACATATCATTTTCCACACTTGTTACACTTGTGTTATATTTCTTTTGCCATGGCTTTCT
Source organism: Agapanthus africanus (assembly GCA_030015575.1). Lineage (NCBI taxonomy): Eukaryota > Viridiplantae > Streptophyta > Magnoliopsida > Asparagales > Amaryllidaceae > Agapanthus > Agapanthus africanus. The sequence continues at coordinate 543,136,620 of JASDDO010000014.1, read as the reverse complement.
TTTGGGTTCACTATTCAAGTGAGAAGAGTTTAGAAAAGAAAAGAAAAGAAAAAGGTAAGTGATGATGAGAGAGAGAGTAGGTTGCATTGACTTTTGACCCTTTCCCCCATCATTTCCCTTCTCATTTTCTCTCCCCTCTCCCCTTGTTGCTGCTGCTGCTCTCTCCCCCTCTCTCTCACCCTCTTCACAAAAAGCTTAGATCCACCATGAAAACAAAGCCAAAACCCCATTCCCACTTCACAAAACTTACTCCCAAGCTCACTAGCTATATATTGAACCTAGCAAGATTGGATTTGGAGGACTTTGAGCAACTCAAGAATATTCTTGAGTTGCCAAAGGAGGTAATTTCTGCACCTATTAGAGTAGTATTTCATTTCCTCGTACATCTATTCTAGTTTCATATCGATATTATGTTGTTTGTGGACTTTGGAGAATTCAAGTTAGGGTTTAGGGTAAAACTGAAATTAAAGATGAAATTGAGGATTGTGGTGACCTTAGAATCCCTTATGTGATGCTAATTTGGACCCGAACCTGAACTTGAAAACAGAATACGGAATTACGGAATCGATATCGGGGAAAACAGTAAATCTGGAAGTGTTTTGTGGAATCTACTATCACCCCGAGACCACAAAAATGAAACTGAGTTGACAGTGAGATGTGCAGGCACCAGTGAACCACCACCCCAAACCCTAGCCCCCAACTCCATTTCCTGGCCGCCAATTCTTCCATTCTGGCCGCAATTTGCGGCCAGAGCAGGAGGGAAATGCCTCGTTTTGCGTGCATGCCCCCATTTCCACCATTCTTGACCCTGGGTATGTCTAGTTTTGACTGATTCCATCTAGGGTGAAATCTGGGTTGATTTTCCTATGTTGGTGCATGGTTTACGACTTGATTTAGCATGGATTTTGGTATTTGGTGATTCATTGCTGTCGGGTGGCGTTTGGACGTCAATGACAAGTGGATATTGAACTTGTTTACATGCGAGTCGATAGGTTTTTACCTATGCGGGTAGCGTGTGCTATTTTGGTTTCCGATGTGGTTTTCATGTGCTTTAGCGTTGTGATATACTTGTAGGTACCCTACGAGATGTTGAGGCAAAGAAGATGAAGATGGCGACATCGGCACCAACACATGAGAAGCAAGGTGAGTAGATTTATATCTATGGGGAGAAGTCGGGTGGATGGCGTATAACACCCCCGCAGTCCGTGGTGATGTATACGAATACGTATACACACATATATTTATTATGTGTTGTTTAGGGTTATTGATGGTAATAAAGGATGTATTGGTTGAGTAGTACGAAATCCTAGAGTAGTGGTTGCACCCACACTCACACATACACACATACTTGCATACATTCTTTCATATATCTGTGCGCATATGATGGTGGGTATATCTACACATGGGTATGGGACTGTGTGTTCATATACGGGTTTTGATGATGATACGTGGGATTGTGATGAGATAGTATGATATCGACTCAGATTTAGGTGGTTTCCATACCCCTCTCTTTTGACTTGACTGTGGGTTCGTAGTTCGCATAGTAGGCGTTAGACTAGACCCGAGTCATACCTATTTCAAAACTAACGAATCAGGGATATTTTAAAGATAAGCAAAAAGGGTTTATACGGATATTTCAAACGACGCATCTTTTCTTAAACACCGTAGCCCTTAATTTACCAAAAGCCCTGATTCGTCTTATTTCAAAGGCAAGGTTGCATGATATATCTATTGAGGCAGGTTCTCTACTGTTGTGTTGATTGCTCGATTCCGCACATTCATGCTGTTTGCATCGCATCGCTTGTATTGTTGATATATTTCAGTCATGCTGCTAGGACACCAGCACCATTATCGATGATGCGTATGTTCCACGTACACTGTTGCCGGCTCACACACTTCATCATCGATAATTGCCATGTCACTACACTGTAGTACTGTTGCATTCAGGATTTGACCCTAGCATGACATATTGATATTCTTACCTTTCTGCTATATGTCGCATACATGCTGCTTTCTGATTATACGCATTGAGATATGTTGTTTCCATGATATTTCTGGTTTTGGGGACCGTGGGTGTTTTCAAAGAGGATATGTAATTGTTTTGAAAACCCGGTTACCCCTGATATGATATTTCAGTGCGTCTACCATGTGTTTTCTCGGTGCTGAGAGCGACATGTGAAACCCGATTCGAGGAGGCGGATGAGGCCGATTGCGGGTACATGGTGGACCCGGTATGGTTCCCCGGGGCAAGAAATGTTTTTCGTGGAGTAGACGATGAGCCTGGCAGGGTGGCGAGTACCTACCGGTGATTTTGTTGGACCTGGCGGTTATCCGGAGGATACCGACCAGAGTTGATAGATGGATTTAGGCGTAGTGCCGGGGCCGAGGGCCGATACCGCAGACAGAGCCTGTGGGCCGATCCGGACTGACGGAGCCCGATATATGAGAATTTACGTGCCGATGCTGGGCACAGTTTTCATGATGTTTTCGAGTGCCGATGCTGGGCACTCCGGTTCCATGATTTTGACGTGTCGCGAGGGACACAGGTGGTATATATCCTCAAATTTCCATGCATATGATGATGATATTTACATGCATGATGGTTATTGTCATTGGGTGACGAGTGGACGGGATCCACGTGCATGCAGATTGATTTCATTGATTGTACCTCACATTTATGATATGCTATTACCTGAGGCACTGGCACGAGTACTTGACACTGCACTCATGTATAGGGATTACATTGCCAGTCTAGCATGTTTCAGACTATTCATATTGAGGTTTATATGTATATCTGATCGTATTGACCTAGGATGGATCATGCATTCGATCTCTGCTTGTAGATATTTTCTATTCACGAGTTGGCAACTCACCCCCGTTGTGCCACAATCCTTACAGGTTTTTGCCGTACAGATTCCATAGCGGCATTTCTGGCACACTGCTTCCATATGGGTGACTTGCGTTGATAGGTGGGTTCTTTTGTATCAGAACCGCCACTGCTCCTGTATTATTCATTGTATCTAGTAATTCCATCAACCAAAACTTGTATATTGTTTCAGACTTAGAAAACAGTGTTGTATTATTTCGACCTTAGAGTCGCGCTTGTAGTATTACGGTTTTCTGGCTGTTTTGAGTTTCTTTTTGGGTTTTGATCCTCGCCCTTTGGCGTTGTATATTATTATTGCTTGCGTGGTTGTGACCGTCGATTGACGAAGAGCTAGCTCCCGCTTGGGGATGCCTTTTATCATATCTTATATTATTCTTGTTGTACCCCGTTCGGTGCCAGTTTTTACAAAGGAAACTCTGCCGAAATTTTCAGGAAAGGTTACACATTTTAAAAATACACATTCGGCTTAGTTATTTAAAAACTTTGATTTTCGAAACATGATTTCCTTACTTTTCAAAACCAGTTTTCCTTATTTACTCTTTAAATGGTTATAGATTGCTGGGCTTTTGGCTTACTTGGATCAGATGGGGTCCTATAGACTTCATATGGTTCAAGGGCCAGTCACGTGCTCTTTCGGGTCGTGATAAAGTTGGTATCAGAGCGCTAGGTTGACCTTGGTTCGAGTCTGAGTTTGACTATGTGGAGCCTAGGGCGTTATTTATATACGGAACTTAGGCTTGGCCTTACGGAACTTAGACTTAGTCGAGGGGGTATTAAACCCGAACTTTCGTCGTGTAGGATGACCCCTGGTTAATGGAATAGGTGACTAAAGTAGAGTGACGTACCGTTGGTATGTTCCGCGGCATACTTACGACACGCCACTCCGCTTAAGAAACCTTAGGTTGTACATTTCCTTGCACCGTATTATATTCCTTCCTGCGATCTATCTTCATCGATACTGGTTATGGTTTTGCTGCCGCGATTGCACGGGCAGAGTGAGCTACGGCTCGAGTTGTGTGAGCATGAGCTCGTCGGGGACGAGGGATGACCGGGGCGTGATTCCAGAGACATACGGTTGCATTGAGGCTTCGTATTTTGTGTTTCCGCACTATGAGCATTTGACAGATCGCTGTTGCGAGATTTCCCTGGTGTGCTGATCGGCACCAGAGGATTGAGCCACTGATAGAGGCCATCCAGGATGTGATGGCCGTTGATATATCGCTTATTCAGGATTATTGAGGCGCTGTTCAGCGTACGGACGAATGAACCAGTTGTTGCTGCGAATGATGAGATATCGCTCAGATGATTGGAGCTACTGCAGCATGAGCATATACTTAGATATATGACGGTGAGTCGCTAGTCACCGAGGATGAATGACTAGGAAATGTGCTTCGTTCTCTTACCCCGATGCGAGGTCATCAGGTAGATTGATTCCAGCTAGAGGCGACTTCACGCAGATTCATTGAGAGTCGATTGAGACGATCGAATGTCAGGAACCCATTTTCCAAGTTTAAAGTATTCGGAAAGACATGCAAGCGATTCTATGGACCCTCTAGAAGAATGAAACCCTAACTCGACTTAATGACCGTGTGAAAGCCTTTGAACCTTAGGGTTTGCGGCAGTTCCTCGGCGCCATTAGTGAGGCTTGGGTTTGCCCTTCTACGGCTGGACCACCGATGCTGTGGTATGTACTCGATACTATTAAACTGTACCCGAGATGTTGAGCTCTTGGGGGATTGTGAGGTTCTGACGAGTCGATCGGATGATTCGACATCATTCGGATATCATGTGATGGGACACTGCTTGGGAGACTCCAGATACGAGCATAGCCGTCGGAGCGCAGTCCGTGTAGCCACGATGAGATGAGTCCGAATCAGTCGATATTTGAGCAAGGTGGAGTAAAGAGTTTGCACGAGATTTCGACGAGATGACGTTTCACTCCACTGACATCAGAGATGCGATATGCACGCTGAGGACGTGTTCGGCTAGATATCTTCTACTGAGTGATGAAGATACCGAGTTCGTGATTTCGAGTCCGTGTTAGAGACTTCGGATGGACCGTAGCCGAGGACATTGCAATACACAGATAAAGAAGCGACGTCGCATGGTCGATGATACAGACGAGCGGGACTAGAAGTTCGTGCGAGAGGCAGACGAGCTGTTACTACACCCCGTTAAGATTAAAGGCCGGACATGCATACAGAGGCGCAGAGATGCGACCAGCTTCCGAGAAGATGTTGTACTAAGGGTGCAGATGTTCAGAAAGTGAGGAAAGATTACGCCAGAGTACCAGCCTCCTTACAGTTTGGCTTAGGCAAGATCAGAAGAGACCTTGAGTAGGATTCCTTCCAGTACACTGCTGCAATAAGAGTTGCACCCAGGAGTAGATGCGTGATGTGCATTCAGAGGACCCGAGGTCGGCGCCAGAGATGTGCTGCTTTACGAGCGGTCGTGAGGATTGACCGAGAGATGACCAGGAAAGTGCAAGAACAGAATCGTTCCTGTCAGCACACCTGACCGGGCCGATGAGCCGATGGATTGCGAGATTGGTAATCTACAGGAAAGATAAGGAACCAGAGGCAGAGGATGCCAGCCGCGAGCAAGAGGCAAGTGGATATCTTGCGCCGCTAGCACCGGATGTACCGGTACCTTCTCGACCCTGAAGAAGGATATACCGACGACGGTATTTATGATTTGTGATTTTGTGATTTGATTATCACGTATCTGTTGCTTTGGATTTCGGTATTTTGGGCGATCTATTCGCATGATTTAGTCTCGATGACTGAGTTTCATGATATTTGATTTTGTGCACCATGGTTGCACCTACTGGGTATTTATACCTTGTACATAGTTATTACTCTTGAGGTGTTGATTGCGATTTCATGCCTATTTTATGCCGGTGATTTGATTTACGCTTCCAGCATAGTTTCATGTACTTTTAGTGTTTTGATTTGTGCACGCTGATGCACGCGGTTGTGTGTTTTCCATCGCGGTACACCTGATTTGATTAAGCCGCTTTGTATATTGTTTCGTGCCTTGGCTGCACCTGCTTATGACTTTATGGATTTCATACGGTTGATTTAATGTTGTGCATATGTTACGCACACGATTTGATTTTTGCACTCGGTATAGCTTATATGTGCTTGTAGTGCATCGATATGTGTTTTGTGCACGCAGCTGCACAGGTTTATGATTTTCTTTATATCTGGGTACACTTAGTGTTGCTGCTTACGCATTTGAGTTATTGCTGGTATTTGTGCATGGGATGCACCAGTTCTATACTTCGTGCGTTTGTCGCACCAGTTTTGTGTTTCTTGCGTTTATCGCATCAGATTTATATTTCGTGCCTTTGTTGCACCGGATTTATATTTTGTGCATTACGATTGCACCTGACTTCGATTTGATGCCTTTCGGTATGTCGATTTTGATTGTGATATTGATGTGGATTCTTGCACTCCGTGCTTTTGACTGGACATACGCATATTCGGCATTGCTATTGGATTTTGTGATTCCGTGCATGTTGAGTGTGCAGGGTTTAGATTTTCATTCGTGCACAATGGATGCACCGATTTGGATTTTCGCGCATGTTGGGCGCATGTTTTTAGATACGATTTTGGGGCACACCAGATGCACTAAATTGAGATTCTTCGTGCATGTCAGATGCACCTGTTTTGGCTGTCAGGCACACACGTTGCCTATGACAGATGTTTCGTGCACACCTGTTGCACCTAGATGTTGTTTTATGCACCTGTATGGCGCATATATGGATTTTGGTTTCCATGCGCACCAGACGCACAGGGTGGTGTTATGTGCACTTTTGGGATTTATTCCTTTTGGAGCAGTACATTTTTATGATATTGGATATTTGTTTTCATACTGAGCAGGACTAGTCAGAGGACGTACCTGGATATATTTTGCATGCATTGATAGTTCGAAGGGATTTCCAAGTGCGAGCTATGGTCTCGATATATATATACCTACGTGTCCGATATGACACGAAACGTTTAAAAACACGGAAACCCTTCTAAATTGTTTCAAAACGGCGGAACGTACTTATTAAACAAAGAATATATATATACTTATATAGTTATTTTCTTGTGAAAAACATCCGCCACTGTGCAGTGTTACGTGCATCGCACAACGACTTAAAAAGATTTGGCATGCATCTACATCAGCTATTCACATGTATAGATTGGATGTCTACATGTATAGTTCTGATTTATATCATATTGATTTTGTATTGGATTTGACATTTGTGTCTTTACCATGACTCCGATGATTGCGGGATGCTTGATGGAGTGTTGCTTTTGAGTTATCTGCTCAGTACTCATGCGCATGCATTGCGCTATAATGTTTTATGTATAGATGATTTCGGAGCCCCGATGACTTAGAATTTGTATTGAAATATTTAAGCATTTGGGGGTTTTAAATTTAAATTCGGGGACCGAATTTCTTTAAGGGGGGTAGATTGTAACGTCTTCAAAATAATAAAATATGATTTTTGGGAAATTTTATAATTTAATATTATTTAATGAATATTTTAATATTCTGGTAAAATTAAATACAAATAAATGGGGAAAAATTATGGAAAATTCTAAAATAAGGTATTTTATGGAATTATGCCATTTTAAAGTTTTTAAGATTAGTTATATGCTAATTTAGTTCTAATCGCGATTAAAAATCGCTAATTGGATTTTTAGCATTTTTGTGCAAAAATGTGCACATATCATTTTCCACACTTGTTACACTTGTGTTACATTTCTTTTGCCATGGCTTTCTTTCTTTTGGGTTCACTATTCAAGTGAGAAGAGTTTAGAAAAGAAAAGAAAAGAAAAAGGTAGGTGATGATGAGAGAGAGAGAGTAGTTTGCATTGACTTTTGACCCTTTCCCCCAACATTTCCCTTCTCATTTTCTCTCTCCTCTCCCCGTGTTGCTGCTGCTGCTCTCTCCCCCTCTCTCTCACCCTCTTCACAAAAAGCTTAGATCCATCCTGAAAACAAAGCCAAAACCCCATTCCCACTTCACAAAACTTACTCCCAAGCTCACTAGCTACACATTGAACCTAGCAAGATTGAATTTGGAGGACTTTGAGCAACTCAAGAATATTCTTGAGTTGCCAAAGGAGGTAATTTCTGCACCTATTAGAGTAGTATTTCATTTCTTTGTACATCTATTCTAGTTTCATATCGATATTGTGTTGTTTATGGACTTTGGAGAATTCAAGTTAGGGTTTAGGGTAAAACTGAAATTAAAGATGAAATTGAGGATTGTGGTGACCTTAGAATCCCTTGTGTGATGCTAATTTGGACCCGAACCTGAACTTGAAAACAGAATACGGAATTAAGGAATCGATATCGGGGGAAACAGTAAATCTGGAAGTGTTTTGTGGAATCTGCTATCACCCCGAGACCCCAAAAATGAAACTGAGTTGACAGTGAGATGTGCAGGCACCAGTGAACCACCACCCCAAACCCTAGCCCCCAACTCCATTTCCTGGCCGCTAATTCTTTCATTCTGGCCGCAATTTGCGGCCAGAGCAGGAGGGAAATGCCTCGTTTTGCGTGCATGCCCCCATTTCCTCTATTCTTGACTGTGGGTATGTCTAGTTTTGACTGATTCCATCTAGGGTGAAATCTGGGTTGATTTTCCTATGTTGGTGCATGGTTTACGACTTGATTTAGCATGGATTTTGGTATTTGGTGATTCATTGCTGTCGGGTGGCGTTTGGACGTCAACGACAAGTGGATATTGAACGTGTTTACATGCGAGTCGATAGGTTTTTACCTATGCGGGTAGCGTGTGCTATTTTGGTTTCCGATGTGGTTTTCATGTGCTTTAGAGTTGTGATATACTTGTAGGTACCCTACGTGATGTTGAGGCAAAGAAGATGAAGATGGCGACATCGGCACCAACACATGAGAAGCAAGGTGAGTAGATTTATATCTACGGGGAGAAGTCGGGTGGATGGCGTATAGCACCCCCGCAGTCCGTGGTGATGTATACGAATACGTATACACACATATATTTATTATGTGTTGTTTTAGGTTATTGATGGTAATAAAGGATGTATTGGTTGAGTAGTGCGAAACCCTAGAGTAGTGGTTGCACCCACACTCACACATACACACATACTTGCATACATTCTTTCATATATCTGTGCGCATATGATGGTGGGTATATCTACACATGGGTATGGGACTGTGTGTTCATATACGGGTTTTGAGGATGATACGTGGGATTGTGATGAGATAGTATGATATCGAATCAGATTTAGGTGGTTTCCATACCCCTCTCTTTTGACTTGACTGTGGGTTCGTCGTTCGCATAGTAGGCGTTAGACTAGACCCGAGTCATACCTATTTCAAAACTAATGAATCGGGGATATTTTAAAGATAAGTAAAAAGGGTTTATACAGATATTTCAAACGACGCATCTTTTCTTTAAACACCGTAGCCCTTAATTTACCAAAAGCCCTGATTCGTCTTATTTCAAAGGCAAGGTTGCATGATATATCTATTGAGGCAGGTTCTCTACTGTTGCGTTGATTGCTCGATTCTGCACATTCATGCTGTTTGCATTGCATCGCTTGTATTGTTGATATATTTCAGTCATGCTGCTAGGACACCAGCACCATTATCGATGATGCGTGAGTTCTACGTACACTGTTGCCGGCTCACACACTTCATCATCGATAATTGCCATGTCACTACACTGTAGTACTGTTGCATTTAGGATTTGACCCTAGCATGACATATTGATATTCTTACCTTTCTGCTATATGTCTCATACATGCTGCTTTCTGATTATACGCATTGAGATATGTTGTTTCCATGATATTTCTGGTTTTGGGAACCGTGGGTGTTTTCAAAGAGGATATGTAATTGTTTTGAAAACCCGGTTACCCTTGATATGATATTTCAGTGCGTCCACCATGTGTTTTCTCGGTGCTGAGAGCGATATGTGAAACCCGATTCGAGGAGGCGGATGAGGCCGATTGCGGGTACATGGTGGACCCGGTATGGTTCCCCGGGGCAAGAAATGTTTTTTGTGGAGTAGACGATGAGCCTGGCAGGGTGGCGAGTACCTACCGGTGATTTTGTTGGACCTGGCGGTTATCCGGAGGATACCGACCAGAGTCGATAGATGGATTTAGGCGTACTGCCGGGGCCGAGGGCCGATACCGCAGACAGAGTCTGTGGGCCGATCCGGACTGACGAAGCCTGATATATGAGGATTTACGTGCCGATGCTGGGCACAGTTTTCATGATGTTTTCGAGTGCCGATGCTGGGCACTCCGGTTCCATGATTTTGACGTGTCGCGAGGGACACAGGTGGTATATATCCTCATATTTCCATGCATATGCTGATGATATTTACATGCATGATGGTTATTGTTATTGGGTGACGAGTGGACGGGATCCACGTGCATGCAGATTGATTTCATTGATTGTACCTCACATTTATGATATGCTATTACCTGAGGCACTGGCACGAGTACTTGACACTGCATTCATGTATAGGGATTACATTGCCAGTCTAGCATGTTTCAGACTATTCATATTGAGGTTTATATGTATATCTGATCGTATTGACCTAGGATGGGTCATGCATTCGATCTCCGCTTGTAGATATTTTCTATTCACGAGTTGGCAACTCACCCCCGTTGTGCCACAATCCTTGCAGGTTTTTGCCGTACAGATTCCATAGCGGCATTTCTGGCACACTTCTTCCATATGGGTGACTTGCGTTGGTAGGTGGGTTCTTTTGTATCAGAACCGCCCCTGCTCCTGTATTATTCATTGTATCTAGTAATTCCATCAACCAAAACTTGTATATTGTTTCAGACTTAGAAAACAGTGTTGTATTATTTCGACCTTAGAGTCGCGCTTGTAGTATTACGGTTTTCTGGCTGTTTTGAGTTTCTTTTTGGGTTTTGATCCTCGCCATTTGGCGTTGTATATTATTATTGCTTGCGTGATTGTGACCGTCGATTGACGAAGAGCTAGCTCCCGCTTGGGGATGCCTTTTATCATTTCTTATATTATTCTTGTTGTACCCCGTTCGGGGCCAGTTTTTACAAAGGAAACTCTGCCGAAATTTTCAGGAAAGGTTACACATTTTAAAAATACACATTCGGCTTAGTTATTTAAAAACTTTGATTTTTGAAACATGATTTCCTTACTTTTCAAAACCAGTTTTCCTTATTTACTCTTTAAATGGTTTTAGATTGCTGGGCTTTTGGCTTACTTGGATCAGATGGGGTCCTATAGACTTCATATGGTTCAAGGGCCAGCCACGTGCTCTTTCGGGTCGTGACACTCTATCATCGTGTACTGCTTTAGGTGACCTTACGAGTCGCTATTACACGTTGATAGAGCCCTTAGGATTCTTGCTTGACGGCCAGCAGTATGATGGCGATCATATACGTGGGAGCTGGGGTCTATAAGCACATCCTTAGAAGGTCCCTAGTCGTGGGAGTTTCGAGACTGGGCATCGATACTCCATTAGTAGACTAGTGTATACAGTCGAGACCCCGACGAGGGGCGGTGGCCGGTCTCACAAGCCACTGGTGTCAGTTGGTTCACCTAAGATGTATACAGGTGCTCATTGGGTTATGAGTACACCGGACAGGACTCGCCGGGAACCTGCTAGTTGGGATTATACCAGACGTCAGATAGCAGTTCCCTGGTGACATGTGTACAGGTTAGTTCATCGACCTGAGATCGTTATTCGTCTCGTGTGAGTTCCCACTGTACTTTGATTACTACCCTACCACGGCTCAAAGGAGTCGTGCAAACAGGTTTTAGATGGGTACAGTCCCGAGCCACATGGAGGCAGTGAGCGGATCTGCAGGGGTTCGTCTCTCCCGGTATTGGGGGTGAGGTCGCGCTGTGTCTAGGAGAGCCATTACACAAAGCCCTCGGCCGAGGCAGGAGATTTACTGGTAGGTATTCCAGTAGTATCTCAGGGTGTTCTGGGCTTCACTCCGACATGACTTGTACCGCTTTTGGGGGTCTGACTTTTACCAACCCCCTAGGCCCGCCATGCGATACTCATAGACGAACGGACCGGACTGTACGGATATTATCACTGACAGGCTCAGTAGGGTGTCAGGATGAGTTCGCTCATCGACGTCCCTTTTAGTCAATAGCTGGTGGTCCGTCATGTATGGCTAATACCTCTAACGTGCTAGTGGTTAAATCCACAGCCATAGTATTGACGAGTCTTTAGAGTCCCCCACACACTCAGTTACTCATGTTTTGGGTGAAACGCTGTAGAGGCCGTATGGAGATATGGCAGGGTTCGATCAGATACGTGCGGCATTGCACGGATCGTGATCGGACGGATTTTACTAGCTGGCTTTGGTTTAAGCCGGATCCTAGTATTAGACAGTGTAGATTTTGTCTCTTTGCTTTTGTATTCAGTGGGAATACAAATGCGGGCATGTATATGCAGTCGCGGGGTTTTCCTGTAATTTATTACGGGATCAGTTTTTCTGAAGTTGCCAGTTTGCATTCCGTTCCGGCCGGTTTTACTTTGTTCCTTTGCGGCCGGACTTTCTGTTGGAGGGGGGTTATTTGCAAGTTTGCAAATAACTCTTTGTGGAGGTGTTATTTGTGAAATGGGAGATTATGAAAATATCTTTTGATACCATTCTTTTCTATCATCATTTCTTTCTTTATTGTGATTAGAATTTGATTTGATATGGTTATCATTTCCTTTGGTTGTGGTCACCCATTCTCTTTTCCTACATTCACCTTCCTTCTTGTTTTGTTTTTTCCCTCCACCATTTTTGTGATAAAGGGGGGGCCGTGTTGGAGATAGTGCCCTCAGAGTCAATTATTGGATCGCAGGTACGTGATTGCAATGATTGCGGAGGACCTATACCGGTAGGACAGTCTTACTCAAGATGATAGAATGCTATCTGGTTTGCCTTTATCAGTCGTGTATATGTTCAGGTGACTGATTACATGTTACACTTTGATAGAGCCCTTAGGATCTTGCTTTACTACCCACAGTATGATGGCGATCATATACGTGAGAGTTGGGTAGTTTATATGCATATCCTTAATTATGGTCCCTAGTCGTGGGAGTTTCGAGATAGGGCATCGATACTCCGGAGTAGACTAGTGTATATAGTCGAGACCCCGACGAGGGGCGGTGGCCGGTCTCACAAGCCACTGGTGTCAGTTGGATCACCTAAGATGTATACAGGTGCTCATTGGGTTATGAGTACACCGGACAGGACTCGCCGGGAATCTGCTAGTTAGTACTATATCTATCGTCAGATAGCAGTTCCCTGGTGACATGTGTACAGGTTAGTTCATCGACCTGAGGTCGTTATTTGTCTCGTGTGAGTTCCCACTGTGCTTTGATTTCTATCCTACCACGGCTCAAAGGAGTCGTGCAAACAGGTAGTTTTTGGGTAAAGTCCCGAGCCATATGGAGGCACGTGAGCGGATCGGCAGGGGATTCGTCTCTCCCGGTATTGGGGGCAAGGTCGTGCTGTGTCTAGGAGAGCCATTACACATAGTCCATGGCCATGGCAGGAGATTTACTGGTAGGTACTCCAGTAGTATCTCAGGGTGTTATTGGGCTACACTCCGACACGGCTTATACTGCTATTGGGGGTCTGACATTTCTAGCCCCCTAGGCAGATATGCGATACTCATAGACGAACGGACCGGACTGTATATACATTGTCACTGTTAGGCTCAGTAGGGTTTCCAGATGAGTTCGCTCATCGGCCTCCCTTGAGGTCAGTCCATGGGCAGCCGTTACGCATAGCTAGTGCCGCTGACGGTTTGTGGTTAAACCCACTGCCAGGGTACTGACGAGTCATTAGAGTTCCCCACAGACAGTTTCCCAAGTTCGGGCGAAACGTTGTAGAGGCCGTATGGTTTTATGGCAGGGTTCGGAAAATGCACGTGCGTTTACGCACGTGTTATTTTTCGGGCAGATGATACTGGTCGGCTTTGGTTTAAGCCGGATCCGAGTATTATATTGAGTAGGTATAATATCTTTGTCTCAGTTGCATTTATATTCGGTCGTAATACAAATGCGGGTATATTTATACAGTTACGGGGTTATCCTGAAAGTCGTTTCAGGATCACTTTTGGACGTTGCCAGTTTCCAGTTTTCTATCAGCCGTCTTTTATCATTCTGTTAAAGACGGATTTATCATTTCTTGGATGAGGGTAAGTCATGCTTCTAGAAGGTTCTAGAAATGGTGACTTGACATGATGAGTCATTAGTGCTTTAATGGAGCCATTAATGCAATGGTGACTAGGTTAATGAATCACCATTTGCATTAATGAGGTTTTGTTTGCTTAAGGATATTTTACTTGTGTTCACACATGATATTTCTTTCTTAAAGTCACCCTCTTCTCTCCTACACTCACCCCTCTCCCTATATATGGCCGGCCCCTCCTTTCTCTCAAACACACTTGAAGTTTCATTTGAAAAGATATGATAGTATTTGGGGTGCATGGAATTTCACAGCTCATTTCATTCCATCACCCGATTCGAGTGGCAACTTCATTTACCGATCGTCCATGGACTTGGACGAAGTGAGACAAAGTCATCTACTCATTCTCTACATCATTCTTGGTCGTCTCTTTTAGCAAACTTGACGACCGAGTTGCCTTAAGTCAGAGGCGGGAGCCCGTTTAAAGAATCAGTGACGTGGTGCCACCTAGACGAGCAGATCGGAGATCGACGAGATCAAAGAAGCCGCAACGGAGCGTGGAATGATGGTTAAAGAACGAAGGACTCGGATCGTTCGGTATAACCTTTCTACACTCTTTACAGTTTGTTTGTTTAGCAATAATGGCAGATCCGGGTTAAAGTATACGATAGCGCCAGTTAAAAGTTTTTTGTTCCGCATTTGGCGTCTGTAGACTGCCGGGGCGCTACCGTAGACTTACAGTGGTATCAGAGCCTCACCATTTTGCTATACTAACTTGTGCTAACGCGTTTAAAACATCGATCGAACCGGAAATCAAAAACTGCAAAATTCTAGCTTCATAGTTTCTGTTGATTTTAAATGATGTCCTAAAATTATTCTACATATCACAGAAAGTTGTGCAGGGTTTTATAAGCACACGGACCAAATTTGAGCACGTGATTCCACCATACTGCCGCGGAATCGCGGCCAAACCCATGGTTTGGCCGCGCATCTGCGGCGCTTCTATGGGATCAGTGCACCAAATTTGGTCGGTGTCTTCTCTGTTGGAATTTGGGGGTTTTGGTATATATCTTTTGGGCCCAGATTTTGTTACTGTTCAACAGATGTTCGTGGGGCCCACTTCTTGATATTTAGTCGATCGAAATTTAAACATGTTAGATTGCAGTGCTTACATTATATCTCCGACCGGGAATGTCATTTGATCGGTAAACCGCGTCTGATTGCTATAGTTCTTTTAGACGGGTTTGCGAACGTGACATTCGCGTTGATGTTCTGTGTTGTGCTGTGATGTTGCGGATTTGTCGTGGTGGATAGCAGTGTGCAATGGTAGTACAGTTTGAGTTTATTTGTACATTTGATATTGCGGGGCGAGCGTCCAACTTATGGACAGCCATCACTGCCTGTTGTATAATATTCTTTTGGGGCACGACCAGGTTGCGGTCGATGTACCTGTTGTACTATTTTTCATTACTGTACTAGGTTTTGCCCCGCGACGGAGTGCACGGATAGCCGGGTTCTGGAGGGGCAATGGGTCCGCATCTCATGGATTTGAGAGGCAGAGGGGCCCCACTCTAGAATTGGCAGACTATTCGCCGCACTCGTAGGGGGTACAGGTTGACCCAAGGAGGGGTGGCCAAGATTACCGGATTCCGTGAAGTGCTGGGTGGTCCATTCACTATGCTGTAGGGGGCTGCCTCGCTTCAGGTTTTGGCGGGTAACTTGCCGCACCCGTAGGGGTCTAGGTTTCATTGCACAGGCTATCCATACGACTGGGGAACGTCGGGTTTCGGCAGCGGCTCTGTGAAACCCGGGGATCCCAGATTATCTGTATTGTTCTGTGATGCTTATTACTTTTCTGTAATGTTGCATATTATCATGCCTGGAGCGATTATTGTATATTGGTTTATATACTATTAGATGTTGTATATGTTTTACACCCGCGCTAGTCCAGTCCCCGCTCTGTCGTTAGTTAAGTAACCTAACGGGTGATGACGGGACCCAGTAACGAATGCGGATGGCATATACGTACATTTTATTTTCGTTCTTTTCTGGTGTGATCGATTGATGGGACTGCGTTGATTCTAATCAATGCAAAGTAAAGCAAACCTGTTTACAGTTGTTGGAACAAATTTAAAATGTGTTATTGCAAAGACGTTTCCTTTTGTTATGCATAGCGGTATTCAGTGGATTATCCTGCACCTCATTCGACGGGGCAAGGGCCGATATCCCTTCACCGGGACTGACCCCTTGGGCAGAAGTTTGCGTCAGGGTAATAACTTCACTATAGTCGATTACAAGTTGATTTGCATAGTGGTATTCAGTGGAATATCCTGCACCTCATTCCACGAGGAAAGAGCCGAGATCCCTTTACCAGGAGTGACCTCTTTAGCAAAAGGTTTTCGCCACTATATTTTAAAAAAGCTATCAGGTTCCTTCAGCGATATCAAGTTCGTTACGTTAAAGGTTTTTCGCCAAAAACCAGTCGTAGCCCTCCGTCGTTTCTTACGGATGGTCAGTAGTATTCAAGCTATGTTTGTTGGCTTTCGTCAAGGCATAGTGTTTGGTAGCTGCTGGGTATTCATTTGTTGCATAGATAGATGAGTTGGTTTAGGACAGTCATATTACCTTGTTGGCTTTTGTCAAGGGTATGTACGGGTGGGTTCAAATTAACAAGATAATGACGGGCAAAACTTGACATGTGACTTATGATTTGTTGACTTTCGCCAAGGTCATAAGAGCATGGGGCATAAATGATATCGGGAGTTTCTAAAGAAACTGAAACTTGCCAAGTATCCGCATACCTTCTGGAGTATGAGTAACGTGGATGCATTCCATCACGTTATCATGCGATGAGAGTTGGATCCCGATTCCCACTGATGAGTTGGTTTACTCTTCGGGTGATCCCGATTGATTCTTCTTTCAGGTTTGGAGGAGAATTTGACAGGACAGTGGGAGGTTTCCGGATTAGATAATGTGATAACCATTCTGATCTAGGTTAGAGTGCACGCAGACTGTTTCTTTTCTCTCTCTCTTTGGCAGCGACCTTTGACCGACCCTAGACTATGACTCAGTGACCAGGTTGACCGAACCTTCTTAAAATACTGGCTTTTGGATTGTCTGTGTTGCATAAGTCATTGCCACTCCGTCTTTTACCCTTTGAATTTCTTAGAACAGCCGTATTACTACGGATATCCACTTCCATTGGATAGATCCATCGTATGGTTATATACGAACTCGAAGGGACTTCTTCGAGGATGGATCCAGGTTCAGGAGAAATAGAATTGGTTTATTCAGTTATCTTTTATTATCACCTTCTCTCAGGTTGCGAGGGCTCCTTGGTTTAGGAGAGTACACCTATTACGCTTATTGGATAGTCTTATTCCAAACCATAGGCTGGTGCCGAAAGGTAGGGAATGAAGAAAACCAATTAGCCTAAGTAGGGTGTGCAGAAGGTAATATGTAAAGATAAAATAAAGGGATTAGAAAGAGGGCAAAGTAAATTGCGACTGATATCATTCACGACCAAAACCGTGTACTTCATCGCCACTCCTATTTCACCTTTAAAAGAATAAGGTATTATTCAAATATCTTTTATCATCACCTTCTCTCAATATATGAGTACTCCTTGGTTTAGGAGGGTACACCTATTATGCTTACTGGATAGTCTTCTTCCAAACCATAGGCTGGTGCCGAACGGTAGGGAAGGAAGAAAACCATTTAGCCTAACGATGGTGTACAGAAGGTAATGACTTAAGACAAATAAAGGGATTTGGAGAGATGGCAAAGAGATATACGGTTGAAGTCATGAATTGGATTATGGAAGAGGCATTACTATGAATACCAGGATACCCCTACGAAACATTTTCATGTTTCAGTGCATTGTTAAAGGAAAACTGTTTTCCCGATTAGATACTTACTCCAAGGGTATGTATTTACCAGGTTTCATTCTCATATCTGTATGGTTTTACAGATGATGAGTGGGAGTAAGTTATTGGGAATTAGGTGATTATCCTCATTATATCGGAATTCGTTGTAATTGGTGATATTTGAGGAAATCGCCAGGGTACAGTTTTTAACCTACGACGCACAGGTTTTGAGTTGTTTAAACTCAGCGGACTTATACAGAGTATTGTATGTTGTCCAAGTGTCCATCAGGACAAAGGGGTAGGTCCTCGTACTATGTTCTGTTTACTTATGACTTCTCTAGTTTTTAGACAAGTGTTTCGTAGAAATACAAGGTCTAAGTTTTGAGAAGTTGTGGGTATAAGAATAAAGTAGAGAACCAGGTGTAACAAGTATCGGGATTCTTCAAAGAGATCGAAGATGTAGATTCTTATGATTGGTATTCAGATAATAGTGATGGTTTTGAGAAACGTGTTTCTCTTTCAGGTTACTCATAATTGGATGGATTCCTAAGTTGAGTAATGCTGATTAGCCTCTTTCCATTAAGTTAATATGCACTGGAAACAGCTGCATGATTTGAATCTGGTTCCAATTAAATAAGTGCCAAAGTTTCTATATTGGATATAGAATAGTTCGTACCTTAAAAGATATTAAGGTACGGGGAGTTGTCCAGCTTATGCTTAAAACCAGACTCTGGATAACTCAGGGCACGTTTCTGTAATGGCTGTTTATGGGTTGACCCTGGCTATGACGAGGGTTGATATTCTACCATTTGGAAGATCAATAGTGATATTGTTCTTGACTCGCCACAGTTTTAGTAAAATGGATCTTTTTCAGAAAACAGTAGTGGGAGTATGGTAGAACTGGAAGTGATTCCAGAACCGCGAACGATTACGGAAAATTTAATAGGACCTATATATTCAATCAGGTTTGACATTCCAATAGCCACTCCGCAGATATGATGGGTAACCTCAGACACCCGAGAGGTACTCCGGTAGCCTCAAGGACGGTGACAGGGAGGATCTTGTTTACCCAGACTTGACACTACTTTTGTTCCAGGATATGAGACCCGGTAGGAGGGTTGTCGTAGTCAGTGGGAGCAGCGGAAGCATAGTGGGCAAGATGCTTATATCTATTTATAGACTTGAGCAGTTATAGCGGAGATAGATCATCTAATTTTGATGTGACAGTCATGGGTTTGACTTCAATCAGGATAGGGGATGGATCTGTTAAGAAGGTAGTAGGGTGTGATGTCATGGTATCTGGCTGACATACACAGAGTAGGAAGTAAAATTCCTATACTACGATCGGTTGTACTGTGGTCGTCACACAGTTGTTTCTCCAGACAGGATATGGATATAATATTTGACATTCTGGTTTCTAGATCTATGATTTTAGATCTGGAATTGGGTAGTTTCCCAATGTGGGTACTTTGACAGTATTCAAATGGTTTTTAGAATAGATGACTCTTAGCATGGTGGTGTACCTGCAGATGATGGAGTCACCCTCTCTAAAGGTGTCTTATAGACTAAAGGGGAGAGGGATGTGCATGATTGGCAGATCACTTGCTTAGGCAATTGAGTCAATCATGAGATGTCAAGTACCACACCAAATATTGTTTTTGCACTAGATGCAATAAGTTTGTATTAATCCAATCCTGGAGAAACATAAGGAAGCAGTTATAGAACATAAGTGCATGTTCTACGGATTTGATGACAGCATCCTCCTTCGGGAGACGATTATCATTCCAGGCTTCAAAGGTGACTTGGTTGACAGAGTGATTGTCAGAGTTATAGTTTTCCCTCTGATGAGGAACAATATTATGGACAGGTGGTCTAAGAGGATACTGTGGGTGGCATGGTGCCGGATACTGATTAGGTTCAGTGATCGATACAGTCTAAGAAGTTTGGATTTGGAGTTCATTTATGAACTAGGTCCCATCAGATATCCAGACATATTCTAAGACAGGTATTACTCAATTCGGGAGATGGCTTTCTCCGCGAACTTGAGATTAAGAGAGATATAGAAAGAAACATCTAGGCGGATCCACTCACTGAGGCTATTTCTCGAACACAATAGTTTTACAAACGGACTTTGTGAAACTGATTAGTAGAGGAGTTGGATGTTCGGTTTCACACGGGCTGTGAGTAGTCGACATTGCAATAATTAGCCTTGAGTGCAAGTGGGAGATTGTTGGAGATAGTGCCCTCAGAGTCAATTATTGGATCGCAGGTACGTGATTGCAATGATTGCGGAGGACCTATACCGGTAGGACAGTCTTACTCAAGATGATAGTATGCTATCTGGTTTGCCTTTATCAGTCGTGTACATGTTCAGGTGACAGATTACATGTTACACTTTGATAGAGCCCTTAGGATCTTGCTTTACTACCAACAGTATGATGGCGATCATATACGTGAGAGTTGGGTAGTTTATAAGCATATCCTTAATTGTGGTCCCTAGTCGTGGGAGTTTCGAGATAGGGCATCGATACTCCGGAGTAGACTAGTGTATACAGTCGAGACCCCGACGAGGGGCGGTGGCCGGTCTCACAAGCCACTGGTGTCAGTTGGATCACCTAAGATGTATACAGGTGCTCATTGGGTTATGAGTACACCGGACAGGACTCGCCGGGAATCTGCTAGTTAGTACTATATCTATCGTCAGATAGCAGTTCCCTGGTGACATGTGTACAGGTTAGTTCATCGACCTGAGGTCGTCATTTGTCTCGTGTGAGTTCCCACTGTGCTTTGATTTCTACCCTACCACGGCTCAAAGGAGTCGTGCAAACAGGTAGTTTTTGGGTACAGTCCCGAGCCATATGGAGGCACGTGAGCGGATCGGCAGGGGATTCGTCTCTCCCGGTATTGGGGGCAAGGTCGTGCTGTGTCTAGGAGAGCCATTACACATAGTCCATGGCCATGGCAGAAGATTTACTGGTAGGTACTCCAGTAGTATCTCAGGATGTTATTGGGCTACACTCCGACACGACTTATACTGCTATTGGGGGTCTGACGTTTCTAGCCCCCTAGGAAGATATGCGATACTCATAGACGAACGGACCGGACTGTATATACATTGTCACTGTTAGGCTCAGTAGGGTTCCCAGATGAGTTCGCTCATCGGCCTCCCTTGAGGTCAGTCCATGGGCAGCCGTTACTCATAGCTAGTGCCGTTGACGGTTTGTGGTTAAACCCACTGCCAGGGTACTGACGAGTCATTAGAGTTCCCCACAGACAGTTTCCCAAGTTCGGACGAAACGTTGTAGAGGCCGTATGGTTTTATGGCAGGGTTCGGAAAATGCACGTGCATTTACGCACGTGTTATTTTTCGGGCAGCTGATACTGGTCGGCTTTGGTTTAAGCCGGATCCGAGTATTATATTGAGTAGGTATAATATCTTTGTCTCAGTTGCATTTGTATTCGGTCGTAATACAATGCGGGTATATTTATACAGTTACGGGGTTATCCTGAAAGTCATTTCAGGATCACTTTTGGAAGTTGCCAGTTTCCAGTTTTCTATCAGCCGTCTTTTAACATTCGGTTAAAGACGGATTTATCTTTTCTTGGATGAGGGTGAGTCATGCTTCAAGAAGGTTCTAGAAAGGGTGACTTGACATGATGAGTCATTAGTTCTTTAATGGAGCCATTAATGCAATGGTGACTAGGTTAATGAATCACCATTTGCATTAATGAGGCTTTGTTTGCTTAAGGATATTTTACTTATGTTCACACATGATATTTCTTTCTTAAAGTCACCCTCTTCTCTCCTACACTCACCCCCCTCCCTATATATGGCCGGCCCCTCCTTTCTCTCAAACACACTTGATGTTTCATTTGAAAAGATATGATAGTATTTGTGGTGCATGGAATTTCACAGCTCATTTCATTCCATCACCCGATTCGAGTGGCAACTTCATTTACCGATCGTCCATGGACTTGGACGAAGTGAGACAAAGTCATCTACTCATTCTCTACATCATTCTTGGTCGTCTCTTTTAGCAAACTTGACGACCGAGTTGCCTCAAGTCAGAGGCGGGAGCCCGTTTAAAGAATCAGTGACGTGGTGCCACCTAGACGAGCAGATCGGAGATCGACGAGATCAAAGAAGCCGCAACGGAGCGTGGGATGATGGTTAAAGAACGAAGGACTCGGATCGTTCGGTATAACCTTTCTACACTCTTTACAGTTTGTTAGTTTAGCAATAATGGCAGATCCGGGTTAAAGTATACGATAGCGCCAGTTAAATGTTTTTTGTTCCGCATTTGGCGTCTGTAGACTGCAGGGGCGCTACCGTAGACTTACAGGCCGACCACATTAGGGAAGAGGAGAAAATGAGAGGTTCATTTTTGGATGACGGAAATTTTATCATCTCATTTTTTCATGCTTCACAAATACACCTTCCTCCTCTCCAAAGTTCATTCTCTTCTCCAACATCAAATGCAACTTTATAAACCCCAAGAGACAAGGTTCTACACTACAACCTACAGTACCCTTGGACGCGTCGGCTAGCCAACTTCGCGCCCGAGTTGCCTCGGTCCAGAGGTGGGAGCCCGTAAAAGAATCCGGCTACGTGGTGCCCTTTCCGACGAGGAGGTGACGGACGGAGACTCCGCGGGAGATTAGAGTGGAGACGAAGACCGAAGGACACGGATCGCTCGGTATAGCATTCTACCCTCTCTCTTGTTTGCTAGAACTAGGTTAATGGTTACGATCCGGGTTTACTGTCCGCGGTAGCGCCGGTTTAAAGTTAAGAAAAATTTTGATTCCGCATTTTGGCCTCGAGTAGATGGCCGGGGCGCTGCCGTGGCGTAACATGGTATCAGAGCCACGCCATTAACCTAGTCTAGCTTTGTCTAGTGTGTTTACATCTTCGATCGAACAAAATTCCAAAACCCGCGTTTTCAAAATTCACAGTTTCTGTCGAAATTTTTTTGGCTCCAAATATTTTTCAGGTTGTTGCAGAATGATGTACATGGAATTATAAGAACACTGTGAAAATTTGGTAGTGTGATCCCTCCATACGACCGCGGAACCGCGGCCATAACCCCTATTTGGCCGCGATTCCGCCGCAGTATTGAGTCTTCACTTCACCAATTATTTGCAGTGGGCTTTTGGGCTGAAAATAGGGGTTTTGGTATATTCTTTTTGGGCCCAGAATTTCTTTATGTGTTACAGTAATGCTTAGGGCCCACTTGGTAAAATTTGATCGATCGGATATTTTAAACACATTAGTTCACAGTATTAACATTATATCTGCGACCGTGAATGTCACTCGATCGGTAAATCCTGTCTAACTGCTCTAGCCCGGTTAGACGGATTTGCGAACGTGACATTCACGTTGATGTTCTGTGATTGTGCTGTGTTGTTGTGGATCGGTCGTGGGGATAGCCTGGTTGAAGTGGTAGTACAGTTTTGTTTTATATGTACATTTGATATTGCGGGGCAAGCGTCCGACATGTGGACTGCCGTCACTGCCTGTTTGTATTATTCTTTTAGGGCACGACCGGGTCGAGGTCGATGCACCCGTTGTATGTATATTTTATTTTCTGTACTAGGTTTACCCTGCAGTGGGGTGCACGGATAGCCGGGTTCTAGAGGGCAACGAGCCTGCATCTCATGGCGTTGAGACGGAGGGGGCTTCACTCTAGAATTGGCGGGCTATTCACCGCACTCGTAGGGGGTACAGGTTGACCCAAGGAGGGGTGCTCAAGTTACCGGATTCCGTGAAGTGCTGGGTGGTCCATTCACGTTGTTGAAGGGGGTTTCCTCGCTTCAGGTTTTGGCGGGTAACTTGCCGCGCCCGTAGGGGTCTAGGATTTCATTGCACAGGCTATCCACACGACCAGGGGAACGTCGGGTTTCAGCAGCGGCTCTGTGAAACCCGGGGCTTCCAGATATCTGTATTGTTCTGTGATGCTGTAATTTTCTGTGATGTTGGTTTTTATCACGCCTTGAGCGAAATATTATATATTATATATATACTAGTAGATGTTGTATATGTTTTGCATCCGCGCTAGTCCAGTCCCCGCTCTGTCGTTAGTTAAGTAACCTAACGGGTGATGACGGGACCCAGTGGCGAATGCGGATGGCATATATGTACATCATTATTTTCGTTCTTTATTGGTGTGATCCATTGATGGGACTACGTTGATTCGGATCAATGCAAGATAAACAAACCTATTCTGATGTTGTTGGAACAATTTTTCAAAAAGCTGTTATTGCAAGGACGTTCTATTTTGTTTTGCATCGTGGTATTTAGTTGGAATATCCTGCTCCTCAGTCGACGAGGCAAGGGCCGAGATCCCTTCACCTGGAGTGACCTCTTGGACAAAAGTTTGCGTCAGGGCAATAACTTCACTATAGCCGATTACTTTTGCTTTGCATCGTGGTATTCAGTTGGAATATCCTGCACCTCATTCTACGGGGAAAGAGCCGAGATCCCTTCACCGGGAGTGACCTCTTTAGCAAAGGTTTTCATCACTATAAGTTTTTATAAAAGGTTATCCGGTTCCTTCAACGATATCAAGTTCATTACGGTAAAAGGTTTTTCGCCATAAACCAGCCGTAGCCCTCCGTCATTTCAGATTAGTATTGCTTAGTATTCGTGCTACGTATGTCGTGCTCAGCCGAGGCGTAGTGTGCGGTAGCTCTGTAATGCTTTTCTGTCTTATGGATATGTGATTGGTTAGGACAGTTGTACGGTCATTTTGGCTCAGTCAAGGACTCGTGCGGGTGGGTCTAATGCAATCAAGATAATGACGGGTTGAACTTGACTAGGACCCTTTGATATGTTGGCTCAGTCAAGGTCACCTGGGTCCTAGGGGTAAAACTCACATCGGGAGTTTCTAAAGAAACTGAAACTTGCCAGGCATGCGCATACCTTCTGGAGTGTGATAACGTGAGTGGATTCTGTCACGTTATCATGCGATGATAGTTGGATCCCGATTCCCACTGATGAGTTGGTTTACTCCTCGGGTGATCCCGACCAATTCTTCTTTCAGGTTTGGAGAAGAATTTGACGGTATAGTGGGAGGTTTCCTGATTAGATAAAGTGATAACCATTCTGATCTAGGTTAGAGTGCACGCTGAGTGTTTCTTTTCTCTCTCTCTTTGGCAGCGACCATTGACCCGACCCTAGACTATGACTCAGTGACCAAGTTAACCGAACCTTCTGAAACACTGGATTTTGGATTGTCAGAGTTGCAAACCTCATTGCCACTCCTACTTTTACCCTTTTCTCCAGGACACCCCGTATTACTACGAACGTCCACTTCCATTGGACAAAACCATCGTATGGTTATATACGAACTCGAATGAATTCGATGATGGTTTCCAGTTCTGGAGAAAACGAATAGGACTATTCAGTTGTCTTTTCCTTTTGCCTTCTCTCAGGTTGCGAGTACTCCTTGGTTTAGGAGATAGTACACCTATTACGTAAATTGGATAGTCTTCTTCCAAACCTTAGGCTGGTGCCGAACGGTGGGGAATGAAGAAAACCAATTAGCATAACGATGGTGTGCAGAAGGTATTAAGTTAAGACAAAGAAAGGGATTAGTAAGAGGGCAAAGTAAATTGCGACTGCTATTCACGACCAAACCAAGTATTTCTTCGCCAATCCTAAATCACCTTTGTATTTCTCCAGGACACTCCGTATCACTACGAAGATCCCAAGTTTATTGGATAATCCATCGTATGGTTATATACGAACTCGAAAGGAACTTGTTCCAGTTCGGGGATGGATCCTGGTTCAGGAGAAATAGGAATAAAGTTCATTCGGTTGTCTTTTATCTTCACCTTCTCTCGCATTGCGAGTGCTCCTAGGATTAGGACAGTACACCCATTATGCTTATTGGATAGTCTTCTTCCAAACCATAGGCTGGTGCCGAACGGTAGGGAAGGAAGAAAACCATTTGGCCTAAAGGGGTGTACAGAAGATAATGACTAAAGACATATAAAGGGATTTGGAGAGGTGGCAAAGAATTATATGGTTATAGTTGTGAATCTGGATAATGGAAGAGGCATTACTAGGAATACCGGGATACCCCATCGAAACATTTCAATGTTTCAAGTTCACTATGTACTGTTAAAAGAAAACTGATTTCCCAATTAGACACTTGCTCCAGGGTATGTATTTACCAGGTTTGATTCTCACATCTGTATGGTTTTACAGATGATGAGTGGGAGTAAGTTATTGGGAATTAGGTGATCATCCTCATTATATCACGATTCGTTGTAATTGGTGATATTTGAGGAAATCACCTGGGTTGTTTGCCGGACGGCAAATATTTGGTTTTGAATATCCGTTGTTATGCACCAATTTCAAATTGATATATCTGTACGTCTATTTTTATAGAGTGAGATATACCTTTTTTAAATTATGTCTATGACATTTACCCATATCAGTGGATGGTTAGGTAAGGAGCATTAAACAGCGGTGTAATTCTTCATAACCATAATACAGTTTTCAACCTACGACACACAGTGAATGAGTTATTAGACTCAAGGGACTTATACAGAGTATTGTATGTTGTCCAGCGTCCATGAGGACAGTGGGGTTGGTTCTCGTACTATATTCGGTTTACTTATGACTTCTCTAGTTTTTAGACAGGTGTTTCGTAGAAACACATGGTTCGAATTTTGAGAAGTTATAGGTAAATGAATAAAGTAGAGAACCAGGTATTGCAAGTATCGGGATTCTTCAAGGTGATCGAAGATGTAGATACTTGTATATGGTATTCAGTTGATAGTAATGATTAAGAGAACTTGCTTCTTTTTCAGGTTAATCATAATTGGAAGCATTCCTAAGTTGAGTAATGCTGAACGACCTCTTTCCATTTTATTGACATGCACTGGAGACAGCTGCATGATATGAATATGGTTTAATTAAATCAGTGCCTCTGTTTCTGTATTGGATACAGAACAGTTCATATCTTGACATTGTTAAGGTACGGGGAGTTGTCCGGCTTATGCTTAAAACCAGACTCTGGATAACTCAAGGCACGTTTCTGTAATGGCTGTTTGTGGGTTGACCCAGGCTATGACGAGGGTTGACTTTCTACCATCTGGAAGATCAATAGTGATATTGTTCTTGACTCGCCACATTTTTAAAAAAGAAATGGAATTTATTTTCAGAAAACAGTAGTGGGAGTATGGTAGAACTAGAAGTGATTCCAGAACCGCAAACGATTACTGAAAATTTGATAAGAACCTAAAGATTCAACCTGGTTTGACATTCCATTGGCCACTCCGCTGATAAAATGGGTAACCTCAGGCACCCGAGAGGTACTTCGGTATGCTCAAGGACGGTGACAGGGAGGTTCTTGTTTGCCCAGACTTGCCATTGCTGTTGTTCAGACTGTGAGACCCGGCAGGAGGATGAGTATAGCGTCGTTCTGAACTAGCTTTAGAAATGTACGTCTATATGACTCTGCCAGAGGGTTGTCGTAGTCAGTGGGAGCAGCAGAAGCATTGATGGACAGGTAGCTTATGTCTATTTATAGACTAAAGCAGATATAGCGGAGATAGATCATCTATTTCTGATGTGACAGTCATAGGTTTGGCTTCATCAGAATAGGGGATGGATCTGTTAAGAAGGCAGTAGGGTGTGATGTCCTGGTATTTGGATGACATACACAGAGTAGGAAGTGATATTCCTATAGTACGATCGGTTATACTTTGGTTGTCACACAGTAGTTTCTCCACATAGGACGTGGATATTATATCAGACATTCTGGTTACTAGATCTATGGTTTTAGATCTAGATTTGGGTGGTTTCCCAATCTGGTACTTAGACAGCATTCTATGAGTATTTAGAATGGACGACTCCTGGTACAGTAGTGTACCTGCAGGTGATGGAGTCACCCTCTCTAAAGGTGTCTTATAAACTAAAGTAGAGAGGGATGTGCATGATTGGCAGATCACTTGCTTAGGCAATTGAGTCAATCATGAGATGTCAAGTACCACACCAGATGTTGTTCTTGCAGTAGGTGCAATAAGTTGATATTCATCCAATCCTGGAGAAACAATCGGAAACAGTTTTAGAACATAAGTTGATGTTCTAGGGAATTGATAACGGCAGCCTCCTTTAGGAGACGGTTATCATTCCAGGCTTCCAAGGTGACCTGGATGACAGAGTGACTGTCAGAGTTATAGTTTTCCCTCTGACGAGGGGCAGTATTTTGGACAGGTGGTCCAGGCGGATACTGAGGGAGGCATGGCGCAGGATACTGATTAAGTTCAGTTGACGATACAGTCTAAGAAGTTTGGATTTGGAGTTCATTTATGAACTAGGTCCCATCAGACATCCAGACATTCCAAGACATGTATTACTCATTTCATGAGATGGCTTTCTCTGCGAACTTGAGATATAGAGAGACATAGAAAGAAACATCACAGCGGATCCACTCACTGAGGCTATTCCTCGAACGCAATAGTTTCGCAAACGGGCTTTATGAGACTGACTAGTAGAGGAGTTGGGTGTTCGGTATCACACGGGCTGTGAGTATGCGACATCGCAATAATTAGCCTTGAGTGCAACTGGGAAATTGTTGGAGATAGTGCCCTCAGAGTCAATTATTGGATCACAGGCACGTGATTGCAATGATTGAGGGAGGACCTATCCCGGTAGGATAGTCTTACTCAAGATGATAGTATGCTATCTGGTTTATCTCTATCATCGTGTACTGCTTTAGGTGACCTTACGAGTCGCTATTACACGTTGATAAAGCCCTTAGGATTCTTGCTTGACGGCCAGCAGTATGATGGCGATCATATACGTAGGAGCTGGGGTCTATAAGCACATCCTTAGAAGGTCCCTAGTCGTGGGAGTTTCGAGACTGGGCATCGATACTCCATTAGTAGACTAGTGTATACAGTCGAGACCCCGACGAAGGGCGGTGGCCAGTCTCACAAGCCACTGGTGTCAGTTGGTTCACCTAAGATGTATACAGGTGCTCATTGGGTTATGAGTACACCGGACAGGACTCGCCGGGAACCTGCTAGTTGGGATTATACCAGACGTCAGATAGCAGTTCCCTGGTGACATGTGTACAGGTTAGTTCATCGACCTGAGATCGTCATTTGTCTCGTGTGAGTTCCCACTGTACTTTGATTACTACCCTACCATGGCTCAAAGGAGTCGTGCAAACAGGTTTTAGTTCGGTACAGTCCCGAGCCACATGGAGGCATTGAGCGGATCTGCAGGGGTTCGTCTCTCCCGGTATTGGGGGTGAGGTCGCGCTGTGTCTAGGAGAGCCATTACACAAAGCCCTCGGCCGAGGCAGGAGATTTACTGGTAGGTATTCCAGTAGTATCTCAGGGTGTTCTGGGCTTCACTCCGACATGACTTGTACCGCTTTTGGGGGTCTGACTTTTACCAACCCCCTAGGCCCGCCATGCGATACTCATAGACGAACGGACCGGACTGTACGGATATTGTCACTGACAGGCTCAGTAGGGTGTCAAGATGAGTTCGCTCATCGACGTCCCTTTTAGTGAATAGCTGGTGGTCCGTCATGTATGGCTAATACCTCTGACGTGCTAGTGGTTAAATCCACAGCCATAGTATTAACGAGTCTTTAGAGTCCCCCACACACTCGGTTACTCATGTTTCGGGCGAAACGCTGTAGAGGCCGTATGGCGATATGGCAGGGTTCGATCAGATACGTGCGGCATTGCACGGATCGTGATCGGACGGATTTTACTAGCCAGCTTTGGTTTAAACCGGATCCTAGTATTAGACAGTGTAGATTTTGTCTCTTTGCTTTTGTATTCAGTGGGAGTACAAATGCGGGCATGTATATGCAGTCGCAGGGTTTTCCTGTAATTTATTACGGGATCAGTTTTACTGAAGTTGCCAGTTTGCATTCCGTTCCGGCCGGTTTTCCTTTGTTCCTTTGCGGCCGGACTTTCTGTTGGAGGGGGGTTATTTGCAAGTTTGCAAATAACTCTTTGGGGAGGTGTTATTTGTGAAATGGGAGATTATGAAAGTATCTTTTGATACCATTCTTTTCTATCATCATTTCTTTCTTTATTGTGATTAGAATTTGATTTGATATGGTTATCATTTCCTTTGGTTGTGGTCACCCATTCTCTTTTCCTACACTCACCTTCCTTCTTGTTTTGTTTTTTCCCTCCACCATTTTTGTGATAAAGGAGGGGCCGGCCACATTAGGGAAGAGGAGAAAATGAGAGGTTCATTTTTGGATGAGGGAAATTTTATCATCTCATTTTTCCATGCTTCACAAATACACCTTCCTCCTCTCCAAAGTTCATTCTCTTCTCCAACATCAAAGGCAACTTCATAAACCCCAAGAGACAAGGTTCTACACTACAACCTACAGTACCCTTAGACGCGTCGGCTAGCCAACTTCGTGCCCGAGTTGCCTCGGTCCAGAGGTGGGAGCCCGTAAAAGAATCCGGCTACATGGTGCCCTTTCCGACGAGGAGGTGACGGACGGAGACTCCGCGGGAGATTGGAGTGGAGACGAAGATCGAAGGACACGGATCGCTCGGTATAGCATTCTACCCTCTCTCTTGTTTCCTAGAACTAGGTTAATGGTTACGATCCGGGTTTATTGTCCGCGATAGCGCCGGTTTAAAGTTAAGAAAAATTTTGATTCCGCATTTTGGCCTCGAGTAGACGGCCAGGGCGCTGCCGTGGCGCAACACTTAACCTTGACCGTGATGTCTTAAAACTAAACAACGGACTGTGGAGTCCTTAAATCCACGGACTATGATGTCCTTAACCTCGACTGTGATGTCTTAAAACTAAACAACGGACTGTGGAATACTTAAATCCACGGACTATGATGTCCTTAACCTCGACCGCGAGGTCTTTAAACTACGGTATCCTGAAAAACGTCCAGAGCGGATTCTGGTCCTCGCAGAACACGGCAATGAACCCGTGGGAAGCATCCAGAGCAACTCCTGACTCCGTGAAATGTGGATAAGGACAACTTCATCCATCACTTGCGGGTCCTCACGACTCGTAAGGGAGTAAATTATCTTGTGAGATCCTTACGACTTTCAAGAGAAAACACACTTAGGAATCCTCACGATTCTTAAGGAGAAATTACACCTACGGGGTCCTCTCGACCGGTAGGGAAAAAATTCTTTATGAGACCCTCACGGCTCATAAAGTTGAAAAGTCTTAGGTGACAGATCCTAACCATGTTTTCTAAGCCATCACTCCCTTACAAAGAGCACAAGATTGACAGCTATATACTATCTACAGACCGCATTTGCTAAAATCACATGGCAAACAACACAGCAAGAAAGAAGAAAGCAGAGAGATGACACAAGACATTACAAGGAACATGTATCTTTTATTCATGAATTCGATTGGGTACAAAATACATCATATGAAAGAATAAAAGAACAAATACATTTTATTCAAAATTACAAATGGTACAAAAAATTTTATTGAGAGGAAAGAGCTTTCAATAATCCAATCAGCCGCTCGCGCACTTCCCTCAGCCCCACTTTCTGATCAGCTGCCGCGGCCAACTCCGCTTCGACCTGGGCTCGCTGCTGCAAATAAGACGAAAGTTGTTCCTCGACGGCCCGCTGAGCTGCTTCACGATCTTGTGCATCCCGCTCGACGACGTCGAGCTTCTGTCTCAATGTTAACCCATCAGAAATACATCGCAGAAGGCCTTCGAAGATAACTTTCAACTGGGCAGCATTCGCATCAACCTCAGCATGCAGTGGACCAGACTCGCTTGAAGTTTTTTTACATTCCCTCTCCTTTAAAGCCACTTCTTGTTCAAGATGGCGGAAGTAAGAAGTGCTCTGCTCGATCCACGCAGCCCGTTGAGTGCTCATAGCCAGAATCTTAGGTGCAGGATGCCTAAGCTCAAGCTCATGCAAGCAAGCCTCGATTTCCCTGCAGCGATTAACCCAAGACTCAACGACGCCCTCACCATGAAAGTTCATGAGCGTCGCCAGCATAGGGTTAACCTCTGCGGAAAAATCCGCAACAGATATGGGAGTCTCCGCGTCAAGCTCCTCAATATATTCGCTCAGCATACGCAGACACGTCATAGCACCCTTTGAGGATGGACGTCTGGAGAAGGGGCCTGCCGGCATCATAATGCGATATTCAAAAGAGGCTGGAGTTGAAACGACCGCTGCAAAACAAATCACAATCAGATGACGGATCAAGAAATATAAGAGATTCATGAAAAATGGGATTTACTATACCAGTTGCAGCAGGTGGCAAGCCGGAAGGACCAGTAGCGCAACTGATCTCTCATCTCCTCCTTCAATCTGGAGTACTGCGATCAAGGCAAAGAAGAATCAGAAATGATTTCATTGTCAGTAAAAGAAAGAGCATTAATTGAAATCTATATTCACCAGCGCCACTGGATGAAGCAATCTCCGATGGGAAGGAGAAGTTGGGATGCAGCACCTGGTACAGGTGGTCAAAAAGGACTCCTGCAAAAACGGAATAACGCATCGTCAGTACATGAGTTATACAGCCGAGAGATAAGACTGATAGGCCACAAATCCACACCTTCCAACATCTGAGATGGTATGAGAGAGGGTAGATGAGGTGTCACTGTCAAGGCGGTAGCTGATAGCGCTGCCTCGGGTAGCTCGACATCAGCACTAGCCGCACCTGCATTAGAAACAAGATAAATCCTGTCAGGAAAGATTGCAGAATAAAAAGAAAGGCGGTAACCTAAAATCTACCTGATGAGTCGCCAGCCCGAGCCGTGACGAGGGTGTCACTTGATACAACAGCGGCGTCTCCCTCCTCTATCGGGGTGGTCTCACCTCCCGTCGCCTCATCCCCTGACTCCACGAGAGCCGTCATCATGCTCGCGACGCCAGGAGACGACAAAGAACCGTAGGCAGGAAGAGCGATGATCGGAGCGGTGCCCGACTCTTGAGAAAGAGCGGCCATCTCAGGCCCAGCAATTGTACCCGTTTCGCTCGCCACCACCTCGGGCTCAGTGATTGCAGCTGTCTTATCCACCGCTGCCTTAGGCTCGGCCGTGGTAGCCGTCTCACCCGCTGCCACCTCGAGCTCGGCAGTGGTAGCTATCTCGGGCATAGCAATTGTGACTGTCTCATCAGCCACTACCTCGGGCCCAGCAATTATGGCCACATCGCCTACCGCCGCCCCGGGTTCGGGAATAGCAGCTACCTCCTCCACCGCTCCCTCAGGCCTAGCGGTCGCCGCCACTTCTTCGGTAAGGCTCGGCCCTGCAAGACAAGTTGTACGAGGACAGATAGTTTAAAACATTGACAACGGAGCCTCAAAGCACATTACCTGGGGTTGATTTACCGTTTGCCTCCCGAGCCGCACGTGCCGCCCGTCTGTAAGTTATAGGCAAGGCAACCGGAGACTCCTCTGAAGGAGTAGCAGCAGGGGTAACGGCGCTTGAACCTACTCCCCCAACTAAAGCAGCACTACGCTCCCTTGCTGCGCGCCTCAGGCGCTTCCTTTCCTCCCGAGCCATCAAAACAGACCTTTTAGAAGCCTCCTTTAACAGGACGTCGTCGTCCGCATTCAGGGTTACCTATGGAGCCGTCAAGGATTCCGTCATCGGTTTTTTAAGTAAGGCCTCTTTCGGCAGTGCCGAAGAGGCCGGGACTTCGGTAGCTGGCCCGGGGAGAATTTCCGCATCAGCTGGCGGGATAGGCACTGTGGTCCCTATGATAAGACAAAGAAAGGGTCAGATTACTCATAAGAAATGGGAGCAGAAACATGGCGAACCGAAATATACCGAGGCCTAAGGATGCTCAAAGTCGTTCCTCTTCCTCAAAAGTCTTGAGAGAAGCAGCGTGTGCTTCTTCGGTAGAAATGCCTATTAAAGAATGAAAAGCGTCAGTAAAAAAAAACAATAATACAAGTATGTTGCAATGGCGAAAAAAATACAACTAAAGATTACCTGATCGCGCGAGGATAGCCAACCTCTCTTCGCGTCTTGCCAATCGCTCGGAAGCCGCAACGGCAGCTGCCAGATCAGTATCATCTGGCGGCATGAATAAGCCCTCATTTGTCCCATACTCGCTCAAGCCCTCACTATAAGGAGCATGAGGCTCCTGGCCAAGTACCACGTTAAGAGAAAAGAGCGACTTTTTCTTCTTCTGAGAGCGAGCTCCGATTGCAGCCAACACCAGCTTGCGCTTAGTGGCCACCTTGGGACGACGAGTCCCGATATCCGAGCCCACGGCAGATTCAGGTGAAGCCACGTCCACCGTCTCTACAGGATCATGGGGTAATCCACGCGTGGGGCTTAGCACACGTGGCGGCTCAACTGCACCGGCCTCTCTTAGCGGAGGGTGCACAGCGATCTGTCGCCTTAAAGGGACGTTGCGATCGCTGGCAGAGGGAGCACTCTTGCGATTGAGCAGCAGCCGCCTCTCTTCCCCAATGACAGCACCCATCGCGTGTTGATACCAGGCCTCGTATACGTTAAGGGCCCTCGGGATGCAACTTGGCTCGCTAATGAAGAAGTGGGATCCCGTATTCAAGCGCATGAAGTGATGCAGCACACCCCGTATTCCTTCTCTGGTAGCAGCAGGTTCTTCCAAGAACGCCTCTAGCGGGACCCCCTGGTTATAACTTAGCTGCTGGGCAAAATGATGGGGGTTGTATCTCATAAAAAGCGCCGCATCATTTTGCCTGAATAGGAGGAAGCCCAGCCTGATGGTGTATAGATGTAGAATCTCCCGGGCTTTCAACACGGAGGCCCCGTCCTTAAAAGTGTCGCGCAATGCCAGCACTATCTTGGAAGTTTCCTGCCCGATTGTCAGGACTTTGTCCGTGAAAGACATACTAAACCCGACCGTGCGCGGACGAAGAAGCAGACCCCTAGCTTCCCGCTGAGACGGATTCACGATAGACGCGTCAACCAGTCACATAATTCGCTAGAGCTTGCTTTTCTCATAAAACGAGGGTCTTTTTTGAATACCAAATACCCCGAGCACGTGCATTTCCATCCACGAAGTAAAGTAGTGTATCGGGAAGTTGGCAGCTTGCACCCCCGGTTCAGTTGTATCCGCCGCCATGCTAAGACCATGGTACAGGTAGGCCAGCCCGGCAATCCCGATGGCCACTTGTATTCCGGCCACCATTCGATGTGCTAGGTAGAAGACGAACGACCTCATATAGCGAGGGTGCATGGGGAGCGCGAACCAACACAACCATAGCCCGAGAAACCCGAGAAAGAAAGTCTCCTCGTCAATGCCCGGAGCGGCGATTTCTGACAAAGGGATGATCGCGGCATCGGGAAGATAAAAGCCTTTCTGATCATCTTCCAACACTGGTCGACGGTCCAAGCCAAAGCCAAAAGGGTCTTCGAGCTTGGCAAACTTTTCACCTCGTTGCGATAAAATATCCGGGCGAAGAAACCGGACAATGAAGTCTGCGAAGCTGACCCCTCAGCCTCCGGATTCTAAGAAGAGGCTCTCGTACAAGTTCAGCACCATTATCAGACTAGGAAACTGGTGCTGAATAGCGTTCTCTGGCGTTAGGCCCATCACCACCGGCTTGGTGGAAAAAACGTATTCATTCGGAGGAAGCAACTCTTCATAGTGCTCCCCCCTCACCGGCAGATCGGAAATCTCAGCAAATTCTTCTAAGGGGATGGAGACTTCTCTGTCCAGTAGAAGAAAGGTATGGGTTGGGATGTTCCATTGCTCCAAGAACGCCTTAATCCACCATGTCGGAGGAGCAGAATATTGGAACAATGAAGCGTAAACCGCAGGATACAGGCCGAGCTTCAGCAAGTGCGTTTTCTTCGCCGACAAAATGTACCTGGCCCACTGCAAATACCCGGCCGAATGTCAGGGAGTCAACCCGATGTTGTAAGGTTGTCCCCAAGGGTACGACTCGCCCTGGTATATGCGCCGCTCCAAGGTATCCAAAGCTGCCGGCAGCTGCATGGGTATAGCGGCAATCGAAGGTTGAAGAAGACCCTCCGAAGTCCAATTGACAACTTCCACGGCATAGTTCACCGGGGGTACATCTGCATATGAAATCGATGAGATCGGCTCCGACGGCGTCGCACAAGAGAAGCTTCGGCGACCTCTGATAATCTGGTCGTACCACCTACCTCACAGGTGAAGTTTTTTGTGTTCTGGGTCATGGTCTCTAATGACCGCGAGAACCTCCCGGTCCACCGGTGCCTTATGGAATCCTCCCTCTAAGTGGAAAAACGGGAAAGAAAGATCGGAAGACATGTCACCTGCGAGAAAGAACGGAATTCAATTATCAGTATTATAATTTAATTTTAAAATTCCGACGCTCGGCACTTTAAAATTTGTACCACACTACAATGCAGTGGAAAGGGGACCAAAGGTGGACCCACAAAGTCCAGATGACAATGCATCAATTAATAAAACAGCCTCATCATTGGATGAGACTGTCAATTAATGAGGAAATCCTCAAGGAATATTCTCATTGAATGAGAAATCCCTCGGGAAAATGAGAAAATCTCCCTTTGAGAGCAAAGCTCTCTAACAGAGTGACACTTGTCAAACTCTGGTCATGAAAGAATAAAATTCCTTAAAGAGCCTATCTCTGTAATGATGATGGAAAATCCATCAAAGATTAATTAAAATTAAAATTAATTCTTGAGAATTAAAAATTCCGGGATCTTAAAGATCCATGAAAAAACTCTTAAGAGTTCTTCATCAAAAGATCAAAAGATCTATATATTATCAAAAGAGCAGAGCTCTGATGCATGGGATAAGAAACCCCAAGAAAAGATCTGTTTAGATCTATGGGTTCATGAGAGCAAGGCTCTATTAATGAAACCCTAAAAGGGTTTTCTTTAGATCAAAGATCTCTGAAGAGCAAGGCTCTGTTAATAGGTAAAACCCTAATTTATTAAAATTAATTTAATTTTACCTAAGTTTGGTAGAGTTCTAACTCTTGAAAGTTCTTGAACAGAAGAGCAAGGCTCTAAATAAAAATTCTTAAGAAGAAGATGATAATCATCTGAGGACCAAAGGTCATATTTATAGGCACTGAACCGCCTCTTCAACTTCTGAGTTGATCCTAGGGCTCAGATGTTGCCACCGCTGCACTCACGTATGCGCCACGCGAGCGCAACGGTGGGGGGGGCATTTGTTTCCCCCAATCAGAGCAAAGCTCTGTTTTGAATTTCAAAATTCAAAAATTGAAGCAACGCTTCAGATTCAGCGGTCTGCGCGCTGAGCGCCACGTGTCAAACACAGATGCGCTAGCGCCAGGTGCGCTGTGCCCTAGGCAGCGCACCCCAATCAGAGCAAAGCTCTGCTTCAAAATTCAAAATTTAAATTGAAGCAATACTTCAGATCCAGCGCTCTGCGCTGCGCGCCACGTATCAAACACAGGTGCGCTAGCGCAGTTACGCTGCGCGCCACGTGTCAAACACGGGTGCCTACGCTCTGTGCTGCGCGCCACGTATCAAACACGGATGCGCTAGCGCAGTTGCGCTGCGCGCTACGAGTCGAACGTAGGTACGCTCGCACAAGGTGCGCCAGCGCTGGAATCAAAAATTCCCCCACCGTCCGATCAAAAGATCTACTAATAATAAATTATTAATTAATCAGAACTAAAATTCTGTTATGGAAAGATTTTTCAATCTTATTAAAACAAGAAGATTATCTTCTGTAAAACTGAAGGCTTGGGATCAAAGATCCAACGGTGGGAAATATACCCAAATCAATCAGATAAAGATCTCTTAAAACTGATTTAACAAATCATTTGGCCCTATATAAAGGACCCTAGACTTCAAGTCTAAATAAGACAGAATAGAGAATACAGAGAAAAAGAGAGATAGAAAAACCCTCTGCAAAAAAGAGCAAGCTCTTAGAAAAAAAAGATTTTTTCTTCATCTTCAAGGTAAAAAGAACTATGTTCTAGAATAATAGAGATAAAACCATCTCGTAAAAAGAAGAACCATCTTCTAAAAAGATCAGAGATCTACGAAAAAGACCAAGGTCTTTAATAAAGAAAAGATCAAAAAGATTTAATCATAAAAAGAGTAAAATAAGTATTTTACTTCATTCACAGATCTTTTGATCTATAAAGGCAGACCCTTTTATAAAAACAAGAACTTTTGTTCTTGGATATTGAGGAAAAAGCCTCCTTTGAAGAACATAAATTTGTTCTTTGATCTTAAAATTGATCAGATGCGCTTTGCGCTATTGAAAAGTGCCTTGCACTCATGAATTGCGCTCTTGAGCTCATTGGACCGGCGCTCAGCGCCAAAACCTGCCGTGTGTCAACCAGAGACACAATCTGCGCTTTGGGCTTCTGAAACAGAGCCTTGCGCTCATGGGATGGCGCTCAGCGCCAGGCGCGCCACGTGTCACTCACTGGCGCGCCAACGGACTAGCGCAACGCGCTCATAAATTAAAAGCGCAATGCGCTAACAAACTAGCGCAATGCGCTAAGCGCGACACGTGTCCTCTTCGTGTGCGCTACCCGAAAGAAGCGTAATACGCTCTTTGACTGGCGCAACGCGCCTGGCGCGCCACGTGGCGCATTATAAGAACAAACTTTGTTTCTGATACAGAACAAACTTTGTTTCTGATACAAGACAAACTTTGTCAGAGCCCAATGCCTAGCATTATTAAACGGGCTGAGCCCAAATGAAGGCTTAATAGCCAGAACAAAAATAAAATGTTAAAACATTTTAAATGGACTTAGCCCAATTCTGGCCATAAGTCCTCAACTTATTTTGAATTGAGCACATTTGCTCTTTCGACCACCTCACATTGGTTCAAGGGTACATCTCTTCACTCCTTTGATATTTGTCGTTGTAATTCCTCAACGTCTTCAAAGAGGTGACGGGTCCCGACAACCACACATTTCACGGATTGTGGGGTCCTTAAACTCATGGACTATGATGTCCTTAACCTCGACCGTGATGTCTTAAAACTAACAACGGACTGTAGAGTCCTTAAATCCATGGACAATGATGTCCTTAACCTCGACCGTGATGTATTTAACAAACAATGGACCGAGATGTCCTTAAACTAACAATGGACCCCCATGTCCTTAAACTGGCAATCGACCGTGATGTCTTTAAACTAACAATGGACCGAGATGTCCTTAAACTAACAATGGACCCCTATGTCCTTAAACTGGCAATGGACCTAGATGTCCTTAAACTAACGATAGACCGTAATGTCCTTAAACTAATTATCGACCGCAATGTCACTAAACTAAACAATAGAGCTCAACTGCTCTCTTGTTGGATTTAAACGATCCCGTTAAGTTGATCTTAGCCTAAAAATTAGTCTAACGTATCCTTAACATACGTTTAAGTCGATCTTAGTCCCAAATGAGGCTAACGTATCCTTAAACCCAACCCCCAAACCCAAATCTAAGAAGATACGGATTTGGACTAATCCAAGCCCTACGGGCGACAATATAAATTAGTCTCCGTATACAATCCACGGGCAACCACAAACAAAAAAAACACTCACGACACGGAGTGACCATCTGGAGAAGGAAAAAGTTACTACCGTAATTAACTGCAGGGGCTTGCGCCTGCAGGGAAGAGCGTCCCCACAATCAAAAACCCCTCAAACGAGGGGGAATCTGATGAAGTCTGTTACATCGGTTGCATCCGTTTAAACCTTCGATACATGGTGTCATAAATCAACTTGGCATCTTCGGAGAGGTGGACGGATAGCACCACTTAGCATCTGCCCCAAATTTCAGTCAAGACGGACCTGCGCGGTCGCGTCTCTGTGTTCGGAGGGGAAACAGGGTTCTCTTTCGATAGCTGTTATCAGGAGACATTCCAATTGGCAACCTTTAGCCTCTGTTTGGTAGGTGGTGTCGATCACCAAACTGTTTTACTGACTCTGGAAGAGTAGAATTTTTGGACCCCAGCTAGCCGAGAGGCTACGGAGAAGATCCAGTTGGTTCAGGTCATGATGAGAGCAGCCCAGTGCAGAAAGAAGTCTTATGCCGACCGTGGTGGTCGCAGACTTGAGTTCGCAGTTGTAGATCATGTATTCCTACGGATTTTTCTGAAGAAATGGCATGTTATGTTTTGAGAAGCTTAATCCCAGAATTGTAGGTCCTTTTGAGATCCTTTAGCGAGTTAGCACCGCTGCCTATAAGTTGGCACTTCCGCCCAGATTTTTGAGTATTCATCCCATATTTCTTGTGTCGATACTTGCAAATACCTTCATGACCTTTCGCACATTATTCAGCATCAGACCATTTAGCTTTGATGCCATATTTTCGTTCACCGGCAGCCGATAGTGTTAGTGGATCGGCAGGTGGAGAAACTTCGGTCAAAGGTCTTGCCATTTGTGGAGAATTTTATCTGGCATAGCCGTCTAGTGAGGTGATCACTTGGGAGGCTGCGAGCGATTTGGGAGTTTTGCACTTATCTCTTTGAAGGTATGCATAGTAAGAATTTTAAATTCGGGGACGAATTTCTATAAGGGGGAGATTGTAACACCTTAGGAATGCGATTAGTGTTAATTAAGCGATAATGTGGGTTTTTGGTAAAAAGTTTACCAATTTGGGTTCCTTACATTTTATAACATTTAATTAATAATTTATTTTTATTTGTTATGGCTTGCACGCACGTGTGCATGTTAATGTGAGGGTTTGTTTGTACTAATCTAGTTAGTGACCATGACAACTTAACCTGATCCTAATCCTTATTTTGCTTCAATCCTATCCTTGTTTAACCTTAACCCTAAACCTTTAGATATTTGTTTGTGAGAAGATATTTTCCTTTGGGTTTTGTTTGGATGAGAGGTGGCATGGTGAGTCATAGTTGCATTGATGATGCATGGTGCACTCACCCTTATCATCACCTCTCTCTCTCATTATCCTCACCTCACTCATTTCTCTCTCACTTCATCTCTTTCTCATTATATTTTCATCTCCTCATAGCTCTCAACTGAACACTTATCCATTCTTCACTAATCCTTCACTAAACTTCAAAAAAACATCACCAAATCACTTCATAAATCTTGTTTTGCCTCTTAGATGCCTTGAAGCTTGGAAAGCTAGGATCTTTGAGCTTATGGGAGTAGGTAATGATCTCTATCTGTTAAATAGGTGTTTATAGTGTTGCGTAGCTTATTTGTTTCAGTTTAGAACGCTTAAAGTTAAGTTTCGTGGACATATCGTATTTTTAGTGTCAATTTATGATATCTGGGATCTGCTGTGATCCAGAGTGTGTACTAAAAAATCTAGCAGTGTAGTGGTGTTGAACTAGAGACCCTAAGCATTCACCTGAAATATGAGACCCATCTGCTCGGATTCGGCCGGCGACAGGCAAGGGAAATCCGGCGACCTCGGATTTTTTGTGGGGTTTTGGTTTGGTTTTTGGTGGGTAGCTGTCTGCAGTGGTTTAAGTGTGTTTGGTCTTGTTTGATTTTTGGGTTTTCA
This sequence comes from Agapanthus africanus, assembly GCA_030015575.1. Lineage (NCBI taxonomy): Eukaryota > Viridiplantae > Streptophyta > Magnoliopsida > Asparagales > Amaryllidaceae > Agapanthus > Agapanthus africanus. Next base: position 543,095,268 of record JASDDO010000014.1, on the reverse strand, counting down.
CTGTACACAAAATCTGGGATCATTTAGCTTGTTTTTAGTGTTTCGACTATGCGCGTTACGTTATCCGATACGGTTCGTGTACTTTGTGTGGTTTTTGCTCTTGGGTTGGTTTCGTAGTGTCGCTATGCACGTTAGCTACTAAGAGAACACTTGAGAGTATGTTTGGAGTTGGTGCATCGGTCAAACGTAGAGGTTGCGTGTTATTTGTCGATTGCTAATTTGAACTTGTTGTATTGTGGTTTTATGATCTTAGGGTCGCAGGCGAGGACTTCGGACGCTGCGAAGAAGGGGAAGCGAGTGGTTGGTTTTACTTAGCCTAAGATCATTAGTGAGTAGATTTAACATCTATAGGGGAATCGCCCGCATGGCGTTATGCGTTTGGGCTAGATATGATATGATATTTTCCGCATGTTTATATTGCACATATTGAGTTTGCGCATAAACTTCATTTGCATATTATTACTTGTTGTGCTTGGACTTGTACCCAATGGACACTGCACTATTATTGACAGCTCATGTTGCACGAGCACTGATTGCATGCCACACACACCGTCGATAATTGCCATGACACGCACAACCTATATACATACGAGATATAGTTGACACCTATACATATGCGATATTGTTTTTGATAGGGACATTGAGACATTGATTCGTATTCCTTTGTTCATATGACATATAGCATACCTGTATACCTACATACTTACACATATGCCTAGCCATGTCTACATGCTAGCTACCCATATACCTATATGGTATTGTACCATTAGAGATAGATATATACACATATGAGACACAGCAACATGTACATCTTGCATACCTACTTTCATGTACATCTTGCATACATACTTACATGTACACTTACCTAGCTTGATATAACTACACACATATCTGGAGGGTATTACATCATTATTGATACACATATCTTGCTATACCGACATGGTTACGCATACCTGGCTATAGCTACATGTTCACCTTTATATGATGTTGTATTGATTTTGGAGGAACTTAGGAACCGCATGATATATTTAATAACTTGTTGCAGTTAAATAGCGGTTTTTTTCCTTTATATGCTCATATTACAGTTTCATGTTGCATATATTATATTTCACGGATTTCGCATTGATATATGGATTTCATATGATGTTTTCTGGATGTTTTACTCCTGGGTATATATATCAGTGGTATGGGACGCTGATATATATACATGTATATATATATCAGTAGTATGGGACGATGTTATATATGTACACCTATATAATATATATCATCATAATGATCTATGCAAATATTCTTATTCATTACTTGATGTTTTCTAGATTTGAAGACCGTGGTAGTTTCATGAAATTATGTATTATTTGAAAAACCCGGTTTCTCTTGATATGATGTTTCGATGCATTCACCATGTGATTTCTTGGTTCTGAGATTGGCATGTGATACCCGATTCGAGGAGCGGGAGGCACCGTCTGCGGGTACATGGTGGACCCGGTATAGTACCCCGGGACGAGAGGTGATTTCGTGGTGTAGACGATGAGCCTGGCAGAGGGACCACTACCCACCGGTGACATTACTTTGACTCGGTGGTTATCGTGGGAATACCGACCGGAGTTATGTACATATGAATACGTGGATTGCGTGTGTCGAAGTAGGGCACTCGGGTTTCCGAGAGACGTATAGTACGTACATATCAGGGCCAGTCGTGGTGACGGCACCTGATAGAGGAGTATTTATGTGTCGATGCTAGACACTAGTTTTCATGATATTTTCGGGTGTCGATGTTAGACACTCAGGTTTCATGAGACTTACAGAATGTGTTTTATTCCATACTCCGCATTTTATTTGATATGCATTGCTTCATGTATTAGTAGTACCTGATAGAGTACCTTTCATGACTGTTCCATTTACATATTGTCATTTATTGCTATCAGCTTGCATGTGATAAACCATCGCAGTACGTGCATACTTGCGATTACCAGCATATGTTATTTACTATTCACGAGTTCGCAACTCACCCCGTTGTGCCACAGGGTTGTATAAGTTGTCCTTCAGAGCAGTCAGAGGTAGGGCTTTCATCTATCGTATCATTTTTTGTAGCGGATACAGCTACGGCTGACTGTGTGCAGTTTTGCTATAGGTGGGTTTTGCGGTTATCCGATATTGCTCATTTTTTTCTTTGTACCATGTACTCTCCATCTACTACTTTCATGTATTGACTTAGAGACGTGGTGTGAGGACGATATTGTATACTATTTTGCGACTTGGAGGTCCTTCATGCAGTTTTTATTCATATCGTCTTTTTCTTGGCTACAACGTCGTATATCTGTTATGGTGGTTGTTTTTCGCCCTTGGGCATGGATTTGCTCCCGTTTGGGAATGTTTTACTTATATTTTTTGTTGTACCCTTTTTGGGGGCTTGTTTTACAAAGGAGGTGCTGCCAAATTTTAAAGGATGTAAATTTGGACTTTAAAGAAATTTGATTGAGATTTCAAAAATTTTAACAATGTTATTATCACTTACTACTTTTGATGGTTTAGATTTCTGGGTTTTCGGCTTATTTGAATTACGTTACGCCTGGAGACATTACGTAGTTTAAGGGCCGTCGCGTGCTAAATTTTGGGTCGTGACAATTTCTACAACATCTTTTAGGTTTCTTTTTCTTTACATTAATCTCATTAATGTAGTCCTATCATTTAAGTCCTTAATCCATCACAGAAAAGAAACGAAAATAGAACGTACGCTTATGGCATCCGCATTCGCCACAGTGTCCCGTTATGTACCATTAGGTTACTTAACTAACGGCATAGCGGGGCGGGACTAGCGCGGATGCAAAACATAAGCAACGTTTATTATATATCATATATATAATACACCATTCGTCTCAACTTATAAAGTGATCACATCACAAAATATCTACAGCAAAAGCACATATATGAAAATATAGGATATACTAGGAGGTATGTATTTTGTATTTAGCCGACAATAGAAAATACGGATTCCACGGTCGCGATGAATAGCCAAGCCCACACCCCTAGACCCCTACGAGAGCGACAAGTGACCCTACCAATTCTAGAGTTAGGAGACCCGGTCTCGACTCTTCGAGATGGCCTCCCACTGGACCCTAGAACCCGTTCACTCGTGCTCCCCACCTTAGGTCTATCCTAATGCGGAAAAGTAAATAATATACAACAATGGTGACATCATCCTCTACCCGGAAGTACCTTAATAAAAGAATATTATATATAATGAATTTTACATGAATGAAAAGAAAAACTCTCATCTCACATAAAACCCCTAGCCATTCAATCACGACGATTCTATAGATCATATCTCAGCAACACATGACATCACATGTCATCAATGTAAGTAAGTATGCATACCCTCAATTGTCATTGATATATAGCAATGAAACCGGCGATACACCACACACTACACTTACGGTCGCAGAAAAGAAAGTGAAAAATTACAACAATTGGAATTATCACTGTCTTTAGACATTATAAACCCAGAATATCACATATTCTGGATTTCATGCCTAACGATGTAAATCTTACATTTGGGTCTCATCTATGAAAACTCCTTTTCAAAATAAGTCGAGTAATTCGACAAGATTCCCGATTCCACCTGAGACCAAAATGTTAGATTTACACGCAACTAATTACTTTTCACAAAACTAATTAGTGTAGATTCCAATTATTGTATCACATTCACAAATATCTAGACGATGTTAAACATTTCGATCGAATCAACAAACACCCATATCTTCCAAAGAGCTCAACACTTGAGCAAAGTTAAAATACCCAAAACATGCCACAGTACCTATGGACCAGCCGTAGAAGGGTCAACCCTTGCCTCACCTATGGCGCCGCTGAACTATGGCAAACCCTAGGGTTTGGCTGTGGTTCCGTGATCATAGAATCGAGTTTGGGTTATGTTCTTCTAGAGTGTCCATAGAATTACCTGCATTATTTTTCGAATATTTTTAATTTGGAAAATTCCAACTTTTGGAAAATTTCAAAAGGGTGTCATGAAGTGGCGTTTGATGTTCATTCGAACTGTTAAACGTCGTCTACGTTACCTGAAACGATGTTAAAATTACGACTACGAAACACTCCAAATAGCCTTTACAGAAAGATAACATCATATGCAATCTTAGTAAAAACAAACAATACCTGAAACACCAAACCCTAGAGACCAAAGCACCAAACAAAAACGAGGCGATAAGGACATGGAAAAACCGGCCAGGCCGGATTTTATTGGTATTTCGCTGGGTCAATTCCGGTGGAATGGCCTCATTTTCGTTTGGTGTTCATATTACTGTTGGGTATGTGATACCATCAAATGTGATGCTTATGAAGCATAATTAAAAATGGGACTTCATTAATGAGATTAATGAAATAAAAGAAACCTAAAGATGTTGTAGAAACTTGTTTAAAAACTGGTAGCTCTAGTTCTTGCTTTGCATAGCGGTGTTCCTTGTAGAACATCCAGCACCTAATTCGATAAGGAAAGAGCCGAGATCCCTTCACCGGGAGTGACCTCTTTAGTGAAACTAGCAGATGCTACAAACTCGGTTTGTCTTTTGATTGCTTCTATAATTTTTGCTTTGTATAGTGATATTTGTGAAATATCCTGCACCTTATTCGATGAGGAAAGGGCCGACGATCCCTTCACCGGGAGTGACCCTTTTAGATAAACTAGAAAAGCCTAAAAAACACTCCATTTAAAATCACTCGATTCTACAACGATATCAAGTTCATTACGTAAAGGGTTTTCTTAAAAACCTGTCGTAGCCCTCCGTCATTTCAGATAAGTACTAGTTAGTATTCGTGCTGCGGTAGTTTGGCCTCCGTCAAGGCGTAGTGTATGGTAGCTAACTAATGCTTATCTGCTATGCATATGATGCAGATTGGATTAGGATAGTCGTGCGACCTTGTTAGCCTTTGTCAAGGGCCGTGCGGGTGGGTTTACTTCAATCAAGAAATGACGGGTTGAACTTGACTAGCAGCCTATGGTTTGTTGGCCTTTGTCAAGGTCATAGGAGGCTAGGGGCAAAATATTATCGGGAATTTCAAGTGTTGAAATTTGCAATGAGATTGCATACCTTGTATGAGATAGTTGGATCCCGATACCCGCTGCGAGTAAGAGTTACTCCTGGGAGAGTTTTACACGTTACAATTAGCCGATGAAGTAGGTGTCTAGAAAGGTGTCAATGGGGTTACGCCTCTGGGAAAACGAGGTTTACTTTAATTAGGTTCATGCGAAAGCACGGGGGACCTCCCTCAAAGTACCGACACTGGCCTGGCTGAAAGATTGGCGAACTTGTAGTGTGTAATTAATCCCGGCTAGTCTTTCCTTTTAGGATTTGAAGGAAGATTTGATTAGAACAGTGGGAGCCATCCTGATTAGATAAAATAATAACCAATCTGATCTTGCAAGAGCATACGCTGAGTGTTTTCTTCTCTCTCTCTCCAGGTAGCGACCATATAACGCCTTAATCAAGATAATAATACAGATATATTGACCAAAACCGCTTGTTATACTGAGCAGGGGAACTTTGGTCCCGCTCCAACTTATAATTGTTATAAGACAGAGCAGGAAATTGGGGAATACCAGATTTCCCGTGCCGCCCATACGAAGAAAGTGCATGCTGATGCATCATCTTCGGGTGTCTTCATTACATAGAAATGTTTCTCAGTATCCTTTACGTCCTGGGTATGAGATACCGGATCAGGATCCCGCATATGTAATCTGTTACAAGGGCTACAGAAAGGTAGAGAACTGAGATCGGGTGATAAGTTTCATGAGATAGAAAACGGTACAAGTGTTGCAGCCAAGTCTATTGGTCACTATCACCCTGTATTACCAGAATACATTGATTCTGAACAAATGTTATTAGATACCGAACCTGATATACAATATCATATCAGTCTCTTTATTAGTAAAGAAAGGATATAATTTTGTATTGTTGGATAATGTTTTGAACATTTCCTATATCAAGAGTTGATCGGTTCAGGAACGTTATCTAAAAGCATTGATGTTCTAAATCAAACTACAGTTCTTAATATACAGAACACACACGAGAGGAAAAGTTCAGAAATGAACGAATCCTTCTTGAGGCATTGTAGACTAGGTCATATCAATGTGACCCGACTAGCTAAGTTACATTTAGATGCATATTTAAATCTGTTTGAATTTACATCTTGTGAAACTTGCCGGTCATGTCACAAAGATAAAATGACCATAGCTCTGTTTATTAGAAACAGAGAAAGAGTTAGTGAACTCTTGGGATTGATACATGCTGATGTATGAAAGTCTCTTATCTACAGATGCCAAGACCGGTTCTTTGTACTTCATTACATTCTCTGATGATCTCTCAAGATTCAGACATATGTTCCTGTTGAAACACAAGTCCGAACCTTTTGAGATATTCACAGAATATAAGTTAGAAGTAGAGAACCAAAATACGGGTATAAGTATTATGTCCTTTGATGTGATCAAGGAGGAGAATACTTGAGCACGGAATTCCTGGACTATTCTAAAGGAGAATGAGATTCTCTCTCAGGATTACTCCTCCATATACACCATAGCACGTCGGTGTATCGGGGCGGAGCAATAGCACCCTATATGATATGGTGTGCTCTATGATGAGTACTACTAAGTTGCCTATTTCCTTTTGGGAGTTATGCACTTGAGAAGCAGCATACCTATTGAATAGGGTTCAAATCAAATCAGTTGCTTACCACTTCATATGTGATATGGAAAGAGAAGAGCCCATATCTTAAGTTTGTTAAGATTTGGGGTTGTCCGGCCTATGTCTAAAAGCAAAATCCGGACAAGCTCGAGGCAAGGTCTGTTATGTAGAACTGAAAATGTTCCAGCTATACAAACTGCAGCTGATGATTTGGTAGAACCAAAGGATTCAATAGTTTCCAACGAACCTCAGCCTCTCCGCCGATCTAGTAGGGTTCCTCACCCACCTGAGAGATACTTCGGTTTCTCTATCACAGTGGGAGTGAGGATTGCATTATGAGATGATGACCCAACTAGTTTCGGACTGGCCATCAGGAGTGGGACTCTGTAAGAATGGCTGGATGCTTATCGATCTGAGATGGAATCCTTATACACCAACAAAGTATGGACTTTGGTTGCTTTATCTGAAGGGTTAAATCACCATCAGGAGCAAGTATATCTTGAGAAGATTACTTGGTGTACTTGGAAAAGTTGAGACTTTCAAAGCTATGTTTAAGTCCATCCAGATACTACTTGCCACGGCTACATACCATGACTACGATATCTGGCGGTTGGGTGTCATGACTGCCTTTCTAAAAGTTTTAGAAGATAGAGTCTATAAGTATACAGCCAGAGGGCCTCGTAGACAGTAGGAGCAGCGAAAACATGTGCAAGATGTTTTATGTGATAAAGCAGGCATCGCGGAGTTGGAACGTCTGTTTTGATGTATTAGTCAAAGAGTTTGACATCATCAAAATGGTAGATGAATCTTGTATATACAAAAAGGTAGTAGGGAGTATGGTGGTGATCCTCGTAGAGTACGGGATGACATACTCATGATAGGAAAGGAGTTTCCTATGCTACGCTCGATCAATCTCCGCTTATCACAAGGATTCTCCATATAGGATCTATGTGATACCTCCTAAATCCTAGATTTTATATATATGAGATAGATCTAATTGGATGTTAGGATTCTCACTAGTTTTAGTGAGATGGTGTCAATCGATCCTGGGGAGAATCGCTAGAAAGGTTCTAGGGTGGTAAGGACGACTGAATGTCAGTCGCAGGCATTGTCTTTACCCTCAGTGGAGGGACGGTATGTTAGAAGAGTTCCAAGCTAGATACCGTGACAAACTAGACGATTAAAGGCAAGATACATCGTTACCAAGGATACTACCAAAGAGGCAGTCTGGATATATATTTAAGTCCATGAGATGAACTTCGTTCCTACCATTGTGTGACAATGGAGTTATGGCTTCAGCCAAGGAATGCCCGTCCCATCAGTGATCCAGACATATTCTAAGACAGTGTCACCTGATCATGGAGATGGTTGATCTCCAGGGGATCAAGGTTAGGAGAGTGGACTCAGAGGACAACACGGCGGATCCACTCACAAAGGCCATTTTCCAGAGAGAGACTTTTATGGGATGGTTGAGTATGAGATACTACAACCACTGTTATCAGATGGCCCTAGTGCAAGTGGGAGATTGTTAGTTATATGTATGCCCTAGAGGCCATTACTATACATGAGATGTATATTGTAGTCGATGCTTGGATATATATAGGGAGGACTTTCTTGCTCGACATGCTAGTATGCTATCTGGTTACTCTTTACCTTAACATGTACATTGATTGTCTCTCTGTTACATGTTGGTAAAGCCCTTAGGATATGTACTCGACTACTGGGACTATGATGAGATCATACTAGTGGGGCCACGGTAGTCGACGAGTACATCCTATAATTGTTCCTAGTCGAGGGTGTATCGAGACAGGGCATCGATACACCAGAGTATACTAGCGTATACGCATCTTGACCCATATGATGGGTGATGGATGATCCCATATCCATCGGTGTTTGACATCAAGTATGGTGTACGGGTGCTCAGTGGAGACTGGGTACACTGGACGGACTCGCCGAGAACTCCCAGATGGTATTATACCTCACGTCAGATGGCAGTTCTCCGGTGACACTGGTACAGAGTAGTCTGTTGACCCGAGATCGTCATAGAGTCTTGTTTGATTCCCACTGTACTTTGATTTCTATCTTACCACGTCCAAGAAGGCGTGCAAAATGGTGGTTTTTGGGTTCAGTCACGAATCACATGGAGGCAATGAGCGATAGGAGGGGATTTGTCTCTCCCGGTATAGCGAGTTGATGTTGTGCTGTGTTCGATTGGCTATAACTGGAAATCCCTGGCCAGGGTTGCTGAGATTTACTGGTAAGTGTTACCAGTAGTTTCTCGAACTGTTATAGACCTCATATCGACACGACTTATCGAGCTACTGGGGTCTGACGTTTACCACCCCTAGGCGAGATATGCGACATATCAGACGACGAGACCGGACTGTACGGGAGTGTTACTGATTGGATTCGCAGGAGAACTAGCCGGCTTGCTTGTTGATCTTCTGATCGTTCAATACCCGGGTGGCCGTTACGTTTAGCACACCGCTTGCGGCTTGTGGGTGTTTGATATGATCATCACTTACTGCCGGCGTATTGACGAGTCTTTAGAGTCCTACACAGGGGTTTCCTGGCTCAAGCGAAACGGAGTAGGAGAACATATGTGATATGTACAGGACCGAGATTAATACGATATGAGATACCTTATTCTTTTCTCGCGATTCGTGACATTGATCGGTTGTATGAGATATAGCCGGGTTATCGGATCAAGTGTTGATTCGATAAGTTGTTACTTTTGATATTAGTCGGTTATAGCCGGATTATTAAATCAAGAGTTGATTTAATAATTTAATGCATAATTATATATTTGATATATTACATTGCATTAACTAGTATTAGCTCACTTATGATTTATTTTCTCACTAGTTTATGCACATTGTTTATATGTGATATATGCAAGTGTACAAGTTTGTATCATGCTTGATGATACACACAAGTTGGATGTTTGAGACTTGAACCAAATCATGGTTAAATTAGGGTTTACTAATTTCCAAACAAATAACAAAAGAGGTGAGACTTTGGTCAAAGTTATCAAGCGTCATGAAGCTTGATAAATATTGACAAAGTCAACTCTTTTGTCATTTCCTTAGGATATTAGTTAACCCAACCCTTAACCTAATGCCTTGGTTAATTCTCTACATGAGTTAAGCATGAGGGCTTAACTCAACCATGGTGCCATTATTAATTGGATAAGTTTTCATTTGGATGGATAATTCATTCCTTCTTCTTCATCATCATCAAGCTCCATCCAAAAGCTTACTAGCTCTAATGGTGCCATGAGAAAAAGAGTGAGAAAATCAATTCTAAAGTGAGCCCGCTTCCTATTTCTTCATCCTCTACTACTTGCCATGTAGTATAGGGTGTTCTCTTCACAAAGTTTTTGACCAAGTGAAGGAATAGCTTGAGTTTGAGTCTCCCCGACGTAGATCATCTTCGGCCTCGAAGTCAACGACCTAGCCCGCTCATTTCTCCGATGAAACCATCGCTAGGGTCCAGGATCCCGATGATCGCAGCTAAGGGACGTCAACACGGAGCTTTAGAAGTGGAGGACCGGATCTACAAAGGTTGTAATCCCTTTCACTTAGTAGTAAAGTAGTTTACTAACTTATAGTTTCGCCTAATCTTTAGCTAACGATCTTGCATAGAGTTGTTAGGCACATAAAAATTTGATTTTGGCATGGTTGATGCCTTGTAGAACCTCATGATCGTGTCTCTTCTGATGTTCATTGTTCATCGAGGAAAGCACGATGCACTTGGCCTTCGCGCAATCATACACCCAGGTTTTGCGGATTTCCTTATCCACATTACTGGATTTGGGACCTGGGACAGCAGGTGCCTTAGCGGTGAGGACATACCCCAATTTGTCATAGGTCAAAACCATTTTGACATTCCGCAGCTAATCTTTATAGTTTGGCCCTGTCAGTATATTTTTTTCTAAAAGTAACTTAAGTCCATTCATTTTCAGGGTCGCTGCAAATAGGAGAAAGAGAGAGAGAACACTTTAGCATGATGCTCTTGCAAGTTTAGAGTGGTTTTTAGTTTATCTAAACTGGATGGCTCCCACTGTTTCTCGAATCCCTCCTCAAACCAAAAAGGAAGAACTAGCCAGGACTATTCTCACCGTACAATACTTGCTTAACCGTTCAGCCAGGCCGGTGTCGGTACTTCGAGGGAGGTTTTCCAACGCTTTCGCGAAGTTCCTTAATTAAATAACCTCTTTTCTCTGGGGGCGTAGCCCCGCTGACACCTTTCTCGACACCTACTTGGTTTATAGCATTGATCGTTAAGTGACGAATCTCCTGATGAGTAGCATATACTCATAGTAGGATCGGGATCCAAATATCATCGTATGATAATGTTGAAGGAATCCTACCAACATTCATCAAACTCCAAATGGTATACATCTCTTTGCAAATTTCAGTTTCTTTAGAAATTCCCGATATAAGTTTTTGCCCCATGCTCTTATGACCTTGGCGTTGGTCAAAATGTCATAAGTCACATATCAAGTTCTACCCATCATTATCTTGTTAATTTGAACCCATCCGTACATATCCTTGATGTTGGCCAAAATGATAATACGACTGTCCCAAACTAACTCATCTATCTATGCAACAAATGAATACCCAGCAACTACCAAACACTATGCCTTGGCGTTGGTCAAAATACATAGCTTGAATACTACTGAATACCCAAATGAAATGATGGAGGGCTACGATTGGTTTTGGCGAAACCGTGAATGTAGTGAACTTGATATGACCGAAGGAACCTGATAGCTTTTAAAAGGAGTGGTTAAAGCTCCGCAATTAAAAAATATCTTCTGTTTTAAAAATAACCGAGTGGTTTATTTTAAACTGTTCCAACGATTCAACTTTGGTTTATTTTCTTTGCATTAATAATAATGCGTCCCATCATTAACCTATCATTGCAGAAAACAATGAAAATACGACGTCCTCTTATGCCATCCGCATTCGCCACTGGGTCCCGTCATCACTCGTTAGGTTACTTAACTAACGGCAGAGCGGGGGCTGGGCTAGCGTGGGTGTAAAACATAAGTGACGTCTAAATAGTTATCATATATAGATATTGTACATTCGTCAGACGCAATAATAGGCATTCCAGATCACAGATGAACATTATTGGATATGCAAGCAATCCGTGTTTCTTTTGAGCCTGCAACGAAAGACGGATTACACAGTTGTGATAAATAGCCATTACCCCACCCTAGACCCCTACGGGTACGGCAAACTACCCGCCAAGTACCCGAAGTGAAACGGTCTCCCTCAACAACGTGAGTAGGCCACTAAACACTTCAAAGTACCCGGTAGTTTGTGCACCCCACCTTGGGTCTATCCTAGAAGCAAAAAACAGTAAAATGAAATAATACAACGGTGGCTACAACCGCAACCTGGATGTGCCCCGCAAAATAATATTACAACATATTACAATTATATTGAATGAATGAATATAACAACCCATCACAAACCCCGGCTAATCATCACAACAATCCAATACAGTTCATAACCACAAACATTAAAATCCATTACAGAAATGTGCAACCCCTGCCAACCGACATGCTAGAAGTTAGGGGAGGTTTACGAACACATTATACAGTTCACAGATATAATCTAATTAGCAAATATTGTATAATTTCGATCGATCAAACACTTTAGATTCTACTCCAAAACTTCTCTGTGCATCTGAGACTTGAGCAGAAAATAAACATTCCAGAAAAGACAAAAACATCACAGAAGAATTACTGGGCAAAATTAGGCTGAATTGGCTTCAACTCGGCCGCGGATCCACGGCGGATCGGTGGGATCGGCCGCGGTTCCGCGGCTGTTTGGCCGATTCATGCACCCAATTTTCTCCATAATCCTTTTAATTCCCTGCTTGTAATTTTAGAGGTCCATGAAAAATTTTTAGGGCATGTTTTAAATTCGACAGAAACTTTGTGAGGTCGATGTCTTTTTCGGTTCGTTTTGCGTTCGAAATTCATACGACTTTGCTAATAAGTTAATTATTGTTTAGCGAGGCTCTGATACCACTGTAAGCCGATGTACAACACCCCACGAGTGGCGGGGAGGCGGAATATGAAAAACGATCTTGTTCTATGAGTTAACATCGACTAACCGAAGAATCTTTGCTAAACTATAACTAACACATGCATAGGAGTTCTTAAATACTATGAAAAGAGATTATACCTAGTGAACCTAGTCCTTCTTCTTTTCGTTATCCACCTCCTCCTCGGCCTCCTCTACGTAATAGACGATCCACCCGAGAGCTTCTATTCCAAGCTTCACCTCTAAACTTAAGGTAACTAGGTTTCTTTAGTTGCTAATCAAAGGTACCTAGGTGATATAGAGTGAGGTTATGGATTAATTAATCTATCTGATCCTTGATCTCAACACATGAGAGGGGAGGATTAGGGTTTGAAGAGAGATAGCTTGAGGAGAGAGAAGGTGAGCAAGAGAATGAGAAGAAATAATGAACTCATTTGAATATATGAAGCATTATCTTTTATCAAATAAATAAATTAAATGATTTAACAACCATGCTTCATTTATTCATATGAGTGATTCATCTCATGAGTCATTAGATCAATTAATGAAGCATTAACTCCATGGATGAATCACACAAATGAGTCATTAAAACAATAAATGCAAATGCCACCTAAACCCCCAAGTCACCATCCTTCTAGAAGCTTCTCGCGAAATTACGAGAACGCCCCTCCTATCCGTGAAAACACGGAAAAACTTTAGACTGTATAAATCCAATAATCCGATACTAGAATCCGGCTTAAACCAAAGTCGGCTAGTAAAAACTGTCCGAACGTCGTACGTGCGTAAACACACGTATGCGTCCGAACCCTTGTCGTAAAACCATACGACCTCTATATCGTTTCGCCTGGAGCAGGGAAACTCTCTGTGTGGAACTCTAAAGACTCGACTACTACGCTGGCAGTGGGTTTAACCACAGACCGCAAGCGGCAATAGCTATACGTAACGGTCCCCAGGTAGATGTCGATAAGAAGGCCGATGAGGAAACCCATCCGAACTCCTACTGAGCCTGATGTGACAATCTCCGTACAGTCCGGTCTGTTCGTCTAAGACTATCGCATATCGGGCCTAGGGGGCTGCAAGCGTTAGTCCCCTAATAGCGGTATAAGTCGTGTCGGAGCGTAGCCCATTACACCCTGAGAAACAACTGGAACCTACCAGTAAATCTCGCTTGCCCTGGCCAGGGACTTTGCGTAATGGCTCTCTGACACAGCGTGATATCAACTCCCAATACCGGGAGAGACGAATCCTGTCTAACCGCCATTGCCTTCAAGTGCTCGGGACTACACCCAACTGGTACCTGTTTGCACGACTCCTTTGAGCCGTGGTAGGGTAGCAATCTAAGAACAGTGGGACACACTCGAGGCGAAGTAGCAGTGTCAAGTCCGCGGACTATGCTGTACTCATGTCACCTGGGAACTGTTAACTGACGATGGGTATAATACCAACCAACAGTTCCCCGTGAGTCCTGTCCGGTGTACCCGTAACCCAACGAGCACCTGTATACTATCTCCAGTACGACGTACTGATGGCTGTGGGACAGACCATCTCCCCAACTGGGATGAGAAGCGTACACACTAGTCTACTCCGGAGTATCGATGCCCTGTCTCGATAATCCTACGACTAGGGACCTGAAAAAAGATGTTCCTGTAGACTACCCAGCCCTCACTAGTGTGACTGCCATCACAACGCTGGTAGTGAAGCAAGGTCCTAAGAGCTCTATCAATACGTATACTCACATATTAAGATAGATAAAACCAAGTAGCATACTACCATGTTTAACAAGACTGTTATATAACTGTGAATATCCCAAGCTTCCATTAAGTAATATACAAGCTAGTATGAAACAATAATGGCCCCTAGGGCATATACACTAACAAGTATATCGTACTTGGAGATGAGTCGATGAGATTGGGCTTGATGTCGTGAGATCGGTGATATGTTTTGGTTCGTATTAGGAGATACGACATGATATTATAGCGAATCTTTAAGCGAGGTGTTTCAGACACACGCACATATATTGTTGATGGTATCAGCTTGTACTAGACTTAGATCTGTACCCCAGTTCATGACATATGATGATAAGGATACCAGATGAGTAATGAGATAAATATGATATTTGACCCGTACCCAGATTTGGGATACCGTACGATAAATTTACTGTACGAGATATAGTTATGAGGATGGATCCGCACTCTTGACTCGAGGATGTCATATTATTTATTGTATCGTACGTGATACTATTGAGGCGAGATCACCGACTACTAGATATACATATATAGATCGACTCAGACTTAGGTGGATTTCCTTACCCTTTTGACTGGGCTCGAGTCACACTATTTTTTAAAAGTGGAGGATTGTGAGTATTTTATATACCAAATTGTATAACTCATATATTGGATAGGGATATTCTTCAGTGTTGCTGTTACTATATCACTTTCTATATATTCGTGATGTTTCATCGCATTGCATGCTTATACATATGTTATCAGTAATTATTATGAAACCATGCTGTCAGGACACCAGCACCATTACCGATGATGCGTATGCTCCATATACACTTGCTTGCCGGCTCACACACATCATCATCGGTAATTGCCATGTCACGTACACTTTAGAGAATACTATTTCATTGACATAGCCTGCTAGCTAATAGTTGCAATATGTTATAGCTTTCATATGCTAGTTTAACTATTGCATTCATTGCATGATATCAGATTCATTCATATATTCATTGGTTATGCAGTATTATGGACATTTATGCCGGTTTTCACTCTCATTGACATGGTGATTTGATGTTTTCGGATCCTTCTTGAGATTTTTTGGATTTAGAAACCGTATGCGAAAGTTTTATAAACTGATGATGTATTTTTTAAAGAGAAAAATATGGTTTTCCTTGATATGATGAGTCTTTTCCACCATGATGTTTTCTCGGTTCTGAGATATTTTTCGAGACCCGATTCGAGGAGTTGGATGAACCGTCTGCGGGTACATGGTTGACCCGGTATGGTACCCCGGGGCAAGAAACTCGAGTTGTAGACGATGAGCCCGACAGGGGCAGACTGCCTACCGGTGATTTTACCTGGCGCGGCGGATATCCGGAGGATACCATTCATGGTCGTGTGATTGATGATTTGGGCCGATCCGGACTGACGGAGCCTGAGATATTGAGATATTGAGATTTGAGACACTGAGATATTGAGATTTGATGATACAGGCCAGTCCGGATAGCCGGAGCCTGAGATATTGAGATATTGAGATTCATGTTTTGTGTCGATGATTGACACTGATTTCTCTATTGATTTCATTGATGATATTCGATTTATATGCATACAGGAATCTCATTAAATAAAGAAAACAGTTGTCTCACTCATGATGTATTCTGTTTCTATTCGTAATGCATTCATACATCATATATCTGATATGTTGCTATCTGAGGCACTGATACGAGCACGTGGTATTGCACTTATGTGTAGTTGGATCAGGATATTTATTTGAGGATATTACTTGATATGACTTAGGATAGCGTCATACATGCGATTTCTGCTCTGTGATGTTTTCTACTCACGAGTTGGCAACTCACCCACGTTGTGCCACAATTCCTTACAGGTTTTGCCGTACAGGTTTCGTTGCGGCTTGCTGGCACACTGTTCCTTCTGGGTGATTGCTTTGGTAGGTGGGTTCTTTTGCATCAGGACCACCATTGTATATTTGTTATTTCAGTTGTATTTAGTAAAACTCCATCAACCAGACTTGTATATTTGACAGGGATAGATGACCAACGTATATTATTTCGACCTCAGAGTCGCAAGTTGTATTATTATGGTTTTCTTGATGATTTTTAGTTTCCTTTTGAGCTTTGATCCTCGCCCTTGGCGTTGTATATTATATTGCATTGTGTGGTTTTGTCCTTCGATTGATGAAGAGCTAGCTCCCGCTTGGGGATGCCTTTATTCATTATATATATGCTTTATCAGGTTTTGTACCCGTTTGGGGTCAGTATTTACAAAGGAAACCCTGCCGAAATTTTCAGAAAAGACTTGAGATTTTAAAAATGCATACTTCGGCTTATGTTGTTAAACTTCTTGCTTTAAAATTGGTTTTTCGTTCACTCTACTTTACTTGGTTTGGATTTCTGGGTTTTGGCTTACTTAGATTACGTACGCCTCGAGACGTATCGTAGTTTAGGTGCTGGTCATGTTCCGTACTTTTCGGGTCATGACAAAGTTGGTATCAGAGCGTTAGGTTTTACCTTCTGAGTGTAGGATGACCCTTGGTTGATGGAGTAGGTGACTCAAGTAGAGTGGCGTACCGTGTGTATGTTCCACGGCATACTAACGATACGATACCCCGCTTATGAAACCTTAGGATGTACATTTCTTTGTGTAAGTCCACGGTAGCGCCCCGGCCGTCTAACAGACGCCAAATGTGGAACAAAAACTATTACAACTGGCGCTATCGCTACTATAACCCGGATCTGCCATTAAAGCTAAACTAACAAACTACAAAGTGGGTAGAAGAGTTATACCGAACGATCCGAGTCCTTCGGTCTTCAACCATCATCCCACGCTTTGTTGCGGCTGCTCCGATCTCCTGAATCTCCAATCTTCTCGTCCAGGTGGCACCACGTCGACGGATTTTGCTTGCTAGATTTTCGGAAAAATAGCTTTTAAAGTGAGTTTGAGGTTTTTGTGAATTTTAAGCTATTTTATATTATAATTAGTGCTTGTGATTGTGTAAATGAATGTGTTTGGGTTTTTCTTGATGGTTTGGCGTTTGTACGCCGTCGTCGAGGGTTTTTGGGTTGATTTGTGAAAGCAACCATAGGTTTTGACCTATGTGGGATTCGTGTGTCGTTTTGGTCATGAGTCGGATGTTAATGCGATACGATGCTATATATGACATGTAGGTACCCCATGTGGACTTCGAGATGACAAGCAAGCGCGTAGCGACATCGGCACCGGCGAGCGCAGATCAGGTGAGTAGATTTATATCTACGGGGAGAAGTCGGGTAGATGGCGTATAGCACCCCCACAGTCCGTGGTGATGTATACGAATACGTATACACACATATATATTGATTATATATATTATGTTGATACGAGACTTGATGATAAAGGTAGATTCAAGGTGTTCATGGATTAGTTTAGTGTTAGTTGCGAAACCCTAGAGTAGTTGTTACACACACACGCGCGCGCACACACATGCATACATCTATGTTATTACCTGTGCGTATATGGGGATATGTGTTTATGTGTTCACCTAGGTATGGGACTAGGTGTTCACATACTGGATTTGCGGATGATACTTGGGATTGAGATGAGTCGTTGAGATTTGAGTTGAGGCCGTGAGATCGGTGATATGGCAGGATTCGTACTTGAGATACGTCTTGATGTTATAGCGGATCTTTGGATGACGATGCCATGTGAATAGTGATATTAGTAGCGTACTAGACGTAGGTCAGTACCCCAGATGATGATCTTGATAAAGAGGATACCAGATGGACGGTGTGATGAGTATGATATTGTCCCGTACCCAGATTTGGGGATGCCGTATGACGGATTTACGTACGAGTTATATATTGACGATTGATCCGCACTCTTGACTTGGGATGTCTGATTATAGATATGGTATCGGATATGATATTATTGAGGCGGGATCACCGACTAATATATATACAGGTATGTATATGTATAGACTCAGATGTTATGCGGTTTCCTTACCTGTAGTTCAACTTGTTAGTTCAGCCGTATAGTTTAGTGTAGTTGTTAGACTAGATTAGACTCCTACCTATTTCAAAACTAACGAATCGTGGGTATTTTAAAAGACAGGTCAAGGGATTCTACGGATATTTCAAAAGTCGTATCTTTTCTTAAAAACATCGTAGCCCTTATTTTCAAAACACCGCGATTCGTGTTATTTCAAAAGGCACTATTGTAGGACTTATATTAGGGTAATGCAGATTAGTTATCGTTGTGTCTAGTATTCAGCTCCCGCACATTATTGTTGTTGCTCTGCATCGCATACTTATTGTAATTCATATTTCATTATTGATATCATGCTGTTAGGACACCATCACCATTACCGATGATGCGTATGTACCACGTACACTTACTTGCCGGCTCACACACATCTTCATCGGTAATTGCCATGTCACGTACACCTTAGAAAATATTATTTCTTAACTTAGCTTGTTAGTTAGTAATTTGACATGATATTAGTGTACCTGCCTTATATGCCAGCTTAACATTGTAGTTATTACTTGTCACTTCATGTATATTGTTATTCATTGTTATGCCGCATTCATGGATTCTTATGCCTATATTCATGGTTTTACATGCTATTGATGATTTGGATTCGGATTTCCATGAGATTTTCTGGATTTGGGGGGGAAAACCGCAAAACTTATATAAACTGCTTTATCTCTTTTTAAATAAAAAGTGTGGTTTTTCCCATGATGTATGAATCGTCCACCATGAGTTTGTTGATGGATTTCGAGACCCGATTCGAGAAGTGGAGGAACCGTTTCGGGTACATGGTGGGCCCGGTGCGGTACCCTGGGGCAAGAGGATCGTGTTGTTGACGTTGAGCCTAGAAGGGGAGCACTACCGACCGGTGATTTTACCCGACCCGTCGGATATCCGGAGGATACCATCGTAGTCTTGAGATGGATGGTAGGGGCTGGTCTAGACTGACGGTGCCCTAGATATTGAGATTGAGACATTGAGATTTTGAGATATTGAGGTACTGTGATTTGATGATACAGGCCAGTCCGGATAACCGGAGCCTGAGATTTTGAGGCATTGAGATTCATGTTTTGTGTCGATGCTAGACACTGTTTATGCTGATTTCATTTATGATACCTCATTTTAAAAATACAAAGGAAATCTCACTAAATCATGAAAGCAGTTTCTTTAGTACATGTATTCTGTTTTCATGCATTCATACATCATCCTTATGATATATTGCTACCTGAGGCACTGACACGGGCACATGGGATTACACTTGGGTTAGACATTTACCCTAGCCATTGTTATAGGCTGCTGGTTATATATTTAAGGATATATCATGATCGTATGACCTAGGATTGCGCCATACATGCGATTCCTGTTCGTAGATGTATTCTATTCACGAGTTGGAAACTCACACCCGTTGTGCCGCAGTTCTTGCAGGTTTTGCCGTACAGGTTTCATTACGGCTTTACTAGCACTGCTTCCTTCGGGCGATTTTGCTAGTAGGTGGTTTTATTAGTATCGTACCCGTCATTATACTTTGTATAATATTATTCAGTTGTATCTAGTAAATTCCATCTACCAAACATGTATTTATTTCAGAGATAGAGACCAGTGAGGTTTATTCCTTCGACCTTAGAGTCGCGCGCTGTATTTCTTTGGATTTCTTGCTGTTTTGAGTTTCCTTTTGAGTTTTGATCCTCGCCCTTGGCGTTGTTTATTGTATTGCTTGTGTGGTTGTGACCGTCGATTGACGAAGAGCTAGCTCCCATTTGGGGATGCCTTTTTATTGATTTCGTATACTATTCATGTTGTATCCCGTTTGGGGGCCAATATTTACAAAGGAGACTCTGCCGAAATTTTCAGGAAATATTTATTGTTCTTTTTAAAAAAAAAAGAATAATTCGGCTTATGCTATTAAAACTACTTGTTTTTAATTAGTTTTCCTTCACTCTACTACTTTTCTTGGTTTGGTTTTATGGGTTTTTGGTTTACTTAGATTACGTACGCCTCGAGACGTTTCGTAGATGAGTGCTGGTCATGTTCCGTTAATTCGGGTCATGACAAAGTTGGTATCAGAGCGTTAGGTTTTACCTTCGGAGCGTAGGATGACCCTTGGTTGATGGAATAGGTAACTAAAGTAGAGTGACGTACCGTGGGTATGTTCCGCGGCATACTTACGATACGCTACTCCACTTAAGAAGCCTTAGGATGTACATTTCTTTGTTCAGTATTATATTCATTCCTGATTTAGCCTCATCGGTATCAGTTATTGTTTTGCTGCCACGATTACGGGCAGGGAGAGCTACGGCTAGAGTTGCGGTCAACAAGAGTTCGTTACGAACAAGGACTGACCAGGGCGTGATTCCGGCGACACACGATTGCAGAGATGTGTCTTTTTATTGTGTTTTCGCGCCACGAGCGTTTGATGGATCACTGTATGAGATTACTCGGACGTGCAGATCAGCACCAGAGGATTGAGCCAATGATAGAGGCCAGCCAGATTTTGATGACCGTTGGCGTATTGCTTATTCATGGTGATTGAGGCACTGTTCAGCGTGCAGACGAGTGAGCCAGTTATTGCTGCGAACGATGAGATATCGCCCAGGTGTTAGAGCTATTGCAGTACGAGTTGTACTAAGAGATGATAGAAGGTCGCTAGTCACCCGAGGATGAATCACTAGGACATATGTTTTGTTCGCCTATCCCGATGCGAGGTCATCAGATAGATTGCTCCCAGCTAGAGACGACTTCACGCGGAGACGTTGAGAGTCGACAGAGACGATCGAATGTCAGAAATCTATTATTCCAAGTTTAAAGTATTCAGAAGAGCATGCAGGAAATTCTATGGACCCTCTAGAATAATGAAACCCTAACTCGACTTAATGACCGTGTGAAAGCCTTTGAACTTTAGGGTTTGCGGCAGTTCCGTGGCGCCATTAGTGAGGCTTGGGTTTGCCCATCTACGGCTGGACCATCGATGTTGTGGTACGTACTCGATACTATTAAACTGTATCGAAGATGTTGAGCTCGTGGGGGATTATGAGGTTTTGACTAATCGATCAAATGGTTCGACTTCATTAGGATACCAGGTGGTGAGATGCATTTCTTGGGAGACTCCAGATACGAGGATAGCCGTTGGAGCTCAGTCCATGCAGCCACGACGAGACGATTCCGAAGCAATCGACATTAGAGAAAGTGGAGTAAGAGGTTCGTACAAGATCTGGATAAGATGACGTTCCACTCTGCCGACATTAGAGATGCGATACGCATGCCGAGGCATTGTACTTGGATATACCTTCCAGCAGGAGTCGCGATGAGTATGCAGCCATTCCGGAACAAGAAACAGATATAGTAAGGGACGATGACTTCCGGACAGTTCGGCAGAGACGAGATTTGGGAGAGACCTCGACAGGACCTTTCTGGGATAAATTACGTGAAGGCTTGGACCCAGGAGTGGTCATGTTGCGCACACCAACAAACCAGAGTTCAGGATCGTCGACGAGACATGCTATGAGTGACCACGACAGTTGGCCAGAGATTCTTGGAGGATGTGCTTGAGCGGAACTATTCCGCCATACTTGATTTTGGTATTTTGAACGATATATTCGCATGATTTGGTTTTGATGATTGAGTTTCATGATATCGTTTCCATGCGCCATGGTTGCACCTACTGAGTATTTACGATTTTTGCGCAATTGTTGCACTTGAGATAGTTTTCGTGCCTTGGATTTTCGCGCATGTTTGAGATGCGATTTTGGTGCACACCAGATGCACTAAATCGAGATTTTTCGTGCATGTCAGATGCACCTGATTTTGCTGTCAGGCACACACGCTGCCTATGACAAATGTTGTGTGCACACCCGATGCACTTAGATATTGTTTCTGTGCGCATGTATGGCACATATATGGATTTTGATTTCCGTGCGCACCAGACACACGTAGTATTCATATGCATATTTTGGGATTGATTTCTTATAGAGCAATACATTTTTATGATATTTGCTATGTGTTTTCATACTGAGCAGGACTAGTCAGAAGACAGTACCTGAATGTATTTTGCATGCATTAATAGCTATCGAAGGGAATTCCAAAAAGCGAGCTATAGTCTCAGTATTTATCTACGTGTCTGATATGACACGAAACGTTTAAAACAAGGAAACCCTTCTAAATTGTTTCCCAAAACGGCGGAACGTACTTTTAAAACAAAAAGTATATATGTATGGTTATCTTCTTATGATAGGCGTCCGCCACTGTGCAGTGTTATGTTCATTGCACAACGACTTTAAAAGATTTGGCATGCATTTCCTTCAGATATTTACATATATAGATTTGATATTTACATGTATAGTTTCGAATTATATCATATTGGTTTTGTATTGGATTTGACATCTGTGTCTTTACCATGACTCCGATGATTGTGGGATTCTTGGCGGAGTTTTGATTTTGAGTTATATGCTCATTTTTCATGCGCATGCGCTGCGCTACGGATTGTTTTATGTATTTATGATTTCGGAGCCTCGACGACTTGATGGTTTTGCTTAGATGTTTTAGTATTTGGGGGAGTTTTTAATTTAAATTCGGGGACCGAATTTCTTTAAGGGGCGAAGATTGTAACGTTTTGAAAATCGTTTCGGTGAAATTTCGGAAAAACGATAAAATAAGGGGGGTTTCTGTAAAAAGTCAAAATACAAATATCTTTATTATAAAATTAAATATACATATTCTAGCTATGTAATTGCTAGTATTTGGTGTTTATTGAGCCCGTGGTAAAAATTCTAAATTTCTAAATTTTTTCCGAAATTAATTATTTTAATATTATTTTAAGCCGTCACTAATACATTTAATTACGGAAAATTACAAATTGGAATGG
Organism: Agapanthus africanus; assembly: GCA_030015575.1. Classification (NCBI taxonomy): domain Eukaryota; kingdom Viridiplantae; phylum Streptophyta; class Magnoliopsida; order Asparagales; family Amaryllidaceae; genus Agapanthus; species Agapanthus africanus. The sequence continues at coordinate 543,071,915 of JASDDO010000014.1, read as the reverse complement.
GTTGAAACAAATTTTGTGCATCATAACAAATCAAACAAAATTTTAACACGTTATTTTTGAAATGAAATGATGTTGTTAATCGATTTTAGAAAATATTGAAGAAAAAGGCTTATTTTGTGAAAATAAAAGGGTTTTAGTGCATATTGAATTGGTGTTTGGTGTTCATTGCTTCACACACACACACACCACCTCCCCCTCCCCCTCTTGCTGGCCGAATATGGGCTGCCCCAATCCCCATGTCCCCACTTTTTTTGTTCACAAGAAATGAAAAGAAAAGAATAATATATATGTATAAGTATGGGCTTTTGACTTTTTCTTTTGACTTTGAAACCAACACCCTCACTCTCTCACCTCTCCCCCCCTCATTGGCCGAGCCTATTTCTGAATTCCTACAGCCCCACCCCTCTCTTTCCCTCATCTCATCTCTTCTCCAAAAATCCCACCCTTTTTACCTTCAAAAATTCATCAAATTCCATCCAAAATCAAAACAAAATCAAAATCCAACTCCTACCCATTTCTCATTTGCTTATCTAGCATGGATCTAGGGAACAAGATTTCAATTGGGGAGGCTATGGGTGCTTGTGGATCTTCAAATGTCTTTGGGTATAATTTCTAAACATTTTGCTTAATTTGTTAGTTAATTTCTTAAAGCTAATTTATTTATGTGTTAATTAGGCTTTAGTTGCAAGTTTGGAAATTCTAGAATTGGGTATGGATCAAGTTAGGGTTTTATATCATTTGATCATGGTTTAAGTGTATAATTTAACATATTATGGCATGTAAAATCTTACCTAGTAACTAGTTTGATAATTGTTATTTTAAAATTTGTCTAATTAAGCTATTTTGCTAACTAGGGTTTTTGGAAAATTATTAAATGCTTTAGATTAAATATAATTAAAGTTTTATGTCATTATTAATATTTTAATAAGTGGTTTAATGCCTTTGGACCATGCAAAACCAAGCTTATTTGTAAAATTGTGAATTTTACTTTAAAAAGAGTTAAAATCGGTATTTTTGCAAGCTAGTTTTTTTGAACGTATGTGGTTTGGTGAAATTAAATCGTGGAGATAGTTTGTATGGATTATTTAAGTTATTTAATAAGTATTATGGATGCTAGATTTGTTTAAACGTCGAGTTTTGTACTAAAACGTGTAATTTTGCATGCTAGATTTTCGGAAAAATAGATTTTAAAGTGAGTTTGAGGTTTTTGTGAATTTTAAGCTATTTTATATTATAATTAATGCTTGTGATTGTGTAAATGAGTGTGTTTGGGTTTTTCTCGATGGTTTGGCGTTTGTACGCTGACGTCGAGGGTTTTTGGGTTGATTTTTGAAAGCAACCATAGGTTTTGACCTATGTGGGATTCGTGTGTCGTTTTGGTCATGAGTCGGATGTTAATGCGATACGATGCTATATATGACATGTAGGTACCCTATGTGGACTTCGAGACGATAAGCAAGCGCGTAGCGACGTCGGCACCGGCGAGCGCAGATCAGGTGAGTAGATTTATATCTACGGGGAGAAGTCAGGTGGATGGCGTATAGCACCCCCGCAGTTCATGGTGATATATACGAATACGTATACACACAGATATATTGATTATATATATTATGTTGATACGAGACTTGATGATAAAGGTAGATTCTAGGTGTTCATGGATTAGTTTAGTGTTAGTTGCGAAACCTTAGAGTAGTTGTTACACCCACACACGCACGCACACACATGCATACATCTATGTTATTACCTGTGCGTATATGACGATATGTGTTTATGTGTTCACCTAGGTATGGGACTAGGTGTTCACATACTGGATTTGCGGATGATACTTGGGATTGAGATGAGTAGATGAGATTTGAGTTGAGGCCGTGAGATCGGTGATATGGCAGGATTCGTACTTAAGATACGTCCTGATGTTATAGCGGATCTTTGGATGACGATGCCATGTGAATAGTGATATTAGTAGCGTACTAGACGTAGGTCAGTACTCCAGATGATGATCTTGATAAAGAGGATACCAGATGAACAGTGTGATGAGTATGATATTGACCTGTACCCATATTTGGGGATGCCGTACGACGGATTTACGTACGAGCTATATATTGATGATTGATCCGCACTCTTGACTTAGGATGTCTGATTATAGATATGGTATCGGATATGATATTATTGAGGCGGGATCACCGACTATATATACAGGTATGTATATGTATCGACTCAGATGTTAGCCGGTTTCCTTACCTGTAGTTCAGCTTGTTAGTTCAGCCGTATAGTTTAGTGTACTTGTTAGACTAGATTAGACTCCTACCTATTTCAAAACTAACGAATCGTGGGTATTTTAAAAGATAGGTCAAGGGATTCTACGGATATTTCAAAAGACATATCTTTTCTTAAAAACACCGTAGCCTTTATTTTCAAAACACCGCGATTCGTGTTATTTCAAAAGGCACTATTGTAGGACTTATATTAGGGTAATGCAGATTAGTTATCGTTGTGTCTAGTATTCAGCTCCCGCACATTATTGTTGTTGCTCCGCATCGCATACTTATTGTAATTCATAATTCATTATTGATATCATGCTGTTAGGACACCATCACCATTACCGATGATGCGTATGTACCACGTACACTTACTTGCCGGCTCACACACATCTTCATCGGTAATTGCCATGTCACGTACACCTTAGAAAATATTATTTCTTGACTTAGCTTGTTAGTTAGTAATTTGACATGATATTAGTGTACCTGCCTTATATGCCAGCTTAACATTGTAGTTATTACTTGTCACTTCATGCATACTGTTATTCATTGTTATGCCGCATTCATGGATTCTTATCCCTATATTCATGGTTTTACATGCTATTAATGATTTGGATTCGAATTTCCATGAGATTTTCTGGATTTGTGGGGGTAAACCGCAAAACTAATATAAACTGCTTTCTCTCTTTTTAAATAAAAAGTGCGGTTTTTCCCATGATGTATGAGTCGTCCACCATGAGTTTGCTGATGGATTTTGAGACTCGATTCGAGGAGTTGAGGAACCATTTCGGGTACATGGTGGGCCCGGTGTGGTAGCCCGGGGCAAGAGGATCGTGTTGTTGACGTTGAGCCAGGCAGGGGAGCATTACCGACCGGTGATTTTACACGACGCGTCGGATATCCGGAGGATACCGTCGTAGTCTTGAGATGGATGGTAGGGGCCGGTCTGGACTGACGGCGCCCTAGATATTGAGATTGAGACATTGAGATTTCGAGATATTGAGGTACTGAGATTTGATGATACAGGCCAGTCCGGATAGCCGGAGCCTGAGATTTTGAGGCATTGAGATTCATGTTTTGTGTCGATGCTAGACACTGTTTATGTTGATTTCATTTATGATACCTCATTTTAAAAATACAAAGGAAATCTCACTAAATTATGAAAGCAGTTTCTTTAGTACATGTATTCTATTTTCATGCATTCATACATCATCCTTATGATATATTGCTACCTGAGGCACTGACACGGGCACATGGGATTACATTTGGGTTAGACATTTACCCTAGCCATTGTTATAGGCTGCTGGTTATATATTTGAGGATATATTATGATCGTATGACCTAGGATTGCGTCATACATGCGATTCCTGTTCGTAGATGTATTCTATTCACGAGTTGGCAACTTACCCCCGTTGTGCCCCAGTTCTTGCAGGTTTTGCCCTACAGGTTTCATTACGGGTTTGCTGGCACTGCTTCCTTCGGGCGATTTTTCTAGTAGGTGGGTTTATTGGTATCGTACCCATCATTATACTTTGTATAATATTATTCAGCTGTATCTAGTAAATTCCATCAACCAAACATGTATTTATTTCAGAGATAGAGACCGGTGAGGTTTATTTCTTCGACCTTAGAGTCGCGCGCTGTATTTCTTTGGATTTCTTGCTGTTTTGAATTTCCTTTTGAGTTTTGATCCTCGCCCTTGGCGTTGTATATTATATTGCTTGTGTGGTTGTGACCGTCGATTGACGAAGAGCTAGCTCCCGCTTGGGGATGCCTTTTTATTGATTTCGTATACTATTCATGTTGTATCCCGTTTGGGGGACAGTATTTACAAAGGAGACTTTGCCGAAATTTTCAGGAAATATTTATTGTTTTTTTAAAAAAAAACGCATAATTCGGTTTATGCTATTAAAACTACTTGTTTTAAATTGGTTTTCCTTCACTCTACTACTTTTCTTGGTTTGGATTTCTGGGTTTTCTGTTTACTTAGATTACGTACGCCTCGTGACGTTTCGTAGTTGAGTGCCGGTCATGTTCCGTACTTTCGGGTCGTGACATCTACGGTAGCGTCCCGGCCGTCAATCTGAGGCCAAACGCGGAACAAAAACTTTTACAACTGGCGCTATCGCATACTATAACCCGGATCTTGCCATTAACGCTAAACTAACAAATTGTAAAGAGGTAGAAAGGCTATACCGATCGATCCGTGTCCTTCGGTCTTTAGCCATCATCCCACACTCCTCGCGGCATCTCCGATCTCCTGTCTCCTCATCGAGGTGGCACCACATCATCGATTCTTTATACGGGCTCCCGCCTATATACCGAGGCAACTCGGACATCAAGTCTGCTAAAAGAGATGACCAAGATGAAGTAGAGAATGAGTGGAATACTTTGTCTCAATACACTCTTTGGTTCTCACCACATGAGAGGGTAAGAGTGGAGGTTGAAGAAGATGCTAAGGTTTGGAGAGTGTGAGCTCAAGAAATGAATCAAGTGAGCAAAAGAACCAAGCATAAAACTTGTGATCATTTTTCTTTTGTGAGTGGATATATATAAGGTTGTGTGTTGAAAAACAAAGAAAATATCTCATAAAAAATATCTCCCAAAAATATCTCCACAAACCCTAAAATATCTACACCCAAAACCAAAACATCATTAATTCTATCATGACTCACTTAGTGACTCATTAGCATGAGTCACTAATGAACATGCTAGAAGAAATGTGTCACCATGAATGAGTCACACTTTCCAAATCCAATAATCATTAAAACCAAAATGATTAACCCAAAACGAAATGCATCTTCTAAAATATTCTCGTAACGGATTACGAGAATACCCCTCACCTGTAAATACATACCTGTATCCGTATTCCGACCAAATACGAATACGATGAGACTAAAATATTCCGACTCAATATAATACTTGGATCCGACTTAAACCAAAGCCCACCAGTATTATCTGTCCAAAATATGACACGTGCACATATGCACGTGCATGTTCGAACCCTGCCATAAAACCATACGGTCTCTACAACGTTTCGTCCGAACTTGGGAAACTATCTGTGGGGGATTCTAAAGACTCGTCAATACCCTAGCAGTAGGTTTAACCACAAGCACGTCAGCGACACTAGCTGTGCATAACGGCTGCCCATGTACTGACTGAAAGGGAAGCTGATGAGCGAACCCATCCTGAAACCCTACTGTGCCTATCAGTGACAATATCCGTACAGTTCGGTCCGTTCATCTATGAGCATCGCATATCTGGCCTAGGTGGCAGGCAACATCAGACCCCCAATAGCTGTATAAGTTGTGTCGGAGGGTAGCCCTGAACACCCTGAGAAACTACTGGAATACCTACCAGTAATTCTCACCTGCCTTGGCCAAGGACTTGGTGTAATGGCTCTCCTAGACACAGCGCGGTCTCACCCCCAATATCGGGAGAGACGAATCCCCTGCCGATCTGCTCACTGCCTCTATGTGGCTCGGGACTGTACCTAACTAAAACCTGTTTGCACGATTCCTTTGAGCCGTGGTAGGGTAGTAATCTAAGCACAGTGGGAACTCACACGAGACAAATGATGACCTCAGGTCGATGAACTAACCTATACACATGTCACCAGGGAACTGCGTGTTAGTTATGTATATTCCTTAGAGGCCATTGTTGTACATATGATGTATATTATAATGGATGCTTGGATATATATAAAGAGGACTTTCTTGCTCGTCATGATAGTATGCTATTTGGTTTCACTTTATCTTAACATGTTGACTTATATTAGTTTACTGTCTTACTCTCACATGTTGATAAAGCCCTTAGGATCTATACTCGACTCTGGGACTATGATGAGATCATACTAGTGGGGCCATGGTAGTCGATGAGTATATCTTATAACTGTTCCTAGTCGAGGGTATTTCGAGACAGGGCATCGATACACCAGAGTAAACTAGCGTATACGCATCTTGACCCATATGATGGGCGATGGATGATCCCATATCCATCGGTGTTTTGACATCAGAGATGGTGTACAGGTGCTCAGTGGAGACTGGGTACACTGGACGGACTCGCCGAGAACTCCCAGATGGTAATATACCACACGTCAGATGGCAGTTCTCCGGTGACACTGGTACAGGGTAGTCTGTAGACCCGAGATCGTCATAGAGTCTTGTGTGATTCCCACTGTTCTTTGATTTCCACCTTACCACGTCCAAATGGGCATGCAAAACGGTGGCTTTTGGGTGCAGTCCCGAATCACATGGAGGCAATGAGCGATAGGAGGGGATTCGTCTCTCCCGGTATAGGGAGTTGATGTTGTGCTGTGTTCGATTGGCTATAACTGGAAGTTCCTGGCCAGGGCTGATATAGAGATTTACTGGTAAGTGTTATCAGTAGTTTCTCGACCCGTTATAAGCCTCACATCGACATGACTTATGTAACGCCTTGAAAAGTCATTTTGGTGTTTTCCTGAAAATCGGTGAAAATTCGGTATTTTTCCGTAAACCGTCTTTTTCCGTAAACCGTCTTTTTTGTTATTTTGCACTTTAGGACTAATTATACCTAATTTGGATAGGTAATTGCTAGTTTTTAGTAGAAAATGAGTTACTTATGAAATTCTGGTCGTTAATAAATTTTCCCTAATTTTTCAATTTTTAATATTATTTTAAGCCGGTAAGAAAATACATTAAATTAGCGATAAATACAAATTTAAATGGGCTAAATTTAAGCTTCAAAATCATGTTAATTAAAATCTAGTTGTAACATTAATTTTTAGTATTTTATTTCAAGTTTTAACTAATTTTTATGATGGAAAACGAAATTTATTGAATTTAAGCTTAAACTTGCAATTTTGGACTTGTAGGGGGTCTTTTTGCAAAAAAGATTTTGTGCACTCTCTCTCACTTTTCCCTCACCCTAGGCCGGCCCATTTCCAGCAGATTATGGAAAAAAAATTCCATGCTCCTTTGACTTTTTATATTGTATGGGAATGAGGTTTTTTTTAAAGGATTTTGAATTGTTATTTGTGTATGGGTCTTTTGTGGGTTGGTAGGGGTTGACCATGACTTTTTCCCACACCCCACACCATCCCCTTTCCCTTGTTCTGGCCGAAAACCAGCAGCCCCCTTCCTTCATCTTTCCTCTCTCTTTTGTTCACAAATTCACCTCAAAATTCAACAAAAATCAACAAATCCTTCACTATTTCAACACAAAACCTTAATCCATCTCTTCTCACAACCACTTTAGTTTAAATTTTGGAGAAAGGAGGCATCTTTGGAGGCAAATTGTTCTTGCTAGATCTCTAGTTGAGGTATAAATTCTTCCTAATTAAATTCTTTTGGTTAAGTTTCTTAAATTAAATTGTTTTAGTGTTAATTTAGTGTTAGTTTCATTCTAGATTTTTAAAAGTTCATGGTTGAAATTAAACTAGGGTTTTAGAAACCATTATTTAGTTAATTAAATCTATTTTGCTATCTAGTTGTTGCTAATCTAAGTTAATGAGGTTACTTTATTTGTGTGGGCTTCAAGTTAGTGTTAATTTGGTATTGTCATGTTTAGTTTTGGATTGAAATTGCTAATTATGAAAATCAAGAAAGGTTTTGTTTATGGAAATTAGGTTTTTAAGCATTGCTAATGGTTTAAAACTAATATAGTGGCTATCTATGGTTAACTTAGGTGTTTGCGCGAGGTTGTGTGCACTTTATCGCAAATCCGCGAAGTTTGCACGATTTTGGATGTCTTTTGTGCTTACTAGTTTTTATTAAATTTTTGTGCTGATTTAATTGCGATGTCTTGATGACATTTTAGTGTATCCTATGACTTTTAGGATGTGTGAGTGCGGATTTTTGAGTGCTCGGGTTTTAGCTTTGCCGGGCGACCAAATCGGCAATTCTAGTTAGTTTTGCAATTTTCGCGTGTGTTCCGCGCACCTTGTGCATGTTGTACCTAGCTTGTGAAAGTTGGTATTTTCGTTTGGGATTTGCGTCGTTCTTGATATGTAACCTTATGTTTGGTATTGATGTAAATTCCAGGTTCGGTCGCGGAGACGTCAGACGCGGCACGAAAGGGGAAAGCGGTGATTGGACGTGACTAGATAGGGATTCCAGTGAGTAGATGTAACATCTACGGGGGACTATCGTTGGATGGCGCAAGTCGCCCGATAGTTTTAGTAGCTTAATAAGATTCTTAGTAATGTTAGTAATTAGGGGTGTAATACTTGTATGATTATTTGCTACATTCATGCCTTATATTGACATACATATACGAACCCATTCTATAGTACACCTGCACCATTGCCAGGGTTTTTATATGCAGCACGAGCACTATTCATGCTTACACACACACCCTGGTAATTGCCATGCCACCACACTAGATAACCTTTAAATTGAAACCTTTCACTATAATTGATACTTAAACTTGCGCTATTTCTTTAATTCCTTAAAATGAAATCGTAGGATTGCTATTCATGTGCATGTACTTCATCATATTATTTGTTCATGCCTAATCTATTAATCACACATCGCAACTTGATTATTGATACCATATGCATTCATTATCATTGACGTATGCATTCATGATGATTTCTTGAGATTTATGATATTTCTGTATTTCGGGGGAAAGCCGCAAAATTTCTAAACTTATTACCCTTTTTAAAATATGCAAAATTGCGGTTTTCTAGTGATATAAAGTGTCGTCCACCATGAGTTTGCTGTGGTTTTCGAGATCCGTGTCGAGGAGTGGAGGAACCGTCACGGGTACATGGTGGGCCCGGTAAGGTACCCCGGGGCAAGAGGAATGTGTTGTTGACGTTGAGCTTGGCAGGGGATGGACTACATACCGTTGACTGTTTTGGCACGGCGGATATCGAGAGGATACCGACCGTGGCCGCGAGATGATGAGATATTGATATTTAAGATGGGTCAGCCGGACGGCTGAGACCAGAGATACATTGATATGAGATTTGAGACAGTTTTGAGGTGTCGTTGCTGGACACAGGTTCTTGTTGATTCTTTTGGTATTGTGCTGGTATTTCAAAAGAGATTCCTAAAGGAAAAACACATTTCTTATACTTACACAATCAGGTCATGAGTTGATTCGCATTGCATTCATACCTGCTAGTATATTCATATTGCATACATACCTGCTATTATGTCCTGCCTTACCTGTATTTTAGATGCTAGGATGCTTGTGTGCATGCTTTCGATAGCCTGTGTAGATGTTATTTATTACTCACGAGTTGGCAACTCACCCCCGTTGTGCCACAGTCTTTTGCAGGTCCGCTCCGTCAGCACAGTAGCGGCGGGCGCACCGCTTCTTTTGCCTCTTTTACCAGGACTCGAGGTTTTTGCTCGTAGGTGGGTTGTGTTATTTTTTTTGTACCACCTTGTTTATTCTTGGTATCTAGTGTACTCCATCTACTGTATCTACCAGTATTATTGTATATTGACCTAGAGATGAGACTGTGAGATTTGTGGACTTTTTATGCTGTATTTTGGGGTCGAGCTCACTTGAGTCGACATGCTGTTTTTCTCATGCTTCCTTATGATTATTTCGCATGTTGTTGCTTTACATTGCGTGGGATTTGTGACCGCCTTGTGGCGAAGAGCTAGCTCCCGCTTGGGGATGCCTTATTTGTTGGATTCATATATATTCTTGTTGTACCCATTTTGGGGGCCAGTATTTACAAAGGAGACTCTGCCGAAATTTTCGGAAAAAATTGATATTTTTTTAAAAAAGGCTTTATATAACTTATTTGATAAACTTGCTTTCAATTGATTGGGTTTTCTTCACTCTTTTGCTTATTTGGTTTTGATTTCTGGGCCTTGGCTTACTTATTTTACGGATGTCTTGAGACGTTTCGTAACTTGAGTGCCAGTCACGTTCCGTACCCTGCGGGTCGTGACAAAGTTGGTATCAGAGCGATAGGTTTTACCTTTTTGAGTGTAGGATGACCGTTGGTAGATGGAGGAAGTGACTTAAGTAAGGTAACGTAGCGTGTGTATGTCCGCGGCATACTTGCGATACGGTACTCCGCCTAAGTGACTTTAGGATATACTCGCTTGAAATTCCTTCTTCAATTCCGTGTATCCTATGATCCTATTGCACTGTTCTTACTATCCGTTTTCCTGTAACAGCCACTATGCCTCCGAAGGCTACGAGGGCACAGAGGGCTGCCGCCCGAGACGAGATTCGAGCTGGCTCGTCCGAGACTAGGACTGAGCAGGGTGGTATGCCTACGCCGCAGGGACAGACCGATCCACCTTCCCCAGGCCGTATGGATAGGCTCGAGACTGGTATGGAGGAGTTGCGACAGATGATGGGGGGCATGCAGGAGCTACGTCAGTTGGTAGGATCCCTAGTTGCAGCCAGTCGTACACCGAGGCCGGATGACGCACCTAATACATCCCAGACTTCTATGATACCTGCTCCTGCTGCTACCGCCGTGACCATCCCGGTTTCACTACAGGATTTCATGAGGCTGAGACCTCCAGTATTCACCGGCACCGAGGCAGCGGAGGACCCACAGACGTTCCTTGATAGTTTAGCCAGGATCTGCCGTTCGCTGAGATGTTCGGACGATCGATGGGTAGAGCTTGCGAGTTTCCGACTAGAGGGTCTCGCGCAGACATGGTGGGAGTCAGTCTTGAGAGGTCGAGCTACAGGTCTACCGCCTATGACGTGGGCCGAGTTTACAGCGGTCTTTCTAGCTCGTTTCCTCCCAGAGAGCGTTCGTGACACCAGAGTTCGTAGCTTCGAGGCCTTAGTCAAGACACCTGGGATGACGGTGTCTGAGTATGACACCCAGTTTACACAGTTATCCCGATATACTCCGTATTTGGTGGATACCGAAGAGAAGATGATGAAGAGGTTCGTACAGGGACTTGATGCCCAGCTATATCTTGCCATTGGCGCCCAGAACTACGACACTTATTCAGCTGCTATGGATACGGCATTACGGATGGAGGCACGCATATCACAGACTTCGGCCATTTCTGGGCCGAAGAGGATTCGCACCGATGTACCGTCTCATAGGCAGCGCGCCAGATTCTTTCCGAGAGATAGGCCTGGCAGAGGGTTTGGACGGGGACAGTTATATGGTTCTTATCCCCAGGGACAGCAGCCGTCGCCAGGGTGTTTTGGGTGCGGGAGTCCGCACCATCTTGTCAGAGACTGTCCGGTGAGACGACAGGGAGCAGCGACAGTTCCGCATGTGACCCTACCACCATTACCACCCCTCCTCAGAGAGCTCTACTTCCTACCACTGGCGATGCTCCACGTCAGATAGGTGCACCCAGAGGCCGTGGACGCGGCGGTCCTGTTCAGAGAGGACGAGGAGGCAGAGGCCGAGGTCGAGGTCAGGCCGCTATCGGTGGAGGATAGGCCCGAGTATTTGCTTTGACACCGCAGGATGCGCAGGCATCCAATGCCGTTGTGACAGGTACCTTGCCAGTTTGTTCTTTCGACGCACGGGTATTATTTGACCCAGGTTCCACACATTCGTACGTCTCTACACACTTTACACCGGTATTGGGCCGTGAGTCGTCGTCGTTAGATCATCCGCTTGTTGTTGTTACTCCGGTAGGCGAGTCGTTTGTCGCTCGTTTTGTATTTCGTTTGTGTTCCGTTCGTATCGGGGAGAGGGATTCATCGGTTGATTTGATTCTCCTCGATATGTTGGACTTTGATGTGCTTCTGGGCATGGATTGGCTAGCCACTTGTTATGCTTCGGTGGACTGCCGTGAGAAGGCAGTCAGATTTAGCTTTCCGGGAGAGCCAGTCCTTGTTATTCAGGGAGACCGCAGCGTCACCCTTCCCAGCTGGATTTCGCCTCTTCGCGCTGGTCAGCTCTTGCGGAAGGGATGTCAGGGATTCTTAGCATTTATTTATGATACTCGAGCTGTAGAGGTTCCGTTGGACTGGGTCTCGGTTGTTTGTGAGTTCCCTGATGTTTTCCCTGATGAGCTACCTGGGCTACCACCTGAGCGCGACGTTGAGTTCTGCATTGATTTGATTCCCGGCTCGGGGCCTATTTCTATACCGCCTTATCGGATGGCCCCGGCAGAGCTTCGAGAGCTGAAGGATCAGTTGCAGGATTTGTTAGAGAAGGGGCTTATTCGACCTAGTGTTTCTCCGTGGGGTGCTCCAGTCCTGTTTGTCAAGAAGAAGGATGGAAGTTTGCGCTTATGTATCGACTACCGCCAGCTGAACAAAGTTACCGTTCGGAACAGATATCCGTTGCCACGCATTGATGATTTGTTCGACCAGCTTTAGGGTGCGGGATATTTTTTGAGGATCGACTTGCGATCAGGATACCATCAGCTGCGAGTTCGACGGGAGGATATACCGAGGACAGCTTTCCGCACGCGCTACGGCCACTACGAGTTTTTGGTGATGTCGTTCGGACTCACCAACGCCCCAGCAGCATTCATGGATTTGATGAACCGTACATTCAGGCCGTATCTTGACTTGTTCATCATCGTGTTTATCGACGATATCTTGGTGTACTTCCGGAGCAGAGAGGAGCACAAGCAGCACTTGCAGATTACGTTACAGACTCTGAGAGAGCACCAACTGTTCGCAAAGTTCTCCAAGTATGCATTTTGGCTGGACAGCGTCGGATTCTTGGGTCACGTGGTTACGAGAGACGGCATATGTGTGGACCCGAAGAAGATTGAGGTTGTTCAGCAGTGGCCCCGACCTACATCGGTTACTGAGATCCGTAGTTTTTTAGGCCTGGCAGGCTACTACAGGCGTTTTGTTCAGGACTTCTCCCGTATAGCTGCACCTTTGACCGGTTTGACCCGGAAGGGAGTTCCTTTCGTTTGGACAGAGGAGTGCGAGCGCAGTTTCCAGCAGCTACGGACTTGTTTGACTAAGGCACCGGTATTATCTTTGCCTTCGGGATCAGGCGGATTTGTGGTCTACTGTGATGCTTCGCGAGTGGGGTTAGGATGCGTATTGATGCAGCATGGCTGGGTGATCGCATATACTTCTCGGCAGTTGAAGAAGCATGAACAGAACTACCCCACTCATGATTTGGAGATGGCTGCAGTGGTCTTTGCACTGAAGATTTGGCGACATTACCTATATGGCGAGTCGTGCCAAATATTCACAGACCATAAGAGCTTAAAATACATATTTCAGCAGCGAGACCTGAACCTCAGACAGCGTCGTTGGATGGAGTTGGTGAAAGACTACGACTGCGAGATCTTATATCACCCAGGCAAGGCGAATGTGGTGGCAGATGCATTGAGTAGGAGGCCCGGGGGTAGTCTATCCTTTTTGCGCGCAGTGCAGAGGCAGTCGTCAGCAGATTGGCAGATGTTATGCGACAGCCGAGTTGAGTTCGAGTTCACTCAGACAGGGGGACAGCTCGCGCATGTTCGTGCACGCCCACAGTTGCTTGACCGTATATATGAGGCACAGCGCAGTGACGACCGTTGCTCAGAGATCATGGCACAGATGGGACATGGCAGATTTCCCGAGTTTGTGATTGACGATCAGGGGATTTTACGCTATGGATCTAGACTGTGCGTACCACATGCTGATGGATTGCGGCGCGACATTCTTGAGGAGGCACACCGATCAGTGTATGGTGTCCACCCCGGTTCCACCAAGATGTACCATGATATGAGAGAGACCTACTGGTGGGACGGGATGAAGAGGGACATTACGGAGTTTGTATCGAGATGCCTGACTTGTCAGCAAGTCAAGGACGAGCACCAGAGGCCCGCAGGAGAGCTACAGCCGTTACCCATTCCAGAGTGGAAATGGGAGCAGATTTTGATGGATTTCGTTGTGGGTCTACCCAGGACCAGTCGAGGTTATGACTCCATCTGGGTGATCGTAGATCGATTGACGAAAGAGGCTCACTTCCTGCCAGTGAAGACGACTTTCAGCTTCGCTCAGTATGCCCAGCTTTACATCGACGAGATCGTGCGGTTGCATGGCGTACCGACTTGTATCGTGTCAGATCAAGGCACCCAGTTCACCAGCCGACTTTGGCAGAGACTTCAGGAGGCTTTGGGCACTCGTTTGAGCTTCAGCACAGCGTTTCATCCGCAGACCGACGGACAGTCAGAGCGGACCATTCAGACTCTCGAGGACATGCTCAGAGCGTGCGTTTTAGACATCGGCGATAGCTGGGATCGTCATTTACCTCTAGGGGAGTTCTCCTACAACAACAGCTTCCAGGATACTATTCAGATGGCACCATTCGAGGCATTGTATGGGAGGAGATGCAGATCGCCCGTCTGTTGGACAGAGCTCAGCGAGAGCAGTATTTTGGGGCCGCAGCTTGTTAAGGAGACGACAGCGAAGATACAGTTGATTCGAGACCGGATGAGAGCAGCTCAGAGCAGGCAGAAATCGTAGGCAGACAGGCGCCGTCGCATATTAGAGTTCGCAGTTGGCGACCATGTTTTTCTGAGAGTCTCTCCGATGAAGAGCGTGATGCGCTTTGGGCGAAAGGGGAAGCTTAGCCCTAGATTCGTAGGTCCCTTCGAGATCCTCGAGCGTGTCGGCGCTGTTGCATATCGTTTGGCTCTTCCACCCAGCTTTCCCGATGTTCACCCCGTCTTCCATGTTTCGATGCTCCGCAAGTACCTTCACGACCCTTCGCATGCGATTCAGCACCCGACAGTCCAGCTAGAGCGCGACCTTTCTTTTGCAGAGCAGCCGGTGGCCATCCTGGATCGGCAGGTGAAGAAGTTGAGATCGAAGATTATACCAACCGTCAAGGTCCTTTGGCGTAGCCCGAGCAGCGAGGAGGTTACCTGGGAGACCGAGGGCGAGATGAGGAAGAAATATCCCCATCTCTTTGAAGGTACGTGTAGCTATATTTTTAAATTCGGAGACCGAATTTCTTTAAGGGGGGAAGATTGTAACGCCTTGAAAAGTCGTTTTGGTGTTTTCCTGAAAATCGGTGAAAATTCGGTATTTTTCCGTAAACCGTCTTTTTTGTTATTTTGCAGTTTAGGACTAATTATACCTAATTTGGATAGGTAATTGCTAGTTTTTAGTAGCAAATGAGTTACTTATGAAATTCTGGTCGTTTAAAAATTTTCCCTAATTTTTCAATTTTTAATATTATTTTAAGCCGGTAAGAAAATACATTAAATTAGCGATAAATACAAATTTAAATGGGCTAAATTTAAGCTTTAAAATCATGTTAATTAAAATCTAGTTGTAACATAAATTTTTAGTATTTTATTTCAAGTTTTAACTAATTTTTATGATGGAAAACGAAATTTATTGAATTTAAGCTTAAACCTGCAATTTTGGACTTGTAGGGGGTCTTTTTGCAAAAAAAAATTTGTGCACTCTCACACACACATCCTCACATCTCCTTGGCTGGCCCAAACTACAGAAATTCTCCCCCTCTCTTTTGTTTTAAAAATTCACCTCAAAATTCAACAAAAATCAACAAATCCTCCACTATTTCAACACAAAACCTTAATCCATCTCTTCTCACACCCACTTTAGTTTAAATTTTGGAGAAAGGAGGCATCTTTGGAGGCAAATTGTTCTTGCTAGATCTCTAGTTGAGGTATAAATTCTTCCTAATTAAATTCTTTTGGTTAAGTTTCTTAAATTAAATTGTTTTAGTGTTAATTTAGTGTTAGTTTCATTCTAGATTTTTAAAAGTTCATGGTTGAAATTAAACTAGGGTTTTAGAAACCATTATTTAGTTAATTAAATCTATTTTGCTATCTAGTTGTTGCTAATCTAAGTTAATGAGGTTACTTTATTTGTGTGGGCTTCAAGTTAGTGTTAATTTGGTATTGTCATGTTTAGTTTTGGATTGAAATTGCTAATTATGAAAATCAAGAAAGGTTTTGTTTATGGAAATTAGGTTTTTAAGCATTGCTAATGGTTTAAAACTAATGTAGTGGCTATCTATGGTTAACTTAGGTGTTTGCGCGAGGTTGTGTGCACTTTATCGCAAATCCGCGAAGTTTGCACGATTTTGGATGTATTTTGTGCTTACTAGTTTTTATTAAATTTTTGTGCTGATTTAATTGCGATGTCTTGATGACATTTTTAGCGTATCCTATGAATTTTAGGATGTGTGAGTGAGTATTTTTGAGTGTTCAGGTTTTAGCTTTGCCGGGCGACCAAATCGGCAATTCTAGTTAGTTTTGCGATTTTCGCGTGTGTTCCGCGCACCTTGTGCACGTTGTACCTAGCTTGTGAAAGTTGGTATTTTCGTTTGGGATTTGCGTCGTTCTTGATATGTAACCTTATGTTTGGTATAGATGTAAATTCCAGGTTCGGTCGCGGAGATGTCAGACGCGGCACGAAAGGGGAAAGCGGTGATTGGACGTGACTAGCTAGGGATTCCAGTGAGTAGATGTAACATCTACGGGGGACTATCGTTGGATGGCGCAAGTCGCCCGATAGTTTTAGTAGCTTAATAAGATTCTTAGTAATGTTAGTAATTAGGGGTGTAATACTTGTATGATTATTTGCTACATTCATGCCTTATATTGACATACATATACGAACCCATTCTATAGGACACCTGCACCATTGCCAGGGTTTTTATATGCAGCACGAGCACTATTCATGCTTACACACACACCCTGGTAATTGCCATGCCACCACACTAGATAACCTTTAAATCGAAACCTTTCACTATAATTGATACTTAAACTTGCGCTATTGCTTTAATTCCTTAAAATGAAATCGTAGGATTGCTATTCATGTGCATGTACTTCATCATATTATTTGTTCATGCCTAATCAATTAATCACACATCGCAACTTGATTGTTGATACCATATGCATTCATTATCATTGACGTATGCATTCATGATGATTTCTTGAGATTTATGATATTTCTGTATTTCGAGGGAAAGCCGCAAAATTTCTAAACTTATTACCCTTTTTAAAATATGCAAAATTGCGGTTTTCTAGTGATGTAAAGTGTCGTCCACCATAAGTTTGCTGTGGTTTTCGAGATCCGTGTCGAGGAGTGGAGGAACCGTTACGGGTACATGGTGGGCCCGGTAAGGTACCCCGGGGCAAGAGGAATGTGTTGTTGACGATGAGCCTGGAAGGGGATGGACTACATACCGGTGACTGTTTTGGCACGGCGGATATCGAGAGGATACCGACCGTGGCCGCGAGATGATGAGATATTGATATTTGAGATGGGTCAGCCGGACGGCTGAGACCAGAGATACATTGATATGAGATTTGAGACAGTTTTGAGGTGTCGTTGCTGGACACAGGTTCTTGTTGATTCTATTGGTATTTTGCTGGTATTTCAAAAGAGATTCCTAAAGGAAAAACACATTTCTTATACTTACACATTCAGGGCATGAGTTGATTCGCATTGCATTCATACCTGCTAGTATATTCATATTGCATACATACCTGCTATTATGTCCTGCCTTACCTGTATTTTAGATGCTAGGATGCTTGTGTACATGCTTTCGATAGCCTGTGTAGATGTTATTTATTACTCACGAGTTGGCAACTCACCCCCGTTATGCCACAGTCTTTTGCTGGTCCGCTCCGTCAGCACAGTAGCGGCGGGCGCACCGCTTCTTTTGCCTCTTTTGCCAGGACTCGAGGTTTTTGCTCGTAGGTGGGTTGTGTTATTATTTTTGTACCACCATGTTTATTCTTGGTATCTAGTGTACTCCATCTACTGTATCTACCAGTATTGTTGTATATTGACCTAGAGATGAGACTGTGAGATTTGTGGACTTTTTATGCTGTATTTTGGGGTCGAGCTCACTTGAGTCGACATGCTGTTTTTCTCATGCTTCCTTATGATTATTTCGCATGTTGTTTCTTTACATTGCGTGGGATTTGTGACCGCCTTGTGGCGAAGAGCTAGCTCCCGCTTGGGGATGCCTTATTTGTTGGATTCATATATATTCTTGTTGTACCCATTTTGGGGGCCAGTATTTACAAAGGAGACTCTGCCGAAATTTTCGGAAAAAATTGATATTGTTTTAAAAAAGGCTTTATATGACATATTTGATAAACTCGCTTTCAATTGATTGGGTTTTCTTCACTCTTTTGCTTATTTGGTTTTGGTTTCTGGGCTTTGGCTTACTTATTTTACGGATGTCTTGAGACGTTTCGTAACTTAAGTGCCAGTCACGTTCCGTACCCTGCGGGTCGTGACAACTTATCGGTTACTGGGGTCTGACGTATACTACCCATAGACTAGATATGCAACATATCAGACGAAGAGACCGGACTGTACGGGAGTGTTACTGATTGGATTCACGGGAGATCGTACAGGCTAGCCTGTTGATCTTCTGATCGCTCAATACCTGGGTGGCTGTTACATTTAGCTGACCGCTTGCAGCTTGTGGGTGTTTGATATGATCATCACCTGCTACCGGCGTATTGACGATTCTTTAGAGTCCTACACAGAGGTTTCTTTGTTAGTGTATATGCCCTAGAGGCCATTACTGTATCATACTAGATTGTATATTACTTGATGGAAGCTTGGGATATTCACCTTGTATTGACATTCTTGCTCAAAATGGTAGTATGCTACTTGGTTTGTTTCTGCTTTAATGTGTGCATGTGTTTCTTTTAGCATATCGCCTTTACACATTAGTGGAGCCCTTAGGATCTTTGCTTGATTACTTGCGTTGTGATGGCAGTCACACTCGTGGGGGCTGGGTAATCTACAAGCACATCCTTATGCAGGTGCCTAGTCGCAGGACTATCGAGACAGGGCATCGATACTCTGGAGTAGACTAGCGTATGCGCTTCTTATCCCAGCTTGGGAGACGGTCTGTCCCACAGCCGTCAGTACGTCGTACTTAAGATAGTATGTGGGTGCTCGTTAGGTTACGAGTACACTGGACAAGACTCGTCGGGAACTGTTGGTTGGTATTATACCTATCGTCAGTTATCAATTCCCAGGTGACATGAGTACAGCTTAGTCCGTTGACTTGACACTGTCACTTTGCCTCGAGTGTGTTCCCACTGTACTTTGATTACTACCCTACCACGGCTCAAAGGAGTCGTGCAAACAGGTAGTTTTTGGGTGCAGTCCCGAAGCACTTGGAGACAGTGACGGTTAGACAGGATTCGTCTCTCCCGGTATTGGGGGTTGATATCGCGCTGTGTCTAGGAGAGCCATTACACAAATTCCCTGGCCAGGGCAAGCAAGATAGACTGGTAGGTTTCCAGTGTTATCTCAGGTGTTCTAGGCTACACTCCGGCACGACTTATACCGCTAGTAGGGGACTGACGTTTACCGCTCCCTAGGCCAGCCATGCGATGTTCTTATACGAATAGACCGGACTGTACGGAGACTGTCACATTCAGGCTCAGTAGGAGTTCAGATGGGGTTTACCTCGTCAGTCTTCTTATCGGCATATACCTGGGGACCGTTACGTATAGCTAGTGCCGCTTGCGGTCTGTGGTTAAACCCACTTCCAGCGTAGTGTCGAGTCTTTAGAGTCCCATACAGAGGGTTATTCGCCTTTAGGCAAAATGAGTAGAGGTCGCATAGTTTTGCGAGGGGTTCGTTCACATCCGCTCACTTATGCACGTTTGGTGTCCGGACAGCTTATACTAGCGGGCTTTGGTTTAAGCCGGATCCTAGTATATGATTTGGGATTGGTTTTATCTCATTGTATTCGTGTTTTTCGGAACACGGATACGGGTGTGTATGCACAGTTGACTGAGACAGAGGCAGAGGACTTTCATTAGGGTTGATGACCATTGTCATTTTCTTAACCCTAATGTTTATGTGTGAATTATGATTTATTAATATTAGTTAATTATAATTGTACATGGTTAGGGTTGTTGACCATTTGACTATACTTGACTTGTTGACCTAGGTTGACAAGTTGACCATCATCATTCCATATGAAAGATGCTCTTTGATCCTTGCAAAAGCATTTAATGTGAAATGATAATGGTCATTTCTTGATTAACCATGACAATTATCTTTAGTTAATTATCTATTTTTCATAAATCACATATATGTGAGAAGGTTGCATTATTCTTCTCACTTGATCACTTTCATTCTCTCTCCTCCTCTTCCTCTCTCTCTAGCTCTCCCCTCTCATGAGTTGAGAACCCTTTGAGCTTGAGATAATCCCTTCAAAAATACTCTCTACTCTTTCTAAGGTCCTAGGTGTAGCACACCAAGCACCTTAGTTACTTCTAGTTTGAGGTTGGAGCCAAAGGTTGAAGCCCTCGGGTGGATCTTTCTTCGGCAAGAGAAGGCGACAAGGAGAACCCGTTCTTTCACTCCAAGGAGCAAGAAGAGAAGGACTTGAAGACCTAGGTATAACCCCTTTTCCGAGTAGCTAAACTCTTTTAGCTTTGGTAGTTAGTTTTGTTTAGTAAAGATCCCTTCTTTGGTTAGTCCATGTTGCCTAGTGTTGTAAAAATCAGATTTTTCATAACGTTTCCGCCTCCCCGCAAGCACCGGGGAGGGAAACGTGGACTTACAGTGGTATCAGAGCCTAGCCAAACACAAACTAACTAGTTAGCAAAGTATCTAGAACTTCGATCGGAAAAAATCGCAAAACATTTTTTCAAAACCCTAAGTTTCTGCCGATTTTTAAATCTGCTCTAAAAATAATAAATCATACTTCAAAAATTGGCTCAGGGTTTTTACAGAACACGGAAGAAAAACGAGCCAGCAAGTCGACCAACTCACCGCGGAACCGCGGCAAGAGCATGCTCTTGCCGCGGATCCGCGGCCGAGTTGACTCGGCCGTGGGTCATTTTTCCTGCAGTGTTCTTCTGCTACTGTTTTGTGATTTTTGATGTAGTTTGTTTCCACCCAGATTTTCCAGAGAACAAGTTGGTTTTTGGGGTGGTCACAAATCCGTATTTTTGATCGAACTTCTTTACACTTTGGCTAATGAGTTATATCTGTGATGTGATATATGTATTGAACGTCCGCTAATCGCTATACGTCGATTAGTAAGGGTTATACATATCTGTGATCTGTATTATTGATGGTTTGTGTATATGAATTCGTTGGATTGTCGCGGATGAATAGCCGGGGGGTTATGAGATGAGAGTTTTCTTATTCATTCAATTCTTGTAATATATAAATTGATGTAATATTATTTGTATGGCTGCACAACCGGGTCGGGGTTGTAGCCGTCATTGTATAATTTCTTTTTACTGTTTTTACTCCTAGGATAGACCCAAGGTGGGGTGCACAAACTACCGGGTACCTCGAAGTGCCGAGTGGCCTACTCACGTTGTTGAGGGAGGTTGCTTCACTTCGGATACTTGGCGGGTAGTTTGCAGCATCCGTAGGGGTCTAGGATAGGGTTTGGCTATTCATCGCGACCGTGTAATCTGTTCGTCGTTACAGGCTCGTACGAATTACGGATTCCTAGTATATCCAATGTATTCATCTGTGATCTGGAATGGCTATCATTGCATGTGACGAATGTTTATATATATCTATATGATATCTATTTAGGCATTGCTTATGTTTTGCATCCGCGCTAGTCCATCCCCCGCTCTGTCGTTAGTTAAGTAACCTAACGGGTGATGACGGGACCCCGTGGCAAATGCGGATGGCATAAGCGTACGTCATATTTTCGTTGTTTTCTGCAATGGTAGGATTAAATGATGGGACACATTGGAATTAATGCAAGAAAAAATAAACCAAGTAACAGTCGTTGGAACACTTTGAAAACCATTCGGTTCTTTTCAAAACCAAACTTTTAAATGCGGAGCTTGAACCACTCCTTTTGAAAGCAATCTCATTCCTTCGATTATATCAAGTTCACTACGTTCATGGTTTTACCAAAACCATTCGTAGCCCTCCGTCGTTTCACATGAATGGTTAATAAGTATTCAAGCTATGTTTGTTGGCCAAAGTCAAGGCATAGTGATTGGTAGCTATTGGATATTCATGTGCAGCATAGATAGATGTGTTGGTTTGGGGCAGTCGTTCTACCTTGTTGGCCAAAGTTAAGGGTATGTGCGGATGGGCTCAAATTAACCTGGAGAATGACGGGTAGAACTTGACATGTGACTTATGATTTGTTGGCTAAAGTCAAGGTCATAAGAGCATGGGGCAAAAATCCACATCGGGAGTTTCAAAAGAACTGAAATTTGCTAGCGCTGCATACCATTTGGAGTGTGATGATTCTGGTAGGATTCCTTCAGTTTTGTCACGCGATGATATTTGGATTCCGATCCTACTGTGAGTATATGCTACTCCTCCGGAACTTTCTCACTTAACGATCAATGCTATAAACCAAGTAGGTGTCTAGAAAGGTGTTAGCGGGGCTACACCCACAGGGAAAAGAGGTTATTTAATTAAGGAACTTCGCGAAAGCGTTGGAAAACCTCCCTCGAAGTACCGGCACTGGCCTGGCTAAACGGTTAAGCAAGTATTGTACGGTGAGATTGATCCCGATTAATTCTTCCTTTATGGTTTGAGGAGAGATTCGAGAGACAGTGGGAGCTATCCTGTTTAGACAAATTAAAAACCACTCTAAACTTGCAAGAGCATCATGCTAAAGTGTTTCTTCTCTCTCTCCTAATTGCAGCGACCATTTATCATGACTGGACTTAAGTTACTTCTAGATAAAAACATACTGACAGGGCCAAACAACAAAGATTGGCTCATGAATGTCAAAATGGCAATCACTTATGACAAGTTGGGGTATCTTCTTACCACCAAAGCTCCCCCTGTCCCAGGTCCCAAAACCAGCGTCGCGGATAGGGAAATCCGTAAGACCTAGGAAATCGACTGCGCGAAGGCCAAGTGCCTCGTGCTTGCCTCTATGGACAACGAACATCAGAGGAGGCACGAGAATATGGACCTCGAATCCATATTTCTCCATACAAAAGAACTGTATAGAGAGCAATCTCTTATCGCCAGATACGAAGTGTCGAAGTAGTTGTTTTCGGCAATATTGGCCGTCGGATCATCGGTAGCGGAACACGTGCTTAAGATGATTGGCTACATAGAGGAGCTCGCGGACCTTGGGACCACGTTGGAGAATGAGCTCTATATGGACTTGATTCTTCAGTCCCTTCCTTCCATTTACGCCCAGTTCATCCTGAATTTCAACTTGCAAGAAAAGGAAGTTGAACTTTCAGAGCTCCTCAACATGCTGAGGAGTGCAGAGGGCACCCTACAGAAAGGTAGGGAAACATCCACTTTGTTTGTAGGAGTATCTTCCTCTTCTAGGTCCAGGGCGAAAGCTAAGGGAAAGAAGAAGAAAACCCCCGCCAAACCAAGGGGCGGTGTTAGTAAGGTGGATACGAAGGGAAAGGCAAAAGCAACTAAGGTAGCGGGAAAGCTTATGGATAAGGAAGAGTGCTTTTACTGTCACAAGAGTGGACACTGGAAGAAAGATTGCAGGTCTTGGAAAGCCAGAACACAGGATCTGAAGCAGGTTGCGGCTTCAGCTTCAGGTGTGTATGTTATTGAAAACTGTCTATCAATAAACTCTACGTCCTGGGTATTGGATACCGGATCAAGATCTCATATCTGTAATTCTTTGCAGGCGTTGAGAAAGCGTAGGTTTTTGAAAGCATGTGACATGACCCTCAAAGTTGCAAACGGAGCTAGCATGGATGCTGAGGCCGTGGGGGACTATCACCTGGGAATGTCAGATGGACATGTTTTGGTTTTACGTAATTGCTTTTTTGTACCCAATGCAACTTGTAATATCATTTCTGTATCTTTGATTTCTAAAGAAGGTTATGAATTTGCGTTTGTAAGTAATGTTATAAACATTCACCTTAATCAAGTTCTGATTGGGTCAGGTACATTAAGCAATGGTATATACGTATTAAACCAACCACAGATTTTCAATGTCCAGAATACACACAAAAGAAAGTCTCCGGAAACAAATCAGACTTTCTTGTGGCATTGTAGACTGGGTCACATCAATAAGAGAAGGTTGACGAAGTTACATACAGAAGGATATTTGGATCCGTTCGAATATTAATCATATGCAACTTGTCAATCCTGTCTCAAAGGAAAGATGATAAAGACTCCGTTCATTGGACACGGAGTAAGAGCAAGCGAGCTCTTGGGACTCGTACACAGCGACGTGTGCGGTCCAATGTCTACGCATGCTCGAAGCGGTTATTCTTACTTCATTACTTTTACTGATGATTTTTCAAGGTACGGTTATGTCTTCTTAATGAAACATAAATCCGAAGCCTTTAGAAAATTCCAGGAATATAAGAATGAAGTAGAAAAACAAACAGGCAAAAGTATCAAGACACTAAGATCTGATCGAGGTGGTGAATACTTGAGTGCCGAGTTCCTGGATTACTTAAAAGAGAATGGAATTCTCTCTCAGCTTACTCCTCCATACACTCCGCAACATAACGGTGTATCGGAGAGACGGAACCGAACCCTATTGGATATGGTACGGTCCATGATGAGTAACGCTGAGTTACCGCGATCATTCTGGGGATATGCACTAGAATCAGCTGCATACCTTTTGAACCGAGTTCCAACTAAGATTGTGCCTACTACACCATATCAGATGTGGTGTGGGAAGAGACCCTATCTTAATCACATTAAGACATGGGGATGTCCAGCTTTTGTCGAAAAGCAGCATGCGGACAAGCTCGAGGCACGCTCAGTACAGTGCAAGTTTGTGGGATGTCCAAAGAACTCCAAGGGATATTTCTTCTATTGCGAAGAGGAACAAAAGGTTTTTGTTTCTCGTCATGCTCACTTCTTGGAAACTGAGTTTTTGGAAAATCAGATAAGTGGGAGCGAAGTAGAACTGGAAGAAATTCCAGAACCACGTGCTATTACTGAAAACTTAGTAGAACCAGAGGGTTCAAAAGATCAGGACATTCCTACGCCGCTCCGCAGAAGTAGTAGGCAGTCTCTTCCGCCCGAGAGATACTACGGTTTTCTCATAGACGGGGATAGAGAGGATTGCATCATTGATAGTGATGAGCCGACTAGCTTCCAGTAGGCCATTCAGAGCGCTGACTCGGTAAAATGGCTGGATGCAATGCGGACCGAAATGGAGTCCATGTACACCAATAAAGTATGGACGTTGGACATTGCTCCAGATGGGGTAAAACCCGTAGGATGCAAGTGGATCTTCAAAAGGAAGATTGGTGTAGATGGACAGGTTGAGACCTATAAAGCTAGACTTGTTGGAAAAGGTTTTCGTCAAAGACCTGGCTTGGACTACGACGAAACCTTTTCTCCAGTGGCTATGCTGAAATCCATTCGGATCCTTCTTGCCATTGCTGCCTTCCACGATTATGAGATCTGGCAGATGGACGTAAAAACCGCTTTTCTAATTGGAAATTTAGAGGAGTGTGTCTATATGGACCAGCCAGAGGGTTTAATTCAGAATGGGAGCAACGGAAAGGTGTGCAAGTTGCTTAAGTCCATCTATGGACTAAAGCAGGCATCGCGGAGTTGGAACATCTGTTTTGATGAGATGGTCAAGGAATTTGGCTTTATCAAAAATCCAGATGAACCATGCATCTATAGTAGATTTGTAGCGAGAAATATAGTATTCCTCATTTTATACGTGGATGACATTCTCTTGATAGGAAATGGCATTCCTATGCTACAATCTGTCAAAGGGTTCTTGTCACACAGGTTCTCCATGAAAGACCTGGGTGATGCCTCATACATTCTGGGGATCCGGATCTATCGTGACAGATCCAAGAGGATATTAGGACTCTCACAGTCCAGATACATCGACACCATACTGAAAAGATTCAGTATGGAAGATTCCAAGCGCGGTAATCTACCGGCTTGTCATGGGATCACCCTCTCCAAAGACATGTCTCCCAAGACTGATTTGGAAAGGGATCGCATGTCTATTATACCCTACGCTTCTGCGGTAGGCTCTATAATGTATGCGATGTTGTCTACCAGACCAGATATAGCTTATGCACTGAGTGTGGTAAGCCGGTATTAGTCAAACCCTGGGGAGAAACACTGGATAGCGGTAAAGAACATTCTCAAGTACCTGAGAAGGACTAAGGAGAAGTTCTTGGTGTATGGCGGAAAAGACCTCTAGATCGAGGCCTTTGCTGACTCCAGCTTCCAGAGTGACAAGGATGATTCCATGTCCATGTCGGGTTATGTCTTTACCCTCTATGGAGGGGCGGTGTGTTGGAAGAGTTCCAAACAGGAAACCGTTGCTGACTCGACGATGGAAGCGGAATATATCGCTGCTGCAGATGCCGCAAAAGAAGCCGTCTGGATAAGGAAGTTCCTAACAGAACTTCAGGTGGTTCCGTCCATTGTTGATCCAGTATCTTTGTATTGCGACAACAACGGGGCTATAGCTTTAGCGAAGGAACCCAGGTCCCATCAGAAGTCCAGACACATCTTGAGGCGGTATCACCTGATCAGGGAGATCGTGGGTCGCCAGGAGATCGAGGTTCGGAGAGTTGCTACGGAAGATAACACTGTTGATCCATTCACCAAGGCTTTACCCCAGACTCAGTTCGAGCGGCTGATCGAGATGATAGGTCTTCGATATGCCAGTACATGGCCTTAGTGCAAGTGGGAGATTGTTAGTGTATATGCCCTAGAGGCCATTACTGTATCATACTAGATTGTATATTACTTGATGGAAGCTTGGGATATTCACCTTGTATTGACATTCTTGCTCAAAATGGTAGTATGCTACTTGGTTTGTTTCTGCTTTAATGTGTGCATGTGTTTCTTTTAGCATATCTCCTTTACACATTAGTGGAGCCCTTAGGATCTTTGCTTGAATACCAGCGTTGTGATGGCAGTCACACTCGTGGGGGCTGGGTAATCTACAAGCACATCCTTATGAAGGTCCCTAGTCGCAGGACTATCGAGACAGGGCATCGATACTCCGGAGTAGACTAGCGTACGCGCTTCTTATCCCAGCTTGGAAGACGGTCTGTCCCACAGCCGTCAGTACGTCGTACTTGAGATAGTATGCGGGTGCTCGTTAGGTTACGAGTACACTGGACAGGACTCGTCGGGAACTGTTGGTTGGTATTATACCTATTGTCAATTATCAGTTCCCAGGTGACATGAGTACAGCTTAGTCTGTTGACTTGACACTGTCACTTCGCCTCGAGTGTATTCCCACTGTACTTTGATAACTACCCTACCACGGCTCAAAGGAGTCGTGCAAACAGGAAGTTTTTGGGTGCAGTCCCGAAGCACTTGGAGGTAGTGACGGTTAGACAAGATTCGTCTCTCCCGGTATTGGGGGTTGATATCGTGCTGTGTCTAGGAGAGCCATTACACAAAGTCCCTGGCCAGGGCAAGCGAGATAGACTGGTAGGTTTCCAGTGTTATCTCAGGTGTTCTGGGATACACTCCGGCACGACTTGTACCGCTAATAGGGGACTGACGTTTACCGCCCCCTAGGCCCGCCATGCGATGTTCTTAGACGAACAGACCAGACTGTACGGAGACTGTCACATTCAGGCTCAGTAGGAGTTCAGATGGGGTTTACCTCATCAGTCTTCTTATCGACATCTACCTGGGGAACGTTACGTCCAGCTAGTGCCGCTTGCAGTCTGTGGTTAAACCCACTGCCAGCGTAGTGTCGAGTCTTTAGAGTCCTACACAGAGGGTTATTCGCCTTTAGGCAAAATGAGTAGAGGTCGCATGGTTTTGCGACAGGGTTCGTTCACATCCGCGCACTTGTGCAGGTTTGGTGTCCGGACAGCTTATACTAGAGGGATTTGGTTTAAGCCGGATCCTAGTATATGATTTGGGATTGGTTTTATCTCATTGTATTCGTGTTCCTCGGAACACGGATACAGGTGTGTATGCACAGTTGACTGAGACAGAGGCAGAGGACTTTCATTAGGGTTGATGACCATTGTCATTTTCTTAACCCTAATGTTTATGTGTGAATTATGATTTATTAATATTAGTTAATTATAATTGTGCATGGTTAGGGTTGTTGACCATTTGACTATACTTGACTTGTTGACCTAGGTGGACAAGTTGACCATCATCATTCCATATGAAAGATGCTCTTTGATCCTTGCAAAAGCATTTAATGTGAAATGATAATTGTTCAGTTGATAAAACTGCACATTTGTATTACATTTTTCCTACCATTTTCATATTAAAAAAGAACTTTATTATAATATATTATACATATGAGGGTTTATGTGTAAAAGCACCATTTTCCATGTGTTAATATATTTTAATTAGTATTTGGTAGGAAAATGTATGCAAATAAATCCATTGACCAAATCCTAGTAGAAATAAGCCTACTAAATATTATTTGAGATTATTGTGCAGAATTTTCCAAGTTGTTATGCAGAATTTATAAACAAATCAAATTGTTGAAGAAAACTTGCCAAATTAAGAAGCAAAACTTAGAGACCACGTCTGGAAGCAACCGAGAAAAGATTTTTGAATTCTGAAGGTGCCTAGGATTGCCACATGTCACAAGATGCAAGCCCAAAAATTTCAGTCGAGAGATCTCAACCTTTGAGCGCGGATCCGCGGCCAAACCCCCCTTGGGCCGCGGATCCGCCGCAATTCTAGGGAGTTAGAGCATGAGATTTCTTGGCATGAATCTATGAAGAATTTTACCAAGTTTTCAACAAGAAGATTCTGGCTTTCCACTATAAAAGGGCACCGAGAGCCTCTTGGAAAAGTCATCAAGCCGAAGAGATCACGAAGCCCCTGACGCTCACGCATCCAGACTGATCATCAACTGTTCATCTACATCCTTGGAAGAGATCGAGAAGCAAACTAGTCTTTGTAATCATTTTCTAAGGAATCAAAGTGTAGATTGTTCAAGTTGATTAATAAAGGTAGTTGTTTTATTTAATTCTTTTGCATTTTACATTATGTTTTCCCTCTCTGTCTTTTCATCTTCTTTTCCCCACATGCCCGAGTAATTCTCCGCTTGTTAGGGTTCGTAGGATTAGGGTAGGCTAATGGACGATGAAAATAATTAAACCCTTTTTAAGTCCTATAAAGTTTAGGAACTTTATCAAAAGAATCATTAACATCCTAATCGGGTGCGCTAGCAATTCTTTGCTAGTTCCGACCGCGATTAGAGATTAGATTAATGATCGTTTTGGTAAAGGCTGGATATGAACGGAGTTCCGTGTCGAGATAAGGGTTAAGAATGGGATTCCTTTTCCCTCCAGAAACCCTAATCTATACGCATCACCGTCGTTCTAGTTCTAAATCTATTAATGGATAAAAAGGGTAAATTTTAATTAATCGTCCATAACTACTAAATCCTAACGAACCCCACAAGCCCTCTTATTATATTATTTAAATCTCTAAAATAATCTAGATCTATATTTTTGCATTCTTGCTTAACGTAGATCTAGAAACTTTTCACAAAATTCTTATTTCCTCTTCTCTTTTTCAACACATCTAAAGTAAGAGTAAAAGATTCAACGTTTCCCTGAGGACGACCCGTACTCATCTCGGTCTAGCTACGCGCGACACCGTTATTGATTGCGGTTAAACTACTACAAACACACTCTTTCGAAACAACCAAATGGCGCCGTTGCCGGGGAAACGTGCGTAATTTTTTATTTTTACTATTTGTGTTGAATTCTTAGACGAGTCATATCTTTATTAAAACAAAACTGCAAATTGTATATTTAACGATTATTGTGTGAATTTTTGCGAGGAAATCTGGAGTCACGGACTTGAGGAAACAGGAGATCTAGGGTTGACACTTCTCTGGTAAGATTCTAACTCCCTTCTCTCTCCTCTAAAATCCAATAAAATCTATTTTCTGCAGGATTCTTTGCAAAATATCACCGCTCAAAAATCTTTTTGCAAAGTTTTGTTTTTCGGTTTGTTTTTGCATATTTTAATACGGATCTTTAAGGGGCAAGGACCAAATCAAGATTAGGTGGGGATTTCATCACCCTTCCTAAGCCCCACAAATCACAAACCAAGCATATAGATCAACCCTTCATTAATTTAAAAAATATCTAGACCAGACTCTAAGGACTGTCGCGCTCAATAAGGACAGAGGAAGGTCGTGGGTAATCTATCGTTTATCCGCATTATTTTTGTAGTGCCTAGGCAAGTGTGTCGAAGGCTAGTGGTTTTTAATTAGGCCCACGACGTGGTTCCTTCCCACTTACCTGGCACTTACCTGGCTACAAATGTAGTACGGAGGCGGTAGAGGATTTATCCTGCGGCTTGTCCTTTGGAAGTCTAGGAGCGGTCTAGAGACTGGACCTAGGTAACCATAGTTCTAGGGTTGTGCATTTTTGTGACTTGTCTAAATCCGTCTTTTTTTTTTAAAAACAAACCAATTACTTTCTCTCCTTTTTACCCCTTCCCCCTTCTTCTCTTCTTATAATGGGTGACCTAAACAGAAGAACACTTGCCGAGCTTTGCTGTCCACAACCAGATATCTCTTGTTTTCGAATCCCTTCGGTATACCGTCCGGCTCTTCCATGTCCTTAAGAGATCATATAGAACAAGCTGGAAGAAACAGTTGGCCACCTCAGTCTAGGTCTTATCAACCGTATCCTAATCCTACACCTGTTTCAGTTCATACCCAGAGTGAGGAAGCCCCTAGACGAATGTCCATTGCTGAGCACATAGCTAGGTCTAGAGGCCAAAGTTTCAACCCGGACCAATATCAACCATCACCACCACTGTCCGGAGAAGAGTTTGATATGCGGTTTGTATATAGCCAACCAACCAACCCATATCAATATTCTTCTTATCATAATATTGATCCTACTCCTACCCAAGTTCAGCAACCATTCTGTTCCTATCAATCCAATCCGACTTTTCCACCTACTCTAGATAGTTCTTCTAATCAGTCATTTGGGAGTTTTAATTACCCACAGGAATTTCAATCTCATACTGAAACACCTTATCAACCCAAGACTAGTCTGGAGCAGACATTAGAAAAATTTATGGAACTGACGAATCAAATTATGAAGGATTTGCGTAGTAAGACAGAACTGTACACCCTTCCTAATCAAACCTCCCCATTCCAAACTAAACTCCACAACTCCAGTTTCATAGATTCATCAAGTACAATGTCTGATAAGTTGTGTGACTTTGTAGTGTTTGATTTACCCAACTGTGAAGGGTCCCTTTCAAGTGAAACCATACCCAACCCTTGTGATCTCTACACCTCCACTTTTGAACCAAAACTGATTGAAAACCATACTTTTGATGAGGAGTTTGAGAATTTTAACCTTCACTTGAATGAGGTGATTGACATTGGGGATATATTGATTGATGAACCCAAAATTTTGGATGATTTTGTTCCACCAATTCATCAAATCCTTTCACTTCCTTGTGGTCATCATCTTGAGCCTTTAATTCTTCCCGAACCCCAAATATGTCTTGAAGTTGATGATAAAGGTATACCCGAAGATCAGATCGAAATACAGCCTCCATCTTCCACATCTGGTTCAGCAACACTCGACACACCAATTTTTTTACCCATTTCACCTTCTACTTTCTCCGGTTCTTCTTCTGTTCCTATAGTTTCAGTGAGTTTTGATAAATCACAATCCGTTAATTCAAGTTCAATAATACCAGAAATTCAACTTGATTTGGATATTTTTGAAAAAGAGGTAGATAATTTTTTCGAGTCCTCTACCTCAGTGATTTTTTATGAATCAAGTAGAATAAATTCTGGCATAAAACTCTTTGACAGCAAAATGTTCAATCACACCATTGATAAAAGTTTTGAAGAACTTTTTGCTGACGAACTTGAATTTTTAAACAATACGGATTTTGTGATTGATCAATCTCCACCTATAGAGGTTGAACCGTCACCATTCCTTCTTCCTAATCATTCACATTCCTCCTCATTCTTTCTTTTCTCTAAATTCAAACCCTTTCCTGACCACCTCTTATCCCTTCCCCGCTTTTTCTTGACTCGATACAACACATTCTTCCACCAACCTATACGTTATACTGATAAAATGTTTGAATGGTTGGTGTTTACTTTTGGTCTTTGTAAAGTCTTACTTTGACCAAATGACTCACCCCCTCTTAAAATGCTTCGTATTGTCTAACTCAGGTTTGAGGGGGGGTTATATTTTTGGCTCTTGATCATAACTTTTGTACTCGAATTTGTGAGCCAAAAATAAGTTTGGGGGAGGATTTTCACTTTCATATATTCTTGCCCCCATTAATAATTTCCTCCTAAGTCTATAGGTTTTTGAGCTTAACGGATGGCATCAGTGAGGACACTGCTGTAAACAGGTTTGGGGGAGGTTTGTGCTTATTTACACATCAATTTGCATCATATTTTGCATAAGCACAACATTTTCAAAATTTTTAAAAAAAAAATTATAACAAAAGAGTAGAAAGTGAAAAATTACATCCAAAAGATAGGAATAATTTAAGGAAACCAAGAAAATTAGAAGTTTTCTTACACGAACTAGTAATAAGTAGTTATGAGCTGTTGTCCTAAAAGTTAGTAAGATGAAGGAAGTCACTAATCTGAGGATAAAATAAGTCTGAAAAATAGTTTCTATTCTGGAAGCCAAACATTTGAATGTTGATACCCTACTATATGCACTTACACACGTCTTGAAAGTCGGGATAGTAGAGGATACTTTGAAATGCTCTTGTCTAAAAGCCAAAGTATGAAGGAAATGAAAAAAAAAAATGAAGAAAATATAAAAATGGTGAAAAGAAAAAAAAATGAACACTGGTTTTGTTATCGCCAAGGCAACAATAAAAAAATATAGCGAGGGTGCCTCTTCACCTAGTGCCCTAAGGCCAACTGGTCTGGGAGTCACTGTTAAGCCTTGGGTGGTGCAAGACGAGGATAATATTATCACCTAATCAGCAAGAACATGAGTAATCGGTCTGTTAGTACCTCAAGAAGTATTAACGGTCGCATGAAAATGTGTGAGCAAATCTTAATATTCATTAAATTAAAAAGTACTAAGGTAGATGGACAAGAGTATGATAGCTTGAATTGAATTCTCCGAGTGTAGGGATGTTCTTTACACACACGTGGGGTTATATGATCAATGTTTGGATGAAAGGTAGGAATGAAGAATAAAGACGATGTTTTATTGAGGGATGATGTGATTTCTAACATTTTTTCATGACTATTAAGATAGGGCTCATGATAACTGAAAAGCAAGTATAGTGGGAAACTTTTCTTTTCAAGGCCTTTCTTTTATGGTTCTTATCTTTATATGTAAATTTCACCATCTTTCTTTTGTTATTGGATTTTGTGGGTGTAATCCGCTGAAAACCCTCAGGAGACAACACTCCACCTACTAGGGACATCTAGAGGTTTAACGGCTTGTTGCACATGCTCAGTGCAATCGTGTCTGCCTACGAAAGTGTGCTTAGTTTTCTCCTTTCTTTTTCTCCTCTTAAATAAACTAGTTTGCTCGGGACGATCATAGATAAGTTTGGGGGTATTTGTTCAGTTGATAAAACTGCACATTTGTATTACATTTTTCCTACCATTTTCATATTAAAAAAGAACTTTATTATAATATATTATACATATTAGGGTTTATGTGTAAAAGCACCATTTTCCATGTGTTAATATATTTTAATTAGTATTTGGTAGGAAAATGTATGCAAATAAATCCATTGACCAAATCATAGTAGAAATAAGCCTACTAAATATTATTTGAGATTATTGTGCAGAATTTTCCAAGTTGTTATGCAGAATTTATCAAACAAATCAAGTTGTTGAAGAAAACTTGCCAAATTAAGAAGCAAAACTTAGAGACCAAGTCTGGAAGCAACCGAGAAAAGATTTTTGAATTCTGAAGGTGCCTAGGATTGCCACATGTCACAAGATGCAAGCCCAAAAATTTCAGTCGAGAGATCTCAACCTTTGAGCGCGGATCCGCGGCCAAACCCCCCTTGGGCCGCGGATCCGCCGCAATTCTAGGGAGTTAGAGCATGAGATTTCTTGGCATGAATCTATGAAGAATTTTACCAAGTTTTCAACAAGAAGATTCTGGCTTTGCACTATAAAAGGGCACCGAGAGCCTCTTGGAAAAGTCATCAAGCCGAAGAGATCACGGATCCCCTGACGCTCACGCATCCAGGCTAATCATCAACTGTTCATCTACCTCCTTGGAAGAGATCGAGAAGCAAACTAGTCTTTGTAATCATTTTCTAAGGAATCAAAGTGTAGATTGTTCAAGTTGATTAATAAAGGTAGTTGTTTTATTTAATTCTTTTGCATTTTACATTATGTTTTCCCTCTCTGTCTTTTCATCTTCTTTTCCCAACATGCGCGAGTAATTCTCCGCTTGTTAGGGTTCGTACGATTAGGGTAGGCTAATGGACGATGAAAATAATTAAACCATTTTTAAGTCCTATAAAGTTTAGGAACTTTATCAAAAAATCATTAACATCCTAATCGGGCGCGCTAGCAATTCTTTGCTAGTTCCGACCGCGATTAGAGATTAGATTAATGATTGCTTTGGTAAAGGCTAGATATGAACGGAGTTCCATGTCGAGATAAGGGTTAAGAGTGGGATTCCTTTTCCCTCCAGAAACCCTAATCTACACGCATCACCGTCGTTCTAGTTCTAAATCTATTAATGGATAAAAAGGTAACTTTTAATTAATCGTCCATAACTACTAAATCCTAACGAACCCCACAAGCCCTCTTATTATATTATTTAAATCTCTAAAATAATCTAGATCTATATTTTTGCATTCTTGCTTAACGTAGATCTAGAAACTTTTCACAAAATTCTTATTTCCTCCTCTTTTTTTCAACACATCTAAAGTAAGAGTAAAAGATTCAACGTTTCCCTGAGGACGACCCGTACTCATCTCGGTCTAGCTACGCGCGACACCGTTATTGATTGCGGTTATTCTACAAACACTTTTTCACATCAATCAATAATGGTCATTTCTTGATTAACCATGACAATTATCTTTAGCTAATTATCTATTTTTCATAAATCACATGTATGTGAGAAGGTTGCATTATTCTTCTCACTTGATCACTTTCATTCTCTCTCCTCCTCTTCCTCTCTCTCTAGCTCTCCCCTCTTATGAGTTGAGAACCTTTTGAGCTTGAGATAATCCCTTCAAAAATACTCTCTACTCTTTCTAAGGTCCTAGGTCTAGCACACCAAGCACCTTAGTTACTTCTAGTTTGAGGTTGGAGCCAAAGGTTGAAGCCCTCGGGTGGATCTTTCTTCGGCAAAAGAAGGCGACAAGGAGAACCCGTTCTTTCACTCCAAGGAGCAAGAAGAGAAGGACTTGAAGACCAAGGTATAACCCCTTTTCCGAGTAGCTAAACTCTTTTAGCTTTGGTAGTTAGTTTTGTTTAGCAAAGATCCCTCCTTTGGTTAGTCCATGTTGCCTAGTGTTGTAAAAATCAGATTTTTCATAACGTTTCCGCCTCCCCGCAAGCACCGGGGTAGGTAACGTGGACTTACATTCTTGACTCAGGCAAAATGGAGTAGGAGCACATATGTGATATTTGCACCGAGGATAATGCGATATGAGATACCGTATTATATTCTTGCAATATTTAGATATGAGCCGGGTCATCAGATCAAGTGTTGATTCGATGAATCGGTTCATGATATATTAGTCGGTTATATTCGATATAGCCGGATTGTCGGATCAAGTGTTGATTCGATGATTTAATGTATAATAATATATATCATATATTGCATTACATTATCTAATATTGGCTCGCTTTATTATTTCATTTTCTTACCGGATAATACATTGATATATATGCGATATATATTAATTGTATTATTTTCTTTTGTTACAAATATATAATATATATGTGATATATATTATTCTAACATTATATGAGTAATAATGAAACATGTTTAGTGGAGATTAAACAAGTTAGGGTTTGATTTGAGTTAGTTCTTTCTTGATGCTTCTAGAAGGATTTTCTTTTGTCATGGTTAAGATATTATTGTTGATATTTTCTAGTAACTCATTGTTTAACCCAACCCAAACCCTAGCCCTAGTTAATTTTCTACATGAGTTATCCTTGACCATGGTTACATTATTAATCATATATCATTTCATTATTCATCACAAAAGGAATTAATTCATTTCTCTTCTTCTTCTTTAACCTTGAGTTTTGAGAAAGCTTACAAGGTTTTCATTTTGTGATGTTTAAGTTTGAGAATTTGATATAAAAAGAAAGCATAAATACTAATCCATCATCCTCATCTAATCTAGCCAATTAGATTAGGGTGTTCACCTCATTAGAGTAAGAGAGCTTGAGTTATAGAAACTTCGACGTAGATCATCGGAGAAAAGGAACACTACAAGCTAGCATGGATCGTTCGAGTCGTGGAGCCTCTCTTGAGTCCGGGAGATCATGGATTGCGGCGAAGGGACTTCTACTCGGAGCTTATGAAGCGAAGGAGTGGACTACAAAGGTTGTAATCCCTCACTTTTAGTTGTAAAGATGTTTACTTGCATGTTAAACCCTAATAATCTAGCAAAGATCCCGGCTTTGGGTTGTTCGGCACGTCTAAATTTTTATTCGGGCATGGTTGATACCTTATTACCTTGTGAGAGTGCCTAGGAACCCTACAGTGGTATCAGAGCCTAGCTAGAGCATTAGGCGACGTGTATACGAAGTTAAAACTCCGATCGAACCCCGAAACGTCGAAACGACCCCCTCTCTGGACAATTTTTTAAAATGTGATTTTTTCTGTATTAAAAATACCTTAAAAAATCAGCAGGGAATTATAAGCATCACTGTGAAAAACGAGGAGCTAAACCGTACGGATCGCCGCGGAACCGCGGCAATACCTTGCTTGTGCCGTGGATCCGCGGCCGTACAGTTGGGTTTGACTTTTCTTTTGGCACAGTAATGACCGTAGCTGCTAGTTTATATTTCTGGGTATTTTTAATCTCACTCAAGTGTTGAGTGGTCTGGGGATTTTTTTGAATTCGTTGATTCGATCGGAAAATTTAATTTCTTTCTGTTTTCTGGATAATTTAGAAACTGTTAAAATGTTCGACGGATATCATTAACTCACTTTTTCCCGGCACGAAAAACTTTCAAGTGTTGAATTTTTCTTGGGTTTAAATCTTTCGGAAAAACGTGCAAGTAACGCGGTGGACCCTCTAGAAGAACACAAACCTTAACTCGATTATATGGCCGTCTGAACTGCCTCTAAACCTTAGGGTTTGGGGCAGTACGGCGTGCCACATGTGAGGCATTGGCTTGAACCTTCTACGGCTGGACCATTGGTACTGTGACGTATTCTGGGACTGTTTGAACTCCGCTCAAGTGTTGAGCTATTTAGGAAATCTTGGGTATTTGATTATTCGATCGGAAAGGTTAATACTGTCTATTTATCTGGAATGTGATACAATATGTGGAATTCATATAGTTAGGCATGAAATGCGATGTATGTGATATTGCGGATTTACGATGTCTAAAGAGATTGTGGATTCCAAATGTTGTAGTTTTACAATTTCTTTTCTGTGACCGTAAGTGTAGTATGTAGTTGTAATGCCGGTTTTTGTTGCTATACATCAACGGCGATCGGTCTTTTCTGTGACCGTAAGTGTAGTATGTAGTTGTAATGCCGGTTTTTGTTGCTATACATCAACGACGATCGGTGTATGCATACTTACTTACGTTGATGATATGAGATATTATGTGTTGCTGTGATATGTTATATTGGATCGTCGTGTTCTGAATAGCCGGGGGTTTTATGTGAGATGAGGGTTTTTATTTTCATTCATGTAAAATTCATTTGTATGTAATATTCTTTTATTGGGGCACTTCCGGGATGAGGTTGATGTCACCAATGTATATTATTTACTTTTCTGCATTAGGTAGACCCAAGGAGGGGAGCATAAGTAACCGGGTTCTAGGGTCCAGTGGGAGACCATCTCGAGGAGTCGAGACCGGGTCTCCTAACCCTAGAATTGGTAGTGTTACTTGCCTCTCTCGTAGGGGTCTAGGGATGTGGGTTTAGCTATTCATCGCGACCGTGGAATCCGTGTTTTATACCGGCTCGTATTAAAAACACGGACATCCTAGTATATCCAATATTTCATATATGTTCTTCTGCTGCAATGTTCTGTGATGAGATCATATTACTGCCTGAGACGAATGCTTATTCTATATATATGCTGATATATAAATATTACTGCTTTCGTTTTTTCTGTGATGCTTAGGAAGCATAAGCTGATGGGATTTATTAATGAGATTAATAAAAAGAAAAGAAACCTAAAAGATGTTGTAGAATCAAAACTTTATAAAAAGGGTAGCTACAGTTTTGCTTTGCATAGCGGTATATATGATATACCATGCACCTTATTCGATGAGGAAAGAGCCGAGATCCCTTCACCGGGAGTGACCTCTTTAGCGAAACTGGCAGATGCTACAAACTCGCGGTTTAGTTTTTGACAGCTTATATAGTTCTTGCTTTGCACAGCGGTATATATGATATATCCCGCACCTTATTCGATGGGGAAAGAGCCGAGATCCCTTCACCGGGAGTGACCTCTTTAGCGAAACTAGAAAAGCCTAAAAAACACTCCTTTTCAAAATCACTTGATTCTATGACGATATTAAGTTCATTACGCTCATGGTTTTCTTAAAAACCTGCGTAGCCCTCCGACATTTCAGATAGGTAATACTTAGTATTCGTACTGCGTTTGTTGGCTTTCGTCAAGGCGTAGTGTGCGGTAGCTAACTATTGCTTATCTGTAACATATGATGAGATTGGGTTAGGGTGGTCGTGCGGCTTTGTTGGCTTTCGTCAAGGGTCGTACGGCTGGGTTTAATTCAATCAAGAAATGTACGGGTTGAACTTGACTAGCGGACTATGGTTTGTTGGCATTCATCAAGGTCATAGCTCGTTAGGGGCAAAAGTATTATCGGGAATTTCAAGTGTTGAAATTTGCAATGAGATTGCATACCTTCTATGAGATAGATGGATCCTGATACCCACTACGAGTAAGAGTTACTCCTGGGAGAGTTTTACACAGGACAATTAGCCGATCAAGTAGGTATCTAGAAAGGTGTTAACGGGGTTATGCCTCTGGGAAGACGAGGTTTATTTTAATTAGGTCCGTGCGATAGCACGGGGAACCTCCCTCAAGTACCGACACTGATCTGGCTGAAAGATTGACGAAATTGTAGGGTGTGATTAATCCCGGCTAATCTTACCTTTTTGGGTTTGAAGGAAGATTTGATAAGAACAGTGGGAGACATCCTGATTAGATAAGATAATAACCAATCTAATCTTGCAAGAGCATACGCTAAAGTGTTTCCTTCTCTCTCTCTCCGGGTAGCGACCGTGTCAGGACTTAATCAAGATAATAATATGGATGTATTGACTGAACCCACTTATTATACTGAGCAGGGGATCGTTGGTCCCGTTCTTTCTTATAAGAGTTATAAGACTGAACAGGAAACAGGTGAAAATTTGGATTCTCACGCCGCCCAAACGAAGAACAGGCATGCTGATGCATCTTCTTCGGGTGTGTTAGTTATTGAGAAATGTTTCTCAGTTCACCCTACGTCCTGGGTATTAGATACCGGATCGGGATCCCACATATGTAAATTGTTACGTGGGCTACGTAAAGGTAGAGAACTGGTAAAAGGTGATCATTCCGTTCAAGTAGGGAATGGTGCAAGTATTGCAGCCAAAGCAGTTGGCGAATATCACCTAGTATTACCAAGTCGTAATACACTGATTCTGAATGAGTGCTATTATATACCGAACATGATGTGCAACATTATATCAGTTTCTTTACTAAGTAAAGAAGGATATAATTTTGTAGTACAGTATAATGTTATGAACATATTCCTGAATCAAAAGTTGATTGGATCAGGCTCGTTACATAATGGCATATTCATTCTCAATCAAAATACAGTTCTTAATATACAGAACACACACAAGAGGAAAAGTTCAGAAATGAACGAATCGTATTTGTAGCATTGTAGACTTGGTCATATCAATGCGACACGACTAGCTAAGTTAAATAAGGATGGATATTTGAATCCGTTCGAATTATCATCTTATGAAACTTGCCATTCATGTCTCAAGGGAAAAATGACCAAAGCTCCGTTTATTGGACACGGAGAAAGAGTTACCGAACTCTTAGGACTGGTACATTGTGATGTATGCGGTCCTATGTCTACGCATGCCAGGAACGGTTCTTCTTACTTCATTACATTCACTGACGATCTCTCTAGATACGGACATGTGTTCCTGTTGAAACACAAGTCTGAAGCTTTTGAGAAATTCAGAGAATATAAGCACGAATTAGAGAACCAAACGGGCAAAAGTATTATGATCCTTCGATTTGATCGAGGAGGAGAATACTTAAGTAATGAGTTCCTAGATTATCTAAAAGAGAATGGGATTCTCTCAGCTTACACCTCCCTATAGACCACAGCACAACGGTGTATCGGAGTGGAGGAATCGCACCCTATTAGATATGGTGCACTCTATGATGAGCGAAGCTGAGTTGCCTATTTCCTTCTGGGGGTATGCGCTTGAGACAGCCATACACCTATTGAATATGGTTCCTACCAAATCAATGCCTACCATTCCATATGAGATATGGAAAGGGAAGAGACCATCTCTTAAGTATGTTAAGATATGGGGTTATCCGGCCTATGTCAAAAGACTAAATCCGGACAAACTCGAGGCAAGGTCTTTCCTATGTAAGTTTGTAGGATATCCCAAGAACTCACAAGGGTATATCTTCTACCACACTGAGGAACAAAAGGTGTTTGTTTCTCGACATGCAACCTTTTTAGAAAAGAAATTTCTTGCAGAAGAAATTTGTGGCAAGGAGGTAGAACTGGAAGAAGTTCCAGCAACACAAACTACGACAGATGATTTGATGGAACTAGAAGATTCAGTAGTTCCCGACGAACCCCAGCCTCTCCGCCGATCTAGTAGGGTTTCTCATCCACCTGAGAGATACTACGGTTTTCTCATTGATGGTGGGAGCGAGGATTGCATCATGGAAGATGATGACCCGACTAGTTTCGTGCAGGCCATCACGAGTGGTGACTCTGTGAAATGGCTGGATGCAATGCGATCTGAGATGGAATCCATGTACACCAAAAAAGTATGGACTTTGGAAGTTGCTCCTGAAGGGGTAAAACCCATTGGGAGCAAGTGGATCTTTAAAAAGAAAATTGGTGTAGATGGAAAAGTTGAGACTTTCAAAGCTAGACTTGTTGCAAAGGGTTTTCGTCAACAACCAGGTGTGGATTATGACGAAACCTTTTCTCCAGTGGCTATGCTTAAGTCCATCCGGATCTTACTTGCCATTGCTGCATACCATGACTACGAAATCTGGCAAATGGATGTTAAGACCGCCTTTCTAAACGGTGATTAAGAAGAGTGCGTGTACATGACACAGCCAGAGGGCTTCGTAGATAGTGGGAGCAGCGGAAAGGTTTGCAAGCTGCTTAAATCCATTTATGGGTTAAAGCAAGCATCGCGGAGTTGGAACATCAATTTTGATGTTGTAGTCAAAGAGTTTGACTTCATCAAAAATATAGATGAACCTTGTATTTATAAGAAGGTTGTAGAGTGTAAGGTTGTATTCCTCGTATTGTACGTGGATGACATACTCTTGATAGGAAATGATGTTCCTATGCTGCAATCAGTCAAGCTCTTCTTATCACAAAGATTCTCAATGAAAGATCTAGGTGATGCCTCCTGCATATTGGGAATTATGATCTACAGAGATAGAACTAAACGGATACTGGGATTGTCTCAATCCAGGTACATTGACACTATACTAAAAAGGTTTAGTATGGAAGAATCCAAGTGTGGGAACCAACCCACGATCTCTGGACTCACTCTCTCCAAAGAGATGTCTCCTAAGGCTGATTTGGAGAGAGCTCGCATGCAAGGGATACCCTATGCTTCGGCAGTAGGCTCTATCATGAATGCGATGCTATGTACCAGACCCGATGTAGCATACTCACTAAGTGTAGTGATTAGGTATCAAGCAGATCCAGGAAAGAGTCACTGGATAGCTGTGAAGAACATTCTCAAGTACATGCGAAGGACTAAAGAGATATTCTTGGTGTATGGTAATGGAGAACTCCAGGTGGAGTCCTTTACCGATTCGAGCTTCCAAAGTGATAAGGACGACTCTAAGTCGCACTCGGGATTTGTCTTTACCCTCAATGGAGGGGCGGTATGTTGGAAGAGTTCCAAACAGGATACGGTTGCAAACTCGACAATGGAGGCTGAATACATCGCTGCCAACGATGCTGCCAAAGAGGCTGTCTGGATAAAGAAGTTCATTAGTGAACTGATTGTTACGAAATAGTGTTTGTTTGTAGTTAACCGCAATCAATAACGGTGCCGCGCGTAGCTAGACCGAGATGAGTACGGGTCGTCCTCTGGGAAACGTTGAATCTTTTACTTTTGCTTTAGATGTGTTGAAAAAGAGAGGAGGGATAAAGAATTTTATAGATTGGTTTCTAGATCTACGTTAAATAAGAATGTAAAATATAGATCTAGATTATTTTAAAGATGTAATTAATATAATAAGAGGGCTTGTAGGGTTCGTTAGGATTTAGTAGTTATGGATGATTATTTAAAAGTTACCCTTTTTATCCATTAATAGATTTAGAACTAGAACGACGGTGATGCGTGTAGATTAGGGTTTCTGGAGGGAAAAGGAATCCCACTCTTAACCCTTATCTCGACACGGAACTCCGTTCATATCTAGCCTTTACCAAAACAATCATTAATCTTATCTCTAATCGCTGTCGGACCTAGCAAAGAATTGCTAGCGCGCCCGATTAGGATGCTAATGATTCTTTTGATAAAGTTCCTAAACTTTATAGGACTTAAAAAGGGTTTAGTTATTTTCATCGTCCATTAGCCTACCCTAATCTTACGAACCCTAACAAGCGGAGAATTACTCGCGCATGTTGGGAGAAGAAGATGAAAAGAAAGAGAGGGAAAACATAATGTAAAATGCAAAAGAATTAAATAAAATAACTACCTTTATTAATCAACTTGAACAATCTACACTTTGATTCCTTAGAAAATGATTACAAAGACTAGTTTGCTTCTCGATCTCTTCCAAGGGGGTAGATGAACCGTTGATGATCAGCCTGGATGCGTGAGCCGTCTTGGACTTCGTGATCTCTTCGGCTTGATGATTTTTCCAAGAGACTCTCGGTGCCTTTTTATAGTGCAAAGCCAGAATCTTTAGGTTGAAAACTTGGTAAAATTCATCAGAGATTCATGCCAAAAAATCTTGGCTCCCAACTCCATTGAAGTGCGGCGGATCCGCGGCCAAAGAGGGGGTATGGCCGCGGATCCGCGGCCAATGTGAGGATCTCTTCATCAATTTTCTTGGGCTCTCTGATTGTGACATTTGGCAATCCAAGGCACTTTTAGAATTCAGAAATCTTCTCTCGGTTGCTTCCAGACTTGGTCTCCAAGTTTTGCTTCTTAATTTGGCAAGATTTCTTCAACAACTTGATTTGCTTGATTCTAGCCTTGGAAAATTCTGCACAACTTGGAAATATTCTGCACAACAACTCAAATAAGATTTTAGTAGACTTTGTTCTACTAGGATTAGGTCAATAATATTATTTGCATACATTTTCCTACCAAATACTAATTACAATATATTAACACATGGAAAATGGTGTTTTTACACATAAACCCTCATATGTATAATATATTATAATAAAGTCCTTTTTTAATATGAGAATGGTAGGAAAAATGTAATACAAATGTGCAGTTTTATCAACTGAACATGAACTTGGTGTGGTTCCATCCATTGAACATCTAATACCTCTGTATTGCGATAACAATGGAGCTGTGGCGTTGGCCAAGGAACCCAGGTCCCATCAAAAGTCTAGACATATTCTAAGGCGGTATCACCTGATCAAGGAGATAGTTGATCGCCGGGAGATCGAGATCAGGAGAGTAGATACGAAGGACAACATTTCGGATCCACTCACGAAGTCCATTCCCCAGATACAGTTTGAGAGATTATTCGGGATGCTAGGTATGAGATACTACAGTAGCTGGCCTTAGTGCAAGTGGGAGATTGTTAGTTATGTATATGCCCTAGAGGCCATTGTTGTACATATGATGTATATTATAATGGATGCTTGGATATATATAGAGAGGACTGTCTTGCTCGTCATGATAGTGTGCTATTTGGTTTCACTTTATCTTAACATGTTGACTTATATTAGTTTACTGTCTTACTCTCACATGTTGATAAAGCCCTTAGGATCTGTACTCGACTACTGGGACTATGATGAGATCATACTAGTGGGGCCATGGTAGTCTATGAGTACATCCTATAACTGTTCCTAGTCGAGGGTATATCGAGACAGGGCATCGATACACCAGAGTAGACTAGCGTATACGCATCTTGACCTATATGATGGGCGACGGATGATCCCATATCCATCGGTGTTTTGACATCTGAGATGGTGTACGGGTGCTCAGTGGAGACTGGGTACACTGG
This sequence comes from Agapanthus africanus, assembly GCA_030015575.1. Classification (NCBI taxonomy): domain Eukaryota; kingdom Viridiplantae; phylum Streptophyta; class Magnoliopsida; order Asparagales; family Amaryllidaceae; genus Agapanthus; species Agapanthus africanus. The sequence continues at coordinate 543,027,291 of JASDDO010000014.1, read as the reverse complement.
ACGGACTCGCCGAGAACTCCCAGATGGTAATATACCATACGTCAGATGGCAGTTCTCCGGTGACACTGGTACAGGGTAGTCTGTAGACCCGAGATCGTCATAGAGTCTTGTGTGATTCTGACTGTGCTTTGATTTCTACCTTACTACGTCCAAAAGGGCGTGCAAAACGGTGGCTTTTGGGTGCAGTCCCGAATCACATGGAGGCAATGAGCGATAGGAGGGGATTCGTCTCTCCCGGTATAGGGAGTTGATGTTGTGCTGTGTTCGATTGGCTATAACTGGAAGTCCCTGGCCAGGGCTGATATAGAGATTTACTGGTAAGTGTTACCAGTAGTTTCTCGACCCGTTATGAGCCTCACATCGACATGACTTATCGGTTACTGGGGTCTGACGTATACCACCCCTAGACTAGATATGCAACATATTAGACGAAGAGACCGGACTGTACAAGAGTGTTACTGATTGGATTCACGGGAGAATGTACAGGCTAGCTTGTTGATCTTCTGATCGCTCAATACCTGGGTGGCTGTTACGTTTACCTGACCGCTTGCAGCTTGTGGGTGTTTGATATGATCATCATCTGCTACCGGCGTATTGATGATTCTTTAGAGTCCTACACAGAGGTTTCTTGACTCAGGCAAAACGGAGTAGGGGCACATATGTGATATGTGCACGACCGAGGATAATGCGATATGAGATGCAGTATTATATTCTCGCGATATTTAGATATGAGCCGGGTCATCGGATCAAGTGTTGATTCGATGAATCGGTACATGATATATTAGTCGGTTATATTCGATATAGCCGGATTGTCGGATCAAGTGTTGATTCGATGATTTAATGTATAATAATATATATGATATATTGCATTACATTATCTAATTGGCTCGCTTTATTATTTCATTTTCTCACCGGATAATTCATTGATATATATTAATTGTATTATTTTCTTTTGTTACAAATATATAATATATATGTGATATATATTATTGTAACATGATATGATTAATAATGAAACATGTTTAGCGGAGATTAAACAAGGTTAGGGTTTGATTTGGGTTAGTTCTTTCTTGATGCTTCTAGAAGGATTTTCTTTTGTCATGGTTAAGATATTTGTCACGACCCGAAAGTACGGAACATGACCGCCACTTAAACTACGAAACGTCTCGAGACGCACGTAATCTAAGTAAGCCGAAACCCAGAAATCCAAACGAAGAAAAGTAGTAGAGTGAAGGAAGAACCATTTAAATCAAATAGTTTTGCAAAATACGCCGAAATATGCATTTTAAAATCACAAGTCTTTTCAAAAAAAATTCGGCAGAGTTTCCTTTGTAAAAACTGAACTTAAACGGGTACAAAACCTGATAAAGCATATATAATGAATAATGGAATCCCCAAGCGGGAGCTATCTCTTCGTCAAACGACGGTCATAACCACACAAGAAATATAATATACAACGCCGAAAGGCGAGGATCACAACAGAAAAGGAAACTCAAAACAACATGAAATCCATAGAAATACAACGCGCGACTCTAAGGTCGAAAGAATAAACATCACTGGTCTCTATCTCTGAAATAAATACATGTTTGGTTGATGGAATTTCTAGATACAACTGAATAATAATATACAAAATATACTGATGGTCATGATACAAGTGAACCCACCTACCAGCAAATCACCCAGAAATGGAAGTAGTGCCAGCAAAGCCGTAATGAAACCTGTACGGCAAAACCTGCAAGAACTGTGGCACAACGGGGGTGAGTTGCCAACTCGTGAATAGAAAAACATCTACGAACAGAAATCGCATGTATGACGCATTCCTAGGTCATACGATCATAATATATCCTCAAATATGACAGGTCTGGAGCATGAAAAGGTGGCAAGGGTAAATATCTAACCCAAGTGTAATCCCATGTGCTCGTGTTAGTGCCTCATAGAGCAATATATCATATGGATGAGGTATTGATGCATGAAAACAGAATACATGTAGATGAAGAAATTGCTTTCATAACTTAGTGAGATTTCTGTATTTTTAAAATGAGGTAACATAAATGAAATCGGCATAAACAGTATCTAGTATCGACACAAAACATAAATCCCAATATCTCAATATCTCAGGCTCCGGCTACCCGGACTGACTGGATCATCAAATCTCAGTACCTCAATATCTCAAAATCATAATGTCTCAATCTCACTATCTAGGGCGCCGTTAGTCCAGACCGGCCCCTACCATCAATCTCAAGACCACGACGGTATCCTCCAGATATCCGACGCGTCGGGTAAAATCATCGGTCGGTAGTGCTCCCCTGCCAGGCTTAACACCATCATCTGCGACCTTCTCGTCCCGGGATACCCCACTGGGCCCACCATGTACCCGAAACGGTTCATCCAATTCCTCGAATCGGGTCTCGAAATCAATCAGCAAACTCATGGTGGAAGACTCATACATCATGGGAAAACCACACTTTTCATTTAAAAAGAGAGAAAAGAAGTTTATAATGTTTTTGCGGTTTTCCCCCAAATCCAGGAAATCTCATGAAAATCCGAATCCAAATCATCAATAGCATGTAAACATTGAATATAAGCATAAGAATCCATGAATGCGGCATAACAGTGAATAATAACATGCATGAAGTAGCAGGTAATAACTACAATGTCTAAACTAGCATATAAGGCAAGTACACTAATATCATGTCGAAACTATGAGCTAAGAAGCTATGTCAATGCAATAGTATTTTCTAAGTGTACGTGACTTGGCAATTACCGATGAGGATGTGTGTGAGCCGGCAAGTAAGTGTATGTGGAACATACGCATCATCGGTAATGGTGCCGGTGTCCTAACAGCATGATATCAACAATGCAATATGAAATCACAATATAAGTATGTGATGCGGAGCGAATAGCAATAATGTGCGGGAGCTGAAATACTAGACACAACGATGACTAATCTGCATTTAATATCATATGAGTCATACAGCTATACTAAACTATAGGGCTGAGCTAACAGGCTAACTGAAGGTAAGGAAACCGCCTAACATCTGAGTCAATACATATATATATATATATATATATATATATATATATATATATATTAGTCGGTGATCCTACCTCGATAATATCACATCCGATACCATATCCATAATCAGACATTTCCAAGTCAAGAGTGCGGATCAATCATCAATATATAACTCGTACGTAAATCCTTCGTACGGCATCCCAAATCTGGGTACGGGTCAATATCACATTCATCATATTATTCATCTGGTATCCTCTTTATCAAAGATCACAATCCAGCGTACTGATCTAGGTCTAGTACAATACTAATATCATCAATATAATCATGATCTGGCTGCTGATCTACAGCCTCATACAAACCAATGTCATCACCACATATCATCATAAAGAGGTATACATCGCCCAATGCGGCCTATTATAAACATCCTAGCATATCATATCTCATATCACGATCACATGTCGACCATTTTATTTATATCACTATTCACATAGTATCGTCGTCCAAAGATCCGCTATAGCATCATGACGTATCTTAAATACGAATTCTGCCATATCACCGATCTCACGGTCTCAAATCACATCTCATCGACTCACCTTAAATCCCAAATACTATTCTCAAATCCAGTATGTGAACATATAGTCCCATACCCATGTGAACACATAAATGTATAATCCCATATACGCACATATGAAAGAAGAATGTATGCAAGTATGGGTGTGTGTGTGTGTGTGTGGTGCAACCACTACTCTAGGGTTTCGCAACACGAAACCAATCCAATCACATCTAGAATCCATCTTTATCATCAATAAACTCAAACAACATAATCAATATATGTGTGTATACGTATTCGTATACAACACCACGAACTGCGGGGTTGCTATACGCCATCCACCCGACTTCTCCCCGTAGATATAAATCTACTCACTTTTGCTTGTCGATGCCGATGTCGCCACGCGCTTGCTTGCCTCCTCTAAGTCTTAATGAGGGTACCTACATATAATAAACAATCGCAATTGCTATTACCATCACGTCCAGAAACAAAAACGACACGTGCCTTGCTCGTAGGTTAGAACCTATAGCTTATGCGTACGAAAATCAATCAAACAACCCTTGTTGTCGATGTACAAACATGCGACAACCAAAAACGAATCCAGATATCAAAACTCATCATTTCAAATACGGAAAACATAAGGCAGCAACATTGAAAACATGTTCCAGATTTTGCTTAAAGTGAAAAAGTTCCAAAACAATACTAGGGTGATATATAGGGTACATATGACCTTCTGAAGCAATCTGGACACATCCCACCACTAAATGGCCATCCACTCCCTTTCCAAAACTGGCCTCCTCGGTTTTCCTGGGGATATGGGGTGTCGTCTGGTCAGGGTGGTCTCACATGGTCTCAAATTGGTTCCTGGAGTTGTTTATTTATATCGTTTTGGTCTCGGTTCACTTCAGATTTCCCTGCACGCTCCAAACCCTCACAAAACCGACATTACAGTTTCTGTTTTCAGTAAACCGGGTTTTTTTCAAATAGATCTGGGTTTCTAACCTCATAGGGGGGTTTAAGGTCATCTCCAGGGTCCAATTGCACTAACACCACTCAAAGTCCCACACAAGTGTTTCCAGATTTTGACTCAGGTCAACTATAGCCAAGCAAACAAGTCTAGGGTAATGTATATAGTATAGGTGATCTACTGAACCAACCTAGGCTCCCAACCTCACCAGGTGGCCGGCCCCTATCCATAAAATTCCGGTCTCGCCGGCCCTGAGGGTTCCAGTGGGGTTCGTCTTGCTACAGGGGGTTCCTAGGGCTAAAAATGGGTCTCTGCTATTGTTTAGTTGTCTTATATCTTCTCCAGGTCATCCCAGATTCTCAGTAGGCACTTTAAAGGTCACAAAACTGATATGGGTCAATTCCTGAGTTTGTGCATCGGGTTCGTGTCTGGGATCATGTCACCAAGGTCATATAAACACTCCTAACTGCTCCCAGATTCCACCTACAGTCATTACATAAAACTCCAGTAGGACCAAACACCCCTAAACAGCTTCAGGTAACTACCTTACAGAACCCATACCCTAACTCCTCTATTGAGCCGAGGTCGCCGGATTTTCCTCCTATGTCGCCGGCCGAAACCGGTGGGAAGGGGGTAGGGTTTTGGGTGGTCACCTAGGGTCTCGAGTATAACACTACCACTATGTTTGTTTTCACCAAGAAGTCTCGGGGTCACAGCAGGTTGTCCATGTCTCAAAACGACACAAAAATACAATATCGAACCAAAACTAAACTAAAAGGAAAAAGTTATACCTCATGTGTTCCTCTCTAGGCAGCACTAACTTCCCAAAGTCGTCAAAATCCTACTTTGCTCGGTTCATCTTATAGAGGAATAGATGGGGACTAATTTTTTTGAAGGGGGTGTAGGGTTTTGGGGAATGGTTGGAGGTAGATCTAGGGTTTAAGTGGAGGGTGGAGGAGTTGAGGAAGATGAAAAGGGTGATGGAAATGGTAGGGGATTTCTTTTTGGGCAGCCCCCCTTTCTCTCTCACTAATACTCACTCTCTCTTCTCTCTCTCCAAGCATGCTTTGCCTCATGATTATGTCTCCTTTGACTTTTCCTTTTTTTTTCCTTTTTCTTTTCTTTTTCTTTATTTTTCCACCTCACCCAATGGTAAACCCTAAGCAACCATACACCCACAACATGTAAGAAAATGCAACAAGTGTGGAAAAAAGATATGTGCACATTTTTGCCCAAAAATGCTAAAAACCCGATTAACGATTTTTAATCGCGATTAGCATCAAATTAGCATATAATTAACCATAAAAACTTAAGAATTGCATAATTCCACAAAATACCCTGTTTTAGAATTTGCCATAATTTTTCCAAAATTTTCCCCATTTATCGGTATTTAATTATACCGAAATATTAAAATATTCAATAAAAATTAATATTAAATTATAAAAATTCCCAAAAATAATATTTTATTTTTTTTGAAATGTTACAATATTATTGTTGATATTTTCTGGTAACTCATTGTTTAACCCAACCCAAACCCTAACCCTAGTTAATTCTCTACATGAGTTATCCTTGTCATCCTTGACCATGGTTACATTATTAATCATATATCATTTCATTATTCATCACAAAAGGAATTAATTCATTTCTCTTCTTCTTCTTAAACCTTGAGCTTTGAGAAAGCTTACTAGGTTTTCATTTTGTGATGTTTAAGATTGAGAATTTGATATAAAAAGAAAGTGTAAATACTACTCTATCATCCTCATCTAATCTAGCCAATTAGATTAGGGTGTTCACCTCATTAGAGTGAGAGAGCTTGAGTTATAGAAACTTCGACGTAGATCATCGGAGAAAAGGAACACTACAAGCTAGCATGGATCGTTCGAGTCGTGGAGCCTCTCTTGAGTCCGGGAAATCATGGATCGCGGCGAAGAGACTTCTACTCGGAGCTTATGAAGCGAAGGAGCGAACTACAAAGGTTGTAATCTCTCACATTTAGTTGTAAAGATGTTTACTAGCATGTTAAACCCTAATAATCTAGAAAAAATCCCGGCTTTGGGTTGTTCGGCACGTCTAAAGTTTTATTCGGGCATGGTTGATGCCTTATTAACCCTTGTGAGAGTGCCTAGGAACCTTACACTGCTATCTGACGCTAGGTATAATACCAACTAGCATATTCCCGGCGAGTCCTGTCCGGTGCACTCATAACCCAATGAGCACCTGTATACATCTTAGGTGATCCAACTGACACCAATGGCTTGTGAGACCGGCCACCGCCCCTCGTCGGGGTCTCGACTGTATACACTAGTCTACTCTGGAGTATCGATGCCCTGTCTCGAAACTCCTACGACTAGGGACCACTTTTAAGGATGTGCTTATGGACTACTCAACTCTCACGTATATGATCGCCATCATACTGCTGGTAGTCAAGAAATAATCCTAAGGGTTCTATCAATGTGTAATAGTGATCATGTCACCTAAAGCTGTACACGATGATAAAGGCAAACCAGATAGCATACTATCATCTTAAGTAAGACCGTCCTACCGGTATAGGTCCTCCTCAATCATTGTGTAAGTCGATGTGCAACACCCCACGAGTTGCGGGGAGGCGGAAATATGAAAAACGATCTTGTTCTTTAAGCATACATCGACTAACCGAAGATCTTTGCTAAACGATAATTAACAACAACCATAGAAGTTCTAAACTACTATGAAAAGAGATTATACCTAGTGAATCGTGTCCTTCTTCTTTACGATCTCTACGTCCTCCTCGGCCTCCTCTAAGTGATAGATGATCCACCCGAGAACCTTAATCCAAGCTTCACCTCCAAGCTTGTGGTAACTAAGTTTCTCTAGTTTCTAATCAAAGGAACTTAGATCATATAGAGTTAGGTTATGGAATGTTTAGTCTATTCTAATCCTTGTTCTCAACTCATGAGTGGTAGGATTAGAGTTTGAAGAGAGAGTGAGCTTGAGGAGAGAGAAGGTGAACTAGAATTATGATAATGAAATTGTTTCTCACTTGATATATGAAGCATAATGAATAAATGTATAAATGAATGAAATGAAATTATTCATCATGCTACATTAATGCATTATGAGTGATTCCTTATGTGAGTCATTAAGCATTTAATAATGCATTAATGACATAATGAATCACACATTATGAGTCACAATATCATTTAATGATGCCACCTAAACCCTCAAGTCACCATGCTTCTAGAAGCTTCCCGTATAATTACGAGAACGCCCCTCCCATCCGTGAAAACACGGAAAAACTTTAGACTGTATAAATCCAATAACCTGATACTAGAATCTGTCTTAAACCAAAGCCGTCTAGAAAAAACTGTCTGAATGTCGTACGTGCGTTTAAACACGTATTCGTCCGAACCCTTGTCGTAAAACCGTACGACCTCTATATCGTTTCGCCTGGAGTTGGGAAATCTCTGTGTGGGACTCTAAAGACCCGACTACTACGCTGGCAGTGGGTTTAACCACAGACCGCAAGCGGCACTAGCTGTACGTAACGGTCCCCAGGTAGATGTCGATAAGAAGGCCGATGAGGAAACCCATCCGAACTCCTACTGAGCCTGTCCGTGACAATATCCGTGCAGTCCGGTCTGTTCGTCTAAGAATATCGCATGTATGGTCTAGGGAGGTGGTAAACGTTAGACCCCTAATAACTGTACAAGTCGTGTCGGCATGGCTCAATTACCATCCGAGAATCTACTGATCAGTCTATCAGTAATTCTCAATCAGCCCTGGCCAGGGACTTATGGTAATGACCAACCGATCACCGTGCGATATTAACTCCCTATACCGGGAGAGACGAATCCCTAACAGTCACTCAGTGCCTCCACGTGGCTCGGGACTGTGCCCAACTAAAACCTGTTTGCACGACTCCTTTGAACCATGGTAGGGTAGTAATCAAAGCACAGTGGAAACTCACACGAGACAAATGACGACCTTAAGTCATCGGACTATTTGCACACATGTCACCTGAGAACTGCTATCTGACGTTATGTATAAATACCATCCATTCGGTTCTCGGCGAGTCCTGTCCGGTGTACTCACACCCAGTGAGCATCTGTATACAATCTAAGGTGCACTCCACTAATGGTTGCGGGACCAATCCATCGCCCCTCCTCAGGGTCTAGATATGTATACACTAGTCTACTCCGGAGTATCGATGCCCAGTCTCGATACTCCTACGACCAGGGACATCTAAGGATGTGCCTATTGACTATCCAGCTCCCACAAGTATGACTGCCATCACAACGCCAGTAGTCAGGCAAACACCCTATGGGCTTTATCAACATGTATATATATATATATATATATATATATGAATACTACGCAAAATATATCATATGTTAAGATAAAGACAAACCAAATAGCGTACTATCATATTAAGCAAGACTGTCATGTACATACATATCCCTAGCATCCTATACAATGAAGGCCTCTACGGCATATATATATCCAACAATCTCCCACTTGCACTAAGGCCTATAATTGGCGCAATGAGTATCCACTGTCTGCACTAGATCCAGTTGCTGGCGTACCGCATGCCCAACATCTCAAACAGCCTCTCAAACTGGACTTGAGGGATGGCCTTGGTGAATGGATCTGCCGTGTTGTCTTTTGTGTCCACTCTCCGTACCTGAATCTCCCGACGATCCACGATCTCCTTGATCAGGTGAAACCGCTTTAAGATATGCCTGGATTTCTTATGGGACCTTGGTTCCTTCGTTAATGCTACAGCCCTATTGTTATCACAATACAAAGGTATTGGATTGGCAATGGACGGAACCACCTGAAGTTCAGAGATTAACTTCCTTATCCAGACAGCCTCTTTTGCGGCTTCACTAACAGCTATATACTCAGCCTCCATAGTTGAGTCTGCGACGGTATCCTGTTTGGAACTCCTCCAACATACCGCCCTTCCATTGGGGGTAAACACAAAACCCGAAATGGATTTAGAACCATCTTTGTCATTTTGGAAGCCGGAGTCGGTAAAAGCCTCTACCTGGAGGTCCCCATTACCGTAAACTAAGAACATCTCCTTAGTCCTTCTCAGGTACTTGAGAATGTTCTTTACCGCTATCCAATGTTTCTCACCTGGGTCAGATTGATACCTGCTTACCACACCAAGTGCGTAAGCTACATCTGGTTTTGTACATAACACCGCATACATTATAGATCCTACTGCCGAAGCGTAGGGTATAATGCCCATGCGAGCCCTCTCTTCATCAGTCTTTGGAGACATCTCTTTTGAGAGGGTGATCCCGTGACAAGCGGGCATATTACCGCTCTTGGAATCTTCCATACTAAATCTCTTTTGTATAGTGTCAATATACCTGGACTGTGAAAGTCCTAACATTCTATTATATCTATCACGATAGATCTTAATGCCCAAAATGTAGGTTGCATCACCCAAGTCTTTCATGGAGAATTTCTGTGACAAGAAGAGCTTTACTGATTGTAGCATAGGGACATCATTCCCTATCAGTAGTATGTCGTCGACATACAAAACGAGGAAGACTACTGCTCCTTCTACAATCTTCCTATAAATACATGGTTCATCTACATTTTTGATAAAGTCAAATTCTTTGACTGTCTCATCAAAGCAGATGTTCTAACTTCGCGATGCTTGCTTTAATCCATAGATGGATTTAAGCAACCTGCACACTCTTCCGCTGCTCCCACTGTCTAAGAAACCTTCTGGTTGATCCATGTAAACACTCTCTTCTAAATGTCCATTTAGAAAAGCTGTTTTTACGTCCATCTGCCAGATTTCATAGTCATGGAAGGCAGCAATGGCAAGCAGGATCCGAATGGATTTAAGCATAGCTACAGGTGAAAAGGTTTCATCATAGTCCAATCCTGGTCTTTGACGAAAACCTTTTGCAACGAGTCTAGCTTTGTAGGTTTCCACTTGTCCAAGTGCAGCAATCTTCTTTTTGAAGATTCATTTGCATCCAACTGGTTTTACCCCAGGAGGAGCAACTTCTAAAGTCCATACTTTATTGGTGTACATGGATTCCATTTCAGATCTCATAGCATCCAGCCACTTCACCGAGTCAATACTCGTGATAGCCTGCTGAAAACTAGTAGGCTCATCATCATTGATGATGCAATCCTCTCGTTCCCCATCTAGAAGAAAACCATAGTATCTCTCAGGAGGATGAGAAAGCGTACTAGATCTGCGGAGTGCTGTTGGTTCGTCATGTTCCATTGAAATCTGAGGTTCTACTAAGTCCTCGGTAGCAGTTTGAGGTTCTGGAATTTCTTCCAGCTCTACCGCGCTCCCACTAATTTCTTTTGCAAGAAATTCGCTTTCTAAGAAGACAATGTGGCGAGCGACAAACACCTTTTGTTCTTCAGTGTGGTAGACCATGTACCTCCTTGAATGTTTGGGGTATCCTACAAACTTGCACAAAACCGACCGTGCCTCGAGCTTGTGTGGACTATGCTTTTTAACATATGCCGGACACCTCCATATCTTGATATACTTGAGATATGGTCTCTTCGCGCTCCACATTTCAAATGGAGTGGTAGGCACAGACTTAGTTGGAACTCTATTCAATAAGTATGCTGCTGATTCTAGAGCAAATCCCCAGAAGAAAAGTGGCAACTCAGCACTACTCATCATTGAACGCACCATATCTAATAGCGTGTGATTCCTCCTTTCTAATACACCATTATACTGAGGTGTATAAGGCGGAGTAAGCTGAGAGAGAATTCCATTCTCTTTTAAGCATTCAAGGAAACTGGTACTTAAGTATTCTCCACCTTGATCAGATCGAAGTGTCTTGATGCTTTTACCAGTTTGTTTCTCTACTTCATTTTTATACTCCTTAAACTTCTCAAAGGCCGCGGATTTATGTTACATTAAGAACACATGTCCATACCTAGAGAAGTCATCAGTAAAAGTGATGAAGTTGGAGTGACCGCTTCACGCATGTGTAGACATTGGACCACATACATCACTGTGTACAAGTCCCAAGAGTTCTGTGGCTCTTGCTCAGTGTCCGGTAAACGGAGATTTAGTTATTTTTCCTTTGATACATAATTGACAAGTTGCATATGATGAATATTCAAACGGATCAAGATATCCATCTTTATGTAACTTAGTCAACCTTGTTTCGTTTATATGACCAAGTCTACAATGCCATAGGAAGGCTTGATTTGAATCTGGAGCCTTTCTTTTAAATGTGTTTTGAATATTGAAAATTCGAGGTTGATTAAGTATGTATATGCCGTTTTCCAGTGTGCCATACCCAATCAGTTCTTGATTTAAGAGAATGTTCATGACATTTCTTTCAAGCGCAAAATTATATCCTTTATTAGATAACAAAGATACTGATATAATATTACACAACATACTGGGAATACAAAAACAGCTGTACAACACCAAAATGTGCCCACTATTCAACCCTAGGTGATATTCCCCTATTGCAATAGCATCTACATGCATTCCATTGCCCATCCGGAGAGTTATATCACCTGTCCCCAGTACTCTACTATTTCTTAGATCCTGCAATGAATTACAGATGTGAGAACCAGAACCGGTATCAAGTACCCATAATGTAGAGTTTACTGAAAGACAATTTTCGATTACGAACACACCTGAAGCAGAAGCAAAAGCTTGCTTCTTGTCCCTGGCTTTGAAGGCTATACATTCCTTCTTCCAGTGCCCTTGCTTGTGACAATAAAAGCATTCGTTTATATCCGCTTTCACCCTTCCTGCCTTGTTCGTTCCCTGCACCTTCTTGACCCCACCCTTCGGTTTAGTGGCTTTCATCTTCTTCTTCCCTTTAGCTTTCGCTTTAGATTTAGAAGAGGATGATTGGCCAACATACAGAACGTGGGTCTTCTCTTTTTTCAAGGAGGTCTCTGCTACCCTCAACATGTTGAGGAGCTTTGGAAGATCAGCTTCCATTTCGTGCATGTTGAAGCTTAGCACGAACTGAGAGAAGGTGTGGGGAAGGGACTGCAAAATCAAGTCGATATACAAATCATTCTCTAGCACGCATCCCAGGTTTGCGAGTTCCTCAATGAGGCTGATCATTTTGAGGACGTGCTCTCCTACAGGCGATCCTGGAGCTAACCTCATCTGGAAGAGTTTCCTTGAGGTCTCGTATCTTGCGATACGGGGGTGCTCCCCATACAATTCCTTGCAATGGGGAAAGATGGATATAATATCCATACTCTCATGCTGTTTCTGGAGTTCATTGTTCATGGACGCCAGCATGATACACTTAGCTCGCTCACAGTCTAGATTCCAGGTTTTGCGAACTTCCTTGTCCACAACTGAGGAATCTGGTCCTTGGATAAGGGGAGGAATAGCGGTGGTAACATATGCTATTTTGTCATAAGTCAGTGCAATGTTGACGTTCCTTAGCCAATTTTTATAGTTCTGCCCGGTCAGTATATTTTTTTCAAGTAATAGTTTTAGTCCTGTCATGGTAGCTGCTAGAGAGAGAGAAAAGAAAACACTCAGCATATGCTTCTTGCAAGTTTAGATTGGTTATTAGTTTATCTAAACAGGATGGCTCCTACTGTTCCCTCAAATCCTTCTTCAAAACCTAAAAGAAGAACTAGTCAGGATTTAATCACACGTCACAATACTTGCTTAACCTTTCAGCCAGGCCGGTGTTGGTACTTCGAGGGAGGTTTTCCAACGCTTTCGTGAAGTTCCTTAATTAAATAACCTTTTTTCCCTGGAGGCGAAGCCCCTCTAACACTTTTCTGGACACCTACTTGGTTTATAGCATTGATTGTTAAGGGAGAAAGTTTCCCAAGAGTAATCCTACTCATCAGTGGGATCGGGATCCAACTATCATTGCATGATGCACTAGATGGAAGCCACTCTAGTTACCACACTCCAGAAGGTATGCTAAATCTGCAAGTTTCCTTTATGTTTGAAACTCCCGATGTGAGTTTTTACCCCAAGCTCTTATGACCTTGACGTAGGCCAACAAATCATAAGACGCAAATCAAGTTCTACCCGTCGTTGTCCTGATAAATTTAGGACATCGTACATGCCTTGCCGTAGGCCAACAAGGCTGTATGTCTGTCCTATACTAATGCATCTATCTATGCAACAAATAAGCAAACACACTGCTACAATCCACTATGCCTTGACGTAGGCCAACAAGCATAGCATGAATACGATGTGTTGTCTATTTGAAATGACGGAGGGTTACGGCTGGTTTCTGACAAAAAACCGTTAACGTAGTGAACTTGATATGATCGAAGGAACCATGATAGCCTTTATTAAAAGGAGTGGTTTAAGCTCCGCATTTAAAATTTGTTTTTTGAAGAAAACCGAGTGGTTTTGAAATTGTTCCAACGATTCAGTTTAGGTTTTATTTTTCTTTGCATTAAAAATAATGCGTCCCATCTTTAACCTATCATTACAGATAACAACGAAAATACAATGTCCTTTTATGCCATCCGCATTCGCCACGGGATCCCGTCATCACCCGTTAGGTTACTTAACTAACGGCAGAGCGGGGGCTGGGCTAGCGCGGGTGTAAAACATAAGTGACGTCTAAATAGCTATCATATATAGATATTGTATATTCGTCAGACGCAATAATAGGCATTCCAGATCACAGATAAACTTTATTGGATATGCAAGCAATCAACGTTTCTTTTGAGCCTGCAACGAAAGACGGATTACACAGTTGTGATGAATAGCCATTACCCCACCCCAGACCCCTACGGGTACGGCAAACTACCCGCCAAGTACCCGAAGTGAAGCGGTCTCCCTCAACAACATGAGTAGGCCACTAAGCACTTCGAAATACCCGGTAGTTTTTGCACCCCACCTTGGGTCTATCCTAGGAGCAAAAACAGTAAAAAGAAATAATACAACGGTGGCTACAACCGCAACCTGGATGTGCCCCGCAAAATAATATTACAACTTATTACAATTACATCGAATGAATTAATACAATAACCCATCACAAAACCCCGGCTAATCATCACAACAATCCAATAAAGTTCATAATCACAAACAGTTAAAACATTACAGATATGTGCAACCCCCTGCCAACCGACATACTAGCAGTTAGGAGAGGTTTACGAACACATAATACAGTTCACAGATATAATCAAACAAGCAAACATCGTATAATTTCGATCAAACCCATTAGATTCTGCTCCAAAACTTCTCTGTAAACCTGAGACCTGAGCAAAAAATAAACATTCCAGAAAAGACAAAATATTCACAGAAGAGTTACTAGGGGGATTTGGGGTGAATCGGGCTCAACTCGGCCGCGGATCCGCGGCGGATCGGTGGGATCGGCCGCGGTTCCGCGGTGTGTTGGCAGATTCATGCACCTAAATTTCTCCAGTGTTCTTAGGTTTCCCTGTAGGTTATTCTGGAGGTCACTGAAAAAATTTTGGACCTCAATTTAAAATCGACAGAAACTATGTGAATATGATATATTTTCCGGTTCGTTTTGCGTTCGAAATTCATACGACTTTGCAAGTGAGTTAATTATTGTTTAGTGAGGCTCTGATACCACTGTAATTCGATGTGCAACACCCCACGAGTTGCGGGGAGGCGCAAATATGAAAAACGATCTTGTTCTTTAAGCATACATCGACTAACCGAAGATCTTTGCTAAACGATAATTAACAACAACCATAGAAGTTCTAAGCTACTATGAAAAGAGATTATACCTAGTAAATCGTGTTCTTCTTCTTTACAATCTCTACGGCCTCCTCTAAGTGATAGATGATCCACCCGAGAACCCTAATCCAAGCTTCACCTCCAAACTTGAGATAACTAAGTTTCTCTAGTTGCTAATCAAAGGAACTTAGATCATATAGAGTTAGGTTATGGAATGTTTAGTCTATTCTAATCCTTGTTCTCAACTCATGAGTGGTACGATTAGAGTTTGAAGAGAGAGTGAGCTTGAGGAGAGAGAAGGTGAACTAGAATTATGATAATGAAATTGTTTCTCACTTGATATATGAAGCATAATGAATAAATGAATGAAATGAGATTATTCATCATGCTACATTAATACATTATGAGTGATTCCTTATGTGAGTCATTAAGCATTTAATAATGCATTAATGACATAATGAATCAGACATTATGAGTCACAATATCATTTAATGATGCCACCTAAACCCTCAAGTCATCATGTTTCTAGAAGCTTCCAGTATAATTACGAGAACGCCCCACCCATCCGTGAAAACACGGAAAAACTTTAGACTGTATAAATCCAATAACCTGATACTAGAATCTGGCTTAAACCAAAACCGTCTAGAAAAAACTGTCCGAATGTCGTACATGCGTTTAAACACGTATTCGTCCGAACCCTTGTCGTAAAACCGTACGAACTCTATATCGTTCTGCCTGGAGTTGGGAAATCTCTGTGTAGGACTCTAAAGACTCGACTACTACGCTGGCAGTGGGTTTAACCACAGACCGCAAGCGGCACTAGCTGTACGTAACGGTCCCCAGGTAGATGTCGATAAGAAGGCCGATGAGGAAACCCATCCGAACTCTTACTGAGCCTGTCCGTGACAATATCCGTGCAGTCCGGTCTGTTCGTCTAAGAATATCGCATGTATGGTCTAGGGAGATGGTAAATGTCAGACCCCTAATAACCGTACAAGTCGTGTCGGCATGGCTTAATTACCATCCGAGAATCTACTGATCAGTCTATCAGTAATTCTCAATCAGCCCTGGCCAGGGACTTATGGTAATAACCAACCGATCACCGTGCGATATCAACTCCCTATACCGAGAGAGACGAATCCCTAACAGTCACTCACTGCCTCCACGTGGCTCGGGACTGTGCCCAACTAAAACTTGTTTGCACGACTCCTTTGAACCGTGGTAGGGTAGTAATCAAAGCACAGTGGGAACTCACACGAGAAAAATGACGACCTTAAGTCAACGGACTATCTGCACACATGTCACCTGAGAACTGCTATCTGACGTTAGGTATAAATACCATCCAGTCAATTCTCGGCGAGTCCTGTCCGGTGTACTCACACCCAGTGAGCATCTGTATACAATCTTAGGTGCACTCCACCAATGGTTGAGGGACCAATCCATCGCCCCTCCTCAGGGTCTAGATATGTATACACTAGTCTACTCCAGAGTATCGATGCCCAGTCTCGATACTCCTGCGACCAGGGACATCTAAGAATGTGCCTATTGACTATCCAGCTCCCACAAGTATGACTGCCATCACAACGCCGGTAGTCAGGCAAACACCCTATGTGCTTTATCAACATGTATATATATATGAATACTACGCAAAATATATCATATGTTAAGATAAAGACAAACCAAATAGCGTACTATCATATTAAGCAAAACTGTCATGTACATACATATCCCTAGCATCCTATACAATGAAGGCCTCTAGGGCATATATATCCAACACATTGCAATCACGTGCCTGCGATCCAATAATTTACTTTGAGGGCACTACGACCAACAATCTCCCACTTGCACTTAAGGCTAATTATTGCGATGTCGCATACTCACAGCCCGTGTGATACCGAACACCCAACTCCTCTACTAACCAGTTTCACAAAGCTCGTTTGTAAAACCCTTGTGTTCGAGAAATAGCCTCAATGAGTGGATCCGCCCTGATGTTTCTTTCTATGTCTCTCTTAATCTCAAGTTCACGGAGAAAGCCATCTCCCGAATTGAGTAATACCTGTCTTAGAATATGTCTGGATATCTGATGGGACCTAGTTCATAAATGAACTCCAAATCCAAACTTCTTAGACTGTATCGTCAACTGAACCTAATCAGTATCCCGCACCATGCCACCCACAGTATCCTATTGGACCACCTATCCAAACTACTGCCCCCTTCGTCAGAGGGAAAACTATAACTTTGACAATCACTCTGTCATCCATGTCACCTTTGAAGCCTGGAATGATAACCGTTCCCCGAAGGAGGCTGCCGTCATCAAATTCGTAGAACATCCACTTATGTTCTAAAACTGCTTCCGAATGTTTTTCCAGGATTGGATTAATATAAACTTATTGCATCTTGTGCAAAAACAATATCTGGTGTGGTACTTGACATCTCATGATCGACTCAATTGCCTAAGCAAGTGATATGCCAACCATGCACATCCCTCTCCCCTTTAGTCTGTAAGACACCTTTAGAGAGGGAGACTCCATCACCTGCAGGTACACCACCATGCCAGGAGTCATCTATTCTAAATACTTTTAGAATACTGTCTAAGTACCCAGATTGGGAAACTATCCAAATCTAGATCTAAAACCATAGATCTTGTAACCAGAATGTCTGATATTATATCCATATCCTGTGTGGAGAAACAACTGTGTGACAACCACAGTATAACCGATCGTAGTATAGGAATTTTACTTCCTACTCAGTGTATGTCATCCAATACCAGGACATCACACTCTACTACCTTCTTAACAGATCCATCCCCTATTCTGATGAAGTCAAACCCATGACTGTCACATCAAAAATAGATGATCTATCTCCGCTATATCTGCTTTAGTCTATAAATAGACACAAGCTACTTGCCCACTATGCTTCCGCTGCTCCCACTGACCACAACAACCCTCTGGCAGAATAATATATGCGTGCACTTCTAAAACTAGTTTAGAACGACGCTATACTCATCCTCCTGCCGGGTCTCATCGCCGGGAACAACAGTAGTGTCAAGTCTGGGTAAACAAGAACCTCCTTGTCACCGTCCTTAAGGCTACCGATGTACCTCTCAGGTTCCTGAGGTTACCCACCATATCTGTGGAGTGGGTAATGGAATGTCAAACCTGATTAAATCTTTAGGTCCTTTTAAATTTTCCGTAATCGCTTGCGGTTCTGGAATCTCATCCAGTTCTACCATACTCCCACTACCGTTTTCTGAAAAACTCCATTTTACTAAAACTGTGGCGAGTCAAGAACAATATCACTATTGATCTTCCAAATGGTAGAAAGTCAACCTTCGTCATAGCCTGGGTCAACCCACAAACTGTCATTACAGAAACGTGCCTTGAGTTATCCAGAGTCTGTTTTTAAGCATAAGCCGGACAACTCCCCGTACCTTAACATTGTTAAGATACGAACCATTCTATATCCAATATAGAAACTTTGGCACTTATTTAATTGGAACCAGATTCAAATCACGCAACTGTCTCCAGTGCATGTCAACTTAATGGAAAGAGGCTAATCAGTATCACTCAACTTAGGAGTCCATCTAATTATGAGTAACCTGAAAGAGAAACAAGTTTCTCCAAACCATTACTATCAACTGAATACCAATCACAAGTATCTACATCTTCGATCATCTTGAAGAATCCCGATACTTGCGACACCTGGTTCTCTACTTTATTCTCGTACCTATAATTTCTCAAAACTTAGACATTGTATTTCAACGAAACACTTGTCTAAAAACTAAAGAAGTCACGAGTAAACAGAACATAGTACGAGGACCAACCCCTTTGTCCTGATGGACACTGGACAACATACAATACTCTGTATAAGTCCGCTGAGTTGAATAACTCAAAACCTGTGCATCGTAGGTTGAAAACTTTACTTATGGTTAAGAACTACTCCGCTGTTCAATGCTCCTTACCCAATCGTCAACTGATATAGATAAATGTCATGGACATAATTTCAAAAGTTACATCTCACTTTATAAAAATAAATGTACAGATATATCAGTTTGAAATTGGTGCACAACAACGGATACTCAAAACCAAATACTTGCCGTCCGGCAAAAACCCAGGCGATTTCCTCAAATATCACCAATTACAACGAATTCCGATATAACGAGGATGATCACTTAATTCCCAATAACTTACTCCCACTCATCATCTGTAAAACCATACAGATGTGAGAATCATACCTGGTAAATACATACCCTGGAGTAAGTATCTAATCGGGAAAACAGTTTTCTTTTAACAATGCATAGTGAAACTGAAACATGAAAATGTTTCGAAGGGGTATCCTGGTATTCATAGTAATGCCTCTTCCATTATCCAATTCATGACTATAACCATATATTTCTTTGTCATCTCTCCAAATCCCTTTATTTGTCTTTAGTCGTTACCTTCTGTACACCATCGTTAGGCTAAATGGTTTTCTTCCTTCCCTACCGTTCGACACCAGCCTATGATTTGGAAGAAGACTATCCAATAAGCGTAATAGGTGTATACCCCTAAACCAAGGAGTACTCGCAACCTGAGAGAAGGTGATGATAAAAGACAACTGAATAAAACCTTATTCTATTTCTCCTGAACCTGAATCCATCCTCGAATCTGGAACAAGTTCCTTCGAGTTCGTATATAACCATATGATGGATTTATCCAATGGAAGCGGATATCCGTAATAATACGGGGTGTTCTGGAAAAATGCAAAGGTGAAGTAGGAGTGGCGATGAACTACACGTTTGGTCGTGAATGTTAGCAGTCGCAATTTACTTTGCCCTCTTTCTAATCCCTTTATTTTGTCTTTACATATTATCTTCTGTACACCCTACTTAGGCTAGTTGGTTTTCTTCATTCCCTACCTTTCAGCACCTGCCTATGGTTTGGAAGAAGACTATCCAATAAGTGTAATAGGTGTACTCTCCTAAGCCAAGGAGTAATCTCAACCTGAGAGAAGTTGATAATAAAAGACAACTGAATAAACTAATTCAATTTCTCCCGAACCTGAATCCATCCCCGAAGAAGTCCCTTCGAGTTCGTATATAACCATACGATGGATTTATCCAATGGAAGTGGATGTTCGTAGTAATACGAGGTGTTCTGGAGAAATGCAAAGGGTAGAAGAAGGAGTGGCATCATACTGCTGGTAGTCAAGCAAGAATCCTAAAGGCTCTATCAATGTGTAATAGTGATCATGTCACCTAAAGCTGTACACGATGATAAAGGCAAACCAGATAGCATACTATCATCTTGAGTAAGACTGTCCTACCGGTATAGGTCCTCCTCAATCATTGCAATCATGTGCCTGCGATCCAATAATTGACTTTGAGGGCACTACAACCAACAGGTCACTCCTAGTGAAGGAATCTCGGCTCTTTCCTTATCGAATAAGGTGTTGGATATTCTACAAGAAATACCGCTATGCAAAGCAAGAACTATAGAAACAATAAAAAAACCGAGTGAGTTGTAGCATCCGCTAGTTTCGCTAAAGAGGTCACTCCCGGTGAAGGGATCTCGGCTCTTTCCTTATCGAATAAGTTGCTGGATATTCTACAAGGAATACCGCTATGCAATGTAAGAACTAGAGCTGCCCTTTTGAAAATATGATTCTACAACATCTTTTAGGTTTCTTTTCTGTTACGATCCGAAATAGCACGTGACTGGCACTTGAATCGTATGAAGTCTATAGGACCACATCTAATTCAAGTAAACCAAAAGCCTTGAAATTTAAAACCATTTTAAATAATAAATGAAGGAAAACTGGTTTAAAAGATGTGGTTTTAATAGCATAAGTCGAATTATACGTTTTTAAAACATCAAGTCTTTTCTGAAAATTTCAGCAGAGTTTCCTTTGTAAATATTGGCCCCGAACGTGGCACAACATAAATAATATATATATATATATATCAATAAAATGGGCATCTCCAAGCGGGAGCTAGCTCTTCGTCCATCGACGGACACAACCACGCAATCAATATAATATACAACGCCGAAGGGCGAGGATCAAAACACAAAAGGAAACTCAAATCAACATGAAATCTATAATAATACAACGCGCGACTCTATGGTCAAAAGAATACACAACTGGTTTCTAAGTCTGAAATAAATATACATGACAGGTTGATGGAGTTACTAGATACAGCTGAACAAAATAAAGTACAATGGTGGTCACGATGCAGGTGAACCCACCTACCAAAGAAAATCACCCGGAATGGAAACAATGTGCCAGCAAAGCCATAACGAAACCTGTACGGCAAAACCTGCAAGAATCGTGGCACAACGGGGGTGAGTTGCCAACTCGTGAGTAGAAAATATCACAGAGAAGAAATCGTATGTATGACTCAATCCTAGGTCAATACGATCAATAATATAAATCCTTAAAATGATAAAGTCTGAAGCATGATAAGGCGGCAAGGGTAAACATCTATACATAAGTGTAATACCAAGTGCTTGTGTCAGTGCCTCAGATAGCAACATATCATAATATGTATGAATGCATGAAAACAGAATGCATCTAAATGTGGAAACTGTTTTCAGAATATAGTGAGATATCTATATATAAATCAAAATGTCATCAATGAAATCATTATAAATCAGTGTCTAGCATCGACACAAAATATAACCCAATATCTCAATATCTCAGGCTCCGGCTATCCGGACTGGCCTGTATCATCAAATCTCAAACACCTCAAGTATCAATATCTGGGGCTCTGGCTATCTGGACTGGCCCCTGGGTTCCGTCTATCCGGACTGGCCCGACTTTGATCGGTATCCTCCGGATATCCGTCGAGTCACAAAACAATCACCGGTCAGCAATGCTCCCCTATCACAGGCTCAACGCCGATCAACTGCGATCTTCTTGCCCCGGGGTACCGCACCGGGTCCACCATGCACCCGCAGACGGTTCATCTCCTCCTTGAATTGGGTGTATGATATCACTCAAGGGCCGAGAAAACTCATGGTGGACATTTCACAATCATAACATGAGAAAACCGCACTTTTATCTTATAAAATGATAAATGAGTTTATTAAATCTTGCGGTTTCTCCAAATCCAGAAATATCATGGAAAATCCGAAATCCAAAATAAAAGTCAATAATAATGAATACTGGGCTCCGGCAATCCGGACTGGCCCTTAATTGATGCATGACAATGAATATTGCATGAAAACCCCAGTAATAAATGCAATGTCTAAGCTATCATATAAAAGCAAGCTCACTAGTACCATGTCAAAACTATCAGCTAACATTTTATACTAATGAAGTAGTATTATCTGATGTGTACGTGATATGGCAATTACCGATGATGATGTGTGTGAGACGGCAAGTAGGTGTACGTGGAACATACGCATCATCGGTAATAGTGCTGGTGTCCTGACAGCATGGTTTCATAATAACAATAAAAATACAGTATAAGCATGCAATGCGATATGAACAATCATGAATGTGCAGAAAATGAGTAATAAACGCAGCAATAAGGAATATGCAATAAAATAAACGATTCGTACAGTTTTTCCATTTGAAAATAATATGAATTGTGGTGTTTAAAAAATAGGGGCTACGGTGCTTTTAAGAATAGGTACGTCCTTTGAAATATCCGTAGCATCCATTGGCCTGTCTCTTAAATATTCACGATTCATTAGTTTTGAAATATGTATGACTCGGGTCTAATCTAACATCTACTAAGTAAACTACAGGTCCAACTAACAGACTTATTGAAAAGGTAAGGAAACCATCTAAATCTGAGTCGATATATATATATATATATATATATATATATATATATATATATAAAATAGTCAGTGATCCCGCCTCAATAGTATCACATATGATACAATACCTATAATATGACATCCTCAAGTCAAGAGTGTAGATCTATCATCAATATATAGCTTATACGGTAAATCCATCGTATGGCCTCCCAAATCTGGGTACGGGTCAAATATCACATTTATCTCATTATTCGTCTGGTATCCTTTTCATCATATATCATGATCTAGGGGTACTGATCTAAGTCTAGTACAATACTGATACCATCTATGTATTGTAGGGTTGTTGGGCACGGATACAAGGTTCTACGAGGCATCAACCATGCCCGATTTAAAAATTAGCCGTGCCGAACAACCCGAAGCCGGATCTTTAAACTAGAGTTTAGGCGAAAACAAACATATTAAACACTTTAACACTAAGTGAGAGCGATTACAACCTTTGTAGATCCGGTCCTTCACTTCTAAAGCTCCGTGTTGAAGTCCTTTCGCTGCGATCATCGTGTTCCGGACTCTCGAGAGGTTCCACGAAGAGAAAGATGCAGTCTTGCTTCCGATCTTCGATACAAAGATGATCTACCTTGAAGTTTCGTTAACACAAGCTAACACTCATAATATGAAGTGAACACCCTTATCTAAATGGCAAGGATAGATGAGGATGATGAAGTAGGATTTTTTCTCTCATTTGTTTTCTATTTCTCACTCACTTTCATCACAAATAAAAAGCAAGAAAGCTTTGCAAAGGAGGAAGAAGAAGAAGAATAGTGATCAATCCATTTGTGATGAATAATGAAAGGATAATTATGATGAATAATGCAACCATGGTGAAGTAACCTTTGTAGAGATTGAACTAGGGTTAAGGGATGTGGTTGGGTTAAGGAAATATCATGCAAAAATATCTAATCAAATACCTTTGAACAAAACAAAAAGAAAGCTTCTAGAAACATCTAGAAAAGCTTAACCCTAATCAAACCCTAACCATGTTTAATCTCCACTAAACATGTTGCATTAGTAATCATATCATGTTACAATATTATATATCACATATACAATATTTATCGTAACAAAATAAAATAATACAATTGACATATATCGCATATATATCAATGTATTACCCGAGTGAGAAAAAGAATCTTTTAGTGAGCTAATATTAGTTAATGTAATTTAATATATCATATATATTATTATACATTAAATTATCGAATCAACACTTGATCCGGCAATCCGGCTATATCGCACATAACCGACTAATATTTATCCGTACCGATTCATCGAATCAACACCTGATCCGATGACCCGGCTGATATCAAATATCGCGAGAATAGAATACGGTATCTCATATCGTATTATCCTCGGTCCCGCACATATCACATATGTGCTCCTACTCCGTTTTGCCTGAGTCAAGAAACCTCTGTGTAGGACTCTAAAGAATCGTCAATACGCCGGCAGTAGGTGATGATCATATCAAACACTCACAAGCTGCAAGCGGTCAGCTAAACGTAACAGCGACCCAGGTATTGAGCGCTCAGAAGATCAACAAGCAAGCCTGTACATTCTCCTGTGAATCCAATCAGTAACACTCCCGTACAGTCCGGTCTCGTCGTCTGATATGTCGCATATCTCGCCTAGGGGTGGTAAGCGTCAGACCCCAGTAGCTTGATAAGTCGTGTCGATTTGAGGTCTATAATAGTTCGAGAAACTACTGATAACACTTACCAGTAAATCTTAACAACCCTGGCCAGGGATTTCCGGTTATAACCAATCGAACACAGCACAACATCAACTCCCTATACCGGGAGAGACGAATCCCCTCCTATCGTGTCACGACCCGAAAGAGCACGTGACTGGCCCTTGAACCATATGAAGTCCATAGGACCCCATCTGATCCAAGTAAGCCAAAAGCCCAGAAATCTAAAACCATTTAAAGAGTAAATAAGGAAAACTGGTTTTAAGAAGTAAAGAAATCATGTTTCGAAAATCAAAGTTTTCAAATAACTAAGCCGAATATGCATTTTTAAAATGTGTAACCTTTCCTGAAAATTTCGGCAGAGTTTCCTTTGTAAAAACTGGCCCCGAACGGGGTACAACAAGAATAATATATATGAAATGATAAAAGGCATCCACAAGCGGGAGCTAGCTCTTCGTCAATCGACGGTCACAACCACGCAAGCAATAATAATATACAACGCCAAAGGGCGAGGATCAAAACCCAAGAAGAACTCAAAACAGCCAGAAAACCGTAATACTACAAGCGCGACTCTAAGGTCGAAATAATACAACACGGTTTTCTAAGTCTGAAACAATATACAAGTTTTGGTTGATGGAATTTCTAGATACAATGAATAATACAGGAACAATGGCGGTTCTGATACAAAAGAACCCACCTACCAACGCAAGTCACCCATATGGAAGCAGTGTGCCAGAAATGCCGCTATGGAATATGTACGGCAAAAACCTGCAAGGACTGTGGCACAACGGGGGTGAGTTGCCAACTCGTGAATAGAAAATATCTACAAGCAAAGATCAAATGTATGACCCATCCTAGGTCAATACGATCAGATATAAATAAACCTCAATATGAATAAGTCTGAAACATGCTAAACTGGCAATGTAATCTCTATACATGAAGTAGTGCCAAATACCCGTGTCAGTGCCTCAGGTAATATCATGCCATAATTGTGAGGTATAATCAATGAAATCAAATCTGCATGTACGTGGATCCCATCCACTCGTCACCCAATGACAATAACTATCATGCATGTAAATACCATCAGCATATTCATGGAAATATGAGGATATAAACCACCTGTGTCCTTCGCGACACGTCAAAATCATGGAACCGGAGTGCCCAGCATCGACACTCGAAAACATCATGAAAACCGTGCCCAGCATCGACACGTAAATCCTCATATAACGGGCTCCGTCAGCCCGGATCAGCCCACGGGCTCTGTCTGCGGAATCGGCCCTCGGCCCCAGCAGTACGCCCATATCCATCTATCGACTCTGGTCGGTATCCTCCGGATAACCGCCAGGTCCAACCAATCACCGGTAGGTACTCGCCACCCTGCTAGGCTCATCGTCTACTCCTCGAAAAACATTTCTTGCCCCGACGAACCATACCGGATCCACCATGTACCCGCAATCGGCCTCATCCGCCTCCTCGAATCGGGTTTCACATGTCGCTCTCAGCACCGAGAAAACACATGGTGGACGCACTGAAATATCTTATCAAGGGTAACCGGGTTTTAAAACAGTTACATATTCTCTTTTGAAACACCCACGGTTCCCAAAACCAGAAATATCATCGAAACAACATATCTCAATGCGTATAATCAGAAAGCATGATGTATGTGACATGTAAAAGAAATGTAAGCACATCAGTCTGTCGTGCAAGAATCATATCCTGAATGCAACAGTACTACAGTGTAGTGATATGGCAATTATCGATGATGAAGTGTGTGAGCCGGCAACCAGTGTACGTGGAACATACACATCATCGATAATGGTGCTGGTGTCCTAGCAGCATGACTGTAATATATCAATAAACACAGGCAATGCAATGCAAATAGCATGAATATGCGGAAATCGAATAATCAGCGCAACAGTAAAGAACCTGCCTCAATAAATATATCATGCAGCCGCCTTTTGAAATAAGACGAATTAGGGTTTTTAGTAAAATAAGGGCTACGGTGTTTTAAGAAAAGATGTGTCGTTTGAAAATATCCGTAGAAACCCTTTTTGCCTATCTTTAAAATATCCCCGATTTGTTAGTTTTGAAATAGGTATGACTCGGGTCTAGTCTAACGCCTACTATGCGAACTACGGACCCAACAATCAGGTCAATCGGGAGGGGTATGAAAACCATCTAAATCTAAGTCAATATCACATTATCTCATCACATAACAGGTATCACTACCATCATATCACACCTTCAATAAGAACTCTGTCATGTCGCCAAATTTCACTGCCTCAATCGAATCTCATCGACTCATCTCAATCCCACGTATCATCCTCAAATCTCGTATATGAACACATAGTCCCATACCCATGTGTAGATATACACACCATCATATGCGCACAGATAAATGAAAGAATGTATGCAAGTATGTGTGTATGTGTATGTGTGCGTGCACCCACTACCCTAGGGTTCGCACTATACTAAACCAATACATCCTTATCATCAATAAATCCATTATTACCATCAATAGTCCTAACAACACATAATAAATATATGTGTGTATACGTATTCGTATACATCACCACGGACTGCGGGGGTGCTATACGCCATCCACCCGACTTCTCCCCGTAGATATAAATCTACTCACCTTGCTTCTCGTGTGCCGATGCCGATGTCGCTATCTTCATCTTCTTCGCCTCAACATCACGTAGGGTACTTACAAGTATATCACAACACTAAAGCACATGAGAATCACATCGGAAACCAAAATAGCACACGCTACTCGCATAGGTAAAAACCTATCGTCTCGCATGTAAACACGATCAATATCCACTTGTCGTTAACGTCCAAACGCCACCCGACAGAAACGAATCACCAAATACTAAAATCAATGCTAAAACAAGTCGTAAATCATACGCCAACTCAAGCAAATCAACCCAGATTTTACCCTAACAGGAATCAGTCAAAACTAGACATATTCAGGGTCAAGTTTATAGGGCAAAAGGCTACAGAACAAAAACGAAGGGGTTCCAACCTGCTCTGGCCGCAATTTGCGGCCAGAGGGAATAAATATGCAGCCCAAACAATGAATCGGGGGCTAGGGCTTTGTGTGGTGGTTCCATGGTGCCTGCACATCTCACTGTCAACTCAGTTTTATTTTTGGGGGCTCGGGGTGATAGCAGATTCCTAAATACGATCACAGATTCACTGTTTTTCTCCGACATCGTCTCATAAATCCGTATTCTGGTTTCAAGTTCAGGTTTGGGTCCAAATTAGCATCACACTAGAGGTTCTAAGGTCACAACAAGCCTCAATTTCACTTTGATTTCAGATCAAACCCTAAACCCTAACTTGATGTTTCACAAATCCACCAAACAACACCATATCGACATGAAACTAGAATTGATGCACAAGAAAATTGAAATACTACACTAGGGTGCAGAAATTACCTCCTTTGGCAACTCAAGAAAATTTCTTGAGTTGCTCAAAGTCCTCCAAATCCAATCTTGCTAGGTTCAAAGTGTAGCTAGTGAGCTTGGGAGCAAGTTTTGTGAAGTGGGAATGGGGTTTTGGTGAGGGAAATGAGAGGGATCTATGAAGTGAAGGGGAGGGAGATGAGGGAGAAGGAGCAAGAGCAGCAGCAGCTCCAAAGAGAGGGGGGAGAGAAATGGGTGTGAGGAAATGATGGGAGTATGGTTCAAAAAGTTGGGGTTGACTTGGTCTCTCTCTCTCTCTCATCATGAGACCTTTATCTTTCTTTCTTTTCTTATCTTTCTCACTCCAATAGTGAACCCAAATGAACAACCATGGCGATAGAAATGTAACACAAGTGTAAGAAGTGTGGAAAATGATATGTGCACATTTTTGCACAAAAATGCTAAAAATCCAATTAGCGATTTTTAATCGCGATTAGCACTAAATTAGTATATAACTAATCTTAAAAACTTTAAAATGGCATAATTCCATAAAATACCCTATTTTAGAATTTTCCATAATTTTTCCCCATTTATTTGTATTTAATTATACCAGAATATTAAAATATTCATTAAAATAATATTAAATTATAAAAATTCCCAAAAATCATATTTTATTATTTTGAAAACGTTACAATCTACCCCCCTTAAAGAAATTCGGTCCCCGAATTTAAATTTAAACCCCAAAATACTAAAATATTTCAATACAAATTCCAAGTCATCGGGGCTCCGAAATCATCAATACATAAAACATCATAGCGCAATGCATGCGCATGAGTACTGAGCAGATAACTCAAAAGCAAAACTCCGTCAAGCATCCCGCAATCATCGGAGTCATGGGAAAGATGCAAGTGTCAAATCCAATACAAAACAAATATGATGTAGATCAGAACTACACATGTAGACATCCAGTCTATACATGTGAATAGCAAATGTAAATGCATGCCAAATCTTTTTAAATCACCGTGCGATGCACCTAACACTGCACAGTGGCGGGCGTTTTTCATAAGAAAATAACTATATACGTATATATCCTTTGTTTAATAGATACGTTCCGCCATTTTGAAAACAATTTAGAAGGGTTTCCTTGTTTTAAAAACGTTTCGTGTCATATCGGACACGTAGGTATATATGCCGAGACTATAGTTCGCTCATTGGAAATCCCTTCGATAACTATCAATGCATGCAAAATATATCCAGGTACTGTCCTCTGACTTGTCCTGCTCAGTATGAAAACAATTATCCAATATCACAAAAATGTACTGCTCCAAAAGGAATAAATCCCAAAAATGCACATAACACCACCCTGTGCGTCTGGTGTGCAAGGAAATCAAAATCCATATATGTGCCATACAGGTGCACAAAACAACATCTAGGTGCAACGGGTGTGCACGAAGTATCTGTCATAGGCAACGTGTGTGCCTGACAGCCAAATCAGGTGCATCTGACATGCACGAAGAATCTTGATTTAGTGCATCTGGTGTGCACCAAAACCGTATCTCAAAACATGCGCCCAACATGCGCGAAAACCCAAATCGGTGCATCCATCGTGCACGACTGAAAATCTAAACCCTGCGCACTCAACATGTACGGAATCACAAAATCCAATAGCAACGCCGAACATGCGTAAGTCCAGTCAAAAGCACGGAGTTTAAGAATCAATCATCAATATCAGGGTCAAAATCGACATATCGAATGACATCAAATCGAAGTCAGGTGCAACCGTAGTGCACAAAAATATAAATCCGGTGCAACAAAGGCATGAAATATAAATCTGATGCGATAAACGCAAGAAACATAAAACTGGTGCGATAAACGCACGAAGTATAGAACTGGTGCATCCCATGCATAAATACCAAGCAATAACTCAAATGCGTAACCAGCAACACCAAGTGTACCCAGGTATAAAGGAAATCATAAACGTGTGCAACTGCGTGCACAAAACACATATCAATGCACTACAAGCACATATAAGCTATACCGAGTGCAAAAATCAAATCGTGTGTGTAACATATGCACAACATCAAATCAACCGTATGAAATCCATAAAGTCATAAGTAGTGCAGCCAAGGCACGAAACGATATACACCGCGGCTTAATCAAAATCAGGTGTACCGCGATGGAAAATCTCACAACCGCGTGCATTAGCGTGCACAAATCAAAACACTAAAAGTACATGAAAACTATGCTGGAAGCGTAAATCAAGTCACCGTCATAAAATAGGCATGAAATCACAATCAATACCTCAAGAGTAATAACTATGCGCAAGTTATAAATACCCAGTAAGTGCAACCATGGTGCACAAAATCAAATATCATGGAACTCAGTCATCAAGACTAAATCATGCAAATAGATCGCCCAAAATACCGAAATCCAAAGTGACGGATACGTGATAGTCAAATCACAAAATCACAAATCATAAATCATAAATACCGTCATCGGTATATCTTCCTTCAAAGTCGAGAAGGTGCCGGTACATCCAATACTAGCGGCGCAAGATATTTACTCGCCTCTTGCTCGTGGCTGGCGTCCTCTGCCTCTGGTTCCTTATCTTCCCTGTGGATTACCAATCTCGCAATCCATCGGCTCATCGGCCCGGTCAGGTGTGCTAACAGGAACGATTTCGTTCTGGCATTTCTCTGTTCATCTCTCGGTCAATCCTCACGACCGCTCGTAAAGCAGCACATCTCACATCGGCTCCTGGTGCAAATCTTAGTGCAGCAGTGTACTGGAAGGAATCCTGCTCAAGGTCTCTTCAGATCTTGCCTAAGCCAAACTGTACGGAGGCTGGTACTCTGGCATAAATCTTTTCTCGCTCTCTAGACATCCGCGTCCTTAGTACAACATCTACTCGAAAGCTGGTCGCATCCCTACGCCTCTGTATGCATATCCGACCTTTAATCTTAACGGGGAATAGTAACAGCTCGTCCGCATCTCGCACGAACTTCTTGTCCCGCTTGTCTGTATCATCGTCCATTTCGACGTCGCGTCTCTATCTGCGCACTGCAATGTCCTCGGCTACGGTCCATCCGAAGTCCCTCACACGGACTCGAAATCACGAACTTGGTATCTTCATCACTCAGTAGGAGATATCTAGCCGAACACGTCCTTAGCGTGCATATCGCATCTCTGATGTCAGCGGAGTGAAACGTCATCTCGTCGAAATCTCATGCGAACTCTTTACTCCACTCTGCTTCAATATCGACTGATTCGGACTCATCTCATCGTGGCTACACAGACTGCGCTCCAACGGCTATGCTCGTATCTAGAGTCTCCCAAGCAGTGCCCCATCACATGATATCTGAATGATGTCGAATCGTCCGATCGATTCGTCAGAACCTCATAATCCCCCAAGAGCTCAACATCTCGGGTACAGTTTAATAGTATCGAGTACATACCACAGTATCGGTGGTCCAGCCGTAGAAGGGCAAACCCAAGCCTCACTAATGGCGCCGCGGAACTGCCGTAAACCCTAAGGTTCAAAGGCTTTCACACGGTCATTATGTCGAGTTAGGGTTTCATTCTTCTAGAGGGTCCATATAATCGCTTGCACGTCTTTCCGAACACTTTAAACTTGGAAAATGGGTTCCTGACATTCGATCGTCTCAATCGACTCTCAACGAATCTACGTGAAGTCGCCTCTAGCTGGAATCAACCTATCTGGTGACCTCGCATCGGGATAAACGAACGAACTACATGTCTTATTCATTCATCCTCGGTGACTAGCGACTCACCTTCATATCTCTGAGTATATGCTCATGCTGCAGTAGCTCCAATCATCTGGGCGATATCTCATCATTCGCAGCAACAACTGGCTCATTCTTCTATACGCTAAACAGCGCCTCAATCGTCCTGGATAAGCGATATATCAACGGTCATCACATCCTGGCTGGCCTCTATCAGTGGCTCAATCCTGTGGTGCCGATCAGCACATCCAGGAAATCTCATAAAAGCGATCAATCCAACGCTCATGGCGCGAAAACACAATAAGACGACGCCTCAATATGCAATCGTATGTCTCTGGAATCATGCCCTGGTCAGTCCTCGTCCACGATGAGCTTATGCTGACGCAACTCGAGCCGTAGCTCACTCTGCCCGTGCAATCGCGGCAGCAAAACCATAACCAGTATCGATGAGGATAGATCATAGGAATGAATATAATACTGTGCAAGGAAATGTACATTCTAAGGTTTCTTAAGCGGAGTGGCGTGTCGTAAGTATGCCGCGGAACATACCCACGGTACGTCAATCTACTTTAGTCACCTATTCCATCAACCAAGGGTCATCCTACGCGACGAAAGTTCGGGTCTAATACCCCCCGACTAAGTCTAAGTTCCGTAAGGTCAAGCCTAAGTACCGTATATAGATAACGCCCTAGGCTGCACATAGTCAAACTTAGACTCGAACCAAGGTCAACCTAGCGCTCTGATACCAACTTTGTCATGACCCGAAACAGCACGTGACTGGCCCTTGAACCATATGAAGTCTATAGGACCCCATCTGATCCAAGTAAGCCAAAAGCCCAGAAATCTAAAACCATTTAAAGACTAAATAAGGAAAACTGGTTTTAAGAAGTAAAGAAATCATGTTTCGAAAATCAAAGTTTTTAAATAACTAAGATGAATATGCATTTTTAAAATGTGTAACCTTTCCTGAAAATTT
The DNA here is from genome assembly GCA_030015575.1 of Agapanthus africanus. Lineage (NCBI taxonomy): Eukaryota > Viridiplantae > Streptophyta > Magnoliopsida > Asparagales > Amaryllidaceae > Agapanthus > Agapanthus africanus. Next base: position 542,994,501 of record JASDDO010000014.1, on the reverse strand, counting down.
CGGCAGAGTTTCCTTTGTAAAAACTTGGCCCCGAACGGGGTACAACAAGAATAATATATATGAAATGATAAAAGACATCCCCAAGCGGGAGCTAGCTCTTTGTCAATCGACGGTCACAACCACGCAAGCAATAATAATATACAACGCCAAAGAGCGAGGATCAAAACCCAAGAAGAACTCAAAACAGCCAGAAAACCGTAATACTACAAGCGCGACTCTAAGGTCGAAATAATACAACACTGTTTTCAAAGTCTGAAACAATATACAAGTTTTGGTTGATGGAATTTCTAGATACAATGAATAATACAGGAACAATGGCGGTTCTGATACAAAAGAACCCACCTACCAACGCAAGTCACCCATATGGAAGCAGTGTGCCAGAAATGCCGCTATGGAATCTGTACGGCAAAAACCTGCAAGGACTGTGGCGCAACGGGGGTGAGTTGCCAACTCGTGAATAGAAAATATCTACAAGCAGAGATCGAATTTATGACCCATCCTAGGTCAATACGATCAGATATAAATAAACCTCAATATGAATAAGTCTGAAAAATGCTAAACTGGCAATGTAATCTCTATACATGAAGTAGTGCCAAATACCCGTGTAAGTGCCTCAGGTAATAACATGTCATAATTGTGAGGTATAATCAATGAAATCAAATCTGCATGTACGTGGATCCCGTCCACTCGTCACCCAATGACAATAACCATCATGCATGTAAATATCATCAGCATATGCATGGAAATATGAGGATATAAACCACCTGTGTCCCTCGCGACACGTCAAAATCATGGAACCGGAGTGCCCAGCATCGACACTCGAAAACATCATGAAAACCGTGCCCAGCATCGGCAGTAAATCCTCATATAACGGGCTCCGTCAGTCCGGATCAGCCCACGGGCTCCGTCTGCGGAATCGGCCCTCGGCCCCAGCAGTACGCCCATATCCATCTATCGACTCTGGTCGGTATCCTCCGGATAACCGCCAGGTCCAACCAATCACCGGTAGGTACTCTCCACCCTGCTAGGCTCATCGTCTATCGACTTTGGTCGGTATCCTCCGGATAACCGCCAGGTCCAACCAATCACCGGAAGATACTCACCACCCTGCTAGGCTCATCGTTTACTCCATGAAAAACATTCTTGCCCCGGGGAACCATACCGGGTCCACTATGTACCCGCAATCGGCCTCATCCGCCTCCTCGAATCGGGTTTCACATGTCGCTCTCAGCACCGAGAAAACACATGGTGGACGCACTGAAATATCATATCAATGGTAACCGGGTTTTAAAACAGTTACATATTCTCTTTTGAAACACCCACGGTTCCCAAAACCAGAAATATCATGGAAACAACATATCTCAATGCATACAATCAAAAAGCATGATGTATGTGAGATGTAAAAGAAATGTAAGCACATCAGTCTGTCGTGCAAGAATCATATCCTGAATGCAACAGTACTACAGTGTAGTGACATGGAAATTATCGATGATGAAGTGTGTGAGCCGGCAACCAGTGTACGTGGAACATACACATCATCGATAATGGTGCTGGTATCCTAGCAGCATGACAGTAATATATCAATAAACACAGGCAATGCAATGCAAATAGCATGAATATGCGGAAATCGAATAATCAGCGCAACAGTAAAGAACCTGCCTCAATAAATATATCATGCAGCCTTGCCTTTTGAAATAAGACGAATCAGGGTTTTTGGTAAAATAAGGGCTACGGTGTTTTAAGAAAAGATGTGTCGTTTGAAAATATCCGTAGAAACCCTTTTTGCCTATCTTTAAAATATTCCCGATTCGTTAGTTTTGAAATAGGTATGACTCGGGTCTAGTCTAACGCCTACTATGCGAACTACGGACCCAACAATCAGGTCAATCGGGAGGGGTATGAAAACCACCTAAATCTAAGTCAATATCATATTATCTCATCACATAACAGGTATCACTACCATCATATCACACCTCCAATACGAACTCTGTCATGTCGCCAAATTTCACGGCCTCAATCGAATCTCATCGACTCATCTCAATCCCACATATCATCCTCAAATCTCGTATATGAACACATAGTCCCATACCCATGTGTAGATATACACACCATCATATGTGCACAGATAAATGAAAGAATGTATGCAAGTATGTGTGTATGTGTATGTGTGCGTGCACCCACTACCCTAGGGTTCGCACTATACTAAACCAATACATCCTTATCATCAATAAATCCATTATTACCATCAATAGTCCTAACAACACATAATAAATATATGTGTGTATACGTATTCGTATACATCACCACGGACTGCGGGGGTGCTATACGCCATCCACCCGACTTCTCCCCGTAGATATAAATCTACTCACCTTGCTTCTCGTGTGCCGATGCCGATGTCGCTATCTTCATCTTCTTCGCCTCAACATCACGTAGGGTACCTACAAGTATATCACAACGCTAAAGTACATGAAAATCACATCGGAAACCAAAATAGCACACGCTACTCGCATAGGTAAAAACCTATCGTTTCGCATGTAAACACGATCAATATCCACTTGTCGTTGACGTCTAAACGCCACCCGATAGAAACGAATCACCAAATACCAAAATCCATGCTAAAACAAGTCGTAAATCATACGCCAACTCAAGCAAATCAACCCAGATTTTACCCTAACAGGAATCAGTCAAAACTAGACATACCCAGGGTCTAGTTTATTGGGCAAAAGGCTACAGAACAAAAACGAAGGGGTTCCAACCTGCTCTGGCCGCAATTTGCGGCCAGAGGGATTAAATCTGCGGCCCAAACAAAGAATTGGGGGCTAGGGCTTTGTGTGGTGGTTCCATGGTGCCTGCACATCTCCCTGTCAACTCAGTTTTATTTTTGGGGTCTCGGGGTGATAGCAGATTCCTAAATACGATCACAGATTCACAGTTTTTCTCCGACATCGTCTCATAAATCTATATTCTGGTTTCAAGTTCAGGTTTGGGTCCAAATTAGCATCACACTAGGGGATCTAAGGTCACAACAAGCCTCAATTTCACTTTGATTTCAGATCAAACCCTAAACCCTAACTTGATGTTTCACAAATCCACCAAACAACACCATATCGACATGAAACTAGAATTGATGCACAAGGAAATTGAAATACTACACTAGGGTGCAGAAATTACCTCCTTTGGCAACTCATGAAAATTTCTTGAGTTGCTCAAAGTCCTCCAAATCCAATCTTGCTAGGTTCAAAGTGTAGCTAGTGAGCTTGGGAGCAAGTTTTGTGAAGTGGGAATGGGGTTTTGGTGAGGGAAATGAGAGGGATCTATGAAGTGAAGGGGAGGGAGATGAGGGAGCTGGAGCAAGAGCAGCAGCAGCTCCAAAGAGAGTGGAGAGAGAAATGGGTGTGAGGAAATGATGGGAGTATGGTTCAAAAAGTTAGGGTTGACTTGGTCTCTCTCTCTCTCATCATGAGACCATTATCTTTCTTTCTTTTCTTATCCTTCTCACTCCAATAGTGAACCCAAATGAACAACCATGGCAATGGAAATGTAACACAAGTGTGGAAAATGATATGTGCACATTTTTGCACAAAAATGCTAAAAATCCAATTAGCGATTTTTAATCTCGATTAGCACTAAATTAGCATATAACTAATCTTAAAAACTTTAAAATGGTATAATTCCATAAAATACCCTATTTTAGAATTTTCCACAATTTTTCCCTATTTATTTGTATTTAATTATACCAGAATATTAAAATATTCATTAAAATAATATTAAATTATAAAAATTCCCAAAAATCATATTTTATTATTTTGAAAACGTTACATATCGCTCATTGCCTCCATGTGATTCGGGACTGTACCCAAAAGCCACCTTTTTGCACGCCCTCTTGGACGTGGTATGATGGAAATCAAAGCACAGTGGGAATCACACAAGACTCTATGACGATCTCGGGTCAACAGACTACTCTGTACCAGTGTCATCGGAGAACTGCCATCTGACGTGAGGTATAATACCATCTGGGAGTTCTCGGCGAGTCCGTCCAGTGTATCTAGTCTCCACTGTGCACCCGTACACCATCCTTGATGTCAAACACCGATGGATATGGGATCATCCATCGCCCATCATATGGGTCAAGATGCGAATACGCTAGTCTACACTGGTGCATCGATGCCCTGTCTCGATACACCCTCGACTAGGAACAGTTATAGGATGTACTCGTCGACTACCGTGGCCCCACTAGTATGATCTCATCATAGTCCCAGTAGTCGAGTACATATCCTAAGGGCTTTATCAACATGTAACATAGAGACAATCAGAGTACATGTAAAGATAAAGTACAACCAGATAGCATACTATCATGTCGAGCAAGAAAGTCCTCCCTATATATGTCCAAGCATCCATTACAATATACATCGTATGTACAGTAATGGCCTCTACGGCATACATATAACTAACATGTATATGCATGCGTGTGTATGAAAACACCACGCCTAAGGACCCGCTAAAACATTGTGTCGTATCTTATAATACGAACCACGTCATATCACCGATCTCATGGCATCCAGCCCAATACCATCGACTCATCTCCAAATATCATGTACTATCCTCATAATCCATGTATATGTATACGTATATATATATATACACACACATAGTCCTATACCCATGTGTGTATATATATACATATCCCCATATACACACAGGTAAATAAAATGAATGTATGTGTGTGTGTGCGTGTATGCAAATCACTACCCTAGGGTTCGCGACTAAAAACTAACTAAACAAGAACTTACAAGTACACTATACTAATCCAAAGTCATTCCATATCACATCCGTATATGTATATATATAATATAGATATAACGCATTTGCGTTCTATTACGAAACTGCGGGGGTGCTATACGCTATCCACCCGACTTCCCCCGTAGATATATATCTACTCACCTTGATCTTCGTTTGCCGATGTCGACGTCGCCACGTGCTTGCTTGTCGTCTCGAAGTCCTCATGGGGGTACCTACACATCATAACGTATCGTGCCGCATTAAAATCCAATCCGCAATCGAAACGACATACGAAACTCACATAGGCCAAAACCTATGGTTTGCTCTCGCAAAACAACCAAATAACACTCGATTTCGACGTACAAACGTCAAGTGATCGAAGTAAAACACAAATAATAAAACTTGAATTCATAAACACAAAAGAATTCAAAGGAGCAACCCACTAAAATGGTCCCAGATTTTTTGTAAGGGAAAAACTAGGTGCACAAATAATACTGGGGTGATGTATAGGGTGTATGTGAGCTACTGAAGCAACCTGGGCACCTAACTCATCAAAGTGGCCGGCCACACTAGCCAAAATTCCGGCCTCCTCGGTTTTGGGGACTTGAATTGGGTTCGTCTTGGTTTGGTAGCATTACTACAATATGGGGTTGCCCCTACGGACTCAGGAATCCGTAGGAGCAACTATTTCTTGCCCCTACGGATTTATCCGTAGGTCCTAATCGTTGTCCCTACGGTGCCTTACGTTCTAATTTAAAAATATTAAATCGTAATTTGTTGTTTGGCCCTACGGAGCCGCAAACGGTGGACCTACGGTTATGTCCGTAGGGCATATAAATAGGTTATTAATAAAAAAAAGCACACAAAAGTCATCGATCGTTCCCAAAAATTCTCTCTCTCACTCTCCCGCGCCTCGATCGCTCGTTCCCGCGCCTCGTCGCCACCGCCCTCCGCGCCTCGTTCCCACCTTCCTCGGTCGTTCCCAAAACTTCCTCGTCGACTTCCTCGTCTCCACCGTCCGCGACTCGTCGTCGACCACCGGTCTTCTCTGTCGTCTCCTCCACCGCCCGCTACAGGTTAGTAAATCTCAAATTATTTATAATTTTGATAATGTTAGGTCTAGGGTTCAGGATTCGGGTAGGGGTGAGGGTTAGGGTTAGGCATCGGGTTCGGTTTAGGTTAGGGTTAGAGTTAGGGTTAAGGTTCGGTTGGGGTTGGGGTTCGGTTGGGGTTGGGGTTGGGGTTCGGTTGGGGCTGGGGCTGGGCTGGGGCTGGGGCTAGGGTTTGGTTGGGGTTGGGGTTAGGGTGGGGCTAGGGCTAGGGCTTGGGCTTCATCACCTGATATAGTGAAATACAAAGCGTACTTCAATACACCCGACCTCATTGAGTTTCCTATTGAAGTTCCCTGTCAAATGGCATGTGCATATTTTTATTCGCCATCAAATCCCAATTATCAAGCTACCGAGGACGAAAAGCCACCTTTGTTAGTCGAGATTCATAGTAATAGACTCATCATTATAGATTATAGTCAATTGTTTTTCCTATCATTTTCTTGATCCAGATGCTAATCAACTTGTTAGTTACTGTTTTTATGACGTATTTGTCTATATTTGTTGACAGTGGCCTTTCTTTTGGATGAACATGTTTTTTTGATGCATGTTTCAGTCATGTGAATTCATATGTTGCGTATAACGCTTTATGATATCAGTATCCTACATTTGTAGTTTTAATTGTTGATTGTTATAGATGAATGCCATTGCAATAATAGTTTTTGGTTGATATATTAATTTTTCAAATATTTGCATGTATGTATCCATGCCTGCCTGCATATATGTATATATGAGGATATTGAGTATATTATTAGGTTGCCGTAGGAGAAAATTTTCCTTCATATGGCTGTCATAAGTCAATCCTTAATCTTTTTGTGGATGATCAGTTCTATCAATCTTGATCTCAATGGTCTAATATATAGATACACAAGAACATGTTGTTTTCATACTCTTTTGTTTTCACACGATAAATATGGATGACTCAAAATATGGATATATGAAATGCATCCCTTTTATGCATATGGATACAGATGTATGGTAGATTGAAATATCCAAATTGATGTCTAATACATTTCTGGAGATACTAGTTCTTGGTACATACGAAACCGAAGTTTAACCTGCAATGTCGATCAATTTGCAAGTAACTAAGCAAGTATTATTTCATAAGTTTAAAATCATGTTACACATACAACAAGAATACACAACAAACCCATCATTAGAGAGTGATTCAAGATGTTCAAGTTAAAACCAATATATGATACTCGATGATAATATGAAACTTTCATATTCTTATCGATACTCATATATGAAACTAAAAGCGCCACTTAGTCCCCATCTATCGGTTAACATACGTTCGATATTCGTCGTGACATAGAACTATACGAAGGTTGTTAAATATCGGACGGTATAGCTCGATACTAACAACCGTCGTATAGTTTATGTGACGAGAAGATTCAATCGTACGATAACCGATAGATTTGTCCCGTGTGGACAAGTTAGGAATGTATAAAGCAAACACCTTCATTCAGTTGTGTTTTCATCCGTTTCCAGATATTTCGTCGGTACCTTTCCGCTGGTTCTCCGTGTACAAAGATAGATTAGATGTTCATTTCAACGTTGTTTCATAGCTTTGAAATGATTATCTATTCTATTACAGTGTACACGGAGAACAGCGGGGAGGTGCTGCCAAAATTTACTCGAAACGGTTGAAAGCACAAACGAATGGGTGTTCGCTCTATACATTCTTAATGGGATAGAAGCCTTACCCCTGACAGCCGGAACACACACATACAACAAGAATACACAACAAACGCATCATTAGAGAGTGATTCAAGATGTTCAAGTTAAAACCAATATATGATAATCGATGATAATATGAAACTTTCATATTCTCATCGATACTCATATATGAAACTAAAAGCGCCACTTAGTCCCCGTCTATCGGTTAACATACGTTCGATGTTCGTCGTGACATAGAACTATACGAAGGTTGTTAAATATCAGACGGTATAGCTCGATACTAACAACCATCGTATAGTCTATGTGACGAGAAGATTCAATCGTATGATAACCGATAGATTTGTCCCGTTTGGACAAGTTAGGAATGTATAAAGCAATCACCTTCGTTCACTTGTGTTCCATTTCGAGATATATCGTCGGTACCTTTCCGCTGGTTCTCTGTGTACAAAGATAGATTAGATGTTCATTTCAACGTTGTTTCACAGCTTTGAAATGATTATCTATTCTATTGCAGTGTACTCGGAGAACAGCGGGGAGGTGCTGCCGAAATTTACTCGAAACGGTTGAAAGCACAATCGAATGGGTGTTCGCTCTATACATTCTTAATGGGATAGAAGGCTTACCCCCGACAGCCGGAATACACACATACAACAAGAATACACAACAAACGCATCATTAGAGAATGATTCAAGATGTTCAAGTTAAAACCAATATATGATACTCGATCATAATATGAAACTTTCATATTCTCATCGATACTCATATATGAAACTAAAAGCGCCACTTAGTCCCCGTCTATCGGTTAACATACGTTCGATGTTCGTCGTGGTTGTTAAATATCGGACGGTATAGCTCGATACTAACAACCATCGTATAGTCTATGTGACGAGAAGATTCAATCGTATGATAACCGATAGATTTGTCCCGTGTGGACAAGTTAAGAATGTATAAAGCAATCACCTTCATTCACTTGTGTTTTCATCCATTTCGAGATATATCGTCGGTACCTTTCCGTTGGTTCTCTGTGTACAAAGATAGATTAGATGTTCATTTCAACGTTGTTTCACAGCTTTGAAATGATTATCTATTCTATTACAGTGTACTCGGAGAACAGCGGGGAGGTGCTGCCGAAATTTACTCGAAACGGTTGAAAGCACAAGAGAATGGGTGTTCGCTCTATACATTCTTAATGGGATAGAAGCCTTAACCCCGACAGCCAGAACACACACATACAACAAGAATACACAACAAACGCATCATTAGAGAATGATTCAAGATGTTCAAGTTAAAACCAATATATGATACTCGATGATAATATGAAACTTTCATATTCTCATCGATACTCATATACGAAACTAAAAGCACCACTTAGTCCCCGTCTATCGATTAATATACGTTCGATGTTCGTCGTGACATAGAACTATACGAAGGTTGTTAAATATCGGACGGTATAGCTCGATAATAACAACCGTCGTATAGTCTATGTGACGAGAAGATTCAATTGTATGATAACCGATAGATTTTTCCCGTGTGGACAAGTTAGGAATGTATAAAGCAAACTCCTTCATTCACTTGTGTTTTCATCCGTTTCGAGATATTTCGTCGGTGCCTTTCCGCTGGTTCTCCGTGTACAAAGATAGATTAGATGTTCATTTCAACGTTGTTTTACAGCTTTGAAATGATTATCTATTCTATTACAGTGTACTCGGAGAACAGCGGAGAGGTGCTGCCGAAATTTACTCGAAACGGTTGAAAGCACAAGCGAATGGGTGTTCGCTCTATACATTCTTAATGGGATAGAACCCTTACCCCCGACAGCCGGAACACACACATACAACAAGAATACACAACAAACGCATCATTAGAGAGTGATTCAAGATGTTCAAGTTAAAACCAATATATGATACTCGATGATAATATGAAACCTTCATATTCTCATCGATACTCATATATAAAACTAAAAGCGCCACTTAGTCCCCCTCTATCGGTTAACATACGTTCGATGTTCGTCGTAACATAGAACTTTACGAAGGTTGTTAAATATCGGGCGGTATAGCTCGATAATAACAACCTTCGTATAGTCTATGTGACGAGAAGATTCAATCGTATGATAACCGATAGATTTGTCCCGTGTGGTCAAGTAAGGAATGTCTAAAGCAAACACCTTCATTCACTTGTGTTTTCATCCGTTTCGAGATATTTCGTCGGTACCTTTCCGCTGGTTCTCCGTGTATAGATTAGATTTTCATTTCAACGTTCTTTCACAACTTTGAAATGATTATCTATTCTATTACAGTGTACTCGGAGAACAGCGGGGAGGTGCTGCCGAAATTTACTCGAAACGGTTGAAAGCACAAGCGAATGGGTGTTCGCTCTATACATTCTTAATGGGATAGAAGCCTTACCCTCGACAGCCGGAACACACACATACAACAAGAATACACAACAAACGCATCATTAGAGAGTGATTCAAGATGTTCAAGTTAAAACCAATATATGATACTCGATCATAATATGAAACATTCATATTCTCATCGATACTCATATATGAAAATAAAAGCGCCACTTAGTCCCCGTCTATCGGTTAACATACATTCGATGTTCGTCGTGACATAGAACTATATGAAGGTTGTTAAATATTGGATGGTATAGCTCGATACTAACAACCGTCGTATAGTCTATGTGACGAGAAGATTCAATCGTATGATACCCGATAGATTTGTCCCGTGTGGACAAGTTAGGAATGTATAAAGCAAACACCTTCATTCACTTGTGTTTTCATGCGTTTCGAGATATTTCGTCGGTACCTTTCCGCTAGTTCTCCGTGTACAAAGATAGATTATATGTTCATTTCAACGTTGTTTCACATCTTTGAAATGATTATCTATTCTATTACAGTGTACTCGGAGAACAGCGGGGAGGTGCTGCCGAAATTTACTCGAAACGGTTGAAAGCACAAGCGAATAGGTGTTCGCTCTATACATTCTTAATGGGATAGAAGCCTTACCCCCGACAGCGGGAATACACACATACAACAAGAATACACAACAAACGCATCATTAGAGAGTGATTCAAGATGTTCAAGTTAAAACTAATATATTCTTTTCAACGACAAACGCACACACAAAGCATATACACGGATTTTCTCCTTTGTCAGTAACTATCCCGTTCTTTGATTTCTCGATATAGTCACCATAACCTACAATTTATATGTTATACAGTCTAACATAGCCCATGAGTACGTCAGAGTTAAGGACTGGATGCATGTAGATTGGCAACAATGTATGCAACCAAAGTTTGTCGCTGGAGTTGCTGCTTTTATTGAATTTGCACGCGGATATAATAAGATCGTGATAGAGAAGATTCTCTGCCCGTACGATAGATGTGGCAATAAGTACTGGCAGAAGGTAGAATTGGCAGAGCTTCATATCGTAAAATATAGGTTTACTAGACTTTATACAACTTGGAAATATCACGGGGAAGGAGATGAACGCTGTAATGCGGTAGAAGAAGAAGGAGAACACGATAATGCGGTAGGAGAAGAAGGAGAATACGGTAATGCGGCAGAAGGAGAAGACGGTAATTTATTTCCATCAGACGAAATGGAGGATATGGTAGAGGCTGTCCAAGGTGAATCTATTTGTACCGAAGATGACATTCCTTCCGGTCAAGGACCGCGTGCGGATAAATAGGAAAATTTCATGAATGATGCTAGAAAACCAATTTATGAGAATGCAAAGTATTCCACCCTCTTATGGTTCGTCCAAATTTTCCAGATTAAGTGCCTAAATGGATGGAGCAACAAGTCATTCACAATGCTTCTTTCGTTCTTGAAAGATTCTATGCCCCCGGGAAATAACGTGCCCAACGACTGGTACGGAGCCCAGAAGATGATGTCTGATTTGGGTCTAAAGTGCGAGAAAATTCAAGCATGTCCTAAAAATTGCGTGTTGTACCGGAAAGAGAATTCAGATTTGAAAGAGTGTCCAACATGCGGAGAGGCCAGGTATAAGCCGAAAGATTCTGATAAGAAGCCTGATATACCTGTCAAGATAGCACAATATTTTCCCATAACACATAGGCTATAGAGGCTATTCAGGTGCAAGAAAACAGCCGAGGCAATGATTTGGCATCACCGTGCTCCTCCAAGTGAAGATGGAAAAATGAGCCATCCAAGAGATTCACCGACATGGAAGGATTTCGATAGGAGGCACGCAATATTCAGTAGCGATCCTCGCAATGTCCGGCTCGAACTGGCTAGTGATGGCTTCTGCCCATTCAACTATATGGCTGGAAGTCACAGCACATGGCCCGTTGTAATGATAATTTATAATATGTCGCCTTGGTTGCCTATGGACCAATCATACTTTATGATGCATCTTCTTATCGACGGACCAAACTCACCGGAAAACAATATCGACGTCTATCTCCGACCTCTGATCGAGAAGTTAAAATCTTTGTTCATTTATAGTGTAGAGACATATGATGCAAACACAAATACAACCTTCATACTGCGTGCGTCTTTAATGTGGACAATTAATGACTTTCCTGCGTATGGAATGCTATCAGGTTGGTCCGTACATGGTCATAAAGCATGTCCTCATTGCCTTCAACACACAACATCAAAATTCTTGAATTTTAGCAGGAAGGTTTGTTATTGCGGCCATCGACGTTTCCTGCCTCTAGACCACCCCTACAGGTTAGACACTGTTCACTTTGATGGTCATCAGGAGCTTCTTGGACCTCCAGCCCCATTGTCCGGAGAGGACGTGACTGCTCAATGGGATGGTTACAATAATGTGACCTTCGGGATGGATCTGACGAAACAGGTCAAACCACCATTTTGGAACAATTTAAGCATTTTCTTCGAGCTTCCGTACCGGTCAACAAATTTAGTGCGTCATTGTCTGGACGTCATGCATATAGAGAAGGGAGTATCAGAGCACATACTCAACTTGCTTCTTTGTAAAGACGGGAAATCGAAAGACAACCTGAATGCTAGGATGGATCTACAGGAATGGGGAATAAGAAGTGAATTACACCCTAGACCGGTAGCGGGTAAACCAGGCAAGTTTGTACTTCCTAATGCCGCTTATCATATATCACAACATGAGAAGAAAAGATTCCTGCAGGTGTTGCATGATTTGAAAATTCCCACAGGTTTCTCAGGATCATTCAGCAAGAAAATAAAAATGGTGAAAGGCAAGATCGATAGGCTGAAAAGTCATGATCACCATGTTATCGTGGAGTACTTTCTTCCATTAGCCCTCAGGACTTCTCTCCCCGAATCGGTTGGTCTAGTAATCAACGACCTATGTTGTTTTTTCATAGAGTTGTGTGCTAAAACACTAGAGGTTGTGACGCTGGATAAACTAGAAAATTCTATTGCGTTGATACTTTGCAAGTTTGAGCGTATTTTCCCACCGTCATTCTTCGATATCATAATACACTTGACGGTTCATCTTGCAACTAAGGATAAGTTAGCCGGACCGGTACAATAACGATGGATGTATCCCGTCGAGAGGTACGTGTAATTTTTCGTTTCGCGCAATTTTTAAAATTATTGTTGTCCTGTATGCCCGTATTTATTTATTCGACATATTTTCTTTAGGTACCTCTACACTCTTAAAAAGTATATACGCAATAAAAATCGACCAGAGCGTTCTATCATGCAAGGTTATCTTCTTGATGAAGCAACCACATTTTGTTCCCGCTATCTGGACGAGAACATTGAGACGAGACTTAACCGGCCTCGAAGAATTTAAGACGGGCTATATGGTAAAGCCGATTATAAGAGAGTAGACACTATGTTTATCAACAAGATATACCGGTTTATCTTGCTTAATTGCGCATGTCTTGAACAAATTAGAGAGTAAGTTTTTTTGGATTAATTGTTATATTTGTGTTTGTGTGTGTATGAAATGATATAATATTAATGTCACCATTATTTGTCGAAAACAGAATTCATTTTAACGAGGTACGTGAGGGGCATCCTGATTGGAACCAAGAACGATTGGAAAAATATCATTAGGATAATTTTTGTGATTGGGTCACAGATCATTTAAGTTATTCGAATAATATGTTATTGCTATCATTTTTAATCTAAACTTATATCGTTATGTATTTGTCGTAAAATTAATCCGTAGGGCCCAACTATGTACCTATAGATTTATCCGTAGGGGCAAAATATCAGGATACTTGATGTTTTGCCCCTATGATCTCAGTATCAGGGTTAAGCTTGCCCCTACAGATATATCCGTAGGGGAAAACAAATGCCCCTACACAGTTATCCGTAGGGGCAAAATATCAGGATTCCTGATATTTTGCCCCTATGGATATATACCTACGCACTTATCCGTAGGGGCCACTACTTGGCCCTACGGATACGTCCGTAGGTACACCTAATCTATTTTATAAAACCGTAAATAAAATAAATTTTTTGTCCCTACGGCCTAATCCGTAGGGCAAACTGGACCTACACAAAACTCCGTAGGGGAAATTTTTAGTCCGTAGGGGCAAGTTCAAGGTTTCGACTTGCACCTACGGCGTTTGTACCTACAGGGTATTTTCTTGTCCCTACGGATATATCCGAAGGGGCAGTGGTTTACTCCTACGGATAAATCCGTAGGGGTAACCCTTATTTGTAGTAGTGTGGTTTCGTAGTGCTCTAATTAGGTCTCTGGTATTGTTTGTGTTAGTGTATATGCCCTAGAGGCCATTACTGTATCATACTAGTTTGTATATTACTTAATGGAAGCTTGGGATATTCACAGCTGTATAGACAATCTTGCTCAAAATGGTAGTATGCTACTTGGTTTGTTTCTACTTTATTGTGTGTATGTGTTTCTTTTAGCATATCGACTATACACATTAGTGGAGCCCTTAGGATCTTTGCTTGATTACCAGCGTTGTGATGGCAGTCACACTAGTGAGGGCTAGGTAATCTACAAGCACATCCTTATACAGGTCCCTAGTCGTAGGATTATCGAGATAGGGCATCGATACTCCAGAGTAGACTAGTGTATACGCTTCTCATCCCAGGAGGGGAGATGGTCTGTCCCACAGTCATCAGTACGTCGTACTGGAGATAGTATGCAGGTTCTCGTTAGGTTACGAGTACACTGGACATGACTCGCTGGGAACTGTTGGTTGGTATTATGCCTATCGTCAGTTAATAGTTCCCAGGTGACATGAGTACAGCTTAGTCCGTTGACTTGACACTGTCACTTCGCCTCGAGTGTGTTCCCACTGTTCTTAGATTGCTACCCTACCACGGCTCAAATGAGTCGTGCAAACAGGTAGCAGTTGGGTGCAGTCCCGAAGCACTTGGAGGCAGTGACGGTTAAACAGGATTCGTCTCTCCCGGTATTGAGGGTTGATATCGCGCTGTGTCTAGGAGAGCCATTACACAAAGTCCCTGGCCAGGGCAAGCGAGATATAATGGTAGCGTTTCCAGTGTTATCTCAGGGTGTTCTGGGCTACACTCGGACACGACTTGTATCGCTATCAGGGGACTGATGTTTACCGCCCCTAGGCCCGCCATGCGATACTCTCAAACGAATAGACCGGACTGTACGGAGATTGTCATATTCAGGCTCAGTAGGAGTTCGGATGGGTTCGCCTCATCAGTCTTCTTATCGGCATCTACCTCGGGACCGTTACGTACAGCTAGTACCGCTTGCGGCCTGTGGTTAATTCCACTGCCAGCGTAGTGTCGAGTCTTTAGAGTCCCACACAGAGGGTTATTCACCTTTGGGCAAAACAGAGTGGAGGTCGCATGGTTTTGCGACGGGGTTCGTTCACATCCGCGCACTTGTGCACGTTTGGTGTCCGGGCATTTATTACTAGCGGGCTTTGGTTTAAGCCAGATCCTAGTATTTGTTTTGGGATTGGTTTTGTCTCTTTGTATTCGTGTTCCTCGGAACATGGATGCGGGTGTGTATGCACAGTTGACAGAGGCAGAGGATTCTCATTAGGGTTGTTGACCGTTGATTTTTTCCAAACCCTAATGAAAATGAGATATATGATTAATGATATTAATTAAAGATAATTGTGCTATGGTTAGGTTGACCATTTGACTTATGTTGACTTTTTGACTTTGGTTGACCGGTTGACTTATGTTGACAATTTGACCATCATCATTTCACATGAAAGATGCTTCTTGATTCTTGCAAATTTCATTTAATGTGAAATGATAATGGTCATTCCCAATGAACCATCACAATTTCTTTAATTATTATTATTATTTCATAATTCTCTCATATGAGAGTATGGTTGCAAAATGTCTCTTATTCTTTCTTGCTCTTTCTCTCTCATGTTTTGAGCTCATCCTCTTCCTCTCTCAAAAGCTCTCATCTCTCATGTGTTGAGAACCATGAGCTCTTGAGATAAAACCATCAAGTCTTCACTCTACTCATTCTAGAGTTCTAGGTTTAGCAAGCCAAGCACTTTAGTTACCTCTTGGTTGAGGTATGAGCTCAAGGTAGAGGCCTTCGGGTGGATCCTTCTTCAGCAAAGAGAAGACGACGAGGAGGAGCCGTTCACACCACTCCAAGGAGCAAGAAGAGAAGGAGTTCAAGACCTATGTATAACCTTCTAACCGAGTAGCTAAACTTGTAGTTAGTTTGTTAGTTTTTGTTTAGCAAAGATCCTCTAGTTCTAGTCCATGTTACCTTGTGTTAAAAATCGTTTTTTACCTTTTCCGCCTCCCCGTAAGCACACCGGGGTGGGTAACGTAGAGTTACAGTAGTATCAGAGCCTAGCTAAACAACAACTAGCATGTTAGCAAAGTGTTTGGAACTTTGATCCGAAAATAAATCGCGAAACATGTCAAAAACCTATACTTTCTGCCGATTTTTAAAACAGCTCTAAAAATATTTCCACATACTTTAAAAATCCGTGCAGGGAATTTTAGGAGCAGGAAAGAAAAACGAGCCCACGACTCGGTCAACGCGCCGCGGAAGCGCAGCGAAACCAAGCGTTTCGCCGTGGATCCGCGGCCGAGTTGACTCGGTCGCGACTCGTTTTTCATGCAGAATTCTCTGTTTGGTGTTCTGTGATTTTTTTGATATTTTGTTTCTGCCCAGATTATCTAGAGAACAAAGTTGTGTTTGGGGTAGTTACAAATTGGTATTTTGATCAAAGTTCTACAAACTTTTTCTAAATGGTTATATCTGAAATGTGATATATGCACTGAACGCCGACTAATCGCTATACGTCGATTAGTGGGGGTTGTGCATATCTGTGATCTGTAATGTTGTTGGATTGTGTATATGAACTTGTTGGATTGTCGCGGATGAATAGCCGGGGTTTTGTGAGATGGGAGTTTCTTTATCTTTCATTTGATGTAATATGTAAATTGATGTAATATTATTTTTATGGCCGCACATCCGGGATGAGGTTGTAGCCGCCATTGTATATTATTTCTTTTACTGGTTTTGCTCCTAGGATAAACCCAAGGTGGGGTGCACAAACTACAGGGTACTTTGAAGTGCCGAGTGGCCTACTCACGTTGTTGAGGGAGGTTGCTTCACTTCGGGTACTTGGCGGGTAGTTTGCCGCACCCGTAGGGGTCTAGGGTGGGGTTTTGGCTATTCATCGCGACCGTGTAATCCGTCTTTCGTTGCAGGCTCGAACGAAATGCGGATTCCTAGCATATCCAATGTGTTCATCTGTGATCTGGAATGGCTATCATTGCATTTGACGAATGTATATATCTATGTATGATATCTAGTTGGCGTTGCTTATGTTTTGCATCCGCGCTAGTCCAGCCCCCGCTCTGTCGTTAGTTAAGTAACCTAACGGGTGATGATGGGGCCCCGTGGCGAATGCGGATGGCATAAGCGTACGTCATATTTTCGTTGTTTTCTGCAATGGTAGGATTAATTGATGGGACGCATTAAATTAATGCAAGAAAATAAACCAAAGTTAAATCGTTGGAACAATTTCAAAACTACTCGGTTTCTTTTCAAAACAGAAAACTTTTAAAACGCGGAGCTTAAACCACTCCTTTTAAAAGCTATCAGGTTCCTTCGATTATATCAAGTTCACTACGTTCACGGTTTCGCCAAAACCATTCGTAGCCCTCCGTTATTTCATATGAATATTCAATAGTACTCAAGCTATGTTTGTTGACCTTCGTCAAGGCATAGTGATTGGTAGCTGTTGGGTGTTCATATGTAGCATAGATAGATGCGTTGGTTTGGGACAGTCGTATTACCTTGTTGACCTTCGTCAAAGGTATATACGGGTGGGTTCAAATTAACCTGGACAATGATGTTTAGAACTTGACATGTGACTTATGATTTGTTGACCTTCGTCAAGGGTATATACGGGTGGGTTCAAATTAACCTGGACAATGATGTTTAGAACTTGACATGTGACTTATGATTTGTTGACCTTCGTCAAGGTCATAAGAGCATGGGGCAAAAAATCCACATCGGGAGTTTCTAAAGAAACTGAAACTTGCTAGTGTTGCATACCATTTGGAGTTTGATAATGTTGGTAGGATTCCTTCAGCATTATCTCACAATGATATTTGGATCCCGATCCTACTTTGAGTATCCGCTACTCCTCGGGAAACTTTTCACTTAACGATCAATGCTATAAACCAAGTAGGTGTCTAGAAAGGTGTTAGCGGGGCTACGCCCGCAGGGAAAAGAGGTTATTTAATTAAGGAACTTCACGAAAGCGTCGTAAAACCTCCCTCGAAGTACCGACACTGGCCTGTCTGAACTGTTAAGCAAGTATTGTATGGTGAGATTGATCCCGACTAATTCTTCTTTTATGGTTTGAGGAAGGATTCAAGAAACAGCGGGAGCCATCCTGTTTAGATAAATTAAAAACCAATCTAAACTTGCAAGAGCATCATGCTGAGTGTTTTCTTCTCTCTCTCTTAATTTCAGCGACCCAGTGACCACACATAGGTTACATTATGACTGGCAAAGGTCTGTCCAGATGTCCATTACCCATGACAAGCTGGGACACCTCTTAACTAATCAAACCCCTGCCGTCTGAGGACCAGTTTCCACTGTCGCGAATATTGATATCCGTAAGACATCGGAAAAGGACTATGCGAATGCCAAGTGCCTCTTGTTGGCCTCAGTTGATGGTGCATACCAGAGGCAGCACGAGAAGATGGACTTAGTTTCTATCTTCCTCCATAACAAAGATTTATATGGAGAGCAATCTCGTATCACAAGATATGAGACCTCGAACGAATTGCTTCAAGCGAGGTTGGCTTTCGGGTCATCTTTAGGGGACAACGTCCTTATAGAGACTAGCTATTTTGATGAGCTCACGGACCTGAAGACCATGTTGAAGAACGGGTCAAATACCGACTTGATTCTACAGTCTCTGCCCTCTACTTATACCCTGAAGGAAACCAGGGAAGTAGAAGGAAAGGGAAGGACAAAAGTTTCGGGACTGGATATAGTAAAGGAGGGACGTTCCTATTGTTACGGGAATGAACATTGGCAGAAGGGTTGCAGGGCTAGCAAAGCCAGTATCCAGGATTCGAAGCATGTTGTGGCTTCGGCTTCGGGTGTGTTTGTAGTAGAAAACTGTATGTCAATTAACCCTACTTCCTGGGTATTGGATACCAGATCAATATCTCACATCTGTAATTCATTACAGGCTCTGAGAAACCATAGAGTTATCAGGATAGGTGATATGACTCTCAGGGTTGCCAACGGAATGAGCATGGACGCTGAATCCGTAGGGGAATATCATCTTGGATTGACAACTGGGAAGATATTGATTCTGCGTAACTGTTTGTATGTACCTAGTGTGACTTGTAATATCATATCTATATCCTTACTTTCTAAGGAAGGATATGATTTTACTTTTGTAAGCGATGTGGTCCACATCCACCTAAATCAAGTTCTGATTGAGTCAGGTACATTAGAAAACGGGATATACGTATTGAATCAAGCTCAGGTTTTCAGTGTCCAAGAACACACTTAAAAGAAAGTCTTTGGAAACAAATCAGGCTTTCTTGTGGCATTGTAGACTGGGTCACATTAATGAGACACGGTTAACAAAGTTACATAAAGAGGGATACTTGAATCCATTCGAGTACCAGTCTTATGCTACTTATGAATCTTGTCTCATGGGAAAGATGACAAAGACTCCGTTCACTGGACACGGAGTAAGAGCGAGCGAGCTCTTGGGACTCATACACAGTGACGTGTGTGGTCTAATGTCTACACATGCACGAAGTGGTTATTCATACTTCAGTACCTTTACGGATGATTTCTCTAGGTATGGACATGTCTTCCTGATAAAGCATAAATCTGAGGTCTTTGAGAAATTTCGGGAATACAAGAATGAAGTTGAAAAACAAACAGGAAAAGTATCAAGACACTGAGATCTGATCGAGGTGGTGAATACTTGAGTGCCGAGTTTCTGGGCTACTTAAAAGAGAATGAAATTCTCTCTCAGCTTACTCCTCCATACACGCCACAACACAACGGTGTATCGGAATGACGAAATCGAACTCTATTGGATATGGTTCGTTCCATGATGAGTAAGGCTGAGTTACCGCGATCTTTCGGGGGTTATGCACTAGAAACAGCTGCATATCTTTTGAACAAGGCTCCAACCAAAACTGTGCCTACCACCCCATATCAGATGTGGAGTGGGAAGAAACCCTGTCTTAAGTATCTTAAGACATGGAGATGTCCAGCTTTTGTAAAGAAGCAGGATGCGGACAAGCTCGAGGCACGCTCAGTACTGTGTAAGTTTGTGGGATACCCCAAGAACTCCAGGGGGTATCTTTTCTATTCCGCAGAGGAACAAAAGGTTTTTGTTTCTCAGCATGCCCACTTCTTGGAAACTGAATTTTTAGAAAATCGGATAGGTGGGAGCGCAATAGAACTTGAAGAAATTCCAGAACCACAAGCTATTACTGAAAGCTCGGTAGAACCAGAAGTTTCAGGAGAACCGGACATCCCAGCGCCACTCCGCAGGAGTAGTAGGCAGTCTCATCCGCCCGAGAGATACTACGGTTTTCTCATAGACGGGGATCGAGAGGATTGCGTCATTGAAAATGATGAACCTACTAGCTTCCAGCAAGCCATTCAGAGCGATGACTCAGTAAAATGGTTGGATGCAATGCGGACCGAGATGGAGTCCATTACACCAACAAAGTTTGGACTTTGGACATTGCTCCAGAAGGGGTAAAACCCGTAGGCTGCAAATGGATCTTCAGAAAGAAGATTGGTGTAGATGGGCAGGTTGAAACCTATAAAGCTAGACTTGCTGCAAAGGGTTTTCGTCAAAGACCTGGTTTGGACTATGACAAGACCTTTTCTCCAGTGGCTATGCTCAAATCCATTCGGATCCTTCTTTCCATTGCTGCCTTCCACGATTATGAGATCTGGCAGATGGACGTAAAGACGGCTTTTCTAAATGGAAATTTGGAAGAGTGCGCCTATATGGATCATCCGGAGGGATTCATTCATAGTGGGAGCAGCAGTAAAGTGTGCAAGTTGCTTAAGTCCATCTATGGAATGAAGCAAGCATCGCGGAGTTGGAACATCTGCTTTGATTATACTGTCAAAGAATTCGACTTTATCAAAAATCCGGATGAACCATGCATTTACAATAATATTGTAGGGAGAACTGTGGTATTCCTCTTCTTGTACGTGGATGACATTCTCCTGATAGGAAATGATATTCCTATGCTACAGTCAGTCAAAGGATTCTTGTCATAGAGGTTCTCCATGAAGGACCTGGGCGATGCCAACTACATTCTGGGGATCCAGATCTATAGTGATAGATCTAAGAGGATGTTGGGACTTTCACAGTCCAGGTACATCGACACCATACTGAAACGATTCAGTATGGAAGATTCAAAGCGCGGTAATCTACCGTCTTGTCACGGAATCACCCTCTCCAAAGAGATGTCTCCCAAGACTGATTTGGAAAGGGATCGCATGTCATCTATACCCTACGCATCTGCGGTAGGCTCTATAATGTATGTGATGTTGTGTACCAGACCAGATTGAGCATACGCATTAAGCGTTGTAAGC
Source organism: Agapanthus africanus (assembly GCA_030015575.1). Classification (NCBI taxonomy): domain Eukaryota; kingdom Viridiplantae; phylum Streptophyta; class Magnoliopsida; order Asparagales; family Amaryllidaceae; genus Agapanthus; species Agapanthus africanus. The sequence goes on along the minus strand of JASDDO010000014.1, from coordinate 542,972,900 downwards.
CGGTATCAGTCGGACCCAGGGGAGAAACACTGGATAGCAGTAAAGAACATTCTCAAGTACCTGAGAAGGACTAAGGAGATGTTCTTGGTGTATGGCGGAAAAGACCTCCAGATCGAGGCCTTTGCTGACTCCAGCTTCCAGAGTGACAAGGATGACTCCAAGTCCATGTCGGGTTATGTCTTTACCCTCAATGGAGGGGCGGTTTGCTGGAAGAGCTCCAAGCAGGAAATCATTGCTGACTCAACTATGGAAGCGGAGTACATAGCTGCTTGCGATGTCGCAAAGGAAGCTGTCTGGATGAAGTAGTTCCTCACGGAGCTTCAGGTGGTTCCTACCATTGTTGATCCAATACCGCTATATTGTGACAACAACGACGCTATAGCTTTAGCGAAGGAACCCAGGTCCCATCAGAAGTCCAGGCACATTTTGAGGCGGTACCACCTGATCAGGGAGATCGTAGATCACCGGGAGATCAAGGTGAAGAGAGTAGATTCGGAGAATAACACTGCAGATCCATTCACGAAGGCCATACCCCAGACTCAGTTCGAGCGGCTGATCGAGATGATAGGTCTTCGATACGCCAGTACATGGCCTCAGTGCAAGTGGGAGATTGTTAGTGTATATGCCCTAGAGGCCATTACTGTATCATACTAGTTTGTATATTACTTAATGGAAGCTTGGGATATTCACAGTTGTATAGACAATCTTGCTCAAAATGGTAGTATGCTACTTGGTTTGTTTCTATTTTAATGTGTGCATGTGTTTCTTTTAGCATATCGCCTATACACATTAGTGGAGCCCTTAGGATCTTTGCTTGATTACCAGCGTTGTGATGGCAGTCATAATAGTGGGGGCTGGGTAATCTACAAGCACATCCTTATACAGGTCCCTAGTCATAGGATTATCGAGACAGGGCATCGATACTCCAGAGTAGACTAGTGTATACGCTTCTCATCCGATGAGGGGAGATGGTCTGTCCCACAGCCATCAGTACATTGTACTGGAGATAGTATGCAGGTGCTCGTTAGGTTACGAGTACACTGGACAGGACTCGCTGGGAACTGTTGGTTGGTATTATGCCTATCGTCAGTTATCAGTTCCCAGGTGACATGAGTACAGCTTAGTCCGTTGACTTGACACTGTCACTTCGTCTCGAGTGTGTTCCCACTGTTCTTAGATTGCTACCCTACCACGGCTCAAATGAGTCGTGCAAATAGGTAGCAGTTGGGTGCAGTCCCGAAGCACTTGGAGGCAGTGACGGTTAGACAGGATTCGTCTCTCTCGGTATTGGAGGTTGATATCGCGCTGTGTCTAGGAGAGCCATTACACAAAGTCCCTGGCCAGGGAAAGCGAGATATACTGGCAGCGTTTCCAGTGTTATCTTAGGGTGTTCTGGGCTACACTCCGACACGACTTGTACCGCTATTAGGGGATTGACGTTTACCGACCCCTAGTCCCGCCATGCGATACTCTCATACGAACATACCGGACTATACGGAGATTGTCACATTCAGGCTCAGTAGGAGTTCGGATGGGTTCGCCTCATCAGTCTTCTTATCGGCATCTGCCTGAGGTTTGTTACGTACAGCGAGTACCGCTTATGGCCTGTGGTTAAACCCACTGCCGGCGTAGTGTCGAGTCTTTAGAGTCCCACACAGAGGGTTATTCGCCTTTGGGCAAAACAGAGTAGAGGTCGCATGGTTTTGCGACGGGGTTCGTTCACATCCGCGCACTTGTGCACGTTTAGTGTCCGGGCAGTTATTACTAGCGGGCTTTGGTTTAAGCCAGATCCTAGTATTTGTTTTGGGATTGGTTTTGTCTCATTGTATTCGTGTTTCTCGGAACACCGATGCGGGTGTGTATGCACAATTGACAGAGGCAGAGGATTCTCATTAAGGTTGTTGACCGTTGATTTTTTCCAAACCCTAATGAAAATGAGAAATATGATTAATGATATTAATTAAAGATAATTGTGCCATGGTTAGGCTGACCATTTGACTTATGTTGACTTTGGTTGACCGGTTGACTTATGTTGACAATTTGACCATCATCATTTCACATGAAAGATGCTTCTTGATTCTTGCAAATTTCATTTAATGTGAAATGATAATGGTCATTCCAAATGAACCATCACAATTTCTTTAATTATTATTATTATTTCATAATTCTCTCATATGAGAGTATGGTTGCAAAATGTCTCTGATTCTCTCTTGCTCTTTCTCTCTCATGTTTTGAGCTCATCCTCTTCCTCTCTCAAAAGCTCTCAACTCTCATGTGTTGAGAACCATGAGCTCTTGAGATAAAACCATCAAGACTTCACTCTACTCATTCTAGAGTTCTAGGTTTAGCAAGCCAAGCACTTTAGTTACCTCTTGGTTGAGGTAGGAGCTCAAGGTAGAGGCCTTCGGGTGGATCCTTCTTCGGCAAAGAGAAGAAGACGAGGAGGAGCCGTTCACACCACTCCAAGGAGCAAGAAGAGAAGGAGTTCAAGACCTAGGTATAACCTTCTAACCGAGTAGCTAAACTTGTAGTTAGTTTGTTAGTTTTTGTTTAGCAAAGATCCTCTAGTTCTAGTCCATGTTACCTTGTGTTAAAAATCGTTTTTTACCTTTTCCGTCTCCCCGTAAGCACCGGGGTGGGTAACGTGGACTTACAGTTTGGTTATCTCGTAATTATCCCAGGTCATCCCAGATTTCCCTGCACACCCTATAAACTCACAAAACCGACATAAACAGTTCCAGTTTTCTGTATTTGGGTTTATTTCAAGTTGGCATGGGTTTCTAACAACATATGGGGGTTTAAGGTCATCACTAAAGCCTAATGACACTAACACAACTCAAATTAAACCCTAACCCTCTCTAGGAATTCCCAAAGTTCACTAAATCGCACAAAATCACAACTAAACACATAATGGGTTAATGTGAAAGAAAAACTACATTAAGTGTGAAGGGATTACCTCATTTGGCACTCATGAATCCCTAGAGCACCAAAATCAAATTTTTCTTTGTCCAAAGTGTAGCTTGTGAGCTTGTGCATGTTTTTAATGAATTTAGGATGCACTTTTGGGGTGTTTTTGATGATGAAGTGAGGGTTTGAAGTGGAGGGGAAGATGGTACTGCCATGAGAGGAAGAAGAAGGAGAAAAGATGAAGATGATGAAGTGAGAAACAAAGAGCCATGACTATGGTTGACCCCTCACCCTCTCTCTTATGCCCATCCCTCTTTGTTTAATGATTTCCTTTTTCTTTTCTTTTCTTTTCTTTTCTTTTGTTTTCTTTTCTCTTCTCTTTCCTTTAAAATTTGAAATAGGAAACCCAAATGAAACCATGATAGAAAATGTGACAAATGCTAGTAAATATGATATGGTGCATGTCATGTGCACAAATCCGGCTTAAAGCACGATTAGCGATATTTAATCGCGATTAGCATTAAAATAGTGTATAATAAATCATAAAATTTCATAATTTGCATAAATCACATAAAGCACCCACTTTTTAGTAATTTCTATAATTTTCCTAATTTTCTCCAATTTATCGGTATTCAATTATACCGCCTTATTAAAATTTTCAATATATTATTATTTAATTATAAAAATTCCCGAAAATAATATTTTATTTTTTCTGAAATGTTACAGTCTTCCCCCCTTAAAGAAATTCGGTCCCCGAATTTAAATTTAAACCCCTCAAATACTAAAACATTTCAGTAAAAGTCCAAGTCGTCGGGGCTCCGAAATCATCAATACATAAAACGCATCGTAGCGCAATGCATGCGCATGAACAATGAGCAGATAACTCAAAAACAAAACTCCGTCAAGCATCCCGCAATCATCGGAGTCATGGTGAAGAAACAAATGTCAAATCCAAAACGAAACCAATATGATATACATCAAAACTATACATGTAAATATCTGAAGGAAATGCATGTCAAACCTTTCATGTTGCTGTGCGATGCGCATAACACTGCATAGTGGCGGACGTCTATTGTAAGAAAATAACCATATATGTATATATCTTTTGTTTAATATGCATGTCCCGCCGTTTTGAAAACAATTTAGAAGGGTTTCCTTGTTTTAAACGTTTCGTGTCATATCAGACACGTAGGTAAATACTGAGACTATAACTCTCTTTTTTTGGAAATCCCTTCGATAACTATCAATGCATGCAAAAACATATTCAGGTATTGTCCTCTGACTAGTCCTGCTCAGCTACTATATCAAATAGTAAATATCATACAACATGCTGCTCAAAGGAAATCAATCCCAAAATGTATATATGACTGCCATGTGCGTCTGGTGCGCAAGGAAATCGAAATTCATGAATGTGCCATACATGTGCACAGAAACAAAATCTAAGTGCAACGGTTGTGCACGAAACACCTGTCCAAGGCAACGGGTGTGCCTGACAGCAATATCAGGTGCATCTGATATCCACGAAGAATCTCGATTTAGTGCATCTAGCGTGCACCAAAATCACATCAAGCGCGTCAAATCTGCGCAAAAATCCAAATCCAGCGCACAAGGTGCACGAAAACAAATATCGAATATCACAATCGAAATCGACGTTATACAACACATTTCAATCCAAATACAAATCAGGTATACCGTGGTATATAATCTCCCAATCATGTGCATCAGCGTGCACAAAATGGAATCAAAATACTGAAAGTGCATGAAAACTATACCGAAAGCATAAGTCAAATCACATGCATGCAATAGGTATGAAATCAAAACCAGCATTTCGAATGACATCAAACCGAAGTCAAGTGCAACTGTGGTGCATAAAATCTCAATCATGCAAATAAATCTTCCAAAATATCAGGCATCAAAGACAGCGGAAATAGTCCCTCTCTAGCACATCCTCTAAAGATCTCTGGCCAACTGTCATGGTCACTCATAACATATCTCGTCGACAATGCCAAACTCTGGCCTACTGGGTGTGCATAATATGACCGCTCTTGGGTCCAAATCTTCTCGTAGTATTCCAGAAAGGTCTTGTCGGGGTCTCTCCCGATCTCGTTTCTGCTGAAATTCCCGGAAGCTATCATCATTTTTCTAAATCTGTTTCTTGTTCCGGAATGGCTGCATACTCATCGCGACTCCTTCTGGAAAATATATCCATGTACAACGCCTCTGCATGCGTATCACATCTCTGGTATCAGCGGAGTGGAATGTCATCTCATCACAATCTCGTACGAACCTCTTACTCCACTTTTTCTCTAATGTCGACTGTTTCGGACTCGTCTCTTCGTGGCTGCATGGAGTGCGCTCCAACGGCTATACTCGTATCTGGAGTCTCCCAAGCAATGTATCCCATCACATGATATCCGAATGACGTCGAACCTTTTGATCGATTTGTCAAGGTTCCATAATCCCCCAAGAGCTCAACATCTTGAGTAGCTCAACATCTTGAGTACAGTTTAATAATATCGAGTACATGCCACAACATCTATGGACCAACCGTAGAAGGGAAAACCCAAGCCTCATTAACGGCAGCGCTGAACTGCCGCAAACCCTAAGGTTTAAAGGCGTTCTCATAGTCATTATGTCGAGTTAGGGTTTCATTCTTCTAAAGGGTCCGTAGATTTACTTGCATGTTTTCTCCAAATACTTTAAACTTGGAAAATGGGTTTCTGACATTCGATCATCTCTATCGATTCTGAATGTATCTGCGTGAAGTCTTCTCAAGCTGGAATCAATCAATCTGATGACCTCGCATCAGGGTAAGCGAACGAACCGCATTTCCTAGTCATTCCTCCTTGGGTGACTAGCGATCTTCTATCATATCTCTATTTATAAACTCATGATGCAACAACTCCAACCATCTGGGGCGATATCTCGTCATTCGCAGCAGCAACTGGCTCATTCGTCTGCACGCTAAACAGTGCCTCAATAATCAAGAATAATCGATACATCAACGGTAATCACATTCTGGCTGGCCTCTATCAGTGGCTCAATCCTGTAACATTTCCAAATAATCAAATATTATTTTTGGGATTTTTTATAATTTAATATTATTTTAATGAATATTTTAATATTCCGGTATAATTAAATACAAATAAATGGGGAAAAATTATGGAAAATTCTAAAATAGGGTATTTTATGGAATTATGCCATTTTAAAGATTTTATGATTAGTTATATGCTAATTTAGCGCAAATCGCGATTAAAAATCGCTAATCGGATTTTTGGCATTTTTGTGCAAAACATGGACATATCTTTTCTCCACACTTGTGCATTTCTACCATGACTTTTCTTTTGGGTTTAATATTCAAGTGAGAAGGGATTTAGTGAAGAAAAGAAATAAGAAAAAAGAAAAGAAAATAGGTATGGTGAGAGAGAGGGCAGGTGAGGATATTGACTTAGCCTTTTTCCTCTCATTTCTTCATCCCATTTCACTCTCCCTCTCCTTCATTGCTGCTGCTGCTCCTGCTCCCTCTTCTCCCTCTCCTTCATTGCTGCTGCTGCTCCTGCTCCCTCTTCTCCCTCCCCTCTTCAAGCTCCAAATCACCATGAAAACAACACCAAAACACCACTCTCATTTCATTAAAAGTGTGCACGAGCTCGAGATCTACACTTTGGACCAAGGATGCTAGGATTTTGGCCACTAGGGGCAACTCAAGAATTTTCTTAAGTTGCCAAATGAGATAATTACTGAACCATTAGTTGAGTTTTAGCATTACTTATACCCCCATGCAAGTTTAGAACCGATATTGTGTGTGTTTGTGGACTTAAAGAAAACCTAGTTAGGGTTTGAGGAAAAATTGAGTTGTGAAGTGAAACTAAGACTTGTTGTGACCTTAGAATCTTGGTGTGATGTTATATTGGACCCTAACCTGAAGCTTTAACCCAGAATATGGATTTATGAGACGATGTCGGGAAAAACTGCAATTCTGGGATTGTATTTGGGAATCTGCTATCACCCGAGACATCCTAAAATAAAATTGATTGGACAGTGAGATGTGCAGGCACCCTAAAACCACCACACAAAACCCTAACCCCCACCTCCTATTCCAGGCCACCAGTTTATTCCTTCTGGCCGCAAATTGCGGCCAGAGCAGGAGGGAATCGTCTCGTTTTTGTTATGTAGCCTTCTACCCTGTAAATTAGACCCCTGGCATGTGTAGATTTGTCTAATTTGACCTAGGGTGAAATCTGGAGCCTATTTCCTTAGTTGCTGTTTTGGATTCGTGTTTCCGTATTCCGTATTTCTAAGTCTGAAATTGCGTATGGTGTTTTACCTCGACTACTTGGCGTTCATACGAAGATATCGAAGGTTGTTGATGGTTTTGGAAGGCGTTGTCCATAGGTTTTAACCTATAGATCATAGCGTATCGTTTTGGGGTTTCGTATGCCGTTTTAGTTTTGAATTGGTTTTGATATGCATTTGCGATACGTTAATGTGTAGGTACCCCATGAAGACTTCGGGATGACAAGCAAACGCGTGGCGACGTCGACAGATAAAGACGTAAGGTGAGTAGATTATATCTACGGGGGAAGTCGGGTGGATGGCGTATAGCACCCCCGCAGTCCGTGGTGATTGTAACATTTCAAAATAATAAAATATTATTTATGGAAAATTCTAAAATAGGGTAATTTAGAGAATTATGCCATTTCTAAGTTTTTATGATTAGTTGTATGATAATTTAGTACTAATCGCGATTAAAAATCGCTAATCGGTTTTTTTAGCAATTTTGTGCAAAACATGCACATATCGTTTTCTTACACTTGTGCATTTTTCCACCATGTTTCTTTTGGGTTTACTATTCTAGTGAGAGGGAATTTAGAGGGAAAGAAAAAAGAAAAGAAAAGAAAATGGAAAAGGATTATTATATGAGGTATGGTGTGAGAGAGAGAGAGGTATGGGCTTCTTTGACTAAAGACTTAGCCATTTCCTCTTCAACCTTCACTCATTTCTCTCCCTCACCCTCTTGTTGCTGCTGCTGCTCCTGCTCCTCACCTCCCTCCCCTCTTCAACTCCTCAAATCACCATGAAAACAACTCCAAAACCCCACTCTCATTTCACAAAAAATGTGCACAAGCTTGCAAGCTATAGGATGGACCAAGAAAGCTTTCATTTTGGCGCTGTTGAGGATTTATGTAGGTCTTATGAGGTAATTCCTTCACAATTAGAGTGGTATTTCTTGTGCTTAAGCTCCGATTCAAGTTTCATATCGATATTGTGTGTTTTTGTGGATTTGAGGATAACCTAGTTAGGGTTTGAGGAAAAATTGAGTTGTGAAGTGAAACTAGGACTTGTTGTGACCTTAGAATCTTGGTGTGATGTTATATTGGACCCTAACCTGAAGCTTTAACCCAGAATACGGATTTATGAGACGATGTCGGGAAAAACTGCAATTCTGGGATTGTATTTGGGAATCTGCTATCACCCGAGACATCCTAAAATAAAATTGATTGGACAGTGACATGTGCAGGCACCCAAGAAGCTAACCCCAAGACCCTAACCCCTAACTCCTTGACCCGGCCGCAGATTTATTCTGTTTGGCCGCAATTTGCGGCCAGACCTGCCCCATTTTGGTTCGTCTTGGTTTTGGTGTTCCCTCATCAGTAGATTAGGCCCCTGGTATGTATAGATTTGTCTAGTTTGACCTAGGGTGAAATCTGGAGCCTTTTTCCTTAGTTGATGTTTTGGATTCGTGTTTCCGTATTCCGTATTTTTAGTTCTGAAATTGTGTATTGTGTTTTACCTCGACTATTTGGCGTTTATACGACGATATCGAGGATTGATTGATGGTTTTGAAGGCGTGCCCATAGGTTCTAACCTATAGGCCCCTTATCGTATCGTTTTGGGTTTCGTGTGCCGTTTTAGCTTTGATTTGGTTTTAATACGCATTTACGATACTTTGAAGTGTAGGTACCCCATGAAGACTTCGGGACGATATGCAATGCGCGTGGTGACGTCGACAAATGAAGACGCAAGGTGAGTAGATTATATCTACTGGGGGAAGTCGGGTGGATGGCGTATAGCACCCCCGCAGTCCGTAGTTGATACTATATATTATGTTTGATAGTTATAGTGTGTCATGGATATGGTGTTAGGTGTATTATGGATAGCTTAGGGTTACAAGTAAACTAGTACAGTTCACAGTCGCGAACCCTAGAATAGGTTTACACCCACACGTACCATCTTGCATATTCACTATACTTACACTGTGTTGATGATGATACTGGATGACATTGGAGATGAGTCGATGATTTTAGGCATTGTGCCATGAGATCGGTGATGTGATGTGATTCGTACTTACGATACGACATGTGATCTTAGCGGGCCGTTGGGCATGTGTTTTACTCCCGCTTTCATACTTATATAGATGGTATTGATTTGTACTAGACTTGGATCTGTACCCCAGATTATGTGATATGATGATAATGATACCTGATATTTGATGAGAGGAATGTGATACTGACCCGTACCCAGCTATTGGGATGTCGTACGACGATTTACCGTACGAGCTTTATATTGATGATAGATCCGCACTCATGACTTGAGGATGTCATATGATATACTGTATCGTACGCGATACTATTGAGGCGGGATCACCGACTATTATATCTATATATCGACTCAGATTTAGGTGGTTTCCATACCCCTCCCGTTTGACTTGATACTTTGATCTGTAGTTTGCATAGTAGATGTTAGACTAGACCCGAGTCATACCTATTTCAAAACTACGAATCGGGAATATCTTAAAAACACCGTAGCCCTTATTGTTAGTAAAAACAAATTCCTGATTCGTCTTATTTCAAATGGCATAACTGCATGACATATATATATGGGTGTAGATTCTTTACTGTTGCGTTGATTATTCTATTTCCGCATATTCATGCTATTCACATTGCTTTGCATATGTTTATTGCTATATTACTATCATGTTGCTAGGGCACCAGCACCATTATCGGTGATGCGTATGTTCCACGTACACTTGCTTGCCGGCTCACACACTTCATCATCGATAATTGCCATGTCACTACACAGTAGCATTGTTGCATCAGGATATGACCTTGTATGTGCAAACTATTATTTCCATGTTGCATGATATACTGTTATACTTGCATTTCATTTATATGTCACATACATCATGGTTTATGATTATGCGCATTGAGATATGTTGTTTCCATGATAATTCTGGATTTTGTGAACCGTGGCTATTTCAAATATCTAATCATTTTAAAACCCGGTTCCCCTGATATGATATTTCGGTCCGTCCACCATGTGTTTTCTCGGTGCAAGAGTGATACATGTGAACCCGAATCGAGGAGTTGGATAAGGCCGATTACGGGTACATGGTGGACCCAGTATGGTACCCCGGGGCGAGAACGGTTTCGCTGTGTAGTAGACGGTGAGCCTGGCAGAGGGACTACTACCTACCGGTGATTGGTTGGACCTGGCGGTTATCCGGAGGATACTGACCAGAGTCGATAGATGGATATGGGCGTACTGCCGGGGCCGAGGGCCGATTCCGCAGACATAGCCTGTGGGCTGATCCGGACTGACGGAGCACGATAGATGAGGATTTACGTGTCGATGTTAGGCACGGGTTTCGTGATGATCTCCATGATTTTGATTATATCCTCATATTTGCATGTATGATGCTTATTGACATTGGGTGACAGGTGGACGGGATCCACATATACATACAGACATTGATTACATACAGACCTTGACTACATTGATCATACTTCATTTGTATATATAACAGGGTATGAGGGCGCTGTTATATATACCCTTACACCAATATTAGTGGAATGGGACGCTAATATATGTGTATTGATATCCATTTGATACGGCATAATGTTTACTTCATGCAGACATACCTTACATTTATAACATGTTGTTATCTGAGGCACTGGCACGAGCACTTGGCACTACCTACATGATTAGATGTTACACTGCCACATTTTCATGCTTCAGACCTACTCTTGATGGTTATATTAAATACTGATCGTATTGACCTAGGATTATGTCTTGCATTCGATTTCTGCTTGTAGATATTTTCTATTCACGAGTTGGCAACTCACCCCCGTTGTGCCACGGTTCTTGCAGGTCTTGCCGTACAGGTTCCATAGCGGCACTTCTAGCACACTGCTTTCCTTTGCGGGTGATTTGCTCGGTAGGTGGGTTCTTTGTATCAGAACCGCCGTTGTACATGTATTATTCATTGTATCTAGAAATTCCATCAACCAAAACTTGTAGATTGTTTCAGACTCAGGCACTAGTGATGTATTATTTCGACCTTAGAGTCGCGCTTAGTAGTGTTACAGTTTTCATGCTTATCTGGGTTTCTTTTGAATTTTGATCCTCGCCGTTCGGCGTTGTATAGTATATTGCTTGTATGTTTATTTATCTTTAAAATGGTTTTAGATTTCTGGGCTTTTGGCTTACTTGGATCAGATGGAGTCCTATAGACTTCATATGGTTCAAGGGCCAGTCACGTGCTCTTTCGGGTCGTGACAAAGTTGGTATCAGAGCGCTAGGTTAACCTTGGTTCGAGTCTAAGTTTGACTATGTGGAGCCTAGGGCGTCTATATATATACGTAACTTAGGCTTGACCTTACGGAACTTAGACTTAGTCGAGGGGGTTTAGACCCGAACTTTTGTCGCATAGGATGACCCTTGGTTGATGGAATAGGTAACTAAACTAGAGTGACGTACCGTGGGTATGTTCCGCGGCATACTTACGACATGCCATTCCTCTTAAGGAACCTTAGGATGTACATATTTTCGAGATCAGTGATTCTCTTCATATCCATTTGAGATCCTCGATTCTATTAGTTTCATGATCATACCTTCATTGATGTTGTTCCTTCTTATGATTATGTATCCACTCTGGATCCGTTGTTCTCTTTCATGCCATTGATATGATCTCTTCGATACTCGATTGAGGTTCATGTTGCCATGTTTGAGCACAGTTTAGGCTGCTGCTAGGGTTACGGTCAGTGCGAGCTCGTCTGGTACGAGAGCCGACCATTGTGTTTTCTGATGACATGAGAACGTCTCGAGTTAGTATTGGTGATTGTGACCTTTAGTGGAGGCGAGTGCTTGGTTTTGCACCGAATGATCGGGCTATTGTTAGAGCTGCCAGTTGAGAGAGGACTGTTGATGTACAGCATACCTTAGAGATTATGATGTCGCCTACCGTGCAGACAGATGGACCAGTTGTTGCTGAGATTGACAGGATGTCGCTTCCGGAGCTTACGAGCTGAGATCGCCGGAGCTTCCAGGCGGTTATGAGACAGATGATAGCTAGTCTACCCGACTTGAGAGACGAAGGTGATTCGTTCGATTTATGCGCCGGAGCAGGCCCAGTTGAGTTGAAGATTTCCAGTGCGGAGAGTCTTACTCAGATCAAGAGCAGACCGATTTAGAGATGACCGCCAATGTATTGCCTTTCCTGGAGGATTGAGGCGCTGTTCAGCGTACAGATGAATGAGCCTGTTGTTGCTGCAAATGAAGAGATATCGCCCAGATGATTGGAGCTGCTGCAGGATGAGTATATACTTAGAGATATGATGGAAGGTCGCTAGTCACCGAGGATGAATGACTAGGACATGTGATTCGTTCACTTACCCAGATGAGAGGTCATCAGATAGATTGATTCCAGCTAGAGACGACTTCATGCAGGTTCGTTGAGAGTCGATTGAGACGATCGAATGTCAGGAGCCCATTTTCGAAGTTTAAAGTATTCGGAAAGACATGCAAGCGATTCTATGGACCCTCTAGAAGAATGAAACCCTAACTCGACTTAATGACCATGTGAAAGCCTTTGAACCTTAGGGTTTGCGGCAGTTCTGCGGCGCCATTAGTGAGGCTTGGGTTTGCCCTTCTACGGCTGGACCATTGATGTTGTGGTATGTACTCGATGCTGTTAAACTGTACCCAAGATGTTGAGCTCTCGGGGGATTATGAGGTTTTGACGAATCGATCGAATGGTTCGACTTCCTTCGGATGCTAGGTGGTGAGATGCATTCTTGGGAGACTCCAGATACGAGGATAGCCATTGGAGCGCAGTCCGTGCAGCCACGATGAGACGAGTCCGAATTAGTCGACATTGAAGCAGAGTGAAGTAAAGAGTTCGCAAAAGATTTCAACGAGATGACTTCCCACTCCGCTGACATCAGAGATGCGATACGCACGCAGAGACGTTGTATATGGATATATCTTCCAGAAAGAGGTACGATAAGTATGCAGCCGTTCCGGAATAAAAATTTGCTTCAGCAATGGATGATGACTTCCGGGAAATTCGGCAGGAATGAGATTTGAGAGAGAGACCTCGACAGGACCTTTCTGGAATACGATACGAGAAGACCTAGACCCAGGAGTGGTCATATTGCGCACACCCAGCAGGACAGAGTTCGGCATCGTCGACGAGGTAGTTGACCAGGTTCGGATAAAGGACCTTACCCAGATGCTTTGCGAATTGATCAAAGATGGACGAGTATCGAGTATTCCTCCGATGGTTGGGACGCGTTCCCGAGGACCTGTTCGGCCACACATCTTCTACCGAACGATGAAGCTACAGAGTACGTGATTTCGAGTCCGTGCGAGAGACTTCGGATTGACCGTGGCCGAGAACAATGCAGTGCGTAGATAGCATGGCGTGACGTCATAGTGGACGACGATAGAAACAAGTGAAACCAGAGGTTCGTGCGAGACGCTGACGAGCTGTCATTACTTTCTGTCGAGGCTAGAGACTTGATATGCTTACAGAGGCGTTGGGATGCGACCAATTTTCGAGAAAATGTTGTGCTAAGGACACAGATGTCCATCGAGTGACAAGAGATTATGCAAGAGAGCCAGCCTCCGTACAGTTCGGCATAGGCAAGATCGGAAGAGACCTTGAGCAGGATTCCTTCCAGGACATTGCTGCAATGATGTTTGCACCCAGGATCAGATGTGTGATGTGCATTCAGAGAGCCAGAGGCCGACGCCAGTGACATGTTTCTTTACGAGTGGTCGTGAGGATTGACCGAGAGATGACCAGAGAAGTGCCAGAACGGAATCGTCCCCGTTAGCACACCTGACAGGGCCGATGAGCCGATCGATTGTGAGATTGGTAATCCACAGAGAAGATGAGGACCCAGAGACAGAGGACGTCAGACCGTGAGCAAGAGGCAAGTAGATATCTTGCGCTGCTAGCAATGGATGCACCGGCACCTTCTCGACTTTGAAGGAGGGACTACCGCCGACGGTATTTATGATTTGTGATTTTGTGATTCGATTATCACGTAACCGACAACTTGGATTGTTACTGAATGTTTTAGTAGTTGGGGGTTTAAATTTAAATTCGGGGACCGAATTTATTTAAGGGGGGTAGATTGTAACATTTCAAAATAATAAAAAATTATTTATGGAATATTCTAAAATAGGGTAATTTAGAGAATTATGCCATTTCTAAGTTTTTATGATTAGTTGTATGATAATTTAGTACTAATCGCGATTAAAAATCGCTAATCGGTTTTTTTAGCAATTTTGTGCAAAACATGCACATATCGTTTTCTTACACTTGTGCATTTTTCCACCATGTTTCTTTTGGGTTTACTATTCTAGTGAGAAGGAATTTAGAGGGAAAGAAAAAAGAAAAGAAAAGAAAATGGAAAAGGATTATTATATGAGGTATGGTGTGAGAGAGAGAGAGGTATGGGCTTCTTTGACTAAAGACTTAGCCATTTCCTCTTCAACCTTCACTCATTTCTCTCCCTCACCCTCTTGTTGCTGCTGCTGCTCCTGCTCCTCACCTCCCTCCCCTCTTCAACTCCTCAAATCACCATGAAAACAACTCCAAAACCCCACTCTCATTTCACAAAAAATGTGCACAAGCTTGCAAGCTATAGGATGAACCAAGAAAGCTTTCATTTTAGCGCTGTTGAGGACTCATGTGGGTCTTATGAGGTAATTCCTTCACAATTAGAGTGGTATTTCTTGTGCTTAAGCTCCGATTCAAGTTTCATATCGATATTGTGTGTTTTTATGGATTTGAGGATAACTTAGTTAGGGTTTGAAGAAAAATTGAGTTGTGAAGTGAAACTATGACTTGTTGTGACCTTAGAATCTTGGTGTGATGTTATATTGGACCCTAACCTGAAGCTTTAACCCAGAATACGGATTTATGAGACGATGTCGGGAAAAACTGCAATTCTGGGATTGTATTTGGGAATCTGCTATCACCCGAGACATCCTAAAATAAAATTGATTGGACAATGATGTAGTGCCTTGAAAAGTCGTTTTGGTGTTTTCCTGAAAATCGGAAAAAATTCGGTATTTTTCCGAAAACCGTCCTTTTTGTTATTTTGCAGTTTAGGGCTAATTATAGCTAATTTGGATAGGTAATTGCTAGTTTTTAGTAGAAAATGAGTTAATTATGAAATTCTGGTCGTTTAAAAATTTTCCCTAATTTTTCAATTTTTTTTAATATTATTTTAAGCCGGTAAGAAAATACATTAAATTAGCGATAAATACAAATTTTTCTGGGCTAATTTTAATCTTTAAAATTATGTTAATTAAAATCTAGTTGTAACATAAATTTTTAGTATTTTATTTTGATTTTTAACTAATTTTTATTATAGGAAACGAAATTTATTGAATTTAAGCTTAAACTTGCAATTTTTGACTTGTAGGGGGTCTTTTTGCATAAAATTTCTTTTGTAAAACCCCTCTCTCTCTTCCCTCAGCCCTAGGCCAGCCCCACCACCATCAGGTCCAGAAAAATTCCATGCTCCTTGGCTTGTTTTATTGTGTGGAAATGATGGTTGTTTTGACAAAGGTTTGACTTTGTTTTTGGGTATAGTCTTTTGTGGTTGGTAGGAGTTGACCAAGACTTCTTTCCCACACCCCACACCATCCCCTCTCCCTCATTTCTGGCCGAATTCCAGCAGCCCCCCTTCATCTCTTGGTTCTTTTTATTTTCTTCAAAAAATTCATTAAGTTGCTTCAAAAATTACAAATTTAAACCTCACAAATTAAACTCCATTCTTCATCCCTTTTTCCTTTACCTCTCTTGCTTGGAATCATGGTGCTAGGAGGCCATCATTGAGGCAAATTTCTTCTTGCTAGATCCATAGGTTTGAGGTATAATTTCTACTCTTTTAATTTCTTATGGTTAAAATCCTTTAATTAAATTGTTTTAGTGTTAAATTAGTGCTATTTTCATTCTAGTTTTGTTTAAAGTTAATGGTTGAGTTAACTAGGGTTTCTTGAAACCATGTTTTAGTTAATTAAATCTAGTTAATTAATCTAGTGGTTTACTTAACCAACCTATATGGTTACTTTGCTTATGTGGCTTGATGTATTGCTAATCTAAGTTAACTTGTGTGAAATTTTCTTTGCTTTGCTAATTACCAAAATCAAGAAAAGGTTTGTGTATGGAATGTGGGTTTTGATGCATGGTAAAGGGGTTAATTTAATTGTAGTGGCTTTCTAATGATTTAATTTGGATATTTGTGTGATAATATGTGTACTTTGTCGCAAATTGTCGATGTTTGCACCAAATTTGCAAACTTCTAGCTTACTAGGTTTTTATTATATTATTGTGGCGAATTAATTGCGGTATCTAGATTATATTGTTGGCATATCCTATGACGTTTAGGATGCGTGAGTACGGATTTTTGAGTAATCGGGTTTCAGTTTTGCCGGGCGACCAAATCGACATTTTTGTAGATTTTTGCGATTTTCGCGTGTGTTCCGCGGACTTTGTGCACGTTGTACCTAGCTTGTGAACGTTAGTATTTTCGTTTGGGTTTTGCGTCGTTCTTGATATGTAACCTTATGTTTGGTATTGATGTAAATTCCAGGTTCGGTCGCGGAGACGTCAGACGCGGCACGAAAGGGGAAGGCGGTGATTGGACGTGACTAGCTAGGGATTCCGGTGAGTAGATGTAACATCTACGGCGGACTATCGTTGGATGGCGCAAGTCGCCCGATAGTTCTAGTAACTTAAAAGATTCTTAGTGATGTTAGTAATTAGGGGTGTAATACTTATATGATTATTTGCTGCATTCATGCCCTAAATTGACATACATATGCGATCCCATTTTATAGGACACCTGCACCATTGCCAGGGTTTTTATATGCAGCACGAGCACTATTCATGCTTACACACATGCCCTGGTAATTGCCATGCCACCACACTAGATAACCTATAATTTGAAACCTTTTACTAATTGATGCTTAAACCTGTGCTATTGCCTTTAATTCCTTAAAATGAAATCGTAGGATTGCTATTCATATGCATGTACCTCATCATATTATTGTTCATGCCTAGTCTATTAATCATGCATCGTAGCTTAATTATTGATACCATATGCATTCATCACCATTGATATATGCACTTATGAGGATTTCTTGAGATTTTATGATATTTCTGGATTTCGGGGGTAAGCCGCAAAAATTTCTAAACTTATTATGTTTTTAAAATATGTAATTGCGGTTTTCTAGTGATGTAAAGTGTCGTCCACCATGAGTTTGCTGTGGTTTTCGAGATTCGTGTCAAGGAGTGGAGGAACCGTCACGGGTACATGGTGGGCCCGGTATGGTACCCCGGGGCAAGATGAATGTGGTGTTGACGTTGAGCCTGGCAGGGGACGGATTACCTACCGGTGACTGTTTGGCACGGCGGATATCCAGAGGATACCGACCGTGGCCGCGAGATGATGAGATTTTGATATTGAGTTGGGTCAGCCGGATGGTTAAGGCCAGAGATACTATGACATGGATATATGAGATTTGTGATAGTTTTGAGGTGTCGTTGCTGGACACAGGTTCTTGTTGATTCTAGTGGTATTTTGCTGGTATTTCAAAAGAGATTTCTAAAGGAAAAACATGATTCTTATACTTACACATTCAGATCATGAGTTGATTCGCATTGCATTCATACCTGCTAGTATATTCATGTTGCATACATACCTGCTATTATGTCCTGCCTTACCTGTATTTTAGATGCTAGGATGCTTGTGTGCATGCATTCGATAGCCTGTGTAGATGTTATTTATTACTCACGAGTTGGCAACTCACCCCCGTTGTGCCACAGCCTTTCTCAGGTCCGCTCCGTCAGTACAGTAGCGGCGGGCGCACTTGCTTCTTTTGCCTCCTTTGCCTAGACTCGAGGTTTTGCTCTTAGGTGGGTTATATCATTATTTTGTACCACCTTGTATATTCTTTGTATCTAGTGTACTCCATCTACTGTATCTACCAGTATTATTGTATATTGACCTAGAGATGAGACTGTGAGGTTTGTGGACTTTTTTGCTGTATTTTGGGGTCGAGCTCACTCGAGTCGACATGCTGTTTTTCTTATGCTTCATTATGATTATTTCGCATGTTGTTGCTTTATATTGCGTGGGATTTATGACCGTCTTGTGGCGAAGAGCTAGCTCCCGCTTGGGGATGCCTTATTTGTTGGATTCATATATATTCTTGTTGTACCCATTTTGGAGGCCAGTATTTACAAAGGAGACTCTGCCGAAATTTTCGGAAAAATTTGTATTGTTTTAAAAAGGGTTTTACATGACTTATTTGATAAAACTCGCTTTCAACTTATTGGGTTTTCTTCACTCTTTTGCTTATTTAGTTTTGGTTTTCTGGGCTTTGGCTTACTTATTTTACGGACGTCTTGAGACGTTTCGTAAACTTAAGTGCCAGTCACGTTCCGTACCTTGCGGGTCATGACAAAGTTGGTATCAGAGTGATAGGTTTTACCTTTTGAGTGTAGGATGACCCTTGGTAGATGGAGTAAGTGACTTAAGTAGTGTAACGTAGCGTGTGTATGTCCGCGGCATACTTGCGATACGGTACTCCGCCTAAGTGACTTTAGGATATACTTGCTTGAAAATTCCTTCTTCAATTCCGTGTATCCTATGATCCTATTGCACTGTTCTTACTATCCATTTTCCTGTAACAGCCACTATGCCGCCGAAGGCTACGAGGGCACAGAGGGCTGCCACCCGAGACGAGATTCGAGCTGGCTCGTCCGAGACTAGGACTGAGCAGGGTGGTATGCCTACGCCGCAGGGACAGACCGATCCACCTTCCCCAGGCCGTATGGATAGGCTCAAGACTGGTATGGAGGAGTTGCGACAGATGATGGGAGGTATGCAGGAGCTACGTCAGATGGTAGGATCCCTAGTTGCAGCCAGTCGTACACCGAGGCCGGATGACGTACCTACTACATTACAGACGACCATGATACCTGCTCCTACTACTACCACTGTGGCCATTCCGGTTTCACTACAGGATTTCATGAGGCTGAGACCTCCAGTATTCACCGGCACCGAGGCAGCGGAGGACCCCAGACGTTCCTTGACAGTTTAGCCAGGATCTGCCGTTCGCTGAGATGTTCGGATGATCGATGGGTAGAGCTTGCGAGTTTCCGACTAGAGGGTCTCGCGCAGACATGGTGGGAGTCAGTCTTGAGAGGTCGAGCTGCAGGTCTACCGCCTATGACTTGGGTCGAGTTTACAGCGGTCTTTCTAGCTCGTTTCCTTCCAGAGAGCGTTCGTGACGCCAGAGCTCGTAGCTTCGAGGCCTTAGTCAAGACACCTGGGATGACGGTGTCTGAGTATGACATCCAGTTTACACAGTTATCCCGATATGCTCAGTATTTGGTGGATACCGAAGAGAAGATGGTGAAGAGGTTCGTACAGGGACTTGATGCCCAGCTATATCTTGCCATTGGCGCCCAGCACTACGACACTTATTCAGCTGCTATGGATACGGCATTACGGATGGAGGCATGCATATCACAGACTTCGGCCGTTTCTGGGCCGAAGAGGATTCACACCGATGTACCGTCTCAGAGGCAGCGCGCCAGATTTTTTCCGAGAGATAGGCCTGGCAGAGGATTTGGTCGGGGACAGTTATATGTTTCATATCCCCAGGGACAGCAGCCGTCGCCAGGGTGTTTTGGGTGCGGGAGTCCGCACCATCTTGGCAGAGGCTGTCCGGTGAGACGACAGGGAGCAGCGACAGTTCCGCATGTGACCCTACCACCATCACCACCCCCTCCTCAGAGAGCCCTACTTCCTACCACAGGCGATGCTCCATGCCAGTTAGGTGCACCCAGAGGCCGTGGACGCGGCGGTCCTGTTCAGAGAGGACGAGGAGGCAGAGGCCGAGGTCGTGGTCAGCCCGCTATCGGTGGAGGACAGGCCCGAGTATTTGCTTTGACACCGCAGGATGCGCAGGCATCCAATGCCGTTGTGACAGGTACCTTGCCAGTTTGTTCTTTTGACGCACGGGTATTATTTGACCCAGGTTCCACACATTCGTACGTCTCTACACACTTTGCACCGATGTTGGGCCGTGAGTCGTCGTCGTTAGATCATCCGCTTGTTGTTGTTACTCCGGTAGGCGAGACGTTTGTCGCTCGTTTTGTATTTCGTTTGTGTTCCGTTCGTATCGGGGAGAGGGATTCATCAGTTGATTTGATTCTCCTCGATATGTTGGACTTTGATGTGCTTCTGGGCATGGATTGGCTAGCCACCTGTTATGCTTCGGTGGACTGCCGTGAGAAGGCAGTCAGATTTAGCTTTCTGGGGGAGCCAGTCCTTGTTATTCAGGGAGACCGCAGCGTCACCCTTCCCAGCTTGATTTCGTCTCTTCGCGCTGGTCAGCTCTTGCGGAAGGGATGTCCGGGATTCTTAGCGTATGTTTTTAATACTCAAGCTATAGAGGTTCCATTGGACCGGGTCCCGGTTGTTTGTGAGTTCCCTGATGTTTTCCCTGATGATCTACCTGGGCTACCACCTGAGCGTGAAGTTGAGTTCTACATTGATTTGATTCCCGGCTCGGGGCCTATTTCTATACCGCCTTATCGGATGGCCCCGGCAGAGCTTCGAGAGATGAAGGATCAGTTGCAGGAATTGTTAGATAAGGGGCTTATTCGACCTAGTGTTTCTCCGTGGGGTGCTCCGGTCCTGTTTGTCAAGAAGAAGGATGGAAGTTTGCGCTTATGTATCGACTACCGCCAGCTGAACAAAGTTACCGTTCGGAACAGATATCCGTTGCCACGCATTGATGATTTGTTCGACCAGCTTTAGGGTGCGGGGTATTTTTCGAGGATCGACTTACGATCAGGATATCATCAGCTGCGAGTTCGACAGGAGGATATACCGAAGACAGCCTTCCATACACGCTATGGCCACTATGAGTTTTTGGTGATGTCGTTCGGACTCACCAACGCCCCAGCAGCATTCATGGATTTGATGAACCGTACATTCAGGCCGTATCTTGACTTGTTCATCATCTTGTTTATCGACGATATCTTGGTGTACTCCCGGAGCAGAGAGGAGCACGAGCAGCACTTGCAGATTACGTTACAGACTCTGAGGGAGCACCAGTTGTTCGCAAAGTTCTCCAAGTGTGCATTCTGGCTGGACAGCGTCGGATTCTTGGGTCACGTGGTTACGAGAGACGGCATATGTATGGACCCGAAGAAGATTGAGGCTGTTCAGCAGTGGCCCCGACCTACATCGGTTACTGAGATCCGTAGTTTTCTAGGCCTGGCGGGCTACTACAGGCGTTTTGTTCAGGACTTCTCCCGTATAGCTGCACCGTTGACCGGTTTGACCCGGAAGGGAGTTCCTTTCGTCTGGACGGAGGAGTGCGAGCGCAGTTTTCAGCAGCTACGGACTCGTTTGACTACGGCGCCGGTATTATCTTTGCCTCCGGGATCGGGCGGATTTGTGGTCTACTGTGATGCTTCGCGAGTAGGGTTAGGATGCGTATTGATGCAGCATGGCCGGGTGATCGCTTATGCTTCTCGGCAGTTGAAGAAGCATGAACAGAACTACCCCACTCACGATTTGGAGATGGCTGCAGTGGTCTTTGCACTAAAGATTTGGCGACATTACCTATATGGCGAGTCATGTCAGATATTCACTGATCACAAGAGCTTAAAGTACATATTTCAGCAGCGAGACCTGAACCTCAGACAGCGTCGTTGGATGGAGTTGGTGAAAGACTACGACTGCGAGATCCTATATCACCCAGGCAAGGCGAATGTGGTGGCTGATGCGTTGAGTAGGAGGCCCGGGGGTAGTCTATCCTTTTTGCGCGCAGTGCAGAGGCAGTCGTCAGCAGATTGGCAGATGTTATGCGACAGCCGAGTTGAGTTCGAGTTCACTCAGACAGGGGGACAGCTCGCGCATGTTCGTGCACGCCCACAGTTGCTTGACCGTATATATGAGGCACAGCGCAGTGACGACCGTTGCTCAGAGATCATGGCACAGATGGGACAGGGCAGATTTTCCGAGTTCGTGATTGACGATCAGGGGATTTTACGTTATGGATCTAGACTGTGCGTACCAGATGCTGATGGATTACGGCGTGACATTCTTGAGGCGGCACACCGATCAGTGTATAGTGTCCACCCCGGTTCCACCAAGATGTACCATGATATGAGAGAGACCTACTGGTGGGACGAGATGAAGAGGGACATTGCGGAGTTCGTTTCGAGATGCCTGACTTGTCAGCAAGTCAAGGCCGAGCACCAGAGGCCCGCAGGAGAGCTACAGCCGTTACCCATTCCAGAGTGGAAATGGGAGCAGATTTAGATGGACTTCGTTGTGGGTCTACCCAAGACCAGTCGAGGGTACGACTCCATCTGGGTGATCGTAGATCGATTGACGAAAGCGGCTCACTTCCTGCCAGTGAAGACGACTTTCAGCTTCGCTCAGTATGCTCAGCTCTACATTGACGAGATCGTGCGACTACATGGCGTACCGACTTGTATCGTGTCAGATCGAGGCACTCAGTTTACCAGCCGACTATGGCAGAGACTTCAGGAGGCTTTGGGCACTCGTTTGAGCTTCAGCACAGCGTTTCATCCGCAGACCGACGGACAGTCAGAGCGGACCATTCAGACTCTCGAGGACATGCTCAGAGCGTGCGTTTTAGACTTCGGCAGTAGCTGGGATCGTCATTTACCTCTAGTGGAGTTCTCCTACAACAACAGCTTCCAGGATACTATTCAGATGGCACCTTTCGAGGCATTGTATGGGAGGAGATGCAGATCGCCCGTCTGTTGGACAGAGCTCAGCGAGAGCAGCATTTTGGGGCCGCAGCTTGTGGAGGAGACGACAGCAAAGATACAGTCGATCCGAGACCGGATGAGGGAAGCTCAGAGCAGACAGAAATCGTATCCAGACAGGCGCCGTCGCAGGTTAGAGTTCGCAGTTGGCGATCATGTTTTTCTGAGGGTCTCTCCGATGAAGGGCGTGATGCGTTTTGGGCGAAAGGGGAAGCTTAGCCCTAGATTCGTAGGTCCCTTCGAGATCCTCGAGCGTGTCGGCGCTGTTGCATATCGTTTTGCTCTTCCTCCCAGCTTTCCCGATGTTCACCCCGTCTTCCATGTTTCGATGCTCCGCAAGTACCTTCACGACCCTTCGCATGCGATTC
This sequence comes from Agapanthus africanus, assembly GCA_030015575.1. NCBI lineage: Eukaryota > Viridiplantae > Streptophyta > Magnoliopsida > Asparagales > Amaryllidaceae > Agapanthus > Agapanthus africanus. Next base: position 542,949,497 of record JASDDO010000014.1, on the reverse strand, counting down.
AGCACCCGACAGTCCAGCTAGAGCGCGACCTTTCTTTTGCAGAGCAGCCGGTGGCCATCCTGGATCGGCAGGTGAAGAAGTTGAGATCGAAGATTATACCAACCGTCAAGGTCCTTTGGCGTAGCCCGAGCAGCGAGGAGGTTACCTGGGAGACCGAGGGCGAGATGAGGAAGAAATATCCCCATCTCTTTGAAGGTACGCGTAGTTATATTATTAAATTCGGGGACCGAATTTTCTTAAGGGGGGGGAGATTGTAGCGCCTTGAAAAGTCGTTTTGGTGTTTTCCTGAAAATCGGTGAAAATTCGGTATTTTTCCGAAAACCGTCCTTTTTGTTATTTTGCAGTTTAGGGCTAATTATACCTAATTTGGATAGGTAATTACTAGTTTTTAGTAGCAAATGAGTTAATTATGAAATTCTGGTCGTTTAAAAATTTTCCCTAATTTTTCAATTTTTTTTAATATTATTTTAAGCCGGTAAGAAAATACATTAAATTAGCGATAAATACAAATTTTTCTGGGCTAATTTTAATCTTTAAAATTATGTTAATTAAAATCTAGTTGTAACATAAATTTTTAGTATTTTATTTTGATTTTTAACTAATTTTTATTATAGGAAACGAAATTTATTGAATTTAAGCTTAAACTTGCAATTTTTGACTTGTAGGGGGTCTTTTTGCATAAAATTTCTTTTGTAAAACCCCTTTCTCTCTTCCCTCAGCCCTAGGCCAGCCCCACCACCATCAGGTCCAGAAAAATTCCATGTTCATTGGCTTGTTTTATTGTGTGGAAATGATGGTTGTTTTGAGAAAGGTTTGACTTTGTTTTTGGGTATAGTCTTTTGTGGTTGGTAGGAGTTGACCAAGACTTCTTTCCCACACCCCACACCATCCCCTCTTCCTCATTTCTGGCCGAATTCCAGCAGCCCCCCTTCATCTCTTTGTTCTTTTCATTTTCTTCAAAAAATTCATTAAGTTGCTTCAAAAATTCCAAATTTAAACCTCACAAATTAAACTCGATTCTTCATCCCTTTTTCCTTCACCTCTCTTGCTTGGAATCATGGTGCTAGGAGGCCATCATTGAGGCAAATTTCTTCTTGCTAGATCCATAGGTTTGAGGTATAATTTCTACTCTTTTAATTTCTTATGGTTAAAATCCTTTAATTAAATTGTTTTAGTGTTAAATTAGTGCTATTTTCATTCTAGTTTTGTTTAAAGTTAATGGTTGAGTTAACTAGGGTTTCTTGAAAACATGTTTTAGTTAATTAAATCTAGTTAATTAATCTAGTGGTTTACTTAACCAACCTATATGGTTACTTTGCTTAAGTGGCTTGATGTATTGCTAATCTAAGTTAACTTGTGTGAAATTTTCTTTGCTTTGCTAATTACCAAAATCAAGAAAAGGTTTGTGTATGGAATGTGGGTTTTGATGCATGGTAAAGGGGTTAATTTAATTGTAGTGGCTTTCTAATGGTTTAATTTGGATATTTGTGTGATAATATGTGCACTTTGTCGCAAATTGTCGATGTTTGCACCAAATTTGCAAACTTCTAGCTTACTAGGTTTTTATTATATTATTGTGGCGAATTAATTGCGGTATCTAGATTATATTGTTGGCATATCCTATGACGTTTAGGATGCGTGAGTGCGGATTTTTGAGTAATCGTGTTTTAGTTTTGCCGGGCGACCAAATCGACATTTTTGTAGATTTTTGCGATTTTCGCGTGTGTTCCGCGGACTTTATGCACGTTGTACCTAGCTTATGAACGTTAGTATTTTCATTTGGGTTTTGCGTCGTTCTTGATACGTAACCTTATGTTTGGTATTGATGTAAATTCCAGGTTCGGTCGCGGGGACGTCAGACGTGGCACGAAAGGGGAAGGCGGTGATTGGACGTGACTAGCTAGGGATTCCGGTGAGTAGATGTAACATCTACGGGGGACTATCGTTGGATGGCGCAAGTCGCCCGATAGTTTTAGTAACTTAAAAGATTCTTAGTGATGTTAGTAATTAGGGTTGTAATACTTATATGTTTATTTGCTGCATTCATGACCTATATTGACATACATATGAGAACCCATTTTATAGGACACCTGCACCATTGCCAGGGTTTTTATATGCAGCACGAGCACTATTCATGCTTACACACACGCCCTGGTAATTGCCATGCCACCACACTAGATAACCTATAATTTGAAACCTTTTACTAATTGATGCTTAAACCTGTGCTATTGCCTTTAATTCCTTAAAATGAAATCGTAGGATTGCTATTCATGTGCATGTACCTCATCATATTATTGTTCATGCCTAGTCTATTAATCATGCATCGTAGCTTAATTATTGATACCATATGCATTCATCACCATTGATACATGCACTTATGAGGATTTCTTGAGATTTTATGATATTTCTGGATTTCGGGGGAAAGCCGCAAAAATTTCTAAACTTATTATGTTTTTAAAATATGTAATTGCGGTTTTCTAGTGATGTAAAGTGTCGTCCACCATGAGTTTGCTGTGGTTTTCGAGATCCGTGTCGAGGAGTGGAGGAACCGTCACGGGTACATGGTGGGCCCGGTATGGTACCCCGGGGCAAGATGAATGTGGTGTTGACGTTGAGCCTGGCAGGGCACGGATTACCTACCGGTGACTGTTTGGCACGGCGGATATCCAGAGGATACCGACCGTGGCCGCGAGATGATGAGATTTTGATATTGAGCTGGGTCAGCCGGATGGCTGAGGCCAGAGATACTATGACATGGATATATGAGATCTGTGATAGTTTTGAGGTGTCGTTGCTGGACACAGGTTCTTGTTGATTCTAGTGGTATTTTGCTGGTATTTCAAAAGAGATTTCTAAAGGAAAAACTTGATTTTTATACTTACACATTCAGATCATGAGTTGATTCGCATTGCATTCATACCTGCTAGTATATTCATGTTGCATACATACCTGCTATTATGTCCTGCCTTACCTGTATTTTAGATGCTAGGATGCTTGTGTGCATGCATTCGATAGCCTGTGTAGATGTTATTTATTACTCACGAGTTGGCAACTCACCCCCGTTGTGCCACAGCCTTTTTCAGGTCCGCTCCGTCAGTACAGTAGCGGCGGGCGCACTTGCTTCTTTTGCCTCCTTTGCCTGGACTCGAGGTTTTGCTCTTAGGTGGGTTATATCATTATTTTGTACCACCTTGTATATTCTTTTTATCTAGTGTACTCCATCTACTGTGTCTACCAGTATTATTATATATTGACCTAGAGATGAGACTGTGAGGTTTGTGGACTTTTATGCTGTATTTTGGGTTCGAGCTCACTCGAGTCGACATGCTGTTTTTCTTATGCTTCATTATGATTATTTCACATGTTGTTGCTTTATATTGCGTGGGATTTGTGACCGCCTTGTGGCGAAGAGCTAGCTCCCGCTTGGGGATGCCTTATTTGTTGGATTCATATATATTCTTGTTGTACCCATTTTGGGGGCCAGTATTTACAAAGGAGACTCTGCCGAAATTTTCGGAAAAATTTGTATTGTTTTAAAAAGGGTTTTACATGACTTATTTGATAAAACTCGCTTTCAACTGATTGGGTTTTCTTCACTCTTTTGCTTATTTGGTTTTGGTTTTCTAGGCTTTGGCTTACTTATTTTACGGACGTCTTGAGACGTTTCGTAAACTTAAGTGCCAGTCGCGTTCCGTACCTTGCGGGTATAGCGGCGGGCGCACTTGCTTCTTTTGACTCCTTTGCCTGCTTTGCCTGGACTCGAGGTTTTGCTCTTAGGTGGGTTATATCATTATTTTGTACCGCCTTGTATATTCTTTGTATCTAGTGTACTCCATCTACTGTATCTACCAGTATTATTGTATATTGACCTAGAGATGAGACTGTGAGGTTTGTGGACTTTCATGCTGTATTTTGGGGTCGAGCTCACTCGAGTCGACATGCTGTTTTTCTTATGCTTCATTATGATTATTTCGCATGTTGTTGCTTTATATTGCGTGGGATTTGTGACCGCCTTGTGGCGAAGTGCTTGCTCCCGCTTGGGGATGCCTTATTTGTTGGATTCATATATATTCTTGTTGTACCCATTTTGGGGGCCAGTATTTACAAAGGAGACTCTGCCGAAATTTTCGGAAAAATTTGTATTGTTTTAAAAAGGGTTTTACATGACTTATTTGATAAAACTCGCTTTCAACTGATTGGGTTTTCTTCACTCTTTTGCTTATTTGGTTTTGGTTTTCTGGGCTTTGGCTTACTTATTTTACGGACGTCTTGAGACGTTTCGTAAACTTAAGTGCCAGTCACGTTCCGTACCTTGCGGGTCGTGACAAGTGACATGTGCAGGCACCCAGGAAGCTAACCCCAAGACCCTAGCCCCTAACTCCTTGACCCGGCCGCAGATTTATTCTGTTTGGCCGCAATTTGCTGCCAGACCTGCCCCATTTTGGTTCGTCTTGGTTTTGGTGTTCCCTCATCAGTAGATTAGGCCCCTGGTATTTATAGATTTGTCTAGTTTGACCTAGGGTGAAATCTGGAGCCTTTTTCCTTAGTTGTTGTTTTGGATTCGTGTTTCCGTATTCCGTATTTTTAGTTCTGAAATTGTGTATTGTGTTTTACCTCGAATATTTGGCGTTTATACGACGATATCGAGGATTGATTGATGGTTTTAAAGGCGTGCCCATAGGTTCTAACCTATAGGCCCTTATCGTATCGTTTTGGGTTTCGTGTGCCGTTTTAGCTTTGATTTGGTTTTAATACGCATTTACGATACTTTGAAGTGTAGGTACCCCATGAAGACTTCGGGACGACAAGCAATGCGCGTGGTGACGTCGACAAATGAAGACGCAAGGTGAGTAGATTATATCTACTGGGGGAAGTCGGGTGGATGGCGTATAGCACCCCCGCAGTCCGTAGTTGATACTATATATTATGTTTGATAGTTATAGTGTGTCATGGATATGGTGTTAGGTGTATTATGGATAGCTTAGGGTTAGAAGTAAACTAGTACAGTTCACAGTCACGAACCCTAGAATAGGTTTACACCCACACGTACCACGTTGCATATTCACTATACTTACACTGTGTTGATGATGATACTGGATGACATTGGAGATGAGTCGATGATTTTGGGCATTGTGTCGTGAGATCGGTGATGTGATGTGATTCGTACTTGCGATACGACATGTGATCTTAGCAGGCCGTTGGGCATGTGTTTTACCCCCGCTTTCATACTTATATAGATGGTATTGATTTGTACTAGACTTAGATCTGTACCCCAGATTATGTGATATGATGATAATGATACCTGATATTTGATGAGAGGAATGTGATACTGACCCGTACCCAGCTATTTGGATGCCGTACGATGATTTACCGTACGAGCTTTATATTGATGATAGATCCGCACTCATGACTTGAGGATGTCATATGATATATTGTATCGTGCGCGATACTATTGAGGCGGGATCACCGACTATTATATCTATATATCGACTCAGATTTAGGTGGTTTCCATACCCCTCCCGTTTGACTTGATACTTAGATCTGTAGTTTGCATAGTAGATGTTAGACTAGACCCGAGTCATACCTATTTCAAAACTACAAATCGGGAATATCTTAAAAACACCGTAGCCCTTATTGTTAGTAAAAACAAATTCCTGATTCGTCTTATTTCAAATGGCATAACTGCATGATATATATATATGGGTGTAGATTCTTTACTGTTGCGTTGATTATTCTATTTCCGCATATTCATGCTATTCACATTGCTTTGCATATGTTTATTGCTATATTACTATCATGTTGCTAGGGCACCAGCACCATTATCGATGATGTGTATGTTCCACGTACACTTGCTTGCCGGCTCACACACTTCATCATCGATAATTGCCATGTCACTACACAGTAGCATTGTTGCATCAGGATATGACCTTGTATGTGCATACTATTATTTCCATGTTGCATGATATACTGTTATACTTGCATTTCATTTATATGTCACATACATCATGCTTTATGATTATGCGCATTGAGATATGTTATTTCCATGATAATTCTGGATTTTGAGAACCCTGGCTATTTCAAATATGTAATCATTTTAAAACCCGGTTCCCTTGATATGATATTTCGGTGCGTCCACCATGTGTTTTCTCGGTGCTAGAGTGATACATGTGAACCCGAATCGAGGAGTTGGATGAGGCCGATTACGGGTACATGGTGGACCCGGTATGGTACCCCAGGGCGAGAACGGTTTTGCTGTGTAGTAGACGGTGAGCCTGGCAGAGGGACTACTACCTACCGGTGATTGGTTGGACCTGGCGGTTATCTGGAGGATACTGACCAGAGTCGATAGATGGATATGGGCGTACTGCCGGGGCCGAGGGCCGATTCCACAGACATAGCCTGTGGGCTGTGTTAGTGTATATGCCCTAGAGGCCATTACTGTATCATACTAGTTTGTATATTACTTAATGGAAGCTTGGGATATTCACCTTGTATAAACAATCTTGCTCAATATAGTAGTATGCTACTTGGTTTGTTTCTACTTCTATGTGTACATGTGTTTATTTTAGTATATCACCTATACACATTCGTGGAGCCCTTAGGATCTTTGCTTGATTACCAGCGTTGTGATGGCAGTCGCACTAGTGGGGGCTGGGTAATCTATAAGCACATCCTTATACAGGTCCCTAGTCGCAGGACTATCGAGACAGGGCATCGATACTCCGGAGTAGACTAGCGTATGCGCTTCTCATCCCAGTGTGGGAGATGGTCTGTCCCACAGCCATCAGTACGTCGTACTGGAGATAGTATACTGGTGCTCGTTAGGTTACGAGTACACTGGACAAGACTCGTCGGGAACTGACCGGTTGGTATTATACCTATCGTCAGTTATCAGTTCCCAGGTGACATGAGTACAGCTTAGTCCGCTGACTTGACACTGTCACTTCGTCTTGAGTGTGTTCCCACTGTACTTTGATTACTACCCTACCACGGCTCAAAGGAGTCGTGCAAACAGGTGGTAGTTGGGTGCAGTCCCGAAGCACTTGGAGGCAGTGACGGTTAGACAGGATTCGTCTCTCCCGGTATTGGGGGTTGACATTGCGCTGTGTCTAGGAGAGCCATTACATGAGTAGTCCCTGACCAGGGCAATCGAGATATACTGGTAGGTTTCCAGTGTTATCTCAGGGTGTTTTGGGCTTCACTCCGACACGACTTGTACCGCTATTAGGGGACTGACGTTTACCGCCCCCCTAGGCCCGCTATGCGATGTATCAGACGAACGGACCGGACTGTACGGAGAATGTCACATTCAGGCTCAGTAGGAGTTCAGATGGGTTTCACCTCGTCAGTCTTCTTGTCGGCTTCTACCTGGGGACCGTTACGCACAGCTAGTGCCGCTTGCGGTCTGTGGTTAAACCCACTGCCAGCGTAGTGTCAAGTCTTTAGAGTCCCACACAGAAAGCTATTCGCCTTTAGGCAAAAGAGTAGAGGTCTCATGGTTTTGCGGCAGGTCGCATGGTTTTGCGGCAGGGTTCGGTCACATCCGTGCACTTATGCACATACAGTGTCCGGACAGTTTACACTAGCAGGCTTTGGTTTAAGCCAGATCCTAGTGTACCTTTTGGGATTGGATTTATCCAGTATGCATTCGTGTTCCTCGGAACGCGGATGCGGGTGTGTATGCACAGTTGACGGAGAGACAGAGGCGGAGGATTCTCATTAGGGTTGTTGACCGTTGACAGTTGACTATTGACTTTTTGCTCAACCCTAATGAGAATATGATATGTGATTAACAATTATATTAATTAGGTATTATGGTGACATGGTTGTTGAGTTGTTGACTTTGTTGACTTGTTGACTTTTGTTGACTTTGTTGACCGGTTGACTTGGCTTGACTAGTTGACCATCATGATAACTATAGCTATCATTTCATGGCAAAGACTTTTGCTTGCTTGCTCTTTTGTGCAAAATGAGTGCATGAAATGATATGGCTATGGTTGCTTAAACCATCACATAATACTTGATTGATATGATGTGTTATGATTGTTTTGGATTATGAGAGCCAAATGAGAAAAGTCTTCTCTCATTCTTTCATGCTCATTCTCTCTCTTGTTCTTGAGCTCTCATCTCCTCCTCTTGCTCTCCCTCTCTTGACTCTATGGTTCACTTGTCTCATGAGTTGAGAACCAAGAACCATAGATAAGATCCCATACAAACTCTTCTCTACTCACTCTAGTTCACAAGGTTTAGCAAACCGAGTGAACTAGTTTCTTCAAAGATCGAAGAAGGAGCCAAAGGTTGAAGCTTTCAGGTGGATCTATCTTCGGCGTAAGGAGACGACGGGAAGAAGCCGATCCGGACCACCATCGTGGTTTGAAGACGAAGGAGTTCAAGGCAAGAAAGGTATAAACCCCCTAACCGAGTAGTTAACGACTCCTAGTTAGGTTGTTGGTTAGATGTTTAACTAAGATCCGGGTTTTAAGTCCATGTTACCACCTCTAAGAAAATCGTTTTATATCAAATTCCGCATGCCCGAAAGTACCGGGAGAGGTAGCATGGACTTACAGGCTGATCCAGACTGACGGAGCACGATAGATGAGGATTTACGTGTCGATGTTAGGCACGGGTTTCATGACGATCTCCATGATTTTGATTATATCCTCATATTTGCATGTATGATGCTTATTGACATTGGGTGACAGGTGGACGGGATCCACATATACATACAGACATTGATTACATACAGACCTTGACTACATTGATCATACTTCATTTGTATATATAACAGGGTACAAGGGCGCTGTTATATATACCCTTACACCAATATTAGTGGAATGAGACGCTAATATATGTGTATTGATATCCATTTGATACTGCATCATGTTTACTTCATGCAGACATACCTTACATTTATGACATGTTGTTATCTGAGGCACTGGCACGAGTACTTGGCACTACCTACATGATTAGATGTTACACTGCCACATTTTCATGCTTCAGACTTACTCTTGATGGTTATATTAAATACTGATCGTATTGACCTAGGATTATGTCTTGCATTCGATTTCTGCTTGTAGATATTTTCTATTCACGAGTTGGCAACTCACCCCCGTTGTGCCACGGTTCTTGCAGGTCTTGCCGTACAGGTTCCATAGCGGCACTTCTGGCACACTGCTCTCCTTTGCGGGTGATTTGCTTGGTAGGTGGGTTCTTTGTATCAGAACCGCCGTTGTACATGTATTATTCATTGTATCTAGAAATTCCATCAACCAAAACTTGTATATTGTTTCAGACTCAGGCACTAGTGATGTATTATTTCGACCTTAGAGTCGCGCTTAGTAGTGTTACAGTTTTCATGCTTATCTGGGTTTCTTTTGACTTTTGATCCTCGCCGTTCGGCGTTGTATAGTATATTGCTTGTATGTTTATTTAACTTTAAAATGGTTTTAGATTTCTGGGCTTTTGGCTTACTTGGATCAGATGGAGTCCTATAGACTTCATATGGTTCAAGGGCCAGTCACGTGCTCTTTCGGGTCGTGACAGTGATGTATACGAATACGTATACACACATATATTTATTAAGTGTTGGTTAAGATTATTGATGGTAATAATGGATTATTGATGATAAGGATGTATTGGTTTAGTATAGTGCGAAACCCTAGAGTAGGGGTTGCACACCCACACATACACGTACACATATACTTGCATACATTCTTTCTTTTATCTGTGCGCATTTGGAGGTGTGTATATCTACACATGGGTATGGGACTATGTGTTCATATACGGGATTTGAGGATGATACGTGGGATTACGATGAGTCGATGAGATTTGATCTGAGGCCGTGAGATTCGGCGATATGACAGAGTTCGTATTTGAGATGCGACATGATGGTTTTAGCAGGCCTTTGGGCATGTGTTTTACCCCGCATTCATATTTATATAGATGGTATCGACGGTACTATACATAGAGTTGTACCCTAGATAATGTGATATTGACCCGTACCCAGCTATTGGGATGTTGTACGACGATTACCGTACGAGCTTTATATTGATGCTAGATTCGCACTCATGACTCGAGGATGTTATATGATATACTGTATCGTACGTGATACAATTGAGGCAGGATCACCGACTATTGTATATATATGTGTATATCGACTCAGATTTAGGTGGTTTTCATACCCCTCCCGATTGGCTTGATAGTTAGGTCCGCAGTTCGCATAGTAGGCATAGACTAGACCCGAGTCATACCTATTTCAAAACTAACGAATCGGGGATATTTTAAAGATAGGCAAAAGGGATTCTACGGATATTTTCAAACGTAGCATCTGTTCTTAAAACACCGTAGCCCTTATTTTACCAAAAACCCTGATTCGTCTTATTTCAAAAGGAAAGGCTGCATGATATAGTTTTTGAGGTAGATTCTTTACTGTTGCGTTGATTATTCGATTCCGCATATTCATGCTATTTGCATTGTATCGCTTGTGTTGTTGATATATTACAGTCATGCTGTTAGGACACCAGCACCATTATCGATGATGCGTATGTTCCACGTTCACTGTTTGCCGGCTCACACACTTCATCATCGATAATTGCCATGTCACTACACTGTAGTACTGTTGCATTCAGTATATGATTCTTTCATGACATAATGATGTGCTTACATTTCCTTTACATGTCGCCTACATCATGCTTTCTGATGATACGCATTGAGGTATGTTGTTTCCATGATATTTCTGGATTTGGGAATCGTGGGTATTTCAAAAGAGAATATGAAACTGTTTTAAAAACCCGGTTACCCTTGATATGATATTTCAGTGTGTCCACAATGTGTTTTCTCGGTGCTGAGAGCGACATGTGAGACGCAATTCGAGGAGCGGACGAGCCGATTGCGGGTACATGGTGGACCCGGTATGGTTCCCCTCGGCAAGATGATCGAAGGACTTTGCCGATTGAGCCTGGAGGCGGGCGAGTACCTACCGGTGATTGGTTGGACCTGGCGGTTAACTGGAGGATACCGACCAGAGTCGATAGATGGATATGGGCGTACTACTGGGGCCGAGGGCTGATTCCGCAGATGGAGCCCGTAGGCTGGTCCGGACTGACGGAGCCCGTTATATGAGGATTTACGTGCCGATGCTGGACACAGTTTTCATTATGTTTTCGAGTGTCGATGCTGGACACTCCGGTTCCATGATTTTGACGTGTCGCGAGGGACACAGGTGGTTTATATCCTCATATTTCCATGCATATGCTGATGATATTTACATGCATGATGGTTATTGTCATTGGGTGACGAGTGGACGGGATCTACGTACATGCAGATTTTATTACACTGATCATACATTATATTTATGATATGCTATTACCTGAGGCACTGTAACGAGCACTACACTCATGTATAGAGATTACATTGCCAGTTTAGCAAGCTGCAGACTTATTCATATTGAGGTTTATATTTATCCGATTGTATTGACCTAGGATGGGTCATACATTCGATCTCTGCTTGTAGATATTTTCTATTCACGAGTTGGCAACTCACCCCCGTTGTGCCACAGTCCTTGCAGGTTTTTGCCGTACAGATTCCATAGCGGCATTTCTGGCACACTGCTTACATATGGGTGACTTGCTTGGGTAGGTGGGTTCTCTTGTATCAGAACCACCATTGTTTTTGTATTATTTTTTGTATCTAGAAAATTCCATCAACCAAAACTTGTATATTGTTTCAGACTTAGAAAAACAGTGGTGTATTATTTCGACCATAGAGTTGTGCTTGCAGTATTATGGTTTTCTGGCTGTTTTGAGTTTCTTTTGGGTTTTTTTCCTCGCCCTTTGGCGTTGTATATTATTATTGCTTGCGTGGTTGTGACCGTCGATTGACGAAGAGCTAGCTCCCGCTTGGGGATGCCTTTTATCATTTCATATATGTTATTCTTGTTGTACCCTGTTTGGGGCCAGTTTTTACAAAGGAAACTCTGCCGGAATTTTCAGAAAAGACTACACATTTTTAAAATGCGTTTTCTGCTTAGTTATTTGAAAACTTTGATTTCCAAAACATGTTTTCTTTGCTTCTTAAAAACCAGTTTTTCTTTAGTTACTATTTAATATGGTTTTAGATTTCTTGGCTTTTGGCTTACTTGGATCAGATGGGGTCCTATAGACTTCATATGGTTCAAGGGACAGTCACGTGCTCTTTCGGGTCGTGACAAAGTTGGTATCAGAGTGCTAGGTTAACCTTGGTGCGAGTCTAAGTTTGACTATGTGGAGCCTAGGGCGTTTATATATATACGGAACTTAGGCTTGACCTTACGGAGTTAGACTTAGTCGAGGGGGTATTATACCCAAACTTTCGTCGCATAGGATGACCCTTGGTTGATGGAGTAGGTAGCTTGAGTAGAGGGACGTACCGTACGTATGTTCCGCGGCATACTTACGACACGCCACTCCGCTTAAGAAACATTAGGATGTACACTTCTTTGCACAGTATTATATTCCTTCCTATGATCTATCCTCATCGATACTGGTTATGATTTTGCTGCCGCGATTGCACGGGCAGAGTGAGCTACGGCTCGAGTTGCGTCAGTATGAGCTCGTCATGAACGAGGACTGACCAGGGCATGATTCCAGAGACATACGATTGTATATAGAGGCGTCTTCTTATTGTGTTTTCTCTCCATGAGCGTGGAATGTTCGCTTTTACGAGATTTCTCGGGCGTACCGATCGGTACGAGAGGATTGAGCCACCGATAGAGGCCAGCCAGGATGTGATGACCATTGATAGGTCGCTTATTCATGATGATTGAGGCGTTGTTCAGCGTACGGACGAATGAGCTAGTTGCTGCTGCAAATGAAGAGATATCACCCAGATGATTGGAGCTCCTGCAGCTTGAGCATATACTTAGAGATATGATGGTGAGTCGCTAGTCACCCGAGGGTGAATGACTAGGACATGTGGTTCGTTCGCTTACCCCGATGCGAGGTCACCAGATAGATTGATTCCATACTAGAGGCGACTTCACGCTGATTCGTTGAGAGTCGATTGAGACGATCAAATGTCAGGAACCCATTTTCCAAGTTTAAAGTATTCGGAAAGTCATGCAAGCGATTCTATGGACCCTCTAGAAGAATGAAACCCTAATTCGACATAATGACCGTGTGAAAGCCTTTGAACCTTAGGGTTTGCGGCAGTTCCGCTGCGCCATTAGTGAGGCTTGGGTTTGCTCTTCTACGGCTGGACCACCGATGTTGTGGTATGTACTCGATACTATTAAACTGTACCCGAGTTGTTGAGCTCTTGGGGGATTGTGAGGTTCTGACGAGTCGATCTGACGATTCGACATCATTCGGATATCATATGATGGGACACTGCTTGGGAGACTCCAGATACGAGCATAGCCGTTGGAGCGCAGTCCGTGTAGCCACGATGAGATGAGTCCAAATCAGTCGATATTGAAGCAGAGTGGAGTAAAGAGTTCGCATGAGATTTCGACGAGATGACGTTCCACTCCGCTGATATCAGAGATGCGATATGCACGCTGAGGACGTGTTCGGCTAGATATCTTCTACTGAGTGATGAAGATACCGAGTTCGTGATTTCGAGTCCGTATGAGAGACTTCGGATGGACCGTAGCCGAGGATATTGCAGTGCGCAGATAGAGACGTGACGTCGAAATGGACGATGATACAAACAAGCGGGACAAGAGGTACGTGCGAGACGTTGTTGAGCTGTTGTTACTCCCCGTTAAGATTAAAGGTCGGATATGCATACAGAGGCGCTGGGATGCGACCAGCTTCCGAGTAGATGTTGTACTGAGGACGCAGATGTCCAGAGAGCGAGAGAAGATTACGCCAGAGTACCAGCCTCCGTATAGTTTGGCTTAGGCGAGATCAAAAGAGACCTTGAGCGGGATTCCTTCCAGTACACTGCTGCAATAAGATTTGCACCAGGAGCAGATGTGTGATGTGCATTCAAAGGACCAGAGGTCGGCGCCAGAGATGTGTTGCTTTACGAGCGGTCGTGAGGATTGACCGAGAGATGACCAGAGAAGTGCCAGAACGGAATCGTTCCTGTTAGCACACCTGACGGGATGATGAGCCGATGGATTGCGAGATTGGTAATTCACAGGGAAGATAAGGAACCAGAGGAAGAGGACACCAGCCGCGAGAAAGATGCAAGTAGATATCTTGCGCCGCTAGCATTGGATGTACCGGCACCTTCTCGACTTTGAAGGAGGATATACCGACGACGGTATTTGTGATTTATGATTTGTGATTTTGTGATTTGACTATCACGTATCCGTCACTTTGGATTTTGGTATTTTGGGCGATCTATTTGCATGATTTAGTCTTGATGACCGAGTTCCCTGATATTTGATTTTGTGCACCATGGTTGCACTTACTGGGTATTTATACCTTGTGCATAGTTATTATTCTTGAGGTATTGATTGTGATTTCATGCCTACTTTATGCCGGTGATTTGATTTACGCTTCCAGCATAGTTTTCATGCACTTTTAGTGTTTTGATTTGATTTGTGCACGCTGATGCATGCGGTTGTGAGATTTTCCATCGCGGTACACCTGATTTTGATTGAGCCGCATTATATCGTCGATTTTGACCCTGATATTGATGATTGATTCTTGCACTCCGTGCTTTTGATTGGACATACGCATGTTCGGCGTTTGCTATTGGATTTCATGATTCCGTGCATGTTGAGTGCGTAGGGTTTAGATTTTTATTCGTGCACGATGGATGCACCGATTTGGATTTTCGCACATGTTGGGCGCATGTTTTGAGATACGATTTTGGGTGCACACCAGATGCACTAAATCGAGATTTTTCGTGCATGTCAGATGCACCTGGTTTTGCTGTCAGGCACACCCGTTGCCTATGACAGATACTTCGTGCACACCCGTTGCACCTAAATATTGTTTTGTGCACCTGTATGGCACATATATGGATTTTGATTTCCATGCGCACCAGACGCATAGGGTATTCTTATATACCTTTTGGGATTGATTCTTATGGAGCAGTACGTTTTTATGATATTTGCTATGTTTTTTCGTACTGAGAAGGACTAGTCAGAGGACAGTACCTGGATATATTTTGGCGTGCATTTACATCAGCTATTCACATGTATAGATTGGATGTATACATGTATAGTTATGATCTATATCATATTGGTTTTGTTTTGGATTTGATATTTGTGTCTTTACCATGAATCCGATGATTGCGAGATGTTTGATGGAGTTTTGCTTTTGAGTTATCTGCTCATTACTCATGCGCAAGTATTGCGCTATGATGTTTTATGTATTGATGATTCGGAGCCCCGACGACTTGGAATTTGTATCGAAATGTTTTAGTATTTGGGGGTTTAAATTTAAATTCGGGGACCGAATTTCTTTAAGGGGGGTAGATTGTAACATTTTCAAATAATCAAATATTATTTTTGGGAATTTTTATAATTTAATATTATTTTAATGAATATTTTAATATTCCGGTATAATTAAATACAAATAAATGGGGAAAATTTATGGAAAATTATGGAAAATTCTAAAATAGGGTATTTTATGGAATTATGCCATTTTAAAGTTTTTATGATTAGTTATATGCTAATTTAGCGCTAATCGCGATTAAAAATCGCTAATCGGATTTTTGGCATTTTTGTGCAAAACATGCACATATCTTTTCTCCACAATTGTGCATTTCTACCATGACTTTTCTTTTGGGTTTACTATTCAAGTGAGAAGGGATTTAGTGAAGAAAAGAAATAAGAAAAGAGAAAAGAAAATAGGTATGGTGAGAGAGAGGGTAGGTGAGGGTATTGACTTAGCCTTTTTCCTCTCATTTTTTCATCCCATTTCTCTCTCCCTCTCCTTCATTGCTGCTGCTGCTCCCGCTCCATCTTCTCCCTCCCCTCCTCAAGCTCCAAATCACCATGAAAACAATACCAAAACACCACACTCATTTCATTAAAAGTGTGCACGAGCTCGAGATCCACACTTTGGACCAAGGATGCTAGGATTTTGGCCACTAGGGGCAACTCAAGAATTTTATTTAGTTGCCAAATGAGGTAATTACAGAACCATTAGTTGAGTTTTAGCATTACTTATACCCCCATGAAAGTTTAGAACCGATATTGTGTGTGTTTGTGGACTTAAAGAAAACCTAGTTAGGGTTTGAGGAAAAATTGAGTTGTGAAGTGAAACTAAGACTTGTTGTGACCTTAGAATCTTGGTGTGATGTTATATTGGACCCTAACCTGAAGCTTTAACCCAGAATACGGATTTATGAGACGATGTCGGGAAAAACTGCAATTCTGGGATTGTATTTGGGAATCTGCTATCACCCGAGACATCCTAAAATAAAATTGATTGGACAGTGAGATGTGCAGGCACCCTAAAACCACCACACAAAACCCTAACCCCCACCTCCTATTCCAGGCCGCCAGTTTATTCCTTCTGGCCGCAAATTGCTGCCAGAGCAGGAGTGAATCGTCTCGTTTTTGTTCTGTAGCCTTCTACCCTGTAAATTAGACCCCTGGCATGTGTAGATTTGTCTAATTTGACCTAGGATGAAATCTGGAGCCTATTTCCTTAGTTTCTGTTTTGGATTCGCGTTTCCGTATTCCGTATTTCTAATTCTGAAATTGCGTATGGTGTTTTACCTCGACTACTTGGCGTTCATACGACGATGTCGAGGGTTGTTGATGGTTTTGGAAGGCGTTGTCCATAGGTTCTAACCTATAGAACATAGCGTATCGTTTTGGGGTTTCGTATGCCGTTTTAGTTTTGAATTGGTTTTGATATGCATTTGCGATACGTTAATGTATAGGTACCCCATGAAGACTTTGGGATGACAAGCAAACGCGTGGCGACGTCGACAGATAAAGACGCAAGGTGAGTAGATTATATCTACGGGGGAAGTCGGGTGGATGGCGTATAGCACCCCCGAAGTCCGTGGTAATGTATGCGAATACGTATACACACATATATTTATTATGTGTTGGTTAAGATTATTGATGGTAATAATGGATTATTGATGATAAGGATGTATTGGTTTAGTATTGTGCGAAACCCTAGAGTAGGGGTTGCACACCCACACATACACGTACATATATACTTGCATACATTCTTTCTTTTATCTGTGCGCATTTGGAGGTGTGTATACATGGGTATGGGACTATGTGTTCATATACGGGATTTGAGGATGATACGTGGGATTACGATGAGTCGATGAGATTTGATATGAGGCCGTGAGATTCAGCGATATGACAGAGTTCGTATTTGAGATGCGACATGATGGTTTTAGCGGACCTTTGGGCATGTGTTTTACCCCGCATTCATATTTATATAGATGGTATCGACGGTACTATACTTAGAGTTGTACCCTAGATAATGTGATATTTACCCGTACCCAGCTATTAGGATGCTGTACGACGATTACCGTACGAGCTTTATATTGATGCTAGATCCGCACTCATGACTCGAGGATGTTATATGATATACTGTATCGTACGTGATACAATTGAGGCGGGATCACCGACTATTGTATATATATGTGTATATCGACTCAGATTTAGGTGGTTTTCATACCCCTCCCGATTGGCTTGATAGTTGGGTCCGTAGTTCGCCTAGTAGGCCTAGACTAGACCCGAGTCATACCTATTTCAAAACTAACGAATCGGGGATATTTTAAAGATAGGCAAAAGAGATTCTACGGATATTTTCAAACGTAGCATCTGTTCTTAAAACACCGTAGCCCTTATTTTACCAAAACCCCCGATTCGTCTTATTTCAAAAGGCAAGGCTGCATGATATAGTTTTTGAGGTAGATTCTTTACTGTTGCATTGATTATTCGATTCCGCATATTCATGCTATTTGCATTGTATCACTTGTGTTGTTGATATATTACAGTCATGCTGTTAGGACACCAGCACCATTATCGATGATGCGTATGTTCCACGTACACTGTTTGCCGACTCACACACTTCATCATCGATAATTGCCATGTCACTACACTGTAGTACTGTTGCATTCAGTATATGATTCTTTCATGACATAATGATGTGCTTACATTTCCTTTACATGTCACCTACATCATGCTTTCTGATGATATGCATTGAGGTATGTTGTTTCCATGATATTTCTGGATTTGGGAACCGTGGGTATTTCAAAAGAGAATATGAAACTGTTTTAAAAACCCGGTTACCCTTGATATGATATTTCAGTGCGTCCACCATGTGTTTTCTCGGTGCTGAGAGCGACATGTGAGACTCGATTCGAGGAGCGGACGAGCCGATTGCGGGTACATGGTGGACCCGGTATGGTTCCCCTCGGCAAGATGATCGAAGGACTTTGCCGATTGAGCCTGGAGGCGGGAAAGTACCTACCGATGATTGGTTGGACCTGGCGGTTATCCGGAGGATACCGACCAGAGTCGATAGATGGATATGGGCGTACTGCTGGGGCCGAGGGCCGATTCCGCAGATGGAGCCCGTGGGCTGGTCCGGACTGACGGAGCCCGTTATATGAGGATTTACGTGCCGATGCTGGGCACATTTTTCATGATGTTTTCGAGTGTCGATGCTGGACACTCCGGTTCCATGATTTTGACGTGTCGCGAGGGACACAGGTGGTTTATATCCTCATATTTCCATGCATATGCTGATGATATTTACATACATGATGGTTATTGTCATTGTGTGACGAGTGGACGGGATCTACGTACATGCAGATTTGATTACACTGATCATACCTCATTTTTATGATATGCTATTACCTGAGGCACTGGCACGAGCACTACACTCATGTATAGAGATTACATTGCCAGTTTAGCATGCTGCAGACTTATTCATATTGAGGTTTATATTTATCTGATTTTATTGACCTAGGATGGGTCATACATTCGATCTCTGCTTGTAGATATTTTATATTCATGAGTTGGCAACTCACCCCCGTTGTGCCACAGTCCTTACAGGTTTTTGCCGTACAGATTCCATAGCGGCATTTCTGGCACACTGCTTACATATGGGTGACTTGCTTGGGTAGGTGGGTTCTCTTGTATCAGAACCACCATTGTTCCTGTATTATTTTTTGTATATAGAAAATTCCATCAACCAAAACTTGTATATTGTTTCAGACTTAGAAAAATAGTGGTGTATTATTTCGACCTTAGAGTCACGCTTGTAGTATTATGGTTTTCTGGCTGTTTTGAGTTTCTTTTTGGGTTTTGATCCTCGCCCTTTGGCGTTGTATATTATTATTGCTTGCGTGGTTGTGACCGTCGATTGACGAAGAGCTAGCTCCCGCTTGGGGATGCCTTTTATCATTTCATATATATTATTCTTGTTGTACCTCATTTGGGGCCAGTTTTTACAAAGGAAACTCTGCCGAAATTTTCAGAAAAGACTACACATTTTTAAAATGCGTTTTCGGCTTAGTTATTTGAAAACTTTGATTTCCAAAACATGTTTTCTTTGCTTCTTAAAAACCAGTTTTTCTTTAGTTACTATTTAATATGGTTTTAGATTTCTGGGCTTTTGGCTTACTTGGATCAGATGGGGTCCTATAGACTTCATATGGTTCAAGGGTCAGTCACGTGCTCTTTCGGGTCGTGACAAATCCTCTGGTGCTGATCTGCACGTCCGAGAAACCTTGTAAAAGCGATCCATCAAACGCTAATGGCATGAAAACACAATAACGACTCATCTATGCAAATCGTATGTCCCTGGAATCACGCCCTAGTCAGTCCTCGTCCGTGACGAGCTCGTGCTAACCGCAACTCTAGCCGTAGCTCTCTCTGCCCGTGTAATCGTGGCAGCAAAACTATAAACCAATATCGATGAGGATAGATCATAGGAATGAATATAATAATATGTAAGGAAATATACATCATAAGGCTTCTTAAGCGGAGTAGCGTATCGTAAGTATGCCGCGGAACATACACACGGTACGTCACCCTCCTTAAGTCACCTACTCCATCAACCAAGGTCAACCTACGCGACGAAAGTTCGGGTCTAATACCCCCTCGACCAATTCTAAATTCCGTAAGGTCAATCCTAAGTTCCGAATAAATATACTCCCTAGACTCCGCATAGTCAAACATAGACTCGAACCAAGGTTAACCTAGCGCTCTGATACCAACTTTGTCACGACCCGAAATAACACGTGACTGGCACTTGAATCGTATGAAGTCTATAGGACCACATCTAATTCAAGAAACCAAAAGCCCAGAAATCTAAAACCATTTTAAATAATAAATGAAGGAAAACTGGTTTAAAAGAAGTGGTTTTAATAGCATAAGCTGAATTATGCGTTTTTAAAACATCAAGTCTTTTCTGAAAATTTCGGCAAAGTTTCCTTTGTAAATACTGGCACCGAACGGGGTACACCATGAATAATATATATATACATCAATAAAAAAGGGCATCCCTAAGAGGGAGCTAGCTCTTCGTCAATCGACGGACACAACCACGAAAGCAATATAATATACAACGCCGAAAGGTGAGGATCAAAACTCAAAAGGAAACTCAAATCAACATGAAATCCATAATAATACAACGCGCGACTCTAAGGTCGAAAGAATACACAACTGGTTTCTAAGTCTGAAATAAATATACATGTCTGGTTGATGGATTTACTAGATACAACTTAATAAAATAAAGTACAATGGTGGCCACGATGCAAGTGAACCCACCTATCAAAGAAAATCACCCGGAATGGAAGCAGTGTGCCAGCAAAGCCGTAACGAAAATTGTACGGCAAAACCTGCAAGAACTGTGGCACAAGGGGGTGAGTTGCCAACTTGTAAGTAGAAAACATCACAGAGCAGAAATCGTATGTACGACTCAATCCTAGGTCAATACGATCTGTAATATATATCTTCAAAATGATAAAGTCTGAAGCATGATAAGATAGCAACGGTAAACATCTATATATAAGTGTAATACCAAGTGCTCGTGTCAGTGCCTCAGGTAGCAACATATCATAATATGAGGTATGAATGCATGAAAACAGAATGCATCTAAATGTAGAAACTGTTTTCATAATATAGTGAGATATCTGTATATAAATCGAAATGTCATCAATGAAATCATCATAAATCAGTGTCTAGCATAGACACAAAATAAAACCCAAGATCTCAATATCTCGGGTTCCGTCTATCCGGACTGGCCTGTATTATCAAATCTCAAACACCTCAAGTATCAATATCTGGGGCTCCGGCTATCCGGACTGGCCCCTAGGCTCCGGCTATCCGGACTGGCCCGACTCCGATCGGTATCCTCCAGATATCCGTCGAGTCACAAAACAATCACCGGTTAGCAATGCTCCCATGTCACAGGCTCAACGTCGATCAACTGAGATCTTCTTGCCCCGGGTCCACCATGCACCCGCAGACGGTTCATCTCCTCCTCGAATCGGGTGTATGATATCGCTCAAGAGCCGAGAAAACTCATGGTGGACATATCACAATCATAACATGAGAAAACCGCACTTTTATCTTTTAAAATGATAGATGAGTTTTTTAAATCTTGCGGTTTCTCCAAATCTAGAAATCTCATGGAAAATCTGAAATCCAAAATAAAAGTCAATAATAATGAATACTGGGCTCCGGCAATCTGGACTGGCCCTTAAATGATGCATGACAATGAATATATAAATATGCATGAAAACCCCTGTAATAAATGCAATGTCTAAGCAATCATATAAAAGCAAGCTCACTAGTACCATGTCAAAACTATCAGCTAACATTTTATACTAATAAAGTAGTATTTTCTAATTTGTACGTGACATGGCAATTACCGATAATGATGTGTGTGAGCCGGCAAGCAGGTGTATGTGGAACATACGCATCATCGGTATTGGTGCTGGTGTCCTGACAGTATGGTTTCATAATAACAATAAAAACACAGTATAAGCATGCAATGCGATATGAACAATCAAGAATGTGCAGAAAATGAGTAATAAACGCAGCAATAAGGAATATGCAATAAAATAAACGAGTCATACAGTTTTTCCATTGAAAATAATACGAATCGTGGTGTTTAGAAAATAGGGGCTACAGTGCTTTCAAGAAAAGGTACGTCCTTTGAAATATCCGTAGCATCCATTGGCCTGTCTCTTAAATATTCACGATTCGTTAGTTTTGAAATATGTATGACTCGGGTCTAATCTAACATCTACTAAGTAAACTACATGTCCAACTAACAGACTGATCGAAAAGGTAAGGAAACCACCTAAATCTGAGTATATATATATATATATATATATAAAATAGTCGGTGATCCCCCCTCAATAGTATCACATATGATACAATACTGTAAGTCTACGGTAGCGCCCCGGCCGTCTGTCCGAGGCCAAAATGCGGAAACGAAAACTTTTTCTAAACTAAACCGGCGCTATCGCAGACTTTAATACCGGATCGAACCATTAACCTACAACTAGAAACTAGAGAAAGGGTTGGAAAATCTATAACGATCGATCCGTGTCCTTCGGTCTTTGGCCACCATCCTAAGCTCCTCGCGGCATCTCCGATCTCGATCTCCTGGTCGGAAAGGGCACCACATCTTCGAGTCTTTTTACGGGCTCCTGCTTCATCCGAAGCAACTCGGGCACGAAGTTCGCTAGCCGACGTGTCCAAGGCGAAGTAGAGAATGTGTGTGACAACTTTGTCTCTTGCATCCATTGCGTGGATGGAGGTTGAAGATGAATCCATCAATGGAGGTTGTGAGCTAGAGGAAGAAGAAGAAGCACAAGCCTTTTTCTTTTGTGTTGTATGATAATGAGAGTGAGAGCTAGAATGAAAAATACAAGAGCTAATCACTTCTCATGGCTGCCCTCCCTCTCTCCTCTTATCATATCAACACACAAATCAAACAATAATGTGACATATGCACATAAAAAGAGACCATGAGTCACTAATGAAGTCCATGTCATATTAAATGCACAAAATGATGATTTCTAGCTCACAATTTCCATATGCAAACATTAATCCAAATGTTTGCAACAATAAAAAAAGATACGGCAACATCTAAAGTAAACTCGTGAAGGATCATAAGGATACCCCTCACCTGTATATACATACCTGCATCCGCATTCCGACTGAATGCAAATGCGATGAGACTAAAGTAATCCAACAAATCTAATACTAGGACCCGGCTTAAACCAAAGCCCACTAGTATGATCCGTCCAATCATGATCCGTGCACTACTGCACGTATATGATTGAACCCTGCCATATATCATACGGCCTCTACAACGTTTCGCCCGAAACTTGAAACTGTCTGTGGGGGACTCTAAAGATTCGTCAATACTTTGGCTGTGGATTTAACCACTAGCACGTCAGAGGTACTAGCTGTACGTAACGGGCTACCAGGTATTGACCAAAAGGAAGGTCGATGAGCGAACTCATCCTGACACCCTACTGAGCCTGTCAGTGACAATATCTGTACGGTCCGGTCCGTTCGTCTATGAGCATCGCATGGCGGGCCTAGGGGGTTGGTAAAAGCCAGACCCCCAAAAGCGGTACAAGTCGTGTCGGAGTGTAGCCCAGAACACCCTGAGATAGTACAGGAATACCTACCAGTAAATCTCCTGCCTTGGCCAAGGACTTCGTGTAATGGCTCTCCTAGACATAGCGCGATCTCACCCCCAATACCGGGAGAGACGAAACCCCTGCCGATCCGTTCACTGCCTCCATGTGGCTCGGGACTGTACCCAACTAAAACCTGTTTGCACGACTCCTTTGAGCCATGGTAGGGTATTAATCAAAGCACAATGGGAACTCACACGAGACAAATGACGATCTCAGGTCGATGAACTAACATGTACACATGTCACCAGGGAACTGCTATCTGACGTCAGGTATAATACCAATTAGCATGTTCCCGGCGTCCTGTCCGGTGTACTCATAACCCAATGAGCACCTGTATACATCTTAGGTAAACCAACTGACACCAATGGCTTGGGAGACCGGCTACCGCCCCTCGTCGGGGTCTCGACTGTATACACTAGTCTACTAATAGAGTATCGATGCCCAGTCTCGAAACTCCCACGACTAGGGACCACTTTAAGGGTGTGCTTATAGACCCCATCTCCCACGTATATGATCGCCATCATACTGCTGGTAGTCAAGCAAGAATCCTACGAGCTCTATCAATGTGTAATAGCGACCTGTAATGTCACCTAAAGCTGTACACAATGATAAAGATAAACCAGATAACATACTATCATCATACTATCATCTTGAGTAAGACTGTCCGACCGGTATAGGTCCTCCCTCAATCATTGCAATCACGTGCCTGTGATCCAATAATTGACTCTGAGGGAACTATATCCAACAATCTCCCACTTGCACTCAAGGCTAATTATTGCGATGTCGCATACTCACAGCCCTTATGATACCGAACACCCAACTCCTCTACTAATCAGTCTCACAAAGCCCGTTTGCGAAACTATTGCGTTCGAAGAATAGCCTCAGAGAGTGGATCCACCCTGATGTTTCTTTCTATGTCTCTCTTAATCTCAAGTTCGCGGAGAAAGCCATCTTCCGAATTGAGCAATACCAGTCTTAGAATATGTTTGGATGTTTGATGGGACCTAGTTCATAAATGAACTCCAAATCCAAATTTCTTAGACTGTATCGTCAACTGAACTTAATCAGTATACTGCGCCATGCCTCCCTCAGTATCCACTTGGACCACCTGTCCAAAATACTGCCCCTCGTCAGAGGGAAAACTATAACTCTGACAGTCACTCTGTCATCCAGGTCACCTTGGAAGCCAGGAATGATAACCGTCTCCTAAAAGAGGCTGTTGTTATCATATCCCTAGAACATCCACTTATGTTCTAAAACTGCTTTCGAACGTTTCTCCCGGATAGGATTAATATCAGCTTATTACATCTAGTGCAAAAACAACGTCTGGTGTGGTATTTGACATCTCATGATTGACTCAATTGCCTAAGCAAGTGATCTGCCAATCATGCACATCCCTCTCCCCTTTAGTTTGTAAGACACCTTTAGAGAGGGTGACTCCATCACCCGCAGGTATACTACCGTGCCAGGAGTCGTTCATTCTAAAACACCTTTAGAATGCTGTCTAAGTACCCAGATTGGGAAACTACCCAAATCTAGATCTAAAACCATAGATCTAGTAACCAGAATGTCTGATATAAAATCCATGTCCTTTGTGGAGAAACTATTGTGTGACGACCAAAGTATAACCGATTGTAGTATAGGAATTTCACTTCCTACTCTGTGTATGTCATCCAAATACCAAGACATCACACCCTACTACCTTCTTAACAGATCCATCCCCTATTCTGA
The DNA here is from genome assembly GCA_030015575.1 of Agapanthus africanus. Classification (NCBI taxonomy): domain Eukaryota; kingdom Viridiplantae; phylum Streptophyta; class Magnoliopsida; order Asparagales; family Amaryllidaceae; genus Agapanthus; species Agapanthus africanus. The sequence continues at coordinate 542,924,174 of JASDDO010000014.1, read as the reverse complement.
TGTCATAACCTATGACTGTCACATCAGAAATAGATGATCTTTCTCCGCTATATCTACTTTAGTCCATAAATAGACATAAGCTACTTGTCTACCAATGCTTCCGCTGCTCCCATTGACTACGACAACCCTCTGGCAGAGTCATATACACGTACACTTCTAAAGCTAGTTTAGAACGATGCTATACTCATCCTCCTGCCGGGTCTCACAGTCTGGAACAACAGCAATGGCAAGTCTGGATAAACAAGAACCTCGCTGTCACCGTCCTTGAGGCTACTAGATTACCTCTCGGGTGCCTGAGGTTACCCACCATATCTGCGGAGTGGCAAATGGAATGTCAAACCAGATCGAATCTTTAGGTTCTTATCAAATTTTCAGTAATCGTTTGTGGTTCTGGAATCACTTCCAGTTCTACCATACTCCCACTACTGTTTTCTGAAAAAATCCATTTTACTAAAACTATGGCGAGTTAAGAACAATATCACTATTGATCTTCCAGATGGTAGAAAGTCAACCCTCGTCATAGCCCGGGTCAACCCCCAAACAGCCATTACAGAAACGTGCCTTGAGTTATCCAGAGTATGATTTTAAGCATAAGCCGGAAAACTCCCCGTACCTTAACAAAGTTAAGATATGAACTATTCTATATACAATATAGAAATAGAGGCACTGATTTAATTGGAACCAGATTCAAATCATGCAGCTGTCACCAGTGCATGTCAACTAAATGGAGAGAGGCCGATCAGCATTACTCAACTTAGGAGTGCTTCCAATTATGAGTAACCTGAAAGAGAAGCATGTTCTCTTAATCATTACTATTAACTGAATACCATACACAAGTATCTACATCTTCGATCACCTTGAAGAATCCTGATACTTGCAACGCTTGGTTCTCTACTTTATTCTTATACCTATAACTTCTCAAAACTTAGACCTTGCATTTCTACGAAACACATGTCTAAGAACTAGAGAAGTCATAAGTAAACAGAATATAGTACGAGTACCAACCCCTCTATCTTAATGGACACTGGACAACATACAATACTCTGTATATGTCCCCTGAGTCTAATAACTCATTCCCTGTGTGTCGTAGGTTGAAAATTGTACTTATGGTTAAGAAGAATTACACCGCTGTTTAATGCTCCTTACCTAACCATCCACTGATATAGGTAAATGTCATAGACATAATTTCAAAAAGTTATATCTCACTTTATAAAAATAAACGTACAGATATATCAATTTGAAATTGGTGCATAACAACGGATATTCAAAACCAAATATTTGCCGTCCGGCAAACAACCCAGGCGATTTCCTCAAATATCACCAATTGCAATGAATCCTGATATAATGAGGATGATCACCCAATTCCCAATAAATTACTCCCACTCATCATCTGTAAAACCATACAGATGTGAGAATCAAACCTGGTAAATACATACCCTGGAGTAAGGTCTAATTGAGAAATCAGTTTTCTTTTAACAATACACAGTGAAACTGAAACATGTAAATATTTCGAAGGGGTATCCGGGTATTCTAAGTAATGCCTCTTCCATTATCAGATTCACAACTATAACCGTATATTTCTTTGCCATCTCTCCAAATCCCTTTATATGTCTTTAGTCATTACCTTCTGTACACCCCTTTAGGCTAAATGGTTTTCTTCCTTCCCTACCGTTCGGCACCAGCCTATGGTTTGGAAGAAGACTATCCAATAGCATAATGGGTGTACTCCCCTAATCCTAGGAGCACTCGCAACGCGAAAGAAGGTAAAGATAAAAGACAACTGAATAAACCTTATTCCTATTTCTCCTGAACCAGAATCCATCCCCGAACTGGAACAAGTCCCTTCGAGTTCGTATATAACCATACGATGGAGTATCCAATAAACTGTGGATCTTCGTAGTGATACGGAGTGTTCTGGAGAAATACAAAGGTGATGTAGGATTGGCGAAGAAATACTTGGTTTGGTCGTGAATAGCAGTCGCAATTTACTTTGCTCTCTTACCAATCCCTTTATTTTTCTTTACTTAATACCTTCTGTACACCATCGTTAGGCTAATTGGTTTTCTTCATTCCCTACCATTCAGCACCTGCCTATGGTTTGGAAGAAGACTATCCAATAAGCGTAATAGGTGTACTGTCCTAATCCAAGGAGCATTCGCAACCTGAGAGAAGGTAAAAGGAAATGACAACTGAATAGTCCTATTCATTTTCTCCAGAACTGGAAACCATCCTCGAATCTGGAACAAGTTCCTTCGAGTTCTTATATAACCATACGATGGTTTTATCCAATGGAAATGGATGTTCGTAGTAATACGGGGTGTTCTGGAGAAAAGGGTAAAAGTAGGAGTGGCAATGAGGTATGCAACTCTGACAATCCAAAAGCCAGTGTTTTAAGAAGGTTCGGTTAACTTGGTCACTGAGTCATAGTCAAGGGTCGGGTCATGGTCGCTGCCAAAGAGAGAGAGAAAAGAAACACTCTGCGTGCACTCTAACCTAGATCAGAATGGTTATCAATTTATCCAATCAGGAAACCTCCCACTGTATCGTCAAATTCTCCTCCAAACCTGAAAGAAGAATTAGTCGGGATCACGCGAGGAGTAAACCAACTCATCAGTGGGAATCGGGATCCAACTATCACCGCATGATAACGTAATGGAATCCACTCACGTTATCACACTCCAGAAGGTATGCGCATATCTGGCAAGTTTCGGTTTCTTTAGAAACTCCCGATGTGATTTTCACCCCATGCTCTTATGACCTTGACTTTGGCCAACAAATCATAAGTCACATGTCAAGTTCTACCCGTCATTATCCAGGTTAATTTGAACCCACCCGTACCTACGCTTGACTTTGGCCAACAAAGCAGTACGACTGTCCTAAACCAACGCATCTATCTATGCAACAGAAAAGTAACAAATAGCTACCATACACTATGCCTTGACTTTGGCCAACAAACATAGCATGAATACTAAGTGCTACCCGTCTGAAATGACGGAGGGCTACGAATGGTTTTTGGCGAAAAAAATTTAACATAATGAACTTGATATCGTTTAAGGAACCAGATAGATTTTTATAAAAATATAGTGGCGAAAACCTTTGTTAAAGAGGTCACTCCGGGTGAAGGGATCTCGGCTCTTTCCCCGTAGAATGAAGTGCAGGATATTCCAACTGAATACCACGATACAAAGAAAAAAGTAATCGGCTATAGTGAAGTTATTACCCTGACGCAAACTTTTTTCCAAGGGGTCACTCCCGGTGAAGGGATCTCGGCCCTTGACTCGTCGACTGAGGTGCTGGATATTCATAACCGAATACCACTGTGCAAAACAAAAGGGAACGTCCTTGCAATAACAGCTTTTCGAAAAATGTTCCAACAATATCAAACAGGTTTGTTTAGCTTGCATTCATCCAAATCAATGTGGTCCCATCAATTAATCACACCACAAAAGAACGAAAATATGATGTACGTATATGCCATCAGCATTCGCCACTGGGTCCCGTCATCACCCGTTAGGTTACTTAACTAACGACAGAGCGGGGACTGGACTAGCGCGGGTGTAAAACATCTACAACATCTACTAGTATGTATATCAATATATAATATTCGCTCATGGCGTGATAAAATGCAACATCACAGAAATGTAATAAGCATCACAGAACAATACAGATAATCTGGGATCCCCGGGTTTCATAGAGCCGCTACTGAAACCCGACGTTCCCCTGGTCGTGTGGATAGCCTGTGCAATGAAATCCTAGACCCCTACGGGCGCGGCAAGTTACCCGCCAAAACCTGAAGCGAGGCAGCCCCCTTCAATAAAGTGAATGGACCACCCAGCACTTCACGGAATCCGGTAACTTGAGCACCCCTCCTTGGGTCAACCTATACCCCCTACGAGTGCGGCGAATAGCCCGCCAATTCTAGAGTGAAGCCCACTCCGTCTCAAAGCCATGAGATGCGGGCCCATTTCCCTCTAGAACCCGGCTACCCGTGCACCCCTCCGCGGGGTAATCCTAGTATAGAAATTAAAATATATATACAACGGGTACATCGACCTCAGCCCGGTCGTGCCCCAAAAGAATAATATACAAACAGGCAGTGACGGCAGTCCACATGTCGGACGCTCTCCCCATAATATCAAATGTACAAATACAACCAAACTTTACTACCATTGCATCCAGGCTATCCACCACGACAAATCCGCAACATCACAGTACAACACAGAACATCAACGTGAATGTCACGTTCGCAAATCCGTCTAAAAGAACTATAGCAATTAGACAAGATTTACCGCTCGAATGACATTCACGATCACAGATATAAAGTAAGAACTGTGAACTAACATATTTAAAATTTTCGATCGACAAAATTTCCCGAAGTGGGCCCCAAGCACAATTCCTAGTACTCAAAATAATCTGGGCCAAAACTAAAAATACCAGAAACCCCATTTCCAAGTCAGAGACCACTGTAGAAAAACCGGTGCCCTAATGCTATAGTTGTGCGGCAGAACCGCGGCCAAAACAAGGGTAATGCCGCGGTTCCACGGCGCTATGGTGGAATTGCACTTTCAAATTTCTACAGAGGTCTTATAAAAGCCTGCCAGATTTTCTGACGTACGCAAAATAATTTTTTGACCACAAAAAAAATTCGACAGAAACTTCGTTTTTGAAATTGAGGTTTCGGAAATTTTGTTCGATCGATGTTTTAAACACGTTAGAGCAAGCTAGTAAAGGTTAATGGCGTGGCTCTGATACCATGTAAGTCTACGGTAGCGCCCCGGCCGTCTGTCCGAGGCCAAAATGCGGAAACGAAAACTTTTTCTAAACTAGAAACCGGCGCTATCGCAGACTTTAATCCCGGATCGAACCATTAACCTACAACTAGAAACTAGAGAAAGGGTTGGAAAAGCTATACCGATCGATCCATGTCCTTCGGTCTTTGGCCACCATCCCAAGCTCCTCGCGGCATCTCCGATCTCGATCTCCTCGTCGGAAAGGGCACCACTTCTTCGAGTCTTTTTACGGGCTCCCGCTTCATCTGAAGCAACTCGGGCATGAAGTTCGCTAGCCGACGTGTCCAAGGCGAAGTAGAGAATGTGTATGACAACTTTGTCTCTTGCATCCATTGCATGGATGAAGGTTGAAAATGAAGCCATCAATGGAGGTTGTGAGCTAGAGGAAGAAGAAGAAGCACAAGCCTTTTTCTTTGGTGTTGTATGATAATGAGAGTGAGAGCTAGAATGAAAAATAAAAGAGCTAACCTCTTCTCATGGTTGCCCTCCCTCTCTTCTCTTATCATATCAACACATAAATCAAACAATAATGTGACATATGTACATAAAAAGATACCATGAGTCACTAATGAAGTCCATGTCACATTAAATGCACAAAATGATGATTTATAGCTCACAATTTCCATATGCAAACATTAATCCAAATGTTTGCAACAATAAAAAAATATACGGCAACATCTAAAGTAAACTCGTGACGGATCACAAGGATACCCCTCACCTGTATATACATACCTGCATCCGCATTCCGACTGAATACGAATGCGATGAGACTAAAGTAATCCAACAAATCTAATACTAGGATCTGGCTTAAACCAAAGCCCACTAGTATGATCCGTCCGATCATGATCCGTGCACTACTGCACGTATATGATTGAACCCTGCCATATATCATATGGCCTCTACAACGTTTCGCCCGAAACTTGAAAACTGTCTGTGGGGGACTCTAAAGACTCGTCAAAACTTTGGCTGTGGATTTAACCACTAGCACGTCAGAGGTACTAGCTGTACGTAACGGGCTACCAGGTATTGACCAAAAGGAAGGTCGATGAGCAAACTCATCCTGACACCCTACTGAGCCTGTCAGTGAAAATATCCGTACAGTCTGGTCCGTTCGTCTATGAGCATCGCATGGCGGGCCTAGGGGGTTGGTAAAAGTCAGACCCCCAAAAGCGGTATAAGTCGTGTCGGAGTATAGCCCAGAACACCCTGAGATACTACTGGAATACCTATCAGTAAATCTCCTGCCTTGGCCAAGGACTTCGTGTATTGGCTCTCCTAGACACAGCGCGATCTCACCCGCAATACCGGGAGAGACAAAACCCCTGCCGATCTGCTCACTGCTTCTATATGGCTCGGGACTGTACCCAACTAAAACATGTTTGCACGACTCCTTTGAGCCATGGTAGGGTAGTAATCGAAGTATAGTGGGAACTCACACGAGACAAATGACGATCTCAGGTCGATGAATTAACCTGTACACATGTCACCAGGGAACTGCTATCTGACGTCAGGTATAATATCAACTAGCATGTTCCCGGCGAGTCCTGTCCGGTGTACTCATAACCCAATGAGCACCTGTATACATCTTAGGTGAACCAACTGACACCAATGGCTTGTGAGACCGGCCACCGCCCCTCGTCGGGGTCTCGACTGTATACACTAGTCTACTAATGGAGTATCGATGCCCAGTCTCGAAACTCTCACGGCTAGGGACTACTTTAAGGGTGTGCTTATAGACCCCAGCTCCCACGTATATGATCGCCATCATACTGCTGGTAGTCAAGCAAGAATCCTAAGGGCTTTATCAATGTGTAATAGCGACCTGTAAGGTCACCTAAAGCAGTACACGATGATAAAGATAAATCAAATAGCATACTATCATCTTGAGTAAGACTGTCCTACCGGTATAGGTCCTCCCTCAATCATTGCAATCACGTGCCTGTGATCTAATAAGTAACTCTGAGGGCACTATATCCAACAAATACCTATAACATGACATCCTCAAGTCAAGAGTACGGATCTATCATCAATATATAGCTCATACGGTAAATCCATCGTACGGCCTCCCAAATCTGGGTACGGGTCAAATATCACATTTATCTCATTATTCGTCTGGTATCCTTTTCATCATATATCATGATCTGGGGGTACTGATCTAAGTCTAGTACAATACTGATACCATCTATGTATATGCATGCGTGTGTATGAAAACACCACACCTAAGGACCTGCTAAAACGTCGTGTCATATCTCATAATACGAACCACGTCATATCACCGATAACATGGCATCCAGCCCAATCCCATTGACTCATCTCCAAATATCATATACTATCCTCATAATCTATGTATATGTATACGTGTATATATATATATATATATATATATATATATAGTCCCATACCCATGTGTGTGTGTGTGTTTATACATATCCCCATATACGCACAGGTAAATAAAATGAATGTATGTGTGCGTGTGCGTGTATGCAAATCACTACCCTAGGGTTCGCGACTAAAAACTAACTATACACTAACTTACAAGTACACTATATACTAAGCCAAAGTCATTCCATATCACATCAGTATATGTATATATATATAATAAAGATATAACGCATTCGCGTTCTATTACGAAACTGCGGGGGTGCTATACACCATCCACCCGACTTCCCCCGTAGATATATATCTACTCACCTTAATCTTCGTTTGCCGATGCCGACGTCGCCACACACTTCCTTGTCGTCTCGAAGTCCTAACGGGGGTATCTACACATTATAACGTATCGTGCCGCATTAAAATCCAATCCGCAATCGAAACGACACATGAAACTCACATAGGTCAAAACCTATGGTTTGCTCTCGCAAAACAACCAAATAACACTCGATTTCGACGTACAAACGTCAAGTGATCGAAGTAAAATACAAATACTAAAACTTGAATTCATAAACAAAAAAGAATTCAATGCAGCAACCCACTAAAATGGTCCCAGATTTTGTTTAAGAGAAAAACTAGGTGCACAAACAATACTGGGGTGATGTATAGGGTATATGTGAGCTACTGAAGCAACCTGGGCACCTAACTCATCAAAATGGTCGGCCACACTAGCCAAAATTCTGGCCTCCTTGGTTTTGGGGACTTGGATTGGGTTCGTTTTGGTTTGGTGGTCTAGTAGTGCTCTAATTAGGTCTCTGGTATAGTTTGGTTATCTCGTAACTATCCCAGGTCATCCCAAATTTCCCTGCATACCATATAAACACACAAAACCGACATGAACAGTTCCACTTTTCTGTATTTGGGTTTGTATCACGACCCAATAATTGGTCCGTAACCGGCACTTAAACTACGTCACGTCTACAGGCGTACGCAACTTAAGTAAGCCGAAACCCAGAAATCTAAACCACCCAAAACTGGATCAAAGGAGAAAACATAGTTTGAAACATTCGGAAATTTTCAAGTAAAAATCTTAAAGTTTAATTTTCGTTCTTAAAAATTTCGGCAGCAACTCCTTTGTAAAAACTAGCCCCGAAAACGGGTACAACATAGATAATAATAAAAGCATCCCAAACGGGAGCAAATCACGTCCAACGGCGGAGACAACCACCACAACATATATACGACGCCGAAGCGAAGAAATATAAAAGAAAACTGCATAAAGAAGTAAAACTTTTCAACAAAACCGGCTCCCACGATCACGGCACCCAAAGTCACCACAAAATATAACACTGAATCCTCACAAGCCGTCTCTAAGTCATATACAACATAGTGGTAGATGGAGAATACTATATCCAACAAAAATATACAAGGTATAAACAGATAACCGCAAACTCACCTAAAAGCAAGGCCTCACAGCCAACCGTAGCGGTATCCGCAAAAGTAGAGATGATAAGATGCCCTGTCGCGACTACTCAGAGGGTAAGTCCTGCAAAACACTGTGGCACAATGGGGGTGAGTTGCCAACTCGTGAATAGTAAATAACATCATACAGTAATCGCAAGTATGCACGAACAGTGATCTATCTATCACATGTAATCCGATAGCATAAGTATGATAAGTGAATATGCAACAATCATGTAAAGGTACATCATCAGGGTACTACAACTACATGAAGCAATGCATATCAACATAATCCTGAGTATGGGATGATATAATATAAAATCACATGCAAAATCATCAGCATAGAAAAACACTAGTGTCCCTCACTGACACATCAAATCCCAAATCCTCAGGCACCGCATCTTCAGATCGTTCTCACATCCTGTAAGTCTCATAAAACCTGAGTGTCAATCATCAACACCCGAAACATCATGAAAACATGTACCTATAAGTATATGTATATATGAGGATATCAACCCCGTATGTCCACCGACTATACGTAAAAATCATGGAAACCTGAGTGTCTAACACCGACACTCGAAACATCATGAAACCAGTGTCTAGAATCGACACGTAAATCCTCATAACTCTGGTGCTGTCACCACGACTGGCCCTGACGATATGTCGTACATCACTCCGGTCGGTATCCCCACGATAACCGCCGAGTCCAAATACAATCACCGGTAGGTACTTGCCCACCTTCCAGGCTCATCGTCTGGACCACGAACATCTTGCCGAGGGGAACCGTACCGGGCCCCACCATGTACCCGCACACGGCCCACTCACTCCTCGCATCGGGTATATATTACAAATCTCAGAACCGAGAAACCTCATGGTGGACATATCAAATATCATATCAAGAGAAACCAGGTTTTCAAACAATACATAGTTTCTTGAAAATACCCCCACGGTTCTCAAATCCATAAATCATATGAAATCCATATCTCAATGCGTAAAAGACATATAAAACTGATATACGCAACATAAAATATCAATATGAGCATATACAAGGAAAACCGCTCTTTAAATTGAATCTAGCTTAAAACATATCATGCGGTTCCCAAATCCTTCGAAAACAAATGCAGTATCATATGAAGTGTACATGTAAGTATAGAAAGGTTTAAGTTACTACATGTAATCAAGTATGTGGGTGTACATGTCAATATGTATGCATGATGTATAAGTAGCTATAGCAAGATATACGTGAAGTGGAATAAGGGTCACTACCTCAACTATTCCTGTCCAATGCAATATCACGTATGTATGTGTCCACAGTATTTCATATGCACAATAGAATAAGAGTTACTACTCCAATCATTCCTATCCACTACCATATCACGTATGTAGGTGTTTGTGCGTGTCATGGCAATTACAGACGGTGTGGGTGTAGCATACAATTTAGTGCTCGTGCAACATGAACCGTCAGTAATGTGTTATATCTAAAGGTACGAGTCAAGTACAACAGATAATGCTATGCAATGACATTCATATTAAAGTAACTAATATGCAAATACATGCAGCTATCATATCATATTCACCCCGACGCATAAAGCCATACGGGCGATTTTCCCGTAGATGTTAAATCTACTCACCGATGGTCTCGAGCTATGAAAATCCGACCACCTGCTCCCCCTTGTCCGCAGCACCCGAAGTCCCTGCTTGCGAACCTAAAATTTCATAAATACAACACATAAGCTAAATATCATATAATGACGAAAAGACAACGAAACGCGATGAAAACGCCCGGAAAATTACACTGCGCGCTTAGCGCATCTATCGCGCACGACATCGGCCAAAAACCCTAACTGGGGTCGCTAAACTACGAAACACCAAGTCTAGACCCCGATCGTCCCGTTCACGCAACACAACATAAATAATTACGAGGAATACAATAGATATAACCTCGCAACGACCAATCGAACCCATGTCGGAAAAACCCCGAAATTTAGTAAGCAACCTATCGCAATATTTCGCACTAGTTTCAAGCTAACGCATATCTAGCGATTACAAACACCATAAAATAGCTTAACTAAGCTATCTAAACCATTACTATATTTTTAACACTCGCTAATTATGTTTTAGCAAAAACCTAGTAAGCTAATTGCATAATTAGACAAAGTGTTCATTAGCAAAAATTAACATTTTCTACTAGGTTAATCTTTTCCAAAACACAATTTAACACTTTAAATGAACACTAATCACTTAAACAAACTTTAACCCTAACATGAATATCTTAAAACAATTATAAATGAATTAATCATGATTTAAAAACTAAACTAAACACATAATTAGCTAACTAAAATAGCTAGATTAAGATTAAAGCAAATATATAAGGATTAAGGTAAGAATTATACCTCCCCAAGAACACCAAATTGAAACTTAATCCATCATCTTAGCATCAAAAAACATGCTTTGTTGATGATCCAAGAAGGATTAGTGAAGGAAAATCATGGTTTTATTTTATTTAGGATTTTTGTGGATTTATTTTAGGAATTTTTTTGAAGAATTTTGAAGGATTAATGAAGAAATGAGATAAACAAATGGAAAGGGCAGAAATGGGGAGGGGTTTCGGCCAAGGAGGAATGGGGGTAGTTTTGTGAAATTTGTGTGAGGAAATTGCTAGGAAAAAGGGTAATAAATGCTAATTAAAGCTAATTGCCACCTTTCTCTCTTTTCTTTTCTTTTTTTAATTCAATTCCTTTTGCACAAAAGAAAAGTCTAGATATTTGAAAAGAATCTTCTAAAATAATTCTAGTGACAAAATTAATTTATTCACAAGAGAAATTTTTTCCCGATTTACGTGCACAAAATACCGCTTAAAAAAATATTTTATTTGGGAAAATTTTTATCTGAACCAAAACCTCCCAAATACTCCCAAAGTTCGTGCACAAGCTTTATTTATCTAAACTAGGTGCTGGCAAGCTTATACGGACGTTTGATCGAAATCGGATTAAAGCGGGAAAAACCGACAATTTTGCCCTAAAATGGGAAAATTCGCAAAACGATTTCGAAAACGTTACAATCTCCCCACCTTATAGAAATTCGGTCCCCGAATTAAAATTTAACTACGCGTACCCTCAAAGAGATGAGGGAATTTCTTCCGCATCTCGCTCTCGGCCTCCCAAGTGATCTCCTCACTAGTCGGGCTATGCCAAAGAACCTTCACAGATGGCAAGACCTTTGACCGAAGTTTCTTCACCTGCCGATCCAATATAACTACCGGCTGCTCCGTGAACGAAAGATCGCGCTCAAGCTGAACGGTCTCGTGCTGAATCATGTGAGAAGGATCATGAAGGTATCTACGAAGCATCGACACATGGAAAACGGGGTGCACATCCGAAAAACTAGGCGGGAGCGCCAAACGATAAGCAACAGAACCCACTCGCTCAAGGATCTCGAAGGGACCAACAAATCTGGGACTGAGTTTCCCCCTCTTCCCGAATCGCATAACGCCTTTCATCGGAGAAATCCTCAGGAATACATGATCCCCCACTGCGAACTCAAGTCTGCGACGACGGCGGTCGGCATAAGACTTCTGCCTGCACTGGGCTGCTCTCATCCTGTCCTGAATCAGCTGGATCTTCTCCGTAGTCTCCTGAACTAGCTGGGGTCCCAAAACCAGACTCTCACTAAGCTCGGTCCAACAGACTGGCGATCGACACTTCCTACTATATAAAGCCTCAAAAGGTGCCATCTGAATAATCTCCTGAAAGCTGTTGTTGTAGGAGAACTCAATCAAAGGCAAGTGACGATCCCAACTGCCACCAAAATCAAGCACACATGCACGGAGCATATCCTCCAGAGTATGAATAGTCCGCTCCGACTGACCATCGGTCTGTGGATGAAAAGCGGTGTTAAAACTCAACCGGGTACCCAAAACTTCCTGAAGCTTATGCCAAAGACGGCTAGTAAACTGGGCGCCTCTGTCGGATAATATGCATGTGGGAACACCGTACAAACGCATAATCTCATCTATGTACAACTGAGCATACTGAGCATAACCGAAAGTGGTCTTCACTGGAAGGAAGTGAGCCGCTTTCGTCAACCGGTCTACAATAACCCAAATGGAGTCATACCCTCGACTGGTCCTGGGTAGACCCACAATGAAGTCCATGGAAATCTTCTCCCATTTCCACTCAGGAATGGGTAAAGGCTGCAACTCTCCAGCCGGTCTCTGATGCTCAGCCTTGACTTACTGACAAGTCAGGCACCTTGAAACGAAGTCCGATATATCACGCTTCATCCCTTCCCACCAGTAGAAGTCCCTCAAGTCACGGTACATCTTGGTGGAACCTGGATGAACGCTAAAGGCCGACTGATGTGCCTGCTCTAAGATATCGCATCTCAACCCATCATCATCTGGTACACACAAGCGAGTCCCGCATCATAGCACACCCTATTCATCAATCATAAACTCCGAAACTCTTCCCTGCCGAACAAGCTCAAGAATCTCAGTCAAACAGGCATCACTGGGCGGCGCCTCACGGATACAATCAAGTAGTAGTGGATGGGCGCGGACATGAGCAAGTTGTCCCCCAGCGGAGGTGAACTCGAACTGCACTCTACCATCACACAAGAGCTGCCAATCTGCAGAAGATTGACGCTGAACTGCGCTCAACTGGGACAAGCTACCCTCGGTCCTACGACTCAAAGCATCAGCTACCACATTCGCCTTGCCCGGGTGATAAAGGATCTCACAATCATAATCCTTCACTAGCTCCATCCATCGGCCGCTGTCTCAGGTTTAGATCCCGCTGCTGGAATATATACTTCAAGCTCTTATGATCCGTGAAGATCTGACACGACTCCACGTACAAGTAGTGTCTCCAAATCTTCAACGCAAAGACCACCGCGGCCATCTCAAGATCGTGAGTGGGGTAATTCTGCTCGTGCTTCTTCAGCCGCCTAGAAGCATACGCAATCATCCAATCATGCTGCATCAAAACACAGCCGAGCACCACTCGAGAAGCATCACAATAAACAACATAGCCGCCTGATCCAGAAGGTAAAGATAGAACTGGTGCTGTCGTCAACCGAGTCTTCAACTGCTGAAAACTTTGCTCGCACACATCAGTCCAAAGAAAAGGAACTCCCTTCCGGGTCAGTCCAGTCAGCGGTACAGCGATACTCGAGAAATCCTGCACAAAACGGCGATAATAACCAGCTAAGCCCAAAAAGCTGCGGACCTCCGTCACCGATACAGGTCTGGGCCAAAGCTGTACTGCCTCGATCTTCCTCGGGTCCATAAGAATACCATCACCAGTCACCACATGACCCAGGAAGTCCATACTATCAAGCCAAAATGCACCCTTTGAGAATTTAGCATACAGCTGGTGCTCTCTCAATATCTGCAAAGCAATTCTCAAGTGTTGCTCATGCTCCTCACGACTCCTAGAGTACACCAGTATATCATCAATAAACACTATAATGAACTGGTCGAGGAACGGCCTGAAAATCCGATTCATCAGATCCATGAACGCTGTTGGCGCATTGGTGAGTCCGAACGACATCACCAAAAACTCATAATGCCCAGAGCGCGTACGAAATGCAGTCTTCGGAATGTCATCATTCCAAACCCGCAACTGATGATACCCCGAACGAAAATCAATTTTTGAAAAATGTTTCGCACCCTGGAGTGATCAAATAAATCGTCAATACGAGGTAAAGGATACCTATTTCGCACCGTAACTCAGTTCAGCTGAAAATAATCCACACATAACCTCAAACTGCCGTCCTTCTTCCTGACGAACAGAACAGGAGCTCCCCACGGCGAAACACTCGGACGCACAAGTCCCAAATCAAGCAACTCTTGCAATTGATCTTTATGCTCTCTAAGCTCTGTCGGAGCCATCCGATAAGGCGGTATGTAAATAAGCTCCGTGCCAGGAATCAGATCAATGTAGAACTCAATATCGCGCTCTGGCGGCAACCCAGGTAACTCATCGGGAAATACATCGGGGAACTCTCGCACGGTAGAAACCTGGTCAAACGACTCCACTGTGGCTCCAGTATCATGAATGAAAGCCAAGAATCCCCGGCATCCCCTCCTCAAAAGCCGACTAGCGCACAGAACAAAAACCAAACTGTGAGGGGCGGCACCACGGTCCCCCTGCACAACAAACACTGGCTCGCCGGGAAAACAAAATCTAACTGTCTTCTCGCGGCAGTCCACGGACGCATAGCAAGTAGCTAGCCAGTCTATGCCCAACAGAACGTCGAAGTCCAACATCTCAAGAAGGATCAAGTCGACGGACAGATCTCTGTCTCCTAAACGGACAGCACACGATCGGAACATGTGTCATGCAAAAAACGACTCTCCCACAGGAGTAGTCACGACAAGTAGCTGATCCAGCAAGCACGACTCTCGGCCTAACCTCGGCACGAAGTGCGTAGAAACATACGAATGTGTAGATCCCGGATTGAAAAGAACATGTGCATCATAAGAACATACAGAAAGGGTACCTGAAACCATAGCATTGGACGCCTGAGCGTCCTGGTGAGTCAAGGAAAAAACCCGTGCCTGCCCTCTACCGGCTATTGGCTATCCTCTGCCTCTGCCACTTCGTCCTCTCGGCACAAAACCACCGCGACCATGACCTCTCTGAGCAGGAGTCTGATGCGGCGCAACAACAGGAATAAGAGGCAACGCTCTCTGAGGCGGGGAAGGTTGTAAGGTAACCTGAGGTACTGCTAGCCCTCTCTGATGCACCACGGTACAATCCCTCACTAGGTGCTGTAAACTGCCACATCCAAAACACCCGCGTGTCGACGGCTGACCCTCCTAGGAAAAAGTACTAAACAACTGGTCACGTCCCACCTCTCTGCTACTCCCAGTGTCTGATCGAGCTCTGTCTCAGAATCTAAACCTCTGCCTCCATGCTGGTACATGCGTACGAGTCCTTTTCGGTTCCGGAACAACCGATGACTCAGCTAGACGCTCCTCCACCAATAAGGCTGCATCCACAGCTGCCGCATACGTGTCACAATGCTGAATGCTGATGGCTAGGAACAACTGGGTAAGCAGGCCTCGAACAAACCTCTTCACCCTCATCTCCTCAGTCGCCACCAAATACGGAGCATACACCGACAGCTTAGTAAACAATACATCATACTCAGACACCGTCATCCCCGGAGTCTGACGTAACGACTCAAATTTGCACGCTCGCGCATCCCTGACACTCGGTGGAAGAAAACGGGTGAGAAACACAGTCACAAACTCAGCCCAGGTCATAGGAGACAGACCAGCGGATCTGCCCCTCTCCAACGACTCACACCACTTCTGGGCCAGACCCTCCAGCCGGAAACTCGCGAACTCCACCCATCTCTCGTCGGAGCATCGGAGCGAACGACAAATCCTGGCCATCCGGTTGGTAAATGACTGCGGATCCTCAGTATCATCTGTGACAGTAAACACCGGAGGCCTTAGCCTCATGAACTCCGTCAGTGACACGATAATAACCTCCGGAGCTGTAACTGTGACTGCCGGAACTGTAGGTACCATCATGGTCCCTGCAACGGGTGGAACAACAGCCTGCCCCTGTGCTCGAATGGCCTCTACCAAAGTCCCCACAATCTGGCGCAGGTCCCTGCAACGAGTGAAAAAGTGTGTTTGTAGTGTAACCGCAATCAATAACGGTGTCGCGTGTAGCTAGACCGAGATGAGTACGGGTCGTCCTCTGGGAAACGTGGAACCTTTTACTTTTACTTTAGATGTGTTGAAAAAGAGAGGAGGAATAAAGAATTTTATAGAATGGTTTCTAGATCTACGTTAAACAAGAATGTAAAATACAGATCTAGATTATTTTAAAGATGTAGATAATATAATAAGAGGGCTTGTAGGGTTCGTTAGGATTTAGTAGTTATGGACGATTAATTAAAAGTTACCCTTTTTATCCATTAATAGATTTAGAACTAGAACGACGGTGATGCGTGTAGATTAGGGTTTCTGGAGGGAAAAGGAATCCCACTCTTAACCCTTATCTCGACACGGAACTCCGTTCATATCTAGCCTTTACCAAAACAATCATTAATCTAATCTCTAATCGCGGTCGGAACTAGCAAAGAATTGCTAGCGCGCCCGATTAGGATGTTAATGATTCTTTTGATAAAGTTCCTAAACTTTATAGGACTTAAAAAGGGTTTAGTTATTTTCATCGTCCATTAGCCTACCCTAATCCTACGAACCCTAACAAGCGGAGAATTACTCGCGCATGTTGGGAGAAGAAGATGAAAAGAAAGAGAGGGAAAACATAATGTAAAATGCAAAAGAATTAAATAAAATAACTACTTTTATTAATCAACTGAACAATCTACACTTTTATTCCGTAGAAAATGATTACAAAACTTGGTTTGCTTCTCGATCTTTCCTAAGGAGGTAGACGAACAGTTGATGATCAGCCTGGATACGTGAGCGTCTGGGGCTTCGTGATCACGTCGGCTTGATAACTTTTCTAAGAGGCTCTCGGTGCTCTTTTATAGCGCAAAGCCAGAATCTTTTAGTTGGAAACTTGGTAAAATTCAGCAGAGATTTACGCCAAAAAATATTTGCTCCTAATTCCATAGAAGTGCGGCGGATCCGCGGCCCAACGGGAGGTTTGGCCGCGGATCCGCGCTTGATGGTCGAGATCTCGTGACTGAAATTTTTGGGATTGCATCTTTTGACATGTGGCAATCCTAGGCACCTTCAGAATCTGAAAATCTTTTCTCGGTTGCTTCCAGACTTGGTCTCCAAGTTTTGCTTCTTAATTTGGCAAGTTTTCTTCAACAACTTGATTTGCTTGATAAATTCTGCATAACAACTTGGAAAATTCTGCACAATAATCTCAAATAATATTTAGTAGGCTTATTTCTACTAGGAGTTGGTCAATGAATTTATTTGCATACATTTTCCTACCAAATGATAGTTAAATATATTAACACATGAAAAATAATGTTTTCTACATAAAAACCCTCATATGTATAATATATTATAATAAAGTCCTTTTTTTAATATAAAAATGGTAGGAAAAATGTAATACAAATGTGCAGTTTTATCAACTGAACAAATACCCCCAAACTTATCTTTGATCGTCCCGAGCAAGCTAGTTTATTTAAGAGGAGAAAAAGAAGGGAGAAAACTAAGCACACTTTCGTAGGCAGACACGATTGCACTGAGCACGTGCAACAAGCCGTTAAACCTCTAGGTGTCCCTAGTAGGAGGAGTGTTGTCTCCTGAGAGTTTTCAGCGGATTACACCCACAAAATCCAATAAAAAAAGAAAGATGGTGAAATTTACATATAAAGATAAGAACCATAAAAGAAAGGCCTTGAAAAGAAGAGTTTCCAACAATACTAGCTTTTCAGTTGTCATGAGCCCTATCTTAATAGTCATGAAAAAATGTTAGAAATCACATCATCCCTCAATAAAACATCGTCTTTATTCTTCATTCCTACCTTTCATCCAAACATTGATCATATAACCCCACGTGTGTGAAATGGACATCCCTACACTCGGAGAATTCAATTCAAGCTATCATACTCTTGTCCATCTACCTTAGTACTTTTTAATTTGATGAATATTAAGATTCGCTCACACATTTTCATGCGACCGTTAATAATTCTTGAGGTACTAACCAACCGATTACTCCTGTGCTTGCTGATTAGGTGATAATATTTTCCTCGTCTTGCACCACCTAAGGCTTAGCAGTGACTCCCAGACCAGTTGGCCTTAGGGCACTAGGTGAAGAGGCACCCTCGCTATATTTTTTTATTGCTGCCTTGGCGATACAAAACCAGTGTTCATCTTTTTCTTTTCACCATTTTTATATTTTCTTCATTTTTTCACTTCCTTCATACTTTGGCTTTTAGACAAGAGCATTTCAAGGTATCCTCTACTATCCCGAGTTTCAAGACGTGTGTAAGTGCATATAGTAGGGTATCAACATTCAAATGTTTGGCTTCCAGAATAGAAACTATTTTTCAGACTTATTTTTATCCTCAGATTAATGACTTCCTTCATCTTACTAACCCTTGGGACAACACTCATAACTACTTATTACTAGTTCGTTTAAGAAAACTTCTAATTTTCTTGGTTTTCTTAAACTATTCCTATGTTTTGGATGTAATTTTTCACTTTCTACTCTTTCGTTATAAAAGAAAAAAAATTTATAATTTTTTTTTGAAAATGTTGTGCTTATGCAAAATATGATGCAAATTGATGTGTAAATAAGCACAAACCTCCCCCAAACTTGTTTTCAACAGTGTCCTCACTGTTGCTATCTGCTGGATCACAAAACCTGTAAGCTTGGGAGGAAATTATTAATGGGGGCAAGAATATATGAAAGTGAAAATCCTCCCCCAAACTTATTTTTGGCTCACAAATTTGAGGACAAAATTTATGTTCAAGAGCCAAAAATATACCCCCCCTCAAACATGAGTTAGACAATATGAAGCATTTTAAGAGGGGGTGAGTCATTTGGTCAAAGTAAGACTTTACAAAGACCAAAAGTTAATACCAACCATTCAAAGATTTTATCAGTATAGCGTATAGGTTGGTGGAAGAATGCGTTGTATCGAGTCAAGAAAAAATAGGAAAGTGATAAGAGGTGATCTGGAAAGGGTTTGAAATTAGAGAAAAGAAAGAATGAGGATGAATGTGAATGCTTAGGAAGAAGGAATGGTGACGGTTCAACCTCTATAAGTGGAGATTGATCAATCACAAAATCCGTATTGTTTAAAAATTCAAGTTCGTCAGCAAAAAGTTCTTCAAAACTTTTGTCAATGGTGTGATTGAACATTTTGCTGTCAAAGAGTTTTGTGCCAGAATTTATCATACTTGATTCAAAAATTATTGAGGTAGAGGATTCGAAAAACTCATATACCTCATTTTCAAAAATATCCAAATCTAGTTGAATTTATGGTATTATTGAACTTGAATTAACGGATTGTGATTTATCAAAACTCACAGAAACTATAGGAACCGACGAAGAACTGGAGAAAGTAGAAGGTGAAATGGGTAAACAAATTGGTATGTCGAGTGTTGCTGAATCAGATGTGGAAGATGGAGGCTGTATTTCGGTCTGATCTTCGGGTATACCATTATCATCAACTTCAAGACATATTTGGGATTCGGGAAGAATTAAAGGCTCAAGATGACGACCACAAGGAAGTGAAAAGAATCGATGAATTGGTGGGATAAAATTATCCAAAATTTCGGGTTCATCAATCAAAATATCCCCAACGTCAATCACCTTATTCAAGTGAAGGTTAAAATTCTCAAACTCCTCATCAAAAGTATGGTTTTCAATCAGTTTTGGTTCAAGAGTGGAGGTGTAGAGATCACAAGGGTTGGGTATGATTTCACTCGAAAGGACCGTTCACAGTTGGATAAATCAAACACTATAAAGTCACACAACTTATCAGACATTGTACTTGATGAATCTATGAAACTGGAGTTGTGGAGTTCCGTTTGGAATGGGGAGGTTTGATTAGGAAGGGTGTACAGTTCTGTCTTACTACGCAAATCCTTCATAATTTGATTCGTCAGTTCCATAAATTTTTCTAATGTCTGCTCCAGACTAGTCTTGGGTTGATAAGGGGTTTCAGTATAAGATTGAAATTCCTGTGGATAATTAAAACTCCCAAATGACTGATTAGAAGAACTGTCTAGAGTAGGTGGAAAAGTCGGATTGGATTGATAGGAACAGAATGGTTGCTGAACTTGGGTAGGAGTAGGATCAATATATGATAAGAAGAATATTGATATGGGTTGGTTGGTTGGCTATATACAAACCGCATATCAAACTCTTCTCCGGACAGTGGTGGTGATGGTTGATATTGGTCCGGGTTGAAACTTTGGCCTCTAGACCTAGCTATGTGCTCAGCAATGGACATTCATCTAGGTGCTTCCTCACTCTGGGTATGAACTGAAACAGGTGTAGGATTAGGATACGGTTGATAAGACCTAGACTGAGGTGGCCAACTGTTTCTTCCTTCTTGTTCTATATGATCTCTTAAGGACATGGAAGAGCCGGACGGTATACCGAAGGGATTTCGAAAACAAGAGATATCTGGTTGTGGACAGCAAAGCTCGGCAAGTGTTCTTCTGTTTAGGTCACCCATTATAAGAAGAGAAGAAGTGGGAAGGGGTAAAAAGGAGAGAAAGTAATTGGTTTGTTTTATAAAAAAAGGACGGATTTAGACAAATCACAAAAATGCACAACCCTAGAACTATGGTTACCTAGGTCCAGTCTCTAGACCGCTCCTAGACTTCCAAAGGACAAGCCGCAGGATAAATCCTCTACCGCCTCCGTACTACCCTTGTAGCCAGGTAAGTGCCAGGTAAGTGGGAAGGAACCACGTCGTGGGCCTAATTAAAAACCACTAGCCTTTGACACACTTGCCTAGGCACTACAAAAATAATGCGGATAAACGATAGATTACCCACGACCTACCTCTGTCCTTATTGAGCGCGACAGTCCTTAGAGTCTGGTCTAGATATTTTTTAAATTAATGAAGGGTTGATCTATATGCTTGGTTTGTGATTTGTGGGGATTAGGAAGGGTGATGAAACCCCCACCTAGTCTTGATTTGGTCCTTACCCTTTAAAGATCTGTATTAAAATATGCAAAAACAAACCGAAAAACAAAACTTTGCAAAAAGATTTTTGAACGGTGATATTTTGCAAAGAATCCTTCAGAAAATAGATTTTATTGGATTTTAGAGGAGAGAGAAGGGAGTTAGAATCTTACCAGAGAAGTGTTAACCCTAGATCTCCTGTTTCCTCAAGTCCGTGACTCCAGATTTCCTCGCAAAAATTCACACAATAATCGTTAAATATACAATTTGCAGTTTTGTTTTAATAATGATATGACTCGTCTAAGAATTCAACACAAATAGTAAAAATAAAAAATTACGAACGTTTCCCCGGCAACGACGCCATTTGATTGGTGTGAAAAGTTGTTTGTAATATAACCGCAATCAATAACGGTGTCGCGTGTAGCTAGACCGAGATGAGTACGGGTCGTCCTCTGGGAAACGTGGAACCTTTTACTTTTACTTTAGATGTGTTGAAAAAGAGAGGAGGAATAAAGAATTTTATAGAATGGTTTCTAGATCTACGTTAAACAAGAATGTAAAATATAGATCTAGATTATTTTAAAGATGTAGATAATATAATAAGAGGGCTTGTAGGGTTCGTTAGGATTTAGTAGTTATGGACGATTAATTAAAAGTTACCCTTTTTATCCATTAATAGATTTAGAACTAGAACGACGGTGATGCGTGTAGATTAGGGTTTCTGGAGGGAAAAGGAATCCCACTCTTAACCCTTATCTCGACACGGAACTCCGTTCATATTTAGCCTTTACCAAAACAATCATTAATCTAATCTCTAATCGCGGTCGGAACTAGCAAAGAATTGCTAGCGCGCCCGATTAGGATGTTAATGATTCTTTTGATAAAGTTCCTAAACTTTATAGGACTTAAAAAGGGTTTAGTTATTTTCATCGTCCATTAGCCTACCCTAATCCTACGAACCCTAACAAGCGGAGAATTACTCGCGCATGTTGGGAGAAGAAGATGAAAAGAAAGAGAGGGAAAACATAATGTAAAATGCAAAAGAATTAAATAAAATAACTACCTTTATTAATCAACTGAACAATCTACACTTTTATTCCGTAGAAAATGATTACAAAACTTGGTTTGCTTCTCGATCTTTCCTAAGGAGGTAGACGAACAGTTGATGATCAGCCTGGATACGTGAGCGTCTGGGGCTTCGTGATCACGTCGGCTTGATAACTTTTCTAAGAGGCTCTCGGTGCTCTTTTATAGCGCAAAGCCAGAATCTTTTAGTTGGAAACTTGGTAAAATTCAGCAGAGATTTACATCAAAAAATATTTGCTCCTAATTCCATAGAAGTGCGGCGGATCCGCGACCCAAGGGGAGGTTTGGCCGCGGATCCGCGCTTGATGGTCGAGATCTCGTGACTGAAATTTTTGGGATTGCATCTTTTGACATGTGGCAATCCTAGGCACCTTCAGAATCTGAAAATCTTTTCTCGGTTGCTTCCAGACTTGGTCTCCAAGTTTTGCTTCTTAATTTGGCAAGTTTTCTTCAACAACTTGATTTGCTTGATAAATTCTGCATAACAACTTGGAAAATTCTGCACAATAATCTCAAATAATATTTAGTAGGCTTATTTCTACTAGGAGTTGGTCAATGAATTTATTTGCATACATTTTCCTACCAAATGATAGTTAAATATATTAACACATGAAAAATAATGTTTTCTACATAAAAACCCTCATATGTATAATATATTATAATAAAGTCCTTTTTTTAATATAAAAATGGTAGGAAAAATGTAATACAAATGTGCAGTTTTATCAACTGAACGCTCGTGCATCCCTGACACTCGGTGGAAGAAAACGGGTGAGAAACACAGTCACAAACTCAGCCCAGGTCATAGGAGACAGACCAGCGGCTCTGCCCCTCTCCAACGACTCACACCACTTCTGGGCCAGACCCTCCAGCCGGAAACTCACGAACTCCACCCATCTCTCGTCGGAGCATCGGAGCGAACGACAAATCCTGGCCATCCGGTTGATAAATGACTGCGGATCCTCAGTAGAATCTGTGCCAGTAAACACCGGAGACCTTAGCCTCATGAACTCCGTCAGTGACACGGTAATAACCTCCGGAGCTGTAATTGCGACTGCCAGAACTGTAGGTACCATCATGGTCGCTGCAACGGGTGGAACAACAGCCTGCCCCTGTGCTCGAATGGCCTCTACCAAAGTCCCCACAATCTGGCGCAGGTCCTGAATACCAGCCCCAATCATAGCAATGTGCTCCGGTACCACAGGCGTATCGCCCTGGTCAATCCTCGCCTCAGACGAGTCGACTCTGACCTCGGCCCT
The DNA here is from genome assembly GCA_030015575.1 of Agapanthus africanus. NCBI lineage: Eukaryota > Viridiplantae > Streptophyta > Magnoliopsida > Asparagales > Amaryllidaceae > Agapanthus > Agapanthus africanus. Next base: position 542,900,617 of record JASDDO010000014.1, on the reverse strand, counting down.
CGCGGCGGCTCTCTGTGCCCTCGTAGTCTTCGGAGGCATATAGGCTGGAAATTGAAACAAGATTCGATAAGGAAACGGAAATCGAATCACAAAGATGTATATCAATCACGGAAGGAATTTCATTCAATAAGTCCTAAGGTCACTTAGGCGGAGTACCGTGTCGTAAGTATGCCGCGGAACATACACACGCTACGTCATTCTGCTTAAGCTACCAACTGCAACATACCAAGGTCATCCTACACTCCGAAAGGTAAAACCTAACGCTCTGATACCAACTTTGTCACGACCCAATAATTGGCCCATAACCGGCACTTAAACTACGTAACATCTACAGGCGTACGCAACTTAAGTAAGCCGAATCCCAGAAATCTAAACAACCCAAAACTGGATCAACGGAGAAAACATAGTTTTAAACATTCGGAAATTTTCAAGTAAAAATCTTTAAGTTTAGTTTTCGTTCTTAAAAATTTCGGAAACACCTCCTTTGTAAAAACTAGCCCCGAAAATGGGTACAACATAGATAATAATAAAAGCATCCCAAACGGGAGAAAATCACGCCCAACGGTGGAGACAACCACCACAACATATATATGATGCCGAAGCGAAGAAATATAAAAGAAAACTGCATAAACAAGAAAAACTTTTCAACAAAACCGGCTCGTACAAGCATGGCACCCAAAGTCACCACAAAATATAACACTGAATCCTCACAAGTTTTCTCTAAGTCATATACAATATAGTGGTAGATAGAGAATACTAGATCCAACAAAAATATACAAGGTATAAACAGATATCCGCAAACCCACCTAAAAGCAAGGCCTCACAGCCAACCGTAGCGGTATCCGCAAAAGTAGAGATGATAAGACGCCCTGCCGCGACTACTCAGAGGGTAAGTCCTGCAAAACACTGTGGCACAACGGGGGTGAGTTGCCAACTCGTGAATAGTAAATAACATCATACAGTAATCGCAAGTATGCACGAACAGCGATCTATCTATCACATATAATCCGATAGCATAAGTATGATAAGTGAATATGCAACAATCATGTAAAGGTACATCATCAGGGTACTACAACTACATGAAGCAATGCATATCAACATAATCTTGAGTGTGGGATGATATAATATAAAATCACATGCAAAATCATCAGCATGGAAAAACACCAGTGTCCCTCACTGACACATCAAATCCCAAATCCTCAGGCACCGCATCCTCAGATCGGCCCTCACATCCTGTAAGTCTCGGAACCTGAGTGTCTATCATCGACACCCGAAACATTATGAAAACATGTACCTATAAGTATATATATATATATGAGGATATCAACCCCGTATGTCCACCGACTATACGTAAAAATCATGGAAACCTGAGTGTCTAACACCGACACTCGAAACATCATGAAACCCGTGTCTAGCATCGATACGTAAATCCTCATAACTCAGGTGTTGTCACCACGACTGGCCCTGACCATATGTCGTACATCACTCCGGTCGGTATCCCCACGATAACCGCCGAGTCCAAATACAATCACCGGTAGGTACTTGCCCACCTTCCAGGCTCATCGTCTGTACCACGAACATCTTGCCGAGGGGAACCGTACCGGGCCCCACCATGTACCCGCACATGGCCCACTCACTCCTCGCATCGGGTATATATCACAAATCTCAGAACCGAGAAACCTCATGCTGGACGCATCAAATATCATATCAAGAGAAACCGGGTTTTCAAACAATACATAGTTTCTTGAAAATATCCACACGGTTCTCAAATCCATAAATCATATGAAATCCATATCTCAATGCGTAAAATCTATATAAAATTGATATATTCAACATAAAACATCAATATGAGCATATAAAGGGAAAACCGCTCTTTAAATTGAATCTAGCTTAAAACATATCATGCGGTTCCCAAATCCTTCGAAAACAAATGCAGTATTATATGAAGTGTACATGTAAGTGTGGTAAGGTTTAAGTATCTACATGTAATCAAGTATGTGGGTGTACATGTCAATATGTATGCATGATGTATAAGTAGCTATAGCAAGATATACGTGAAGTGGAATAAGGGTCACTACCTCAACTATTCCTGCCCAATGCAATATCACGTATGTATGTATCCACGGTATTTCATATGCACAATAGAATAAGAGTTACTACTCCAATCATTCCTATCCACTACCATATCACGTATGTGGCTGTTTGTGCGTGTCATGGCAATTACAGACGGTGTGGGTGTAGCATACAATTTAGTGCTCGTGCAATATGAACCGTCAGTAATGTGTTATATCTAAAGGTACGAGTCAAGTACAACAGATATGCAATGAAATTCATATGAAAGTAACTAATATGCAAATACATGCAGCTATCATATCATATTCGCCCCGACGCATAACGCCATACGGGCGATTTCCCCGTAGATGTTAAATCTACTCACCGATGGTCTCGAGCTATGAAAATCCGACCACCTGCTCCCCCTTGTCTGCAACACCCGAAGTCCCTGCTTGCGAACCTAAAATTTCATAAATACAACACATAAGCTAAATATCCTATAATGACGAAAAGACAACGAAACGCGATGAAAACGCCCGGAAAATTACACTGCGCGCTTAGCGCATCTATCGCGCACGACATCGGCCAAAAACTCTAACTGGGGTCGCTAAACTACGAAACACCAAGTCTAGACCCCGATCGTCCCGATCACGCAACACAACACAAATAATTACGAGGAATACAATAGATATAACCTCGCAACGACCAATCGAACCCACGTCGGAAAAACCCCGAAACCTAGTAAGCAACCTATCGCAATATTTCGCACTAGTTTCAAGCTAACGCATATCTAGCGATTACAAACACCTTAAAATAGCTTAACTAAGCTATCTAAACCATTCCTATATTTTTTACACTCTCTAATTATGTTTTAGCAAAAACCTAGTAAGCTAATTGCATAATTAGACAAATTGTTCACTAGCAAAAATTAACATTTTCTACTAGGTTAATCTTTTCCAAAACACAATTTAACACTTTAAATGAACACTAATCGCTTAAACAAACTTTAACCCTAACATGAATTTGTTAAAACAATTATAAATGAATTAATCATGATTTAAAAACTAAACTAAACACATAATTAGCTAACTAAAATAGCTAGATTAAGATTAAAGCAAATATATAAGGATTAAGGTAAGAATTATACCTCCCCAAGAACACCAAATTGAAACTTAATCCATCATCTTAGCATCAAAAACCATGCTTTGTTGAAGATCCAACAAGGATTAGTGAAAGAAAATGATGGTTTTATTTTATTTAGGATTTTTGTGGATTTATTTTAGGAATTTTTTTGAAGAATTTTGAAGGATTAATGAAGAAATGAGCTAAACAAATGGAAAGGGCAGAAATGGGGAGGGGTTTCGGCTAAGGAGGAATGGGGGTAGTTTTGTGAAATTTGTGTGAGGAAATTGCTAGGAAAAATGGTAATAAATGCTAATTAAAGCTAATTGCCACCTTTCTCTCTTTTCTTTTCTTTTTTTAATTAAATTCCTTTTGCACAAAAGAAAAGTCTAGATATTTGAAAAGAAGCTTCTAAAATAATTCTAGTGAGAAAATCAATTTATTCACAAGAGAAAAAATTTCCCGATTTACGTGCACAAAATACCGCTTAAAATAATATTTTATTTGGGAAAAATTCTATCTGAACCAAAACCTCCCAAATACTCCCAAAGTTCGCGCACAAGCTTTATTTTAGCTAAACTAGGTGTCGGTAAGTTTATACGGACGTTTGATCGAAATCGGGTTAAAACGGGAAAAACTGACAATTTTGCACTAAAACGGGAAAATTCGCAAAACGACTTCTAAAACGTTACAGTTTGTTTCAAGTTGGCCTGGATTTCTAACAACATAGGGGGGGTTTAAGGCCATCACTAAAGCCTAATGACACTAACACAACTCAAATTAAACCCTAACCCTCTCTAGGAATTCCCAAAATTCCCTAAATCGCACAAAATCACAACTAGACACATAATGGGTTAAAGTGAAAGAAAAACTACACTATGTGTGAAGGGATTACCTCATTTGGCACTCATGAATCCCCTAGAGCATCAAAATCAAATTTTTCTTTGTCCAAAGTGTAGCTTGTGAGCTTGTGCATGTTTTTAATGAAGTGGGGATGGACTTTTGGGGTGTTTTTGATGATGAAGTGTGGGTTTGAAGTGGAGGGGAAAAGGGTGCTGCCTTGAGAGGAAGAAGAAGGAGAAAAGATGAAGATGATGAAGTGAGAAACAAAGAGCCATGACTATGGTTGACCCCTCACCCTCTCTCTCATGCCCATCCCTCTTTGTTTATTGATTTCCTTTTTCTTTTCTTTTGTTTTCTTTTCTCTTCTCTTTCCTTTAAAATTTGAAATAGGAAACCCAAATGAAACCATGGTAGAAAATGTGACAAATGCTAGTAAATATGATATGGTGCATGTCATGTACACAAATCCGGCTTAAAGCACGATTAGCGATATTTAATCGCGATTAGCATTAAAATAGTGTATAATAAATCATAAAATTTCATAATTTGCACAAATCACATAAAGCACCCTCTTTTTAGTAATTTCTATAATTTTTCCCAATTTATCCGTATTTAAAATATACCGCCTTATTAAAATATTCAATATATTATTATTTAATTATAAAAATTCCCCAAAATAATATTTTATTTTTATGAAATGTTACATTTTCTTTCATTAATCTCATTAATGAAGTACTATCATTGAAACTTCCTAAGAATCACAGAAGAAACGAAAATACAACGTACGCTTATGCCATCTGCATTCGCCACAATGTTCCGTTATGCACCGTTAGGTTACTTAAATAGCGACATACCGGGTCGGGACTAGCGCGTGTGCAAAACATAAGCAACGACTATTTTATATCATATATATAATAATAAAACATTTGTCTCAGATAGTAATATGATCTCATCACAGAACATTGCAGCAGAAGTCAACATATGAAATATTGGATATTCTAATCAGTGTTTTATATCAAGCCAGTAAAAAACACGGATTCCACGGTCGCGATGAATAGCCAAACCCACATCCTTAGACCCCTACGAGAGCGGCAAGTAATCCTTCCAATTCTAGGAATAGGAGACCCGATCTTGACTCGTCGAGAGGGCCTCCCTCTAGACCCTAGAACCCGGTTACTTGTGCTCCCCACCTTAGGTCTATCCTAATGCGGAAAAGTAAATAATATACAATGGTGACATCATTCTCAACCCAGAAGTACCCCAATAAAAGAATATTACATATAATGAATTTTACAGGAATGAAAATAAAAACTCTTATCTCACATAAAAAAAACCCGCCATTCAATCACGACGATCCAATATATCATATCACAGCAACACATAACAACACATGTCATCAACGTAAGTAAATATGCGTATCCCAATTGTCGTTGATCTATAGCAACGAAACCGGCGATACACCACATATTACACTTACGGTCGCAGAAAGAGAAAATGTTAAACTATAACATTTGGAATCCACATTTACCTTAGACATCATAAACCCGTAATATCACATACTTCGCATTTCATGCCTAACAATATGAATTCCAAATATTGTATCACATTCACAGATAACTAGAAGAAATTTAAACAATTCAATCGAATCAACGAACTTCTAAATTTCCTAGAAAGCTCAACACTTGAGCATTGTTAAAGTTAACCAGTGACATACCACAGTACCTACGGACCTACAGCTGAAGGCCCGACCCAAGGCTCTCAAGTGGCACCGCGGATCCGCTGCCAAAACTGTAACGTTTTAAAAATAAATAAATAAATAATTAAATAAATAAAATCTTTTAGGTCAATTTTCTGATAATTGGTAAAATAAACTGTATTTTCCATAAAACTCAACTACAATTATTTTTTCAATATAAACTTAAATATGCCTATTTTAACTATATAATGGCTAGTATTTGGTAGTTATTTAGTCACTTATAAATTATTAGTTTACTAAAATATTTTCCGTAATTAATTAATTTTCAATATTTACATAAGCTTTTAATTATACATTAAATTGGTGCAAATTACAAATTTCAATGAGTTAATTTTATAAAAGTAAGCCATGACCACTCACCACTAAGTTTGTAACATGGTCCCTCTCTCTCTTTTTGTCTCCACAATTCTAGATAATTCTAAGGTTGTTTAGGAAAAATAAAATAAACTAATATAATATGAAATGTGTTGAATGATGTAATTAGTATAGTTTTTTCCACACACCCTCACTCACTCTCTCTCCTACTCCCCAATATGTGGCCAAAACCTCATGTGCAGCCCCCCTCTCTCTCTTCAAATCTTTTTCCTTGCATCAAAATATAAGGAAATTAGTTAATTAAGGAAATAATGTAAAAGGGGTATAATTGGGAAGCTTCTCCACATATCCACACACTTACACACACTTCCCCTTTTCCTCCCAAAATTTGGTCGAGCCTATCCCAAGCTGCTGCACCAAAATTTCCACCTCAATTCCATCACCACAAATCTCCATTCTCCATCAAAAATTCAAATAAAAACTCACAAATTCAAAGAAAATTCCTCATCTAATTTTCCTTGGCCATTCAAGCATGGATCTTGGAGCTTGGAAGCTAGTTTGGGAGGTAAAGTGAATGCTTGATCTCTTGAATTATGAGGTATAAATCTTAACCTATGGTTTAATCGTTGGATAATTACTTGAATCTAAGCTAATTAAGTGTTCAATTAGGGTTTTAGTTTCAAGATCTAATTTTCAAGAGAAGGATTGAAATTAAGGTTAGGGTTTTATTTCATCATTTAGTATGTAATGAGGAGATTAACAAGTAATTAAATGTAAAATCTAATTTGGTTACTAGTTGCTAATTGTTAGTTTGAAAATTTTGCTAATTATGTTATTTGCTAACTAGGTTTTTAGAAATTAATTTAAAATGTGGGATTAAAATCTAGTTAGGGTTTTTAGCACACCATTATGGTTTCCATGAGTGCTTTAACAATTTAAAATATACAAAATCTAGCTTAATTGTTGAATTGTGAATTTTGCTTTAAAAATTGTTAAAATTTGATATTTTTGGAAACTAGAATTTTGGATTTTATACAAATTGATGAGATTAAATTATGGTGATGGTTTGTATGACTTAGTTATGATATTTAGTGACTATTATGGCCATTAGTTGGGTTAAAACATCAAGTTTCAAATTAAAACGAAAATTTAGTGATTTCTAGGTTTTCACGATATTGCATATTATTATTAGGAAGTCGGATGTGACCTTAAATTCTTGGCAAGTATAGTACTATGGAAGACTTTAGGTTGGATTAGACTGAGTTAGAAAGACTTAACCAGAGGATGATTGCCTTGGAGGGAATTCGTAAGTTTCATGTAGACACACACACACATGCACACACATAAACCTGACTTGGTGTATATGTGTGTGTGTATATATATATATAGGAATGTGTGTAGGTATATATATGTATATATATATAGCATATACACGTGATATGAGGGTATTATATGATACTTGGGGATTAGTCAATATGATCGGGCATGATGCCGTGAGATATTCGATATGTGATCGAGATATGATATGAAATGTGTTACATTATTAGCGGATCGTTGGGTAATGAGAAAATATATAAACGATGATATGTGTAGATGACATTGAAATGAACGAGACTCTAGAATAGAACCCGGATTGTAACATGTGACTTTATCACGATATGATATATGACATGATATTTTAGTGGATCATTTGACGATATATATTTACACAGACAATGATATATGTTTGATGATATTAGGTTGTATGCGATTATAGTACTGTACCCTTGACCATGATAGTGTTTGATGATGATACTATACGAATGATGATGTATATATGATAGTTGACCATACCCCGATGTTGGGAGGCCGTACAATGGATTTTACTGTACGAGGCATAGATGTGATGATTGATCCGCACCCGTGGCTCGAGGAAGTCGTACTACGTACGTGACGCTATTGAGGCTGGATCGCTGACTGCTTGAGATATCGACTCAGACTTTAGGAGGATTCTTCTTACCTTTTGACAAGTGTATTTAATTAGTTCCTTAGTTGGTTAGGTAGATCTTAGTTTACGCTCGAGTCATACTTATTTTCAAAACTAATAATTCATGCGTTTTCAAACAACAAACTGTATGACTCGTAATTAGTACTTATTTTCTAGTTGTGTGTTTACTACACATTCACCGTTATATTCATGTTGTAATCATTGCATTGCATATTCATACATATGTTTCTTTAGCTAATATGAAATTCTGCCTGTTAGGACACCAACACCATTACCGATGATGCGCATGTTCCACGTACACTTATTTGCTGGCTCACACACATCATCATCGGTAATTTCCATGTCACGTACACTTTAGAACATATTATCTTTTATTGATATAATATGCTAAATGCTAGTCTAATATAATATTGCATGATTACTCTCATGTGCTAGTTTAGATATTGCATTTATTACTTAGACACTTCATGCATTCCCATATTCATATTATCATGCAGTATTGTGGGGCTTATGTCGTTACTCATTATTTACTTACTCATGATTTTGGGATTTTAGATTTCTATGAGATTTCTGAATTTTGGGGGGAAACCGCAAGAATTTAATAAAAGCTTAGTATCATCATTTTTAAAAATGCATGTTGCGGTTTTCTCGTGATGTATGTGTCGTCCACCATGAGATTTCATGTTTTCTGTTGGATTTCGAGACCCGATTCGAGGAGTGGATGAATCGTCTCGGGTACATGGTGGGCCCGGTATGGTACCCCGGGGAAAGAAGCTCGAGTTGTAGACGATGAGCCTGGCAGGGGAAGACTACCTACCGGTGATGTCTGGCGCGGCGGATATCCGAAGGATACCGACCATTGTCGTGTGATTTGATGATATGGGCCGATCCGGACTAACGGAGCCCGAGATATTGAGACTATGAGATATTGAAACTATGAGATATTGAGACTATGAGGTATTGAGACTTTGAGATTTACTTGTTTTGTGTCGATGCTTGACACGGATTTTCATGGATTTCATTGATGATGTTCAGATTATCATACATATTCTACTATGATAAAAGTTAAAGATTTCTTATACAGATATGTACAGATTTCAGGATTGATTTTTTTTCATTCATGATGCATGCATACTCATACACATGACATGTTATTACTTGTAGCACTGACACGAGCACTGAGTATGGCACTTACGTAAAGATTATTACCCTATCACTTAGTTGTCTAGTATTAGGTTAAGTATACTATATGACCTAGGAGAGCGTCGTGCATGCAATTTCTACTCGCAGATGTCTTCTACTCATGAGTTAGCAACTCACCCCCATTGTGCCAAATTTTCTTACAGGTTTCGATGTACAGGTTTCCTTGGTAGCTTGCTGGCACTTCATTTCATTCAGGGTGATTTTCTTGGTAGGTTGGTTCACTTATATCAGGACCGCCGTTGTCCCTTTATTATTTCATTTGTATCAAGTAAGCTCCATCAACCAGACTTGTATTACTTGATAAATTTAGAAGACCAGTTGCTTATTCTTTTGACCTGAGAGTCGCGCTTGTAATATTATGGTTTTCTTTGAGTTTTGTTCCTCGCCCTTCGGCGTTGTATATTATATTGATTGCATGGTTGTGACCGCCAATTGGCGAAGAGCTAGCTCCCGCTTAGGGATGCCTTTTTATTATTGCTTATGTATATATTCTTATTTGTACCTGTTTGGGGCCAGTTTTTACAAAGGAGACTCTGCCGAAATTTTTGAGAAATTTGATGTTGCTTTAAAACATGTTTTCCTTTACTTCTTCTTTAAAATGGTTTAGATTTCTGGGCTTTGGCTTACTTAGATTACGTTGCGCCTCTAGACGCTTCGTAATTTAAGTGCCGGTCACGTTCCGTACCTTCGGGTTGTGAAAAAGTTGGTATCAGAGCGCTAGGTTTATCCCTTGTCTAAGTCTAGGTTGACCTTGGTTGATGGACCAGGTGACATACCATGGGTATGATCCGCGACATACTTATGATATGCTACTCTGCTTAAGAAGCCTTAGGATGTACATTTCTTTGCACCGTATTCTATTCGTTCCTTTGATCTATCTTCGTCGATGTCGGATGGTGGTTTCTGTTACCACGGTCGCACGGGCAGAGAGAGCTGCGGCTCGAATGCAATGACCGTTAGGGTATCGTCTATTCCTGAGGATTGAAGCATTATTTAGCATGTGGACGAAGGGTATTCACATGTCGTCCAGACGAAGTTAAAAGGTTCGAACGAATGTCAGAAACCCATTTTCCCAAGTTTAAGGTATTCGGAAGAACATGCAGGTATTTCTATGGACCCTCTAGAAGAATGAAACCCTAACTCGAAATAATAACCATGAGAACGCTGGTGAACCTTAGGGTTTGCGGCAGTTCCGTGGTGCCATTAGTGAGGCTTGGGTTTGCCCTTCTACGGCTGGTCCGTAGATGCTGGGGCATGTACTGGATATTTTTAAACTGTACTTGAGTGTTGAGCTCTCGGGGAATTATGGGACTTTGATAAATCGATCGAAAAGTTTAACGTAGTCTGGATATCATGTGATGGGATACATTACTTGGGAGACTCTAGATATGAGTATATCCGTTTGTAGCACAGTTCATACAGCTTCGAAGAGACGAGTTCGAATCAGTCGACACCAGAGGAAAGAGGAGCCCATTGACGTCGGCGTTACGATTTGCGATTTGGTAAATTGAATTTCATATTTCCGTTGTTTGGATTTTGGTAACTTGAGGATTTCGTTTTATGATTGGTCTTCCTATGTACTCATTCTTTGCACTCGATTAGTGTTCCGTGTATCAGTTGTTTTGATGTTCGTTTTGTGCATACCCATTGCACCTGATTTGATTCTTATATACATTATAAGATGTTTGATTTTGATTTCGTACACCTGGATTTAATTGATTTGATTTCATGCATACGGGTTGCACATGATTTTGACGTATGCTTCGGCATAGTTTTCATGCACTTTTCGTATTGTGATTTCGATTTTGATACTCGGTATATGTTTTCGTGCACCATGTGCACTAGATTGAGATTCTTGCGCACACTTGGCGCACTTGATGCGATTTTGTACACACCAGATGCACTAAATCTAGATTTGTGCAGATTAAATGCACCTGATATTGTTGTCGTGCACGCCCGTTGCACTTGACAGATGTTTTTGGTGCACACCCGTTGACTCAGTTTTGTTTCTGAGCATATTCGTGGCTTCTGTATTTGGTTTCGATTTCAGTGCGCACCGGACGCACATGATATATTTTTTATGCTATGATTGGGATTGATTTCATTTTGAGCAGTATATTTTTATAATAATTACTATTTGGGTTAGTAACCACGCAGGACATGTATGTTAAATAAAAGGTATATATGTATAGCTATTTTTTAAAAATGAACGTCCGCTGCTTGAGCCATGTTTCACGCATCCCACGGTGACTGGGGTAAAGGTTTTGCATGGATTTTTTTCAAAAGTTTGGACGGTTTTATAACGATGCGTATCATATATATGTTTAAGTTTTGAGTATATCATGTTGGTTTTTGTATTGGACTTTGACATTGTATTTTCACCATAACTCCGATAATTGCGTTATACTTGACGGAGTTTTGATTTTGAGTTATGTACTTGTTTTTCATGCGCATGCATTGCGCTAAGATGTGTTTTAAGCAATGATGATTTCGGAGCCCCGACGATTTGAGTGTTTTGATGAATGTTTTAGTATTTTGGGGGAGTTTTAATTTAAATTCGGGGACCGAATTTCTTTAAGAGGGAAGATTGTAACGTTTTAAAAATAAATAAACAAAATCTTTTAGGTCAAATTTCAGATAAGCGGTAAAATAAACCGTATTTTTCGTAAAACTCAACTACAATTATTTTTTCATTATAAACTTAAATACGCCTATTTTAACTATATAATGGCTAGTATTTGGTAGTTATTTGGTCACTTATAAATTATTGGTTTACTAAAATATTTTCCGTAATTAATTAATTTTCAATATTTACATAAGCTTTTAATTATACATTAAATTGGTGCAAATTACAAATTTCAATGGGTTAATTTTATAAAAGTGAGCCATGACCACTTACCACTAAGTTTGTAACATGGTCCCTCTCTCTCTTTTTGTCTCCACAATTCTAGATAATTCTAAGGTTGTTTAGGAAAAATAAAATAAACTAATATAATTATGAAATGAGTTGAATGATGTAATTAGTATAGTTGTTTACACACACACCCACACATCTCACTCACTCTCTCTCCTACTCCCTAATATGTGGCCGAAACCTCATGTGCAGCCCCCCTCTCTCTCTTCAAATCTTTTTCCTTGCATCAAAATATAAGGAAATTAGTTAATTAAGGAAATAATGTAAAAGGGGTATAATTGGGAAGCTTCTCCACATATCCACACACTTACACACACTTCCCCTTTACCTCCCAAAATTTGACCGAGCCTATCCCAAGCTGCTGCACCAAAATTTCCACCTCAATTCCATCACCACAAATCTCCATTCTCCATCAAAAATTCAAATAAAAACTCACAAATTCAAAGCAAATTCCTCATCCAATTTTCCTTGGCCATTCAAGCATGGATCTTGGAAGCTAGTTTAGGAGGTAAAGTGAATGCTTGATCTCTTGAATTATGAGGTATAAATCTTAACCTATGGTTTAATCGTTGGATAATTACTTGAATCTAAGCTAATTAAGTGTTCAATTAGGGTTTTAGTTTCAAGATCTAATTTTCAAGAGAAGGATTGAAATTAAGGTTAGGGTTTTATTTCATCATTTAGTATGTAATGAGGAGATTAACAAGTAATTGAATGCAAAATCTAATTTGGTTACTAGTTGCTAATTGTTATTTTGAAAATTTTGCTAATTATGTTATTTGCTAACTAGGTTTTTAGAAATTAATTTAAAAGGTGGGATTAAAATCTAGTTAGGGTTTTTAGCACACCATTATGGTTTCCATGAGTGATTTAACAATTTAAAATATACAAAATCTAGCTTAGTTGTTTGTCACGACCTAAAGTTTGGCCCGTGACCGGCACTTAACCACGTGATATCTAAAGGCGTAACGCGACTAAGTAAGCCGAAACCCAGAAATCAAAACCATTAAAAGTATAGAGTGTTTAAAACATTTAAAAAACTTTAAGTTGTTTAGTAAATTCTTTAAAGTTCAAGTTATCATTTTAAAGAATTTTGGCAGCATTTCCTTTGTAAAACTAGCCCCGAAATCTGGTATAAGGCAAAATATGAGTAAAATGATACACAATATGAAATAAGCATCCCAACGGGAGCAATCACGTCCAACGGCGGAAACAAACACCACAATGATAATATACGACGCCGTAGCGAAGAAAGAGTAAAAATAAGTGAAGTCGACATGAAATATAAAACTGCATAAATAAAGTCGGCTCACAATGAGCTCGACACCAGAGTACAATAATATACATCATCCTCACAACTAGTCTCTAAGTCAATACATAAGTAGTAGATGGAGAATACTAGAAACAATGATGTATACAGCTGGAAAATAAACAGATACCGCACAAAACCCACCTATCAGCAAAATGGCTAGTATGCCAACCGCAGTGGTATCTGTGTCAAAAGATGTAAGAAAGCAGCCTGCAGCGACTACTCCGAGGGGCAACCTGCAAACACTGTGGCACAACGGGGGTGAGTTGCCAACTCGTGAATAATAGATAACATATAGAGGTAATCGCGAGTATGCACGTGCTGCGATACTCTAACCTATGCCAACAGATAACATCTATATGATGAACTGGATGCTCAAATCATGCAACAAATGCGATCTAACAACATCTCTATGTGATGAGCAAGGTATGCAATAATCGTGCATAGCATGTGTACTCTAACAGGTACTACAGATACAGGATGAGATGTGCAATACTAAATACTGAGCATGGGAATAAATAATATCTACACGGAATGTCAACGTGGAAAAATAGCCGGTGTCCAACAATACACCCAAATCCCAGTAAAACTCAGGCGCCGTCATCCTCATCGGCCCTCAAATCCTGTAAATCTCATAGAATCGTGAGTGCCCAACATCGGCACTCAAAATATAAAGAAATACTCGTGTCCAGCATCGACACGCAAATCCTCATATATCGGACTCTGTCAGTACGGATCGGCCCACGGGCTTCATCTGCGGTATCGGCCCTCGGCTCCGGCAGTACGAGTCGTCCCGTATCCATCTATCGACTCTGGTCAGTATCCTCCGGATAACCGCCAGGTCCAACCAATCACCGGTAGGTAGTAGTCCCACTGCCAGGCTTACCGTCTACTGCACAGCGATCCGTTCTCTCCCCGGGGTACCATATCGTGTCCACCATGTACCTGCAATCGGCCTCGTCCAGCTCCACGATTCGGGTTCATATATCACACGCCTCAGAACCGAGAAAACGAATGGTGGACGCACTGAAATATCATATCAAGAGAAACCGGGTTTTTAAAATAGTGCGTATTTTCTTAAAATAATACCCCGGTTCCCAAATCCCGAAATCACATAAATCCAAACTCAATAGGTAAATCCATGCAATGTGTCGTATGACACTAAGAGTAAAAAGGGAACACCGCTCTTTTAAAAGAATCCGGTTTTGAAAATATCTCATGCGGTCCCTATTTTCATGAAATCAAATCAATATCATCCATGTATGTGACATATGTAAGTATGTAGGTATGTATGTGCAAATGGATATATACGCGAATATGAGTGTAGCACTAGTATGAATATACAGCGTGCATGTGCGCAGGTATGAAGATATCAATATATATATATATATATGTGTGCACGGGTATGAATATACAGTGTGCATGTGCGCAGGTATGAAGATATCAATATATATGTGCACTGGTATGAATATACGGTGTGCATGTGCGCAGGTATGAAAATATCATTATATATGTGCATTGGTATGAATATATAGTGTGCATGTGCGCAGGTATGAAAATATCAATATATGTGTGCACTGGTATGAATATACAGTGTGCATGTACTCAGGTATGAAGATATCAATATATATGTGCACTGGTATGAATATACAGTGCATGTGCGCAGGTATGAAAATATCAATATATGTGTGCACCGGTATGAATATACAGTGTGCATGTGCGCACGTATGAAAATATCAATATATATGTGCACCGGTATAAATATACAGTGTGCATGTGCGCAGGTATGAAGATATCAATATATATGTGCACTGGTATGAATATACAGTGTGCATGTGCGCAGGTATGAATATATCAATATATGTGTCCACTGGTATGAATATACAGTGTGCATGTGCGCAGGTATGAAAATATCAATATA
This sequence comes from Agapanthus africanus, assembly GCA_030015575.1. Lineage (NCBI taxonomy): Eukaryota > Viridiplantae > Streptophyta > Magnoliopsida > Asparagales > Amaryllidaceae > Agapanthus > Agapanthus africanus. The sequence goes on along the minus strand of JASDDO010000014.1, from coordinate 542,885,195 downwards.
TGTGTCAATATGCGACAAGTCATGACAATCAGCAATGATGCGGCACTCAAATCGATATGTATAATGCGTAGCAATCCTATAGTGCAAGTGTCATGGCAATCACTAACGGTGTGAGTGTAACATACAAGTGGTGCTCGTGCAGCTTTAACCATTAGTGACAGTGCAGTGTTCTATATTTACCATTACTATATGCAACAAGGGAGGTATGCTACGCTAATGCACATGAACATCTACGACTAAATATCCTATCACGCCATGACGCTTAACGCCATACGGGCGATTTCCCCGTAGATGTTAAATCTACTCACCTGGTCGCGTGCTAAGTATAGCCGACCACCTGCTTCCCTTTCCTTGCGATGTCTGACGTACCCGCCTGCGAACCTGGAATTTACACAAGGAAATCATATAAGCAAATGTCTCGAGAAAACACGACATCAAACTCAACGAGGACTCGCGTCACAAACTAAACGCGCGTGTATACGTAACGTGTGTGCATATGCCAAAACCCAACACGACACGCTGTGGCACACAGCGATACGCTGTGATACACAGCAAACCAACTCAACACGCATCGCACGTGTCACGCAAGTCCCGCTACGCTAAAAATAGGTAAACAGTCCCAGATTTAATCTGGAGCAAAAACAAGCAAAACAAGAAAGACCAAACCCTTCACAATACCTCTAGACAGCTACCTGCCAAAAACCAACACAAAACCATAATATTGGGCCGGCGGCAAGGGGGGTGATATCGGCCCAAAACCGGTGGGATGGGTCCAGGTCTCTACACTAGGGCCCAAACCCAATTTATAGCCTAATGTATATGTTTACTTACCAAAATTACTATCCTAGTAACAGCAGATTCCATGTATCATAAGGGTTTAGCTTAAAACGACACAAAACACTAAGTTACAACAATAGGGTATTTCTGTAGATCTAGGTGATTTTATAGGAGCCCTGCGATACCAACAACACATAAAAGAGCTGGTCTAACCTTAAACCATCCTGAATCATCCTATTCTCTAACCAAACCACCAATTCCACGTCAAAGTCCACAAAACACCAAAAACACTAAATTTTAGCTAAACCAACCCAGATTTCATCCACTGCTAAACCCCAAAAAGTAAACAATGCCAAACACAGAAAAATCCCCACAGACACCCCCTACACAAAGCACAAATATCCACAGCAACAGGGGGCCGGCGACGCCGGATTTGGGGGGGTGGTCGCCGGTTTTCAGTTGAGGGAAAGGACTCGGGTTTCGACACACAAGCCTATACTGCTTGCACACTATTCTGGAGTTGTTTGCTAAGCTAGGAATTGAGTAAAGATGTAGCAGATCTCAATATCCTATAATATGTTTCAAAACCGTATTTTAAAGTTTCAAGTTTAGCGACTTAAGGCTATCTAGCTAAATCTAGCGATACTACAAGGCTAAAACAGCAACACTAATCACATACTAGGGTTGATTAAGCTATAACAACCTTAACTTAGCTTAATCTTCCCATAAAACACCAATCTAGCACTAAACTCACATTATTCGCTAACCGAAGCTAAAACAACACATAATCTTAGCAACAAGGAGTTGGGTTTAAGAAATATACCCCAAACGACCTTAGGAAGCAGGAGGAAGGAGATGAAGAGGAAGGGAAGAAGGTGCTGCTGCTGCTGGTCACTGCTGCTGCTTGCTTCTCCTGCTGCTGTTATTGCTTCTGTTGCTGATGTTGTTGCTGCTCTTGTTGCTGCTGCTGTGATGGGGCTGCTGCTGCTGTGCTGAGGCTGCTGGTGTTGATGCTGGTGTTGCTTGTGCTGCTGCTGCTGCATGGAGCTGCTGCTGGTGGGTGTTGCTGCTGCTTGCAACTGCTGCTGCTGTTGCTTTGTTATTGTTGTTGTGCTGGGGTTGCTGCTGCTGTGCTGAGGCTGTGTGTGTGTGAGTGAGAGAGTGTTGTGAGAAAAGAGTGTTTTAGAAAAAGAAGTGAGGGAATAAGAGAGTCAACCCCCCTCTCTCTCACCTCATTTAATGCAAGCATGGCTTATGCCTTGATGCACTCCCTCTCTCTCTCTCATTTAATGCAAGCATGACACTTGCCATGATACCATCTCTCTCTCTCTCTCTCTCTCTCCCAAGTCAACCAAAAGGAAATTTAAATTCTTTTTCACAAAAAAAATACCCTTAATTAAAACCCAATTACTTAATTAAACTTAAAATTAGCTTAAGGAAAATGGTTGATCCACCATGGTTACTAATTATGGTTCAACCCCATTTTTTAACCCTAGTTTACATGCACAAGTGTGTGCAAGCCTAGGAAAATTCTAATAAAATATTCATTAAATTTGAAAAAATATTTGAAAATCAATTTGGTAAACTTTTTTAATAAAAATCATATATTAACATATAATTAGCCCCTAAACACATTCTAAGGTGTTACAATCTTCCCCCCTTAAAGAAATTCGTCCCCGAATTTAAAATATAAAGCTACGCATACTTTCAAAGAGATGAGGGAACTTCTTCCGCATCTCGCCCTCAGCCTCCCAAGTGATCTCTTCACCATTCGGGCTGCGCCAAAGCACTTTCACTGATGGCAAGACCTTCGATCGAAGTTTCTTCATCTGCCGGTCTAATATCACGACTGGCTGCTCGGTGAACGAAAGATCGTGCTCGAGCTGAACGGTCTCATGCTGAATCATGTGCGAAGGGTCATGTAGGTATCTGCGAAGCATCGACACGTGGAACACGGGGTGATCATCTGGGAAGTCAGGTGGAAGAGCCAAATGATATGCTACTGCGCCCACACGCTCAAGGATCTCGAAGGGACCTATGAATCTAGGGCTAAGCTTCCCCTTCCGTCCAAACCTCATCACTCCCTTCATCGGAGAGACCCTCAGAAAAACGTGATCTCCAACTGCGAACTCTAATCTGCGGCGGCGTCTGTCAGCATACAATCTCTGCCTGCTCTGAGTTGTCCTCATCCTATCTCGAATCAGCTGTATCTTCTCGGTCGTCTCCTGTACGATATGTGGCCCCAAAATACTGCTCTCACTGAGCTCTGTCCAACAGGCGGGCGATCTACATCTCCTCCTATACAAAGCCTCGAAATGTGCCATCTGAATAGTATCTTGGAAGCTATTGTTGTAGGAGAACTCCACCAAGGGTAAATGATGATCCCAGCTACCACCAAAGTCTAAAACGCATGCTCGTAGCATGCCCTCGAGAGTCTGAACAGTCCGCTCTGACTGGCCGTCGGTCTGCGGATGAAATGCTGTGCTGAAACTCAAACGGTGCCCAAAGCCTCTGCCATAGTCGGCTGGTAAACTGGGTGCCTCGGTCGCACACGATACACGTCGGGACTCCATGCATTCGTACGATCTCATCGATGTATATCTGGGCATACTGAGCAAATCTGAAAGTCGTCTTCACTGGCAGGAAGTGAGCCGCTTTCGTCAAACGATCCATGATCACCCAAATGGAGTCATACCCTCGCCTAGTCCTAGGTAGGCCCACAACGAAATCCATCGAAATCTGTTCCCATTTCCACTCCGGAATGGGTAATGGCTGTAGCTCTCCCGCTGGCCTCTGGTGCTCGGCCTTGACTTGCTGACAAGTCAGGCATCTCGACATGAAGTTTGCGATGTCCCTCTTCATTCCGTCCCACCAGTAAACATCTCTCATATCATGGTACATCTTGGTGGAACCCGGATGAACACTGTACACCGATCGATGTGCCTCCTCAAGGATCTCACGCCGCAGTCCCTCAGCATTTGGTACGCACAGTCTAGTCCCAAATCGCAGTATCCCCTGATCATCGATCACGAACTCGGAAAATCTGCCCTTTCCAATCTGTGCCATGATCTATGAACAACGGTCATCACTGCGTTGTGCCTCATGTATACGGTCAAGCAACTGTGGGCGTGCACGAACATGCGCAAGCTGTCCCCTGATCGGCGTGAACTTGAACTGCACTCGGCTGTCGCATAATATCTGCCGACGACTGCCTCTGCACTGCGCTCAAACAAGATAGACTGCCCCTGGGCCTCCTGCTCAAAGCATCCGCCACTACATTCGCCTTGCTCGGGTGATACAAGATCTCGCAATCGTAGTCCTTTACTAGTTCCATCCAACGGCGCTGTCGGAGATTCGGTTCTCGCTGCTAAAATATATACTTTAAGCTCTTGTGATCAGTGAATATCTGGCATGACTCGCCGTATAGGTAATGTCGCTAGATCTTAAGTGCAAAGACCACTGCGGCCATCTCCAAATCGTGAGTATGGTAGTTCTGTTCATGTTTCTTCAGCTGTCGTGAAGCATACACGATCACCCTGTCATGCTGCATCAATACGCACCCTAGCCCCACTCGTGAAGCATCACAATAGACCACAAATCCGCCCGATCCTGAAGGCAACGATAACACTGGCGCCGTAGTCAAACGAGTCCGCAACTGTTGAAAGCTATGCTCGCACTCCTCCGTCCAATCGAAAGGAACTCCCTTCCGTGTCAACCCGGTCAAAGGTGCAGCAATGCGGGAGAAGTCCTACACAAATCGCCTGTAATAACCGGCCAATCCTAGAAAGCTGCGGATCTCCGTAACTGATGCGGGTCTGGGCCAACTCTGGACGGCCTCGATCTTCTTTGGGTCCACACATATACCATCTCGTGTGATCACGTGACCCAAGAAGTCTAAGCTATCAAGCAAGAATGCGCACTTGGAGAATTTTACGAAAAGCTGGTGCTCCCTCAAAGTCTGCAGTATGATCCGCAGGTGCTGCTCGTGCTCTTCTCTGCTCCGGGAATACACCAATATATCATCAATGAATACGATGATGAACAAGTCAAGGTACGGACTGAATATACGGTTCATCAAATCCATAAACGCTGCTGGGGCGTTGGTGAGTCCGAACGACATCACAAAAAACTCATAATGGCCGTAGCGTGTGCGGAAAGCTGTCCTCGGAATGTCCTCCTGTCGAACCCGCAGCTGATGGTAGCCTGATCGCAAATCAATCCTCGAAAATTACCCTGCCCCCTGAAGTTGGTCGAACAAGTCATCGATGCGTGGCAAAGGATATTTGTTCCGCACGGTAACCCTGTTCAGCTGGCGGTAGTCGATACACAAACTCAAACTGCCGTCCTTCTTCTTGACAAACAGGACCGGGGCACCCCAAGGAGAAACACTGGGTCGAATAAGTCCCTTATCCAGCAAATCTTGCAACTGGCCCTTCAACTCACTAAGCTCCGCTGGGGCCATCCGATAAGGCGGTATAGAAATAGGCCCCGTGCCGGGAATCAAATCAGTACAAAAGGCAATATCGCGCTCAGGCGGTAGCCCAGGAAGCTCATCAGGGAAAACATCGGGGAACTCATATACAATCGGAACCTGGTCCAATGGAACATCTGTAGTTCTAGTATCTCAAACATAGGCTAGAAATCCCCGACATCCCTTCCTCAACAGCTGTCCAGCGCGAAGAGAAGAAATCAATATGTGAGGGGTGGCACCACGGTCCCCCTGCACAACAAAAGCCGACTCGTCGAGAAAACAAAATCTAACTGTCTTCTCGCGGCATTCCACAGACGCATAGCACGTGGCTAACCAATCCATGCCCGAAAGAACATCGAAGTCCAACATCTCAAGAAGGATCAAGTCGACAGGCAGCTCTCTCGCGCCAATACGGACAACACAGGATCGGAACACGTGCCTAGCAACAAACGACTCTCCCACAGGGGTGGTCAAAACAAGCGGCTGATCAAGCAAACTAGACTCTCTACCCAAACTCGGCACGAAGTGTGTGGAAACGTATGAGTGCGTGGATCCCGGGTCAAACAACGTGTGTGCATCAACAGAACATACTGAAAGAATACCTGAGACCACCGCATTGGACGCATGCGCGTCCTGATGCGTCAACGCGAAAACCCATGCATATCCTCTGCCTGCAACTGGCGGTCCCCTATTAGCAACTGGCTGTACTCTACCAGCAGCTGGCTGTCCTCTGCCTCGGCCACCTCGTCCTCTAGGAACAAACCTTCCGTGACCACGGCTTCTCTGTGCACGAGTCTAATGCGGAGCAGCAGTAGGTACAATAGGCAACGTCCTCTGAGGTGGGGAAGGTGGAAATGTGACACGCGGTACGACAGTTTCGCCCTCACGCGGCTCCGGGAAATCTTGAACACGATGATAGGTACTCCCGCATCGGAAACATCTGGATGGTGTCGACTGACCCTCCTGGGGATAAGTGTTGAACAACCGGCCCCGCCCCAAGTCTCTGCCACCTGTAAGGTGTCTGTCGCGGAGCCTAAATGGCCGTCTCTGTGTCAGAGTATCAGTACGAACCCTCTTCGGCCCTGGAACTACCGAAGTCTCTGCAAGGCGCTCCTCGACTAATAAGGCTGCGTCTACAGCTGCTGCATAAGTCTCGCAGTGATGTGCGCTGATCGCAAGGAACAGTGGTGTAAGCAAGCCTCGGACAAATCTCTCGACTTGCATCTCCTCAGTAGCCACTAGGTATGGAGCGTAAACTGATAGCTCGGTAAATAGCACATCGTACTCTGCCACTGTCATCTCTGACGTCTGGCGCAAGGATTCGAATCTGCGTGCTCGGGCATCCCTCACACTCTGGGGAAGGAAGCGGGCTAGAAATACCATCACAAACTCGGTCCACGTCATAGGAGGAAGACCTGCTGCTCTGCCCTTCTCAACCGATTCACACCATTTCTGCGCAAGACCTTCCAGGCGAAAGCTCGCGAACTCTACCCATCGCGCATCTGAGCATCTAAGTGAACGACATATCCGGGACATCCTGTCAATGAAAGACTGTGGGTCCTCGGCTGCATCGGTGCCTGTGAAGACCGGAGGCTTTAGCCTCATGAACTCTGATAGCGATACTGTACTCACCTCCGTGGATGCAGTGGAAACTTCCTGTACTGTAGGTACTATCGCGGTCCTCATGACGGGTGGAGCTACCTCTGTTCGTTGCGCTCGAAGCGTCTCAACTAGCGATCCTATCATCTGGCGCATCTCCTGCATACTGGATCCCATCGTCTGGCGCATCTCCTGCACACTAGCCCCTAGTATGGTGATCTGATATGTCGTGGGAGGAACAGTCTTCTCTGGTACAACAGGGGTACTACCCGGATCAGTCCTCATCTCGGACGAGTCAACTCGAATCTCGGCTCTCGCGGCCGCTCTCTGCGCCCTCGTAGTCTTTGGCGGCATAATGGCTGGAAAGAAAAGTATGATTCGATAAGGATACGGAAATCGAATCGCAAGAATGTATACAATCATGAAGGAATTTCACTCAGTAAGTCCTAAGGTCGCTTAGGCGGAGTACCGTGTCATGAGTATGCCGCGGAACATACACACGCTACGCCACTCTGCTTCAGCTACCTACTCCATCATACTAGGGTCATCCTACGCTCCGAAAGGTAAAACCTAGGCTCTGATACCAACTTTGTCACGACCCAAAGTTTGGCCAGTGACCCGCACTTAACCACGTGACGTCTAAAAGCGTAACGCGACTAAGTAAGACGAAACCTAGAAATCAAAACCATTAAAAGTATAGAGTGTTTAAAACATTAAGAAAACTTTAAGTTGTTTAGTAGAATTCTTTAAAGTTCATGTTATCATTTTTAAGAATTTTGGCAGCATTTCCTTTGTAAAACTAGCCCCGAAATCGGGTAAAAGGCAAAATATGAGTAAAATGATACACAATATGAAATAAGCATCCCAACGGGAGCAATCACGCCCAACGGCGGAAACAAAGACCACAATGATAATATACGACGCCGTAGCGAAAAAAGAGTAAAAATAAGTGAAGTCGACATGAAATATAAAACTGCATAAATAATGTCGGCTCACAATGAGCTCGACACCAGAGTACAATAATATACACCGTCCTCACAACTGGTCTCTAAGTCAATACATAAGTAGTAGATGGAGAATACTAGATACAATGATGTATACAGCTGGAAAATAAACAGATACCGCACAAAATCCACCTATCAGCAAGATGGCTAGTATGCCAACCGCAGTGGTATCTGTGTCAAAAGATGTAAGAAAGCAGCCTGCCGCGACTACTCCGAGGGGCAACCTGCAAACACTGTGGCACAATGGGGGTGAGTTGCCAACTCGTGAATAGTAGATAACATATAAAGGTAATCGCGAGTAGGCACGTGCTGCGATACTCTAACATATGCCAACAGATAAAATCTATATGATGAACTGGATGCTCAAATCATGCAACAAATGCGATCTAATAACATCTCTATGTGATGAGCAAGGTATGCAATAATCGTGCATAGCATGTGTACTCTAACAGGTACTACAGATACAGGATGAGATGTGCAATACTAAATACTGAGCATGGGAATAAATAATATCTACACGGAATGTCAACGTGGAAAAATAGCCGGTGTCCAACAATACACCCAAATCCCAGTAAAACTCAGGCGCTGTCATCCTCATCGGCCCTCAAATCCTGTAAATCTCATAGAACCGTGAGTGCCCAACATCGGCACTCAAAATATCAAGAAATACTCGTGTCCGGCATCGACACGCAAATCCTCATATATCGGGCTCTGTCAGTCCGGATTGGCCCCCGGGCTCCGTCTGCGGTATCGGCCCTCGGCCCCGGCAGTATGAGTCGTCCCGTATCCATCTATCGACTCTAGTCAGTATCCTCCGGATAACCGCCAGGTCCAACCAATCACCGGTAGGTAGTAGTCCCACTGCCAGGCTCACCGTCTACTGCACAGCGATCCGTTCTCTCCCCGGGGTACCATACCGGGTCCAACATGTATCCGCAATCGGCCTCATCCAGCTCCTCGATTCGGGTTCACATATCACACTCTTCAGAACCGAGAAAACGCACGGTGGACGCACTGAAATATCATATCAAGGGAAACCGGGCTTTTTAAATATTGCGTATTTTCTTAAAATAATACCCCGGTTCCCAAATCCCGAAATCACATAAATCCAAACTCAATGCATAAATCCATGCAATGTGTCGTATGACACTAAGAGTAAAAAGGGAACACTGCTCTTTTAAAAGAATCCAGTTTTGAAAATATCTCATGCGGTCCCTATTTTCATGAAATCAAATCAATATCATCCATGTATTTGACATATGTATGCATGTAGGTATGAATGTGCAAATGAATATATACGCGAATATGAGTGTAGCACTAGTATGAATATACAGTGTGTATGTGCGCAGGTATGAATATATCAATATATATATGTGCACTGGTATGAATATACAGTGTGCATGTGCGCAGGTATGAAGATATCAATATATATGTGCACTGGTATGAATATACGGTGTGCATGTGCGCAGGTATGAAAATATCAATATATGTGTGCACTGGTATGAATATACAGTGTGCATGTGTGCAGGTATGAAAATATCAATATATGTGTGCACTGGTATGAATATACAGTGTGCATGTGCACAGGTATGAAGATATCAATATATATGTGCGCTGGTATGAATATACAGTGTGCATGTGAGCATGTATGAAAATATCAATATATGTGTGCACTGGTATGAATATACAGTGTGCATGTGTGCAGGTATGAAAATATCAATATAAGTGTGCATGTGCGCAGGTATGAAGATATCAATATATATGTGCACTGCTATGAATATACAGTATGCAAGTGCGCAGGTATGAAAATATCAATATATGTGTCAATATGCGACAAGTCATGACAATCAGCAATGATGCGGCACTCAAATCGATATGTATAATGTGTAGCAATCCTATAGTGCAAGTGTCATGGCAATCACTAACGGTGTGAGTGTAACATACAAGTGGTGCTCGTGCAGTTTTAACCGTTAGTGACAGTGCAGTGTTCTATATCTACCATTACTATATGCAACAAGGGAGGTATGCTATGCTAATGCACATGAACATCTACGACTAAATATCTTATCACGCCCTGACGCTTAACGCCATACGGGCGATTTCCCCGTAGATATTAAATCTACTCACCTGGTCGCGTGCTAAGTATAGCCGACAACCTGCTTCCCTTTCCTTACGGCGTCTGACGTACCCGCCTGCGAACCTGGAATTTACACAAGGAAATCATATAAGCAAATGTCTCGAGAAAACACGACATCGAACTCAACGAGGACTCGCGTCGCAAACTAAACGCGCGTGTATACGTAACGTGCGTGCATACGCCAAAACCCAACGTGACACGCTGTGGCACACAGCGATACGCTGTGATACACAGCAAACCAACTCAACACGCATCGCACGTGTCACGCAAGTCCCGCTACGCTAAAAATAGGTAAACAGTCCCAGATTTAATCTGGAACAAAAACAAGAAAAACAAGCAAGACCAAACCCTTCACAATATCTCTAGACAGCTACCTGCCAAAAACCAACACAAAACCACAATATTGGGCCGGCGGCAGGGGGTGATATCGGCCCAAAACCGGTGGGATGGGTCCGGGTCTCTACACTAGGGCCCTAACCCAATTTATAGCCTAATTTATATGTTTACTTACCAAAATTACTATCCTAGTAACAGCAGATTCCATGTATCATAAGGGTTTAGCTTAAAACGACACAAAACACTAAGTTACAACAATAGGGTATTTCTGTGGATCTAGGTGATTTTATAGGAGCCCTTCGATACCAACAGCACATAAAAGAGCTGGTCTAACCTTAAACCATCCTGAATCATCCTATTCTCTAACCAAACCACCAATTCCATGTCAAAGTCCACAAAACACAAAAAACACTAAACTTTAGCTAAACCAACCCAGATTTCATCCACTGCTAAACCCCAAAAACTAAACAATGCCAAACACAGAAAAATCCCCACAGACACCCCCTACACAAAGCACAAATATCCACAGCAACAGGGGACCGGCGACGCCGGATTTGGGGGGGGGGGTCGCCGGTTTTCAGGTGAGGGAAAGGACTCGGGTTTCGACACAAAAGCCTATACTGCCTGTACACTATTCTGGAGTTGTTTGCTAAGCTAGGAAAGGAGCAAAGATGTAGCAGATCTCAATATCCTATAATATGTTTCAAAACCGTATTTTAAAGTTTCAAGTTTAGCGACTTAAGGCTATCTAGCTAAATCTAGCGACACTACAAGGCTAAAACCGCAACACTAATCACATACTAGGGTTGATTAAGCTATAACAACCTTAACTTAGCTTAATCTTCCTATAAAACACCAATCTAGCACTAAACTCACACTATTCGCTAACCGAAGCTAAAACAACACATAATCTTAGCAATAAGGAGTTGGGTTTAAGAAATATACCCCAAACGACCTTAGGAAGCAGGAGGAAGGAGATGAAGAGGAAGGGAAGAAGGTGTTGCTGCTGCTGGTCACTGCTGCTGCTTGCTTCTCCTCCAGCTGTTATTGCTTCTGCTGATGCTGTTGCTGCTCTTGTTGCTGCTGCTGTGCTGGGGCTGCTGCTGCTGTGCTGAGGCTGCTCGTGTTGATACTGGTGTTGCTTGTGCTGCTGCTGCATGGAGCTGCTGCTGGGTGTTGCTGCTGGGTGTTGCTGCTCCTGCTGTTGCTTTGTTGCTGCTGTTGTGCTGGGGTTGCTGAAGCTGTGTGTGTGAGTGAGTGTTGTGAGAAAAGAGTGTTTTAGAAAAAGAAGTGAGGGAATAAGAGAGTCAACCCCCCTCTCTCACCTCATTTAATGCAAGCATGGTTTATGCCATGATACACTCCCCCTCTCTCTCATTTAATGCAAGCATGGCACTTGCCATGATACCATCTCTCTCTCTCTCTTTCTCTCTCGCTCCCCCCCCCCAAGTCAACCAAAAGGAAATTTAAATTCTTTTTCACAAAAAAACCCTTAATTAAAACCCAATTACTTAATTAAACTTAAAATTAGCTTAAGGAAAATGGTTGATGCACCATGGTTGCTAATCATGGTTCAACCCCATTTTCTTAACCCTAGTTTACATGCACAAGTGTGTGCAAGCATAGGAAAATTCTAATAAAATATTCATTAAATTTGAAAAAATATTTGAAAATCAATTTGATAAACTTTTTATAAAAAATCTTATATTAACATATAATTAGCCCCTAAACACATCCTAAGGTGTTACATTGTTGAATTGTGAATTTTGCTTTAAAAAATGTTAAAATTTGATATTTTTGCAAACTAGAATTTTGGATTTTATACAAATTGATGAGATTAAATTATGGTGATGGTTTGTATGACTTAGTTATGATATTTAGTGACTATTATGGCCATTAGTTGTGTTAAAACATCAAGTTTCGAATTAAAACAAAAATTTAGTGCTTTCTAGATTTTCACGAAATAAATCGATTTGATTTATTTTAAGGTTTTGATGATTTAAACCCTACTTTATATTATAATTAGTGAGTTTTGGAACTACGACTTGTACATTTTTGTTTTATCTCGATCAATCGGCGTTTGTACGCCGATATCAAGGGTTACTTGGTTCTTTTGCATGAGCGGGTCATATGTTTTAACCTATATGCGTTTCGTGCGCCGTTTTGGTTTTGTCCGCGATTTTGGTTTACGATATTATATATGTTTGCGTATAGGTACCCCTCACGTGGACTTTGGACGATGAAGAAGTGGATGGCGGCATCGACTTCGGCAAACAAGGACTAGGTGAGTAGATGTATATCTACGAGGGGAAGTCGGGTGGATGACGTATAGCACCCCCGCAAACTTGGAATAAAGATATTGCATATTATTATTAGGAAGTCGGACGTGACCTTAGATTCTTGGCGAGTAGGGTACTATGGAAGACTTTAGGTTGGATTAGACTGATTTAGAAAGATTTAACCATAGGATGATTGCCTTGGAGGGAATTCGTAGGTTTCATGTAGACACACACACACGCACACACATAAACCTGACTTAGTGTATATGTGTATGTGTATATATATATGTAGGAATGTGTGTAGGTATATATATGTATATATATATAGCATATACACGTGATATGAGGGTATTATATGATACTTGGGGATGAGTCGATATGATCGGGCATGATGCCATGAGATATTGGATTTGTGATCGAGATATGATATGAAATGTGTTACGTTATTAGAGGATCGTTGGGTAATGAGAAAATATATAAACGATGATATGTGAAGATGACATTGAAATGAACGAGACTCTAGAATAGAACCCGGATTGTAACATGTGACTTAGTCACGATATGATATATGACATGATATTTTAATGGATCATTTGACGATGTATATTTACACAGACAATGATACATGTTTGATGATATTGGGTTGTATGCGATTATAGTACTGTACACTTGACCATGATATTGTTTGATGATGATACTATACGAATGATGATGTATATATGATAGTTGACCAAACCTCGATGTTGGGAGGCCGTACGATGGATTTTACCGTACGAGGCATAGATGTGATGATTGATCCGCACTCATGGCTCGAGAAAGTCATACTATGTACTTGACGCTATTGAGGCTGGATCGCCGACTACTTGAGATATCGACTCAGACTTTAGGAGGATTCTTCTTACCTTTTGACTAGTGTATTTAGTTAGTTCCTTAGTTGGTTAGGTAGATCTTAGTTTACGCTCGAGCCATACTTATTTTCAAAACTAATGAATCATGCTTTTTCAAACAACAAACTGTATGACTCGTAATTAGTATGTATTTTCTAGTTGTGTGTTTACTACACGTTCACCGTTGTATTCATGTTGTAATCATTGCATGGCATATTCATACATATGTTTCTTTAGCTAATATGAAATTCTGCCTGTTAGGACACCAGCACCATTACCGATGATGTGCATGTTCCACGTACATTTATTTTCCGGCTCACACACATCATCATCGGTAATTGCCATGTCACATACACTTTAGAACATATTATCTTTTATTGATATAATCTGCAAAATGCTAGTCTAATATAATATTGCATGATTACTCTCATGTGCTAGTTTAGACATTGCATTTATTACTTAGACACTTCATGCATTCCCATATTCATATTATCATGTAGTATTGTGGGGCTTATGCCGTTACTCATTATTTACTTACTCATGATTTTGGGATTTTAGATTTCTATGAGATTTCTGAATTTTGGGGGAAAACCGCAAGAATTTAATAAAAGCTTAGTATCATCATTTTTAAAAATGCATGTTGCGGTTTTCTCGTGATGTATGTGTCGTCCACCATGAGATTTCATGTTTTCTGTTGGATTTCGAGACCTGATTCGAGGAGTGGATGAACCGTCTCGGGTACATGGTGGGCCCGGTATGGTACCCCGGGGCAAGAAGCTCGAGTTATAGACGATGAGCCTGGCAGGGGAAGACTACCTACCGGTGATGTCTAGCGCGGCGGATATCCGGAGGATACCGACCATTGTCGTGTGATTTGATGATATGGGCCGATCCGGACTGACGGAGCCCGAGATACTGAGACTATGAGATATTGAGACTATGAGGTATTGAGACTTTGAGATTTACATGTTTTGTGTCGATGCTTGACACGGATTTTCATGGATTTCATTGATGATGTTCAGATTATCATAAAAATTCTACTATGATAAAAGTTAAAGATTTCTTATACAGATATGTCCAGATTTCAGGGTTGATTGTTTTACATTCATGATGCATGCATACTCATACACATGACATGTTATTACTTGTGGCACTAACACGAGCACTGAGTATGGCACTTACGTATAGATTATTACCCTATCACTTATTTGTCTAGTATTAGGTTAAGTATACTATATGACCTAGGAGAGCGTCGTGCATGCGATTTCTAGTCGCAGATGTCTTCTACTCACGAGTTAGCAACTAACCCCATTGTGCCAAATTTTCTTACAGGTTTCGATGTACAGGTTTTCTTGGCAACTTGCTGGCACTTCATTTCATTCAGGATGATTTGCTTGGTAGGTTGGTTCACTTGTATCAGGACCGCCATTGTACCATTATTATTTTATTTGTATCTAATAAGCTCCATCAACCAGACTTGTATTACTTGATAAATTTAGAAGACCAGTTGCTTATTCTTTCGACCTTAGAGTCGCGCTTGTACTATTATGGTTTTCTGGTGGTTTTGATGGTTTTCTTTGAGTTTTGTTCCTCGTCCTACGGCGTTGTATATTATATTTCTTGCGTGGTTGTGACCGCCAATTGGCGAAGTGCTAGCTCCCGCTTGGGGATGCCTTTTTATTATTGCTTATGTATATATTCTTATTTGTACCCGTTTGGGGTCAATTTTTACAAAGGAGACTCTGCCAAAATTTTTGAGAAATTTGATGTTGCTTTAAAACATGTTTTCCTTTACTTCTTCTTTAAAATGGTTTAGATTTTTGGGCTTCGGCTTAATTAGATTACGTTGCGCCTCTAGACGCTTCGTAATTTAAGTGCCGGTCACGTTCCATATCTTCGGGCCGTGACCAAAACCATATTTTGGCCGTGGATCTATGGTCACTCAGACAAGTTGGGGTTTCGTTCTTTAGGTGGGTCCATAAAATTCCCTGCATGATTTTCTGAATATTTTTAACATGGAAAAATCCAACTTTTTGAAAAATTTCAAAAGAGGGGGTCCAAAATGGGTTTTCGTGGTTCGATCTGAATTCTAACTTCGTCTAGACAACCTCTAATGCTCTAGCTTGGCTCTGATACCACTGTAGGGTTCATAAGCACGACAGCAAGGTTTCGGGTGGCATTATCCATGCCTAATAACCCTAAACAAGATCTTAACTATAGAATTAGGGTAAACATGTATGTAAACAACTTTACAACTAAGTGATTAGGGATTACAACCTTTGTATTCCGCTCCTTCACTTCACAATCTCTCAGTAGTAGTCCCTTCGCTGCGATCAACGAGCTTGCGAACTCTTGAGAGGCTCCACAAGATGTACGATGCATCCTTGCTTGAAGTCTTCAAAGTCTTTGATGATCTACGTTGAGGAAACACGGACTCAAGCTCCCTCTTCACTAATACGGAATTAGTGAAGCTAACACACTAATCTATATGGCTGGTATAGAAGAGGATGATGAAGTAAGAATTTAGCTCACTTTAGAATTAAATTTCTCACTATTTTTCTTCTTTATCTCAAAGTCGAGAGAGCTCAATAGAGATGAGGAAGAAGAAGATGAATGAATGAGATCAAGTGATGAAAATATCTCATATGGTACAAATGCAACCATGGGTGAGTGTATCAACCATATACTAACCCATGTAGAGAATTAACCATGGTAAGGGTTAATGGTTAGGTCATAAAATATCTTAAGTAAAAACAAAAGAGTGGATTAAGTCAAAGCTTATCTCTTCAAGCTTCTCCAAGCTTCTAGCTATATTTAAATCCACTAATTTGTAATTACTTAATGATAAATGAAACCATAACATAAACCCTATCATGGTATGAGTCTCATACATACATGTTGCATGTGTAACCTAGCATGTCACAATATTATATATCATATATATAATATTTATGTAACAAAAGAAAACAATACAATAAACGTATATCATATATATGTTAAATGTATCATAAGTGAGAATAATAAATATTTAAGTGAGCATAATATATATATATATATATATATCGTTTCATCGAATCGACATTTGATCCGATAACCCGGCTATATCACATATAACCGACCGATATCTCATATCGCGAGAATAGAATACTGTATCACATACACGTAACAATCTCAGTCTCGCACATATCACATATGTGCTCCTACTCCGTTTTTCCTGAGCCAGGAAACCTCTATGTAGGACTCTAAAGACTCGTCAATACGCCGGCAGTAGGTGATGATCACATCAAACACCAACAAGCCGCAAGCGGTCAGCTAAACATAACGGCCGCCCGAGTATTGAACGATCAGAAGATCAACAAGCAAGTCTGCTATAACTCCTGTAAAACCTGTCAGTAACACTACCGTACAGTCCGGTCTCTTCATCTGATATGTCTCCTATCTAGTCTAGGGGTGGTTAACGTCAGACCCCAGTAACCGATAAGTCATGCCGATATGAGGTCCATAACAGTTCGAGAAACTACTGATAACACTTACCAGTAAATCTCAGCAACCCTGGCCAGGGATTTCCAGTTATGGAAAATCGAGCACAGCACGACATCTACCCCAATACCGGGAGAGACGAAACCCCTCTTATCGCTCATTGCCTCCATGTGATTCGAGATTGTACCCAAAAGCCACCATTTTAGACGTCCACTTGAACGTGGTAAGGTGGAAATCTAAGCACAGTAGGAATCACACAAGACTTTATGACGATTCGGGTCTACAGACTAACCTGTACCAGTGTCACCAGAGAACTACTATCTGACGATAGGTATAATACCAACAAGGAGTTCTCAGCGAGTTTGTTCAGTATACCCAGTCTCTACCGAACACCCGTATACTATCTTTGATGTCAAACACCAATGGATGTGGGATCGTCCATCTCCCATCATATGGGTTAAGATATGTATACGCTAGTCTACTCTGGAGTATCGATACCCTGTCTTGATACACCCTCGACTAGGAACGGTTATAGGATGTACTTATGGACTACCATTGGCCCCACTAGTATGATCTCCATCATAGTCATGGTAGTCAAGTAGTCATCCTAAGGGCTTTATCAACAAGTGATCACAAGACAATATTCTGATATAAGTCAACATGTTAAGATAAAGAGCAACCAGATAGCATACTATCATGACGAGCAAGAAAGTCCTCTCTATATATGTCCAAGCATCCACTATAATATACATCATATGTACAACAATGGCCTCTAGGGTATACATATAACTAACATCAAGTACTCATCCTAAAGGCTTTATCAACATGTAATAGAGAGACAATAAGTGTACATGTTAAGATAAAGAGCAACCAGATAGCATACTATCATGTCGAGTAAGAAAGTCATCCCTATATATGTCCAAGCATCCACTACAATATACATCACATGTACAGTAATGGCCTCTAGGGTATACATATAACTAACAACTGCTAGTGATGCAGTCAGGGCGACCTCATCATGGACGAGAACTGACCATCGTGTTTTCTGGTGACATGGGAATGTATCGATTTAGTGTTTGTGTTGTGACCTCTCGTTTGAGGCGAGTGTTCGGTTTTGCACTAGATGATCGGGCCATTGATAGAGACTGCTAGATGGAGAGAGGACTTTTGATGTACAGCCTACCTCAGAGATCGTGATGTTGTCTACCTTGCAGACAGATGACCCAGTTGTTGCTGAGATTGATGGGATGTCGCTTCCAGAGCTTATGAGTTGAGATCGCTAGAGCTTTCAGGCAGAGATGCTACAGAAGATAGCTAGTCCACCTTGAGTTAAGAGACGAAAGTGTAGGGTTCCTAGGCACACTCAAGAGGTTCCACAAGGCATCAACCATGCCAAATTCAAATTTTCCGGTGCCGAGAAACCCTAAACTAGATCGATTACTAGAGGTAAGGCGAAAGAACATGCAAGTTAACGACTTAACTACAAGTGTAAGTGACTACAACCTTTGTAGATCCGATCCTCCACTTCTTTAGCTCAGTGATGACGTCCCTCCGCTGCGATCATCGGAATCCCGGACTCTAGCGTTGGTTTCATCGGAGAAATAAGCGGGCTAGGTCGTTGACTTCGATGCCGAAGATGATCTACGTCGGGGAGACTCAAACTCAAGCTATTCCTTCACTTGGTCAAAAACTTTGTGAAGAGAACACCCTATACTACATGGCAAGTAGTAGAGGATGAAGAAATAGGAAGTGGGTTCACTTTAGAATTGGATTTCTCACTCTTTTTCCCATGGCACCATTGGAGCTAGCAAGCTTTTGTGGAGCTTGATGAAGAAGAAGAAGAAAAAGAATCATATATGAATAATAAAAAATCAATCCAAATGAAACTTATCCTTTCAATTATGGCACCATGGTTGAGTTAAGCCCTCATGCTTAACTCATGTAGAGAATTAACCAAAGCATTAGGTTAAAGGTTGGGTTAACTAATATCTTTAAACAAATGACAAAAGAGTTGACTTTGTCAATGTTTATCAAGCTTCATGAAGCTTGATAACTTTGACCAAAGTCTCACTCTTTTGTTATTTGTTAGGAAAATAGTAAACCCTAATTTAACCTTGATTTGGTTCAAGTCTCATACACACAACTTGTTTGTATCATCAAGCATGATACAAACATGTACACTTGCATATATCACATATAAACAATGTGCACATTCAAGTGAGAAAATCAATCTTAAGTGAACCAATACTAGTTAATGTAAAGTAATATATCAAATATATAAATATACATTAAATCATTAAATCAACACTAGATTTAACGATCCGGTTATATTGCATATAACCGACTAATATCAATAGTAACAACTTATCGAATCAACACTTGATCCGATAACCCGGCTATATCACATACAACCGATCAAACTCATAAATCGCGAGAATAGAATTCAGTATCACATACTGGTATTATTCTCGATCCCGCACATATCTCATATGCGCTCCTATTTCGTTTCGCTTGAGCCAGGAAACCCCTGTGTAGGACTCTAAAGACTCGTCAATACGCCGGCAGTAGGTGATGATCATATCAAACACCCACAAGCCGCAAGCGGTCTGCTAAACGTAACGGCCACCCGGGTATTGAGCGATCAGAAGATCAACGAGCAAGCCAGCTCACACTCCTGTGAATCCAACCAGTAACACTACCGTACAGTCCGGTCTATTCGTCTGATATGTCGCATATCTCGTTGGTAAACGTCAGACCCCAATAACTTGATAAGTCATGTCGATATGAGGCTCATAACGGGTCGAGAAATTACTGGTAACACTTACCAGTAAATCCCTAAAGCAGCCTTGGCCAAGGACTTCCTGTTATAGCCAATCGAACACAGCGCAACATCAACTCCCTATACCGGGAGAGACGAAATCCCTCCTATCGCTCATTTCTTCTATGTGACTCGGGACTGTACCCAAAAACCACCGTTTTGCACGCCCTCTTGGATGTGGTAAGGTGGAAATCAAAGGACAGTGGGAATCACACAAGACTCTATGACGATCTCGGGTCTACAGACTAACCTGCACCAGTGTCACCAGAGAACTGCCATCTGACGTAAGGTATAATACCATCTGGGAGTTCTCGGCGAGTCCGTCCGGTGTACCCAGTCTCCACTGAGCACCCGTATATCATCTCTGATGTCAAACACCAATGGATATGGGATCATCCATCGCCCATCTATATGGGTCGAGAAGCTACACGCTAGTCTACTCTGGTATATCGATGCCCTGTCTCGATACACCCACGACTAGGGACTTTGAAGGATGTACTTATGGACTACCACGTCCCCACTAGTATGATCTGCATCATTGTCCAGGTAGTCAAGTACATATTCTAAGGGCTTTACCAACATGTAACAGAGAGATAATCAGTGTACACGTTAAGGTAAAGAGTAACCAGATAGCATACTATCATATCGAGCAAGAAAGTCATCCCTATATATGTCCAAGCATCCACTACAATATACATCCTATGTATAGTAATGGCCTCTAGGGCATACATATAACTAACAATCTCCCACTTGCACTAGGGCCATCTGATAGCAGTGGTTGTAGTATCTCATACTCAACCATCCCATAAAAGTCTCTCTCTGGGAAAAGGCCTTTGTGAGTGGATCCGCCGTGTTTTCCTCTGAGTCTACTCTCCTTACCTCGATCTCCTTGGAGATCAACCATCTCTATGATCAGGTGATACGGTCTTGGAATATGTCTGGATCACTGATGGGACAGACGTTCCTTGGCATAAGCCACAACTCCATTGTCACACAATGGGAGGAACTAAGTTCATCTTATGAACTAATATACACCCAGAAAGCCTCTTTGGTAGCATCTTAAGTAGCGATGTATCCAGCTTTTATCGTCTAGTATGCCACGGTATCTAACTTGGAACTCTTCCAACATACCGTCCCTTTACTGAGGGTAAAGACAATGCCTACGACTGACATTCAGTCGTCCTTATCACCCTGGAACCTTTCCAGTGATTCTCCCCAGGATCAATTGATACCATCTCACTACAACTAGTGAGTATCCTAACATCCAATTAGATCTATCTCATAGATCCAAAACCCAGGATTTAGTAGGTATCACTTTGATCCTATATGGAGAATCCTTGTGATAAGCGGAGATTGACCGAGCGTAGCATAGGAAACTCCTTCCCAATCAAGAGTATGTCATCCACGTACTCTACGAGGATCACCAGTATACTCCCTACTACCTTTTTGTATATACAAGGTTCATCTACCATTTTGATGATGTCAAACTCTTTGACTAACTCATCAAAACAGATGTTCCAACTCCGCGATGCCTTCTTTATCACATAAAACATCTCGCACACGTTTCCGCTGCTCCAACTGTCTACGAAGCCCTCTGACTGTGTACTTACAGACTCTCTCTTCTAAAACATCATTTAGAAAAGCAGTCATGACACCCAACCGCCAGATATCGTAGTCATGGTATGTAGCCGTGGCAAGTAGGATCTGGATGGACTTAAGCATAGCTACTTAGAAAAGGTTTCATCATAATCCATACCTGGTCAATGATACAAACCTTTAATAAGTCTAGCTTTGAAAGTCTCAACTTTTCCATGTACACAAAGTAATCTTCTCAAGATATACTTGCTCCTGATGGGGATTTAACCCTTCAGATAAAGCAACCAAAGTCTATACTTTGTTGGTGTACAAGGATTCCATCTCAGATCGATAAGCATCCAGCCATTCTTACAGAGTCCTACTCCTGATGGCTAGCTCGAAAATAGTTAGGTCATCATCCCATGATGCAATCCTTGCTCCCACTGTCATAGAGAAATCGAGGTATCTCTCAGGTGGGTGAGGAAACCTACTAGATCGGCGGAGAGGCTGAGGTTCGTTGGTTGCTATTGAATCCTTTGGTTCTACCAAATCATTAGCTGCAGTTTGTATAGCTGGAACTCTTTCCAGTTCTACCTCATGACCACTAATTTCTTCATAAGAAATTCCCTTTCACAAAGGTGGCATGCTGAGTAACAAAACATCTTTTGTTCCTCGGTTAGGTAGAAGATATTCCCTTGCGTATGCCTGGGATATCTAACAAACTTCTACAGATCTGACTTTGCCTCGAGCTTGTCCGGATTATGCTTTTAGACATAGGCTGGACAACCCCAAATCTTAACTGACTTAAGAGATGGGCTCTTCCCTTTCCATATCTCATATGAAATGGTAGGTTTCTGATTTGATCGGAATCCTATTCAATAGGTATGCAACTTCATAAGTGCATAACTCCCTAAAAGTATATAGGAAACTCAGTAGTACTCATCATAGAGCACACCATATCTAATAGGGTGTGATTGCTCCGCCCCGATACACCAAGGTGCTGTGGTGTATACGGAGGAGTAATGCTGAGAGAGAATCTCATTCTTAGAATAGTCCAGGAATCCTGTGCTCAAGTATTCTCCTCCTTGATCACATCAAAGGACGTAATACTTATACCCGTTTTTGGTTCTCTACTTCTAACTTATATTCTGTGAATATCTCAAAAGGTTCAGACTTGTGTTTCAACAGGAACATATGTCTGAATCTTGAGAGATCATCAGAGAAGGTAATGAAGTACAAAGAACCGGTCTTGGCATCTATAGACAGGGGAACTTCATACATCAATATGTATCATCCCAAGAGTTCACTAACTCTTTCTCTGTTTCCAATAAACAGAGCTATGGTCATCTTATCTCTGTGACATGACTGGCAAGTTTCACAAGATGTAAATTCAAACTAATTTAATTATGCATCTTAATGTAACTTCAGCTAGTCGGGTCGCATTGATATGACCTAGTCTACAATGCCTCAAGAAGGATTCGTTCATTTCTGAACTCTTTCTCTTATGTGTGTTCTGTATACTAAGAACTGTAGTTTTATTTAGAACGTTAATGCTTTTAGATAACGTGCCTGAACCGATCAACTCTTGATTTAGGAAATGTTCAAAACATTATCCAACAATACAAAATTATATCCTTCTTTATCTAAATAAAGAGACTGATATGATTTTGTATATCAGGTTCGGTATCTAATAACATTTGTTCAGAATCAATGTATTCTAGTAATACAGGGCGACAGTGACCAACAGACTTGGCTGCAACACTTGCACCGTTTTTTGTCTTATGAAACTTATCACCCGTTCTCAGTTCTTTACCTTTCTGTAGCCCATGTAATATATTACATATGTGGGATCCTGATCCAGTATCAGATACCCAGGACGCAGAGGATACTGAGAAACAGTTCTGTGTAACGAACACACCCGAAGATGATGCATCAACATGCACTTTCTTCGTTTGGGCGGCACGGGAAATCTGGTATTCCCCAATTTCCTGCTCTGTCTTATAACAATTATAAGTTGGAGCGGGACCAACGTTCCCCAGCTCAGTATGACAAGTTGGTTCGGTCAATATATCCGTTTTATTATCTTGATTAAGGCGTGACATGGTCGCTACCTGGAGAGAGAGAGAAGAAAACACTCTGCGTGCGCTCTTGCAAGATCAGATTGGTTGTTATTTTATCTAATCAGGATGGCTCCCACTGTTTTTATCAAAGCTTCCTTCAAACCCTAAAAGGAAAGACTAGCCGGGATTAATTACACGCTACAAGTTCGCCAATCTTTCAGCCAGGCCAGTGTTGGTACATTGAGGGAGGTTCCCCATGCTTTCGCACGGACCTAATTAAAGTAAACCTCATTTTCCCAGAGGCGTAACCCCGTCGACACCTTTCTAGACACCAACTTGATCGGCTAATTGTAATGTGTAAAACTCTCCCAGGAGTAACAATTACACGCAGTGGGTATCGGGATCCAACTATCTCATAGAAGGTATGCAATCTCATTGCAAATTTCAACACTTTAAATTCCCGATAATTTTGCCCCTAGCACCCTATGACCTTGACGGAGGTCAACAAACCATAGGCTACTAGTCAAGTTCAACCCGTCATTTCTTGATTGAATCAAACCCACCCACACGACCCTTGACGGAGGTCAACAAGGCCGTACGACTACCCTAACCCAATCTGCATCATATGCATAAGCAGATAAATACTAGTTAGCTACCGCACACTACGCCTTGACGGAGGTCAACAAACGTAACACGAATACTAAGTAGGACTTATCTGAAATGACGGAGGGCTACGACAGGTTTTTCTGAAAACCTATTGCGTAATGAACTTGATATCGTTGTAGAATCAAATGATTTTAAAATGGAGTGTTTTTTTAGGCTTTTACTAGTTTCGCTAAAGAGGTCACTCCCGGTGAAGGGATCGTCGGCTCTTTCCTCGTCGAATGAGGTGCAGGATATATCATATATATCACTGTGCAAAGCAAGAACTAGAAAAGCAATCAAAAGACAAACCGAGTGGTGTAGCATCTTCCAGTTATTGCTAAAGGGGTCACTCCCGGTGAAGGGATCTCGGCCCTTTCCTTATCGAATAAGGTGCAGGATGTTCTACAAGTAACACCGCGATGCAAAGCAAGAACCGTAGCTACCTGTTTTTGAAAATTCGATTCCACGACATCTTTTAGGTTTCTTTTTCTTTCATTAATCATATTAATGAAGTCCCATCATTTAAATCACCTAAACATCACAGATAAATACGACGTACACTTATGCCATCCGCATTCGCCTCAATGTCCCCTCGTGCACCGTTAGGTTATGTAACTAATGGCAGAGCGGGGCAGGGCTAGCGCTGGTGTAAAACATAAGTAAAGTCTATATAATATATCATATATACTATATACAGTATTTATCACAGAACATCGAATGATCACATCATAGATATCGCAGCAGAAGAAACATATGAAATATTGGATATACTAGGACGTCCGTGTTTTCAATACTAGCCTGTATAAAACACGGATTCCACGGTCGCGATGAATAGCCAAACCCACACCCCTAAACCCCTACGAAAGCGGCAAGCAACCCTACCAATTCTAGAGTTAGAAGACCCGGACTCGACTCCTCGAGTTGGTCTCCCACTGGACACCAGAATCTGGTTACTTGTGCCCTCCTCCTTGGGTCTATCCTAGTGCGGAAAAGTAAATAATATACAAAAGGTGACATCAACCTCAACCCGGAAGTGCCCCAATAAAAGAATATTATATACATTTAAATTTACATGAATGAAAATAAAAACTCTCATCTCACATAAAAAACCCCGGCTATTCAAAACGCGACGATCCAATATAACATATCCAGCAACACATAACATCACATGTCATCAACATAAGTAAATATGCGCATCCCAATTGTCGTTGACATATAGCAACGAAACCGGCGATATCACATATTACACTTACGGTCGCAGAAAAGAAAGTGTAAAACTACAACAGTTGGAATCCGCAACCTCCTTAGACATCCCATGCCTAACAGTTATAAACCTCGCATTTTAGTCTCTATATCGAAAACACTTTTCAATATCTAGTCTGGCAATTCAACAAGATTCCCAATAAACTGATCGAATGCTCGTCGCAAACTTTAGTAGACGGCCGCACCTCCGGATGCCGTCGACAAAGTGCACTAAGGCGGAACACCATTGCCGCGAGCACCCGAACGGATGCTTTTGGCGACGGGGTTCTTCTACAGTCACTTGGTCGGGGATATGGGGCATGGCTGTCTATTAAGTTTACCCGGCGAGTATCCGCGTACGCTACGTGATTGCGACGGACTTTTGATCGCATCAAAATTCCAGGCAACCGATCATTTGAGACTAAACTGCTATGTTTATAACATCCAAATTAGTTATCTCATAACTACTTGTGGATTCCAAAAATTGTATCACATTCCAGAAAAATAGAAAATGTTAAACTTTCCGATCGAATATTCAAACACCCAAGTTTTCCCGAAACAGGTCAACTCTTGAAATAAGTTCAAAAACATCCATTTCATGCCACAGTACCAACGGTCCAGCCGTAGAAGGGTCAAGCCAACGCCTCACATGTGGCACGCCGTACTGCCCCAAACCCTAAGGTTCAAAGGGCAGTTCAAGACGGTCACATAATCGAGTTAAGGTTAGTTGTCTTCTAGAGGGTCCATCGCGTTACTTGCACTACTTAGACGTTCTTAAACTATGGAAAAATCCAATAATTGGAAATTTCCCGGCAGGGGAAAAATTGGGTATTTATATCCGGTCGAACTTTTTAACATATTCTAAATTATCCGGAAAAACACATAGACAAAGTTAAACAATCCGATCGAATCATCGAGTCCCCAAAACAACCAAGAAAAACTCAACTGTTGAGTATCAATTAAAAATTCTTATAAAATACAGCATGTACAGACGGACATTTCTGTTGAAAGCACGTGGCATAATTCACCACTATGGCCGCGGAACTGCAGCCCAAGCCACGGTGGGGCCGCGGTTCCGCGGCGTAATAGTCGATTTGGGGTAACGTGCTTCACAGTAACTCTTAAAAAAACCCTGCTGAATTTTTTGACAATTTTTAATTAGGAAAAATCCACTGTTTCAGAAAATGTACAGAGAGGGTTAAAAGTTAGGGTTTCGGGGTTCGATCGGATTTCTAACATCGTCTACACTTCGCCTAAAGCTCTAGCTAGGCTCTGATACCACTGTAGGGTTCCTAGGCACACTCAAAAGGTTCCACAAGGCATCAACCATGCCAAATTCAAATTTTCCGGTGTTGAGAAACCCTAAACTAGATCGATTACTAGAGGTAAGGCGAAAGAACATGCAAGTTAACGACTTAACTACAAGTGTAAGTGACTACAACCTTTGTAGATCCGATCCTCCACTTCTTTAGCTCCGTGATGACGTCCCTCCGCTGCGATCATCAGAATCCCGGACTCTAGCGTTGGTTTCGTCGGAGAAATAAGCGGGCTAGGTCGTTGACTTCGATGCCGAAGATGATCGACGTCGGGGAGACTCAAACTAAAGCTATTCCTTCACTTGGTCAAAAACTTTGTGAAGAGAACACCCTATACTACATGGCAAGTAGTAGAGGATGAAGAAATAGGAAGTGGGTTCACTTTAGAATTGGATTTCTCACTCTTTTTCCTATGGCACCATTGGAGCTAGCAAGCTTTTGTGGAGCTTAATGAAGAAGAAGAAGAAGAAGAAAAAGAATCATATATGAATAATAAAAAATCAATCCAAATGAAACTTATCCTTTCAATTATGGCACCATGGTTGAGTTAAGCCCTCATGCTTAACTCATGTAGAGAATTAACCAAAGCATTAGGTTAAAGGTTAGGTTAAATAATATCTTTAAACAAATGACAAAAGAGTTGACTTTGTCAATGTTTATCAAGCTTCATGAAGCTTGATAACTTTGACCAAAGTCCCACTCTTTTGTTATCTATTAGGAAAATAGTAAACCCTAATTTAACCTTGATTTGGTTCAAGTCTCATACACACAACTTGTTTGTATCATCAAGCATGATACAAACATGTACACTTGCATATATTACATATAAACAATGTGCACATTCAAGTGAGAAAATCAATCTTAAGTGAACCAATACTAGTTAATGTAAAGTAATATATCAAATATATAAATATACATTAAATCATTAAATCAACACTAGATTTAACGATCCGGTTATATTGCATATAACCGACTAATATCAATAGTAACAACTTATCGAATCAACACTTGATCCGATAACCCGGCTATATCGCATACAACCGATCAATGTCACAAATCGCTAGAATAGAATTCAGTATCACATACTGGTATTATTCTCGGTCCCGCACATATCTCATATGCGCTCCTATTTCGTTTTGCTTGAGCCAGAAAACCCCTGTGTAGGACTCTAAAGACTCGTCAATACGCCGGCAGTAGGTGATGATCATATCAAACACCCACAAGCCGCAAGCGGTCTGCTAAACGTAACGGCCACCCGGGTATTGAGCGATCAGAAGATCAAAGAGCAAGCCCGCTCACACTCATGTGAATCCAACCAGTAACACTACCGTACAGTCCGGTCTGTTCGTCTGATATGTCTCATATCTCGTCTAGGGGTGGTATACGTCAGACCCCAATAACTCGATAAGTCGTGTCGATATGAGGCTCATAACGGGTCGAGAAACTACTGGTAACACTTACCAGTAAATCCTTAAAGCAGCCTTGGCAAAGGACTTCTTGTTATAGCCAATTGAACACAGCGCAACATCAACTCCCTATACCGGGAGAGACGAAATCCCTCCTATCGCTCATTGCCTCCATATGACTCGGAACTGTACCCAAAAACCACCGTTTTGCATGCCCTCTTGGATGTGGTAAGGTGGAAATCAAAGCACAGTGGGAATCACACAAGACTCTATGACGATCTCGGGTCTACAGACTAACCTGCACCAGTGTCACCAGAGAACTGCCATCTGACGTAAGGTATAATACCATCTGGGAGTTCTCGGCAAGTCCGTCCAGTGTACCCAGTCTCCACTGAGCACCCATATATCATCTCTGATGTCAAACACCAATGGATATAGGATCATCTATCGCCCATCTATATGGGTCGAGAAGCTACACGCTAGTCTACTCTGGTATATCGATGCCCCGTCTTGATACACCCACGACTAGGGACTTTGAAGGATGTACTTATGGACTACCACGTCCCCACTAGTATGATCCGTATCATAGTCCAGGTAGTCAAGTACACATCCTAAGGGCTTTACTAACATGTAACAGAGAGACAATCAGTGTACACGTTAAGGTAAAGAGTAACCAGATAGCATACTATTATATCGAGCAAGAAAGTCATCCCTATATATGTCCAAGCATCCACTACAATATACATCCTATGTATAGTAATGGCCTCTAGGGCATACATATAACTAACAGAAAGTGATTCGTCAGATTTGATGCGCTGACGCAGGCCCAGCTGAGTTGAATATTTTCAGTATGGAGAATCTTACTCAGATCTAGAGTAGATCGATCAAGAGATGATGTTGTTCGTTGGATGATCCGATAGGAGATCATTAGGTTGACCAGCTTTAGATAGAGGACCTTACCCAGATGTGTTGCAAGTTGATCGAGAGCAGATGAATAAGGTATATTCCTCCAATGATTGGGACGAGTTCTCGAGGGCGTGTTCGGATAGATATCTTCTACAGAGTGATGAAGATACCGAGTTCATAATTTTGAGTCCATGTGAGAGACTCCGAATTGACTGTAGCCGAGAACAATTGCAGTATGCAGATAGCAAGACGTGACATCGAAGTGGACGATAATAAAGACGAGTGGAACAAGAGGTTCGTGGGAGATGTTAACGAGCTGTTGTTAATCCCCGTTGAGATTAGAGATCGGATATGTATACAGAGGCGTTAGGATACGGCCAGTTCCCGAGGAAATGCTGTGCTTAGAAGGCAGATGTCCAGAAAGCGAGAAAAGATTATGTAAGAGTACCAGCCTCCGTATTGTTCGTCATAGGCGAGATCAGAAGAGACTTTGAGCAGGTTCCTTCCAGGACACTGCTGCGATAAGATTTGCACCGAAGATCAGTTGTGTCACGTGTATTCCGAGGGCCAGGGGCCGACGCCAGTGACGTGCTGCTTTACGAGTGGTCATGCAAATTGGCCGAGAGATGACCAGAGGAGTGTCAGGGCGGAATCGTTTCCGTTAGTACACCTGAACAGGCCGACGACCCAATGGATTGCGAGATTGGTAATCTACAGAGAAAATGAGGACCTAGAGACAGGATGCCTGACCGTGAGCAGGAGGCAAGCGAATGTTCTTGCTCTGCCAGTTTTGGATGCACCGACATTTTTCAACATTGTAGGAGGTGTACCTCAATGTCATTTATTGCGATTTGCATTTGTGATCCGAGTATCACGCTTATATGGCTTGGATTTGAGTTTTGATGATTGAGTTTCATGATATTGTTTTCGTGCACCATGGCTGCACCTACTGGGTATTTACATTTTGTGCATAGTTATTGCACTTGATATATGTTTTATACACCGTTGTGTTGGTTTATGACTTGTGCATATCTATTGCACTTGATGTCGATTTTGTGCCTTGGCTACACGTGTTTATGATTTCGTGGATTTCATACGGTTGATTTGATTTTTTGCATGTGGTACGCACTCGATTTGGTTTTTGCACTCGGTGTAGCTCACATGTGCTTGCAGTGCATTGATACGTGTTTTGTGCATGCAGTTGCACACGTTTATGATTTTATACACCTTGGTACACTCAGTGTTGCTTTTTATACGCATTTGAGTTACTGATGAGTTTCCATGCATTTGTTGCACTAGATTAGTATTTCTTGCACTGGATGCACCGGATTTGTATTTCGTGCACTGGATGCACTGGATTTGTATTTCTTGTAATAGATGCACCGGATTTGTATTTCATGCACCGGATGCACCGGAATTGTGTTTCGTGCATTTGTAGAACTAGATTTTCGTTTCGTGCATTTCTTGCACCAGATTTATACTTCGTACATTGGTTGCACCCTATTTATGTATTTGAGCATTTGTTTCACAAGATTTATGTTTTGTGTGCGTTTGCACTTGACGTTCATTTTTCGTGCGCTTTACTGCACTGGGCATTTATACGGACCTGACACGCTTGGGTTGGATTTTTGCGCATATTAGGCGCTTGGTATTAGGTTTTGTGTGCATCAGATGCACTTGAGTTAGGTTTTCTTCGTTCATGTCAGATGAACTTGACTGAGATTTTATTCGTGCATGTTGGATGCACTTGACTTATATCGGATGCACTTGATTTGGATTTTCACGCATGTTGGGTGCATGATATGAGATGTGATTTTGTGCATACCGGATTCACTCGATTGGGATTTTCATTCTTGCATGTTAGTTGCACTGGGTTGAGATTTTCATGCACTATAGATGCACTTGATATTATTGTCGTGCACATCCGTTGCACTGGACAGATGTTTTCGTGCACACCCGTTGCACTTAGTTTGGTTTTGTGAACATTCGTATCACTTATATTTGGCTTTGATTTCCGTGCGCACCAGACGCACGTGATTGTTGGATACGCCTTTTGAGGCTGATTTTGCTCTTGAGCACTTTGTTTTCATGTTGGGCACTATATTTTGTAGTAGCCGAACAGGACTGATCTGAGGACAGTACCTGAGTACTTTACATGCATTAAAAGTTTAACAAGAGGTTTTAAAAAAGGAGCTATAGTCTCACTATTTCCTACGTGTCCGAGAGCGACACGAACGTTTACACAGGAAAACCTTTTGGGATATTCCAAAAAAACGGCGGAACGTATATTTGAGCAAAGCATATATGAACGTATATTTATTACTTTACAAATGAGCGTATGTCACTTGTGCTGTGAGTTACGCATCACACGACGATTCAGAAATGATTTTGTATGTGTTTTATTCAGTTTTTAGAAGATTTTTCAAGGATGCGTACTATATACATATTATAGTATTTAACTAGTGTATATTGGATTTCAGTAGTGGATTTCGAGATCTGTATCTCCATTGTAACTCCAACGATTTGCGTGTAAATCCGATGATTTGCGTGACGCTTGACGGAGTTCGATTTTGAGTTTCGTACTCGTTTTCAGGCGCATACGATGCGCCGCGGTATTTCTATATCTTCCGTGATTTTGGAGCCCCGTTGATTTGAGCTGATTATTGAAATGTTTTACCATTTGGGGGTTTAAATTTAAATTCGGGGACCGAATTTAATTAAGGAAGGAAGTTTGTAACATTTCAGAAAATATAAAATACCATTTTTGCAATTTAATATTAAAATAATATTGTAACATTCAGAAAATTTGGAAATAAATAAAATTTATTAATTAAA
Organism: Agapanthus africanus; assembly: GCA_030015575.1. Taxonomy (NCBI): domain Eukaryota; kingdom Viridiplantae; phylum Streptophyta; class Magnoliopsida; order Asparagales; family Amaryllidaceae; genus Agapanthus; species Agapanthus africanus. The sequence goes on along the minus strand of JASDDO010000014.1, from coordinate 542,853,422 downwards.
TAATTAAATGCTAAATTAAAAAGTTAGTAAAACCAAATAAGACATTTTCATAAGTAATATGTAAAACATCTTAAATTAAAATTTTAATATGTAACATAAATAAATTATAAGAGTCTTTATGTGAATTTTAGCTTCATTTTAATAAAAAGGGTGTTATATAATAACATAAGTTGTGAGGGGTTTTTATACAAAGTTTAGGATATTGTGCAAATTGGGTTTTGTTAAGGGGTGTGAATAGAAAGAGTTAAACAAAATTTAGTTCAGAATAAATCAAAGGATAAATCAATTTAGAAAAGAAAAACAAACACTTCCACATCATTCTTGCATGTACACACCCACACCACACCTCCTCCTTGCATGAGGATGGCACCCTTTGGCCTTTGACACCTCCTCCTTCACCTTATCCTTCCTTTTTGTCACATATAAACCATGTTCAGTTCAGTAGATAAAATTAAAACCTGAAAAATTAAAAGAAAGAAAAAGGAAACCAAAGTAACAAAGAAGAACAAAAGAAAGAAGAAGAAAAGAGCTAAGTCTAGAGATTTCTCATCATCAAGCTAAGACAAGGAGCTTGTGCATCTTGGAGGGTGTTTTTCCAACAAGTTATTTGTAGGTAAAATCCTTACTCACAGTAGAGATTTAAATTCTGGAATTGGTTTAAGTTGAAATCAAAAGTCTATAATATCGTATTTTAGGCAAAACTAAGTTCTGTTGAAATATGCTATAGTTTAGATAAAAATTAACTTAACTAAACAAGGTCTAAATGATGTATGTTGAACCTAGAGCAAACCATAGGAACACGAACCAGAGGGCTCGGATTTTGGCCGGCGACCCAAAGGAAAATTCCGGCGACGCCGGATTTTTGGGTGAGTTGGGTAGTGTGGTTTTTGGGTAGGTTTATGTATAGAATTTTGTTAGTTTGGTATTGTTTAATCAAGTTAGTTTAATTGTATATAAAATCTGGGAACAAATATCGGTTAAGGAATTAAAATTCTCAAATACGACACGGGTAAAACGTAACGCGTTCTGTTTTCTATTACGAAATCATGTCTGGTTAAAATCCAGTTAAATTGAGTGTTGGATAGTATGAAATAGTCGTATGCAATATAACTAGTACGTAAGAACTTGTGTTTTCATATTCGCCGTATCGGAGTAACCGTTTTCTTATACAAATTAATTCTCGATGTTAGATTCGAATACGGGAAATTCGGAGGCCGCAAGGAAAGGAAAGGGATTGGTGATTCCTGAATAGTTTACGACGTATTCCGGTGAGTAGACTAAACATCTACCGGGGGATTGTGTAAAGATGGCGTAATACGCCCGTATTTTGTTAAATTGAAAGATTGACTTTATATGCGAAGTTAATAACATGCATTCATATATATCTATATATCATCATGTTAATAGTTGTTAGAACACTACACAATTATCGACGCGTTATGCCGCACGTGCACATCTTTACCTGTTACACTACACCTCGTCGATATTAACATGTAACTTTTACACTAAATATTCATCTTGTTAAATATGATTCCTATCATACCTAAATTATTAACAATAGTGGTAACTTGCATAAATGACATCATGTTTATCATCCGAGTATTCTAAGTTGATATAGGAAGCTTTATATTGTTGAGAATTTATGGTTTGAGTTTTCCTGTACTATTGCATAAATCCAGTGATTTCATGATTTATGTGACATGTCCACCATGAGATGTTTTTATGATTTGAGTTCATTCCGAACCGAGTCGGTGGGTATACAGTTACGGTATACAGTTTTATCCAGACTGAGTCGGTGGGGATACAATTGGATACATGGTGGACCCGATCGAAACCGAGGGGCAGGATAGCCGCATTTGAGGCGGGGGAGCCTAACGAGATTACTCGATACCGGAGATAGTGGTGAAATACGGCGGATATCTAGATGATACCGACCGGTATTATTGATCACAGGATCGTTCGAGAAATGATGCCTGAGAGAAATGGAAGTTTTGTGTCGATGATGGGCACGGAAAGATGAAATTTATTGGGAATAAATGATGAGATTTTAGTTTTGGTTATGTGATTTGTAGTACAGATTCATGCTTTCCATATGCTATCATACATCATACTTGCTCTCATTTCAGTTAGTTATGATCGTCATATTTACATTATTAACCATTGTATGTTAGTTATATTCACTGAGTTGGTAACTCACCCCCGTTGTGCCACAGTTCCTTGCAGGGTTAGAGTGGACGGATAGCAGCAGTGCAGATCCACTTTTTCAGCTTTTATCGCATCTTTTGATAGGTGGGTTACATGTATAGTAAACTTCTCTTTTGGTATTGTATTTTGGACCTAGAAAATCTCCACCAGACTTTGTACTATGACTTAGAATGAGAGATGGGTATATGTATATTATTTGACAGATGAGATCGTTGTTATGTTAGAAGATATTTCTTTTATTTTTGTCTGGGATTCTTATTGATATCCTATATACTGAGTTTTTATTTCCGCTGTTGATATTGTTGATCCCAACTAGGGATGCAACCAAATTTAACAAATTATAATTGTTTTTATTATGAATGCAATAGTGAGTTATTGTTAATATCTTAATTCAATAAATCGGTGATTTTTACTTAAAACTAAATTTTCATGAAAATTCCACAAAAAGGATTTGGTCTTGGTTTTTTCCGTCTTACTCAGGTTGTGTAAATATCTTTAGATAATACACAATCTAAGTGTCGGTCGCATCCAAATTTGGGTCGTGACAAATAAATTTCGCGAAAACTACCCAATTTGCGAATTTGGGGTTTTCGTAAAATGGTATAAATATATACCAATATTTATGAAATAATTGGATATTAAAATTATTTATTCATTTAAATATATATTTATCGGATTTGGCATTTTTATAATTAATTATATGCAATTTAAATAAAAAATGATTAGTGAACAATTAATCGCGATTAGGCCAAATCCGTGTTTCTACATTTTTCCATGGTTAGTGCATCATGGCATGTTGCATTTGGTTGTATGTTGTTTCATTTGTATTTGTTGATATTTGGCTTTAAAAGAAAAAGAGAAAAGAAAAGGGAAGCTAAATGACAAAAGAAGATAATTGGGAGGTGAGCATAAGAGAGAGAGAGAGAGTGAGTGAGGGTAAGAGAGTGAGGATAAGAGAGAGAGAGAGAAAGAGAGAGAGAAGGGAGAGAGAGGGCTACCATCTTTCCTCCCCCATTGCTTTTCTTCACCTCCTTCATCCTCATATTCCCTCCACCTTCACGTCCAAGTATCATCTCAATTTCTTCACCAAAACCCTATACTCCCTTCATTAAAAATGATCTCCGCCTCATCCTCAACACTTTGGACCTTTCAAAGTTGGATTTTGAAGACTTTAATCAACTCAAGAAAATTCTTGAGTTGCCAAATGAGGTATTTCCTACACCATTAGCTTAGTAAATTAGTTTCTTTAGTTTCTATTTTAGTTTAGAATTGGTTTAGTATGGATTAGTAATCTTGGAATATTCCAAGTTGAGGTTTGGGTTTGAGTTGTGTTGTGGTGATGTGTGGTGGCTGTTGTAAGACCTTAGTGTAGATTTTATGGCCAAAGAACAGAGATTGGAAACCAAAATACGAACTTAGAAATTTACCCGTGTCGGTTTTGTGAAGTTATGTACGCCTACAGGGTTTCTGGAGCAACCTGGGCCATTTATGAGAAAAACTAGCAACCCCAGAGACCTAGATGGACCACCCTGAGAAGACGAATCTAAAGAGAGAGGGTAGGGTCGAGCAGGCCAGATTTCATGGCAATGTCGCCGGCCAAGTTGTGGGCTAGGGTGATGGGATTTGGTCTGTAGCTCCTAATTCCTATAAACAACTCCTTGTACTTGATAGTTTAATCCTAATTAACCTGAGGTGAAATATGGGGGTGATTTCCTAAGTTGCTGAATATGGTATTTATGATTTATGAATTTATGATTTGAGATTTGATATTGTATTGGGTCATTTGATGTTTGTACGTCAACGACGAGGGTTGTTTGGTAGCCTTTGCATGCGTAGGCTATAGGTTTTAACCTATGAGCGTACCGTGTGCCGTATTGGTTTTCCGGACTTGATTTTAATAGCATTGCGACTGTGTATTTATTGTAGGTCACTTCACGTGGATTCCGAGACGACGAAGCACATCGACTACGGCTGAATGAGGAGTTCCGCAGGTGAGTAGATTTATATCTACAGGGGAAGTCGGGTGGATGGCGTATAGCACACTCGCAATTAATAAATGGAAACCGATATTTAGAATATAGTCAGAGAAACTGTCACGACCCGAAAGTACGGAACGGGACTGGCACTTAGATTACGAGACGTCTAAAGGCGTAACGTAACCTAGGTCAGCCAAAGCCCAGAAAATCAATACCAAATCAACAAGAGTGAAGGAAAACCTTTCATGAAAACGATTTTAAAATCAATTAAGTTATATTAATCCCTTTTTAAAACATCAAAATTTTCCGAAAATTTCGGCAGAGTCTCCTTTGTAAATACTAACCCCCAAAATGGGTACAACAAGATATACAAACCTGTAATGAAATAATAGCATCCCCAAGCGGGAGCTAGCTCTTCGCCCAAGGCGGATCACAACCACACGCAATATATATGTAATATCAAGCAAATAAGCATAAAGAAACACAAAAATAAGAATAACACAGCGTCGACTCAAGTGAGCTCGACCCCAGAGAAACTACATATACACAAATCTCTCAGTCTCATCACTAGGTCGCATATACAAATAAGAAGTGGTAGATGGAGAATACTAGATACAAAGATAATACAAAAAGAGACAAAAGTGTCCTCGCAACCCACGTATGAGCAATGTCGCGAGTCTGAGCAAAAGAAGCCAATGAAAAGATACGCCCGCCGCTACGAGGCTGACGGGTCCGACCTGCAAGATACTGTGGCACAACGGGGGTGAGTTGCCAGCTCGTGAGTAGAAAATAACATCTAATGAGGCTATCGTAAGAATGCAAGCAAATGCGTCACAACTTGTATATCTAGATATGATATAATGCCACTAGTATGTATGCATATGAATGCAAAATCAATACGAAATCTTTAAGTGTTTAAATATGATGATCTCTGCATTCTTAACTTAGAAAAATATATATACAATAGCTAAGGTACCATTAACGAAATCATCCGAAAACCGTGTCAAGCATCGACACAAAATATGGAAATATATCTGTCTTAATGTCTCACTATGTCAATATCTCAACACATCGGGTTCCGTCAGTCCGAATCGGCCCATATCATCAAATCTTACGACAACGGTCGGTATCCTCTGGATATCCGCCGCGCCAGACATCACAGTAGGTAGTCTTCCCCTGCCAGGCTCATCGTCTACAACTTGATCTTCTTGCCCCGGGGTACCATATCGGGCCCACCATGTACCCGAGACGGTTCATCCACTCCTCAAATCGGGTCTCGAAATCCAACAGAAAACATGAAAACTCATTGTGGACGACACATACATCACGAGAAAACCGCAACTTTATTTTAAAAATGATGATAATAAACTTTTGTTAAATTCTTGCGGTTTTCCCCAAAATCCAGAAATCTCATCAATACTGAAATCCTCAAGAAAATCATAATACCCAACATGTTGTATATGATAAATGCTTATGATATCGAAGGTATGCAATGTGATTTGTGGCTAGGAACCTATATAAGCATGATGATGAAGTGAGGTATATACATGCTATGCAATCCAATGTATCATGTATGATGCAAGTGTTTAATACTGATCTTAGCAGGTTCTACAGTGCTCGTGGGATGAAAATTACCAAAGGCGTGTGTGTCACATGAATAGTGCGCGTGCAACATGAGCCAATGGTAATGGTGTAAATGTCCTAAAAAGTGATATCACACCTGTGTATATAGATAACCAGAAAGCTATGCATATGAATGAGATGGTTACTAAATAACTATGCATATAATTTGCAAGTAATAAAGTGATCCTAACTATGGGGCGCCTCACGCCTTCCAGATGATTTCCCCATAGATGTATACATCTACTCACCCGGACGCCTCGCTAATCTGATCCAACCACCGCTTTGCCTTTGCGCGCCGCGTCCGATGTTTCCGCAACCGATCCTAAAATTGCATAACACACAACATAAGATTACACATCAAGAAATGACACAAGTCAAAAAATAAAAGAATCAACATCCACAAGTTAGGCACAATGTGCACTAACGCGCGGAACACACACGAAAACCATTAAAACCTTAACTAAAATCGTCGTTTCGGGGCAACCGTCAAAACTAAAACCCGACTAAACCAAATTCCGCATTCGCAAACCCTAAAAGTTGTAGGAGATGCTAATAATATCGTCAAGATATCGTGATTAAATCACCTCCTAATTTTATGGAAAACCTAGTAAGCATAAACATATCAATTTCGATGCAAACATCGCGAATTAACGATATAGCGTTCACAATCTAGCATAACCAACCCAACTAACCCACTAGATAGCCACTACCCAAATTTTAACCCACTTACAAAGCTTCAAACCCTAATTTTAAATCAAACCCCTTTTCTAGAATTTCCTAAACAAGAAATTATAACCAAATTTCACACTTAAATTTCTAAATTAGCATATTCAAACTACAAATTAAACATTAGATTAGAATTATACCTTACATGTTGTGAACCCTAGCTTGCACTAGCCTCAAAGACACCTCCTTTCTCTATGTTTTAAACAAATTAGGGTTTGAGAAGAGGTAGAATAGGTATTTGATTTGAATTAGTGAAGGATTTTGTGAATTTTTAATGGATTTTTGTTGAATTTTGATGGAATTTGAAGAAAAAAGTGAGGGGAAAAATGGGGGACCTGCAGGAAAGAGCTCTCAGCCTGGTGTGTGGGAGGGGGATAATGGAAGAAGTGTGTGGAAATTTCCACCAAAAAACTCTCTCAAGTTCATTTAATGTCCATCACATCATTTCCTTTTTAAAATTTCATTTTATTTTCAATTTAACCCATGAAACAACTAGACTTGGAAAGTGTTGATAAATTTTTTTGTTACAACTAGATTTTAGTTTATAATGGTTCCTAAGTATGTAATTTACCCATTTAAATTTGTATTTATCACTAATTTAATGTATATTTAAAAGCTTAAAAAAATATTACAAAAATAATTAATTAAGGAAAATTTTTTAAACGACTAGAAATTTTTAAATGACAATTAATTAACCAATATCTAGCAATTTCTTATCTAAATTTTGTATAATTAGGCCTATATTGAAAAATAATTATTTTGACATTTTACGGAAAATACTGTTTATTTTACCGATTATCGTAAAACTACCTAAACGAAAATTCAAAGTGTTACGATCTTCCCACCTTAAGGAAATTCGGTCCCCGAATTTAAAATTTAACTACGCGTACCTTCAAAAAGATGGGGATATTTCTTCCTCATCTCGTCCTCGGTCTCTCAGGTGACCTCTTCGCTGTTCGGGCCACGCCAAAGAACCTTGAAGGACGGTATAACCTTCGACCTCAATTTCTTCACCTGTCGATCCAAAATGACCACCGGTTGCTCGGTGAATGAAAGATCGTGCTCCAGCTGGATTGTCTGGTGCTGAATCGCATGGGAAGGGTCATGAAGGTACTTGCGGAGTATCGAAACATGGAACACGGGATGAACATCTGGGAAGCTGGGCGGAAGAGCCAACCGATAAGCCACCGAACCGACACGCTCTAGGATCTCGAAGGGACCAACATATATAGGACTAAGCTTCCCTTTCCGCCCAAATCTCATCATGCCCTTCATCGGAGAGACCCTCAGGAAAACATGATCGCCAACAGCGAACTCGAGTCGGCGACGGCACCTGTCAGCATATGATTTCTTCCTACTCTGTGCCGCTCTCATCCTGTCCTGAATCAGCTGTATCTTTTCGTTCATCTCCTGTACGATCTGCGGCCCCAAAATACTGCTCTCCCTGAACTCTATCCAACATACGGGCGATCGACATTTCCTCCCATATAAAGCCTCAAAAGGTGCCATCTGAATTGTCTCCTGGAAGCTATTATTGTAGGAGAACTCATCAAGGGCAAATGACGATCCCAGCTACCACCGAAATCCAAAACACAAGCTCTGAGCATGTCCTCAAGAGTCTGAATAGTACGCTCTGACCGACCGTCAGTCTGCGGATGAAAAGCTGTGCTAAAACTCAATCGGGTGCCCAAAGCTTCCTGAAGTTTCTGCCATAAGCGGCTGGTAAACTGGGTGCCCCGGTCGGACACGATGCAAGTCGGGACGTCATGCAGTCGCACGATCACATCAATATAAACCTAGGCGTACTGAGAAAATCCAAAAGTGGTCTTAACTGGCAGAAAGTGAGCCGCTTTCGTCAGTCGATCTACAATCACCCAAATAGAGTCATACCCTCGACTGGTCCTGGGTAGACCTACAATGAAGTTCATGGAGACCTGTTCCCACTTCTACTTAGGAATGGGCAAAGGTTGCAACTCGCCGGCTGGCCTCTGGTGCTCGGCCTTGACTTGCTGACAAGTCAAGCATATCGATACGAAGTTCGTAACATCCTTCTTCATCCCATCCCACTAGTAAACCTCTCTCAAATCATGGTACATCTTGGTGGACCTGGATGAACACTGTATGCTGATCTATGTGCCTCCTCAAGAATATCATGCCTCAGTCCATCAGAATCTGGTACGCACAGTCGAGTCCCAAATCGAAATATCTCCTAATCATCAATCACGAACTCGGAAACTCTGCCCTGCCGAATCTGCTCGATAATCTCTAAAATACGGGCATCGCCGGACTGTGCATCACGGATACGGTCAAGTAATTGTGGGCGTGCTCTGAAATGGGCCAGCTGTCCCCCTGTAGGAGTAAACTCGAACTGCACTCGGCTGTCATATAAAACCTGCCAATCCGCCGTCGACAGCGTCTCTACTGCGCCCAAACAAGATAAGCTACCTCCGGGCCTCCTACTCAAAGCATCTGCCACCACATTCGACTTGCCCGGATGGTATAGAATCTCGCAGTCACAGTCTTTTACCAATTCCATCTAACGGCGCTATCTCAGATTCAGATCTCGCTGCTGAAAGATATACTTCAAGCTCTTGTGGTCAGTGAATATCCGGCACGACTAGGCGTATAGGTAATGTCTCGAGATCTTGACTGCAAACACCACTACAGCCATCTCTAAATAACGAGTGGGGTAGTTCTGTTCGTGTTTCCTCAACTTCCGAGAAGCATACACGATAACTCTGTCGTGCTGCATCAATACACAGCCCAGCCCCACTCGAGAAGCATCACAATATACCACGAAACCGCCCGATCCTGAAGGCAATGATAACACTGGTGCAGTAGTCAGACGAGTCTTCAACTGCTGGAAGCTATCGTCACATGCCTCGGTCCAATCAAAAGGAACCCCCTTCCGGTTTAACCCGGTCAACGGTGCCGCAATACGGGAGAAATCCTGGACAAAACGTCGATAATAGCCGGCCAGACCTAGAAAGCTGCGAACCTCTGTAACTGATACCGGTCTGGGCCAACGCTGAACCGCCTTGATCTTCTTTGGGTCCACACAAATACCATCTCTCGTCACCACATGACCTAAGAAGTCAACACTATCTAGCCAGAATGCGCACTTGGATAATTTGGCGAACAACTGACGCTCCCTCAAAGTCTGCAATATGATACGCAAGTGCTGCTCATGCTCCTCCTGGCTCCGAGAATAAACCAAGATGTCGTCAATGAAAACAATGATGAACTGATCAAGATACGGCCTTAATACACGGTTAATCAAGTCCATAAATGCTGCTGGGGCATTGGTGAGCCCGAACGACATCACCAAGAACTCGTAATGACCATATCGTGTACGGAAAGCGGTCTTCGGAATATCCTCCTTCCGAACCCGCAACTGGTGATAACCTGACCGTAAATCAACCTTCAAGAAATACTCTGCACCGTGGAGCTGATCGAATAAGTCGTCAATGAGGGGTAGGGGATATCTGTTCCGCATAGTAACCTGGTTCAGCTGACGATAATCAATGCATAAGCGCGTAATGCCGTCCTTCTTCTTAACAAACAGGACAGGAGCACCCCAAGGTGACACACTCGGTCGGATAAGCCCTTTGTCCAGCAAGTCCTGTAACTGATCCTTCAGCTCTCTAAGCTCTGCCGGGGCCATCCGATAGGGCGGTATAGAGATAGGCCCCGTGCCGGGGAATAAGTCAATGCAGAACTCAATCTCGCGCTCTGGTGGCAGACCAGGCAGCTCGTCAGGGAATACATCAGGAAACTCTTTAACAATAGGGACCTGGTCCAACGGAACCTCTATGGCGCTAGTATCATAAACATAGGCTAAGAATCCCTGACACCCTTTCCGCAAGAGCTGACCAGCGCGAAGAGAAGAAATCAAGCTGGGAAAGGTAGCGCTACGATCTCCCTGAATAACAAGAACCGGCTCACCAGGAAAACTGAATCTGACTGCCTTCTCAAGGCAGTCCACAGATGCATAACAGGTGGCTAGCCAGTCCATACCAAGAAGAACGTCGAAGTCTAGCATATCAAGGAGAATCAAATCAACTGAAGAATCCCTCTCCCTGATACGAACAGGACACGATTGGTACAAAAAAAGAGCAACAAACGACTCACCTACCGGAGTAATAACAACAAGCGGCTGATCTAACGAAGAAGACTCTCGGCCCAACCTCGGTGCAAAGTATATGGATACATAAGAATGTGTGGAGCCTGGATCAAATAATACCCGTGCATCAAAAGAACATACTGGCAGAGTACCTGTCACAACGGCATTGGATGCCTGCACATCCTGAGGAGTCAATGCGAACACTCGGGCCTGTCCACCACTAATAGCTGGTTGTCCTCTGCCTCTACCTTTGCCTCTGCCTCTGTTGCCTCTGCCTCTCTGAACCGGACCGCCACGCCCACGACCTCTAGGAGCATCTGTCTGGCATGGAGCCTTATCAGGGGTAGGAAGTAGAGCTCTCTAAGGAGGTGGTGAAGGTGGTAAGGTCACATGTGGTACTGTCGCCGCGCCCTGGCGGCCCATGGTACAGTCTCTGACACGATGGTACTGACTCCCGCACCGAAAACATCCTGGCGACGACTGCTGGGTCTGTGGATATGAACCAAATAACTGACCCGGTTTCAATCCTCTGCCGCCACCATCTCCCGGAAAGAATCTATCACGGTGTCTACCTATCTGCCACTGGGCTGGTGTATCAGTACGAATGCTCTTCGGCCCAGAAACGACCGGAGTCTTAGAAATGCGCTCCTCCAGAAGTAAGGCTGCATCCATCGCTGCTGCATATGTGTCAAAGTGTTGGGTGCCTATGGCAAGGAATAACTGTGTGTCGAGTCCTCGCACAAACCTCTTTATCCTCTTCTCTTCAGTGCCTACTAGGTACGGAGCATATCTGGACAATTGAGTAAACTGTATATCATACTCGAACACTGTCATCCCAGGAGTCTTGCGCAAAGACTCAAAACTACGGGCTCTAGCATCTCGGACACTCTCTGGAAGAAAACGGGAAAGAAATGCAGCTGTGAACTCATCCCAATTCATAGGAGGTAGACCTGCAGCTCGGCCTCTCTCCACTGAATCGTACCACATCTGGGAAAGGCCCTCCAGACGAAAACTCGCGAACTCCACCCATCTATCATCAGAACACCTCAACGAACGACAAATCCTAGCCATCCTATCAAGAAATTCCTGCAGGTTCTCTGTCGCATCCGTGCCGGTAAAAGCTGGAGGTCTCAGCCTCAAAAACTCATGTAGTGATACGGGGATAGTCACAGTAGTAGCAAGAGCAATCGTCTGGGCAGCAGGTACAATCGCGGTCTGTGCGGTGGAAGGAACGTCCTCGGATCTCTGTGCCCGACTGGACTCAACTAAAGATCCCATCATCTGTCGCAACTCCTAGATACCGGCCTCTAATCTTGCAATAAGGTCTGGAGAAGGCGGATCAATCTGACCCTGAGGGGTAGGCATATCATCCCGCTCATTCTTCACCTCAGACGAGCCCGCTCGAAGCTCATCCCTAGCGGCAGCCCGCTGAGCTCTCGTAGTCTTTGGCGGCATCGAAGCTGGAATAAGAAACAGGAGTGATAAGAACATTACAATTGAATCAAGGGATGCATGGAATTAAGGAGGAAATACAAGTAATTATGTCCTAAGGTTTCTTAGGCGGAGTACCGTATCGTAAGTATGCCGCGGAACATACCCACGCTACGCCACTCTGCTTAAGTCACCTACTCCATCTACCAAGGGTCTTCCTACACTCAGAAAGGTAAAACCTATCGCTCTGATACCAATTTTGTCACGACCCGAATGTACGGAACGTGACTGGCACTTAGATTACGAGACGTCTAAAGGCGTAACGTAATCTAGGTCAGCCAAAGCCCAGAAAATCTAAACCAAATCAACAAGAGTGAAGGAAAACCTTTCATGAAAACGATTTTAAAATCAATTAAGTTGTATTAATCCCTTTTTAAAACATCAAAATTTTCCGAAAATTTCGGCAGAGTCTCCTTTGTAAATACTAGCACCCAAAATGGGTACAACAAGATATATAAACCTGTAACGAAATAATGGCATCCCCAAGCGGGAGCTAGCTCTTCACCCAAGGCGGATCACAACCACACACAATATATATGTAATATCAAGCAAATAAGCATAAAGAAACACAAAAATAAGAAAAACACAATGTCGGCTCAAGTGAGCTCGGCCCCAGAGAAACCACATATACACAAATCTCTCAGTCTCATCACTAGGTCGCATATACAAATAAGAAGTGGTAGATGGAGAATACTAGATACAAAGATAATACAAAAAGAGACAAAAGTGTCTTCGCAACCTACCTACGAGCAATGTCGTGAGTCTGAGCAAAAGAAGCCAATGAAAAGATACGCCCGCCGCTACGAGGCTAACGGGTCCGACCTGCAAGACACTGTGGCACAACAGGGTTGAGTTGCCAGCTCGTGAGTAGAAAATAACATCTAATGAGGCTATCGTAAGAATGCACGCAAATGCCTCACAACTTGTATATCTAGATATGATGTAATGCCACTAGTATGTTTGCACAAGAATGCAAAATCAATACGAAATCTTTAAGTGTTTAAATATGATGATCTCTGCATTCTTAACTTAGAAAAATATATGTATAATAGCTAAGGTACCATCAATAAAATCATCCGAAAACCGTGTCAAGCATCGACACAAAATATGGAAATATATCTGTCTCAATGTCTCACTATGTCAATATCTCAATACATCGAGCTCCGTCAGTCCGGATCGACCCATATCATCAAATCACGACAACGGTCGGTATCCTCCAGATATCCGCCGTGCCAGACATCACCGGTTGGTAGTCTTCCCATGCCAGGCTCATCGTCTACAACTCGATCTTCTTACCCCGGGATACCATACCGGGCCCACCATGTACCCGAGACGGTTCATCCACTCCTCGAATCGGGTCTCGAAATCCAACAGAAAACATGAAAACTCATGGTGGATGACATATACATCACCAGAAAACCGCAACTTTATTTTAAAAATGATGATAATAAACTTTTGTTAAATTCTTGCGGTTTTCCCCAAAATCCAGAAATCTCATCAATACTGAAATCCTCAAGAAAATCATAATACCCAACATGTTGTATATGATAAATGCTTATAATATCGAAGGTATGCAATGTGATTTGTGGCTAGGAACCTATATAAGCATGATGATGAAGTGAGGTATATACATGCTATGCAATCCAATGTATCTTGTGTGATGCAAGTGTTTAATACTGAACTAAGCAGGTTCTAAAGTGCTCATGGCATGGCAATTACCAAAGACGTGTGTGTCACATGAATAGTGCGCGTGCAACATGAGCCAACGGTAATGGTGTAAATGTCCTAAAAGGTGATATCACACCTGTGTATATAGATAACCAGAAAGCTATGCATATGAATGAGATGGTTACTAAATAACTATGCATATAGTTTGCAAGTAATAAAGTGATCCTAAGTATGGGGCGCCTCGCGCCATCCAGACGATTTCCCCATAGATGTATACATCTACTCACCCGGACGCCTCGCTAATCTGATCCAACCACCGCTTTGCCTTTGCGCGCCGCGTCGGATGTTTCCGCAACCGATCCTAAAATTGCATAACACACAACATAAGATTACACATCAAGAAACGATGCAAGTCACAAAATAAAAGAATCAACATCCACAAGTTAGGCACTACGTGCACTAACGCGCGGAACACACACGAAAACCATTAAAACCTTAACTAAAATCGTCGTTTCGGGGCAACCGTCAAAACTAAAACCCGACTAAACCAAATTCCGCATTCGCAAACCCTAAAAGTTATAGGAGATGCTAATAATATCGTCAAGATATCGTGATTAAATCACCTCCTAATTTTATGGAAAACCTAGTAAGCATAAACATATCAATTTCGATGCAAACATCGCGAATTAACGATATAGCGTTCACAATCTAACATAACCAACCCAACTAACCCACTAGATAGCCACTACCAAAATTTTAACCCACTTACAAAGCTTCAAAGCCTAATTTTAAATCAAACCCCTTTTCTATAATTTCCTAAACAAGAAATTATAACCAAATTTCTAGCAATTTCTTATCTAAATTTTATATAATTAGGCCTATATAGAAAAATAATTATTTTGACATTTTACGGAAAATACTGTTTACCGATTATCGAAAAACTACCTAAATGAAAATTCAAAGTGTTACAGAAACCTATATCAGGAACCCACAGATGTGATTAAAGGTTTTGTATGAAATGATCTGATTGATATGGATGTCTCGAAGTGATATATAAGGTTGTGAAGGGTAAATGTGAATCACGATATATAAATATATGTAGTTGCATGGGAATAAGTATGAGATTTGGAGTGGCATGACATAGGATTCATAAGATAGAATGTATATGTAAAATGACTTGATCTGAGATATTAATATGATGAAAAGAGTATACGATGAGATATGATGACTTGGTTGATATGTCGTTATACGGATGCGAGTCGATATGAGATTGTAACATCTTAAAAATAAATAAATAATTAAATAAATAAAATCCTTTAGTTGAATTTTCTGATAATCGATAAAATAAACCGTATTTTCCGTAAAACTTAACTATAATTATTTTTCATCATAGATTTAAAAACACCTATTTTAACTATGTATTTACTAGTATGCGGTAATTGTTTAGTCACTTATAAATTCTTAGTTTAATTAAATATTTTTTCCTTAATTAATTATTTTAAATAATATTTTAAGCTCTCTTTTACACATTAAATTAGTGTAAATTGCAAATTGGAATGTGTAAATTTTACAAATGTGAACCATGACAACACAAAATTTAGTTTGTAACTTGCTTCACTAATTATCTCCATGTTTCTAGAATTTCCTAGGAAAAATTTAATTAGAAAATGAAATGAAACAAATAAATTAAGTTATTAATTAATAAATGAGATAATGATGCTTTTCTTAACTTGGAAATTTCTACATAAACGCACACACCCCCATTTTCTCCACTTGGCCGAGCCCTTTGACAGCCCCCCCTCTCCATTCAACTCACACCTCTTCATCAAATAAAAGAAAAAATTTGAATAATTAAGGGTTTAAGTGAAAAGAGACATCAATTCTAGCAACTTCTACACACACCTACACCTCTCATTCTCTCTCTCCCCTCATTTTTTTCCTTGGCCAAGAATCCTCCTCCATGGCTGCCAATTTTCTCACTTCATTTTCCCACTCAAAACTCTTCAAAACAATTCATGAAAAATCAATTAAAAAAACTCACTAAATTCCTAATTTAAGCCTTATTCAATTTTCTTAGCCAATCTAGTTTGGTTTGAGGAACAAGAATGCTTCTTTGGAGGCAAGATTGCATGCTATATCTCTTGATTTTGAGGTATAATCCTAACCCTAATATTTAATTGTAGGCAAATTACTTCAATTTAATTAATTTCGGTGTTTAATCATGGTTCTATATTCAAACTTGAAATTTCAAGAGAAGGGGTTTTGAGCTTGGTTAGGATTTTTATCACTCAATTAGGATTACAAGATGTAGTTTAACATGTTATGACATGGAAAACTTAATCTAGTTGCTAATTTGTAAATTGTTGCATTTAAATTTTCCTAATTATGATTTTTGCAAAACTAGGTTTTTATAATTAATATAAATAGAAGATATAAAATTTTAGAAATGGTTTGTGTGGCTTAGTTGAGTTATTTAGTGAGCATTGTGGCCACTAGATTAGTTAAAACATCAAGATTTGTGTTAAAACGGTTAATGACCGCTTACTAGGTTTTTGGAAATTAATCGATTTGAATTAAGTTAAGATTTTGATGACCTACAACTAAATCCCTAAGATATTTAATGTGTTGTGAATATGCAATTGATGCGATTTGGGTTTTAAGCTTGGTGTTTTTCACGTAGTGACCCTAGTTGTAGGTTGTGGCATTGTCGCGAGCGCGTTTGTGCGCCAGGTGCGTGCGCGTTTAATTAGCGCGCGTTGTTTGACTTGTGTCAATTGTCTCCACGACTATTCATATATTATCCTCATAATTTCTTGTATGCGATTCTAAGATTGGTTGTAGAAGCATCGAACGCGGTGCGGAAAGACAGGGCGGATATCAGATCAGTTTAGACGAGGCGTCCCAGTGAGTAGATGTACACATCTATTGGGGGATCGTCTGGATGGCGCGAGGCGCCCGACGGTTTAGTATTACCTATAGTATTTACATTATACGCATAGTTTCCTAGTTAGCCATCTCATTGCATCGCATCGTTATATATATATATATATATATAGGTATATGTCATATCATCTCATAGAACACTTTCACCATTACCATTGGTTCCTGCCGCACATGCACTATTTATGCGAACACATACGCCATTGGTAATAGCCATGTCACGAACACTATAGAACTTGCTTAGAATAGATAATTGTGCATTTGCATAGTATATGATTCGTATATTTATACCTGTATTTTCATTTCATCAAATGGATTCGTAGGATTGTTAATCATGTATACATACCTCATTGCATCATGATTTATGCATAGCTTCTTGCCGTATTTCGTACGGTATAAACTACCGTATCATAGATTTCTATCATCACCGGCATATTTATATATTGTGATTCTTCTCGAGTATTTCAGTATTTATGAGATTTCTGGATTTTGGGAAAAACCGCAAGAATTTTATAAAAACTTATTATCATTTTAAAATGCAAGTTGCGGTGTTCTCGTGATGTATGAGTCGTCCACCATGAGTTTTCCTGTTTTCTGTTGGATTTTGAGACCCAATTCGAGGAATAGAGAAACCGTCTCGGGTATATGGTGGGCCCTGTATAGTACCCCGGGGCGAGATAGAGATTTCGTGGGGATGACGATGAGCCTGGCAGGGGCACGGACTACCTACCGGTGATGTCTGGCATGGCGGATATCCGGAGGATACCGACCGTTGTCGTGTGATTTGATGATATGGGCCGATCCGGACCGACGGAGCCCGAGATATTGAGATTTATGATACAGAGATATTGTGATATTGTGACATTGAGATGTCGAGACATTGAGATATATGTATTTTTGTGTCGATGCTTGACATGGATTTCTGTTGATTTCTTATATATTACTTCAGTTATTTCACAGGAGCTTTTTCTAACATAAAAATAAAGATTTTCTCATACCAGATATGTTCAGGTTTCGAGTATTGATTATGCATTCATGGTGCATTCATGTTAGTGTATTGTATCATATCGGTATATATAGGGTGTGGCGCATTGCATGCATGCTTACGATAGCCTTATTAGATGTTACTTACTACTCACGAGTTGGCAACTCATCCCCGTTATTCCACAGTATTTTGCAAGTCTGACCCGTCAGCGTAGGAGCGGCGGGTGTACTTTCTAATTCCGTTTCTCTTGCTTCGGCTTGCAGCTTGCTCATAGGTAGGTTTGGAGGATTTTCTTTTGCTTCCACCGTGTATTTTACTTGTATCTAGTATATTCCATCTACCCTTGTATATTGGATTAGACGGTGAGATTTGAAACTTGTATTTGTGGTCTTGTGTCGATGCTCACTTAAGCCGACGTGATGCTTTTATACTTCCATGCTTATTTCGCATTATATGATATATTCATTGCATGTGGTTGTGACTCCGCCTTTGGCGAAAAGCTAGCTCCCGCTTGGGGATGCCTTTATTGTTTTATATGTGTTTTCATGTGTTGTACCCGTTTGGGGGCCAGTTTTTACAAAGGAGACTCTGCCGAAATTTTTGGGAAATTATGATGTTTTTTTTATAAAAATGTTTAGTACGACTTGTTTTGGTTAAAATCACTTTCTTTTAACAAGTTTTCCTTCACTCTACTTTTAATTTTGTTTAGATTTCTGGGCTTTGGCTTACTTAGATTACGTTACGCCTTTAGACGTTTCGTAAATTAAGTGCCAGTCACGTTCCGTACTTTCGGGTCATGACAAAGTTAGTATCAGAGCATAGGGTTTTACCTTTATGAGTGTAGGATGACCCTTGGTAGATGGAGTAGGTGACTTAAGCAGAGTGGTGTAGCGTGGGTATGTTCCGCGGCATACTTACGATACGGTATTCCGCCTAAGTGACCTTAGGATATATATTTGCTTGTATTTCCTTCCTTGATTCCGGAAACCCTTTGATTCGATTGCAATGTTCCTATCGATCATGTTCTTGCTCCAGCCACTATGCCGCTGGAGACTATGAGGGCCGATTAGGGCGGTACGCCGACCCCTCAGGGATAGAGTGATCTGCCTTTTCCAGGACAGATGGCTAGGCTGGAGTCGAGTATTCAGGACGTGTGACAGATGATTGGATTGAGTTTGCGAGTTTTCTTCTGGAGAGGTCTTGTCAGACGTGGTGTGAGTCCATTAAGAGAGTCCAAGCTGCAGACCTACTTCTTATGACCTGGAAGACAATGAAGAGAAACAGATAAAGGGGTTCGTATGGAGATTGGACGTGCGGTAAATTCTTTCCATAGGCACCCAGCATTTTGACACTTATGCAGCCACGATGGATGCAACCTTACTGTTGGAGGATCACATTTCTGAGACTTCAGTCGTTTCTGGACCAAAGCGGAATTGTACCAGTATGCCGGCTCAGAGGCGGTTAGATAGGCGCCGTTGTAAGAGGCTAATCTTTTGGTCGCTCGATATGTTGTTTGTTCATGATTCGTTTGCATCGGAGGGTAAAGATACATTTGTCAATTTGATTCTTCCCGATATGTTTGACTTCGAAGTCCTTCTGAGCATGGATTGGTTAGCCACGCGTTATGCATCCGTGGACTGCCGTGAGGAGGCAGTCGGATTTAGTTTTCGGGTAAGCTAGTTCTTGTTTTCGGGGAGACCGTAGCGTCGCCTTTCCCTGTTTGAGTTCTTTTTCGCGTTAGTCGGCTCTTGAGGAAAGGATGTAAGGAATTCTGGACATATGTTTGTGATGTTGGAGCCGTAGGGGTCCCGTTGGACCAGGTTCAGTTTGTGGGGGAGTTTCTAGATGCTTTTCCATACAAGTTGCTTGGTTTGTCACCAGAGCACGATATTGAGTGCTGCTTTGACTTGATTCCCTGCGGAGCGTAAACAACTGAAGGAACAGTTGCAAGATTGTTGGAAAAAGGGCTTGTTCGTCCGAGTGCGTCACCTTAAGGAGCTCCTGCCCTGTTCGTCAGAAGGACGGTCGTTTGCGTCTATGTGTTGGTTATCATCAGTTGAATCGGGTTACTGAGCGGGATGTTTCTCGAAGGTAGACTTGTGATCAGATTACCACTAGTTGCGGGTTCGAGAGGATGATATTCCGAAGACCGTTTTTCTCGCAAGTTGCGGGCGTCATGAGTTTGGTGATGTCGTTTGAGCTCACCAATGCCCCACCATCGTTTATGGATTTGATGAACCGAATATCCAGGCCGTTCTTGATTATTTTATCATTGTGCTCTTTGAGGATATCTTAGTGTACTTTTGGAGCCGAGTGGAGCCTGGGCAGTAATTGAGGATTTCGTTGAAGACTTTGAGGGAACGCCAGCTATTCGCTGAATTATCTAAGTGTGTTTTCTGGTTGTATAGTGTTGACTCCTTAGGGCATGTAGTTAAGAAAGATAGTATATGTATGGAACTGAATGAGGTTGAGACGTTCAGCACTGGTCCAGACCTGTATTAGTGATGGAGGTTCGCAACATTTTGGGTTTGGACGGATGCTATTGACGTTCGTACAGAATTTTCCACAGATAGCTGCAAGTTGACCGGGTTGGCCCGGAAGGGAGATTCTTTTCTTTGGAATGAGGTATGCAAGAAGAACTTTTAGCAGTTAAAGATTCGTTTGACTACGGCGCTAGTATTGTCTTTGCCTTCAGGATCAGGCGATGTTGTTGGGTATGGCGATGCTTCGCGACAGTTGAAGAAGCGCAAGTAGAAATATTCTAATCATGACAAAGAGATGGCTGCAGTGATTTTACATTTAAGATTTGGAGACGAGTCGTACCAGATATTTACGGATCACAAAAAGCTTAATGTACATTTTTCAGCAACAAGATCAAAATTTGAGATAGCACTGATGGATGGAGTTGGTGAAAGACTATGAATGCGAGATTTTTATCATCCGGGCAAGGCGAATGTTATGGCAGATGTTTTGAGTCGGAGTCCAGGAGGTAGCTTTTGTTATTCAAGCACGGTTCAGAGACATTCGACGGCAGATTAGCAGATTCTTCATGACAGCCAGCCCTGTTTGAGAGTTCTGGCTTCAAAATTATTTTCCAGTGTTCCAGGATCTGGGTTTTAGTGTTTCAGGTGTTGCTTGTGTTAGATATGTATGCCCTAGAGGCCATTATTGTATAGTACTAGTTTGTATAATACATTTTGGAAGCATGGGATATATATACGGGTTTACGACAGTCTTGTTCAATATAGTAGTGTGCTGCTTGACTGCCGGTGTTGTGATGACGATCACACTAGTGGGGGCTGGGTAGTCTATAAGCACATCCTTATGCAGGTCCCTAGTGGTAGGATTATCGAGACAGGGCATCGATACTCCAGAGTAGACTGGTGCATACGCTTCTCGTCCCAGCAGGGGAGATGGTCTGTCCTAAATCCATCAGTACGTCGTACTGGAGATAGTATGCAGGTGCTCGTTAGGTTACGAGTACACTGGACAGGACTCGTCGGGAACTGTTGGTTGGTATTATACATATCGTCAGTTAACAGTTCCCAGGTGACATGAGTACAGCTTAGTCCGTTGACTTGACACTGTCGCTTCACCTCGAGTGTGTTCCCACTGTTCTTAGATTACTACCCTACCATGGCTCTATTGAGTCGTGCAAATAGGTAGTAGTTAGGTGCAGTCCCGAAGCACTTGGAGGCAATGACGGTTAGACAGGATTCGTCTCTCCCGGTATTGGGAGTTGATATCGCGCTGTGTCTAGGAGAGCCGTTACAAAATGTCCCTGGCCAGGGCAAGAGTGATTTACTGGTAGTGTTTCCAGTAGTTTCTTAGGGTGTTCTGGACTACACTCCGACACGAATTGTACCGCTATTAGGGGTCTGACGTTTACTGCCCCCTAGGCCTGACATGCGATACTCTTAGACGAACAGACCGGACTGTACGGAGATTGTCATATTCAGGCTCAGTAGGAGTTCATATGGGTTCACCTCACCGGTCTTCTTATCGGCATCTACCTGGGGACCGTTACATACAGCTAGTACCGCTTGCGGCCTGTGGTTAAACCCACTGCCAGTATAGTGTCGAGTCTTTAGAGTCCCACACAGAGGGTTGTTCACCTTTGGGCGAAACGAGTAGAGGTCGTATGGTTTTACGATGGGGTTCGTTCACATATGCGTACTTGTGAGCGTTTGGTGTTCGGACAGTTGATACTAGTGGGCTTTGGTTTAAGCCGGATCCTAGTATTTGATTTTGGCTTGGTTCAGTCTTATTGCATTCGTGTTCTTCGGAACGCGGAAGCGGGTATGTATATACAGTTGACAGAGACAAATGAAGGAGACATCTCATTAGGGTTTTTGACCATTGACTTGATTAAGATTTTAATGAGATGAAGGTAATTGATTAATAGTTTTAATTAGTGATAATTGTGTTATGGTTATTTGGATTGACCATTTGACTTGTTGACCAAAGTTGACTAAGAGATTTTTCTTAAGCAAAAGATTCTTTGCTTAGCATTAATGGTGACATGATAATGTTCAAATCAAATGAACCATCACAACTTTTTTTGCTAAAATTATTATTCTTTTATGCTAATATGAGAGCTACCTCTTCATTCTATCATATTCATTCTCTTTCCTAGCTCTCTCTCCTTCATCCTTTCTCTCAAACCCTAACCTCTCATGTGTTGAGAACCAAGGGAAATTGAGATCAAACCAAAAAATCACTCTCTACTCACTCTAGGGTTCTTAGTCTAGCAAGCAAAGCACTCTAGTTACTTCATGGTTGAGGTAGGAGCTTAAGGTAGAAGCCTTCGGGTGGATCTTCTTCGATATAGAGAAGCCGGTGAAGAGGAGCCATCTAGATCATTCCAAGGAGCTCACAACAAGGAGAAGAAGGAGTTCAAGTTTAAGGTATAACTTTCTATCATAGTAGATAGAACTCTTTTTAGTGCTAACTAGGTTTATGGTAAAGATCCGGTTAAGGTTTATTCTAGCGCCAAGTTCGTTATCGCTACGAAATTTTGTTCCGCATTTGGCCACGGAAGTTGGCTGGGGCGCTAGTGTAACCATTCATGGTATCAGAGCCTACCCATAAACCCTACTAGCTAGTTTGCACAAGGTTAAAATCTCGATTGACAAATTTTTCCGAATCACGAATCTATGTTCATGAGCTTGCTGTCGATTTTCGAAGTTGTCCTAAAATTTTCTGAGAATCTTAGAATTACATGCAGGCGAAACTATAGCTACAGAAAAATTTGGGGGCCTAACTCCAAAATTTCGCCGTGGAAAGTGAGCAAAATGGTGCATTTTGCGGCCCTTCTTCAGCGCTTTTTGGGCTACAGTACCCCAAAAATTTTCTGGGGCTCTAGTTCATGAAAATATGATATTTGTGATATATAGTTTTGGCCCAGGTTTATTTGAGTGCTGGATTTGCATTTAGGGCTTATTTGGAAAAGTTTAGTCGATCGAAATTTTAAATGTTTATTTTACAGTACATTCACTTTTATCTGCGACCGGGAATGTCACTCGATCGGTAAAACTCGTCTGATTGCAATATGTTCTTTTAGACGGGTTTTGCGAACGTGACATTCGCGTTGATGTTGTGTGCTTGTTCTGTGGTTGTGGTTGGATAGTCGTGTTGGATAGCATGTGATGAAATGTTAGTGGTGCAGTTTAAATTCTTTTGTACATTTGTTATTGTAGGGCGAGCGTCCGACATGTGGACTGCCGTCTTTGCCGGGTTGTATATTATTTTGGGGCACGACCGGGTTGAGGTCGATATCACCGTTTGTACATATTATTTTCTTTTTCAGTACTAGGATTACCCCGCGGTGGAGTGCACGAATAGCCGGGTTCTAGAAAGGCAGCAAGCCCGCATCTCATGGCGTTGAGACGGAGGGGATTCTTTCTCATGGTGTTGAGACGGAGGGGGCTTCAATCTAGAATTGGCGGGCTCTTCGCCATACTCGTAGGGGGTACTGGTTTTCATTGCATAGGCTATCCACACGACCGGGAACGTCGGGTTTTATTTGTGGCTCAAATGAAACCCGGGGCTCCAAGATTATCCACCATTCTGTATGTTGGCTGCGTTTCTGTGATGTTGTTTACTATCATGCCTGGGACGAATGTTGTATATACTTATATATATATACTAGTAGATGTTGTATATGTTTTGCACCCGCGCTAGTCCATCCCCCGCTCTGTCGTTAGTTAAGTAACCTAACGGGTGATGACAGGGCCCAGTGGCGAATGCGGATGGCATATACGTACATTGTATTTTCGTTCTTTTTTGGTGTGGTAGGTTACATTGATGGGACAACATTAATTTTGATTAATGCAAGAAAAACAAACCTAAAAGATTTTGTTGGAACCAAGTTTTAAAAACATACATTACAGACGTTCTCTTTTTCTTTGCACAGTGGTATTCAGTTTGGAATATCCAGCACCTCATTCGACGAGGCAAGGGCCGAGATCCCTTCATCGGGAGCGACCCCTTGAGTAAAAGTTTGCGTCGACGTAATAACTTCACTATAGTCGATTATTCTTGCTTTGCATCGTGGTATTCTGTTTGGAATATCCTGCACCTCATTCGACGAGGAAAGAGCCGAGATCCCTTCACAGGGAGTGACCTCTTTAGCAAAAGTTTTCGCCACTATATATATTTTAAAAGGCAATCAGGTTCCTTCAACGATATCAAGTTCATTACGTTAACAGGTTTTTCGCCAAAAACCCAGCCGTAGCCCTCCGTCATTTCGGATTAGTATTATTTGGTATTCGTGCTGCGTTTGTTGACTTAGTCAAGGCGTAGTGAACGGTAGCTAAGTGATATTTTTTCTGTGCATTGCAAATATGATTGGTTAGGACAGTCGTGCGGCCTAGTTGACCTAGTCAAGGGCACGTACGGGTGGGTTTAATGCAATCAAGATAATAAAGGGTAGAACTTGACTAGCGGTTTATGGTTTGTTGACCTAGTCAAGGTCATAAACCGTTAGGGGTAAAAATCACATGGGGAGTTTCAAACATACAGGAAACTTGCAGATTTAGCATACCTTCTAGAGTGTGGTGACTAGAGTGGATTCCATCTAGGCCATTACACAATGATAGTTGGATCCCGATCCCACTGATGAGTTGGATTACGCTTGGGAGATTATTTCACTTAACAATCAATGCTATAAACCGGTAGGTGTCTAGAACGGTGTTAGCGGGGCTACGCCTCCAGTGAAAAGAGGTTATGTAATTAAGGAATTTCGCGAAAGCGTTGGAAAACCTCCCTCGAAGTACCAACACTAGCCTGGCTGAAAGGTTAAGCAAGTATTGTGAAATGCGATTAATCCTGACTAATTCTTCTTTTTAGGTTTGAAGAAGAATTTGAGGAAACGGTGGGAGCCATCCTGATTAGATAAATTAATAAACCAATCTAATCTTGCAAGAGCGCACGCTGAGTTGTTTCTTTTCTCTCTCTCTCCAGGTAGCAACCATTTCACGTCCTAATCAACATAATAAAATGTATCGCTTGACCGATCCAAATTCTTATTCGGGGCTGGAGAACGTCAGTTCGGCTCTAACTTACGACAACAGTCATAAGTATGAGCAAGGGAAAGAGGGTTGTATGGATTCCAAGGAGACCCAGTTGAAGAAGAAGCATACTATTGCATCTACTTCAGGTGTTCTTGTAGTTGAGAACTGCTTTTCGGTCAGTCCTACCTCCTGGGTACTAGATACCGGATCAGGATCTCATATATGTAATTTATTATAGGGACTGAGAAAAGTAGGATCGTTGGACCTGGTGATATGTCCCTCAGGGTAGGGAACGTAGCACAAGTTAATGCTGCAGCCGTCGGTGAATATCACCTAGTGTTGCCAAATGGCAATTCTATGATTTTGAACAATTGCTACTATGTACCTTCCATGGTTTGCAACATAACATCAGTGTCTTTACTTGATAAAGATGGATATAATTTTGTTCTTGATAGAAATATCATGAACATTTACCTTGATAAGGTACTCGTTGCAGAAGGTACACTGTGTAATGGTATTTATGTTCTAAATCAGAATACAGTTTTCAATATACAATACACACACAAGAGGAAGAGTTCTGATACGAACGAATCCTATTTGTAGCATTGTAGACTTGGTCATATCGGGGAGAAAAGACTGAGTAACTTGCATAAAGATGGACTCTTGAATACGTTCGAGTTTTCATCTTATGAAACTTGGCAGTCTTGTCTCAAAGGAAAGATGACCAAATCTCCGTTCACCGGACATGGAGAAATGGCAGCAGAGCTCTTGGGACTCATACACAGTGATGTATGTGGTCCAATGTCTATACATACAAGGGGTGGGTTCTCGTACTTCATCACATTCACTGAAGATCTCTCTAGGTTCGGATATGTGTATCTGATGAAACACAAATCTGAAGCTTTTGAGAAATTCAGAGAATTCAGAAACGAAGTGGAGAACCAGATAGGCAAAAGTATCAAGATCCTCCGGTCTGATAGAGGAGGGGAGTACTTAAGCACGGAATTCCTAGATTACTTAAAAGAGAATGGTATTCTCTCTCAGCTTACTCCTCCGTACACACCACAGCATAATGGTGTATCGGAGCGGAGAAACCGTACCCTGTTGGATATGGTTCGCTCCATGATGAGTAGTGCTGAGTACCTCTTTCATTTTGGGGACATGCGCTTTTGACAGCGGCATATCTATTGAATGATGTTCCGTCTAAATCAGTGCCTAAGACTCCATTCTGAGATATAGAATGGAAAAAGGCCATATCTTAAAAGATTTAAGATATGGGGTTGTCCGACTTATGTTAAAAAGCATAAACCAGATAAACTAGAGGTGCGGTCAGTTTTATGTAAATTTGTACGATATCCAAAGAATGGTTATGGATATCTGTTCTACCACACCGAGGAACAGAAGGTGTTTGTTGCTCAGCATGCCGTTTTCTTAGAAACGGAGTTTTTTGCAAAAGAAATAAGTGGGAGCACGGTAGAACTGGAAGAGATTCAGCAACCACAAACTGAAACTAAAGATTTGACAGAACCTTAAGATTCAATAACCCCAGATGAACCTCAGCAACTCCGCAGATCTGGTAGGATTTCTCATCCGCCTGAGAGATATTACGGTTTTCTCATAGACGGGGATCGAGAGGATTGCATCTTGGAAGAAGATGACCCTACCAGTTTCAGTCAGGCCATTATCAGTAGGGACTCTGATAAGTGGCTGGATGCTATGCGATCCGAAATGGGGTCCATGTATACCAATAAAGTATGGACCTTGGATATTGCTCCACCTAGGGTAAAACCCGTTGGATGCAAATGGATCTACAAAAGGAAACTTGGTGTAGATGGGCAGGTGGAAACCTATAAGGCTAGACTCGTTGCAAAAGGTTTTCGTCAAAGACCTGGTGTGGACTATGATGAAACCTTTTCTCCAGTGGCTATGCTCAAATCCATTCGAATCCTACTTGCCATTGCTGCCATCCATGACTATGAGATCTGACAGATGGACGTAAAAACGGCTTTTCTAAACGGCAGTTTGGAAGAGTGCGTTTATATGGATCATCCAGAAGGTTTTGTGGACAGTGGGAGCCGCGGGAAGGTGTGCAAGTTGCTTAAATCCATTTATGGATTAAAGCAGGCATCGCGGAGCTGGAACATCTGTTTTGATGAAGCAATCAAGGAATTTGATTTCATCAAGAACGAAGATGAGCCTTGTATTTATAAGAAGATTGTAGGACGAACTGTCGTATTCCTAGTCTTGTACGTGGATGCCATTCTTTTGATAGGAAATGACATTCCTATGCTACAATCGGTCAAGCTATTCTTGTCACAACGGTTCTCCATGAAGGACCTGGGTGATGCCACATGCATACTGGGGATCAAGATCTACAGAGATAGATCCAAGAGATTACTGGGACTTTCGCAGTCCAGGTACATAGAGACCGTACTAAAGAAATTTAGTATGGAAGATTCCAAACGCGGTAATATACCAGCATTGCATGGAATCACCCTCTCCAAGAAGATGTCTCCCAAGACTGACGAGAGGAGGGTTCACATGAGCATTATACCCTACGCTTCAGCGGTAGGATCTATAATGTATGCGATACTATGTACAAGACCAGATGTAGCTTACGCGCTAAGCGTGGTGAGCCGGTATCAGTCAGACCCAGGTGAGAACCACTGGACGGTAGTGAAGAACATTCTCAAGTACCTGAGAAGGACTAAGGAGATGTTCCTGGTTTACGGTAATGGAGACCTCAGGGTCGAGTCCTTTACCGATTCAAGCTTCCAGAGTGACAAGGATGACAGCAAGTCTGTCTCGGGTTTTGTGTTTACCCTCAACGGAGGAGCGGTGTGTTGGAGGGGTTCCAAACAGGATACCGTCCCAGACTCAACGATGGAGGCTGAATACATTGCTGCAAGCGATGCCGCAAAAAAGGCGGTCTGGATGAAGAAGTTCATTAGTGAACTTCAGGTGGTTCCGTCCATTGTTGACCCAATACATTTGTATTGTGATAACAATGGGGCTATAGCTTTAGCAAAAGAACCAAGGTCCCATCAGAAGTCCAGACACATCTTAAGGCGGTATCACCTGATCAGGGAGATCATTGATCGCCAGGAGATCGAGGTACGGAGAGTGGACACTAAAGACAACACGGCGGATCCATTCACAAAGGCCCTCCCTCAAACACAGTTCGAGGGACTTTTTGAGCTATTGGGTATGCTGTACGCCAGCAGCTGGCCATAGAGCAGACGTTGGGTATGCGGTACACCAATTACTGGCCTTTAGTGCAAGTGGGAGATTGTTGGATATGTATGCCCTAGAGGCCATTATTGTATAGTACTAGTTTTTATAATACATTTTGGAAGCTTGGGATATATTGTAAGTCTACGGTAGCGCCTCGGCCGTCAAACTGACGCCAAATGCGGAACAAAAACTTTTTAACTGGCGCTATCGTATACTATAACCCGGATCTGCCATTATTGCTAAACTAACAAACTGTAAAGAGAGTAGAAAGGTTATACCGTACGATCCGAGTCCTTCGTTCTTTAACCATCATCCCACGCTCCGTTGCGGCTGCTCCGATCTCGTCGATCTCCGATCTGCTCGTCCAGGTGGCACCACGTCAATGATTCTTTAAACGGGCTCCCACCTCTGACTCGAGGCAACTCGGTCGTCAAGTTTGCTAAAAGAGACGACCAAGATTGATGTAGAGAATGAGTAGAAGACGTTGTCTTGTTCCGTCCAAAGCTATGGATGAACGGTTAATGAAGTTGCCAATTGATTCGGGTGATGGAATGAAATGAGCAATGAAATTTTCATACACCCCAAAACTATCATAATCTTTTCACAACCATCAAGTGAGAGTTAGAGAGGGGGAAGGGGCCGGCCATATATATAAGTGTGGAGGGAGGTGAGTGTAGGAACAAGAGAGTAACCATAAGGAAATATCTAGTGTGAACACAAGAAAATATCTAGTGTGAACACAATAAATGCACCATAAATGAACAAGTGAGTCACAAGCCTTGTCACCACCTTCTAGATGCTTCTAGAATCTTCCACACTTATCCAAGAAAAGATAAATCCATCTTTAACCGAATGTTAAAAGACGGCTGATAGAAAACTGGAAACTGACAACTTCCAAAAGCGATCCCGAAACGAATTTCAGGATAACCCCGTAACCGTATAAATATACCCGCATTTGTATTACGACCGAATACAAATGCAACTGAGACAAAGATATTATATCTACTCAATATAATACTCGGATCCGGCTTAAACCAAAGCCGACCAGTATCATCTGCCCGAAATATGACACGTGCGTAAACGTACGTGCATTTTCCGAACCCTGCCATAAAACCATACGGCCTCTATAACGTTTCGCCCGAACTTGGGAAACTGTCTGTGGGGAACTCTAATGACTCGTCGGTACCCTGGCAGTGGGTTTAACTACAAACCGTCAGCGGCACTAGCTATGCGTAACGGCTGCCCATGGACTGACCTCAAGGGAGGCCGATGAGCGAACTCATCCGGAAACCCTACTGAGCCTAACAGTGAAAACGTATATACAGTCCGGTCCGTTCGTAAATGAGTATCGCATATCTGCCTAGGGGGCTAGTAACGTCAGACCCCCAATAGCAGTATAAGTCGTGTCGGAGTGTAGCCCAATAACACCCTGAGATACTACTGGAGTACCTACCAGTAAATCTCCTGCCATGGCCGTGGGCTTTGTGTAATGGCTCTCCTAGACACAGCACGATCTCGCCCCCAATACCGGGAGAGACGAATCCCCTGCCGATCCGCTCACGTGCCTCCATGTGGCTCGGGACTGTACCCAAAAACTACCTGTTTGCACGACTCCTTTGAGCCGTGGTAGGGTAGAAATCAAAGCACAGTAGGAACTCACACGAGACAAATGACGACCTCAGGTCGATGAACTAACCTGTACACATGTCACCAGGGAACTGCTATCTGACGATATGTATAATACCAACTAGCAGGTTCCCGGCGAGTCCTGACCGGTGTACTCATAACCCAATGAGCACCTGTATACATCTTAGGTGGTCCAACTGACACCAGTGGCTTGTGAGACCGGCCACCGCCCCTCGTCGGGGTCTCGACTGTATACACTAGTCTACTCCGGAGTATCGATGCCCTGTCTCGAAACTCCCACGACTAGGGACCACAATTAAGGATATGTGTATAAACCACCCAACTCTCACGTATATGATCGCCATCATACTGTTGGTAGTAAAGCAAGATCCTAAGGGATCTATCAAAGTGTAACATGTGATCAGTCACCTGAACCTGTACACGACTGATAAAGGCAAACCAGATAGCATACTATCATCTCGAGTAAGACTGTCCTACCAGTATAGGTCCTCCGCAATCATTGCAATCACGTACATGCGATCCAATAATTGACTCTGAGGGCACTATCTCCAACATATATATACGGGTTTACGACAGTCTTGTTTAATATAGTAGTATGCTACTTGGTTTGTTTCTATCTTAATATGTGTATATGTTTCTTTTAACATATCGCTAATACATATTGATGGTGCCCTTAGGATCTTTGCTTGACTACCGGCGTTGTGATGGCGATCACACTAGTGGGGGCTGGGTAGTCTATAAGCACATCCTTATACAGGTCCTTAGTTATAGGATTATCGAGACAGGGCATCGATACTCCAGAGTAGACTGGTGCATACGCTTCTCGTCCCAGCAGGGGAGATGGTCTGTCCTAAAGCCATCAGTACGTCGTACTGGAGATAGTATGCAGGTGCTCGTTAGGTTACGAGTACACTGGACAGGACTCGTCGGGAACTGTTGGTTGGTATTATACCTATCGTCAGTTAACAGTTCCCAGGTAACATGAGTACAGCTTAGTCCGTTGACTTGACACTGTCACTTCGCCTCGAGTGTGTTCCCACTGTTCTTAGATTACTACCCTACCACGGCTCTATTGAGGCGTGCAAACAGGTAGTAGTTGGGTGTAGTCCCGAAGCACTTGGAGGCAGTGACGGTTAGACAGGATTCGTCTCTCCCGGTATTGGGAGTTGATATCACGCTGTGTCTAGGAGAGCCGTTACACAAAGTTCCTGGCCAGGGCAAGCGAGATTTACTGGTAGTGTTGCTAGTAGTTTCTTAGGGTGTTCTGGGCTACACTCCGACACGACTTGAACCACTATTAGGGGTCTGACGTTTACCGCCCCCTAGGCCCGACATACGATACTCTTAGACGAACAGACCGGACTGTACGGAGATTGTCACATTCAGGCTCGGTAGGAGTTCATATGAGTTTACCTCATCGGTCTCCTTACCGGCATCTACCTGGGGACCATTACGTACAGCTAGTACCGCTTGTGGCCTGTGTTTAAACCCACTGCCAGCGTAGTGTCGAGTTTTTAGAGTCCCACATAGAGGGTTGTTCACCTTTGGGCGAAACGAGTAGAGGTCGTATGGTTTTACGATGGGGTTCGTTCACATATGCGTACTTGTGCGCGTTTGGTATTCGGACAGTTGATACTAGTGGGCTTTGGTTTAAGCCGGATCCTAGTATTTGATTTTGGCTTGGTTCAGTCTCATTGCATTCGTGTTCTTCGGAACGCGGAAGCGGGTATGTATATACAGTTGACAGAGACAAATGAAGGAAACATCTCATTAGGGTTTTTGACCATTGACTTGATTAAGATCATAATGATATGAAGGTAATTGATTAATAGTTTTAATTAGTGATAATTGTGTTATGGTTATTTGGATTGATCAATTGACTTGTTGACCAAAGTTGACTAAGATATTTTTCTTAAGCAAAAGATTCTTTGCTTAGCATTAATGGTAAAATGATAATGGTCAAATCAAATGAACCATCACAACTTTTTTTGCTAATTAAAATTATTATTCTTTTATGCTAATATGAGAGCTATCTCTGCGTTCTATCATATTCATTCTCTCTCCTAGCTCTCTCTCCTTCATCCTCACTCTCAAACCCTAACCTCTCATGTGTTGAGAACCAAGGGAAATTGAGGTCAAACCATAAAATCACTCTCTACTCACTCTAGGGTTCTTAGTCTAGCAAGCAAAGCACTGTAGTTACTTCATGGTTGAGATAGGAGCTCAAGGTAGAGGCCTTCGGGTAGATCTTCTTCGATATAGAGAAGCCGGTGAGGAGGAGCCATCTAGATCATTCTAAGGAGCTCACAACAAGGATAAGAAAGAGTTCAAGTTTAAGGTATAACTTTCTATCATAGTAGATAGAACTCTTTTTAGTGCTAACTAGGTTTATAGTAAAGATCCGGTTAAGGTTTATTCTAGCGCCAAGTTCGTTATCGCTACGAAATTTTTGTTCCGCATTTGGCCACAGAAGTTGGCTGTGGCGCTAGTGTAACCTTTCATCTTGTTTGTGCTTATTTTGCAGGTGGTGTGATCTTACAATATAGGCAAGTCAGAGTGTTTCGTATTCGTAGTTTCAACATTGTTTCGGGTATTCGCATGTTAGCTAGGCGAAGTTAAAAAATTCGAACGAATGTCAAAAACCCATTTTTCCAAGTTTAAGGTATTCAGAAAAAACTTGCAAGTAATTTTATGGACCCTCTAGAAGAATGAAACCCTAACTCGACATAATGACCATAGGAACGCTTTTGAACCTTAGGGTTTGCGGCAGTTCCGTGGTGCCATTAGTGAGGCTTGGGTTTGCCCTTTTACGGCTGGTCCGCAAGTACTGTGGCATGTAGTGGATATCATTAAACTGTACTCAAGTGTTGAACTCTCAGGAAATTATATAACTTTGATGAATCGATCGAAAAGTTTAACGTCGTCCGGATATCATGTGAAAGGATGAAGAGGGATGTCACAGACTCTGTTTCAGGATGTGGACCTGTCAGCCAGTCAAGGCTGAGCATCAGGGGTCAGCAGGAGAATTTCAACCTTTACCCACTCCGGGATAGAAATAGGAGAAGATTTATATAATTTTTATTGTGGGTCTACCTAGGATCAGTTGAGAGTATGACACTATTTGAGTAATTATAGACCAATTAATGAAAGCAGCTCACTTTCAACCAGTCAAGACCATTTTCAGATTCGTTCAGTATGCTCAGATATATGTTGATTAGATGGTGCAACTACATGGAGTTCCAACTTGTTTTATGTCCGACAGAGACATCCAGTTCACCAGCCGACTATTGTAGAAACTTCAGAAGACTTTGGACACCAATAGAGTTTCAGTGCAGTTTTCTATCCGCAGACCGACGGTCAATCAGAGCGAACCATTCAGACTCTTGAGGACATGCTCCGAGCTTGTGTTCTAGATTTCGTGGCAGTTGGGATTGCCACTTTCTCTTGATAGAGTTTTCCTAATAACAGCTTCCAGGAGGAGACTCAGATGGTACCCTTCGAGGTAATATATAGGAGGAAATGTCGATCAACCGTATGTTGGACAGAGCTCAGTGAGAGCAGTATTTTGGCGCCACGGTTTATGCAGGGGATGACCGAAAAGATTTGGTTGATTCGGAATAGTATGAGAGCAGCCCAGAGCGGGCATAAATCTTATATTGATGGACGTCGTTGCAACTTGAGTTCACCGTTGGAAATCATGTTTTCTTAAGGTTTCTTCGATGAAGGGCAGATTGAGATTCAGGAGGAAAAGAAGGCTTAGTTTTTGATATGTAGTCCCTTAGAGATTCTCGAGCATGTCGGCGCTGTGCTTATAGTTTGGTTTTTCCATCCAGCTTTCTAGATGTTCACCTCGTGTTTTATGTATCAATGCTCCGCAAGTACCTTTATGACCCCTCATACGCGATTTGGCATCAGACGATTCAGCTGGAGCGCAATCTTTCTCTCACAATGCAGCCGATAATCATTCTAGATCGGCAGATGATGAAACCGAGGTCCAGTGTCATACCGACCGTTTTGATTCTTTGGCATGACCCGAGCGGCAAAGAGGACACGTAGGAAGCCGAGGTCGAGATGTGGAAGAAATGTCCCCATCTCTTCGAGGGTACGTGTAGTTAGATTTAAATTCGGTGACCGAATTTCTTTAAGGAGGGATGATTGTAACGTTTTAAAAATAAATAATTAAATAAATAAAATCCTTTAGGTGAATTTTTTTATAATCGGTAAAATAAACCGTATTTTCCATAAAATTTAACTATAATTATTTTTCATCATAGATTTAAAAACACCTATTTTAACTATGTATTTACTGGTATGTAGTAATTATTTAGTCACTTATAAATTGTTAGTTTAATTAAATATTTTTTTCCTTAATTAATTATTTTAAATAATATTTTAAGCTCTCTTTTACACATTAAATTATTGTAAATTGCAAATTGGAATGGGTAAATTTTACAAATATGAACCATGACAACACAAATTTTAGTTTGTAACTTGCTTCACTAATTATCTCTATGTTTCTAGAATTTTCTAGGAAAAATTTAATTAGAAAATGAAATGAAACAAATAAATTAAGTTATTAATTCATAAATGAGATAATGAGACTTTTCTTAACTTGGAAATTTCTACATAAACCCACACACCCCCATTTTCTCCACTTGGTTGAGCCCTTTGACAGCCAACCCCCCCCCCCCCCCCTCTCCATTCAACTCACACATCTTCATCAAATAAAAGAAAAAAATTGAATAATTAAGGGTTTAAGTGAAAAGAGGCATCAATTCTAGCAACTTATACACACACCTACACCTCTCTTTCTCTCTCTCCCCTCATTTTTTTTCCTTGGCCGAGAGTCCTCCCCTATGGCTGCCAATTTTCTCACTTCATTTTCCCACTCAAAACTCTTCAAAAAAATTAATGAAAAATCAATAAAAACCTCACTAAATTCCTAATTTAAGCCTTACCAAATTTTCTTTAGCCAATCTTGTTTGATTTGAGGAGCAAGGATGCATCTTTGGAGGCAAGATTGCATGCTAGATCTCTTGATTTTGAGGTATAATCCTAACCCTAGTGTTTAATTGTAGGCTAATTACTTCAATTTAATTAATTTCGGTGTTTAATCATGGTTCTTTATTCAAACTTGAAATTTCTAGAGAAGGGGTTTTGAGCTAGGTTAGGATTTTTATCACTCAATTATGATTACAAGATGTAGTTTAACATGTTATGACATGGAAAACTTAATCTAGTTGCTAATTTGTAAATTGTTACATTTAAATTTTCCTAATTATGATTTTTGAAAAACTAGGTTTTTATAATTAATATAAATAGAAGAGATAAAATTTTAGAAATGTTTTGTGTGACTAGATGAGTTATTTAGTGAGCATTGTGGCCACTAGATTAGTTAAAACATCAAGATTTGTATTAAAACGGTTAATGACCGCTTACTAGGTTTTTGGAAATTAATCGATTTGAATTAAGTTAAGATTTTGATGACTTACAACTAAATCCCTAAGATATTTAATGTGTTGTGAATGCGCAATTGATGCGATTTGGGTTTTAGGCTTGGTGTTTTTCACGTAGTGACCCTAGTTGTAGGTTGTGGCGTTGTCGCGAGCGCGTTTGTGCGCCAGCTGCGTGCGCGTTTAATTAGCGCACGTTGTTTGACTTGTGTCAATTCTGTCCGCGACTATTTGTATATTATCCTCATAATTGTTTGTATGTGATTCTAGGATCGGTTGCAGAGGCATCGGATGCGGCGCAGAAAGACATGGCGGATATCAGATCAGTTTAGCCGAGGCGTCCTGGTGAGTAGATGTATACATCTATGGGGGAGTTGTCTGGATGGCGCGAGGCGCCCGACGGTTTAGTATTACCTATAGTATTTACATTATATGCGTAGTTTCCTAGTTAGACATCTCATTGCATCGCATCGTTATATGTGTGTGTGTGTGTGTGTGTGTGTGTGTGATATCATCTTATAGGACACTTGCACAATTACCATTGATTTCTGCCGCACGTGCACTATTTATGCGAGCACACACACCATTGGTAATTGCCATATCACGAACACTATAGAACTTTCTTAGAATAGATAATTGTGCATTTTCATAGTATATGATTCGTTTATTTATACCTGCATTTTCATCTCATCAAATAGATACGTAGGATTGTTAATCATGTATGCATACCTCATTGCATCATGATTTATGCATAGCTTCTGGCCGTATTTCGTATGGTATAAACTACCGTATCATAGATTTCCATCATCACCGGCATATTTATATATTGTGATTCTTCTCAAGGATTTCAGTATTTATGAGACTTCTGGATTTTGGGGAAAAACCGCAAGAATTTTATAAAAACTATTATCATTTTAAAATGCAAGTGGCGGTTTTCTCGTGATGTATGGGTCGTCCACCATGAGTTTTCCTGTTTCTGTTGGATTTCGAGACCCGATTCGAGGAGTGGAGGAACCGTCTCGGGTACATGGTGGGCCCGGTATGGTATCCCGGGGTGAGATAGAGATTTTGTGGGGATGACGATAAGCCTGGCAGGGGTACGGACAACCTACCGGTGATGTCTGGCGCGGCGGATATCTGGAGGATATCGACCATTGTTGTGAGATTTGATGATATGGGCCGATCCGGACTGACGAGGCCCGAGATATTGAGATTTGTGATACAGAGATATTGTGATATTATGACATTGAGATGTCGAGACATTGAGATATATGTATTTTTGTGTCGATGCTTGACACAAATTTCTGTTGATTTCGTGGATATTACTTCAATTATTTCACAGGATCTTTTTCTAAGATAAAAATAAAGATTTTCTTATACCAGATATGTTCAGGTTTTGGGTATTGATTATGCATTCATGTTGCATTCATGCTAGTGTATTGTATCTTATCGGTATATATAGGGTGTGGTGCATTGCGTCCATACTTATGATAGCATTATTAGATGTTACTTACTACTCACGAGTTGGTAACTCACCCCCGTTGTGCCACAGTATTTTGCAGGTCTGACCCGTCAGCGTAGGAGCGGCGGGTGTACTTTCTAATTCCGTTTCTCTTGCTTCGGCTTGCAGCTTGCTCATAGGTGGGTTTGGAGGATTTTCTTTTGCTTCCACCGTGTATTTTACTTGTATCTAGCATACTCCATCTACCCTTGTATATTGGACTAGACGGTGAGATTTGAGACTTGTATTTGTAGTCTGGTGTCGATGCTCACTTGAGCCGACGTGATGCTTTTATGCTTCCATGCTTATTCCCCATTATATGATATATTCATTGCATGTGGTTGTGACTCTGCCTTTGGAGAAGAGCTAGCTCCCGCTTGGGGATGCCTTTACTATTTTATATGTATTTTCTTGTGTTGTACCCGTTTGGGGGCCAGTATTTACAAAGGAGACTCTACCGAAATTTTCGGGAAATTATGATTTTTTTTAAAAATGTTTAGTACGATTTGTTTTGGTTAAAATCACTTTCTTTTAACAAGTTTTCCTTCACTCTACTTTTAATTTGGTTTATATTTCTGGGCTTTGGCTTACTTAGATTACGTTACGCCTTTAGACGTTTCGTAAATTAAGTGCCAGTCACGTTCCGTACCTTCGGGTCGTGACAAAGATAATTAATACCTTTGTCGGTTCCATAATATGAGATTGATACGGATATGACCTTGGATATAGGTATATAGATATATATAATGTTGTGAATCATGAGTGATATGCCGTACGAGACGTTAGATCCGTACCCTCATTGTCATATAGGTTGATAGAATCCCTAATTGATTAATGCCGTCGTACGATGAATTACCGTATGTGAAGAGTTTTATTTGGTAATTGATCCATACCCTTGACTAGAGAATGTTGTACGATGGATTATACCGTACGTGATGTTGTGAGGCTGGATGTCGATTGATAGATTCACCGACTCAGATATATTGTAGATACGTATACCTGATAGCATTTAACATACGATGTACTTTATGTTACGTTCATGGCATTCTCATTGCATTACATATACCTGTGCTAGTACACCTACACCATTATCGATGATGCGTATGTTACACTTACACAGATTTGCCGGCTCACACACTTTCATCATCGATAATTGCTATGTCACGTACACAGTAGAATTGCCACATCATTATGCTATGTTGCATGATATACTTGCTATGCTCACGTCATTATGATATGTCGCATGATATACGGATATGCTCACATTACTGTTATATGTTTGCATACATCATGCTTTACGATTATATGCATTGAAATGTTGTTTTCATGAGATTCTGGATTTGAGAACCGTGGTTATATTTCAAAAGAAAGTATGTATTGTTTTAAAAACCTGGTTTCTCTTGATATGATATTTCGAGACGTCCACCATGTATGGTTGTATAGCACGACATCAAGGTTTCGGGTGGTATCGTCCATGCCAAATTAAATTTTTGTCGTTCTAAATAACTCTAACCCTAGGTTCTTAACTAAAGAATCATACGGAATCGATAAAGCAAACAACTTTACTTCTAAGTGATTAGGGATTACAACCTTTGTAGTCCGTTCCTTCGCTTCATAAGCTCCAAGTTGTGGTTCCTTCACTACGATCATCAAGCTCCCGGACTCTTGAGAGACTCCATGAGGTGAATGATGCATCCTTACTAGAAGTCTTCACAATCCAAGATGATCTACGTCGAGGCAACACGAACTCAAGCTTTCTCTTCACTAATGTAAAATTAGTGAAGCTAACACCCTAATCTAAATGGCTAGTATAGAAGAAGATGATGAAGTAGGAAGTGGGCTCTCTTTAGTTTTCTTTTTCTCACAATTTTTCTTCTCCTTTTCAAAACCTAGAGAGAGAGCTTAAAGGAGATGAAGGAGGAAGAAGATGAATGAATGATATGAGGTTAGAAATGCAACCTTGGGTTAATATGTGTCATTGCTAACTCATGTAGAGAATTGACCATGGCAATAAGTGATTAGGGTTAGGTTAATAAATATCTTAGCAATGACAAAATTGGTGGACTTAGTCAAAGCATCTTGAAGTTTCTACAAAGCTCATGCATGGCTTAATCCATTCAATTTTGAATTACAAAAATAAATATAAATCCAACCATAATAAAAACCATGGTGTAATTCTCATAAACCCTGGGTGCATGTATAACCAAACATATTACAATTATACATATCACATATATATATAATTTTGTAACAAAAGAAAAGAATACAATAAACATATATCACATATATGTAAAATGTATCCAAAGTGAGAAAATAAAATACTTAAGTGAGCAAATATTAGTTAATGTAATTTAATATATCAAATATATATAATTCTCCATTAAATTATTAAATCAACACTTGATTTAATAATCCGACCATAGTACATATAACCGACTAATATAATATGTATCATTTCTTCGAATCGACACATGATCCGATGACCCGGCTATATCACATATAACCGGCCGATATCACATATCTCGAGAATAGAATACGGTATCACATATCGTAATAATCTCGGTCCCGCACTGTAGGGATTTCCTAAGCACCACTACTAGGGTTTGGTAGCATCACACATGCCATATTAAAAAATTAGATGGTGCTAATGAAACTAACCTAAGGATCACACTAGAAAATCTAAGGTAACAAAATTTTATACACAATCCACAAGAGGTAAAAGCTAGGTTTAGAGAATACAACCTTTGTAGCTCCCTTCGCTAGACTCCTTGGCCACTTGAGGGTTGAAAAAAGTTTGCTTGAGATCCTCCAAGTCCACGATGATCCACCCGGAGTCCTCTTTGTCCAAGCTCAAGGCTTTACTTGATCAAGAGAAGAAATAGAAGCCAACACTCTAAACTAATGGGCAAGAGTAGTGTAGAATGGTGATGTGGTTTGTTTTCTCACTTAAAAACCCTAACTTGATCACTAATGAAAGCTAGAGAGCAAGAGAGAGGAGGAAGAAGATGATGGAAAATGAGAGCTCAAGAGATAATGATAAACTTAAGATAAAAATGATAATAGAATATATATATATATATATATATATATATATATATATTCTCTTCTCATTCTTCACCCAAGTTAATAAATATCTAGATATTTATCTTTGGATCAAAAATGGCCATGGAAAATAACTCATGGTTAACACAAAGGTTAGTGGAATAATAAAATAATCAACCATGATAAATTTTCGATTTCCATTTTCTTTTCCAAAAATAAATATCAACATATATATAATAAGGTATGAGTCTTATATTGCCACCATCTCATGTATCAACAACCATGATAGAATTGTGTATGCATGTATGAGTGCATGCACATCCATATGTGCATCAATGTAAACATGTGCATACATGCATGCATACACCAAAAACAATAGGGTCCAAAGTGAAAAGCTAATGGTCAATATTAAATCAACACTTGATTTAGCAAATCGGTCATATCATATACGACCCGACCAATAGCAAACCGCCCGATTAATATACGGTATCACATACGCGCATTTAATCGGGTCCTCACGCATATCTCATATGCACACCACATCATTTCGCTTTGGCTAGGTAACTCCATTGTGGGACTCTAAGACTTGTCAATACGCCGACAGTGGGTGATGATCATATAAAGCACCCCCAAGCCGCAAGAGGTCAGGTAAACGTAACGGCCACCCGGGTATTGAGCGATCAGAAGAAAACAAGCGAACTTGTCACAACTCCCGTCGAGCCAATCGACAACACTACCGTACAGTCTGGTCTCTTCGTCAGATTGCTGCATATCGAGTCTAGGGATGGTAACGTCGACCTTAATAACTCAATAAGTCGTGCCGATGAATGGTCTATAACAGATCGAGAAACTACTGATAACACATATCAGTAAATCCCAACAGCCCTGGCCAGGGACTTACTGATATAGCCAATCGTGCACAGCACAACATCAACTCCCAATACCGGGAGAGACGAAACCCCTCATATCGCTCATCGTCTTCGTGTTTCTCGGGACTATACCCAAAAGCCACCTGTTTGCACGACTCAGTAGAGCCGTGGTAGGGTGGTAATCAAAGTATAGTGGGAGAACACACAAGACTCTATGACGATCTCGGGTCTACAGACTAACCTGTACCAGTGTCACCTGAGAACTGCTATCCGACGATAGATATAATACCATATAGGAGTTCTCGGCGAGTCCGTCCAGTGTACCCAGTTTCCACTGAGCACCCGTATATGATCTCGATGTCAAACATCAATAGATGTGGCAACATCCATCTCCCATCATATGGGTCTAGTATCACACACGCTAGTCTACTCTGGTATATCGATGCCCTATCTCGATACACCTACGACTAGGGACATTTTAGGATATGCTAATAAACTACATACGTCCCACTAGTATGATCTCCATCATAATCACAGTAGTCAAGCAAATATCCTCATGGCTTTATCAACATGTGTAAATGAATAAAAGCATGATCAAGTCAACATGTCAGATAAAGAAGAACCAGATAGCATACTATCATGTCGAGCAAGAATGTACACTGAATATATATATATATATATATATATATATATATATACATGTATAAATACATCCACTATCATATAATGGTCTCTAGAGCATACATATATCCAACAATCTCCCACTTGCACTAAGACCAGTTATCGGCGTATCTCATACCCAACAACTCAAAAAGTCGCTCATGCTGTGGCTGAGTGAGGGCCTTGGTGAGTGGATCCGTGGTGTTATTCTTTGTGTCTACTCTCCTAATCTCGATCTCGCGGCGATCTACAATCTCCCGAATCAAATGAAAGCGCATCAGGATGTGTCTGGACCGCTGATGGGACCTGGGCTCCTTGGCTAACGCCATAGCCTCATTATTATCACAATACAATGGTATTGGATCAATAATGGTTGGAACTACTCCTAGCTCCGAGACGAACTTCCTCATCCAGACGGCTTCCTTGTCGGCATCATTCGCAACAATGTACTCAGCTTCCATCGTAGAGTCTGCAACGGTATCCTGTTTGGAACTCTTCCAACTTACCGCCCCTCCATTGAGGGTAAATACAAACCCAGAGATAGATTTGTTGTCGTCCTTATCACTCTGGAAGCTCGAATCGGTAAAAGCCTCCATTTGGAGATCTCCGTTACCATACACCAAGAACAATTCTTTAGTCCTTCGCAAGTACTTAAGAATGTTCTTCACAACTATCCAGTAATTCTCCCCTGGGTTGGATTGATACCTGCTTATTACACTAAGTGCATAAGCTACATCTGGGCGTATACACAACATCGCATACATTATAGATCCTACTGCCGAAGCATAGGGTATAATGCTCATGCGAGCTCTCTCTTCATCGGTCTTTGGGTAAAAGTCCTTAGAGAGAGTGACCCCATAGCAAGAGGGTAAGGAACCCCGCTTGGATTCTTCCATACTAAACCTTTTTAGGATAGTGTTAATGTACCTGGTTTGGGACAATCCCAATAACCTCTTGGATCTATCCCTATAGATCCGAATGCTCAGAATGTATGTGGCATCACCCAGGTCCTTCATGGAGAATCTTAGTGATAAGAAATATTTGACCGACTGTAGCATTGGAATATCATTTCCTATCAGAAGAATGTGATCCACGTACAATACGAGGAATGTGACAGCTCTCCCTATTGTCTTCTTATAAACACAAGGTTCATCTGGATTTTTTTATGAAATTAAACTCTTTGATAACATCATCGAAACAGATGTTCCAACTCCGTGATGCCTGCTTTAATCCATAAATGGATTTAAGCAATCTACATGCTTTCCCGCTGCTCCCACTGTCAATGAAGCCCTCTGGCTGATCCATATAAACGCATTCTTCTAAATCTCCATTTAGAAATGTTGTTTTAACGTCCATCTGCCAGATTTCATAGTCGTAGTGAGCAGCAATAGCAAGTAGGATCCGAATGGATTTAAGCATGGCTACGGGAGAAAAAGTTTCGTCATAGTCCAAACCTGGTCTTTGACGAAAACCCGTCGCCACAAGTCTTGCCTTATAGGTCTCTACCTGCCCATCTACACCAATCTTTCTTTTAAAGATCCATTTGCACCCCACAGGTTTTACCCCAGGGGGTACAATGTCCAAAGTCCATACTTTGTTGGTGTACATAGACTCCATTTTAGATCTCATGGCATCCAGCCATTTCACCGAGTCTCCACTCGTGATAGCTTGCTGAAAACTGATAGGATCATCATCTTCCATGATACAGTCTTCTCTATCACCATCAATGAGGAAACCGTAGTACCTTTCCGGTGGGTGAGAAGTCCTACCAGACCTATGGAGTGGCCGAGGTTCTTTAGTTTCTGTTGCAACAGCCGGTTCAACCAAGTCGTCATTTGCAGTTTGTGTTTCTAGAACCACTTCTAGTTCTACCACATTGCCATCTGTATCATTTGTAAAAAAACTCTTTTTTCTAAAAATGTGGCATACTGAGAAACAAACACCTTTTGTTCCTTCTTGTGGTAGAAAAGATATCCATAAGAATTCTTTAGATATCCCACAAAATTACACATGACAGACCGTGTCTCGAGTTTGTCCGGATTCTGCTTTTTAACATAGGCCGGACAACCCCAAATCTTAATTCGTTTAAGAGATGGTCTCTTCCCATGCCATATCTCATATAGCGTGGTAGACACGGTTTTGGTTGGGACCCTGTTCAGTAGAAATGCTGCAGTCTCCAATGCATGCCCCCAAAATGAGACAGGTAACTCAGCATCACTCATCATGGAACGAACCATATCTAATATGGTCCGATTCTGCCGTTCTGACACACCGTTGTGCTATGGTGTGTAAGGAGGAGTGAGCTGAGAGAGAATCCCATTCTCTTTTAGGAAGTCTGCAAACTCTGTACTGAGATACTCCCCACCTCGATCTGATCGAAGCATTTTGATGCTCAATCCGGTTTGTTTTTCTACTTCGAGTTTATATTCAGTGAATTTCTCGAAAGCTTCGGACTTGTGCTTTAATAAAAATACATGACCGAATCTTGAGAAATCATCAGTGAAAGTAA
This sequence comes from Agapanthus africanus, assembly GCA_030015575.1. NCBI lineage: Eukaryota > Viridiplantae > Streptophyta > Magnoliopsida > Asparagales > Amaryllidaceae > Agapanthus > Agapanthus africanus. The sequence continues at coordinate 542,809,256 of JASDDO010000014.1, read as the reverse complement.
TGAAGTATGAAAAACCGCCTCTGGCCTGTGTAGACATTGGCCCACATACATCACTATATATGAGGCCTAAGAGCTCAGTAGCTCTTTCTCCGTATCCTGTAAACGGGGTTTTGGTCATTTTACCCTTGATACAAGACTGGCAAGTCACATAAGATTTATATTCAAAAGGGTTTAAATATACATCTTTGTGTAACTTGTTTAGTCTTATTTCGTTAATATGACCAAGTCTACAGTGCCAAAGAAAAGCTTCATTTATTTCTGAAAATTTTCTTTTAAAAGTGTGTTGTATGCTGAAAACTGTGTGTTGATTTAGGACGTATATCCCGTTATTAAGTGTACCATACCCAACCAACATTTGATTCAGGTGAATGTTCATAACATTGTTCTGCAATACAAAATTATATCATTCATTGTCTAACAAAGAAACGTATATTATATTACAAAGCATACTAGGTACATAATAACATGGGTTCAAAACCAATATACATCCAGACGGCAACCCCAAGTGATACTCTCCCGCTGCAACTGTATGTACATTGGAACCATTTCCAACTAGGAGAGTATGGTCACCTGTCTTCAAAACCTTGCTATTTCTCAGCCCCTGCATAGAATTGCAAATGTGAGAACCTGAACCGGTATCTAATACCCAGGAAGCAGAGTTTATTGAAAAACAGTTTTCTGTCACAAACACAACTGAAGCGAAAGCATCCCCATGCTTCTTCTTCTTAAGCTCCAAGTACTCAGTGCAATTGCGCTTCCAGTGTCCTGTTTTGTGGCAGTGATAACATTCCCCTTTCTCCGATTCCCCAGCCGTGGACTTTTCTTTCCCCTTAGCCTTTTTTACTCCACCCTTAGGTTTGGCGGGTTTCTTCTTCATCTTTCCCTTGGCCTTAGCCTTCGGGCGAGAGGAGGAAGATAGTCCAACACTCAAAACGGGAGTCTTCACTGACTTCAGCGTGCTCTCTATACTCCTTATCATATTAAGGAGTTCAGGTAGTTCCTTCTACATGTTGTGCATGTTGAAGTTAACTATAAATTGAGCAAAGGTGGAGGGGAGAGACTGCAGAATAATATCAGTATATTGCTCATTATCCATTGTCCACCCAAGGTCCTCAAGCTCTTCTATGAGAGCTATCATCTTGAGAACATGGTCTCCTACTGGTGTGCCAGGGGCCATTCGCATCTGAAAAAGCTTTCTGGATTCTTCGTATCGTAAGACATGAGATTGCTCTCCATACAACTCCTTTGTATGGAGGAATATGGCTTGGACGTACATATTCTCGTGCTTCTTATGATGTGTGTTATCCATCGATGCAAGCGCGAAGCATTTGGCCGTGGCACAGTCAGCGTCCTATGTCTTGCGGACTTCCTTATCCGCAACCGAAGATGATTTAGGACCTGGGATGGGCGGGGCTGGAGCCGTGAGGACATATGATACCTTATCATAAGTCAATGCAATGTTAAGGTTCCTCAGCCAGTCTTTATAATTGGTCTCATTCAGTTTATTTTTATCTAGTAGAAGCTTGAGTCCTGTCATTGGTATCTGTCATTAAGAGAGAGAAAAGAATGCACTCAGCGAAAGCTCTTGCAAAGATCAGATTGGTTATTATCTTATCTAATCAATATCTCCCACTGCTTTTATCAAATTTCCCCTCAAACCGCACGGACCTAATTAATATAAACCTCGTCTTCCCAGAGGCGTAGCCTCGTTAACACCTTTCTAGACACCTGATGGGTTAGCTAATTGTAAACTGCAAAACTCTCCTGGGAGCAACTATTGCCCACAGTAGGATCGGGATCCAACAATCATATGGAAGGTATGCAATCTCATTGCAAATTTCAACTCTTGAAATTCCCGATATGGTTTTTACCCCTAGTACTTATGACCTTAACTATGGTCAACAAATCATAAGCACCAGTCAAGTTCTACCCGTCATTTCTTGATTAATTAGATCCACTCACGTGACCCTTAACTATGGTCAACAAAGTCGCATGAATGTCCCAATTAATCTGCATCATATGCATTGTAGGAAGACATCACTTAGCTACCGTACACTACGCCTTAACTATAGTCAACAAACGTAGCACGAATACTAAGTACTCTACTTCCTAAAATGACGGAGGGTTGCGGATGGTTTTTAAGAAAACCTTTAACGCTTTGAACTTGATATCGTCGTAGAATCAAATGGTTTTTCAAAAGGAGTGGCTTAAGCTCCGCAATTTTGAAATGTAGCTTTTTCGTAAAAAGCCGAGTGATTTTCAAATCCAATTCTACAACATCTTTTTAGGTTTATTTTATTTACATTAATCATATTAATGTAGTCCCATCATTTAAGTCCTTAAGCTAATCACAGAAAAAAAACGAAAATACAACGTACGCTTATGCCATCCGCATTCGCCGCAATGTTCCGTTATGCACCGTTAGGTTACTTAACTAACGGTATGTCGGGACGGGACTAGCGTGGGTGTAAAACATAAGCAACGTCTATTATATATCTCATATATAATATAGCATTCGTCTCAGATATATTAAGCGATCACATCACAGAACATAGGCAGCAGAAACACAGACATGATAATATAGGATATAATAGGACGTCCGTATTTAGTATTTAGCCAACAATAGAAAATACGAATTCCACGGTCGTGATGAGTATCCAATTCCACACCCTAGACCCCTACGAGAGCGGCAACCGACCCTACCAATTCTAGAGTTAGGAGACCCGGTCCCGACTCCTCGAGATGGTCTCCCACTGGACTCGAGAATCCGGTCACTTGTGCTCTCCACCTTGGGTCTATCCTAATGCGGAAAAGTAAATAATATACAATAATGGTGACATCATCCTCAACCCGAAAGTGCCCTAAATAAAAGAATATTATATTACAAATGAATTTTACATGAATGAAAAGTAAAACTCTCATCTCACATAAAAAACCCCAGCTATTCTATCATGACATTTTTATACATCATAGTACAGCAACACATAACATCACATGTCATCAACGTAAGCAAGTATGCCTACCCCAATTACCGTTGACATATAGCAACGAAACTGGCGATATGCATACTACACTTACGGTCGCAGAAACAAGTATCACATACTACTGGGCGATGTTAAACCCTTCGATCGAATTAACGAACATCCGCATTCCCCAGCAAGCTCAACACTTGAGCGCCGTTAAACAATACCCAAAGTCCATGCCACGGTATTTAATGGACCAGCCGTAGAAGGGCAAACCCAAGCCTCATTTGTGGCGCCACTAACTACGGTAAACCCTAAGGTTTAGTCGCAGTTTGATGGTCACATCTCGAGTTAGGGTTTCATTCCACAAGAGGGTCCATAGGAATACCTGCATTATATATCGAGTACGTTCAACCTGGAAAATACGAGTATTTGATAATTTGTTCGACCTGTTTAACGTCGCCTAAGTTACCAATACAATGCTATAAAAATACGAATACGAAATACTCCGCAACGAGCCCATTTCCAAACTAACATCACATGCAAATTTGGACTTCCAAACAATACCAGAAACCCCAGATCATGATGTACAGGGTACTGGTGCAATACGATGAGGAGGGGAGCAAAACGGGTCGGCGATGCCGGATTTTTAGGCTTGGTCGCCGGTTTTAATCCGAGCCCCCCTTCGCATTTCAACAGTGTTCTTATATCATCATAAATGCCACTCTGCAGTTATTAAAATATTTTTTGTCCACTTTTAAAAAATTTACAGAGAGCATTTTCATGGGTTTTCTAAAATCGTATTTTGCGGGGTTTTTTGGTCTCGGATTATCGTAACATCGTCTAGGTTTCTAGTTAGGTTCTGATACCATGTAGGGATTTCCTTAGCACCACTACTAGGGTTTGGTAGCATCACCCATGCCATATTAAAAAATTAGAAGGTGCTATTGAAACTAACCTAAGAATCACACTAGAAAAGTTAGGGTAACAAAACTTTATACACAATCCACAAGAAGTAAAGGCTAGGTTTAGAGAATACAACCTTTGTAGCTCCCTTCGCTAGACTCCTTGGCCACTTGAGGGTTGAAAGAAGTTTGCTTGAGATCCTCTAAGTCCACGTTATTCCACCCGGAGTCCTCTTTGTCTAAGCTCAAGGCTTTACTTGATCAAGAGAAGAAGTAGAAGCCAACACTCTAAACTAATGGGCAAGTGTAGTGTAGAATGGTGATGTGGTTTGTTTTATCACTTAAAAACCCTAACTTGATCACTATCTTACTCACTAATGAAAGCTAGAGAGCAAGAGAGAGGAGGAAGAAGATGGTGGCAAATGAGAGCTCAAGAGATAATGATAAACTTAAGATAAAAATGAGAATAGAAAATATATATATATATTTTTTCTCTTCTCATTCTTAACCCAAGTTAATAAATATCTAGATATTTATCTTTGGATCAAAAATGGCCATGGAAAATAACTCATGGTTAACACAAAAGTTAGTAGAATAATAAAATAATCAACCATGATAAATTTTCCATTTCCATTTTCTTTTCCAAAAATAAATATCAACATATATATAACAAGGTGTGAGTCTTATATTGCCACCATCTCATGTATCAACAACCATGATAGAATTGTGTATGCATGTATGAGTGCATGCACATCCATATGTGCATCAATGTAAGCATGTGCATACATGCATGCATACAACAAAAACAAAAGGGTCCAAAGTGAAAAGCTAATGGTCAATGTTAAATCAACACTTGATTTAGCAAACCGGTCATACCACATACGAACCGACCTATAGCAAACCGCCCGATTAATATACGGTATCACATACGCGCATTTAATCGGGTCCCCGCGCATATCTCATATGCACACCACATCGTTTCGCCTGGGGCAGGTAACTCCATTGTGGGACTCTAAGACTCGTCAATACGCCGGCAGTGGGTGATGATCATATCAAGCACCCATAAGCCGCAAGAGGTCAGCTAAACGTAACGGCCACCCGGGTATTAAGCGATCAAAAGAAAACAAGCGAACTTGTCACAACTCCCGTCGAGCCAACCGGCAACACTACCGTACAGTCCGGTCTCTTCGTCAGATATGCTGCATATCGAGTATAGGGATGGTAACGTCGACCCCAATAACTCAATAACTCGTGCCGATGAATGGTCTATAACAGATTGAGAAACTACTGATAACACTTATCAGTAAATCCTAACAGCCCAGGCCAGCGACTTACTGATATAGCCAATCGTGCACAGCACAGCATCAACTCCTAATACCGGGAGAGACGAAACCCCTCCTATCGCTCATCGTCTTCGTGTGTCTCAGGACTGTACCCAAAAGCCACCTGTTTGCACGACTTAGTAGAGCCGTAGTAGGATGGTAATCAAAGTATAGTGGGAGAACACACAAGACTCTATGACGATCTCGGGTCTACAGACTAACCTGTACTAGTGTCACCTGAGAACTACTATCCGACAATAGATATAATACCATATAGGAGTTCTCGGCGAGTCCGTCCAGTGTACCCAGTCTCCCCTGAGCATCCGTATATGATCTCGATGTCAAACATCAATAGATGTGGGAACATCCATTGCCCATCATATGGGTCTAGTATCACACACGCTAGTCTACTCTAGTATATCGATGCCCCATCTCGATACACCTACGACTAGGGACATTTTAGGATATGCTTATAAACTACATACGTCCCACTAGTATGATCTCCATCATAATCACAGTAGTCAAGCAAATATCCTCAGGGCTTTATCAACATGTGTAAATGAATAAAAGCATGATTAAGTCAACATGTCAGATAAAGAAGAACCAGATAGCATACTATCATGTCGAGCAAGAATGTACACTAAATATATATATATATATATATATACATGTATAAATACATCCACTACGATATAATGGCCTCTAGGGCATACATATATCCAACACGCACATATCACATATGTTCTCCTACTCCGTTTCACCTGAGCCTGGAAACCTCTGTGTAGGACTCTAAAGACTCACCAATACGCCGGCAGAAGGTGATGATCATATCAAGCACCCACAAGCTACAAGCGGTCAGCTAAACGTAACAGCCACCCGGGTATTGAGCGATTAGAAGATCAACAAGCAAGCCTGTACATACTCCTGCGAATCCAATCAGTAACACTACCGTACAGTGCGGTCTCTTCGTCTGATATGTCGCATATCCAGTCTACGGGTGGTAAACGTCAGACCCCAGTAACTGATAAGTCGTGTCGATGTAAGGCTCATAACAGGTCGAGAAACTACTGATAACACTTACCAGTAGATCTCCATATCAGCCCTGGCCAGGGACTTCTAGTAATAGCCAATCGAGCACAGTGCAACATCAACCCCCAATACCGGGAGAGATGAAATCCCACCTATCGCTCATTGCCTCCATATGATTCGGGACTGTACCCAAAAGCCACCGTTTTGCATGTTCTCATGACCGTTGTAAGGTGGAAATCAAAGCACAGTGGGAATCACACAAGACTCTATAACGATCTCAGGTCTATAGACTAATTTGTACCAGTGCCACCAGAGAACTGCTATCTAACGATAGGTATAATACCATCTAGGAGTTCTCGACGAGTCCGTTCAGTGTACCTAGTCTCCACTGAGCACCCGTACACTATCTTTGATGTCAAACACCAATGGATGTGGGATAATCCATCACCCATCATATAGGTCAAGATGTGTATACGCTAGTCTACTCTGGAGTATCGAAGCCCTGTCTCGATACACCCTCGACTAGGAACAATTATAGGATGTACTCGTGGACTACCCTGGCCTCACTAGTATGAGCTGCATCATAGTCCTAGTAGTCAAGTACATATCCTAAGGGCTTTATCAACATGTGAGAGCAAGACAGTAATACAAAACTAGTCAACATGTTTAGACAAAGTGAAACCACATAGCACACTATCATGTCGAGCAAGAAAGTCCTCTCTATATATATCCAAGCATCCACTATAATATACATCATATGTACAACAATGGCCTCTAGGGCATATACATAACTAACAATCTCCCACTTGCACTAAGGCCAGCTATTGTAGTATCTCATGAAGGGTTCCTTAGAACAACAGTAAGGTTTCGGGGGGCATCGTGCATACCATTTTAAAAATTTTATCGTTACAAAGAACCCTACGCTAGAATCGTTAACTAGAGATTTAGTCAGAATAGAATGCAAACATCTTTACATCTAAAAGGATCAAGAATACAACCTTTGTAGACGGTCCTTCTCTTCAATATGCTCCGAGTAGTAGTCCCGCGACTCCACAAGGCTTCTCTTGAGACTTTGAACAAGCTTCCTTCGTTACCTTCGCGCCAAAGATGATCCACCACGAAGCTCCTACTAGTTCAAGCTACCTCTACACTAAACTCTTTAGTGTATGAAACACATCGCTCTAATTTGCTAGAATGGTGTGAGATGATGAAGTAGGGGTATTTAAGAGCTCACTAATTTGTATTCAAGCTTCATGATTCACATCACATGTGAGAGTTGAAGCTTGAGGCAAAGCAAGAGGAGGAAGAAGAAGTATGAGAGCAAGCATGAGAAAAAAATGGCTTAAGTCTTTTGGAATGTACATAATGAAAATAATATCAAGACCCCTCACTCATTCAAGCATGGTATTATGCAATATTAAATTGCAACCATGCTTGAATAGTGAGTCAAGAATGAATAAAGAAGTATATAACCCATGCTTGCAACCATGCTTCAACTTTACACCTCATTTCTATTTTCATAAAATAGAAAAGAAAATGCCATGCTTCATTATAATATATATATATATATATATCAATCATATATATTAATATATATTTAATGAAGATTAATTAGAAAGCTAATGATATTAGTTAATATAAAATTATATCACATATAATTTATATTACATTATTAAATCAACACTTGATCTAATAATCTGGTTATATTATATATGACCGACTAATATCATTTATCTGTACATCACATTATCGAATCAACACTTGATTCAACAATTTGGCTATATCACATATAACCGCACCGATAACAGATGACTGCCAGATTACAATACGGTATCACATACTCGTATTTAATCGAGCCCACACACATATCACATATGTGTCCTACTTCGTTTCGCTTGAACCAGGGAACTTCTGTGTGGGACTCTAAAGACTCGTCAATACGCCGGCAATATGTGATGATCACATCAGTCACCTACAAGTCGTCAGCGGTACTAGCTGGACGTAACGGCTACCTGTGTATTGAGCGATATGAAGATCAACAAGCAAGCCTATCCACTGTCTCCATGAATCCTACCAGTAACACTACCGTACAGTCCGGTCTCTTCGTCTGATATATCGCATATCATGTCTAGGGGTGGAAATCGTCAGACCCCAGTAACGTGATAAGTCATGCCGATGTGAGGCTCATAACAGGTCGAGAAACTACTGATAACACTTATCAGCAGATCCCCATATCAGCCATGGCCAGGGAATTCCAGTTATTGCCAATCGAGCATAGCGCAACATCAACCCCCAATATCGGGAGAGACGAAACCCCTCCTATCGCTCATTGCCTCCATACGACTCTGGACTGTAACCAAAATCCATCTGTTTGCACGACTCCTCTTGAGCGTAGTAAGGAGGAAATCAAAGCACAGTAGGAGCCGTACAAGACTCTATGACGATTTCGGGTCTACAGACTAACCTGTACCAGTGTCACCAGAGGACTGCTATCTGACGATAGGTATACTACCACATAGGAGTCCTCAGCCAGTCCTGTTGAGTATACCCAGTCTCCACTGAGCACCTGTATACTATCTCTGATGTCAAACACCAATGGATGTGGGATCATCCATCGCCCATCATATGGGTCAAGAAGCGTATAAGCTAGTCTACTCTGGAATATCGATGCCCTGTCTTGATATTCCCTCGACTAGGAACAATTGAAGGATGTACTTGTGAACTACCCTGGACCCACTAGTATGATCTACATCATAGTCCTGGTAGTCAAGTACATATCCTAAGGGCTTTATCAATACGTGAGAGCAAGACAGTATCACAATACAAGTCTACATGTTAAGATAAAGGTAACCAGATAGCATACTATCATGTCGAGCAAGAAAGTCCTCTCTGTATGTATGTGTATATATATATATATATATATATATATATATATATCCAAGCATCTACTATAATATACATCATATGTACAATAATGGCCTCTAGGGCATACACATAACTAACAATCTCTTACTTGCACTAAGGCCATGTGTTGTAGTATCTCATACCCAACATCCCAAAGAGTCTCTAAAATTGTGTCTGAGGGAGGGCCTTCGTGACTGGATCTGCTACGTTGTCCTTCATGTCAACTCTCCTGACCTCGATCTCCCGGCGATCTACTATCTCCTGGATCAGGTGATACCGTCTCAGAATATGTCTGGATCTCTGATGGGACCTGGGTTCCTTGGCCAAAGCCACCTCTCCATTGTTATCACAATACACGGGTATTGGATGATCAATGGATGGAACCACACCAAGCTCAGTAATGAACTTCTTCATCCAGACAGCTTCTTTAGCAGCATCGTTGGCAGCGATGTATTTAGCCTCCATCGTCGAGTCTGCAACGGTGTCTTGCGTGGAACTCTTCTAACACACCGCCCCTCCGTTGAGGGTAAAGACAAAACCGGAGACCGACTTACTGTCGTCCTTATCACTTTCGAAGCTGTAACACCTTAGGATGTGTTTAGTGACTAATTATATTTAAATAATGGGTTTTTAATAAGAAGTTTACCAAATTGGGTTTTAAATATTTTTTCCTAATTTAATAGATATTTTTCTAAAATTTTCCTAGGTTTGCACACACTTGTGCATGTAAACTAGGGTTTTTAAAATGAGTTAATACTAGGATTAGCAACCATGGTGGGTTTAATCATGGGGTGTTCCCCTCCGAACGGCGGCCTAGACTTCGCGTCTCGCCTGAGATTCGGGGCAGATGCTATTTGGTTTTATCCGTCTACCTCTCCGAAGATGCCAAGTTGATTTATGGCACTGTGTATCGGAGGTTTAGACGGATGCGGCCGATGTAGCAAACTTCGTCAGATTCCCCCTCAAGGTGAGGGTTTTTTTTATTGTGGGGACGCTCTTCCCTGCAGGCGCAAGCCCCTGCAGTTAATTACGCTACCGCGTCGCGGTAACAACTTTCTCCTTCTCCAGAATTTCACTTCGTGTCGTGGGTGTTTGTTTTATTTGTGGTTGCCCGTGGATTGTATACGGAGACTGAGTAATGTCGTCGCCCGTAGGACGTGGATTAGTCCAAATCCGTATTTACTTAGATTTGGGTTTGGTGTTTTTAGTTTAAGGATGCATTAGTCGCGTTGCGGCTAAGATCAACTTAAACGTTCGTTAAGGATACGTTAGTCCTGTTTCAGACTAAGATCAACTTAACGTAGTGATTAATATATGGCCGTCAGGACTCGTCACCTCTCTGACGTTGAAGGATTACAACGACGGGTGTCAGAGGAGTTCAGAGATGTACCCTTGAACCAAAGTTGATTTGGAGTTTTATCATTCATTTAAATATCTAAGGATACGTTAGCCGTATTTGGGGCTAAGATCAACTTAAACAGGACCGTTTAGATCCGGCAAAAGAGCATTTGAAGGCTCTATTGTTCCAGTTTAGGGACGTAGTGGTCCATTTTCCAGTTTAGGGACGTGGTGGTCCATCGCCAGTTTAGGGACGTGGTGGTCCATATTCCAGTTTAGGGACGTGGTAGTCCGATATTAGTTTAAGGACGTTTCGGTCCGATATTAGTTTAAGGACGTTTCGGTCCCATATTAGTTTAGGGACGTCTCGGTCCGATATTAGTTTTAGGGACGTCTCGGTCCGATATTAGTTTAAGGACGTCTCGGTCCGATATTAGTTTAGGGACGTCTCGGTCCAATATTAGTTTAAGGACGTCTCGGTCCAATATTAGTTTAAGGACGTTTCGGTCCATATTCATGTGTGGTCGTTGGGACCCGTCGCCTCTCTGACGTCGTTGAAGGATTACAACGATAGATGCCAGAGGAGTTCGGAGATGTACCTTCGAACCGGTAGTAAATTGATTTAAGAGAGTAATCTTGCTCAGTCAATTTAATTTAAGGACTTTCGGCCAAAATTGGGTTAAGTCCAGTTGAGAATATTCAACATTTTTCTTGATCTTTGGCCTATTAGGCCTGTGCTAGGGCTTTGCCCATGTTTAATAATGCACTACATTCTATTCTGGCCTCCTGGGCTTTTGATTTGGGCTCCGTCCCTTTATTTATGATGCAGAGCATCTATTTTAGTTTGGGCTCTGCCCCTTTTTTTTAAAAAAAACAATGCATTGCATTTTATTAGACCCGTTAGGCCTTTTTGACTTGGGCCTGGCCCTTTAAGTAATGCACTGCATTTGTGCAAAGCACTAAGAATCTTTTTAGATTCAAAACAGAAGTGCAAAGAACTTTTTTGATCCCTTGATCTAAACAAGTTTTTCCTTGTTTCAGAGAACCAAAGGTTCATAACAAGTGCAAGACACTATTTTTATTTTTATTTTATTTGTTTATTTATTTATTGAAGATCCATGATCTTGTTCTTAGATCCCTGCTTTATGAAAATTTTATTCTACAACATCTTTAAGTTTCTTTTCTTTCATTAATCTCATTAATGAAGTCCCATCAATTAAGCTTCCTAAGCATCATAGAAGAAACGAAAATACAACGTACGCTTATGCCATCCGCATTTGCCACAGTGTCCCGTTATGTACCGTTAGGTTACTTAACTAACGGCATAGCGGGGCGGGACTAGCGCGGGTGCAAAACATAAGCAACGTTTATTATATATCACATATACAATAATAAAGCATTCGTCTCACGCATATAAAATGATCACATCACAGAATATCAGCAGCAGAAGATAACATATGAAATATTGGATATACTAGGAATTCCGTGTTTTAATTTAAGACAGTATAAAACACGGATTCCACGGTCGCGATGAATAGCCAAACCCACATCCCTAGACCCCTACGAGAGGGGCAAGCAACCCTATCAATTCTAGAGTTAGGAGATCTGAACTCGACTCCTCGAGATGTTCTCCCACTGGACACTAGAACACGGTTACTTGTGCTCCCCACCTTGGGTCTATCCTAATACGGAAAAGAAACCTAATAAAAGAATATTATTTGAATATACAACAATGGTGACATCATCCTCACCCTGGAAGTGCCCGAATAAAAGAATATTACATACAATGAATTTTACATGAATGAAAATAAAAACTCTCGTCTCACATAAAAACCCCGGCTATTCAAAACGCGACGATCCAATATAACATATCCAAGTAACACAGAACATCACATGTCATCAAATCATTAGACGATGTTAAATATTCCGATCGAATCAACAAACACCCGCAATTACCCAATAAACTGAACATTTGAGCGTAGTTTCAAAATATCCATCATATGCCATAGTACCAACGAACCAGCCGTAACAGGGCATACCCATGAAGTGGATCTGAGGAAGCTGTCCTCACAACTCAGCAAATATGACTTCATGCCCATTGATGTGGCCTTAGAAAACCTTTTCTTTATCTTGAATTGGCTTTTGTCGGTAGCGAAGGTATTTTGCTCCAGCGGGATCGTCTCAGCTCTTTCATCAAGTTGCTGGCGCTTGGCCCTTTCAAATATAGCCATCTCGCGTTCTCGATCAGCTTTACTTTTCAGTCGAGCTTCGTTAAGGAACGCGTCAATCATTTCGACTGATAGCTCCGGAGTTTTTGATTCGGTATCTGCCCCCAGCGTTTTAGTGCCAGAAGTCTCTTCATCGTTCGTGATCGAATGGGAGATCATATGACAGCTCGCTACATATTCCTCGGATTCATCCGATGAACTTTCTCCCTCATCTTCTTCTTGAAAGACGTGATTGAGGAACTCTTGGAGCGTAATGGGAGTCCGCGCCTTTTGATTGTATTCATCCAGCGCGTCAATTTGCTTTTGTAAGTCCGTGCGCTTGTCGCCAGGCTTCACGGGTTTCTTAGATTTCTTCTTCTTCTTTTTCGAAGATTTTGACGGCTGGTTGTGAGTGTTTGAGCCACCACCATCGATCTTTGGAGTTGGACGTGGCTTCAACATCCCCTCAATGACCTGCGGTTCCAACGGGTTCTTCCACTTGATTGCTGGACATGTCTGAAGATCGTTTAGCATCCTCTTTGTCTTGGCCGATAATACAACCTCCCAAGGAGCTTCTTCAACGACGGAGCATGTTGCCTCCGGCGTATTCGTCCCCTTAGAGGTGTGGGGCTGCGGGGGATTCACCTTCCATTTATCAGATAACGCGAACTTGCCCTGTCGGTACTGGTTTTCAAGCCAATTTTTGAAAATGTAGCAATCTTCGATCGGATGGCCTAGTACTCGATGATAAGGACAGTAGTTGGGCTCGTTGACGTCAATTGGTTGCAACGGACGTTTTGGATCCGGCAGATTTATGAGTCTGTTGCGCAACGCTAGCTCGAATAACCTCCTCGTTTTATCGCGGGGAAAGGAATAAGGACGTCCCATCCTATCCTCAAGGGGTACGTACGGGCGCATATTATTTTGACGAGCAACTGGCTTCGGGTCGCTCGGTTGTTGTTGAGCATTAGCGACGACGATCGCTTTTCCCTTCCCTTTGTCATTTCGGGAGTCCGGCCTTGGAAGAGGAGGTTTATGGCCCATCTGATCCATCTGTGCTAGTTTGTCGATCAAGGCTTGGAAGGTAGTCGGCTTGAAAAACATCATAAACTGCGAGATGGTTGCTTGTGGATCGAAGGTTCCCACAAACATACCCACTGCGGGAGCTTCTTCAATGCGCTGCTCACACTTTGACCATAAATTCCGCCATCGTATAGCGTACTGAACCCACGTCTCGCCGGGTTTTACCCTGGCGTTAATCAGTGCCGTCATCGGGGTACGTTCACTGGCACTTGCAAAATGTTGAGTAAACAGCAGCTCCATCTCCGCAACGGTTTTAATAGAGTCGTTTGGGAGTTCAGAATACCACTCGAACGCCGTATCTGATAAGCTTCCAACAAACTGGCGAAGCAACAGCTTGTCGTCACCGCCTCTTGATGTGGCCCGTGAAGCCATTTTCTTTATGTTCGCTTCCAACAAACTGGCGAAGCAACAGCTTGTCATCACCGCCGGTGTTGCCGCAGAGTGCCCTGAACTGTACATACCCCTCTTTAGTTGTGGTCCATTTTCTAAGAACAAGATCACAACATCAGCATGACGCATGAAGTCATATTTTCTAAGGCCACCATATCCTGGAACGCGAGATGGCTATATTTGAAAGGGCCAAGCGCCAGCAACTTGATGAAAGAGCTGAGACGATCCCGCTGGAGCAAAATACCTTCGCTACCGACAAAAGCCAATTCAAGATAAAGAAAAGGTTTTCTAAGGCCACATCAATGGGCATGAAGCTACCATCCTCTGAAGGAAAAATTATTGGTGAAATAGAAATGCACCCCTCCTTTTGCTTATATCATCAGAAGGTTTCGCACCCCACTCAAGAATGCAAAGCTTTCGATAAATGGTGGCAAGGATATGTTGCTCGTCGACAACGCTTCAAGCGGGAAAAGCGTAAAACTCGTTGAGAGCAAAGAAATACGACCGAAGGGCTTGAAAGAACCACCGACGATTGTCGCATGGTTAACACTGGCGGGTCACAAGTGCCTACATTCGGGAACGATTCTGATAAGGAGCTGGAACTCGCCCCTCTCTTTAAAGAGTCAACTTCGGGAAAAGAAGAAGAGCCAAAGGTTTGCGAAAATATCCAGCTACGCAAAATCGAACGCTACCTGAAAAGAATCTCGGACCCTTAAACAAGAAAGATAAAGGGAAAGAAAAGGTCTCTGAGGATATTACTCTAGATGACCAAGTTGCGGAAGAGCTAACCGCCAAGAATCCGCTGAAGAGAAATAAAGTGGATTACAATGTCTACAGGCGTAACGCGACTAAGTAAGCCGAACCCAGAAATCAAAACCATTTAAAAATATCGGGCTCCGTCAGTCCGGATCAGCCCACGGGCTCCGTTTGCGGTATCGGCCCTCGGCCCTGGCAGTACGGATCATCCCGCATCTATCTCTCGACTCTGGTCGGTATCCTCCGGATAACCGCCAGGTCCAACCAATCACCGGTTGGTACTCGCCACCCTGCCAGGCTCATCGTCTACTCCACGAAAAACATTTCTCGCCCCGGGGAACCATACCGGGTCCACCACGAACCCGCAAACGGATCATCCATCTCCTCGAATCGGGTTTCAAGCACACGTCTCAGCACCGATAAAACGCGTGGTGGACGCACCAAAATATCATATCACGAGGAACCAGGTTTTCAAATAGTGCATCTTTTCTTAAAAATCCCACGGTCCTCAAAACCAGAAATCTCATGAAAATCCAACACCAAGAAGTAAATCCAATGCGATGTGCTACGTACATCAATCCATGATATAGGTATAAGGGAAAACCGCTTTTAAAATTAGTTTCCGTTTTTAAAGATATCATGCGGCTCCCAATTTCCATGAAAGTCATATCGAATCATATATGAAATGAACTACCGCAATATAATCATGGCAGTTCTATAGTGAGTGTGTCATGGCAATTACTAACGGTGTGTGTGTAGCATGCATATTAGTGCTCGTGCAACATGAACCGTTAGTAATAGTGCGGTGTTCTATCAATTCTAAGCATACATACAGCAGGGAATGCAATATGCAATGACAGTCCATGAGGTAAATGCAACATATAATAATAAGGTCCTATCAGCCCTGACGCATAACGCCATGCAGAAACCCCAAACCCACGCGCGTATCACGCGTGTCGCGGAGGTTTAAAATACGAGAAATAGGTATATAGTTCCAGATTTTTATACAGAACTTAATTTACAAAAATATATATACCATAACACTACACACAGCAGAAGACACCCAAAGGACCAAACCCCAACCCAAACCCTACCCATCTGGCCGCAAATTGCAGCCAGCTCGAATATTTCGGCGGCCACTGTACGGAGTTTGGGGGTCGGGTTCTACCTGGGGTATCAGCACCTAACAAGTATACTGCAGTCTTCTCAAAATTAATCTGAACTCATCGGGTCGATAGCAGTTTCCAGAAACTCAAATTTTTCTTTAAAACGACGAATTGCATCAAATAGGGATCTGGTGGTAATTTAGTGCAATTGGGGGCTAAGCTGGGTTGAAATGGCCTTAACAACACTGTATCAACCTACTGAAACCAAATCACACATCACTTGCTCAAGGTTCCCGCTAAACACCTCATATCACACTAAATCGCATCAATAACCACTAACCGAAGCAAAACTACACTAAACAAGTAAACTAGGGAGTAAGTTTAGGAAATATACCCCACACTCGACCCTAGGGAGCTGGAGGAAGAAGAAGAAGTGAAGGGAAGGGGCTGCAGCTGGAGTTGGGGCAGTTGCTACTGCTAGCTGCTGCTACTGGTGCTGTTGCTATTGCGAAGTCTGCTGCTGCTGCTGTGAATGCAAGGAGCTGCTGCTGTGGATGCTTGCTGCTGTAGCTGCTGAGAGGTAAGTGTGTGTGTGTGTGTGAGAGGGTGAGGTTGAGAGAAAGGAACAAAACAAAATGAGAGGAAAATCATCACCCCAATGTCAACCCCTCCTCTCTCTCCTCATTAATTGCAAGCATGGCTTAAGCCATGTTGCACTCTCTCTCACAAAGTCAACTCCCAAAGGAATTCAAATTAAAGCAACTATTAATTAACTAATTAAACTTAATTAAAACCCAAAAGACTTAATCCCTATGTTTCCCCAATCAGAGCAAGGCTCTGTTTAAATTTCAAAAAAAATCAAATTGTGAAGCAACGCTTCAAATACCGTACGCTGCGCGCAACGCGCCATGTGTCAGAAGTTGATACGACAGCGCAACGCCCAAGGCGGTGCGTCCAATCAGAGCAGGGCTCTTTTAAAAACTAAAAGTAAAAGAAACAACTTTCAGTTGCGCAAGCGCTGCGCGGCACGTGTCTGCGCAGTTGCGCAAGCACAGCCGCGCAAGCACAGTTGCGCAAGCGCTGCGCTGCGCGGCACGTGTCTGCGCAGTTGCGCAAGCACAACTGCGCAAGCACAGCCGTGCAAGCGACACGTGTCTGCGCAGTTGCGCAAGCACAACTGCGCAAGCACAGTTGCGCAAGCGCTGCGCTGCGCGGCACGTGTCTGCGCAGTTGCGCAAGCACAACTGCGCAAGCACAGCCGTGCAAGCGACACGTGTCTGCGCAGTTGCGCAAGCACAACTGCGCAAGCACAGTTGCGCAAGCGCTGCGCTGCGCGGCACGTGTCTGCGCAGCTGCGCAAGCGCTGCGCGACACGTGTCTGCGCAGCTGCGCAAGCGCTGCGCTGCGCGACACGTGTCACGCGCAAGGGGAGTTGCGCAAAACAGAATAAATCTTTTCTGTTCTTGTTAAAACAAGAAGATTTTCTTCTGTAAAGCAGGGGCCTTTGGATCAAAGATCCAACGGTGGGGAAAATTCCCCAAATCACTCAGAGAAAGATTCTTTTAACAAATTTAACTAATTTATGGGCACTATAAAAAGGACCCCAGACCTCATTTCAAGATCATCAACATTTTTTACAAAAAAAAAGAGAGAGAAAGAGGACTCTGAAGAACTCCTCAAGAATAAAAAAGGTAAAAACCTTTGAAAGAAGTGAAATTTCTCTTATGAACAGATCAGGGATCTAAGAACAAGATCATGGATCTTCAATAAATAAATAAACAAATAAAATAAAAATAAAAATAGTGCCTTGCACTTGTTATGAACCTTTGGTTCTCTGAAACAAGGAAAAACTTGTTTAGATCAAGGGATCAAAAAAGTGCTTTGCACTTCTGTTCTGAATCTAAAAAGATTCTTAGTGCTTTGCACAAATGCAGTGCATTACGTAAAGGGCTAGGCCCAAGTCAAAAAGGCCTAACGGGTCTAATAAAATGCAATGCATTGTTTTTTTTTAAAAAAAAGGGGCAGAGCCCAAACTAAAATAGATGCTCTGCATCATAAATAAAGGGACAGAGCCCAAATCAAAAGCCCAGCAGGCCAGAATAGAATGCAGTGCATTATTAAACATGGGCAAATCCCTATCACAGGCCTAATAGGCCAAAGATCAAGAAAAATGTTGAATATTCTCAACTGGAATTAACCCAATTTTGGCCGTAAGTCCTTAAATTAAATTGACTGAGCAAGATTGCTCTCTTAAATCAATTTACTACCGGTTCGAGGGTACATCTCCGAACTCCTCTGACATCTATCGTTGTAATCCTTCAACGACGTCAGAGAGGCGACGGATCCCAACGACCACACATGAATATGGACCGAAACGTCCTTAAACAAATATTGGACCGAGACGTCCTTAAACTAATATCGGACCGAAACGTCCTTAAACTAATATCGGACCGAGACGTCCCTAAACTAATATCGGACCGAGACGTCCCTAAAACTAATATCGGACCGAGACGTCCCTAAACTACTATGGGACCGAAACGTCCTTAAACTAATATCGGACTACCACGTCCCTAAACTGGAATATGGACCACCACGTCCCTAAACTGGCGATGGACCACCACGTCCCTAAACTGGAAAATGGACCACTACGTCCCTAAACTGGAACAATAGAGCCTCCAAATGCTCTTTTGCCGGATCTAAACGGTCCTGTTTAAGTTGATCTTAGCCCCAAATACGTCTAACGTATCCTTAGATATTTAAATGAATGATAAAACTCCAAATCAACTTTGGTTCAAGGGTACATCTCTGAACTCCTCTGACACCCGTCGTTGTAATCCTTCAACGACGTCAGAGAGGTGACGAGTCCTGACGGCCATATATTAATCACTACGTTAAGTTGATCTTAGTCTAAAACAGGACTAACGTATCCTTAACGAACGTTTAAGTTGATCTTAGCCGCAACGCGACTAATGCATCCTTAAACTAAAAACACCAAACCCAAATCTAAGTAAATACAGATTTGGACTAGTCTACGTCCTACGGGCGACGGCATTACTCAGTCTCCGTATACAATCCACGGGCAACCACAAATAAAACAAACACCCACGACACGAAGTGAAATTCTGGAGAAGGAGAAAGTTGTTACCGCGATGCGGTAGCGTAATTAACTGCAGGGGCTTGCGCCTGCAGGGAAGAGCGTCCCCATAATCAAAAAACCCCTCACCTTGAGGGGGAATCTGACGAAGTTTGCTACATCGGCCGCATCCGTCTAAACCTCCGATACACAGTGCCATAAATCAACTTGGCATCTTCGGAGAGGTAGACGGATAAAACCAAATAGCATCTACCCCGAATCTCAGGCGAGACGCGAAGTCTAGGCCGCCGTTCGGAGGGGAACAGATTCTGGCACGCCCGGTGGGACCTTTTCCTCTTTCCACTCCACACTTCGTGTGTCGTCTTCGCGAACCAATCGCGGTTTGTTAACGGTTGCCTTTGGATTTCCAGGTTACTAAGATTTGGTCTTTTGTCTGGCGCAGAACTCAAGCATCCATGGATTCTAACTGCACCAACTGCGCGAAGTGCCACTGCAACTGACGCTCCACCTCACCTAGAGGTGTAGCATATGGGCCCCAAGCGGCCTCTTTCCTCGCTCTGCCGGTAGAACAGGTGACCCAGGCCACCACCGGCCTGTTTTTCGGGACCATGGTCCCACCTACAAGCTTCTCTATGCCGATACCTGCACCGGAAGTGAACAAGAAGTCGGTGGTCGACCGGCTCACTGCTACCACGGCCCCTGTCAACGGGTCGCCCACCACCAAGCCAACAGCCTCTGTCTTTCCGAGGCTGGATCAAAACTCTGAAGGGCCCGCTAAGAAGCCCAGGAACACTAAAATGGCTGTCCCAAGGAGGGCAACGGCCGCTGCTCCGGAAGACGTTGAGGCGGCTTCTCCCGTCAAAGAGTCAGTCTTTTCAAGACTGACGATTCCTGTTCCTGCCCCTACACGAAGATCTGTCTTTGACAGATTGGATATTACCCCGCAAGGAACGACCTCAGTTTTTAAAAGGTTAACACCGGCGGTGCCTCATTCAGACAGGGGGCAAAAAGAAGCTATCTCTATCTCTGAGCCAGTCCCAATGGCTCGTCGTGCTCGACGTCGCTATTGGCGACGAGTGAGGAAGGCAGGGGGCAACTCTCCCTCAGGGCTAACTCCACCGGCTCCAATGGTGGAGGTCAACGCTGCTGTCCCGACTGGGAACAGCTTTGAACTGCTGAGGAGGGTACGAAAGAACTCTCCAACCGCTACACTGAAAAGATCCCCTCCACCTATGGAGAGAGATCCGGAAACAAAGCAAGAACAGCCCCCTCAACGGCTGTCTTCAAAAATTTATAAAGTTTGGCGGAGGGTTCAAGAGTCCGTGATTGACCCAGGTCACTCTCGTCGCCAGAAAAAGGCGAAGCTGGAAAAAGACAAAGACCGTCCCATTAAACAGCAGGGGACAGCAGCTGCTAGGATGCCTACTTCAACGGTTCCTTCAACCTCAATGGCCCACAAAAGAAGGAGACCAGAGAAAACTCCCGTGTCAGCGGCAAAAATTAAAAATGGTGAACCTAAACGCCCCAAGTCAGGGGGCATAACAGTTCATACGGTTTACATGGCATCGGGAAAAGAAGATAGCCGCATATCAACAGGTCATAGACCGCACACGAGGTCAGTGACCAAGGCTCAAGAGCAGCAGCAGAAGCTCCAAGAAATGATGAACGCTATGGCCGCTCTTACAGGGCCAAAAGAAACCCCGGAAACATCCTCAGACGAGCGTCAAGAACAAGAAACGGACGCCGAATCCCTTCGGCGCGTACTAGAGAAGAAAGACAAAGAAGCTGCGGAGCAGGCAGCCAACATAAAGAAAATGGCCCTCTTTAGCTGATGCGTCCTCAAGAATGCATCAGCTTGTCGGTGTTAACTCCTCAAAGAACATGAACATGAAGAAAATGGACCACAACTCAGCATTCTTGTCGCCAGGCGTCACGGGTAGCTCTAGTTTTTGCTTTGCATAGCGGTATTCCTTGTAGAATATCCAGCACAAAGAGCTGAGATCCCTTCACCGGGAGTGACCTCTTTAGAAAAACTAGCAAATGCTACAAATCACTCGGTTTATTTTTTTGATTGCTTTTATAAGTTCTTGCTTTGCATAGCGGTATTCCTTGTAGAATATCCAGCACCTTATTCGATAAGGAAAGAGCCGAGATCCCTTCACCGGGAGTGACCTCTTTAGAGAAGCTAGAAAAGCCTCAAAAACACTCCTTTTCAAAATCATTAGATTCTACAACGATATCAAGTTCACTACGCTCATGGTTTTTCTAAAAACCTGTGTAGCCCTCCGTCATTTCAGATAGGTACTATTTAGTATTCGTGCTGCGTTTGTTGACCTCTGTCAAGGCGTAGTGTGTGGTAGCTGATTAGTGCTTATCTATAAAGCATGTGATGCGATTGGATTAGGGTAGTCGTACGACCTTGTTGACCTCTGTCAAGGGTCGTGCGGTTGGGTTTGATTCAATCAGAAATGACGAGTTGAACTTGACTGTTGCACTATGATTTGTTGACCCATGTCAAGGTCATAGCGTGCTAGGGGTAAAAGAATTATTAGGAATTTCAAGTGTTGAAATTTGCAATGAGATTTCATACCTTCTATGAGATAGTTGGATCCCGATACGCACTGCGAGTAAAAGTTACTCTTAGGAGAGTTTTACACATAACAATTAGACAATCAAGTAGGTGTCTAGAAATATGTTAACGGGGTCATGCCCCAGGGAAAATGAGGTTTATTCTAATTAGGTCCGTGCGAAAGCACGGGGAACCTCCCTCAAAGTACCAACACTGGCCTGGCTGAAAGATTGGCGAACTTCTAAAGTGTAATTATTCCCGGCTAGTCTTACCTTTTACGGTTTGAAGGAAGATTTCATAAAAATAATGGGAGACGTCCTGATTAGATAAGATAATAACCAATCTAATCTTGCAAAGAGCGCACGCTAATGCGTTTCCTTCTATCTTTCTCCAGGCAGCAACCAATGTCACGCCTTAAGCAAGATAATAATTTGGATGTATTGACCGAACCCGCTTATTATACTGAGCAGGGGAACGTTGGTCCCGCTCCAACTTATAAGTGTTATAAGTCCGAGCAGAAGATAGGAACATATCCGGATTCCCACGCAACCCAAATGAAGAATAAGCATGTTGATGCATCTTCTTCAGGTGTGTTAGTTACAGAGAACCGTTTCTCAGTACACTCTACGTCCTGGGTATTAGATACCGGATTGGGATCCCATATATGCAATATGTTGCATGGGCTAAGGAATGATAGAGAACTGGGAAGAGGTGATCATTCCCTAAAAGTAGGGAATGGTGCAAATGTTGCAGCCAAAACAGTTGGTGAATATCACCTTGTATTATCAACAGGGAATACATTGATCCTGAATGACTATTACTACGTACCCTCTATGATATGCAATTTAATATCAATCTCTTTATTAGATAATGAAGGATATAAATTTATAGTCGACAATAAAGTTATTAACATTTACCTAAATCAAGTGTTGATTGGGTTTGGTGCGTTATGTAACGGGTTGTACGTTCTGAATCAAAACACAGTTCTTAACGTACAAAACACACATAAGAGGAAGAGTTCAGAAATGAACGAATCCTTCTTGTGGCATTGTAGACAAGGTCATATCAATCCGACACGACTAGCTAAGTTGCATAATGATGGATATTTGAATCCGTTCGAATTTTCATCTTATGACACTTGCCAGTCATGTCTCAAAGGCAAGATGACCAAAATTCCGTTTACAGGACACGGAGAAAGAGCTACTAAACTCTTGGGACTAATACATAGTGATGTATGCGGTCCCATGTCTACGTATGCCAAGAATGGTTTCTCGTACTTCATTTCATTCACTGATGATCTCTCAAGATTCGGTCATCTGTTCCTGTTGAAACACAAGTCTGAAGCTTTTGAGAAATTCAAAGAATATAAATCCGAAGTAGAAAACCAAACGGGTAAAAGTATTAAAATCCTTCGATCTGATTGAGGAGGTGAATACTTGAGCACAGAGTTCCTGGACTATCTAAAAGAGAATGGGATTCTTTCTCAGCTTACTCCTCCATATACACCATAGCACAACGGTGTATCAGAGCAGAGGAATCGCACCCTATTGGATATGGTGCGCTCTATGATGAGTACCGCTGAGTTACCAATTTCCTTTTGGGGTTATGCGCTTGAAGCATCCGCATACCTATTGAATCAAGTTCCATCAAAATCTGTACCTACCACACCATATGAGATATGGAGTGAGAAGAGACCATGTCTTAAACGAGTTAAGATATGGGGTTGTGCGGCCTATGTCAGAAAGCAAAATCCGGACAAACTCGAGGCACGATCAGTTCTTTGTAAGTTTGTTGGATATCCTAAACATTCAAATGGTTATCTATTCTACCACAGTGAACAACAAAAGGTGTTTGTTGCTCAACATGCCACCTTTTTAGAAAAGTAATTTCTTGCAAAAGAAATTAGTGGCGAAGAGGTAGAGCTGGAAGAAGCTCCAGCAGAACAAACTACAACTGAAGATTTAATGGAACCAGAGGATTCAGTAGTTCCCAACGAACCCCAGCCTCTCCGCAGATCTAGTAGGGTTCCTCATCCACCTGAGAGATACTACGGTTTTCTCGTTGATGGTGGGAGCGAGGATTGCATCATGGAAGATGATGACCCAACTAGCTTCGAGCAGGCCATCACAAGTGGGGACTCTGTAAAATGGCTGGATGCGATGAGATCTGAGATGGAATCCATGTACACCAACAAAGTATGGACTTTGGAAGTTGCTCCTAAAGGGGTAAAACCCATTGGGAGCAAATGGATCTTTAAGAAGAAACTTGGTGTAGATGGAAAAGTTGAGACTTTCAAAGCTAGACTTGTTGCAAAAGGTTTTCGTCAATGAACAGGTGTGGATTATGATGAAACATTTTATCCAGTGGCTATGCTAAAGTCCATCCGGATCCGACTTGCCATCGCTGCATACCATGACTACGAAATCTGGCAAATGGATGTTAAGCCGCCTTTCTAAATGGTGATTTAGAAGAGAGCGTATACACGACTCAGCCAGAGGGCTTCGTAGACAGTGGGAGCAGTGGAAAGGTGTGCAAGCTGCTTAAATCCATCCATGAGTTAAAGCAGGCATCGCGGAGTTGGAACATCTGTTTTGATGAGGTAGTCAAAGAGTTTGACTTCATCAAAAATATAGATGAACCTTGTATATACAAGAAGGTTGCAGAGAGTAAGGTCGTCTTCCTCGTATTGTACGTGGATGACATACTCTTGATAGGAAATGATGTTCCTATGCTGCACTCAGTCAAGCTCTTCTTATCACAGAGATTCTTAATTAAAGATCTAGGTGATGCCTCCTACATCTTAGGGATTAAGATTTATAGAGATAGATCTAAACGGATACTGGGATTGTCCCAATCCAGGTATATAGACACCGTACTAAAGAGGTTTAGTATGGAAGAGTCCAAGCGTGGGAATGTACCCATGATCTCTGGACTCACTCTCTCCAAAGTGATGTCTCCCAAGAATGATTTTGAGAGAACTCGCATGCAAGGGAAACCCTATGCTTCGGAAGTAGGCTCTATCATATATGCGATGTTATGTACGAGACCCGATGTAGCGTACTCACTATGTGTAGTGAGTAGGTATCAAGCAGATCCAGGAGAGAATCACTGGACAGCTGTTAAGAACATTCTCAAGTACTTGAGAAAGACTAAGGAGATGTTCTTAGTGTATGGTAACGGTGAACTCCAAGTGGAGTCCTTTACCGACTCGAGCTTCTGTCACGACCCGAGTATTTCGACTCGTGACCGGCACTTAACCACTCTACGTCTACAGGCGTAACGCGACTAAGTAAGCCGAACCCAGAAATCAAAACCATTTAAAAATATCGGGCTCTGTCAGTCCGGATCAGCCCACGGGCAGCCAACATAAAGAAAATGGCCCTCCTGTTCCAGGATATGGTGGGTATGATGATTCAACAAGATCCACCTGCTGAAGATCCCCCGATCATTCTTGAAGACAATAGGGGAGAGACGCCGAATCCTCCACCGGCTCTATCCACAGCTAAAGAGGATACCATCTCAAAAGCTGATTTGGATGAATACATCGCCCAGCAAATACGGTTGCATTATGCGACCGAAGCGGCCGGTCAGGTCGTAAAAACGGGGCGGCCATACCCAAGTTGGTACGATCAAATAAAGTACCTGCCAGGTTATACAATTCCCAAGTTCCATGTCTACAAGGGGACGGGCAATCCTCATCGGCATGTTGCCCAGTTCAGGGCACTCTGTGGCAACACTTTAGGCTTCACGGGTTTTAATAGAGTCACTTTAGGCTGGCTGAGCAGGCAGCCAACATGAACACTTTACGTTCATGTGATCTTGTTCATGCATCACTTTAGGCTTCGCGGAGCCGGGCGACAAGAATGCTCAGTTGTGATCTTGTTCTTAGATCCCTGATCTGTTCATAAGAGAAATTTCTCTTCTTTCAAAGGTTTTACCTTTTTTATTCTTGAGGAGTTCTTCAGAGTCCTCTTTCTCTCTTTTTTTTTTTAAAAAAATGTTGATGATCTTGAAATGAGGTCTGGGGTCCTTTTTATAGTGCCCATAAATTAGATAAATTTGTTAAAAGAATCTTTCTCTGAGTGATTTGGGGAATTTTCCCCACCGTTGGATCTTTGATCCAAAGGCCCCTGCTTTACAGAAGAAAATCTTCTTGTTTTAACAAGAACAGAAAAGATTTATTCTATTTTGCGCAACTCCCCCAGCGCGTGACACGTGTCGCGCAGCGCTGCGCTTGCGCAGCTGCGCAGACACGTGTCGCGCAGCGCAGCGCTTGCGCAGCTGTGCTTGCGCAGCTGCGCAGACAAGTGTCGCGCAGCGCTGCGCTTGTGCAGCTGCGCAGACACGTGCCGCGCAGCGCAGCGCTTGCGCAGCTGCGCAGACACGTGCCGCGCAGCGCAGCGCTGGCGCAACTGAAAGTTGTTTCTTTTACTTTTAGTTTTTAAAAGAGCCCTGCTCTGATTGGACGCACCGCCTTGGGCGTTGCACTGTCGTATCAACTTCTGACACATGGCGCGTTGCGCGCAGCGCACGGTATTTGAAGCGTTGCTTCACAATTTGAATTTTTTTGAAATTTAAACAGAGCCTTGCTCTGATTGGGGAAACAAATGCCCCCCCACCGTTGCGCTCACGTGGCGCGCACGTGAGTGCAGCGGTGGCAAAACCTCAGCCCTTGGATCTACTGATAAGTTGAAGGGGCGCAGGCGCCTATAAATAGGACCCTTGGTCCTTAGAAAATTCTTACAACTTTTAAGAATTTTGATTCTCAGAGCCTTGCTCTTGCCTAAGAATTTTCAGAGCCTTGCTCTTGTTCTTTCCCCAAGAACTTCAAAGTTCAGAACTTAGAATCACTCTAGGTAATTTAAATTAAATTTAATTAACAGAGCCTTGCTCTTATAGATCTTTGATCTAAAGAAAAAAAAACCCTTTAGAGTTTTATCACCAGAGCCTTGCTCTCAAAAACTTACAGATCTACAGAGATCTTGTCCATGGGTTTTAACCCATGAACAAAGCTTTGCTCTTGGATCAAATGTAGATCTTTTTAGATCTGAAAAATGAAGAATTTTTCATAAGTTTCCTTGGATTTTTCAATATTCCAAAATTTTAATTCTTTTAAGTGTGTTAAAAAAAATTTAATGGATCTTTCCATTATCACCAAAGAGCCATGCTCTTTTGAGGAATCTTGTTCCCCTGAGACCAGAGTTTGACAAATGTCACTCTGTGACAGAGCTTTGCTCTAAAAGAGGAGATTTTCTCCTTGTCTCTAGGGATTTCCCATCAATGAGGATATTCTTTGTGGATCTTTTTCCATGAATTGACAGTCTCATCTAATGATGGGATTGTCTTATTAAATGATGCACCGTCATCCAGATTTTGTGGGTCCCGCTTTGGTCCCCTACCCACTGCATCACAGTGTGGAGTAAGATTTTAAAATGCCAAGCGTTAGAACACTAAACGGTTATTTTTGTCTTTCCACAGGAAACATGTCTGACGACTTGTCTTTCCCCTTTGTTCGCTCGGAAGGAGGGTTCCCTCATTCGCCAGTGGACCGGGTGGCGCTCGCTCTTATTAAGGATCATGACCCCGGGTGCAAAAAACTCCACCTGTGGGGGAGGTGGTACTGCCAGATCATCCAGGGTCGCCGCAGTTTCAGTTTTGCCACGCCGTCTGAACCCATAACTTCAATCCCCTATGCGGACGAACCCCCGGCGAAGTATGCCGTGGAGGTTAAAAATTGGAATTCGGATGACCTTCTCCAACCCGCAATTGGTGCTATTCCCGTGCAGCCGCCGTCGGCAATAGATATTTTAGGAAGGCGAATCTGTCAGGGTGAAGCACGCCCTTGGGGACAGGCCTATAATATTGGATTGGTGCCGCGACCGCCCGCTGGATATTTGCAGTGGGCCCGATACATCTTATCAGCGAAAAGGACTCATCTAATGAAGATTGGGTTGTATTCGTCCATCTACGTCTCGCTCTTCGAGTATCCCTCTCCTCCATCGTGGTGGATCAAAGCCTTCATTGATCAATGGAATATCCCCACCCACCCCTTTTTGATGGCGGATAGGGAGGTCTCAATTTCCTTGGAGGAGTTTGCCGAGCTCTCGGGTTTACCGATGAGGGGGGAGCATTACGAGGAGTTGCTACCTCCTGACGAATACGTTTTTGTCACCAAGCTGCTGGTGTTTGACCTAACTCCGAAAAACGCCGTCCAGCATCAGTATCCGGGCCTGGTGAAGATGTTGGAGATCTACGAAGGACTCCATCTGGAATTGGGCGACCGGGGCGTCAGTTTCGCAGATTTTATTGCCCGCTTCATTCGCCCGGAGCTCCTATCAGAGCGGAGTGAGAAGTTTGCCCAGCTCGATGACCCTTTCGGCTTCGGCTTAGACCGCCGACCTGTATCGGAGAATGATCAAAGGGATTTTTATCTCCCCGGTGCTGCCGTCGTCCCTTTCTCAGAAATTGCCGTCCCGGGCATGGATGACGAGACCTTTTTTATTGGGTTATTGGGTTTGTGGCTATGCAGCTTTGCGCTCCCCATGCACCAGCGTCATATGCGGCCCTCCGTCTTTTACCCAGCGCATCGGATGGTGGTTGGTTTACAGTTATCGGTAGGAATCGCCGGGCTGGCCTACTTTTATAAAGGACTTAGCGTAGCGGCGGACGC
The DNA here is from genome assembly GCA_030015575.1 of Agapanthus africanus. Lineage (NCBI taxonomy): Eukaryota > Viridiplantae > Streptophyta > Magnoliopsida > Asparagales > Amaryllidaceae > Agapanthus > Agapanthus africanus. Next base: position 542,780,920 of record JASDDO010000014.1, on the reverse strand, counting down.
TAGTGAGCCGGGGGTACAGCCTGCTAACTTCCCGACGCATTATTTCACCTCTTGGATGGAAATGCACGTGCAAGGGGTGTTCGGTGTCCATAAGAATCCTCCGTTCTTCGAGAAATGCAGACTCCCGAGAGTCATGCGGTTGGTCGGCGCTTCAATTGTGTTTGCAACCCCACGGGAGTCTAGGGGGCTACTCCTTTGTCCACATCTGGTCGGAGCGAAGATTTCCTTTGTGGATAAGGTTATAACCATAGGCTCAGAGACTACTAATTCAGTAGTGCCACTGCGCGATGATTTCAAGGACGGGGCTTCCGTATTGAAGGCTCGGGAAATCCTCCACCTCTACTCCATTCGGCCGGGCTATCTAGTGTTTAGGCAGAATGAGACCGCACTTTTCATGAGGTACAACCCGCACCGGTTTGCTCAGCAATCGAGCTACAATCAAGGGATCCCGATGGAAGCTTTCTTGGAAAAGCCTGTGGTCAGCCGAGAGGGGATGAAGAATGCAATGCATCATTTCACACGGCTTAACACGGGTTCCTATTTCTTCATTAGTGAACCCAGCTGTTTCCCTAAGATGCTTAACACGTACGTGGCTTGGTATGCGCATGCGATGGGCCCAATTATCTTAACGGAGAAGCGTATACTGGTTGACCATAGGGCTGCGCCTCCTGGCGGTGATCGCAAGGCCCCCTTGCAACCAAGGATCCCGGTCATTCCTCCGTTGAAAGATGCCGGAGTCGACCGACCACGCGTGTTGAGCCCCCCGCGTGGATTGCCGCTGTCTGCTACGGTGAATGAACCACAAGCGCCCCGTGTTCCTACGAAGACGGTTAGTGTAATGTCGCCAGAGTCCGGCGTAGGAGCGGATATCGGGACCCGCCGCCCCAAGGTGACTGCCAAGCGCAAATCAATTCCAGGTGCATCTAGAGCTGGCGGGCAAAAGAAGAAGAAGTCGATCCTTTCTCTCGACGCGATCCTCAATTTAGAGCCCGAGGCCCCTCTTACCAAAGGAATAAGTGAATATGGCAGCAATAAGGGCTTCTTGGTAGACCCTGCAGACACCAATTTGGCGGCCGCTATTGCAGCTTCTGAGCGATCAGCAAGGCTCGAAGCGATGTTAAGCAAACTCATGGAGTCAGGTGATTATTAGCCGCTTTCCTCATCATTTCATCGCATTTTTTTATCATTATTCTTGACTAATACTTTTCCCATTTTCAACAGGTGTCTCTACCGAAGAAGCTATTGCTGCCTCTTTGAAAACCATCCAAGAGGAGGAGGAGAAACGTGCTCTAACAGGCGTTGGTACGTTCCACCCCCCCTTTTTTTATAAGAAAAATTTGTTATCTCTTCTGATGGTCAACCTAACCTTCTTCCTTTGTTTCTTTGTAGGGGCTATATCAGTTGATGCTGGGATCTTTCCCAAGCCTGTTACTGACGTCCCGGTCTCGTCGGGGCTGCTGCAAGAGCCTCGACTTGACAAAACGACGAGGGATGCCTTGAAAAATTTGGAGGCATCCCTACTCACGGACGAAGACGCCTCAATGAGAGAGGCTCTGGTGAGGTCCGTCTCAATGGCCCAGGAGGAGAGAAAGCAGCTGAGGCGCGAGGCGAAGGCGCACCGGACTGCTTTGGCTATGGGAGCGGGCCCGAGCACCGTCCCTCGGGCAGATACTCCTTCCGGAGAGGCCCCTGTTGCCCTATCCACTGCTCGCCGACAAGTGGCACGCGCCATTCGAAGCGCAAATGATAAGTCCACTTCAGGTAACATTTCTTTCAGAATTTTTATCATGAGAGTTATAATGTCGACGGTTCTTATATCTATTATTTTGCAGGGCCAAGTCCGACCGAGGGTGAGGCGGAGACCGTTGAACCCAAGGGAACAGAGGAGGCAGTTCCTGCCGAACTCGAGCCGACAGTGGGTAACATCGTTGAGGCCATGGAGCCTGGTGCGGAGGTTGAGGGGCCTATAGCCGAGAAGGTCGTTGATGCCGAACCTGAAATGGCGGCAGATGAAACGATCATTACAACTGAGTCCGGGGTGATGGCGGACGAGGCACTTGAGGCTGGCGACCTCGCGGTGACGGTAGATGAGCCGATGGAGACAGCGGAGCCCGAGGAAGTAGCGGGTGAGATGGGTACGTCTCTTGGGGAAGAGTCAGCCGCTTCCTTCCAAGAGTCCGGCAACGCTCCAATCATTTCCCTCCCCGTCTACAATCTTCTGCCGTCTGCTGGTCGCGCGAGCACGACGACGGTCCCTATCGAGTCGGGTGATGAGGTTATGGGTGGTGGCCTCATGTCGATGGAGGAGGGAATTGCCTCAGTTTCGACTGGCAGCTCGTCGGGTAAACTTCGAGTTACCATCATTCCCTCCTTTTTTTTACATATCTTGCGATCTTTTCTAACAATTCTGTCTTTGTTTTTAACGCAGGCGCGGCCAGTGCCGATGCTCCATTGCTCGAAGGAGCACCGTCAACTACTGCTCTGGCGGTGGTCATCTCCCAGCCTTCCCTTGTGCCATCGCGGATGCTGGAAGGTATGGATTTACGACTCATGAGTTAGTCTTTTAAACGTGTAGCTTATGTACTAACGTTATACCACTGTGTCCTTTCAGGAGTGCTCTTTGATCATCTATACCAAGTGTTGCTCCCACACTTCTCCTTCCCATCCGAATTCGCTTCTCCTTCTAGTGGTGCCAGTGAGTATACTTTCATTTCGATGTCTTTATTCCCCCCCTTTTTTAGCAATGGGATGATTTCTGACTTTTCCTCTTCCTTATTGTAGTGCCACGAATTGAAGGAGGGGACGCAAGACCTGCCACGCTACCGGCCCTTCCAGCTTTACCATCTGTTGCAGCTGGTATAGTAAATTTCCTTTTTGACGATTCTTTAACATCTCTTGAACTATCGTCTAACCATGTTTTGTTTTGCAGCTATCGTTCTGGCTCCGATCCCTCTTGAGTCTCGTGTCCTTTCACCGGCAGGCCCTTTCTTGAAACGCCCATCTTCAAAGGGTGCCGTGATGAGTTTGGGCATGCTGAGCGGGTATATCGAAGAGCTTAACGCGGACGCTCTCCCTTCTGCCGCAGATTTCGCTGTGGAAGTTAACCCAATGTTGGCGGCGCTCGTAAACTTTCACAATGAAGACGTCGTCGAATCTTGGGTTAACCACTGCAGGGAGGTCGAGGCCTGCCTACATCGGATGGAGTCGACGCGTCCTTCTCCTGAAGTTTTGGCCATAAGCACCCAACGGACAGCTTGGCTCAAGCAAAGCACTTCTTACTTCCGCCATTTGGAACAAGAAGCAGCTTTACGGTTGAAGGAACGTTAGGAATCTTCAAGCGCAACTGCTCGCTTGCGCGCTGAAGTTAGGACGAATGCTGCCGAGGTGAAAGATTTCTTTGAAAGCCTTCTGGAGCATATTTCTAATGGGCTAGCCCTGAAGCGGAAGCTTGATGCCGCCGAGCGTGATGCCCGAGGCCGTGAAGCAGCTCAGCAGGTCGTTGGGGAACATCTTGCCTCCTTCATACAGCAGCGGGCTCAAGTAGAAGCCGAACTGGCGGTGGCGGCTAATCAAGAGAAGGCGTGGAAGGAAGTACGCGAGCAATTGATAGAGCTATTCAAGAGGCTTCCTTCTCAGTAACTCTTCTTGTATCGTTTGTACCTGTAAATAAAAAATGTATATGCATATTCTTTATTCTTTAGCACAATGTATCTTGTACTCAATCAAGTCTATGAATAAAAGATACACATTTTTTTTTGTAACGTCTTGTGTCATTTCTCCGCCCTTTTCTTTCTTTTGTTGTCAGCGTGCCACCTTAGTAACCATGGATGACGGATAATAGGTCATGCATCTTGACTTTCTTAAGAAATAGCGATGGCTTAGGCCGCAGGTTCAGATCTGCTGCCTAAGACTTTTCAACTCCATGAGCCATGAGGGTCTCAGAGAGACTTTTCTCCCTACGGATCGAGAGGATCTCGTAGGTGGGTTTTTCTCCTTAGGAATCGTGAGGATTCCTAAGTGTGGTTTTCTCTTATAAGTCGTAAGGATCCTATAAAAGAATTTTCCCTCTTACGAGTCGAGAGGACTCGTAAGCGGTTGTTTCCCTCCTTGTCGAAACTCGACCTTGGAGAGTGAGACCCGTGAATAGTATGAAAGTGACCATTTTGGATTGACTTGCAGGGTCCCATTGTTCAGGGAGCAAGTTTTTTAGTCCCTGCTGCCTGAGGCTTCATTTGCAAGTTGAGACGAATCGGGAATTTCCCGCGGAAGCACTGGTTTTTCTGCGAGCCGACGCGAATCAGGAGGCTCTCGTCAAGGAGTGTTTGTATCCGTGAGTCGAGGAATTTGCTAGGGACTATTTGTTTCCCAAGCGCCAAGGATTATTTGTTTCCTTGGGGTTTGAAACGAGTCGAGGATTCCCACGGAGACGCTGGTGGCTCTGCGAGTCGACGCGGATTAGGAGGCTCTCGTCAAGGAGTGTTTGTATCCGTGAGTCGAGGAGTTTGCTAGGGATTATTTGTTTCCCAAGGGCCAAGGATTATTTGTTTCCTTGGGGTTTGAAACGAGTCGAGGATTCCCACGGAGGCACTGGTGGCTCTGCGAGTCGACGCGGATCAGGAGGCTCTCGTCAAGAAGTGTTTGTATCCGTGAGTCAAGGAGTTTGCTAGGGATTATTTGTTTCCCAAGCGCCAAGGATTATTTGTTTCCTTAGGGTTTGAAACGAGTCGAGGATTCCCACGGAGGCGCTGGTGGCTCTGCGAGTAGACGCGGATCAGGAGGCTCTCGTCAAGGAGTGTTTGTATCCGTGAGTCAAGGAGTTTGCTAGGGATTATTTGTTTCCCAAGCGCCAAGGATTATTTGTTTCCTTGGGGTTTGAAACGAGTCGAGGATTCCTACGGAGGCACTGGTGGCTCTGCGAGTCGACGCGGATCAGGAGGATCTCGTCAAAGAGTGTTTGTATCGTTGAGTCAAGGAGTTTGCTAGGGATTATTTGTTTCCCAAGCGCCAAGGATTATTTGTTTCCTTGGGGTTTGAAACGAGTCGAGGATTCCCACGGAGGCACTGGTGGCTCTGCGAGTCGACGCGGATCAGGAAGCTCTCGTCAAGGAGTGTTTGTATCCGTGAGTCGAGGAGTTTGATGAATATACTGGTTTCTTCGGAGTTGGACTGAACCGTCGAGATTTAGCTTCGTCTTCTAGCGGAGCCTGCTGGGAAAGTATGGTTCCCTCTTTGTTTACGTCCTTGAACTGTATACAGGGATCGATGTGATCTTAACTGTAGGGCCAAAGTTTTATCATTTCTTCTTTTTATTTTATTTTATTTCCGTGATGCTCTATCATTTCAGCTTTTATATCGCGAAGGTCGCGACTGCCGAATCATTTCGGCTATTTTTCGCGGTGCCCAATCATTTCGGCTATTTATTTTATTTTCACTCGCTGCTTTTTATTGCGAGTTGCCCAATCATTTCGGCCATTTTGCATGCATACATTTTTACTTGCTGCTTTTTATTGCAAGTTGCCCCATCATTTCGGCTATTTCATATGCATGTGCGACCTACTGGCTTTTCGCCGTAAGCCTGAAATTAAACACCGATTTCGGCATCAGCACCGCTACAACTGGGATATTGCCAGGAGTGAATCATCATTTGCCTCTGTCGATGTCGAACAAAGGTGGCTTAGCGACCAGGGTTAAGGTCCTGTCGACTAAGGCTTTTGACTTCATGACCCGTAAGGGTTTCATAAAGGTATTTCTCCCTACAAGTCGTGAGGATCTTGTAGGTGTATTTTCTCCTTAGGAGTCGTGAGGATTCCTAAGTGTATGTTCTTCGGTAAGTCGTAAGGATCCTACAAGAGGGTTTTCTCCTTGTAAATCGAGAGGACTTACAAGTGTTGTTCATCATGCGAACATATCCTCAGTCTCGGATGAGACTTGATTAAAGAAATGTTTATTCGCGCCCGTGGATTGTATATAAGGGTCAGTATTGAGCCACTTGTAGGGCAATATTGGAAGTTTGTGGGGGGTTTGCTTAAGCACAGATTTATGTCTCTGTAACTTAAGGCTTTCAAATCTTATGAGCCGTGAGGGTTCCATAAGAGAGTTCTCCTCACGAGTCATGAGGATCTCGCGAGTGTATTTTCTCCCTAGGAATCGTGAGGATCCCGAAGTGTGTTTCTCCCTTGTGAGTCGTAAGGATTTCACGAGGGTGGTTTCTCCTTACAAGGTCGAGAGGACCCTATAAGTGTCTTTTAACGAGGTTGCGCCCTTTCGGGTTTTCACAAACACTCGCCGGTAGCCCTGCTGTTTTTACTCACGGAGCCCTTTAGGATTTTCATCCGTGCCCATTTTGCTTATGGACATACCATTTTTTTATTATATTTTTTCTTTATTTATATTTTTTTATTCATCTCGTCAGCCTAAGGTTGCCGCGGTATTAGTTTAAAGACGTTTCGGTCTGCTATTAGTTTAAGGACATTTCGGTCCGTCGTTAGTTTAAGGACGTTCCGTCCGTCGTTGAGAAGGCTGGCCACTGCTTAGAAAGCTTAAGCTTAAGAAGATAGCGAGCGGATATAGTCGTCGTCATTTATCGTTGACCTAGGCTGTGGCTCATTAAGCGTAGTATTTCTTTAGGAAGCGACCGTTTATTGGCCTGAAAGGCCTTTCTGTTGCGCCACGGCAGCGCCCCGGCCGTCTTACCGAGGCCAAAATGCGGAATCAAAAATTTTCCTTACTTGGAAACTGGCGCTACCGCGGACAATAAAACCCGGATCGTAAACCGTTAACCTATACTAGATAACAAGAGATGGGGTGAGAGATATACCGAGTGATCCGAGTCCTCCGGTCTTCTCTTCATCGTCCCGATCTCCCGCGGAAAGTCCTGTCTCCATGTCGTCGCCTCCTCGCCGGAAGGGCACCACGTCGCCTGCATCTTTTACGGGCTCCCACCTCAATACCAAGGCAACTCGGGCACGAAGCTGGCAAGTCGACGTGCCCAAGATTTGCTGTAGAATGTAGTGTAGAATCTATTGTCTCCTTTGGGATTTATATTGCCATTGGTGATGGAGGAATGAGGTTAAGAAAAATGGTGCTTTCATTTTTCCTAAACAAGAAGAAGAAGGAGATGAAGAAATATGTGCTACCATCTCCAAAAATGAACCTCTCATTGTCTTTTCTCTCAAGTGAAGCCTCTCTCATCAAGTGAGAATGGTGGAGGAATGAATCTATGAAACATCACAAGAAGGGAGGTGAGTGTAGGAAAAGAGAAAAAGGGTGACCATATCCAAACATCATCATAACAAACTCACATCAAACTCTAATCACCTTTTAGTGATGTAAAGAGAATCAAATGATGGTTGAAAAGAAAAGATGCCATCATAATCAATACACTTGCAAGAAACCCCTCCACAATGTGTTATTTGCAAACTTGCAAATAACCCCTTCCATCGGAAAAGTCCGGCCGGGAAAGAACAAAGGAAAACCGGCCGGAACGGAATGCAAACTGGCAACTCCAGAAAACTGGTCCCGTAATAAATTACAGGAAAACCCCGATACTGTGCATACACACCCGCATCTGTATTCCGACCGGATACAAATGCAATGAGACAAAAATCTACACTGTACTATACTAGGATCCGGCTTAAACCAAAGCCGGCTAGTAATATCCGTCCGATCCTGATCCGTGCAATACCGCACGTATCTGATCGAACCCTACCATATAACCATACGGCCTTTAGTACAAACTGTCTGATCCTGATCCGTGCAATACCGCACGTATCTGATCGGACCCTGCCATATCTCCATACGGCCTCTACAGCGTTTCGCCCGAAACTTGAGTAACTGAATGTGTGGTGGACTCTAAAGACTCGTCAATACTATGGCTGTGGATTTAACCACTAGCACGTCAGAGGTATAAGCCAATACGTGACGGGCCACCAGCTATTGACCAAAAGGAACGTCGATAAGCGAACTCATCCTGACACCCTACTGAGCCTGTCAGTGACAATATCCGTACAGTCCGGTCCGTTCGTCTATGAGCATCGCATGGTGGGCCTAGGGGGTTGGTAAAAGTCAGACCCCCAAAAGCGGTACAAGTCGTGTCGGAGCGTAGCCCAGAACACCCTGAGATACTACTGGAATACCTACCAGTAAATCTCCTGCCTCGGCCGAGGGCTTTGTGTAATGGCTCTCCTAGACACAGCGCGACCTCACCCCCAATACCGGGAGAGACGAACCCCTGCAGATCCGCTCATTGCCTCCATGTAGCTCGAGACTGTACCCAACTAAAACCTGTTTGCACGACTCCTTTGAGCCGTGGTAGGGTAGTAATCAAAGCACAGTGGGAACTCATACGAGACAAATGACGATCTCTGGTCAATGAACTAACCTGTACACATGTCACCAGGGAACTGCTATCTGACGTCAGGTATAAGACCAACTAGCATGTTCCCGGCGAGTCCTGTCCGGTGTACTCATAACCCGATGAGCACCTGTATACATCTTAGGTGAACCAACTGACACCAGTGGCTTGTGAGACCGGCCACCGCCCCTCGTCGGGGTCTCGACTGTATACACTAGTCTACTCTGGAGTATCGATGCCCTGTCTCGAAACTCCCACGACTAGGGACCTTTTAAGGATGTGCTTATAGACTGCCAGCTCTCACGTATATGATCGCCATCATACTGCTGGCATTCAAGAAAGAATCCTAGGGGCTCTATCAACGTGCAATAGCGACCTGTCAGGTCACCTAAAGCAGTACACGATGATAAAGGTAAACCAGATAGCATACTATCATCTCGAGTAAGACTGTCCTACCGGGATAGGTCCTCCCTCAATCATTGCAATCACGTGCCTGTGATCCAATAATTGACTCTGAGGGCACTATCTCCAACAATCTCCCACTTGCACTCAAGGCTAATTATTGCGATGTCGCATACTCACAGCCCGTGTGATACCGAACACCCAACTCCTCTACTAGTCAGTCTCACAAAGCTCGTTTGCGAAACTATTGCTTTCGAGGAATAGCCTCAGTGAGTGGATCCGCTGTGATGTTTCTTTCTATGTCTCTCTATATCTCAAGTTCGCAGAGAAAGCCTTCTCCCGAAATGAGCAATACCTGTCTTAGAGTATGTCTGGATATCTGATGGGACCTAGCTCATAAATGAACTCCAAATCCAAACTTCTTAGACTGTATCATCAACTGAACTTAATCAGTATCCTGCGCCATGCCTCCCTCAGTATTGCCTTGGACCACCTGTCCAAAATACTGCCCCTCGTCAGAAGGAAAAACTTAAACTCTTACAACCTCCTTGTCGTCCAGGTCACTTCGGAAGCCTAGAATGATAACTGTCTCCCGAATAAGGCTGTCGTTATCATATCCCTAGAACATCCACTTGTGTTCTAAAACTGCTTCCGATCGTTTCTCCAGAATTGGATTAATATCAACTTATTGCACCTACTGCAAGAACAACATCTGGTGTGGTACTTGACATCTCATGATTGACTCAATTGCCTAAGCAAGTGATCTGCCAATCATGCGTATCCCTCTCCCCTTTAGTCTGTAAGACACCTTTAGAGAGGGTGACTCCATTACCTGCAGGTATACTACCGTGCCAGGAGTCGTCCATTCTAAATACTCATAGAAGAATGCTGTCAAGGTACCCAAATTAGGAAACCACCCAAATCTAGATCTAAAACCATAGATCTAGTAACCAGAATGTCTGATATAATATCCAAGTCCTGTGTGGAGAAACCACTGTGTGACAACCAAAGTATAACCGATCGTAGTATAGGAATATCACTTCCTACTCTGTGTATGTCATCAAATACCAGGACATCACACTCTACTACCTTCTTGACAGATCCATCCCCTATTCTGATGAAGTCAAAACTATGACTTCACATCAGAAATAGATGATCTATTTCCGCTATATCTGCTTAAGTCTATGAATAGACATAAGCCACCTGTCCACCAATGCTTCCGCTGCTCCCACTGACTACGACAACCCTCTGGCAGAGTCATATAGACGTACACTTCTAAAGCCAGTTTAGAATGACGCTATACTCATCCTCCTGCCGGGCCTCGCAGCCTGGAACAACAACAACGGCAAGTGTGGGTAAACAAGAACCTCCCTGTCACCGTCCTTGAGCATACCGAAGTACCTCTCGAGTGCCTGAGGTTACCCACCATATCTGCGGAGTGGCCAATGGAATGTCAAACCAGATTGAATCTTCAGGTTCTTATCAAATCTTTAGTAATCGTTTGCGAAACTGGAATCGCTTCCAGTTCTACCATACTCCCACTACTGTTTTCTGAAAAATCCATTTCTTTAAAAAATGTGGCGAGTTAAGAACAATATCACTATTGATCTTCCAGATGGTAGAAAGTCAACCCTCGTCACAGCCTGGGTCAACCCACAAACAGCCATTACAGAAACGTGCCTTGAGTTATCCGGAGTCTGGTTTTAAGCATAAGCCGGACAACTCCCCGTACCTTAACAATGTCAAGATATGAACTGTTCTATATCCAATACAGAAACAGAGGCACTGATTTAATTGGAACCAGATTCAAATCATGCAGCTGTCTCCAGTGCATGTTAATAAAATGGAAAGAGGCCGATCAGTGTTACTCAACTTAGGAATGCTTCCAATTATGAGTACCCTGAAAGAGAAGCAAGTTCTCTTAATCATTACTATCAACTGAACACCATACACAAGTATCTACATCTTCGATCACTTTGAAGAATCCCGATACTTGCAATACTTGGTTCTCTACTTTATTCAAATACCTATAACTTCTCAAAATTCGGACCCTGTGTTTCCACGAAACAGCTGTCTAAAAACTAGAGAAGCCATAAGTAAACCGAATATAGTACGAGGACCAACCCCTATGTCCTGATGGACGCTGGACAACATACAATACTCTGTACAAGTCCCTTGAGTCTGATAACTCATTCACTGTGTGTCGTAGGTTGAAAACTGTACTTATGGTTAAGAAGAATTACACCGCTGTTCAATGCTCCTTACCTAACCATCCACTGATATAGGTAAATGTCATAGACATAATTTCAAAAAGGTACATCTCACTCTACAAAAATAGACGTACAGATATATCAATTTGAAATTGGTGCATAGCAACGGATATTCAAAACCAAATATTCGCCGACCGGCAAACAACCCAGGTGGCTTCCTCAAATATCACCAATTACAACGAATCCCGATATAATGAGGATGGTCACCTAATTCCCAATAACTTACTCCCACTCATCATCTGTAAAACCTTACAGATGTGAGAATCCAACCTGGTAAATACATACCCTGGAGCAAGTGTCTAATCGGGAAATCATTTTTCTTTTAACAGTACACAGTGAAACTTGAAACATTGAAATGTTTCGATGGGGTATCCTGGTATTCCTAGTAATGCCTCTTCCATTATCCAGATTCATATTTGTAACCGTATATCTCTTTGCCATCTGTCCAAATCCCTTTATATGTCTTTAGTCATTACCTTATGCACACCCCTTTAGGCCAAATGGTTTTCTTCCTTCCCTACCGTTCGGCACCAGCCTATGGTTTGGAAGAAGACTATCCAATAAGCATAATGGGTGTACTGTCCTAATCCTAGGAGCATTCGCAATGCGAGAGAAGGTGAAGATAAAAGACAACCGAATAAACCATATTCCTATTTCTCCTCAACCAGAATCCATCCCCGAACTGGAACAAGTTCCTTTCGAGTTCGTATATAACCATACGATGGAGTATCCAATAAACTGTGGATCTTCGTAGTGATACGGAGTGTCCTGGAGAAATACAAAGGTGATTTAGGATTGGCGAAGAAATACTTGGTTTGGTCGTGAATATCAGTCGCAATTTACTTTGCCCTCCTACTAATCCCTTTCTTTGTCTTAACTTAATACCTTCTGTACACCACCGTTAGGCTAATTGGTTTTCTTCATTCCCTACCGGTCGGCACCAGCCTAAGGTTTGGAAGAAGATCCAATTTGCGTAATAGGTGTACTATCTCCTAAACCAAGGAGTACTCGCAACCCGAGAGAAGGTAAAAGGAAAAGACAACTGGATAATCCTATTCGTTTTCTCCAGAACCGGAAACCATCCTCGAATTCCTTCGAGTTCGTATATAACCATACGATGGTTTTGTCCAATGGAAGTGGACGTTCGTAGTAATACGGGGTGTCCTGGAGAAAAGGGTAAAAGTAGGAGTGGCAATGAGGTTTGCAACTCTGACAATCCAAAAGCCAGTGTTAAGAAGGTTCGGTCAACTTGGTCACTGAGTCAAAGTCTTAGGGTCGGGTCAATGGTCGCTGCCAAAGAGAGAGAGAAAAGAAACACTCAGCGTGCACTCTAACCTAGATCAGAATGGTTATCACTTTGTCTAATCTGGAAACCTCCCACTGTAACGTCAAATTCTTCCCCAAACCTGAAAGAAGAATTAGCCGGGATCACCCGAGGAGTAAACCAACTCATCAGTGGGAATCAGGACCCAACTATCATCGCATGATAACGTGACGGAATCCACTCACATCACCACACTCCAGAAGGTATGCGCATGCCTGGCAAGTTTCAGTTTCTTTAGAAACTCCCGATGTGATTTTTACCCCAAGCGGTTTATGACCTTGACTAGGTCAACAAACCATAAACCGCTAGTCAAGTTCAACCCGTCATTATTCTGGATTGCATTAAACCCACCCGTACGTGCCCTTGACTAGGTCAACAAGGCCGCACGACTGTCCTAACCAATCCCACTTATGCAACAAACAAGTACCACTTAGCTACCGAACGCTACGTCTTGATTAGGTCATCAAACACAGCACGAATACTAAATAATACCTGTAGGAAATGACGGAGGGCTACGGCTGGTTTTTGGCGAAAAACCTTTAACGTAACGAACTTGATATCGTTGAAGGAACTGCATAGCCTTTTGTAAAAATATAGTGACGAAAACCTTTGCTAAAGAGGTCACTCCCGGTGAAGGGATCTCGGCACTTTTCCCGTAGAATGAGGTGCAGGATATTCCAACTGAATACCACGATGCAAAGCAAAAGTAATCGGCTATAGTGAAGTTATTGCCCTGACGCAAACTTTTGTCCAAGGGGTCACTCCCGGTGAAGGGATCTCGGCCCTTGCCTCGTCGACTGAGGAGCAGGATATTCCAACTGAATACCACGATGCAAAACAAAAGTGAACGTCCTTGCAATAACAGCTTTTTGAAAAATGTTCCAAAAACATCAGAATAGGTTTGTTTAACTTGCATTGATCCGAATCAACGCAGTCCCATCAATTGATCACACCACAAAGAACGAAAATATACTGATGTACGTATATGCCATCCGCATTCGCCACTGGGTCCCGTCATTACCCGTTAGGTTAGCTAACTAACGACAGAGCGGGGACTGGACTAGCGCGGATGTAAAACATATACAACATCTACTAATATATATACCAATATATTATATTCGCTCAATACGTGATAAAATGCAACATCACAGAAATGTACAGCATCACAGAACAATACAGATATCTGGGATCCCCGGGTTTCACAGAGCCGCTGCTGAAACCCGACGTTCCCGTGGTCGTGTGGATAGCCTGTGCAATGAAATCCTAGACCCCTACGGGCGCAGCAAGTCACCCGCCAAGACCTGAAGCGAGGCAGTCCCCTTCAGCACCGTGAATGGACTACCCAGCACTTCACGGAATCCGGTAACTTGGGCACCCCTCCTGGGTCAACCTCTACCCCCTACGAGTGCGGCGAATAGCCCGCCAATCCTAGAGTGAAGCCCCTCCGTCTCAATGCCATGAGATGCGGGCCCGTTGCCCTCTAGAACCCGGCTATCCGTGCACCCCTCCGCGGGGTAATCCTAGTACAGAAAGTAAAATACATACACCAGGTACATCGACCGCAACCAGGTCGTGCCCCAAAAGAATAATACAAACAGGCAGTGACGGCAGTCCACATGTCGGACGCTCGCCCCGCAATATCAAATGTACATATAAAACAAAACTGTACTAACATTGCATCCAGGCTATCCCCCACGACCGATCCGCAACATCACAGCATAAACACAGAACATCAACGTGAAAATCACGTTCGCAAATCCGTCTAACCGGGCTATAGCAGTTAGACAGGATTTACCGATCAAGTGATATTCACGGTCGCAGATATAATGTAAATACTGTGAAATAATGTGTTTAAAAATTTCCGATCGAACAAATTTACCAAGTGGGCCCCCAAGTACTACTGTAGCACATCAAGAAATTCTGGGCCCAAAATTAATATTCCAGAAACCCTAAAAACAATCCAGAGAGCAACTGCAGAAATTTCATGCAGTGATCTCAACATAGTGCGGCGGAACCGCGGCCCAAAGGGTTGTTTGGCCGCGGTTCCGCGCTCCCACTATGGAGTCACTGCATCGAATTTCTACAGTGTTCTTACAATTTCCAGTACATCACTTTTCTGCAACCTGAAAAAATTTTCGAGCAAGAAAAAATTCAACAGAAAACTGATGTGAAGAAAACGCGGGTTTTCGGAATTTTGGTCGATCGGAAATGTAAAACACATAAGACAAAGCTAGAATAGGTTAATGGCGTGGCTCTGATACCATGTTGCGCCACGGCAGCGCCCCGGCCGTCTTACCGAGGCCAAAATGCGGAATCAAAAATTTTCCTTACTTGGAAACTGGCGCTACCGCGGACAATAAAACCCGGATCGTAAACCGTTTACCTATACTAGCTAACAAGAGATGGGGTGAGAGATATACCGAGTGATCCGAGTCCTCCGGTCTTCTCTTCATCGTCCCGATCTCCCGCGGAAAGTCCTGTCTCCATGTCGTCGCCTCCTCGCCGGAAGGGCACCACGTCGCCTGCATCTTTTACGGGCTCCCACCTCAATACCGAGGCAACTCGGGCACGAAGCTGGCAAGTCGACGTGCCCAAGATTTGCTGTAGAATGTAGTGTAGAATCTATTGTCTCCTTTGGGATTTATGTTGCCATTGGTGATGGAGGAATGAGGTTAAGAAAAATGGTGCTTTCATTTTTCCAAAACAAGAAGAAGAAGGAGATGAAGAAATATGTGCTACCATCTCCAAAAATGAACCTCTCATTGTCTTTTCTCTCAAGTGAAGCCTCTCTCATCAAGTGAGAATGGTGGAGGAATGAATCTATGAAACATCACAAGAAGGGAGGTGAGTGTAGGAAAAGAGAAAAAGGGTGACCATATCCAAACATCATCATAACAAACTCACATCAAACTCTAATCACCTTTTAGTGATGTAAAGAGAATCAAATGATGGTTGAAAAGAAAAGATGCCATCATAATCAATACACTTGCAAGAAACCCCTCCACAATGTGTTATTTGCAAACTTGCAAATAACCCCTTCCATCGGAAAAGTCCGGCCGGGAAAGAACAAAGGAAAACCGGCCGGAACGGAATGCAAACTGGCAACTCCAGAAAACTGGTCCCGTAATAAATTACAGGAAAACTCCGATACTGTGCATACACACCCGCATCTGTATTCCGACCGGATACAAATGCAATGAGACAAAAATCTACACTGTACTATACTAGGATCCGGCTTAAACCAAAGCCGGCTAGTAATATCCGTCCGATCCTGATCCGTGCAATACCGCACGTATCTGATCGAACCCTGCCATATAACCATACGGCCTTTAGTACAAACTGTCTGATCCTGATCCGTGCAATACCGCACGTATCTGATCGGACCCTGCCATATCTCCATAAGGCCTCTACAGCGTTTCGCCCGAAACTTGAGTAACTGAATGTGTGGTGGACTCTAAAGACTCGTCAATCCTATGGCTGTAGATTTAACCACTAGCACGTCAGAGGTATATGCCAATACGTGACGGGCCACCAGCTATTGACCAAAAGGAACGTCGATAAGCAAACTCATCCTGACACCCTACTGAGCCTGTCAGTGACAATATCCGTACAGTCCGGTCCGTTCGTCTATGAGCATCGCATGGTGGGCCTAGGGGGTTGGTAAAAGTCAGACCCCCAAAAGCGGTACAAGTCGTGTCGGAGCGTAGCCCAGAACACCCTGAGATACTACTGGAATACCTACCAGTAAATCTCCTGCCTCGGCCGAGGGCTTTGTGTAATGGCTCTCCTAGACACAGCGCGACCTCACCCCCAATACCAGGAGAGACGAACCCTTGCAGATCTGCTCACTGCCTCCATGTGTCTCGGGACTGTACCCAACCAAAACCTGTTTGCACGACTCCTTTGAGCCGTGGTAGGGTAGTAATCAAAGCACAGTGGGAACTCACACGAGACAAATGACGATCTCAGGTCGATGAACTAACCTGTACACATGTCACCAGGGAACTGCTATCTGACGTCAGGTATAAGACCAACTAGCATGTTCCCGGCGAGTCCTGTCCGGTGTACTCATAACCCGATGAGCACCTGTATACATCTTAGGTGAACCAACTAACACCAGTGGCTTGTGAGACCGGCCACCGCCCCTCGTCGGGGTCTCGACTGTATACACTAGTCTACTCTGGAGTATCGATGCCCTGTCTCGAAACTCCCACGACTAGGGACCTTTTAAGGATGTGCTTATAGACTGCCAGCTCTCACGTATATGATCACCATCATACTGCTGGCAATCAAGCAAGAATCCTAGGGGCTCTATCAACGTGCAATAGCGACCTGTCAAGTCACCTAAAGCAGTACACGATGATAAAGGTAAACCAGATAGCATACTATCATCTCGAGTAAGACTGTCCTACCGGGATAGGTCCTCCTTCAATCATTGCAATCACGTGCCTGTGATCCAATAATTGACTCTGAGGGCACTATCTCCAACACTTTCGCCATGCAGGTCTATGAGTAGGTAGTCCCCACCAAGGTAGACCTTGTCTATGATGTACGGGCCTTCATAGTTCGGCTCGAATTTTCCCCGCTTGGCGCGATTGGGGATCATAGACCTTTTGACCACTAACACAAGTTCGCCTTGGCGGAATGTTCTCGGCCGGATCAGTCTTTCATATGAGCGCATCATCTTTGCTTTATAAGCTTCCAGATTTTGCTGTGCTATGAGCCGGGTTTCATTAAGGGCGTCAAGCTCCTCAAGCCGAAGGTGGGCATTTTCTTCGTCCGTCAGCTCGTAGTGGACTGCCACTCATAGAGAGGGTAACTCTATCTCGAGGGGGAGTACTGCTTCTGTACCGAACACCAACGCGTACGGCGTTGTGTTCGTGGCCGTCTTGAACGTAGTTCGATATACCCAAAGAGCTTCTTGCAGTCTTTCTTATTTCGGGACACCGTTTTCTTTATGATCTTTGTTAAGGTCTTGTTGAAGGCTTCAGCGAGTCCGTTGGCTCGCGGATTGTAAACCGAGGAATATCTCCAGTCTATATTATGCTGTTGTGCGAAGTGACTGATCTTGTGGCTTCTGTAAGCTAGCCCGTTATCGGAGATGATCCGTCGCGGAGTTCCAAACCGATATATGACGTACGTCTTGAAGAAATGGAGGATATTCTCCGTCTTAACTTCTCTTAACGGTACTGCTTCTGCCCATTTGGAGAAGTAGTCAGTCGTCGCCAGGATGAAACGATGTCCCCTAGACGATGCTGGTTCGATGGGGCCGACTATATCAGTCCCCCACATTTCGAATGGCCAGCTAGCCACCGTTGCATGTAGTGGATTCGGATGCTGATGGATGAAGTCCCCATGAATTTGACATGAGTGGCATTGCTTCGCATATTCGAGGCAGTCCTGGATCATCGTGGGCCAATAGTAACCCATCCGTTTGATCTTTAGTTTCATCTTTAGACTTGCTTGGTGAGAACCGCAGAGTCCGTCGTGAACTTCCTGGATGACCCTCTTCGCTTCGTCAGGTCCTAAGCATCTCAGCCACAGAGAATCAAATGACCTTTTGTACAGAGTATCATTGACGAAGGCGAAAGACAGAGCTCGTTTTATGAGCTGATGTTTCGTGGACGCTTCTTTGGGAAATCGGTGGGACTTAAAGTAGTCTATGAAGACTTCCCTCCAATCATTGGTATTTTCCCAATCTTTTACTTGCAGGGTTGTCTGCTCGCTCGCTCCCTTTTCTTCGAATAATTCCGGAGATATTTCTGCTGGGGTAAGAACTCGACGGCTTTGTACCACGAGTCTAACGTCGTCGAGGTTCTCGTCAGCCAGTTCTTTAGCAAGTTTGGCCAACGCGTCTGCTTTGCTGTTTTCTGCGCGCGGTATGTTCTCCAAAGTATAGGAGGGAATTTGGGTCAACAGTTGTTGCACCTTCTCCCCGTACTTCACCAGTTCTGGCTTGCACGTTTGGTAGTCGCCGTTTACTTGACTAACGACAAGTTGAGAATCCCTATATACGAGGAGGTTTTCAATTCCTATGTTGATGGCGATCTCGAGGCCTGCTATCAGAGCTTCGTATTCGGCTTCATTGTTTGTCCTCGGCTCCGTCAGGGAGAAAGCAAAGCGCATTATCCCTCCTTGTGGAGTTACAAAGATGAGTCCTACCCCCGATTTGATTATAGGGGTACTTTGTTTGCGCTTTTTCATGGAAGATGCTCCATCGAAATAAAGTTCCCATTGGGTATCACCACCGTCGCTCGCGTCAAACGCATGTTCGTCTGGAAGATTGCAGTTTCAAGGAGAGTCGGCCGGTATCGGATGCTCAGCGAGGAAGTCGGCGATGGCCTGGCCTTTCACTGCCTTGAGAGGTTGATACGTTATCGAAAACTCCATCAAGAGTAGGGCCCATTTAGCGAGTCGTCCCGTCAATATGGCCTTTGACATCAAGTATTTAAGGGGGTCCACCTTTGAAATGAGACGGACCTCATGCGCCAACGCATAGTGCCTAAGCTTTGTTATCGCGAAGATCAACGCCAGGCAATGTTTTTCAATGGAGGAGTAGTTGCTTTCTGCCCCCAGTAGAACTCGACTTAAGTAGTAGAGTGCTCTTTCTTTCCCTTGATCATTCTCTTGTGCCCATAATACGCCTAAAGAACCTTCGAGGGCGGTTGTATAAAGAATGAGAGGCTTTCCCTTAGCCGGAGAAGCCAACACCGGCGAGTTCTGCAGGTATTGCTTGATTTCGTCTAGTGCGCTTTGGCATTTTTGGTCCCAGACGAACGGGGTTCCCTTCTTCATCAGGTGGCTGTAAGGACGGCACTTTCCTGAAAGGTTGGCTATAAATCACCGTATGTATGCGAGCTTCCCTTGGAGAGACCGCAACTGTTTGAGGGTCCTTGGCGGAGGCATTTCCATGATCGCCTTGATCTTTGACGGATCTATCTCGATACCCCGGTGTCGGATGATGAATCCCAGGAATTTGCCTGAGGAATCTCCGAATGCACATTTGAGAGGGTTCATTTTCAAGTTGTATTGTCGAAGGCGTTGAAATACAGTCTTCAAATGCTCGAGATGTTCCTCATATGATTTGCTTTTAACAACGAGGTCGTCGATATAGCATTCGACGATTTCGTGTATAAGGTCATCGAAGATCTTTGTCATGGCCCTTTGGTAGGTGGCACCGGCGTTCCTTAACCCGAAGGGCATCACTTTATAACAGAATATACCCAACGGAGTCCTGAAGGCGGTGTGTTTCTGGTCTTCGGGATCCATCTTTATTTGATTATACCCTGATGAGCCGTCCATGAAGGAGAAAACCTCATGAGTGGACGTATTGTCTATCATCAGTTCGGTGACTGGCACTGGGAAATTGTCTTTCGGGCAAGCTTTATTGAGATCCCGGAAGTCTACGCATATGCGCACTGTCCCATTTTTCTTCATCACTGGGACGATGGTGGCGATCCATTCAGGGTATTGAACTTCCTGGATGAAGCCAGAGTCGATTAACTTTTTGACCTCTGTATTGATGCTCATCTCAAGCTCGAGTCGCATTCTTCTCGGCGCTTGTTTGACTGGCTTGATGTTCGAGGATATCGCCAATTTGTGTACAGCAATTTCTGTATCTAGTCCCGGCATTTCGGAATAGTTCCACTCGAAGCAATCTCTATGCTGCAGAAGCACATCCTTTAATGCAGCTACTCTTTCTTCAGATAGTAACTCGCTGATGAATGTCGGTCGTGGATCGTTTGCCGTCCCCAACTCAATCTTCATGAGGTTATCTGCAGTGGTATGGATTCCATCTTCTAGCTCTTTTGGCGCTGGTGGGAATTCTGAGATTATCTCGTCGCTGCTGTTTTCGAAGCACCAAGGAAGGCTGTCCATGTTCTCTGGCTCTTCTTTTAATATCGTTATCACGTGACAAGTATGAATTCGCTTCCAATCCCAATGCGGAACTAGTTCTTCTTTCGTGGCCTTGGGCTCGTGCTTTTGTGGTGGCGTTACCCTCCAGTTGTCGGACAGAGCGAACTTGCCAAGCTGATACTGATCTTCGACCCAATTCTTGAAGGTGAAGCAATCTTCGAGAGGATGCCCTATTACTCGGTGATAAGAGCAATAGTCTGGGTGTGAGACTTCGCCTGCTTGTTCGGGGTGTTTGGACTCCGGCAGTGTAAGCATATGATGTTTTAGAGCGAGGTCAAGTATCTTCTTCGTCTTGTCCCGAGGAAATGAGTACGCTCGACCCATTTTCTTCATAAGGGATAGATCAATAGCGCTCGACTCCCATTTGCGTGGCTTCTTAGCCCCGCTTTGTTGTTGTTGAGCGCCTTTTTGGCCTTTCGACTTATTTCTGCTTTTGCGCCGAGCCTTCTTTATAACAGGTTGACAGGGAGCAGCCTTTTCATCTTTCACAGCTTGTTGGAGAAGGCGTTGCGTTCTGGCTTTCTCGTAGATGACCATTTCGCGGTTATGGTCGTCTCGGACTTTTTGTCCCGCTTCCCTTATAAGCTTGTCCATTTGTTCTTCGAACGACGGACTGGGTTCCTTTGCATCTGGCACTTTTATTGGCTCAGGATTAGCGTCCTCCCATTGAGCATCTGCTTCTTCATCGAAGTCATATATGACATAGCAGCTGTTTAATAGCTCTCGTTTCTTTGACCGGATGTATCCGAGCCCGATCGTCTCCATCCTCCCATTAGGTAGCTTGTGTTGAGTTCCGGGGACGTTCCAAACCCTGTCATAGAATTTGGCCTTCCTAACAGTCTGTTCGAAGGGTATCCCTTGGCGCTTTAACAGTCGTTTCAAGACTTCTGTATAATATCTGGGTAGACGGATAGGCTGAAGCCTGTCGAGCGTAGAATCCGCGCCATGCCAGATTTCTTTTTCTACCTTGGTTTCTTCAGAGCGGTAAAACAGAATTGCTTTCTCGCTTTCTCGCCTGGGAGGGATATAGAATGTCCGCAACTCTTCTACACTGTAGATATTAAGTGCATCCAGTTCTTTATGGTGTCTAAGCGGCACCATGGCTATCTGCAGACTTCGCTCTTCATCAGCAGAAGCTCGTATTGAAAGCCGAGTAGGGAATACAGCAAGAACTTCATCCTCCGAATCACTACCGAAGATCAATGAAGGAACGGATGGTCCCAGCTTGGTGTATTGGGGCGGACCCGA
The DNA here is from genome assembly GCA_030015575.1 of Agapanthus africanus. NCBI lineage: Eukaryota > Viridiplantae > Streptophyta > Magnoliopsida > Asparagales > Amaryllidaceae > Agapanthus > Agapanthus africanus. The sequence goes on along the minus strand of JASDDO010000014.1, from coordinate 542,759,406 downwards.
ATAAGTTATATCCTTTTCCTCCTCGGTATCGCTGCCGAAGACAGGGATGGTGGCGTTAGTTCTGTTCTCAGGCTTGTGACACCTTTCCGTGTCTTCGAAACTCGGCAAGAAGTATTTTGCATCTTCATACTTACGAACTTCATTCACGGAAAACGGATTCAATTCTCCTGCCACAGTGTACTCGAGACCATCCTTGCAATATTTCATACACTGATGCTGTGTAGAAGGGATGATATTGTACTCGTGTAACCATGCTCGACCGAGCAGAGCATTGTAGCATGTCTTGTCATCTATGACATGGAATTTAATATCTGTGACGAGCAACCCGAAGCGTAACGTCAATATCACAGATCCAAGAGTTTTTGATGATTGGGAGTCGAACCCGGAGATGGTGATCTTGTCTCGGGCGAGGTGTTGGACACTCATGCAAACCACCTTTAACACCCGCACATTGAGTAAATTAACAGACGATCCGTTATCGACCAAGATTTTACTTATCTTTCTTTCATGGCAGTATCCTGAAACATAAAGGGGACGATTGTGTTCGCACGTCCCGACGAGAAGGTCTTCATCGCCAAAAGCAACGTCGGCCGTGTGCACCTCTTCCAACTCATTCTTCATCTTTTCTTCGGCCAGGAAGGCTTGGAACTGGTCCGGATCTTGTAGAGCCTTAATCAAAGAATCCATCGCCTCTTTTGATAGTAACAGGGCATCAAGAATGCTGAGTTGTGAGGGCAGCTTCCTCAGATGCGCCAAGACATTGTAATCCACCTTATTTCTCTTCGGCGGATTCTTGGCGGTTAGCTCTTCCGCAACTTGGTCATCTAGAGTAATATCCTCAGAGACCTTTTCTTTCCCTTTATCTTTCTTGTTTAAGGGTCCGAGATTCTTTTCAGGTAGCGTTCGATTGCGTAGCTGGATATTTCCGCAAACCTTTGGCTCTTCTTCTTTTCCCGAAGTTGACTCTTTAAAGAGAGGGGCGAGTTCCAGCTCCTCATCAGAATCGCTCCCGAATGTAGGCACTTGTGACCCGCGAGTGTTAACCATGCGACAATCGCCGGTGGTTCTTTCAAGCCCTTCGGTCGTATTTCTTTGCTCTCGACGAGTTTTACGCTTTTCCCGCTTGAAGCGTTGTCGACGAGCAACATATCCTTGCCACCATTTATCGAAAGCTTTGCATTCTTGAGTGGGGTGCGAAACCTTCTGATGATATAAGCAAAAGAAGGGGTGCATTTCTATTTCACCAATAATTTTTCCTTCAGAGGATGGTAGCTTCATGCCCATTGATGTGGCCTTAGAAAACCTTTTCTTTATCTTGAATTGGCTTTTGTCGGTAGCGAAGGTATTTTTCTCCAGCGGGATCGTCTCAGCTCTTTCATCAAGTTGCTGGCGCTTGGCCCTTTCAAATATAGCCATCTCGCGTTCTCGATCAGCTTTACTTTTCAGTCGAGCTTCGTTAAGGAACGCGTCAATCATTTCGACTGATAGCTCCGGAGTTTTTGATTCGGTATCTGCCCCCAGCGTTTTAGTGCCAAAAGTCTCTTCATCGTTCGTGATCGAATGGGAGATCATATGACAGCTCACTACATATTCCTCGGATTCATCCGATGAACTTTCTCCCTCATCTTCTTCTTGAAAGACGTGATTGAGGAACTCTTGGAGCGTAATGGGAGTCCGCGCCTTTTGGTTGTATTCATCCAGCGCGTCAATTTTCTTTTGTAAGTCCGTGCGCTTGTCGCCAGGCTTCACGGGTTTCTTAGATTTCTTCTTCTTCTTTTTCGAAGATTTTGACGGCTGGTTGCGAGTGTTTGAGCCACCACCATCGGTCTTTGGAGTTGGACGTGGCTTCAACATCCCCTCAATGACCTGCGGTTCCAACGGGTTCTTCCACTTGATTACTGGACATGTCTGAAGATCGTTTAGCATCCTCTTTGTCTTGGCCGATAATACAACCTCCCAAGGAGCTTCTTCAACGACGGAGCATGTTGCCTCCGGCGTATTCGTCCCCTTAGAGGTGTGGGGCTGCGGGGGATTCACCTTCCATTTATCAGATAACGCGAACTTGCCCTGTCGGTACTGGTTTTCAAGCCAATTTTTGAAAACGTAGCAATCTTCGATCGGATGGCCTAGTACTCGATGATAAGGACAGTAGTTGGGCTCGTTGACGTCACTTGGTTGCAACGGACGTTTTGGATCCGGCAGATTTATGAGTCTGTTGCGCAACGCTAGCTCGAATAACCTCCTCATTTTATCGCGGGGAAAGGAATAAGGACGTCCCATCCTATCCTCAAGGGGTACGTACGGGCGCATATTATTTTGACGAGCAACCGGCTTCGGGTCGCTCGGTTGTTGTTGAGCATTAGCGACGATGATCGCTTTTCCCTTCCCTTTGTCATTTCGGGAGTCCGGCCTTGGAAGAGGAGGTTTATGGCCCATCTGATCCATCTGTGCTAGTTTGTCGATCAAGGCTTGGAAGGTAGTCGGCTTGAAAAACATCATAAACTGCGAGATGGTTGCTTGTGGATCGAGGGTTCCCATAAACATACCCACTGCGGGAGCTTCTTCAATGCGCTGCTCACACTTTAACCATAAATTCCGCCATCGTATAGCGTACTGAACCCACGTCTCGCCGGGTTTTACCCTGGCGTTAATCAGTGCCGTCATCGGGGTACGTTCACTGGCACTTGCAAAACGTTGAGTAAACAGCAGCTCCATCTCCGCGAAGGTTTTAATAGAGTCGTTTGGGAGTTCAGAATACCACTCGAACGCCGTATCTGATAAGCTTCCAACAAACTGGCGAAGCAACAGCTTGTCGTCACCGCCGGTGTTGCCGCAGAGTGCCCTGAACTGGGCAACATGCTGATGAGGATTGCCCGTCCCCTTATAGACATGGAACTTGGGAATTGTATAACCTGGCGGGTACTTTATTTGATCGTACCAACTTGGGTATGGCCGCCCCGTTTTTACGACCTGACCGGCCGCTTCGGTCGCATGATGCACCCGTATTTGCTGGGCGATGTATTCATCCAAATCAGCTTTTGAGATGGTATCCTCTTTAGCTGTGGATAGAGCCGGTGGAGGATTCGGCGTCTCTCCCCTATCGTCTTCAAGAATGATCGGGGGATCTTCAGCAGGTGGATCTTGTTGAATCATCATACCCACCATATCCTGGAACAAGAGGGCCATTTTCTTTATGTTGGCTGCCTGCTCCGCAGCTTCTTTGTCTTTCTTCTCTAGTACGCGCCGAAGGAATTCGGCGTCCGTTTCTTGTTCTTGACGCTCGTCTGAGGATGTTTCCGGGATTTCTTTTGGCCCTGTAAGTGCGGCCATAGCGTTCATCATTTCTTGGAGCTTCTGCTGCTGCTCCTGAGCCTTGGTCACTGACCTCGTGTGCGGTCTATGACCTGTTGATATGCGGCTATCTTCTTTTCACGATGCCATGTAAACCGTATGAACTGTTATGCCCCCTGACTTGGGGCGTTTAGGTTCACCATTTTTAACTTTTGCCGCTGACACGGGAGTTTTCTCTGGTCTCCTTCTTTTGTGGGCCATTGAGGTTGAAGGAACTGTTGAAGTAGGCATCCAAGCAGCTACTGTCCCCTGCTGTTTAATGGGACGGTCTTTGTCTTTTTCCAGCTTCGCCTTTTTCTGGCGACGAGAGTGACCTGGGTCAATCATGGAGTCTTGAACCCTCCGCCAAACTTTATAAATTTTTGAAGACAGCCGTTGAGGGGGCTGTTCTTGCTTTGTTTCCGGATCTCTCTCCATAGGTGGAGGGGATCTTTTCAGTGTAGCGGTTGGAGAGTTCTTTCGTACCCTCCTCAGTAGTTCAAAGTTGTTCCCAGTCGGGACAGCAGCGTTGACCTCCACCATTGGAGCCGGTGGAGTTAGCCCTGAGGGAGAGTTGCCCCCTGCCTTCCTCACTCGTCGCCAATGGCGACGTCGAGCACGACGAGCCGTTGGGACTGGCTCAGAGATAGAGATAGCTTCTTTTTGCCCCCTGTCTGAATGAGGCACCGCCGGTGTTAACCTTTTAAAAACTGAGGTCGTTCCTTGCGGGGTAATATCCAATCTGTCAAAGACAGATCTTCGTGTAGGGGCAGGAACAGGAATCGTCAGTCTTGAAAAGACTGACTCTTTGACAGGAGAAGCCGCCTCAACGTCTTCCGGAGCAGCGGCCGTTGCCCTCCTTGGGACAGCCATTTTAGAGTTCCTGGGCATCTTAGCGGGCCCTTCAGAGTTTTGATCCAGCCTCGGAAAGACAGAGGCTGTTGGATTGGTGGTGGGCGACCCGTTGACAGGGGCCGTGGTAGCAGTGAGCCGGTCGACCACCGACTTCTTGTTCACTTCCGGTGCAGGTATCGGCACAGAGAAGCTTGTAGGTGGGACCATGGTCCCGAAAAACAGGCCGGTGGTGGCTTGGGTCACCTGTTCTACCGGCAGAGTGAGGAAAGAGGCCGCTTGGGGCCCATATGCTACACCTCTAGGTGAGGTGGAGCGTCCGTTGCAGTGGCACTTCGCGCAGTTGGTGCAGTTAGAATCCATGGATGCTTGAGTTCTGCGCCAGACAAAAGATCAAATCTTAGTAACCTGGAAATCTAAAGGCAACCGTTAACAAACCGCGATTGGTTCGCGAAGACGACACACGAAGTGTGGAGTGGAAAGAGGAAAAGGTCCCACCGGGCGTGCCAGAATCTGTTCCCCTCCGAACGGCGGCCTAGACTTCGCGTCTCGCCTGAGATTCGGGGCAGATGCTATTTGGTTTTATCCGTCTACCTCTCCGAAGATGCCAAGTTGATTTATGGCACTGTGTATCGGAGGTTTAGATGGATGCGGCCGATGTAGCAAACTTCGTCAGATTCCCCCTCAAGGTGAGGGGTTTTTTGATTGTGGGGACGCTCTTCCCTGCAGGCGCAAGCCCCTGCAGTTAATTACGCTACCGCGTCGCGGTAACAACTTTCTCCTTCTCCAGAATTTCACTTCGTGTCGTGGGTGTTTGTTTTATTTGTGGTTGCCCGTGGATTGTATACGGAGACTGAGTAATGCCGTCGCCAGTAGGACGTGGATTAGTCCAAATCCGTATTTACTTAGATTTGGGTTTGGTGTTTTTAGTTTAAGGATGCATTAGTCGCATTGCGGCTAAGATCAACTTAAACGTTTGTTAAGGATACGTTAGTCCTGTTTTAGACTAAGATCAACTTAACGTAGTGATTAATATATGGCCGTCAGGACTCGTCACCTCTCTGACGTCGTTGAAGGATTACAACGACGGGTGTCAGAGAAGTTCAGAGATGTACCCTTGAACCAAAGTTGATTTGGAGTTTTATCATTCATTTAAATATCTAAGGATACGTTAGCCGTATTTGGGGCTAAGATCAACTTAAACAGGACCGTTTAGATCCGGCAAAAGAGCATTTGGAGGCTCTATTGTTCCAGTTTAGGGACATAGTGGTCCATTTTCCAGTCTAGGGACGTGGTGGTCCATCGCCAATTTAGGGACGTGGTGGTCCATATTCCAGTTTAGGGACGTGGTAGTCCGATATTAGTTTAAGGACGTTTCGGTCCGATATTAGTTTAAGGACGTTTCGGTCCCATATTAGTTTAGGGACGTCTCGGTCCGATATTAATTTTAGGGACGTCTCGGTCCGATATTAGTTTTAGGGACGTCTCGGTCCGATATTAGTTTAAGGACGTGTCGGTCCAATATTAGTTTAAGGACGTTTCGGTCCAATATTACTTTAAGGACGTCTCGGTCCAATATTAGTTTAAGGACGTTTCGGTCCATATTCATGTGTGGTCGTTGGGACCCGTCGCCTCTCTGACGTCGTTGAAGGATTACAACGATAGATGTCAGAGGAGTTCGGAGATGTACCCTCGAACCGGTAGTAAATTGATTTAAGAGAGCAGTCTTGCTCAGTCAATTTAATTTAAGGACTTACGGCCAAAATTGGGTTAAGTCCAGTTGAGAATATTCAACATTTTTCTTGATCTTTGGCCTATTAGGCCTGTGCTAGGGCTTTGCCCATGTTTAATAATGCACTGCATTCTATTCTGGCCAGCTGGGCTTTTGATTTGGGCTCTGTCCCTTTATTTATGATGCAGAGCATCTATTTTAGTTTGGGCTCTGCCCCTTTTTTTTTAAAAAAACAATGCATTGCATTTTATTAGACCCGTTAGGCCTTTTTGACTTGGGCCTAGCCCTTTAAGTAATGCACTGCATTTGTGCAAAGCACTAAGAATCTTTTTAGATTCAGAACAGAAGTGCAAAGCACTTTTTTGATCCCTTGATCTAAACAAGTTTTTCCTTGTTTCAGAGAACCAAAGGTTCATAACAAGTGCAAGGCACTATTTTTATTTTTATTTTATTTGTTTATTTATTTATTGAAGATCCATGATATTGTTCTTAGATCCCTGATCTGTTCATAAGAGAAATTTCACTTCTTTCAAAGGTTTTTACCTTTTTTATTCTTGAGGAGTTCTTCAGAGTCCTCTTTCTCTCTTTTTTTTTGTAAAAAATGTTGATGATCTTGAAATGAGGTCTGGGGTCCTTTTTATAGTGCCCATAAATTAGTTAAATTTGTTAAAAGAATCTTTCTCTGAGTGATTTGGGGAATTTTCCCCACCGTTGGATCTTTGATCCAAAGGCCCCTGCTTTACAGAAGAAAATCTTCTTGTTTTAACAAGAACAGAAAAGATTTATTCTATTTTGCGCAACTCCCCCAGCGCGTGACACGTGTCGCTTGCGCAGCTGCGCAGACACGTGTCGCGCAGCGCAGCGCTTGCGCAGCTGTGCTTGCGCAGCTGCGCAGACACGTGTCGCGCAGCGCAGCGCTTGCGCATCTGTGTTTGCGCAGTTGTGCTTACGCAACTGCGCATACACGTGTCGCGCAGCGCGGCTGTGCTTGCGCAACTGCGCAGACACGTGCCGCACAGCGCAGCGCTTGCGCAACTGTGCTTGCGCGGCTGCGCTTGCGCAACTGCGCAGACACGTGCCGCGCAGCGCTTGCGCAACTGAAAGTTGTTTCTTTTACTTTTAGTTTTTAAAAGAGCCCTGCTCTGATTGGACGCACCGCCTTAGGCGTTGCGCTGTCGTATCAACTTCTGACACATGGCGCGTTGCGCGCAGCGCACGGTATTTGAAGCGTTGCTTCACAATTTGAATTTTTTTGAAATTTAAACAGAGCCTTGCTCTGATTGGGGAAACATGGGGATTACGTCTTTTAGGTTTTAATTAAGTTTAATTAGTTAATTAATAGTTGCTTTAATTTGAATTCCTTTGGGGGTTGACTTGGTGAGAGAGAGAGTGCATCATGGCTTAAGCCATGCTTGCAATTAATGAGGAGAGAAAGAGGAGGGGTTGACATTGGGGTGATGATTTTCCTCTCATTTTGTTTTGTTCCTTTCTCTCAACCTCACCCTCTCTCACACACACACACACTTACCTCTCAGTAGCTGCAGCAACAAGCATCCACAGCAGCAGCTCCTTGCATTCACAGCAGCAGCAGCAAACTTCGCAACAGCAACAGCACCAGTAGCAGCAGCTAGCAGCAGCAACTGCCCCAACTCCAGCTGTAGCCCCTTCCCTTCACTTCTTCTTCTTCCTCCAGCTCCCTAGGGTCGAGTGTGGGGTATATTTCCTAAACTTTCTCCCTAGTTTACTTGTTTAGTGTAGTTTTGCTTCGGTTAGTGGTTATTGATGCGATTTAGTGTGATATGAGGTGTTTAGCGGGAACCTTGAGCAAGTGATGTGTGATTTGGTTTCAGTAGGTTGATACAGTGTTGTTAAGGCCATTTCAACCCAGCTTAGCCCCCAATTGCACTAAATTACCACCAGATCCCTATTTGATGCAATTCGTCGTTTTAAAGAAAAATTTGAGTTTCTGGAAACTGCTATCGACCCGATGAGTTCAGATTAATTTTGAGAAGACTGCAGTATACTTGTTAGGTGCTGATACCCCAGGTAGAACCCGACCCCCAAACTCCGTACAGTGGCCGCCGAAATATTCGAGCTGGCCGCAATTTGCGGCCAGATGGGTAGGGTTTGGGTTGGGGTTTGGTCCTTTGGGTGTCTTCTGCTGTGTGTAGTATTATGGTATATATATTTTTGTAAATTAAGTTCTGTATAAAAATCTGGAACTATATACCTATTTCTCGTATTTTAAACCTCCGCGACACGCGTGATACGCGTGTGGGTTTGGGGTTTCTGCGTATCGCGACGCGTCAGGGTAGTTTCAGGCGCGTGATCACACGTTTTAGCGTATCGCGCACACGCACGATTGGTTTACGACACGGGTTTCTAACTGTATCGTAATATCACGTTTTGTGAAATTGAGCTTATGTGTGATATATGTTATGTGATTCTAGGTTCGTCGGCGAGTGAGACGGACGCTGCGAAGAAGGGCAAGCAAGTCGTCGGCTACACTTAGCGCGAGACCTCGGTGAGTAGATTTAACATCTACGGGGATATCGCCCGCATGGCGTTATGCGTCAGGGCTGATAGGACCTTATTATTATATGTTGCATTTACCTCATGGACTGTCATTGCATATTGCATTCCCTGCTGTATGTATGCTTAGAATTGATAGAACACCGCACTATTACTAACGGTTCATGTTGCACGAGCACTAATCTGCATGCTACACACACACCGTTAGTAATTGCCATGACACACTCACTGTAGAACTGCCATGATTATATTGCTGTAGTTCATTTCATATATGATTCGATATGACTTTCATGGAAATTGGGAGACGCATGATATCTTTAAAAACGGAAACTAATTTTAAAAGCGGTTTTCCCTTATACCTATATCATGGATTGATGTACGTAGCACATCGCATTGGATTTACTTCTTGGTGTTGGATTTTCATGAGATTTCTGGTTTTGAAGACCGTGGGATTTTTAAGAAAAGATGCACTATTTGAAAACCCGGTTCCTCGTGATATGATATTTTAGTGTGTCCACCACGCGTTTTCTCGGTGCTGAGACATGTGCTTGAAACCCGATTCGAGGAGATGGATGATCCGTTTGCGGGTTCGTGGTGGACCCGGTATGGTTCCCCGGGGTGAGAAATGTTTTTCGTGGAGTAGACGATGAGCCTGGCAGGGTGGCGAGTACCTACCGGTGATTGGTTGGACCTGGCGGTTATCCGGAGGATACCGACCAGAGTCAAGAGATAGATGCAGGATGATCCGTACTGCCGGGGCCGAGGGCCGATACCGCAAACGGAGCCCGTGGGCTGATCCGGACTGACGGAGCCCGATATTTTTAAATGGTTTTGATTTCTGGGTTCGGCTTACTTAGTCGAGTTACGCCTGTAGACGTAGAGTGGTTAAGTGCCGGTCATGAGTCGAAATATTCGGGTCGTGACAGAAGCTCGAGTCGGTAAAGGACTCCACTTGGAGTTCAGCGTTACCATACACTAAGAACATCTCCTTAGTCCTTCTCAAGTACTTGAGAATGTTCTTAACAGCTGTCCAGTGATTCTCTCCTGGATCTGCTTGATACCTACTCACTACACATAGTGAGTATGCTACATCGGGTCTGGTACATAACATCGCATACATGATAGAGCCAACTTCCAAAGCATAGGGTATCCCTTGCATGCGAGTTCTCTCAAAATCATTCTTGGGAGACATCACTTTGGAGAGAGTGAGTCCAGAGATCATGGGTACATTCCCACACTTGGACTCTTCCATACTAAACCTCTTTAGTACGGTGTCTATGTACCTGGATTGGGACAATCCCAGTATCCGTTTAGATCTATCTCTATAAATCTTAATCCCTAAGATGTAGGAGGCATCACCTAGATCTTTTATTAAGAATCTCTGTGATAAGAAGAGCTTGACTGAGTGCAGCATAGGAACATCATTTCCTATCAAGAGTATGTCATCCACGTACAATACGAGGAAGACGACCTTACTCTCTGCAACCTTCTTGTATATACAAGGTTCATCTATATTTTTGATGAAGTCAAACTCTTTGACTACCTCATCAAAACAGATGTTCCAACTCCGCGATGCCTGCTTTAACTCATAGATGGATTTAAGCAGCTTGCACACCTTTCCACTGCTCCCACTGTCTACGAAGCCCTCTGGCTGAGTCATGTATACGCTCTCTTCTAAATCACCATTTAGAAAGGCGGCTTAACATCCATTTGCCAGATTTCGTAGTCATGGTATGCAGCGATGGCAAGTAGGATCCGGATGGACTTTAGCATAGCCACTGGATAAAATGTTTCATCATAATCCACACCTGTTCATTGACGAAAACCTTTTGCAACAAGTCTAGCTTTGAAAGTCTCAACTTTTCCATCTACACCAAGTTTCTTCTTAAAGATCCATTTGCTCCCAATGGGTTTTACCCATTTAGGAGCAACTTCCAAAGTCCATACTTTGTTGGTGTACATGGATTCCATCTCAGATCTCATCACATCCAGCCATTTTACAGAGTCCCCACTTGTGATGGCCTGCTCGAAGCTAGTTGGGTCATCATCTTCCATGATGCAATCCTCGCTCCCACCATCAACGAGAAAACCATAGTATCTCTCAGGTGGATGAGGAACCCTACTAGATCTGCGAAGAGGCTGGGGTTCGTTGGGAACTACTGAATCCTCTGGTTCCATTAAATCTTCAGTTGTAGTTTGTTCTGCTGGAGCTTCTTCCAGCTCTACCTCTTCGCAACTAATTTCTTTTGCAAGAAATTACTTTTCTAAAAAGGTGGCATGTTGAGCAACAAACACCTTTTGTTGTTCACTGTGGTAGAATAGATAACCATTTGAATGTTTAGGATATCCAACAAACTTAAAAAGAACTGATCGTGCCTCGAGTTTGTCCGGATTTTGCTTTCTGACATAGGCCGCACAACCCCATATCTTAACTCGTTTAAGACATGGTCTCTTCTCACTCCATATCTCATATGGTGTGGTAGGTACAGATTTTGATGGAACTTGATTCAATAGGTATGCGGATGCTTCAAGCGCATAACCCCAAAAGGAAATAGGTAACTCAGCGGTACTCATCATAGAGCGCACCATATCCAATAGGGTGCGATTCCTCTGCTCTGATACACCGTTGTGCTATGGTGTATATGGAGGAGTAAGCTGAGAAAGAATCCCATTCTCTTTTAGATAGTCCAGGAACTCTGTGCTCAAGTATTCACCTCCTCAATCAGATCGAAGGATTTTAATACTTTTACTCGTTTGGTTTTCTACTTCGGATTTATATTCTTTGAATTTCTCAAAAGTTTCAGACTTGTGTTTCAACAGAAACAGATGACCGAATCTTGAGAGATCATCAGTGAATGTAATGAAGTACGAGGAACCATTCCTGACATGCGTAGACATGGGACCGCATACATCACTATGTATTATTCCCAAGAGTTTAGTAGCTCTTTCTCCGTGTCCTGTAAACGGAGTTTTGGTCATCTTGCCTTTGAGACATGACTGGAAAGTGTCATAAGAAGAAAATTCGAACGGATTCAAATATCCATCTTTATGCAACTTAGCTAGTCGTGTCGGATTGATATGACCTTGTCTACATTGCCACAAGAAGGATTCGTTCATTTCTGAACTCTTCCTCTTATGTGTGTTTTGTACGTTAAGAACTGTGTTTTGATTCAGAACGTACAACCCGTTACATAACTCACCAAACCCAATCAACACTTGATTTAGGTAAATGTTAATAACTTTATTGTCTACTATAAATTTATATCCTTCATTATCTAATAAAGAGATTGATATTAAATTGCATATCATAGAGGGTACGTAGTAATAGTCATTCAGGATCAATGTATTCCCTGTTGATAATACAAGGTGATATTCACCAACTGTTTTGGCTGCAACATTTGCACCATTCCCTACTTTTAGGGAATGATCACCTCTTCCCAGTTCTCTATCATTCCTTAGCCCATGCAACATATTGCATATGTGGGATCCCAATCCGGTATCTAATACCCAGGACGTAGAGTGTACTGAGAAACGGTTCTCTGTAACTAACACACCTGAAGAAGATGCATCAACATGCTTATTCTTCGTTTGGGTTGCATGGGAATCCGGATATGTTCCTATCTCCTGCTCGGACTTATAACACTTATAAGTTGGAGCGGGACCAACGTTCCCCTGCTCAGTATAATAAGCGGGTTCGGTCAATACATCCAAATTATTATCTTGATTAAGGCGTGACATTGGTTGCTGCCTGGAGAAAGATAGAAGGAAACGCATTAGCGTGCGCTCTTTGCAAGATTAGATTGGTTATTATCTTATCTAATCAGTACGTCTCCCATTATTTTTATCAAATCTTCCTTCTAACCGTAAAAGGTAAGACTAGCCGGGAATAATTACACTTTAGAAGTTCGCCAATCTTTCAGCCAGGCCAGTGTTGGTACTTTGAGGGAGGTTCCCCGTGCTTTCGTACGGACCTAATTAGAATAAACCTCATTTTCCCTGGGGCATGACCCCGTTAACACCTTTCTAGACACCTACTTGATTGTCTAATTGTTATGTGTAAAACTCTCCTAAGAGTAACTCTTACTCGCAGTGGGTATCGGGATCCAACTATCTCATAGAAGGTATGCAATCTCATTGCAAATTTCAACACTTGAAATTCCCAATAATTCTTTTACCCCTAGCACGCTATGACCTTGACATGGGTCAACAAATCATAGTGCAACAGTCAAGTTCAACTCGTCATTTCTGATTGAATCAAACCCAACCGCACGACCCTTGACAGAGGTCAACAAGGTCGTACGACTACCCTAATCCAATCGCATCACATGCTTTATAGATAAGCACTAATCAGCTACCACACACTACGTCTTGACAGAGGTCAACAAACGCAGCACGAATACTAAATAGTACCTATCTGAAATGACGGAGGGCTACACAGGTTTTTAGAAAAACCATGAGCGTAATGAACTTGATATCGTTGTAGAATCTAGTGATTTTGAAAAGGAGTGTTTTTGAGGCTTTTCTAGCTTCACTAAAGAGGTCACTCCCGGTGAAGGGATCTCGGCTCTTTCCTTATCGAATAAGGTGCTGGATATTCTACAAGGAATACCGCTATGCAAAGCAAGAACTTATAGAAGCAATCAAAAATATAAACCGAGTGATTTGTAGCATTTGCTAGTTTTTCTAAAGAGGTCACTCCCGGTGAAGGGATCTCGGCTCTTTGTGCTGGATATTCTACAAGGAATACCGCTATGCAAAGCAAAAACTAGAGCTACCCTTTATGAAAATTTTATTCCACAACATCTTTAAGTTTCTTTTCTTTCATTAATCTCATTAATGAAGTCCCATCAATTAAGCTTCCTAAGCATCATAGAAGAAACGAAAATACAACGTACGCTTATGCCATCCGCATTCGCCACAGTGTCCCGTTATGCACCGTTAGGTTACTTAACTAACGGCATAGCGGGGCGAGACTAGCGCGGGTGCAAAACATAAGCAACGTTTATTATATATCACATATACAATAATAAAGCATTCGTCTCACGCATATAAAATGATCACATCACAGAATATCAGCAGCAGAAGATAACATATGAAATATTGGATATACTAGGAATTCCGTGTTTTAATTTAAGACAGTATAAAACACGGATTCCACGGTCGCGATGAATAGCCAAACCCACATCCCTAGACCCCTACGAGAGCGGCAAGCAACCCTATCAATTCTAGAGTTAGGAGACCTGGACTCGACTCCTCGAGATGGTCTCCCACTAGACACTAGAACACGGTTACTTGTGCTCCCCACCTTGGGTCTATCATAATACGGAAAAGAAACCTAATAAAAGAATATTATTTGAATATACAACAATGGTGACATCATCCTCACCCCGGAAGTGCCCCAATAAAAGAATATTACATACAATGAATTTTACATGAATGAAAATAAAAACTCTCGTCTCACATAAAACCCCCGGCTATTCAAAACGCGACGATCTAATATATCATATCCAAGTAACACAGAACATCACATGTCATCAAATCATTAGACGATGTTAAACATTCCGATCGAATCAACAAACACCCGCAATTACCCAATAAACTGAACATTTGAGCGTAGTTTCAAAATATCCATCACATGCCATAGCACCAACGAACCAGCCGTAGAAGGGCCAACTAATACCTCACATGTGGCACCGCTGAACCATCACGAACCCTAAGGTTCAGTGGCAGTTCTGACGGTCACATAATCGAGTTAGTTCTTCTAGAGGGTTCATCGAATAACTTGCATGATATTTGAATGTTTCAAACTACGGAAAAGATCCAACTCTTGAATAAATTTCCAGCGAGGGTCAAAGTGGGTATTTGCTATCCGTTCGAACTTTTTAAAACCGTCTAAAATAGCCCGAAAACAGTTAGAATTACGACTATGAAATACTCCGAATTGCTGTTTTGGTAAATAAACATCACATGCAAATTTAGCAAAAATAAACAACACCTGAAACACCAAAACCCAGAGACCAGAAAACACCACAAAACTCAAACCTAAACTCCTTAAGAAATCCGGCGTCGCCGGATTTCATGGCCTTGTCGCCGGCCAAAAACTGATGGCTTGGGTTGAGTTTTGTGCTATGTTCATATACTGTCCCATACTACATTCTGCACTTGTTTAAATAATTTTTTGACAACTTTTAAAATTCGACAGAAACTGGAATTTTAGGGTTTCAAGTTTCGGAGTTTTTCGGTTTCGTAATTCTACGCAATCCGTCTAATTATCTAGTTTGGCTCTGATACCACGGAAGGGTTCCATAGAACGACAGCAAGGTTTTGGGGGGCATCGTGCATGCCGTTTTAAAATTTTTGTCGTTACAAAGAACCCTACGCTAGAATCGTTAATTAGAGATTTAGTCGGAATAGAATGCAAACATCTTTACATCTAAAAGGATCAAGAATACAACCTTTGTAGACGGTCCTTCTCTTCAATATGCTCCGAGTAGTAGTTCTGCAACTTGATTTGTATGTCAAAAATAATTCTAAACCGCAATCAAGAACGGCGTCGCTTGGTAGCTAGCCGGTGAGTACAGGTCGGTCCACAGGGATTTTGTGAATTTCCTAATCGCTCTAACGAGTTAATTCCGATGGGTGTCGGATTTGATTATCTCTAAAAAAAACCTAAATTGATTTATACTAAGATTATCTAGATCTAAGTCTTGCTAGGGTTAGGTCTAGGGTAAGTTGGGAGATTGAATGTTTCCAAACCGCTTTCAATGCCCTATTTAAGATCTATTAGGTGTTATGGTAATTATCAAGAAAGGGGATTAGTACCATTCGGGAAGATATTTCTTCCTCTAGGTTCTTGTCTTTACTTTATCGATCCTTACCCTAACCTCCATGGAAAACACGCTCAACCGGTCCTTTATACTACGGTATCACCGTTACCTCGAGGGGTAGGGTGCCGCAGGGAGCGGTGTGTGCGTGTATGCATGGAGTTCTAATTCTTATGTGTGATGGGGGAAGAAAGGGGTCAGAGATCTCATCTCTCAAACCTTTCCCTCAAGCTAACTCTAACAAGCGAGGAGACTACTCGTTCATTAGGGAATTTAAGAACATTCTAAAAAGTAAACTAAGGCAATGAAAATAAAGGAACTTACTAATTTTTATTGATGGCTCTCTCCAAACATCAACACAGTACAGATCCGAATTTATGAAGTGAAAAGAGGCATAGTCTTATACAAGATTTAGAGTTCCTATTTATAGAGGATAGGAACCCTAGGGTTACAATTGACTCGCATATCTGCTTTTACAAAAATACCCCCTAAGAAAAAGACCTATTCAACGATCCACGCGCACCGACTTTTTCTGCACCGACACGGGCCCCAGATGGCCGCGGATCCGCGGCCAAAAGCATGGTTTGGCCGCGGTTCCGCGGCCAAACAGTGGGACCGTGCCTTCAATTTTTCTGGTATGCTTCAGGGTGTATTTGTCTTCCTATTTCTTTGGTTCTTTTCTCAGGTTGGCTTCTAGGTTTCTTCCAGATTTCACAGTGAATAATTGTAGTGGACTTTTACCGTTGCTTCGTGACGAAGTCTTGAACCATGCACTACCTTGTACTTGTGAACTGATCTTCGTGTAGGCTTTATCAAGATTCTCTGTTTGTTGGTCGAAGTCTCATTTTTGTATCGTCTTTTGTCTTTTTCACTGTTTTTATTCCAAGAACCTGTAACCTGCAACTAATTAGCAGACATGGGTCAAAAGCACCTGTTTATTTGTAAAATGACTAGGAATGGTGAATATAATAATGCAATATTATGATATGAACAAATACCCCCAAACTTATCTTTTGCTCGTCTTCGAGCAAACCTAGTTTTATTCTCGACAAAAACCTAACCTCACTTTCGCAGGAAAAACGCGATTGCACTGAGCTCGTGCAACAAGCCGTTAAACCTCTAGGTGTCCCTAGTAGGAGGAGTGTTGTCTCCTGTGGGTTTTCAGCGGATACTACCCACAAAATCCTATAAATTAGGCCCATTGACTTTAATTCTCCAATTAGGTTTTTTAACAAGGAATTCTATTATCTTCGACTCATAAATCATCCACCCGTATTCTTCACGCTTCCTTATTATATAACTTAAGATTATATATGTTCTATAGACTTACTTAGTTTTCGGCATCTTTTAAGTTTTCCTTCTAGGGTTCTATCTCAACTTAGGAATTTTTATCATCTCTACTAAAGATACAAGTCTTATTCTTCATTCCTATCTCTTATCTAAATCTCAATCACATACCCCTACGTGTGTGTGTATATCACCCCTACACTTGGAAATTCAAATCAAGCAATCATACTCTTGTCCGTTGTCCAAAGCACTTCTTAATAGGTGAATTTTTAAATGAATTTCGCTCACACATCCTTCAAGCGACCGTTAATACTTCTTGAGGTACCAACAACCGATTACAAGATGTGTTTGCACATTAAAGCGTAATTCCTAGTCTTGTAACACCTAAGGCTTTAGCAGTGACTCCCAAACCAGTTGGTCTAAGGCACTAGGTGATGAAGCACCCTCGCTAAATATTTTTCTATTTTTGCAGCCTTAAGTAATCACAAAAACCAGTGTTCATTTTATTATTATCTCTTTATTCACACTTGAATTTTTATTTTATTTTCTTTGTACTAAGGACTTTAGACAAGAGCATTTCAAGGTCTTCTCTACTATTCCAAGTTTCAATGTGCGTGTTTATGCAATTTGTAGGGTATATATTTTCATAATTTAGACTTAAGCTAGGAATTATTTTTCATACTTATACTTTAATAAAAAAAATTTACTTTTCCCTTGTTTTAACTTAGCCCAAGAAGTGAACTCAAAATTTGCCTATTTCTAGATAAACTACAAAGACATATACTTTACACCGTTAAACTTTAAGAAAGGTCATTTTTAGGGTTTTTAATTTACTAAGTCTAGATCTAGTTGTTCCTAGCTAGTTAATCTTTTTGTCAAACTCAAGTCAATTATAGCCAAAATTGAATACTTTAATTTTTATAATTTTTAAAAAAATTCAATTTTTATGGGTTTTAAAATAAGTGTGTAAATGAAAAAAATGTACACATGAATGCGAAGGAAGAAGGCTTACCTAGCATACCCCCAAACTTAACCTTGACACTGTCCTTACTGTCATGCTACACCAAGAGGGTCAAAATGTCGGCACTCCCCTGTTTATTTATTTATTATTATTTTTTTATTATTTTTTTAAATATTTTTTATTATTAAAAGAAAAACCAAAATAATATACAACAAGGTTACCCCCCAAACTAAACAAGGCCTTACACAGACCAAAGGTTAGCACCAACCATTCAAAAATTCTATCGCGATAATGGTGGGGTTGGTGAAAGAATGGGGTGTAAAGAAAAGAAATGAGACGCACACGAGACCGAATGAGAAGAAGAGTGGAATATGGTCTCGGTGGAGGAGGAGAATGGAGGAAGAGAGAAAGAAGTGTGGTACGATCTTGAGGGTGTAAATCGAGTGAATAAATTAGCGCAATTTGTGATGACTGATGTGTTAAAAGAGATTGTGCTAATCTATCAACTCGTCGAGAAATGGGGTCAAATCCCTCAAGATTCGTAAGAAAACATGGGTACGTCGAACTTGGTAAACCATCCATTGAAAATGGAAACGCGAAGGATTCTTGCGTGGTCGAAACGATATGAAGGACGAAAGGGAGTGATTGAGGGATAGTCTTAATCTCACTTAAGTAATCTGTCTCGAACTTGAAGGATTCCATCAATGGTCCGAAATGACTGTAAGCAACCGAGTCTGATGGTTCAACTAACTCATCTGAAAATGTAAAGGACTCAAACTCGGGAGGTGAGTTGTCAACATCGTCCGAAAAAGTGAAACACTCGTAATCATTATCGTCTGTAAGAACTGTGTCAGATTCAAAGAGAAATTTTTCAAGCTCACAGTCTTCAAGCGTGATCTTTTGCGTGGTCGGAACGATGGAAAAGAAGGATGGTGATTTAGGAAGTATAACAGTTAAAGGTTCAGGAGGATGAATTGGAAAATTCGACACATCAAAAATGGTTCAACCTCAATATTATCCTCGATACTCTCCTCAATACTATCCTCATAATTCTCCTCAAAATTTAGCATATCCATGCCATTATCATCAAAATCAATACGCATATGAAGTTTGGGAGTGTAACGTTTTGAAAATCGTTTCGGTGAAATTTCGAAAAAATGGTAAAATAAGGGGGTTTTCTGTAAAATGTCAAAATACAAATATTTTTAATATAAAATTAAATATACATATTCTAGCTATGTAATTGCGAGTATTTGGGGTTTATCGAGCCACTGGTAAAATTTCTAATTTTCTGAAAATTTTTCCGAAAATAATTATTTTAATATTATTTTAAGCCGTCACTAATACATTTAATTAGGGAAAATTACAAATTGGAATGGGTTGAAACAAATTTTGTGCATCATAACATATTAAGCTAACCTGTAAGATATTTTTTTTGTAATGAAAAGAAGCTGTTGATATGGTGTTAGAAAATATAAAAGAAAAAGGCTTTTTTTGTGAAAATAAGTTAAATAGAGTTGAGGTGTGGTATTTATCTTCTTGTGTGTGCTCCCACTCACTCACCTACACTCACACACCCCACAAATTTCAGCTTGGCCGAACCCATGGCTTCCCCACACACACACACCTCACTTGTAATGATAAAAAGAAGGGAAATTGGAAAAGAAGAAAGAATGAACATGAAACTTTAATTAATGAAGTATGGGTTTTGTTTGACTTTTGCCACAAACCCCATTCTCACTCTCTATCCTCACTCATTCCTCCCCATTTCTGGCCGAGAGCTTCCATGAGCAGCCCCCCCAATTTTCCCACTTCATTTCCACATAAAATTCCTCACAAATTCCACAAAAATCAAAATAAAACCTCACAAATCCCAAATCTACCATTTACCCATTATTCTTTAACCAATCTAGCATGGATTTAGGAGCTTGGAAGCTACTTTTGGAGGCTAGGATTTGCATGCTAGATCCTTAATCTTGTGAGGTATAAATCAAGACCTTTTGTTAAATTGTTGTTTGAATACCTTAAATCAAGCATTATTAGTTATTAATTTGGGTTTAATTGTATGTTTGGAAAAATTTAGTACGGGTTTATGAAATTCAAGTTAGTTTTTTTTATTATGTAATTGTGGTTGCAATTGTAGTTCTTCATATTGTGAAATGATAACCTAATCAAATTTCTAGTTTGCAAATTGTTAGTTTGGAATTGTAATAATTATGCTAAATTGCTAACTAGGTTTTAGAAATTTAATTAAAATGTGGGATTAAAATCTAGTTAGGGTTTTTAGCACATCATTAAGGTTTCCATGTGTGGTTTAACCATTTAAAATATGCAAAACCAAGCTTAATTGTTACATTGTGATTTTAGCTTTAAAAATTGTTAAAATTGGTTGTTTTTGCAAACTTGAATTTTGGGTTAATGATAATTAGTGAGATTAAAAATATGGAAATGGTTTATATGACCTAGTTATGATACTTAGTGAATATTATGGCTATTAGTTGGGTTAAAACATCAAGTTTCGAATTAAAACGGTAATTAAGTGTTTTCTAGGTTTTGTGAAATAAATCGATTTGAGCAAATTTAAGGTTTTTATGAATTGCACCATATTTTCGACTAAATTCTAGTGCGTTATGAACGCGTGATTGGTATGTTGGGTTTTTCTCGATTGATTGACGTTTGTACATCGACATCGAGGGTTGGTTTGGCTATTTTGGCATGCGTAGGCGATAGGTTTTGACCTATGCGTGATACGCGTGCCGATTTGATTTTTCGTGTGCCGTTTCGGTTTCGAATTTGATTTTAATGCGATGCGGTGCGTTATGATATGTAGGTACCCCCATGTGGACTTCGAGACGACAAGCAAGCGCGTGGCGACGTTGGCACCGGCGAGCGAGGACCAGGTGAGTAGATTTATATCTACGGGGAGAAGTCGGGTGGATGGCGTATAGCACCCCCGCAGTCCGTGGTGGTGTATACGGATGCGTATACACACCAACAATTATTGTTGGTTATTTGGGATTAATACCGATGTTTAGGATGGATTTTGGTGTGTTGGATTATCTTAGTGTTGCGAACCTTAGGGTAGTGTTGCACTACACTTACACACATACATACTTGCATACATTCCTATTTATATGTGCTCATGGGATTCTTTATAGTTATGTGATCACATGGGTATGGGACTATGTGTTCACATACGGATTTGAGGGTGATATTGGGTTTGAGCTAAGTCGATGAGATTTGTTTTGTAGTTGTGATATCGGTGATATGGCAGGATTCATACTTGAGGTACGTCCTGGTGTTATAGCGGATCTTGGGGCGGCGATACGGGTGAATAGTGTTATAAATAAAATGGTCGACATGTGATCGTGATATGAGGCATGATATGCTAGGATTTTGATATTAGGCCGTATCGGGTGATGTATACCCTTTGATGATGATATGTGCTGACGATATCGGTTTGTACGAGATTGTCGATCAGTAGTCAGATCATGAGTATCTTGAGGATATTAGTATTGTACTAGACATAGGTCAGTATCCTAGACTACGATCTTGAATAAAGAGGATACCAGAGGAATGGTGTGAGGAATATGATATTGACCCATACCTAGGTTTGGGGATGCCGTACGACGGATTTACGTACGAGCTATATCTTGATGATTGATCCGTACTCTTGACTTGGGATGTCTGATTGTAGATATGGTATCGGATATGATATTATTGAGGCGGGATCACCGACTAATTTATATATACAGGTATGCATATGGATCGACTCAGATGTTAGGCGGTTTCCTTACCTGTAGTCCAGCTTGTTAGCTTAGCCCTTTAGTTTAGTTTAGTTGTTAGATTAGATTCGATTCTCACCTATTTCAAAAACTAACGAATCGTGGGCATTTTAAAAGACAGGCCAAGGGATCCTACGGATATTTCAAAAGACGTATCTTTTCATAAAAACACCGTAGCCCCTATTTTCAAAACCCCATGATTCGTGTTATTTCAAAAGGCACCATTTGTAGGACTTTTATTAGATTAATGCAGATTAGTTATGGTTGCGTCTAGTTTTCAGCTCCCGCTCATTTTTGTGGTCCGCTTCGCATCGCATGTTTATATTATGTTTCATACTCCATTATTGATATCATAATGTTAGGACACCAGCACCATTACCGATGATGCGTATGTACCACGTACACTTATTTGCCGGCTCACACACATCTTCATCGGTAATTGCCATGTCACGTACACCTTAGAAAATATTATTGCTTGACATAGCCTGTTAGCTAATAGTTTAGACATGATATAGCGTACTTGCCTTATATGTTAGTTAGACATTGTAGTTATTACCTGCTACTTCATGCATACTGTTATTCATTGTTATGCCGCATTCATGGATTCTCATGCATATATTCACTATTTTACGTGTTATGGAGGTTTTGGATTCGGATTTCCATGAGATTTGTTTCTGGATTTGGAGGAAAACCACAAAAACATAAATAAACCTTTTCTCTCTTTTAAAAATAAAAAGTGCGGTTTTCCCATGATGTATGAGTCGTCCACCATGAGTTTGCTGATGGATTTCGAGACCCGATTCGAGAAGACGGATGAACCGTTTCGGGTATATGGTGGACCCGATAAGGTACCCCGGGGCAAGAAGCGCGTGATGATGACGATGTGAGCCTGGCAGGGGAGCACTACCTACCGGTGATTTTACCCGACGCGTCGGATATCCGGAGGATACCGTCGTGGTCTTGAGATGGATGGTAGGGGCCGGTCTGGACTGACGGCGCCCTAGATATTGTGATTGAGACATTGAGATTTCGAGATATTGAGGTACAGAGACTGTGATACAGAGATATCGAGATATTGGGATTACGTTTTGTGCCGATGCTAGGCACTGTTTTATGCTGATTTCATTATGATACCCCATTTTAAAAAATACAAAGGAAATCTCACTAAATTATGAAAACAGTTCTTCATTTACATGTATTCTGTTTCCATGCATTCATACCTCATTCATATGATATATTGCTACCTGAGGCACTGACACGGGCACATGAGATTACACTCGGGTTAGATATTTACCCTAGCCTCGTTATAGGTTGCATGTTATATATATAATTGAGGATATATTATGATCTTTGACCTCGGTTACGTTGTTTATTCGATTTCTTTCCGTAGATGTTTTTCTATTCACGAGTTGGCAACTCACCCCCGTTGTGCCCCAGTTTCTTGCAGGTTTGCCGTACAGGGTTCCTTACGGCTTTGCGGGCATAGTTTCCTTCGGGTGATTTGCTAGTAGGTGGGTTTACTTGTATCGTACCCCTATTATATATCTTGTATATTATTACTCCGTTGTATCTAGAAGTTCCATCAATCAAAAATGTATTTTTTTTTTAGATAGAGACCAGAGATGCTATTCTTTCGACCTTAGAGTCGCGCATTTTTTTTTTCTGTGGTTTTCTTGTGGTTTTGAGTTTTGATCCTCGCCGTTGGCGTTGTATATTATATTGCTTGTGTGGTTGTGACCGTCGATTGACGAAGAGCTAGCTCCCGCTTGGGGATGCCCTTTTATTGATTTCGTATACTATTCATGTTGTATCCCGTTTGGGGGCCAATATTTACAAAGGAGACTCTGCCGAAATTTTCAGGAAATAGTTGATGTCTTATTTAAACGCATAATTCGGCTATGCTATTAAAACTACTTGATTTAAATTGGTTTTCCTTCACTCTACTACTTTTCTTGGTTTGGATTTCTGGGTTTTTGGTTTACTTAGATTACGTACGCCTCGAGAAGTTTCGTAGTTTAAGTACCGGTCATGTTCCGTACATTCGGATCGTGACAAAGTTGGTATCAGAGCGTTAGGTTTTACCTTCGGAGCGTAGGATGACCCTTGGTTGATGAAATAGGTGACTAAAGTAGAGTGACGTACCGTGGGTATGTTCCGCAGCATATTTACAATACGCTACTCCACTTAAGAAGTCTTAGGATACGCATTTCTTTGCTCAGTATTATATTCATTCCGATCTAGCCTCATCAGTA
Source organism: Agapanthus africanus (assembly GCA_030015575.1). Classification (NCBI taxonomy): domain Eukaryota; kingdom Viridiplantae; phylum Streptophyta; class Magnoliopsida; order Asparagales; family Amaryllidaceae; genus Agapanthus; species Agapanthus africanus. The sequence goes on along the minus strand of JASDDO010000014.1, from coordinate 542,735,851 downwards.
CCAGTTATGGTTTTGCTGCCACGATTACGGGCAGGGAGAGCTACGGCTAGAGTTGCGGTCAGCATGAGCTCGTCACGAACGAGGACTGACCAGGGTGAAATTCCGGCGACACACGATTGCGGAGATGTGTCTTTTTGCTGTGTTTCCGCGCCACGAGCGTTTGGCGGATCGCCTTTATGAGGTTACTCGGATGTGCTGATCAACACTAGAGGGTTGAGCCAATGACAGAGGCCAGCCAGATTTTGATGACCGTTGGTGTATTGCTTATTCATGATGGTCAAGGCACTGTTCAGCGTGCAGACGAGTGAGCCAGTTGTTGCTGCGAGTGACGAGATATCTCCCCATATGTTGGAGCTATTGTAGTACGAGATTGTACCAAGGGATGATAGAAGGTCGCTAGTCACCCGAGGGTGAATGACTAGGACAGGTGGTTCGTTCGCCTACCCCGATGCGAGGTCATCAGATAGATTGATTCCAGCTAGAGACGACTTCACGCAGAGACGTTGAGAGTCGACAGAGACGATCGAATTTCAGAAACCTATTATTCCAAGTTTAAAGTAGTCGGAAAGACATGCAGGCAATTCTATGGTCCCTCTAGAAGAATGAAACCCTAACTCGACTTAATGACCGTGTGAAAGCCTTTGAACCTTCGGGTTTGCGGCAGTTCTACGGCGCCATTAGTGAGGCTTGGGTTTGCCTTTCTACGGCTGGACCACCGATGCTGTGGTATGTACTCGATACTATTAAACTGTGCCCAAGATGTTGAGCTCTTGGGGGATTATGAGGTTTTGACGACTCGATCGGATGGCTCGACTTAATTTGGATGCTAGGTGGTGAGATGCATTTCTTGGGAGACTCCAGATACGAGGATAGTCATTGGGGCTCAGTCCATGCAGCCACGACGAGACGAGTCCAGAGCAGTCGACATTAGAAAAATGGAGTAAGAGGTTCGTACAAGATCTGGATATGATGACATTCCCCTCAGCCGACATCAGGGATGCAATATGTATGACGAGGCATTGTACTTGGATATACCTTCCAGAGGGAGTCGCGATATGTATGCAGCCCTTCCGGAACGAGAACAGATCTAGTAAGGGACGATGACTCCCGGACAGTTCGGCAGAGACGAGATTTGGGAGCACCCTGTGATTTGTTGACCTCCGTCAAGGTCATAGGATGCTTGGGGAAAAATATTATCGGCTATTTCAAGTGTTGAAATTTGCAATGAGATTGCATACCTTCTATGAGATAGTTGGATCCCGATACCCACTGCGAGTAAGAGTTACTCCTGGGAGAGTTTTGCACATTGCAATTAGCCGATCAAGTAGGTGTCTAGAAAGGTGTCAACGAGGTTACGCCTCTGGGAAAACGAGGTTTACATTAATTAGGTTTGTGCGAAAGCACGGGGGACCTCCCTCAAAGTACCGACACTGGCCTGGCTGAAAGATTGGCGAACTTGTAGTGTGTAATTAATCCCGGCTAGTCTTTCCTTTTAGGGTTTGAAGGAAGATTTGATAAAAAGCAGTGGGAGCCATCCTGATTAGATAAGATAATAACCAATCTGATCTTGCACGAGCATACGCTAAAGTGTTTTCTTCTCTCTCTCTCCAGGTAGCGACCATTTCATGCCCTAATGAAGATAATAATATGGATGTATTGACCGAACCCGCATGTTATACTGTGCTGGGGAACGTTGGTTCCGTTCTTTCTTATAAGAGTTATAGGACTGAAAAGGATATAGGGGAATACCAGGATTCCCATGCCACCCGAATGAAGAAAGTACATGTTGATGCATTTTCTTCGGGTGTGTTCGTTACAGAGAACTGTTTCTCCATTTGCTCTACGTCCTGGGTATTAGATACCGGGTCAGGATCCCATATATGTAATCGGTTACATGGGCTAAGAAAAGTTAAAGAACTTGGAGAAGGTGATAAAGTCATTAGAGTTGGAAATGGTGCAATTGTTGCAGCTAAGACTGTCGGGGAATATCACCTTGTATTACCGACTGGCAATACATTGGTTCTGAACGAATGCTATTACATGCCGAACCTGATATGCAACATTATATCGGTTTCTTTATTGAGTAAAGAGGGATATAATTTTGTATTACAGGACAATGTTATGAACATTTTCCGTAACCAAAAGTTGGTTGGATCAGGCACGTTGTGCAATGGCATTTATGTTCTAAATCAATCAACAGTTTTGAGCATAACAAACACACACAAGAGGAAGAGTTTTGAACTGAACGAATCCTTCTTGTGGCATTGTAGACTGGGTCACATCAATGCGACACGACTAGCTAAGTTGCATAAAGATGGATATTTAAATCCGTTTGAATTTTCATCTTATGACACTTGCCAGTCATGTCTCAAAGGCAAGATGACCAAAACTCCGTTTACGGGACACGGAGAAAGAGTTACCGAACTCTTGGGGCTGATACATAGTGATGTATGCGGTCCCATGTCTACACATGCCAGGGATGGTTCTTCATACTTCATTATATTCACTGACGATCTCTCTAGGTTCGGGTATGTGTTCCTGATGAAACACAAATCAGAAGCTTTTGAGAAATTTAGAGAATATAAACAAGTCGTCGAGAACCAAACCGGAAAAAGTATTAAAATCCTTTGAGCTGATCGAGGAGGAGAATACTTGAGCATTGAATTCCTGGACTTCCTAATAGAGAATGGGATTCTCTCTCAGCTAACTCCTCCATATACACCACAGCACAACGGTGTATCGGAGCGGAGAAACCGCACCCTATTAGATATGGTGCGCTCTATGATGAGTGTAGCTGAGTTACCTGTTTCCTTCTGGGGATATGCACTGGAAACAACAGCATACCTACTGAACAGGGTTCCCACCAAATTAGTGCCTACCACACCATATGAGATATGGGAAGGGAAGATACCATATCTTAATTTTATAAAGATATGGGGTTGCCCGGCCTATGTCAAAAGACAAAAACCGGACAAACTCGAGGCAAGATCTGTTTTGTGTAAATTTGTTGGATATCCCAAACATTCGCGAGGGTATATCTTCTACCACAGTGAGGAACAAAGAGTATTTGTTGCTTAACATGCCACCTTTTTAGAAAAGGAATTTATAGCAAAAGAAATTAGTGGCTCTGAGGTAGAACTGGAAGAGGTTCCAGCTGAACAAAATACAACAGAAGATTTAGTGGAACCAGAGCATTCAGTAGCTCCCGACGAACCTCAGCCTCTCCGCCGATCTAGTAGGGTTCCTCGCCCACCTGAGAGATACTACGGTTTTCTCATGGATGGTGGGAGCGAGGATTGCATCATGGAGGATGATGACCCAACTAGCTTCGAGCAGGCCATCACGAGTAGGGACTCGGTGAAATGGCTGGATGCTATGCGGTCCGAGATGGAATCCATGTACACCAACAAAGTATGGACTTTGGACGTTGCTCCTGAAGGGGTAAAACCCATTGGGAGCAAGTGGATCTTCAAGAAGAAACTTGGTGTAGATGGGAAAGTGGAGACTTTCAAAGCTAGACTTGTTGCAAAAGGTTTTCGTCAAAGACCAGGTGTGGACTATGACGAAACCTTTTCTCCAGTGGCTATGCTTAAATCCATCCGGATCATGCTTGCCATCGCTGCATATCATGATTACGAAATCTGGCAAATGGATGTTAAGACCGCCTTTCTAAATGGTGATTTAGAAGAGTGCGTGTACATGACTCAGCCAGAGGGCTTCGTAGACAGTGGGAGCAGCGGGAAGGTGTGCAAGCTGCTTAAATCCATTTATGGATTAAAGCAAGCATCGCGGAGTTGGAACATCTGCTTTGACGTCGTTATCAAAGAGTTTGATTTCGTCAAAAATCCAGAGGAACCTTGTATCTACAAGAAGGTGGCAGAGAGTAAGGTTGTCTTCCTCGTATTGTACGTAGACGATATACTCTTGATAGGAAATGATATTCCTATGCTGCAATCGGTCAAGCTCTTCTTATCATAAAGATTCTCAATGAAAGATCTTGGTGATGCCTCCTGCATATTGGGAATTAGGATCTATAGAGATAGATCCAAACGGATATTGTGATTGTCCCAATCCAAGTATATTGACACCATACTAAAAAGGTTTAGTATGGAAGAATCCAAGCGTGGGAACTTACCCACGATCTCTGGAGTCACTCTCTCCAAAGAGATGTCTCCCAAGACTGATTTGGAGAGAGCTCGCATGCAAGGAACACCCTATGCTTCGGCAGTAGGCTCTATCATGTACGCGATGCTATGTACCAGACCCGATGTTCCATACTCACTAAGTGTAGTGAGCAGGTATCAAGCTGATCCTGGAGGGAGTCACTGGACAGCTGTGAAGAGCATTCTCAAGTACTTGCGAAGGACTAAAGAGATGCTCTTGGTGTATGGTAACGGAGAACTCCAAGTTGAGTCCTTTACCGATTCGAGCTTCCAGAGTGATAAGGACGACTCAAAGTCGCAGTCGGGATTTGTCTTTACCCTTTACGGAGGGGCGGTTAGCTGGAAGAGTTCCAAGCAGGAAACCGTGGCAGACTCGACGATAGAGGCTGAATACATCGCTGCCAACGATGCTGCCAAAGAGGCTGTCTGGATCAAGAAGTTCATTACTGAACTTGGAGTGGTTCCATCCATTGAGCATCCAATACCTTTGTATTGCGATAACAATGGAGCGGTGGCTTTGGCCAAGGAACCCAGGTCCCATCAGCGATCCAGGCATATTCTGAGGCGGTATCACCTGATTCGGGAGATAGTTGATCGCCGGGAGATCGAGGTCAGGAGGGTTGACACGAAGAACAACACGGAGGATCCACTCACGAAGGCTATTCCCCAGATACAGTTTGAGAGACTCTTCGGGATGCTCGGTATGCGATACCACAGCAGCTGGCCTTAGTGCAAGTGGGAGATTGTTAGTTGTATGTATGCCCTAGAGGCCAGTATTGTACAGATGATGTATATTATATTGGATGCTTGGACATATATAGAGATGACTTTCTTGCTCGATATGATCGTATGCTATCTGGTTACTCTTTATCTTAACATGTATAATAGTCTCTTTAAACTGTCTTATGGTTACATGTTGGTAAAGCCCTTAGGATGTGTACTTGACTACCTGGACTATGATGCAGATCATACTAGTGGGGACATGGTAGTCCATAAGTACATCCTTCAAGGTCCCTAGTCATGGGTGTATCGAGACGGGGCATCGATATACCATAGCAGACTAGCGTATACGCTTCTCGACCCATGAGATGGGCGATGGATGATCCCATATCCATTGGTGTTTGATATCAAAGATGGTATACGGGTGCTCAGTGGAGACTGGGTACACTGGACGGACTCGCCGAGAACTCCCAGATGGTATTATACCTCACGTCAGATGGCAGTTCTCAGGTGACACTTGTACAGGTTAGTCTGTAGACCCGAGATCGTCATAGAGTCTTGTGTGATTCCCACTGTGCTTTGATCTCCACCTTACCACGTCCATGAGGGCGTACAAAACGGTGGTCTTTGGGTACAGTCCTGAGTCACATGGAGGCAATGAGCGATAGGAGGGGTTTCGTCTCTCCCGGTATTGGGGGTTGATGTTGCGCTGTGCTCGATTGGCCGTAACAGGGAAGTCCCTGGCCAGGGCTGATCAGAGATTTGTTGGTAAGTGTTACCAGTAGTTTCTCGACCCGTTATGAGCCTCACATCGGCACGACTTATCGGTTATTGGGGTCTGACGTTTACCACCCCTAGACTTGATATGCGACGTATCAGACGAACAGATCGGACTGTACGGTAAGTGTTGCTGGTTGGATTCACAGGAGTGTGAGCGGGCTGGCTCGTCGATCTTCTGATCGCTCAATACCCGGATGGCCGTTATGTTTAGAAGACCGTTTGCGGCTTGTGGGTGCTTGATATGATCATCATCTGCTACCGGCGTATTGACGAGTCTTTAGAGTCCTACACAGAGGTTTCCTGGCTCAAGCGAAACGAAATAGGAGCGCATATGAGATATGTGCGGGACCGAGAATAATGCGTGTATGTGATACCGTATTTCATTCTCGCGATGAATGTATGGATTGGTTATATTCGATATAACCCAGATATCGAATCAAGGATTGATTCGATGAGCCGATACATAGGATACTAGTCGGTTATATGCGATATGACCGGATCGTTAAATCAAATGTTGATTTAATGATTTAATGTATAATTATATATTTGATATATTACTTTGCATTAACTAGTATTGGTTCACTTTAAATGGATTTTCTCACTTGATGTGCAAGAAGTATATGTGATATACTTTTGTGCACATATTCGTATCATGTTTGATGATACTAGATCATGTGGTTAAGTGTAAAGGATTAAACCATGGTTAAGAGATGATTAGGGTTTTGCTTTTTCATTTATTTATTTGTTTATTTATTTTGAAAAGGTTTAGATGAGAATGGTGGCTTTCTTTGTCTCTTATTGAAGCTTCATGAAGCTTTGACTTATGCAACCATTCTTATCTTCATGCTTAACCCTAACTCATCCAAGTAACCATGGTATATTCTCTACACTTAACCTTAGTTAGGATATGATAAGTATTGTTTTCTTTTTCATTGAAAATGACTTATCATATTCTTTCTTCTTCTTGATCATCTTCTTCTTCAAGAAAAGCTTAAGTCCATCAATGGCAACTTGAGCAAAAGTGAGTGAAATCCAATTCTAAAGTGAACCCACCTCCTATTTCTTCACCCTCTACCTCTTGCCAAGTTGTTTTGGGTGTTTTCTTCACAAGTTTCACAACTTGGTGAAGTTGGAGCTTGAACTTGTGCAACCTCGACGTAGATCATCTTCGGCACGAAGCCGACGACTTATTCCGCTCATTTCTCCGATGAAGCCGATGCTAGAGTCCGAGATCCGACTAGGACAGCGAGAGGACATCTACGTGGAGCTAAGGGAGTGGATAACCGGATCTACAAAGGTTGTAGCCTCTCTCCTTTAGTTAAGATGTTAACTAGTTTAATGTTTCGCCTAGAATTCTAGCCGACGATCCGTATTAGGGTTTCTCGGCACTCATAATTTTCTAAATTGGCATGATCGATGCCATGTGAGACCTCTATATATGTGCCTAGGAACCCTACACTATCAATCAACCACAAATGCATAATCAGGCCTAGATCTAGGGTCACCTAGGTCAGCTAGACAGCTCCTAACTGTTCTAAAGAGCTAGAAATAGGACCTCAAACCGCCTCTTCACCGCTAATTGCGACCAGGTAAGTGCCAGTGAGTGGGAGGCTCTCCACTACAAGTAGTGGCCCTAATTAAGTAACCAATTGCCTTAGATACACTTGCCTAGACACCGCAAATTCAGGTTAGGATCAACGGCCGATGCCTACGACTAGTCCTCTGTCCTATTGAGCGCGACGTCCTTAGGGCTGAGTCTAGTAATTTTTAATTAAATATTGGTCAATGCAGATGCCTTATGTGATTTCTGGGGTCCTGGGAAGGGTGATAAAATCCCCACCCAATCTGGATTGGTTTCAAGTCCGATTAAAGATATGCAAATCAAAAAAAATTCACTTGCAATCAATTTTGTATTTTAAGCGCGGCGCAAAGAATCCTGCACAAGATTTGTTATTTGGAAGGAGGAAGATTTTTTAGCACAAAGAATCCTGCAGGAGATTTGATAAAAGATATATCGGGATTTGCAGAGGAGAAAGAGGGAAGCTTACTGAGCCCTTTATTTTCTGTTGACGTCACCTTACCGCGGCGCTACCGCGGCCAGAGCGAGGTAAATGCGGCGGATCCGTGGTGGACAAGACGGCACGGTTCCCAAGAATTTTTTGCAGAAGGCGACATCACCTAGCCGCCGCGGATGCGCGGTCAGAGCACGGTTTCGGTGGCGGAATAGCGGTGGGTTGCTTGGTTCACTTCTCCAGATTTTTTCTGTTGCTTTGTTGTTGAAATCCTCTGCTGTTCAGATCTGCCTTTTTCTGTTTTGATCTCTGGATTTTTCCAGATCCGAACTCGATTGTATATCCTGCAAAATTCAAACAAAAATACCCTTCAGAAAATAACAAATGATAAATTTTTATATTTTTTAAAAAAAAAATTCAGTTTTTTTAAATGATTTTTTCAATTTTAGATTAACCCGAAATTGCAAAAAGGAAATAACACGCCATCCCCGGCAACGGCGCCATTTGATTTGTATGATTTAGTTTAGCTTATGCGCTTTTAAAAGATGAATAAAAAATATTTAGTAACCGTAATCAAGAATGGCGTCGCCTGGTAGCTAGCCAGTGAGTACGGGTCGGTCCACAGGGATTTTGTGAATTTCCTAGTTGCTCTTACGAGTTAATTCCGATTGGCGTCGGATTGATTAAATCTAAAAACTAAATTTATCTAGATCTAAATATTGCTAGGGTTAGGTTTAGGATAAGTTTGGAAATGTAATAAATCAAACCGCTTTCTATACCCAATTAAGATCTATGAGGAGTTATGGTAATTATTAATAAAGTGGATTAGAACCATTCGGGAAGATGTTTCTTCCTCTAGGTTCTTGTCCTTCCTTTATCAATCCTTACCCTAACCTCCATGGAGAACACGCTCAACCGGGCCTTTATACTACGGTATCACCGCTACCTCGTGGGATAGGATGCCGTAGGGAGCGGTGTGTGCATGTTTTGCATGGAGTCCTATAAAAAAGTGTGATGGGCAAGAAAGGGGTGAGAGATCTGCATCTCTCAAGCCTTCCCCAAAGCTAACCCTAACAAGCGAGGAGGCTACTCGCTCATTAGGGAATTGAAGAACATTCTATCTATCTAACTAGGGTAAGGAATTAAATCTATACTAAGGCAATTAAATAAAACTACTTACTTGATGGCTCTCTCTAAACATTTACACAAGACTTGTCAGATCTGAATAGATGAAATAAAAAGAGGCATCGATGCTCTCCAAAAGAATTCTGAGTTTTATTAATGAAAGGAGGCATACCTCAAAAGAGGTATTAGGGCTTCTATTTATAGATTCATAGAAACCCTAGGTTACAATTGACTCGCACATTTGCTTTTACAAAAATACCCCCTAAGAAAAAGACCTAGTCAACGCTCCACGCACCGCCAGCGCACCGACACGGGCACTTGATGGCTACGGTTCCGCGGCCAAACCCCACGTTTGGCCGCGGTTCCGCGGCCATGTATGGGGCTTGTGAGCTCTATTTTCTTGGGTTTGGTCTTCTTGCAATTTTTCTCTGTTTTCTTCAGTTCTTTCTTCAAAATGTCTTCTGGTTTTCTTCCAGATCTTTCCAGTGAACATTGTAGTGGACTTTTACCATTTCTTCGTGTCGCTGCCTTTATGCTCGGTGAACTGTTGTTCATTGTTTTTCATTGTTCCTCAAAATGTAGGCGCGATCAAGATTTCACCATTTATCATTCGTAGTCTCACTTTGTATCATCTTTTTCATTGTTTTCACTGTTTTTATTCCAAGAATCTGTAACCTGCAACTAAGTAGCAGGCATGGGTCAAAATCACCTGTTTATTTGTAAAATGACTAGGCATGGGGAATATAATAATGCAATATTATGATATGAACACAACTCCACAAGGCTTCCCTTGAGACTTTGAACAAGCTTCCTTCGTTGCCTTCACGCCAAAGATGATCCACTACGAAGCTCCTACTAGTTCAAACTACCACTACACTAAACTCTTTAGTATATGAAACACATCACACTAATTTGCTAGAATGGTGTCAGATGATGAAGTAGGGGATGTTAAGATCTCACTAATTTGTGTTCAACCTTCATGATTCACATCACATGTGAGGGTTGAAGCTTGAGGCAAAGCAAGAGGAGGAAGAAGCATGAGAGCAAGCATGAGAAAAAATGGCTAAGTCTTTTGGAATGTACATAATGAAAATAATATCAAGACCCCTCACTCATTCAAGTATGGAATTATGCAATATTAAATTGCAACCATACTTGAATAGTGAGTCAAGAATGAATAAAGAAGTATATAACCCATGCTTGCAACCATGCTTCAACTTTACACCTCAATTCTATTTTCACAAAATAGAAAAGAAAATGCCATGCTTCATATATATATATATATATCATATATATTTAATGAAGATTAATTAGTGAGCTAATGATATTAGTTAATATATAATTATATCACATATAATTTATATTACATTATTAAATCAACACTTGATCTAATAATCTGGTTATATTATATATGACCGACTAATATCATTTATCTGTACATCACATTATCGAATCAACACTTGATTCGACAATCTGTTTATATCACATATAACCGCACCGATAACATATGACTGTCACATTACAATACGGTACCACATACTCGTATTTAATCTGGCCCACACACACATCACATTTGTGTACTACTTTGTGTCTCTTGAACCAGGGAACTTCTGTGTGGGACTCTAAAGACTCGTCAATACGCCGGCAGTAGGTGATGATAATATCAGTCACCTACAAGCCGTCAGCGGTACTAGCTGGACGTAACGGCTACCCGGGTATTGAGCGATATGAAGATCAACAAGCAAGCCTGTCCACAGTCTCCATGAATCCTATCAGTAACACTACCATACAGTCCGGTCTCTTCGTCTGATATGTCGCATATCATGTGTAGGGGTGGAAATTGTCAGACCCCAGTAACGTGATAAGTCATGCCGATGTGAGGCTAATAAAAGGTCGAGTAACTACTGATAACACTTATCAGTAGATCTCCATATCAGCCCTGGCCAGGGACTTCCAGTTATTGCCAATCGAGCATAGCGCAACATCAACCCCCAATACCTGGAGAGACAAAACCCCTCCTAGTGCTCATTGCCTCCATATGACTCGGGACTGTATCCAAAATCCACCTGTTTGCATGACTCCTTCTGAGCGTGGTAGGGAAGAAATCAAAGCACAGCGGGAGCCGCATAAGACTCTATGACGATCTCGGGTCTACAGACTAACCTGTACCAGTGTCACCAGAGGACTGTTATCTGACGATAGGTATACTACCACATAGGAGTCCTCGGCGAGTCCTGTTCAGTGTACCCAGTCTCCACTGAGCACCCGTATATCATCTCTAATGTCAAACACCAGTGGATGTGGGATCATCCATCGCCCATCATATGGGTCAAGAAGCGTATATGCTAGTCTACTCTGGAATATCGATGCCCTGTCTCGATATTCCCTCGACTAGGAACAATTGAAGGATGTACATGTGAACTACCCTGGCCCCACTAGTATGATCTACATCATAATCCTAGTGGTCAAGTACATATCCTAAGGGCTTTATCAACACGTGAGAGCAAGACAGTATCATAATACAAGTCTACATGTTAAGATAAAGGTAACCAGATAGCATACTATCATGTCGAGCAAGAAAGTCCTCTCTCTCTCTCTCTCTCTCTCTCTCTATATATATATATATATATATATATATATATATATACACATACAAGCATCCACTATAACATACATATGTACAATAATGGCCTCTAGGGCATACACATAACTAACATCTCATACCCAACATCCGGAAGAGTCTCTCAAATTGTATATGGGGTATGGCCTTCTTGAGTGGATCTGCAGTGTTGTCCTTCATGTCAACTCTCCTGACCTCGATCTCATGGCGATCAACTATCTTTCGGATCAGGTGATACCGTCTCAGAATATGCCTAGATCTCTGATGGGACCTGGGTTCCTTGGCCAAAGCCACAGCTCCATTGTTATCACAATACAAAGGTATTGGATGCTCAATGGATGGAACCACTCCAAGTTCAGTTATGAACTTCTTTATCCAGACAGCCTTTTTGGCAGCATCGTTGGCAGCGATGTATTCAGCCTCCATCGTTGAGTCTACCACGGTTTCCTACTTGGAACTCTTCCAACAAACCACCCTTCCGTTGAGTGTAAAGAAAAATACCGAGTGCGACATAGAGTCGTCCTTATAACTTTGGAAGCTCGAATCGGTAAAGGAATCCACCTGGAGTTCTCCGTTACCATACACCAAGAACATCACTTTAGTCCTTCTCAAGTACTTGAGAATGTTCTTCACACTGTCCAGTGACTCTCTCCTGGATCTACTTGATACATGCTCACTACACTTAGTGAGTATACTACATCGTGTCTGGTACATAGCATCGCGTACATGATAGAGCCTACTGCTGAAGCATAAGGTAACCCTTGCATGCGAGCTCTCTCCAAATCAGTCTTGGGAGACATCTCTTTGGAGAGTGTGAGTTCAGAGATCAAGGGTAAATTCCCATGTTTGGATTCTTCCATACTAAACCTCTTTAGTATGGTGTCAATGTACCTGGATTGGGACAATCCCAGTATCTGTTTAGATCTATCTCTATAGATTTTAATCCCCAAATGCAGGAGGCATCACCTAGATATTTCATTGAGAATCTTTATGATAAGAATACCTTGACCGAGTGCAACATAGGAACATCATTTCCTATCAAGAGTATGGCATCCACGTACAATACGAGGAAGACAACCTTACTCATTGCCACCTTCTTGTAAATACAAGGTTCATCTACATTCTTGATGAAGTCAAACTCTTTGACAACAACATCAAAACAGATGTTCCAACTCCGCGATACCTGCTTTAACCCGTAGATGGATTTAAGAAGCTTGCACATCTTCGCGCTGCTCCCACTGTCTACGAAGCCCTCTGGCTGAGTCATGTACACGCACTCATCCAAATCACCATTTAGAAAGGCGGTCTTAACATCCATTTGGCAGATTTTGTAGTCATGGTATGCAGCAATGGCAAGTAGGATCCGGATGGACTTGAGCATAGCTACTGGAGAAAAATTTTCATCATAATCCATACCTGGTCGTTGACGAAAACCTTTTGCAACAAGTCTAGCATTGAAAGTCTCAACTTTTCCATCTACACCAAGTTTCTTCTTAAAGATCCATTTGCTCCCAATGGGTTTTACCCCTTCAGGAGAAACTTCTAAAGTCCATACTTTGTTGGTGTACATGGATTCCATCTCAGATCGCATTTCATCCATCCATTTCACAGAGTCCCCACTCATGATGGCCTGCTCGAAGCTAGTCGGGTCATCATCTTCCATGATGCAATCCTCGCTCCCACCATCAATGAGAAAACCGTAGTATCTCTCAGGTGGATGAGGAACCCTACTAGATCGGCGGAGAGGCTGAGGTTCATTGGCTACTATCGAATCCTCTGGTTCTACCAAATCATCTGTCGTAGTTTATATCGCTGGAACTTCTTCCAGTTCTACCTCCTCGCCACTAATTTCCTTTGCAAGAAATTCCTTTTTCTAAAAAGGTGGCATGCTGAGCAACTAACACCTTTTGTTCCTTAGGGTGGTAGAAGATATGTCCTCATGAATTCTTGGGATATCCTACAAACTTGCACAGAATATACCTTGCCTCGAGCTTGTCCGAATTTTTCTTTTTAACATAGGCCGGAGAACCCCATATCTTCACAAAATTAAGACATGGTATCTTCCCCTCCTATATCTCATATGGAGTGGTTAGCACTGATTTGGTTGGAACTCTATTCAATAGGTATATGGTTGTCTCAAGCGCATACCCCCAAAAGGAAATAGGCAACTCAGCAGTGCTCATCATAGAGCGCACCATATCTATTAGGGTGCGATTCCTCTGCTCCGATACACCGTTGTGCTTTGGTGTATATGGAGGAGTAAGCTGAGAGAGAATCCCATTCTCTTTTAGATAGTCCAGGAACTCATTGCTCAAGTATTTCCTCCTTGATCAGATCGAAGGATCTTAATACTTTTATCCGTTTGGTTCTCGACTTCGTGCTTATATTCTTTGAATTTCTCAAAAGCTTCAGACTTGTGTTTCAACAGGAACGCATGCCCGTATCTTGAGAGATCATCAGTGAACGTAATAAAGTATGAGAAACCATTCCTGGCATGTGTAGATATGGGACCGTATACATCACTATGTATTAGTCCCACGAGTTCCGTAACTCTTTCTCCGTGTCCACTAAACGGAGTTTTGGTCATCTTTCCTTTGGGACATGAATGACAAGTTTTATAAGATGATAATTTGAACGGATTCAAATATCCATTTTTATGTAACTTAGCTAGTCGTGTCGCATTGATATGACCTAGTCTACAATACCACAAGAAGGATTCGTTCATTTCTGAACTCTTCCTCTTGTGTGTGTTTTGTACATTAAGAACCGTAGTTTGATTTAGAACGTATATGGCATTATTTAGCGAGCCTGATCCAATCAACTTTTGATTCAGGAAGATGTTCATAACATTATCCTATACTACAAAATTATATCCTTCTTTACTCAATAAAGAAACTGATATAAGATTGCATATCAGGGTCGGAATGTAATACCATTCGTTCAGAATCAAATGATTACCATTTAGTAATACAAGGTGATATTCGCCAACTGTTTTGGCTGCAACATTTGCACCATTCTCTACTCTTATGGAATGATCACCCTTTCCCAGTTCTCTACCTTTCTTAAACCCATGTAACATTTTACATGTGTAGGATCCCGATCCGGTATCTAATACCCAGGGCATAGAGTGAACTGAGAAATAATTCTAGATAACTAATACACCCGAAGAAGATGCATCAGCATGCTTATTCTTCGTTTGGGCGGCGTGGGAATCCGGATATGTCCATATTCCCTACTCAGACTTATAACATTTATAAGTTGGAGCGGGACCAACGTTTTCCTGCTCAGTATAACAAACGGGTTCGGTCAATACATTCATATTATTATCTTGATTAAGGCCTGACATGTTCGCTACCTGAAGAGAGAGAGAAGAAACTACTTTAGCGTATGCTCTTGCAAGATTAGATTGGTTATTATCTTATCTAATCAGGATGTCTCCCACTGCTTTTATCAAATCTTCCTTCAAACCTTAAAAGGTAAGACTAGCCGGGATTAATTACACCTTACAAGTTCGCCAATCTTTCGGCCAGGCTAGTGTTGGTACTTTAAGGGAGGTTCCCCGTGCTTTCGCATAGACCTAATTAAAATAAACCTCATTTTCCCATAGACATAACCCCATTAACACTTTTCTAAACACCCACTTGATCGACTAATTGTGATGTGTAAAATTCTCTCAGGAGTAACTCTTACTCGCAGTGGGTATCAGGATCCAACTATCTCATAGAAGGTATGCAATCTCATTGCAAATTTCAACACTTGAAATTCCCGATAATATTCCACCCCTAGCGTCCTATGACCTTGATGGAGGTCAACAAACCATAGGCTACTAGTCAAGTTCAACCCGTCGTTTCCAGATTGAATTAAACCCACCCGCACGACCCTTGACGGAGGTCAACAAGGTCGTACGACTACCCTAAAACAATCGCATCATATACAGTAGATAAATACTAGTCAGCTACCGCATACTACGTCTTGACGAAGGTCAACAAACATAGCACGAATACTAAGTAGGACTTATCTGAAATGACGAAGGGCTACAACAGGTTTTTCAGAAAACCATTCGTGTAATGAACTTGATATCGTTGTAGAAACAAATGATTTTGAAAATGAGTGTTTTTTTAGGCTTTTACTAGTTTCGCTAAAAAGCTCACTTCCGGTGAAGGGATCGTCGGCTCTTTCCTTATCAAATAAGGTCCAGGATATTTCACAAATACCGTCATGCAAAGTAAAAACTGTAGAAGCAGTCAAAAACTAAACCGAGTGAGTTGTAGCATTTGCTAGTTTCACTAAAGAGGCCACTCCCGGTGAAGGGATCTCGGCTCTTTCTTTATCGAATAAGGTGCTGGATATTCTACAAGGAATACAGCTATGCAAATCAAAAACTAGAGGTACCATTTTTATAAATTTTATTCTAAAACATCTTTTAGGTTTCTTCTCTTTCATTAATCTCATTAATGGCGTCCCATCATTTATGCTTCCTAAGCATCACAGAAGAAACGAAAATACAACGTACGCTTATGCCATCCGCATTCGCCACAATGTCCCGTTATGCACCATTAGGTTACTTAACTAACGGCATACCGGGGCGGGACAAGCATGAGTGTAAAACATAATCAATGTTTATTATATATCATATATAAAAGAATAAAGTATCTGTCTCATGCATATATAGTGATCACATCACAGAATATCAGCAGCAGAAGATAACATATGAAATATTGGATATGCTAGGAGGTCCGTGTTTTATTTTGAGCCTGTATAAAACACAGATTCCACGGTCGCGATGAATAGCCAAACCCACATCCCTAGACCTCTACGAGAGCATCAAGCAACCCTACCAATTCTAGGGTTAGGATACCCGGTCTCGACTCCTCGAGATGGCTTCCCACTAGACTCTAGAACCCGGTTACTTGTACCCCCCTCCTTGGGTCTATCCTAATGCGGAAAAGTAAATAATATACAATGGTGACAGCATCCTCAACCCGGAAGTGCCCCAATAAAAGAGTATTACATACAATTGAATTTTACATAAATGAAAATGAAAAGCTCTCATCTCACATAAAACCCCTGGCTATTCAAATCACGACGATCCAATATAACATATCACAGCAACACATAACATCACATGTCATCAACGTAAGTAAATATGCGTATCCCAATTATCGTTGATGTATAGCAACGAAACCGGTGATACACCACATATTACACTTACGGTCGCAGAAAATAAAGTGAAAAACTACAACATTTGGAATCCACAATCACCTTAGACATCATAAACCCGAAATATCACATATTACAGATTTCATGCCTAAATATATGAATTCCATATATTGTATCACATTCCAGAAAAAGCTAGACGACGTTAAACATTCCGATCGAATCAACAAACACCCAAAATTTCCCAAAATCTCAACACTTGAGCGTAGTTTAAAATTACTCAGTACATGCCACAGTGCCAATGAACCAGCCGTAGAAGGGTCAACCAATATCTCACCAGTGGCACCGCTGAACCACCACAAACCCTGGGGTTTAGTGGCGGTTCTGACGGTCATAGAATCGAGTTAAGGTTTCGTTCTTCTAGAGGGTCCACTGCATCACTCGCACGATATTTGAATGTTCTTTAACTAGGGAAAAATCTAACTCTTGAAAATTTTCCGGCAAGGGTTAAAGTGGGTATTTGATATCTGATCGAACTTTTTAACACCGTCTAAATTAACACGAAAACAAACTAGAATTACGAATACGAAACAGTCCGAATTGCTTATGCAGAAAATTAGCATCACATGCAAATTTAGAAAAAATAAACAACACCTGAAACCCCAAAACCCAGAAACTGGACACTACCAAATTTTGAAGCCAGGAATCCAAAATTCACCCAAGGATCTCAGAAATTTCAAGGTTGTGGCCGGCCAGAATTGCGCTAAATTGCTTCAATTTTTGGTGGTGTTTATGTTATATCACATATAACACACTGCAGTTATTTAAAAAAAAATTAAAGCACTTTTTAAATTCGACAGAAACTAGGTTGTTAGGTTTCAAGTTTCAGATTCGTTTCGGTTTCGTAATCCTACACAATCTGTCTAATTCTCTAACTAGGCTCTGATACCACTGTAGGGTTGTATAGCACGGCAGCAAGGTTTCGTGTGGCATCGTTCATGCTAAATTAAAATTTTGCCGTTCTAAATAACCCTAACCCTAGGTTCTTAACTAAAGAATCATACGGAATCGATAAAGCAAACAACTTTACTTCTAAGTGATTAGGGATTACAACCTTTGTAGCCCGTTCCTTCGCTTCATAAGCTCAAAGTTGCGGTCCCTTCACTACGATCATCAAGCTCCCGGACTCTTGAAAGGCTCCATTAGGTGAATGATGCATCCTTGCTAGAAGTCTTCACAATCCAAGATGATCTACGTCGAGGAAACACGAACTCAAGCTTTTTCTTCACTAATGTAAAATTAGTGAAGCTAACACCCTAATCTAAATGACTAGTATAGAAGAGGATGATGAAGTAGGAAGTGGGCTCTCTTTAGTTTTCTTTTTCTCATAATTTTTCTTCTCCTTTTCAAAACTTAGAGAGAGAGCTTGAAGGAGATGAAGGAGGAAGAAGATGAATGAATAAGATGAGGTAAGAAATGCAACCTTGGGTTAATATGTGTCATGGCTAACTCATGTAGAGAATTGACCATGGCAATAAGTGATTAGGGTTAGGTTAATAAATATCTTAGCAATGACAAAATTGGTGGACTTAGTCAAAGCATCTTGAAGTTTCTACAAAGCTCATGCATGACTTAATCCATTCAATTTTGAATTACAAAAATAAATATAAATCCAACCATAATAAAAACCATGATGTAATTCTCATAAACCCTAGGTGCATGTATAACCTAACATGTTACAATTATACATATCACACACACACACACACACACACACACACATATATAATTTTGTAACAAAAGAAAAGAATACAATAAACATATATCACATATATGTTAAATGTATCCAAAGTGAGAAAATGAAATACTTAAGTGAGCAAATATTAGTTAATGTAATTTAATATATCAAATATATATAATTCTCCATTAAATTATTAAATCAACACTTGATTTAATAATCCGGCTATAGTACATATAACCGACTAATATAATATGTATCATTTCATCGAATCGACACTTGATCCGATGACCCGGCTATATCACATATAACCGGTCGATATCACATATCGCGATAATAGAATACGGTATCACATATCGTAATAATCTCGGTCCCGCACATATCACATATGTGCTCCTACTCCGTTTCACCTGAGCCAGGAAACCTCTATGCAGGACTCTAAAGACTCGTCAATACGCCGACAGTAGGTGATGATCATATCAAACACCCACAAGCTGCAAGCGGTCAGCTAAACGTAACAGCCACCCGGGTATTGAGCGATTAGAAGATCAACAAGCAAGCCTGTACATACTCCTGCGAATCCAATCAGTAACACTACCGTACAGTCCGGCCTCTTAATCTGATATGTCGCATTTCCAGTCTAGGGGTAGTAAACGTCAGACCCCAGTAACCGATAAGTCATGCCAATGTAAGGCTTATAACGGGTCGAGAAACTACTAATAACACTTACAAGTAGATCTACATATCAGCCCTGACCAGGGACTTCCAGTTATAGCCAATCGAGCACAGCGCAACATCAACCCCCAATACCGGGAGAGACGAAACCCCTCCTATCGCTCATTACCTCCATGTGATTCTGGACTGTACCCAAAAGCCACCATTTTGCACGTTCTCATGTACGTAGTAAGGTGGAAATCAAAGCACACTGGGAATCACGCAAGACTCTATGACGATCTCGGGTCTATAGACTAACCTGTACCAGTGTCACCAGAGACCTGCTATCTGACGATAGGTATAATACTATCTAGGAGTTCTCGGCGAGTCCGTTCGGTGTACCCAGTCTCCATTGAGCACCCGTATACCATCTTTGATGTCAAACACCAATAGATGTGGGATCAACCATCGCCCATCATATGGGTCAAGATGTGTATATGCTAGTCTACTCTAGAGTATCGATACCCTGTCTCGATACACCCTCGACTAGGAACAATTATAGGATGTACTCGTGGACTACCCTGGCCTCACTACAATGATCTGCATCATATTCCTAGTAGTCAAGTGTTGGAGATAATGCCCTCAGAGTCAATTATTGGATCACAGGCACGTGATTGCGATGATTGAGGGAGGACCTATCCCGGTAAGACAGTCTTACTCGAGATGATAGTATGCTATCTGGTTTACCTTTATCATCGTGTACTGCTTTAGGTGACATGACATGTCGCTATTGCACGTTGATAGAGCCCCTAGGATTCTTGCTTGACTGCCAGCAGTATGAGGGCGATCATATAAGTGAGAGCTGGAGTCTATAAGCGCATCCTTAAAAGGTCCCTAGTCGTAGGAGTTTCGAGACAGGGCATCGATTCTCCAGAATAGACTAGTGTATACAGTCGAGACCCCGACGAGGGGCGGTGGCCGGTCTCACAAGCCACTGGTGTCAGTTGGTTCACCTAAGATGTATACAGGTGCTTATTGGGTTATGAGTACACCGGACAGGACTCGCTGGGAACATGCTAGTTGGTCTTATACCTGACGTCAGATAGCAGTTCCCAGGTGACATGTGTACAGGTTAGTTCATCGACCTGGGGATCGTCATTTGTCTCATGTGAGTTCCCACTGTACTTTGATTACTACCCTACCACGGCTCAAAGGAGTCGTGCAAACAGGTTTTAGTTGGGTACAGTCCCGAGCCACATGGAGGCAGTGAGCGGATCTTCGGGGGTTTCGTCTCTCCCGGTATTGGGGGTGAGGTCGCGCTGTGTCTAGGAGAGCCATTACACAAAGACCTTGGCCAAGGCAGGAGATTTACTGGTAGGTATTCCAGTAGTATCTCAGGGTGTTTTGGGCTACACTCCGACACGACTTGTACCGCTTTTGGGGGTCTGACTTTTACCAACCCCCTAGGCCCGCCATGCGATACTCATAGACGAACGGACTGGACTGTACGGATATTGTCACTGACAGGCTCAGTTGGGTGTCGAGGTGAGCTTCCTCATCGACGTCCCTTTTAGTCAATAGCTGGTGGCCCGTTACGTATTGGCTTATACCTCTGACGTGCTAGTGGTTAAATCCACAGCCATAGTATTGACGAGTCTTTAGAGTCCACCACACTTTCAGTTACTCAAGCTTTCGGGCGAAACGCTGTAGAGGCCGTATGGAGATATGGCAGGGTCCGATCAGATACGTGCGGTATTGCATGGATCAGGATCGGACAGTTTTGTACTAGTGGCCGTATGGTAATATGGCAGCGTTCGATCAGATACGTGCGGTATTGCACGGATCAGGATCGGACGGATATTACTAGCCGGCTTTGTTTTAAGCCGGATCCTAGTATAGTACAGTGTAGATTTTGTCTCTTTGCATTTGTATCCGGACGGAATACAGATGCGGGTGTGTATGCACTGTATCGGGGTTTTCCTGTAATTTATTACGGGACCAGTTTTCTGGAGTTGCCAGTTTGCTTTCCGTTCCGGCCGGTTTTCCTTTGTTCTTTCCCGGCCGGACTTTTCCGATGGAGGGGGTTATTTGCAATTATGCAAATAACTTTAGTGGAGGGGTTTCTTGCATAAAGATTGATTATGATAGCTTCATATCTTTGCACCATTACTTGGATTAATGATGATTTGAGTGGGTATGGTTTGATGAAAGTGCAAGCATGGTTGTATGTTTTCTTGTCTCTTGATATGGTCACCTCTTCCATTCTCCTACACTCACCTCCCTTCATGTTTGCTATTACCTCCTCCACCATTCTCTTTTGCATGAGAGGTTATTCATTCTTCAAGAGAGAAAAAGAAAGAGAGAAGAAGAAGAAGAGAGCTTCATCTTGAGGTTTTCATCCATGATCTCATTTTCTTGCTAGAAAAATGCAAGCACCATTTTTCTATTCTCCATTCCTCCATCTAAAGGCAACTCCAAAAACCCAAATGAGACACATAGATCTACACTACACTTCCTACAGCAAATCTTGGGCATGTCGAGTTGCCGGCTTCATGCCCGAGTTGCCTCGGTATAGAGGCGGGAGCCCGTAAAAGATGCAGGCGACGTGGTGCCCTTCCGGCGAAGAGGCGACGACCGGAGATCCCGCGAGGAGATCGGAGTGGAGATGAAGACCGGAGGACTCGGATCAGTCGGTACATCTCTTCCCCTTTCTTGTAGTTTGCTAGACCTAGTTTAATGGCCCGATCCGGGGTTTAGTGCGCGGTGGTGCCGGTTTGCAAAGTCCGCAAAATTTTAAGTTTACCACCGTTTCCGCGTTTGGCCGTCGGATTGACGGCCGGGGCGCCGCCGTGCACTTACAGTGGTATCAGAGCCTCGCCATTAACATAGTCTAGCTTGGTGTAATGTGTTTTTCTGTTTCGATCGATCGAATGTTCCAAAACTGCATTTTAGTTCGAATCAGTTTCTGTTGAAAATTTTTGGTCTCGAAAAATTTTTCTGGTTGTAAAATATTGATGTACTGGAAAATCTAAGAGTTCTGTAAAAATTTTACGATGTAACTCCACAGTTGGAGCGCGGATCCGCCGCGAAACCCCACCTCGTGCGGCCCTTCCGCCGCGCACTATTCATGTCACATCACCAAATTTTTCCAGAGGCCTTCTGGGCTTAAAATATGGGTTTTGGAATATTAAAATTGGGCCCAGGTTTTCTGTGAGTGCTACAGTTTTGATTGAGGGCCCACTTGTTAATTTTTGATCGATCGGAATATTTTAAACACATTTTTCACAGTATTTACATTATATCTGCGACCGTGAATGTCACTCGATCGGTAAATCCTGTCTAACTGCTATAGCCCGGTTAGACGGATTTGCGAACGTGACTTTCACGTTGATGTTCTATGTTTATGCTGTGATGTTGCGGATCGGTCGTGGGGGATAGCCTGGATGCAATGCTAGTACTGTATTGTTGTATTATGTACATTTGAGATTGCGGGGCGAGCGTCCGACTTGTGGACTGCCGTCACTGCCAGTTTGTATTATTCTTTTGGGGCACGACCTGGTTGCGGTCGATGTACCCGGTGTATGTATATTTTACTTTCTGTACTAGGATTACCCCGCGGTGGAGTGCACGGATAGCCGGGTTCTGGAAGGCAACAAGCCCGCATCTCATGGCATTGAGACGGTGGGGGCTTCACTCTGGGATTGGCGGGCTATTCGCCGCACTCGTAGGGGGTACAGGTTGACCCAGGAGGGGTGCCCAAGTTGCCGGATTCCGTGGAGTGCTGGGTGGTCCATTCACGGAGCTGAAAGGGGCTGCCTCGCTTCAGGTTTTGGCGGGTGACTTGCCGCGCCCGTAGGGGTCTAGGATTTCATTGCACAGGCTATCCACACGACCAGGGGAACGTCGAGTTTCAGTAGTGGCTCTGTGAAACCCGGGGATCCCAGATATCTGTATTGTTCTGTGATGCTGTACATTTATGTGATGTTGCATTTCTTATTCACGCCTTGAGCGAATATAATATATTGGTATATATATTAGTAGATGTTGTATATATTTTTCATCCGCGCTAGTCCAGTCCCCGCTCTGCCGTTAGTAAGCTAACCTAACGGGTGATGACGGGACCCAGTGGCGAATGCGGATGGCATATACGTACGTCAGTATATTTTCGTTCTTTGTGGTGTGATTAATTGATGGGACTGCGTTGATTCGGATCAATGCAAGTTGAACAAACCTATTCTGATGTTGTTGGAACACTTTTCAAAAAGCTGTTATTGCAAGGACGTTCACTTTTGTTTTGCATCGTGGTATTCATTTGGAATATCCTGCTCCTCAGTCGACGAGGCAAGGGCCGAGATCCCTTCACCGGGAGTGACCCCTTGGACAGAAGTTTGCGTCAGGGCATTAACTTCACTATAGCCGATTACTTTTGCTTTGCATCGTGGTATTCATTTGGGATATCCTGCACCCCATTCTATGGGGAAAGAGCCGAGATCCCTTCACCGGGAGTGACCTCTTTAGTAAATGTTTTCGTCACTATATTTTCTAAAAAGCTATTCGTTCCTTCGACGAGATCAAGTTCATTACGTTAAAGGTTTTCGCCAGAAACCATTCGTAGCCCTCCGTCGTTTCATATGGGTAGTCAATAGTATTCAAGCTGTGTATGTTGGCCAAAGTCAAGGCACAGTGATTGGTAGCTATTGGGGTATTCATATGCAGCATAGATAGATGCGTTGGTTTGGGACAGTCGTACTGCCATTTTGGCCAAAGTCAAGGGTATGTACGGGTGGATTCAAATTAACCTGGAGAATGACGGGTTGAACTTGACATGTGACTTATGATATGTTGGCCAAAGTCAAGGTCATAAGAGCATGGGGCAGAAATCACATCGGGAGTTTCAAAAGAACTGAAACTTGCCAGGTATGCGCATACCATCTGGAGTGTGATAACGTGAGCGGATTCCGTCACGTTGTCATGCGATGAGAGTTGGATCCCGATTCCCACTGATGAGTTGGTTTACTCCTCGGGTGACCCCGACTAATTCTTCTTTCAGGTTTGGAGGAGATTTTGAGGTACAGTGGGAGGTTTCCAGATTAGATAAATTGGTAACCATTCTGATCTAGGATAGAGTGCACGCTGAGTGTTTCTTTTCTCTCTCTCTGGCAGCGACCATTGACCCGACCCTAAGACTATGACTCAGTGACCAAGTTGACCGAACCTACTTAACACTGGCTTTTGGATTGTCAGAGTTGCAGACCTCACTGCCACTCCTACTTTTACCCTTTTCTCCAGGACACCCCGTATTGCTATGAACGTCCACTTCCATTGGACAAAACCATCGTATGGTTATATACGAACTCGAACGACTTCGAGGATGGTTTCCGGTTCTGGAGAAAACGGATAGGATTATTCAGTTGTCTTTTCTTTTCACCCTCTCTCATGTTGCGAGTACTCCTTGGTTTAGGAGTAGTACACCTATTACGCAAATTGGATAATCTTCTTCCAAACCTTAGGCTGGTGCCGACCGGTAGGGAATGAAGAAAACCAATTAGCCTAAACGGTGTGCAGAAGGTATTAAGATTAAGACAAAGCAAGGGATTAGTAAGAGGGCAAAGTAAATTGCGACTGATATTCACGACCAAACCAAATATTTCTTCGCCAATCCTAAATCACCTTTGTATTTCTCCAGGACACTCCGTATCACTACGAAGATCCACAGTTTATTTGGATGCTCCATCGTATGGTTATATACGAACTCGAAAGGAACTTGTTCCAGTTCGGGGATGGATTCTGGTCCAGGAGAAATAGGAATATGGTTTATTCAGTTGTCTTTTATCTTCACCTTCTCTCGCATTGCGAGTGCTCCTAGGATTAGGACAGTACACCCATTATGCTTATTGGATAGTCTTCTTCCAAACCATAGGCTGGTGCCGAACGGTAGGGAAGGAAGAAAACCAATTGGCCTAAAAGGGTGTGCAGAAGGTAATGACTAAAGACATATAAAGGGATTTGGAGAGGTGGCAAAGAATTATACGGTTATAGTTGTGAATCTGGATAATGGAAGAGGCATTGCTAGGAATACCAGGATACCCCATCGAAACATTTCAATGTTTTAATTCAACTGTGTACTGTTAAAAGAAAACTGATTTCCCGATTGGACACTTGCTCCAGGGTATGTATTTACCAGGTTTGATTCTCACATCTGTATGGTTTTACAGATGATGAGTGGGAGTAAGTCATTGGAAATTGGGTGATCATCCTCATTATATCGGGATTCGTTGTAATCGGTGATATTTGAGGAGATCACCTGGGCTGTTTGCCAGTCGGCAAATATTTGGTTTTGAATATCCGCTGTTGTGCACCAATTTCAAATTGATATATCCGTACGTCTATTTTCATAGAGTGAGATATACCTTTTGATATTATGTCGATGACATTTACCTATATCAGTGGATGGTTAGGTAAGGAGCATTAAACAGCGGTGTAATTCTTCTTAACCATAAGTACAGTTTTCAACCTACGACACACAGTGAAAGAGTTGTCAGACTCAGCGGACTTATACAGAGTATTGTATGTTGTCCAGTGTCCATTAGGACAGAGGGGTTGGTCCTCATACTATATTCTGTTTACTTTTAACTTCTCTAGTTATTAGACATGTGTTTCGTAGAAACACAGGGTCTAAGTTTTGAGGAGTTATAGGTATTTGAATAGAGTAGAGAACCAGGTGTAGCAAGTATCGGGATTCTTCAAAGTGATCGAAGATGTAGATACTTGTGTATGGTATTCAGTTGATAGTAATGATAAAGAGAAATTGCTTCTCTTTCAGGTTACTCATAATTGGAAGCATTCCTAAGTTGAGTGACGCTGATCGGCCTCGCTCCATTTAGTTGACATGCACTGGAGACAGTTGCATGATTTGAATCTGGTTAAATTAAATCAGTGCCTCTGGTTCTATATTGGATATAGTACAGTTCATATCTTAACATTGTTAAGGTACGGGGAGTTGTCCGGCTTATGATTAAAACCAGACTCTGGATAACTCAAGGCACGTTTCTGTAATGGCTGTTTGTGGGTTGACCCAGGCTATGACGAGGGTTGACTTTCTACCATCTGGGAGATCAATAGAAATATTGTTCAAGACTCGCCACAGTTTTATTAAAAATGGATTTTTTTTCAAAAACAGCAGTGGGAGTATGGTAGAACTGGAAGTGATTCCAGAACCGCAAACGATTACTGAAGATTTGATAAAGAACCTAAAGATTCAATCTGATTTGACATTCCACTGGCCACTCCGCAGATAAGGTGGGTAACTTCAGGCACCCGAGAGGTACTTCGGTAGCCTCAAGGACGGTGACAGGGAAGTTCTTGTTTACCCACACTTGCCATTGTTGTTGTTCCAGGCTGCGAGACCCGGCAGGAGGATGAGTATAGCGTCGTTCTGAACTAGCTTCAGAAGTGTACGTGTATATGACTCTGCCAGAGGGTTGTCGTAGTCAGTGGGAGCAGCGGAAGCATTGGTAGACATCAGGCTTATGTCTATTTATAGACTAAAGCAGATGTAGCGGAGATAGATCATCTATTTCTGATGTGACAGTCATAGATTTGACGTCATCAGAATAGGGGATGGATCTGTTGAGAAGGTAGTAGGAAGTGATATTCCTATACTACGATCGGTTATACTTTGGTCGTCACGCAGTGGTTTCTCCACATAGGACTTGGACATTATATCAGACATACTGGTTGCTAGATCTATGGTTTTAGATCTAGATTTGGGTGGTTTCCTAATCTGGGTACCTTGACAGCATTCTATGAGGATTTAGAATGAACGACTCCTGGCACGGTAGTGTACCTGCAGGTAATGGAGTCACCCTCTCTAAAGGTGTCTTACAGACTAAAGGGGAGAGGGACGTGCATGATTGGCAGATCACTTGCTCAGGCAATTGAGTCAATCATGAGATGTCAAGTACCACACCAGATGTTGTTCTTGCACTAGATGCAATAAGTTGACATTGATCCAATCCTGGAGAAACAGTCGGAAGCAGTTTTAGAACATAAGTGGCTGTTCTAGGGATATGATAACGAAAGCCCCATTCGGGAAACAGTTATCATTCCAGGCTTCCAAGGTGACCTGGACGACAAGGAGGTCGTCAGAGTTATAGTTTTCCTTCTGACGAGGGGAAGTATTTTGGACAGGTGGTCCAAGGTAATACTGAGGGAGGCATGGCGCAGGATACTGATTAAATTCAGTTGACGATACAGTCGAAGAATTTTGGATTTGGAGTTCATTTATGAGCTAGGTCCCATCAGACATCCAGACATTCCAAGACAGGTATTGCTCATTTCGGGAGATGGTTTTCTCCGCGAACTTGAGATATAGAGAGACATAGAAAGAAACTTCAAGGCGGATCCACTCACTGAGGCTATTCCTCGAACGCAATAGTTTCGCAAACGAGTTTTGTGAGACTGACTAGTAGAGGAGTTGGATGTTCGGTATCACACGGGCTGTGAGTATGCGACATCGCAATAATTAGCCTTGAGTGCAAGTGGGAGATTGTTGGAGATAATGCCCTCAGAGTCAATTATTGGATCACAGGCACGTGATTGCGATGATTGAGGGAGGACCTATCCCGGTAAGACAGTCTTACTCGAGATGATAGTATGCTATCTGGTTTACCTTTATCATCGTGTACTGCTTTAGGTGACATGACATGTCGCTATTGCACGTTGATAGAGCCCCTAGGATTCTTGCTTGACTGCCAGCAGTATGAGGGCGATCATATAAGTGAGAGCTGGAGTCTATAAGCGCATCCTTAAAAGGTCCCTAGTCGTAGGAGTTTCGAGACAGGGCATCGATTCTCCAGAATAGACTAGTGTATACAGTCGAGACCCCGACGAGGGGCGGTGGCCGGTCTCACAAGCCACTGGTGTCAGTTGGTTCACCTAAGATGTATACAGGTGCTCATTGGGTTATGAGTACACCGGACAGGACTCGCTGGGAACATGCTAGTTGGTCTTATACCTGACGTCAGATAGCAGTTCCCAGGTGACATGTGTACAGGTTAGTTCATCGACCTGGGGATCGTCATTTGTCTCGTGTGAGTTCCCACTGTACTTTGATTACTACCCTACCACGGCTCAAAGGAGTCGTGCAAACAGGTTTTAGTTGGGTACAGTCCCGAGCCACATGGAGGCAGTGAGCGGATCTTCGGGGGTTTCGTCTCTCCCGGTATTGGGGGTGAGGTCGCGCTGTGTCTAGGAGAGCCATTACACAAAGACCTTGGCCAAGGCAGGAGATTTACTGGTAGGTATTCCAGTAGTATCTCAGGGTGTTCTGGGCTACACTCCGACACGACTTGTACCGCTTTTGGGGGTCTGACTTTTACCAACCCCCTAGGCCCGCCATGCGATACTCATAGACGAACGGACCGGACTGTACGGATATTGTCACTGACAGGCTCAGTTGGGTGTCGAGGTGAGCTTCCTCATCGACGTCCCTTTTAGTCAATAGCTGGTGGCCCGTTACGTATTGGCTTATACCTCTGACGTGCTAGTGGTTAAATCCACAGCCATAGTATTGACGAGTCTTTAGAGTCCACCACACTTTCAGTTACTCAAGCTTTCGGGCGAAACGCTGTAGAGGCCGTATGGAGATATGGCAGGGTCCGATCAGATACGTGCGGTATTGCATGGATCAGGATCGGACAGTTTTGTACTAGTAGCCGTATGGTAATATGGCAGCGTTCGATCAGATACGTGCGGTATTGCACGGATCAGGATCGGACGGATATTACTAGCCGGCTTTGTTTTAAGCCGGATCCTAGTATAGTACAGT
Organism: Agapanthus africanus; assembly: GCA_030015575.1. NCBI lineage: Eukaryota > Viridiplantae > Streptophyta > Magnoliopsida > Asparagales > Amaryllidaceae > Agapanthus > Agapanthus africanus. The sequence continues at coordinate 542,707,053 of JASDDO010000014.1, read as the reverse complement.
GTAGATTTTGTCTCTTTGCATTTGTATCCGGACGGAATACAGATGCGGGTGTGTATGCACTGTATCGGGGTTTTCCTGTAATTTATTACGGGACCAGTTTTCTGGAGTTGCCAGTTTGCTTTCCGTTCCGGCCGGTTTTCCTTTGTTCTTTCCCGGCCGGACTTTTCCGATGGAGGGGGTTATTTGCAATTATGCAAATAACTTTAGTGGAGGGGTTTCTTGCATAAAGATTGATTATGATAGCTTTATATCTTTGCACCATTACTTGGATTAATGATGATTTGAGTGGGTATGGTTTGATGAAAGTGCAAGCATGGTTGTATGTTTTCTTGTCTCTTGATATGGTCACCTCTTCCATTCTCCTACACTCACCTCCCTTCATGTTTGCTATTACCTCCTCCACCATTCTCTTTTGCATGAGAGGTTATTCATTCTTCAAGAGAGAAAAAGAAAGAGAGAAGAAGAAGAAGAGAGCTTCATCTTGAGGTTTTCATCCATGATCTCATTTTCTTGCTAGAAAAATGCAAGCACCATTTTTCTATTCTCCATTCCTCCATCTAAAGGCAACTCCAAAAACCCAAATGAGACACATAGATCTACACTACACTTCCTACAGCAAATCTTGGGCATGTCAAGTTGCCGGCTTCATGCCCGAGTTGCCTCGGTATAGAGGCGGGAGCCCGTAAAAGATGCAGGCGACGTGGTGCCCTTCCGGCGAAGAGGCGACGACCGGAGATCCCGCGAGGAGATCGGAGTGGAGATGAAGACCGGAGGACTCGGATCAGTCGGTACATCTCTTCCCCTTTCTTGTAGTTTGCTAGACCTAGTTTAATGGCCCGATCCGGGGTTTAGTGCGCGGTGGTGCCGGTTTGCAAAGTCCGCAAAATTTTAAGTTTACCACCGTTTCCGCGTTTGGCCGTCGGATTGACGGCCGGGGCGCCGCCGTGCACTTACATCAAGTACATATCCTAAGGGCTTTATCAACATGTGAGAGCAAGACAATAATACAATACAAGTCAACATGTTTAGACAAAGTGAAACCAGATAGCATACTATCATGTCGAGCAAGAAAGTCCTCTCTATATATATCCAAGTATCCACTATAATCTACATCATATGTACAACAATGGCCTCTAGGGCATATACATAACTAACACACCATGTGTTTTCTCGGTTATGAGTTATTTGATACCCGATTCGAGGAGCTAGATGAGGTCGTTTGCAGGTACATGGTGGACCCGGTATGGTACCCCGGGGCAAGAAAGGTATGTTGTGCAGTAGACGATGAGCCTGGCAGAGGGACTACTACCTACCGGTGACAGTATTTGAACTCGGTGGTTATCCGGAGGATATCGACCTGAGTCGAGAGATGGTATGGGCCGATCCGGACTGACGGAGCCCGAGATATGAGGATTTACGTGTCGATGTTGGACACGGGTTTCATGATGTTTCGAGTGTCGATGTTGGACACTCAGGTTCCATGATTTTGATGTGTTGTTGATGGACACACGTTGGTTGATATCCTCATATTTATATGCATATACTTTCTGTAGGGTTCCTAGGCATACCCATGAGGTTCTACAAGTGATCAATCATGGCCAATTCAAAAAAATTCTATTTGCCAAAGTAACCCTAAGCAAGATCGTAACTAGAGGATAAGCGAAACAAGCAAGCAAATAACTTTATTGCTAAAGGAAAGTGACTACAACCTTTGTAGATCCGGTGCTCCACTTCCTTGGCTCCGTGATGACGTCCCTCCGCTGTACCCATCGGAATCCTAGACTCTCGCGATGGTTTCATCGGAGAAAAGATCGGGCTAGGTCGTCGACTTCGATGCCGAAGATGATCTACGTCGAGGCAACTCAAGATCAAGCTCCAACTTCACCAAGTCATGGAACTTGTGAAGAAAACACCCTATACTACATAGCAAGTGGTAGAGGATGAAGAAATAGGAAGTGGGTTCACTTTGGATTTTGATTTCTCACTTAGAATCATCACTTGACATTTTTGTAGAAAGCTTTTCTTCTCTTCACTTGAAGAAGAAGATAAAGAAGAAGGAAAAAAAGAATATGAAAGAAAATAAAATCAAGTGATGGTTATCATTATGCAACCATGGTTAAGTGTAGAGAATAAACTAGGGTTAGGTGAATGGTTAAGTTTAGCAAAAGAAACAAAAATGGTCAAAGCTTCTTAAAGCTTCAAGGAAAAAACAAAAGAAGCAACCATTTCCTTTCTTGCTAAAATGAATAAATAAATAAAACAAAGATAACAAAACCCTAACCATTCACTTAAACATGGTTTAAGGCAAACATACACCCAACTTTGCATGTATCATTAAACATGATACAAACTAGTGCACAAAACTATATCATATATACAATGTGCACATCCACTGAGAAAATCCATCTTAAGTGAACAAATACTAGTTAATGCAAAGTAATATATCAAATATATAATTATACATTAAATCATTAAATCAACACTTGATTTAACGATCCGGTCATATCGCATATGACCGACTAATATCCAATGTATCGACTTATCGAATCAATCCTCGATTCGATAACTAGGTTATATCGCATACAACCAATCGATACATTCATCGCGAGAATAGAATACGGTATCACATACACATATTATTCTCGGTCCCGCACATATCTCATATGCGCTCCTATTTCGTTTCGCTTGAGCCAGGAAACCTCTGTGTTGGACTCTAAAGACTCGTCAATACGCCGGCAGCAGGTGATGATCATATCAAACACCCACAAGCCACAAGCGGTCTGCTAAACGTAACGGCCACCCGGGTATTGAGCGATCAGAAGATCGAGGAGCAAGCCCGCTCACACTCCTTTGAATCCAACCAGTAACACTTACCATACAGTCCGGTCTGTTCGTCTGATATGTCGCATATCTCGCCTAGGGGTGGTAAACGTCAGACCCCAGTAGCTCGATAAGTCATGCCGATGTAAGGTCCATAACAAGCGTGAAACTACTGATAACTCTTACCAGTATATCACAGCAACCCTGGCCAGGGATTTCCAGTTATGGCCAGTCGTGCATAGCGCACCATCAACCCTCAATACCGGGAGAGACGAAACCCCTCCTATCGCTCATTGCCTCCATGTGAATCGGGACTGTACCCAAAAACCACCTGTTTGCACGACTCAGTAGAGCCGTGGTAGGGTGGAAATCAAAGCACAGTGGGAGACACACAAGACTCTATGACGATCTCGGGTCAACAGACTAAGCTGTACCAGTGTCACCAGAGAACTGCCATGTGACGTGAGGTATAATACCATCTGGGAGTTCTCGGCGAGTCCGTTTAGTGTACCCAGTCTTCACTGAGCACCCGCATACCATCTCTGATGTCAAACACCAATGGATATGGGATCATCCATCGCCCATCACATGGGTCGAGAAGATATACGCTAGTCTAACTGGAATATCGATGCCCCGTCTCGATATTCCCACGACTAGGAACATTGAAGGATGTACTCATGGACTACCCAGGCCCCACTAGTATGATCTGCATCATAGTCCTGGAAGTCGAGTACACATCCTAAGGGCTTTATCAACATGTAACAGAGAGACAAAAAGTATACATGTTAAGATAAAGAGCAACCAGATAGCGTACTATCATGTCGAGCAAGAAAGTCCTACCTATATATGTCCAGCATCGACTACAATATACATCCTATGTATAGTAATGGCCTCTAGGGCATACATATAACTAACAATCTCCCACTTGCACTAGGGCCATCTGTAGCAGTGGTTGCAGTATCTCATACTCAACCATCCCATAAAAGTCTCTCTCTGGGAAAAGGCCTTTGTGAGTGGATCCGCCGTGTTGTCCTCTAAGTCTACTCTCCTATCCTCGATCACCTTGGAGATCAACTATCTCCTTGATCAGGTGATGCTGTCTCAGAATATGTCTGGGTCACTGATGGGATCATGGTTCCTTGGCCAAAGCCATACTTCCATTGTCATACAATGGTAGGAACCAAGTTCATCTTATGAACCAATATACACCCAAACTGCCTCTTTGGTAGTATCTTTAATAGCGATGTCATCAGCCTTTATCGTCTAGTCTGCCACGGCATATAGCTTGGAACTCTTCCAACATACCATCCCTCCACTAAGGGTAAAGACAATGCCTACGACTGACATTCAGTCGTCCTTAACACCTTGGAACCTTTCCAGTGATTCTCCCCAGGATCGATTGACACCATCTCACTAAACCCTAGTGAGAAGCCTAATATCCATTTAGATCTATCCCATAGATCCAAATCCCAGGATTTAGGAGGAATCACCTTTATTCTATTTAGAGAATCCTTGTGATAAGAGGAGATTGACTGAGCGTAGCATAGAAAACTCCTTCTCTATCAAGAGTATGTTATCCACGTACTCGACGAGGATCACCACCTTACACTCTACTACCTTTTTGTATATACAAGGTTCATCTACCATTTTGATGAAGTCAAACTCTTTGACTACCACATCAAAACAGATGTTCCAACTCCGCGATGCCTGCTTTATTTACGTAAAGCAACTTGCACACGTTTCCGCTGCTCCCACTGTTTACGAAGCTCTCTGGCTGTGTACTTATAGACGTTCTCTTCTAAATCAGTATTTAGAAAAGCAGTCATGACACCCAACCACCAGATATCGTAGTCATGGTATGTAGCCGTGGCTAGTAGGATCCGGATGGACTTAAGCATAGCCACTGGAAAAGGTTTCATCATTATCCATGCTTGGTCGATGACGAAAACCTTTAACATGTCTAGCTTTGAAAGTCTCAACTTTTCCATCTATACGAAGTAATCTTCTCAAGATATACTTGCTCCTGAAGGGGTTTTAACCCTTCAGATATAGCATCCAAAGTCCATACTTTGTTGGTGTACATGGATTCCATCTCAGATCGCTAAGCATCCGGCCATTCTTACAGAGTCCCTACTCTCGATGGCCAGCTCGAAACTAGTTAGGCCATCATCTCATGATGCAATCCTCGCTCCCACTGTCATTGAGAAATCGAAGTATCTCTCAGGCAGGTAAGGAACCCTGCTAGATCGGCGGAGAGGCTGAGGTTCATTGGGGACTATAGAATCCTCTGGTTCTGTCAAATCAGCTGCAGTTTTGTATGGTTGGAACCTTTCCAGTTCTACAGAACTGACCTTGCCTCGATCATGTCCGGATTTTGCTTTTGACATAGGCCGGACAATCCCAAATCTTAACTTACTTAAGAGATAGGCTCTTCTCATACCATATCCTATATGGAGTGGTAGGCACTAATTTGATTTGAACCTAATTCAATAGGTATGCAGCTTCTCAAGTGCATAACCCTTTAAAAGAAACAGGTAACTCAGTAATACTCATCATAGAGCGCACCATATCTCATAGGGTGTGATTGCTCCGCCCCGATACACCGTTGTGCTGTGGTGTATTCAGAGGAGCAATACCGAGAGAGAATCTCATTCTCCTTTAGAATAGTCCAAGAATTCCATGCACAAGTATTCTCCTCCCTGATCTCATCAAAGGACATAATACTTATACCCGGTTTTTGGTTCTCTACTTCTAACTTATATTCTGAGAATATCTCAAAAGCTTCGGACTTATGTTTCAACAAGAACATATGGCTGAATCTTGAGAGATTATCAGAGAATGTAATGAAGTACAAAGAACCGGTCCTGGCATGTGTAGACAGGGGACCTTACATACATCATCATGTATCAGTCCCAAGAGTTCACTAACTCTTTCTCTGTTTCCAATAAACAGAGCTATGGTCATCTAATCTTTGTGACATGACTGGCAAGTTTCACAACATGTAAATTCAAACTGATTTAAATATGTATCTAGACATAACTTCAGCCAGTCGGGTCGCATTGATATGGCCTAGTCTACAATGCCTCAAGAAGAATTCGTTCATTTCTGAACTCTTCCTCTTGTGTGTGTTCTGTATACTAGGAACTGTAGTTTGATTTAGAACGTCAATGCTTTTAGATAACGTGCCTGATCCGATCAACTTTTGAAATAGGAAATGTTCAAAACATTATCCATTAATACAAAATTATATCCTTCTTTACTAATAAAGAGATTGATATGATTTTGTACATCAGGTTCGGTATCTAATAGCATTTGTTCAGAATCAATGTATTGGTAATACAGGGTGACAGTGACCAACAGACTTGGCTGCAACACTTGCCCCATTTTCTGTCTCATGAAACTTATCACCCGTTCTCAGTTCTCTGCCTTTTTGTAGCCCTATGTAACAGATTACATATCTGGGATCCTGATCCGGTATCAGATACCCAGGACGCAGAGGATACTGAGAAACAATTCTTTATAATGAACACACCCGAAGGAGATGCATCATATGCACTTTCTTCGTTTGGACGGCATAGGAATTCTGCTATTCCCCTATTTCCTGCTCTGTCTTATAACAATTATAAGTTGGAGCGGGACCAACGTTTCCCAGCTCAGTATAACAAGCGGGTTCGGTCAATATATCCGTATTATTATCTTGATTAAGGCGTGATATGGTCGCTACCTGGAGAGAGAGAGAAGAAAACACTCTGCGTGCGCTCTTGCAAGATTAGATTGGTTATATATTTTATCTAATCAGGATGGCTCCCACTGTTTTTATCAAATCTTCCTTCAAACCTTAAAAGGAAAGACTAGCTGGGATTAATTACACTCTACAAGTTCGCCAATCTTTCAGCCAGGCCAGTGTCGGTACTTTGAGGGAGGTTTCCCGTGCTTTTGCACAGACCTAATTAAAGTAAACCTCATTTTCCCAGAGACGTAACCCCGTTGACACCTTTCTAGACACCTACTTGATCAGCTAATTGTAAAGTGCAAAACTCTCCCTGGAGTAACAATTACTCGCAGTGGGTATCGGGATCCAACTATCATATAGAAGGTATGCAATCTCATTGCAAATTTCAATACTTGAAACTCCCGATAAAGGTTTTTACCCCTAGCACCTATGACCTTGGCTAAGGTCAACAAATCATAAGCACTAGTCAAGTTCTACCCATCATTTCGTGATTAATTAGACCCACCCACATGACCCTTGGCTAAGGTCAACAAAGCCACATGACTGTCCTAACTAATCGCATCATATGCGGTGTAGGAAGACATCACTTAGCTACCGTACACTGTGCCTTGACTATGGTCAACAAACACAGCACGAATACTAAGTACTCTACTTCCTAAAATGACGAAGGGTTGCGAATGGTTTTTAATAAAACCTTTAACGCTTTGAACTTGATCTCGTTGCGGAATCAAATGGTTTTTAAATGGAATGTTTTTTAGGCTTTTCTAGTTTTGCTAAAGGGGTCACTCCCGGTGAAGGGATCGTCGGCCCTTTCCTCATCGAATAAGGTGCAGGATATATCATATATACCGCTGTGCAAAGCAAAACTATAGAAGCAATCAGAAGACAAACCGAGGGTTGTAGCATCTGCCAGTTATTGCTAAAGGAGTCACTCCCGGTAAAGGGATCTTGGTCCTTTCCTTATCGAATAAGGTGCAGGATGTTCTACAAGGAACACCGCGATGCAAAGCAAGAACTGTAGCTACCTGTTTTTATTTTTGAAATTCGATTCCACAACATCTATTATGTTTATTTTCTTTCATTAATCACATTAATGAATATCCCATCATTTAAGTCCACCTAAACATCACAGATAAATATAACGTACGCTTATGCCATCCGCATTCGCTTCGATGTCCCGTATGCACCGTTAGGTTAGGTAACTAACGGTAGAGCGGGGCAGGGCTAGCGCGGGTGTAAAACATAAGCAACGTCTATATAATATATCATATATACTATATATAATATCTATCTGAACATATCACATGATCACATCACAGATAACGCCGCAGAAAAATATCATATGAAATATTGGATATACTAGGTCGTCCGTGTTTTATTTTGAGCCTGAATAAAACACGGATTCTACGGTCGTGATGAATAGCCAATCCCACACCCCTAGACCCCTACGAGAGCGGCAAGCAACCCTACCAATTCTAGGGTTAGGATACCCGGACTCGACTCCTCGAGATGGTCTCCCACTGGACCCCAGAACCCGGTTACTTGTGCTCCCCGCCTTGGGTCTATCCTAATGCGGAAAAGTAAATAATATACAAATGGTGACATCATCCGCAACCTGGAAGTGCCCCAATAAAAGAATGTTACATACAAGTTTTTTTTTGTTTTTTTTTACATGAACGAAAGATGAAAAACACTCGTCTCACATAAAAAAACCGGCTTTTCAAACACGACGATCCAATATAACATATCCAGCAACACATAACATCACATGTCATCAAAGTAAGTAAATATGCGCATCCCAATTGTCGTTGACATATAGCAACGAAACCGGCGATATCACATATTACACTTACGGTCACAGAAAAGAAAGTGTAAAACTACAACAGTTGGAATCCGCAAACCCTTTAGACATCGCATGCCAAACCAAATGAAATTACTTAGACATCGCATGCCTAACAATTATAAACCCCTCATTTTAGTCTCTTTATCGAAAACTCTTTTCAAAATCAAGTCGGGCAATTCAACAAGATTCCCGACATCCTGATCGAATGCTCGTCGCAAACTTTAGTAGACGGCCGCACACCTGATACCGTCGACGAAGTGCACCAAGGCGGAACACCGCTGCTGCGAGCACCCGAACGGATGCTTTCAGCGACGGGGTTCTCCTACAGTCACTTGGTCGGGGCTATGGGGTGTAGCTGTCTATTAAGTTTACCCGGCGAGTATCCGCGTATGCTACGTGATTGCGACGGACTTTTGATCGCATCAAAATCCCGTGGCAACCGATCATGTGAGACTAAACTGTTATGTTTATAACATTCAAATCAGTTATCTCATAACTACTTGTGGATTCCAATTATTGTATCACATTCCAGATAAAATAGAAAATGTTAAACTTTCCGATCGAACAGTCAAACACCCAAGTTTTCCCGAAACAGCTCAACACATGAAATAAGTTTAAAAACATTCACTTCATGCCTCAGTACCAATGGTCCAGCCGTAGAAGGGTCAAGCCAACGCCTCACATGTGCCACGCCGTACTGCCCCAAACCCTAAGGTTCAAAGGGCAGTTCAAGACGGTCACATAATCGATTTAAGGTTTGTTGTCTTCTAGAGGGTCCATCGCGTTACTTGCACTACTTAGAACGTCTTTAAACCATGGAAAAATCCAACATTTGGAAACTTCCCGACAGGGGAAAAAGTGGGTATTTATATCCGGTCGAACTTTTTAACAAATTCTAAAATTACCCGGAAAAACACATAGACAAAATTAGACAATCCGATCGAATCTACAAACTCCCAATACAACCCAGAAAACTCAACTCTTGAGTGCAATTTAAAATTCCCAGAAAACTCAGCACTAACAGATAGGAATTACTGTTAAAATTCACAAAACAATGTGACATTATGGCCGCGGAACCGCTGCACGAGCCATGCTCGTGCCGCGCTTCCGCGGCGCAATGGTGGATTCAGGCACACATGCAGCACAGTATTTCTTATAAATCCCTGCTGATTTTTCTGCATATTTTTAATTCACAAAAATCCCCGATTTAAAAAAAAGTACAGAGAAGGATTTTGCATTAGGGTTTCGGTTCGATCGGACTTCTAACATCGTCTACACATCGCCTAAGGCTCTAGCTAGGCTCCGATACCACTGTAGTGTTCCTAGGCACACCAATGAGGTTCAACAAGTGATCAAACATGGCCAATTCAAAAAATTTCTATGTGCCAAAGTAACCCTAAGCAAGATCGTAACTAGAAGATAGGCGAAATAAGCAAGTAAACAACTTTATTGCTAAAGGAAAGTGACTACAACCTTTGTAGATCCTTAACCTTGTGGTCGTGGGTTCGGGCCCCACGGTGGGCGCCACTGTAGGGTTCCTAGGCACACCCATGAGGTTCTACAAGTGATTAAACATGGCCAATTCAAAAAATTTCTATGTGCCAAAGTAACCCTAAGCAATGTCGTAACTAGAGGATAGGCGAAACAAGCAAGTGAACAACTTTATTGCTAAAGGAAAGTGACTACAACCTTTGTAGATCCGGTGCTCCACTTCCTTGGCTCCGTGATGACGTCCCTCCGCTGTACCCATCGGAATCCTAGACTATCGCGGTGGTTTCATCGGAGAAAGATCGGGCTAGGTCGTCGACTTCGATGCCGAAGATGATCTACGTCGAGGCAACTCAAGATCAAGCTCCAACTTCACCAAGTCATGGAACTTGTGAAGAAAACACCCTATACTACATGGCAAGTGGTATAGGATGAAGAAATAGGAAGTGGGTTCAATTTGGATTTTGATTTCTCACTTGGAATCATCACTTGACATTTTTGTAGAAAGCTTTTCATCTCTTCACTTGAAGAAGAAGATGAAGAAGAAGGAAAAAAGAATATGAAAGAAAATAAAATCAAGTGATGGTTATCATTATGCAACCATGGTTAAGTGTAGAGAATAAACTAGGGTTAGGTGAATGGTTAGGTTTAGCAAAAGAAACAAAAATGGTCAAGGCTTCTTGAAGTTTCAAGGAAAAAACAAAAGAAGCAACCATTTCTTTTCTTTCTAAAATTAATAAATAAATAAAACAAAGATAACAAAACCCTAACCATTCACTTAAACATGGTTTAAAGTAAACATACACCCAACTTTGCATGTATCATCAAACATGATACAAACTAGTGCACAAAACTATATCATATATACAATGTGCACATCAATTGAGAAAATCCATCTTAAGTGAACAAATACTAGTTAATGCAAAGTAATATATCAAATATATAATTATACATTAAATCATTAAATCGCATATGACCGACTAATATCCAATGTATCGACTTATCGAATCAATCCTCGATTCGATAACTAGGTTATATCGCATACAACCAATCGATACATTCATCGCGAGAATAGAATATGGTATCACATACACGTATTATTCTCGGTCCCGCACATATCTCATATGCGCTCCTTTTTCGTTTCGCTTGAGCCAGGAAACCTCTGTGTAGGACTCTAAAGACTCGTCAATACGCCGGCAGCAGGTGATGATCATATCAAACACCCACAAGCCACAAGCGGTCTGCTAAACGTAACGGCCACCCGGGTATTGAGCGATCAGAAGATCGACGAGCAAGCCCGCTCACACTCCTTTGAATCCAACTAGTAACACTTACCGTACAGTCCGGTCTGTTCGTCTGATATGTCGCATATCTCGCCTAGGGGTGGTAAACGTCAGACCCCAGTAGCTCGATAAGTCATGCCGATGTAAGGTCCATAACAGGCGTGAAACTACTGATAACTCTTACCAGTATATCACAGCAACCCTGGCCAGGGATTTCCAGTTATGGCCAGTCGTGCATAGCGCAACATCAACCCCCAATACCGGGAGAGACGAAACCCCTCCTATCGCTCATTGCCTCCATGTGAATCGGGACTGTACCCAAAAACCACCTGTTTGCACGACTCAGTAGAGCCGTGGTAGGGTGGAAATCAAAGCACAGTGGGAGACACACAAGACTCTATGACGATCTCGGGTCAACAGACTAAGTTGTACCGGTGTCACCAGAGAACTGCCATCTGACATGAGGGCCGGGATTCAAAAGAATGGGAGTTCTCGGCGAGTCCGTTCAGTGTACCCAGTCTTCACTGAGCACCCGCATACCATCTCTGATGTCAAACACCAATGGATATGGGATCATCCATCGCTCATCACATGGGTCGAGAAGATATACGCTAGTCTACACTGGAATATTGATGCCCCGTCTCGATATTCCCACGACTAGGAACATTGAAGGATGTACTCATGGACTACCCAGGCCCCACTAGTATGATCTGCATCATAGTCCTGGAAGTCGAGTACACATCCTAAGGGCTTTATCAACATGTAACAGAGAGACAGAAAGTATACATGTTAAGATAAAGAGCAACCAGATAGCGTACTATCATGTCGAGCAATAAAGTCCTACCTATATATGTCCCAGCATCCACTACAATATACATCCTATGTATAGTAATGGCCTCTAGGGCATACATATAACTAACACTTTCATGATATTTACATGCATGATATTGTTGTATCATTGATGGACACATAGATGTTATCCACACGCATACAGGCGTTGATTATATTGTTGGCATATACGCAGATACGGTCACCTTAGATATTATAGTATTACCTTTATGATATAGTTGACCTAGGAATCGTTGTTTTATTCGATTTCTACCTGATGATATTTTCTACTCACGGGTTGGCAACTCACCCCCGTTGTGCCACAGTTCTTGCAGGTTGACTGCATGGATCAGTAGCGGCATCACTGGAACACAACTTGCATTCGGGTGATTTGCTTTGGTAGATGGTACATGTTGGATCGTACCACTCTTTTATTTACTATTCTGTTTTATCTAGTTAACTGCATTAATCAGAAACTAGTATTTGTATAAGTAGTAAGACTTAGAAAGACTTGTGGTTGCGAGACTTAGAGCGATGGGTTATATGTTCGCTTGGTGGGTTTGATGTCTTGCTTTACATTTCTCTTTGTGTTGATCTTCGCCGTTGGGTGTCGTATACATATATTTTGACTTGTGTGGTTGTCATTCCGCCGAGTGGCGAAGAGCTAGCTCCCGCTTGGGGATGCCTTTTATATTATCATGTATATGTGGTTTTAGATCAAAATATATAAGGGAGGTGCTGCCCAAATTTTAAAAAGACGAAACATGTTTTTTTCAACTAGTAAAATCCGCTTGCATTTTTCATGTTCCATTATCTATGCGTTTAAGAAAACATTTGATTTTGCATACCTTTATTTCAAAACTTCACCTCTTCTATTTTCTTTAAAAGGTTTAGATTTCTGGGCTTCGGCTTACTTAATTTACGTTACGCCTTTAGACGTGTCATGATTTAATTGTCGGTCACGAACTAAATTTTGGGTCGTGACAATATCTAATAGGGTGCGATTTCTCCACTCCGATACAACGTTCAGCTGTGGTGTATACGGAGGAGTAAGCTGAGAGAGAATCCCATTCTCTTTTAAATAGTCACGGAATTCTGTGCTCAAGTATTCTCCTTCGGGATCAGATCAAAAGATTTTAATACTTTTACCCGTTTGGTTCTCCCCTTCGCACTTATATTCCTTGAATTTCTCAAAAAATTCAGATTTGTGTTTCATCAGGAACACATGTCCATATCTTGAGAGATCATTGGTGAATGTAATGAAGTATGAGGAACCATTCCTGGCATGTGTACACATAGGACCGCATACATCACTATGTATCACTCCCAAGAGTTCAGTAGCTCTTTCTCCGTGTCCAGTAAACGGAGTTTTGGTCATTTCACCCTTGAGACATGACTGGAAAGTTTCATAAGATGTGAATTGTCATGAGCCGAAATTGGCACGTGACGGCCCTTAAACAACGCGATGTCTACAGGCGTAACGCACTTTAAGTAAGCCAAAAACCCAGCAATCTAAACCAACAAAAGTACTAAGTGATAAGAATATTGTTAAAACTTTTGAAAATCTCGAGTACAAATTCTTTAAAGTCCAAATTTACATTCTTAAAAATTTTGGCAGCACCTCCTTTGTAAAAACTAACCCCAAAAATGGGTACAACAAAAAGATAAAGTAAAGCATCCCCAACGGGAGCAAATCCACGCACAACGGCGGAAAACAACCACCACAACAGATATATGACGCCGTAGCGAAGAAATAAAAGACGATAAAAGTAAAACTGCATAAAAGACATCCAAGTCACCAGAATATACAATATCGTCCTCACATCTCGTTTCTAAGTCAATACATGAGAATGGTAGATGGAGTGTACAAAGTACAAAGATATACAATGAGCAACATCGGATAACCGTAAAACCCACCTATAGCAAATCTGCACGCAGTCAGCCGAAGCGGTATCCGCTGCAAAAGATGATATGATAGGTAGAAGCCCTGCCTCGACTACTCTGAGGAACAACCTGCAACCCTGTGGCACAACAGGGGTGAGTTGCCAACTCGTGAATAGTAAATAACATATGCAGATAATCGTAAGTATGCACGTACTGCGCGAATCTATCACATGCAAGCTAATAGCAATAATGGCCATATGTATGCAACAGTCATGAAAGGTACTCTATCAGGTACAACTAAAACATGAAGAAATAATATGGCAATATGTTTATGCAACAGTCGTGAAAGGTACTCTATCAGGTACTACTAATACATGAAGCAATGCATATCAAATAAATGCGGAGTATGGAATAAAACATGTCATCCTCACAGAATCCTCATCGTGGTAGGACCAGTGTCCATCAAGACAATCTAAATCCGAAATTCCTCAAATCAGCACCCAAATTGGCCCTCATATCCTGTAAGTCTCATATATCCTGAGTGTCCAATATCAAGTAAATCTCATGTAATGAATAAGTATATTTGCAAGATTACTATGATGATGTATATAAATTAGATATGTATACATATATATTAGCGTCCTATTCCACTAATATATATATATATATATATATATATATATATATATATATATATATATATAACAACGTCCCATTCCACTGTTATATATATACTTAGGAGTAAAAATATCATGAAAACAAGTGTCTAGCATCGACACATAAATACTTATATCTATACGTTCCTCGAATCGTAAGTGTCCGGTATCGACACCCATGATCCACGTATCGGTCTTTCTCATATTCATATGTTCCTTGAATCATAAATGTCCGGTATCGACACCCGTGATCCACGTATCGGTTTTTCTGATATTTATATATTCCTCGAAACCCAAGTGTCTCACCTCGACACTTGTGTTCCACGTATCGGTATATACGTCCTCCGAATCTTAAGTGCCCCAACATCGACACTCTCGATCCTGTATCGGTTTAAAACAAATCTCTGAGTAGATGCATACAAATATCAAGTAAAGAATAAGAATACTTGCATAATTTCATGAAACCACCATGGTCCTCAAATCCAGAAAATATCATATGAAATCCATATCTCAATGCGAAATTCCATGAATATAACATATGCAACATAAAAACAGTAATGTGAGCATATGAAGTAAAAACCGCTATCTAACTGCAACAATTTATTATACATCATGCGGTTTCTGTTAGTGTATATGCCCTAGAGGCCATTACTGTATCATACTAGTTTGTATATTACTTAATGGAAGCTTAGGATATTCACCTTGTATAAACAATCTTGCTCAATATAGTAGTATGCTACTTGGTTTGTTTCTACTTCAATGTGTACTTGTGTTTATTTTACTATATCACTTATACGCATTAGTGGAGCCCTTAGGATCTTTGCTTGATTACCAGCGTTGTGATGGCAGTCACACTAGTGGGGGCTGGGTAATCTATAAGCACATCCTTATACAGGTCCCTAGTCGCAGGACTATCGAGACAGGGCATCGATACTCCGGAGTAGACTAGCGTATGCGCTTCTCATCCCAATGTGGGAGATGGTCTGTCCCACAGCCATCAGTACGTCGTACTGGAGATAGTATACGGGTGCTCGTGAGGTTACGAGTACACTGGACAGGACTCGTCGGGAACTGAAAGGTTGGTATTATACCTATCGTCAGTCATCAGTTCCCAGGTGACATGAGTACAGCTTAGTCCGCTGACTTGACACTGGAACTTCGCCTCGAGTGTGTTCCCACCGCACTTTGATCACTACCCTACCACGGCTCAAAGGAGTCATGCAAACAGGTGGTGGTTGGGTGCAGTCCCGAAGCACTTGGAGGCAGTGCCGGTTAGACAGGATTCGTCTCTCCCGATATTGGGGGTTGACATCGCGCTGTGTCTAGGAGAGCCATTACACGAGTAGTCCCTGGCCAGGGCAAGCGAGATATACTGGTAGGTTCCAGTGTTATCTCAGGGTGTTTTGGGCTTCACTCCGACACGAATTGTACCGCTATTGGGGGACTGACGTTTTACCGCCCCCTAGGCCCGACATGCGATGTATCAGACGAACAGACCGAACTGTACGGAGACTGTCACATTCAGACTCAGTAGGAGTACAGATGGGGTTTCACCTCGTCAGCCTTCTTGTCGGCATCTACCTGGGGACCGTTACGCACAGCTAGTGCCGCTTGCGGTCTGTGGTTAAACCCACTGCCAGCGTAGTGTCGAGTCTTTAGAGTCCCACATAGAGGGTATTCGCCTCTGGGCAAAACAGAGTAGAGGTCGCATGGTTTTGCGACAGGGTTCGTTCTCCTCCGCGCACTTGTGCACGTTTGGAGTCCGGACGGATATTGCCAGCAGGCTCTGGTTTGAGCCGGATACTGGTATATGTTTTGGGGTTGCTTTTATCTCTCAGTATTCATGTTCCTCGAAACAAGAATGCAGGTGTGTTGCACAGTTATTTTGAGGACGAGGAAGATGATTTTCATTAGGGTTTCGGAACGGGTGCGCATGCACAGTTGACAGTCGTCTTTTTTCCAAACCCTAATGAATTAGTGAGATATCTATTAATAATAGTAATTAAATGAAAATATGTTATGGTTGGTTTTGTGGACTTGTTGACCATGGTTGACTTGTTGACTATGGTTGAATTTTTTACCATTATCATAATTGAGCAAGGATGCTCCTTGATTCTTGCCAACATTCATTTAATGAAGTATGATAGTGGTCATTCCAAAACAACCATCAACTATTCTCATTTCAATTATTATTGTTATTTAGATAATTCTTTTTCTTTTGTTATGGTTGCAAAAAAGAGAAAGAGGTCTCATTATCTCATTTAGCTTCTCTCTCCTCTCTTCATCTTCTTCCTCCTCTAGCAAAAGAGAACCCTTCTCATGTGTTGAGAATCCTTCTCTTTTAAAAGAAAAGCAACTCTTAAACTCTCTCTACTCATTCTAGGTTCAAGGTTTGGCAAGCCGGAAACCCTAGTTCACTCAAAGCACGAGGAAGAGCCCAAAGGTTGAACTCTCGAGGTGGATCCATCTTCGACGGAAGAAGGCTACAAGGCAAGAACCATCTACCTCTACAAGGTTTGAAGAAAAAGGAGTTCAAGTTTAGGTATAACCTTCATCCGAGTAGCTAAGACTCTTTAGCTTGTTTGCTAGTTTAGTTAAGACACGATCCCGACCTTGTTTAGTCCATGTTGCCTCTTGCGATAAAAATTTGTTTTTTATACCGTTTCCGCCTCCCCGTAAGAACCGGGGGTCGCAATATGGACTTACAGTGGTATCAGAGCCTAACTAAACTTAAACTAGCTTGGTAGTGAAGTGTAACGAAGTTCGGAACCGAAAAAGTCACAAAACCGGAAAATTACAAAACCTGAGTTTCTGTTGAAATTTTTTTGGCTCAAAATGAAAAACGTTATACTTGTAAATTCGTCTCAGGGTTTTGTGAGAACACCCAAGAAAAACGATGCCCTAATTCATTCAAACCGCCGCGGTTCCGCGGCACGAGGTAGGCATGTGCCGCGGAACCGCCGCCGTTTGTTTTCCTCTCTGCATCGTTTTTCGTGCAGTGTTCTTATGGTGGGATTTTGGGATTTTTCAGATATATTATATGTGCCCAGATTTTCCAGAACTGAAATTCACTTTTGGGGTCCTATAATTCCGTATTTTTCCGAACTTCACTGCACTTTGACTATGATGGTTATATCTGTGATGCTTGCATGTATTGAACGTCGGCTAATCGCTATAAGACGATTAGTCGGGGTTATACATGATCTGTGTTTGATATTGGAATGTGTATATGAATGTGTTGGACTGTCGCGGGTGAATAGCTGGGGTGGATGTGAGATGAGCTTTTGTTTTTCTTTCATTCATTGTAAATGTAAATTGATGTAATAATTATTATTTGTTTGGCCGCACAACCGGGTCGGGGTTGTAGCCGTCATTGTATAATTCTTTTTACTGTTTTTGCTCCTAGGATAGACCCATGGAGGGGTGCACAAACTTCCGGGTACTTGGCGGGTAGTTTGCCGCACCCGTAGGGGTCTTGGTTGGGGTATTTGGCTATTCACCGTGACCGTGTTATCCGCTTTTCGTTTCAGGCTCGAAAGGATTGCGGATTGCTAGTATATCCAATGTATTCATCTATGATCTGTAATGTCTATCATTGCTTTCTATTTAGGCGTTGCTTATGTTTTACAGCCGCGCTAGCCCAGCCCCCGCTCTGTCGTTAGTTAAGTAACCGAACGAGTGATGACGGGACCCCGTGGCGAATGCGAATGGCATAAGCGTACGTCATATTTTGGTTGTTTTCTGCAATGGTAGGATTTAAATGATGGGACGCATTAAAAGTACTAATGCAAGAATATCACGCATTAAAAGAACTAATGCAAGATAATAAACCAAGCTAAAGTCGTTGGAACACTTTCGAAAAACCACTCGGTTCTTTTCAAAACTAACTTTTAAAATGCGGAGCTTGAGCCACTCCTTTTAAAAGCTATCTCGTTCCATCGATTATATCAAGTTCATTACGTTCACGGTTTCGCCAAAACCATTCGTAGCCCTCCGTCGTTTCGTATGAATATTCAATAGTATTCAAGCTATGTTTGTTGACCTTCGTCAAGGCATAGAGTTTGGTAGCTGTTGGGTGTTCATATGTAGCATAGATAGATGCGTTGGTTTGGGACAGTCGTGTTGCCTTGTTGACCTTCGTCAAGGGTATATACGGGTGGGTTCAAATTAACCTGGATAATGACGGGCAGAACTTGACATGTGACTTATGATTTGTTGACCTTCGTCAAGGTCATAAGAGCATGGGGCAAAAATCCACATCGGGAGTTTCATAAGTACTGAAACTTGCTAGATTTGCATACCATTTGGAGTGTGGTGATTCTGGTAGGATTCCTTCAGTTTCGTCACACGATGATATTTGGATCCCGATCCTACTGTGAGTATATGCTACTCCTCGGGAAATTTCTCACTAGACGATCAATGCTATAAACCTAGTAGGTGCCTAGAAAGGTGTTAGCAGGGCTACGCCCCCAGGGAAAAGAGGTTATTTAATTAAGGAACTTCGCGAAAGCGTTGGAAAACCTCCCTCGAAGTACCGACACTGGCCTGGCTGAACGGTTAAGCAAGTATTGCACGGTGGGATTGATCCCGGCTAATTCTTCCTTTGTGGTTTGAGGAGGGATTCGAGAGACAGTGGAAGCCATCCTGTTTAGACAAATTAAAAACCATTCTAAACTTGCAAGAGCATCGTGCTAAAGTGTTTCTTCTCTCCCCCCTGCAGCGACCAAATCGAAATGACTGGACTTAAGTTGATTCTAGATAAAAACATATTGACAGGGCCAAACTACAAAGATTGGCTCAGGAATGTCAAGTTGGCAATCACTTACGACAAGCTGGGGTATCTTCTTACCACCAAAGCTCCCCCCGTCCCAGGTCCCACCTCCAGCGTCGCGGATAAGGAAATCCGTAAGACTTGGGAGATTGACAGCGCGAAGGCCAGGTGCCTCGTACTTGCCTCGATAGACAACGAACATCAGAGGAGGCACGAGAATATGGATTTGGAATCCATATTTCTTCATACAAAAGAACTGTATGGAGAGCAGTCTCGTATCGCAAGATACGAAGTGTCGAAGAAGTTGTTTTCAACAAAGTTGGCCGTCGGATCATCGGTAGCGGACCACGTGCTTAAGATGATTGGCTACACTGAGGAGCTCGCGGAACTTGGGACCACGTTGGACAGTGAACTCTACACGGATATAATTCTCCAGTCCCTTCCATCCACTTACGCCCAGTTCATACTGAATTTCAACTTGCAAGAAAAGGAAGTTGAACTTTCAGAACTCCTCAACATGCTGAGGAGCGCAGAGGGCACCCTATAGAAGGGTAGGGAAACACCCGCTTTGTTTGTAGGAGGATCTTCTTCCTCTAGGTCCAAGGCGAAAGCCAAGGGAAAGAGGAAGAAAGCCCCCGCCAAACCAAGAGGCGGTGTTAGTAAAGTGGGTACGAAGGGAAAGGAAAAGGCAACAAAGATTGCGGGGAAGCTTGTTGGAAAAGAAGAATGCTTCTATTGTCATAAGAGTGGACACTGGAAGAAAGATTGCAGGGCTTGGAAGGCCAAGACACAGGAACTGAAGCAGGTTGCGGCTTCAGCTTCAGGTGTGTATGTTATTGAAAACTGTCTTTCTATAAACTCTACTTCCTGGGTATTGGATACCGGATCAGGATCTCATATCTGTAATTCTTTGCAGGCGTTGAGAAACCGTAGGTTTTTGAAGGCAGGTGATATGACCCTCAGAGTTGCGAACGGAGCTAGCATGGATGCTAAAGCCGTGGGGGACTATCACCTGGGAATGTCAGATGGGCATGTTTTGGTTTTGCGTAATTGCTTTTTTGTACCCAACGCAACTTGTAATATCATTTCTGTATCTTTGGTTTCTAAAGAAGGTTATGAATTTGCGTTTGTAAGTAATGTTGTAAACATTCACCTTAATCAAGTTCTGATTGGGTCAGGTACACTGAGCAATGGTATATACGTATTGAACCAACCACAGATTTTCAATGTCCAGAATACACACAAAAGAAAGTCTCCAGATATCAATCAGGCTTTCTTATGGCATTGTAGACTGGGTCACATCAATGAGACACGGTTGACTAAGTTACATAAAGAAGGATACTTGGATCCGTTCGAGTATCAGTCTTATGCCACTTATGAATCTTGCCTCATGGGAAAGATGACAAAGACTCCGTTCACTGGACACGGAGAAAGAGCGAGCGAGCTCTTGGGACTCGTACACAGCGACGTGTGCGGTCCAATGTCTACACATGCGCGAAGCGGTTATTCATACTTCATTACTTTCACAGACGATTTCTCTAGGTATGGACATGTCTTCTTAATGAAGCACAAATCCGAGGCCTTTGAGAAATTTCGGGATTATAAGAATGAAGTTGAAAAACAAACAGGCAAAAGTATTAAGATTCTAAGATCGGATCGAGGTGGAGAATACTTGAGTGCCGAGTTCCTGGACTATTTAAAAGAGAATGGAATTCTCTCTCAGCTTACTCCTCCATACACTCCGCAACATAACGGTGTATCGGAAAGGAGGAATCGAACCCTATTGGATATGGTTCGTTCCATGATGAGTAAGGCTGAGTTACCGCGATCTTTCTGGGGTTATGCACTAGAAGCAGCTGCATATCTCTTGAACAAGGCTCCTACCAAAACTGTGCCTACCACTCCATATCAGATGTGGAGTGGGAAGAAACCCTGTCTTAAGTACCTTAAGATATGGGGATGTCCGGCTTTTGTAAAAAAGCAGCATGCGGACAAGCTCGAGGCACGTTTAGTACAGTGTAAGTTTGTGGGATACCCAAAGAACTCCAGGGGGTATCTGTTCTATTCCGCAGAGGAACAAAAAGTTCTTGTTTCTCAACATGCCCGCTTCTTGGAAACTGAGTTTTTGGAAACCCAGATAAGTGGGAACGAAATAGAACTGGAAGAAATTCCAGAACCACAAGCTATTACTGAGAGCTTGGAAGAGCCAGTAAGTTCAAAAGAACAGGACATTCCTATGCCGCTCCGCAGGAGTAGTAGGCAGTCTCATCCGCCCGAGAGATACTACGGTTTTCTCATAGATGGGGATCGAGAGGATTGCATCATAGATTATGATGAGCCTACTAGCTTCCAGCAGGCCGTTCAGAGCATTGACTCGGTAAAATGGCTGGATGCAATGCGGACCGAAATGGAGTCCATGTACACCAACAAAGTATGGACGTTGGACATTGCTCCAGACGGGGTAAAACCCGTAGGATGCAAGTGGATCTTCAAAAGGAAGATTGGTGTAGATGGACAGGTTGAGACCTATAAAGCTAGACTTGTAGCAAAGGGTTTCCGTCAAAGACCTGGCTTGGACTATGACGAAACCTTTTCTCCAGTGGCTATGCTGAAATCCATTCGGATCCTTCTTGCCATTGCTGCCTTCCACGATTATGAGATTTGGCAGATGGACGTAAAGACCGCTTTTCTAAATGGAAATTTAGAGGAGTGTGTCTATATGGATCAGCCAGAGGGTTTCATTCAGAGTGGGAGCAGCGGAAAGGTGTGCAAGTTGCTTAAGTCCATCTATGGACTAAAGCAGGCATCGCGGAGTTGGAACATCTGTTTTGATGAGACGGTCAAGGAATTTGAATTTATCAAAAATCCAGATGAACCATGCATCTATAGTAGATTTGTAGCGAGAACTGTAGTATTCCTCGTTTTATACGTGGATGACATTCTCTTAATAGGAAATGACATTCCTATGCTACAATCTGTCAAGGGGTTCTTGTCACACAGGTTCTCCATGAAAGACCTGGGTGATGCCTCATACATCCTGGGGATCCGGATCCATCGTGATAGATCCAAGAGGATATTAGGACTTTCTCAGTCCAGGTACATCGACACCATAGTGAAAAGATTCAGTATGGAAGATTCCAAGCGCGGTAACCTACCGGCTTGTCACGGGATCACTCTCTCTAAAGAGATGTCTCCCAAGACTGATTTAGAGAGGGATCGCATGTCTGTTATACCCTACGCTTCTGCGGTAGGCTCTATAATGTATGCGATGTTGTGTACCAGACCGGATGTAGCTTATGCACTGAGTGTGGTAAGCCGGTATCAGTCAAACCCTGGGGAGAAACACTGGATAGCGGTAAAGAACATTCTCAAGTACCTGAGAAGGACTAAGGAGATGTTCTTGGTGTATGGCGGAAAAGACCTCCAGATCGAGGCCTTTGCTGACTCCAGCTTCCAGAATGACAAGGATGATTCCAAGTCCATGTCGGGTTTTGTCTTTACCCTCAATGGAGGGGCGGTGTATTGGAAGAGCTCCAAACAAGAAACCGTTGCAGACTCGACTATGGAAGCGGAATACATCGCTGCATCTGATGCCGCAAAAGAAGCTGTCTGGATGAGGAAGTTCTTAAAAGAACTTCAGGTGGTTCCGTCCATTGTTGACCCAATACCTCTGTATTGCGACAACAACGGGGCTATAGCTTTAGCAAAGGAACCCAGGTCCCATCAGAGATCCAGGCACATCTTGAGGCGGTATCACCTGATCAGGGAGATCGTGGATCGCAAGGAGATCGAGGTTCGGAGGGTTGCTTCAGAAGAAAACACTGCAGATCCATTCACCAAGGCCCTACCCCAGACTCAGTTCGAGCGGCTGATCGAGATGATAGGTCTTCGATACGCCAGTACATGGCCTTAGTGCAAGTGGGAGATTGTTAGTGTATATGCCCTAGAGGCCATTACTGTATCATACTAGTTTGTATATTACTTAATGGAAGCTTGGGATATTCACCTTGTATAAACAATCTTGCTCAATATAGTAGTATGCTACTTGGTTTGTTTCTACTTCAATGTGTACTTGTGTTTATTTTACTATATCACTTATACGCATTAGTGGAGCCCTTAGGATCTTTGCTTGATTACCAGCGTTGTGATGGCAGTCACACTAGTGGGGGCTGGGTAATCTATAAGCACATCCTTATACAGGTCCCTAGTCGCAGGACTATCGAGACAGGGCATCGATACTCCGGAGTAGACTAGCGTATGCGCTTCTCATCCCAGTGTGGGAGATGGTCTGTCCCACAGCCATCAGTACGTCGTACTGGAGATAGTATACGGGTGCTCGTGAGGTTACGAGTACACTGGACAGGACTCGTCGGGAACTGAAAGGTTGGTATTATACCTATCGTCAGTCATCAGTTCCCAGGTGACATGAGTACAGCTTAGTCCGCTGACTTGACACTGGAACTTCGCCTCGAGTGTGTTCCCACCGCACTTTGATCACTACCCTACCACGGCTCAAAGGAGTCGTGCAAACAGGTGGTGGTTGGGTGCAGTCCCGAAGCACTTGGAGGCAGTACCGGTTAGACAGGATTCGTCTCTCCCGATATTGGGGGTTGACATCGCGCTGTGTCTAGGAGAGCCATTACACGAGTAGTCCCTGGCCAGGGCAAGCGAGATATACTGGTAGGTTCCAGTGTTATCTCAGGGTGTTTTGGGCTTCACTCCGACACGACTTGTACCGCTATTGGGGGACTGACGTTTTACCGCCCCCTAGGCCCGACATGCGATGTATCAGACGAACAGACCGGACTGTACGGAGACTGTCACATTCAGACTCAGTAGGAGTACAGATGGGGTTTCACCTCGTCAGCCTTCTTGTCGGCATCTACCTGGGGACCGTTACGCACAGCTAGTGCCGCTTGCGGTCTGTGGTTAAACCCACTGCCAGCGTAGTGTCGAGTCTTTAGAGTCCCACATAGAGGGTATTCGCCTCTGGGCAAAACAGAGTAGAGGTCGCATGGTTTTGCGACAGGGTTCGTTCTCCTCCGCGCACTTGTGCACGTTTGGAGTCCGGACGGATATTGCCAGCAGGCTCTGGTTTGAGCCGGATACTGGTATATGTTTTGGGGTTGCTTTTATCTCTCAGTATTCATGTTCCTCGGAACAAGAATGCAGGTGTGTATGCACAGTTATTTTGAGGACGAGGAAGATGATTTTCATTAGGGTTTCGGAACGGGTGCGCATGCACAGTTGACAGTCGTCTTTTTTCCAAACCCTAATGACTTAGTGAGATATCTATTAATAATAGTAATTAAATGAAAATATGTTATGGTTGGTTTTGTGGACTTGTTGACCATGGTTGACTTGTTGACTATGGTTGAATTTTTTACCATTATCATAATTGAGCAAGGATGCTCCTTGATTCTTACCAACATTCATTTAATGAAGTATGATAGTGGTCATTCCAAAACAACCATCAACTATTCTCATTTCAATTATTATTGTTATTTAGATAATTCTTTTTCTTTTGTTATGGTTGCAAAAAAGAGAAAGAGGTCTCATTATCTCATTTAGCTTCTCTCTCCTCTCTTCATCTTCTTCCTCCTCTAGCAAAAGAGAACCCTTCTCATGTGTTGAGAATCCTTCTCTTTTAAAAGAAAAGCAACTCTTAAACTCTCTCTACTCATTCTAGGTTCAAGGTTTGGCAAGCCGGAAACCCTAGTTCACTCAAAGCACGAGGAAGAGCCCAAAGGTTGAACTCTCGAGGTGGATCCATCTTCGACGGAAGAAGGCTACAAGGCAAGAACCATCTACCTCTACAAGGTTTGAAGAAGAAGGAGTTCAAGTTTAGGTATAACCTTCATCCGAGTAGCTAAGACTCTTTAGCTTGTTTGCTAGTTTAGTTTAGACACGATCCCGACCTTGTTTAGTCCATGTTGCCTCTTGCGATAAAAATTTGTTTTTTATACCGTTTCCGCCTCCCCGTAAGAACCGGGGGTCGCAATATGGACTTACAGTTTCTAATTTCTCCAAGTCCATACAACATCAAATAAAGGTGAACATATAGCTATAGCCAGGTATACGTAACCACGTCGGCATAGCAAGATATGTGTATTTACCTATCAATAATGATGTAATAGCCTCCAGGTATATGTACAAGTATGTATGCATGATGTACACGTAGCTATGTCTCGTATGTGTATACATATATCACTAATGGTACAATACCATATAGGTATATAGGTAACTAGCATGTAGGCAAGTCAAGGCATATGTGTAAGTATGTAGGTATACAGGTATGCTATATGTCATATGCACAATAAAAATAAGGATTTTGTCTTAAGTCCCTAGCCAATACAATATCACGTGTGCATAGGTGTTGTGCGTGTCATGGCAATTATTGACGGTATGAGTGGCATACAATCAGTGCTCGTGCAACATGAACCGTCAATAATAGTGCAGTGTCAAGGGTACAAGTTTAAGCACAACAAGTAATAATATGCAATGAAGTTTTATGCACAATCTCTATATGTGCAATATAAACATGCGGCTAATATCATATCATATCTAGCCCTGACGCATAACGCCATGCGAGAGATTCCCCTGTAGATATTAAATCTACTCACCAACGCTCCTGGCTAACTAAAGCCAACCACCTGTTTTCCCTTCTTCACAGTGTCCGAAGTCCCCGCTTGCGACCCTAAAATTTCACAAATACATCACATAAGCTAAATATCCTATGCCGACATAAAGATAACGAAACGCAAGGATAACGTTCAGAAAATTACACTGCGCACCTAGTGCACAAAATGCGCACGACATCGGCAAAAACCCTAGATAGGGTCGCTAAACTACACAACCACCAAGTCTAGACTCCGATCGTACCGATCGCGCAAACCCAACACAATACTTCGAAAAGAAGATAAAATATATAACCTCGCAACGACCAATTGAACCTACATCCAAAATTCACCGAAACCTAATAAGCAACTTATCGCATAAATTAGCACAAGTTTAAAGCAAACACAATTCTAGTGATAACAAACATCGCAAAGCAGCTTAACTAAGATATCCAAACCATTTCCATAAATTTAATCTCACCCAAAACTTGCTTTATTAAAACCTAGTTTGCTAAAAACACAATTAGACAAATTAGGAATTAACAACAATTATCATATTCCCACTAGGTTAAGTTTTCCTAATCTTCAATTAACAATTTACCCTTTTTATCAAGTTAAACCCTAATTTGAACTTCACTAAAATTATCATGAAACCAAAAATCATGCTAATTAAGTTATATTAAACAATTAAATAGCTAATTTAATGATTTAAGCATAACAATTAAAGATTTGGGTTAGAAATTATACCTCCTCAAGAACACGAAATAGAAACTAGATCCATCATTTTATCCTCCAAAAATGATGTTTTCTTGAAGATCAAAGCAAGTTTTATGAAGAAGAATGATGGGTTTGGATTTAATTATGAGTTTGTAGGATTATTTAAGGATTTTTGGTGATTTATTTTAGCTTTGGAGAGATGAAAATGAGCAAGAGAAGAAAGAGGAGAGCAAAGGGGGGAGGGCTCGGCCTTGCAAAAGGGAGGGGGTTTTGTGCAAAGAAATGGAAATATCTAGCTAAAAATGGCAATAAATGCACATTAAAGCAATTAAAGTCTTATGCCACATCTTTCGTTTCTTTTAAAAATTCAATTTCAATTACAAATATCTAGATATTTTATGGATGGTTGGATTAACTAAAAATCTAGTGATTAGATTAACACAGATTCACATTAGAAGTAATTAACCCAAGCCCAAAATTATAATTACCACTAATAAAGTGCATAATTAACAACTTAAAATAATATTAAATTAGGGAAAAATTCTATTTGAAAACTTCCAATTGACCCCAAAAGCCCGCAAACTAGCTTCATTCTAGCTAAACTATGTGCCATCAAGTCTATACAGAAGTTTGATTACAATCGGGTTAAAACGGAAAACACCGACTATTTCACCCTAAAATGGAAAAATTCGCATAACGATTTCTAAAACGTTACAATCTCCCCCCTTAAAGAAATTCGGTCCCCGAAATAAAATTTAACTATGCGTGCCTTCGAAGAGATGAGAGAATTTCTTCCGCATCTCGCTCTCGGCCTCCCAAGTGATCTCCTCACTAGTAGGGCCACGCCAAAGAACCTTCACAAATAGCAAGACCTTTGACCAAAGTTTCATCACCTGCCGATCCAATATAACTACCGGCTGCTCGGTGAACGAAAGATCACGCTCAAGCTGAACGGTCTGGTGCTGAATCTTGTGAGAAGGATCATGAAGGTATCTACGAAGTATCGACACAACGAATACGGGTGAATACTCAATAATCTGGGCGGAAGTGCCATATTATAGGCAATGGTACTAACTCGCTTCAAGGATCTCAAAAGGAACTACAATCTGGGACTAAGCTTCCCAAAACTCAACACGCTATTCATCGAAGAAATCCATAGGAATACATGATCTCCCACTGCGAACTCAAGTCTGCGACAACAACTGTCAGCATAAGACTCCTGTCTGCACTGGGATGCTCTCATCCTGACCTGAATCAACTGGATCATATCCGAAGCCTCTCGGCTGGCTGGGGTCCAAAAATCCCGCTCTCGCGGAGTCAGTAAAACAGACTGGCGATCGACACAACCTAACACATAAAGCCAAGAAAGTTTCCACCTGAAACGTCTCCTGATAACAGTTATCGAAGGGAACCATATCAATGGAAAGTGATGATCCCAACTGCCAACAACAATTAGTACGTACGCACAAGCATATCCTCCAGAGTCTGTATAGTCCGCTCTATCTAACCATCGGCCAACGGATGGAAAAGCGGAGCTAAAGCTCAACCAGTACCCAAAGCTTCCTGAACCTTCTGCCAACGACGGCTAGCGAACTGGGTGCCTCTATTGGATACAACGCATGAAGGAACTCCATGCAAACGCACAAACTTAACGAAGAACAACTGAGCAAACTGAGCATAACCGAACCACAATCACCCGAATGGAGTCATACCCCCGACTAAACCTGGGTAGACCCACAACGAATTTCATGGAGATCTTCTCTCATTCCCACTCCGAAATGGTAAAAAGGTTGCAACTCACCAGCCGGTCTCAATGCTTAACCTTAGCTCACAACAAAACAAGCACCTCGAAACGAAATACGAAACCTCACTCTTCATCCCTGCCCACCCGTAACTACCTCACAAGACACGTCACATCTTGGTGGAGCTTGGACGAACACAGAAAGCTGACTGATGTGCCTACTCTAGGATCTCGCATCTCTACCCATCAGTATCAGGTACATGCCAACGAGTCCGAAACGTAGCACACCCTGGTCACAAATCAGAACTCCGAATCTTTATCCTGTCGAACATGCTCCAGAATCTCAGACAAACGAGCATCGGCGGGCAGTGCCTCACGAAAATGATTAAGTAAAAGTGGATGGGCACGGACCTGAGCAAGATGTACCCTCGGAAGAGGCGAACTTAAGCTTTACTCAACGATCACACAAGAACTGTAAATTTGCAGAAGACTGTCTCCGAACTGCGCACAATTGGAACAAACTACCCCCAGGCCTACGACTCAAGCATCAGCTACCACAATCGCCTTGCCACGGGAAACAAAGGATCTCAGAAACACAATCCTTCACACGCTCCATCCAACGACGCTGTCTCAACAATCAAAACCCGCTGCAGGAAGATGTACACAAGCTCTGGTGGTCCGTGAAAATCTGATACGACTCTCCACACAAGTAGTGTCCTCAAATTTTCAACGCACAACCACCGTGGCCATCTCCAGATCACGAATGGGATATCCTGCTCGTACTTCCTCCAACTATCGGGAAGCAAAAGCGATAACTCTAAAATGCCTCATCAACGCAAAATCGAGCCTCGCTCGTGAAACATCACAGTTAAACAACAAAGTCGCCCGATCTAGAAGCAAAGAAAGAACTGGTGCAGTCGTCAACCGAGTCTTCAACTGCTGAAAACTCCGCACGCATGCCTCAGTCCAAGAAAAGAAACCTCCTTCCTTGCCAGTCCGGTCAACGGTGCAGCGATACACAAGAAATCCTGCACGAAACGGCGGTAAAAAACCGGCTAAGCCCAAAAAGCTGTGGACTTCTGTCCCTGATGCAATTCTGGGCTAAGCTGTACGGCCTCGATCTTCCTCGGGTCCATACGAATACCGTCTCCCGTAACTACAAGACCTAGGAGTTCAATATAATCAAGCCTGTAGGAACACTCCGAGAATTTAGCAAACCACAGGTGCTCTCCCAATGTCTGCAAAGAAAATCCTCAAGTGTTGCACACGTTCCTCACAACTTTTGGAAAAGACCAGAATGTCATCAATAACACCACAAACAACTGGTCGAGGAACGGCGTGAAGAAATCCGGTTAATCACATCACGAACGCTGTGAGGGCATCGGTGAGTCCAACGACACCACCAAAACTCATACTGCCCGTAGCACGCACAAAAGCAGTCTTCGGAATGTCAACACTCCGAACCTGCAACCAATGATGACCTGATCCCAAACAAACTTAAAAAAAATGTCTCATACTCTGGAGCTGATCAAAGAAATCGTCAATGCGAGGTAAAGGATACCTATCCGCACCGTAACTCAGTTCAATTGACGATCAATCAATACCCAACCTCAAACTGCCGTCCTTCTCCTGGATTAACAGAATAGGACCTCCCCAAAGCGAAACACTCGGACGTACAAGTCCCTCTATCTAGCAGACTCTGCAGCAGATCCTTAAGCTCCCTAAGCTCCGCAGGCTCATCTGGAACAAAGTTGGAAACTCCCGCATGATAGGAACCCGGTCCAACATGTAGGGTCACTAGGCACTCTAACAAGGTTCTACAAGGCATCTACCATGCCCGATTAAAAAATTAGCCGTGCCGAACAACCCTAAACAAGATCTTTGCTAAATAATTAGGGTTTCACATGCAAGTAAACATCTTTACTATCTAAGTGAAGAAGAAAATACAACCTTTGTAGATCGGTCCTTCACTTCATAAGCTCCTTGTAGTAGTCCCTTCGCTGCGATCATCGAACTCCCGGACTCTCGGACGGCTCCATGAGAAGATGGCAACGGTTTTGCTTGAAGTCTTCGAGGCCGAAAATGATCTACGTCGAGGGAATACGAACTCAAGCTTCTACTTCACTAACTAGAGAATTAGTGAAGCAAACACCATAAACTAAAGTGCTAGTCTAGTAGAGGATGATGAAATAGGAAATGGGTACACTTTAGAATTTATTCTCTCACAATATTTCTCTCTCTTTATCAAACCCTAGCAAGCATTTGAAGGAGGAAGAAGATGAGCTCAAGAAAAATGAGAATGAAAAACTAATCAAGAGAGAGAGTGAACCATGGGTGAGTTTATATCATATATTAACTCATGTAAAGACACAACCATGGCTACATTATAATGGTTAGGTTAATTAATATCTCAAGTAAAACAAAACTAGTAGACTGAGTCAATGCAACCCTAAGCTTCATGAAGCTTCATGCATGTGAGCTCATCATCCACTAATTTTAGAATTACTTTAAATATAAAAAACCTAACACTATAATTAGTATGGTATAAGTCTTATACACCCATGTAAGTTGTATCAACAACCATGATACAAAAAGAACACAAATAAATATATATCACATATATATTAAGTTGTGCACAAGTGAGAAAAACAAATGCTTAAGTGAACCAATGTTAGTTGGTGTAAATTAGTATATCACATATACAATTATAGACTAAATTATTAAATCAACACTTGAATTAATAATCCGGTTATATCTCATATAACCGACTAACATCCAATGTATCGCCTTATCGAATCAACCCTTGATTCGATAACCTGGTTATATCGCATATAACCGATCGATACAAACATCGCGAGAATAGAATACGGTATCTCATACTCGTATTATTCTCGGTCCCGCACATGTCACATATGCGCTCCTATTTCGTTTTGCCTGAGCCAGTAAAACCTCTATGTAGGACTCTAAAGACTCGTCAATACGCCGGTAGTAGGTGATGATCATATCAAGCACCCACAAGCCGTCAGCGGTACTAGCTGGACGTAACGGCTACCCAGGTATTGAGCGATCAGAAGATCAGCAAGAAAGCCCGCTCCAACTCTTGCAAAAATCCTGACAGTGACACTACCGTACAGTCCGGTCTCCTCGTCTGATATGTCGCATATCAAGTCTAGGGGTGGTAAACGTCAGACCCCAATAACCGATAAGTCGTGCCGATATGAGGCTCATAACGGGTCGAGAAACTACTGGTAACACTTACCAGTAAATCTCTAAACCAGCCCTGGCCAGGGACTTCCCTGTTATGGCCAATCGAGCACAGCGCAACATCAACCCCCAATACCGGGAGAGACGAAACCCCTCCTATCGCTCATTGCCTCTATACGACTCGGGACTGTACCCAAAAACCACCGTTTTGCACGCCCTCTTGGACGTGGTAAGGTGGAAATCAAAGCACAGAGGGAATCACACAAGACTCTATGACGATCTCGGGTCTACAGACTAACCTGCACCGGTGTCACCAGAGAACTGCCATCTGACGTGAGGTATAATACCATCTGGGAGTTCTCGACGAGTCCGTACAGTGTACCCAGTCTCTACTGAGCACCCGTATATCATCTCTGATGTCAAACACCAATAGATATGGGATCATCCATCGCCCATCTATATGGGTCGAGAAGCTATACGCTAGTCTACTCTGGTATATCGATGCCCCGTCTCGATACAC
The DNA here is from genome assembly GCA_030015575.1 of Agapanthus africanus. Taxonomy (NCBI): domain Eukaryota; kingdom Viridiplantae; phylum Streptophyta; class Magnoliopsida; order Asparagales; family Amaryllidaceae; genus Agapanthus; species Agapanthus africanus. Next base: position 542,674,948 of record JASDDO010000014.1, on the reverse strand, counting down.
CGACGACTAGGGACTTTGAAGGATGTATTTATGGACTACCATGTCCCTACTAGTATGATCTGCATCATAGTCCAGATAGTCAAGTACACATCCTAAGGGTTTTACCAACATGTAGTAGAGAGACAATCAGAGTACACGTTAAGATAAAGAGTAACCAGATAGCATACTATCATGTCGAGCAAGAAAATCCTCCCTATATATGTCCAAGCATTTACTACAATATACATCTCATGTATAGTAATGGCCTCTAGGGCATTCATATAACTAACAATCTCCCACTTGCACTAGGGCCATCTGATAACAGTGGTTGTAGTATCTCATACTCAACCATCCCATAATAGTCTCTCTCTGGGAAAATGCCTTTGTGAGTGAATCCGCTGTGTTGTCCTCTGAGTCTACTCTCCTAACCTCGATCTCTTGGAGATCAACCATCTCCATGATCAGGTGATACTGCCTTAGAATATGTCTGGATCACTGATGGGACGGGCGTTCCTTGGCATAAGCCACAACTCTATTGTCACAAAATGGAAGGAACGAAGTTCATCTCATGAACTAATACACACCCAGACTGCATCTTTGGTAGCGATGTATTCAGCCTTTATCGTCTAGTATGCCACGGTATTTAGCTTGGAACTCTTCCAACATACCGTCCCTTTACTGAGGGTAAAGACAATGCATGTGACTGACATTCAGTCGACCTTACCACCGTGGAAGCTATCCAGTGATTCTCCCCAAGATTGATTGATACCATTTCACTACACCTAGTGAGGGTCCTAACATCCAGATAGATCTATCTCATAGATTCAAAACCCTGGATTTAGGAGATATCACCTTGATCCTATATGGATAATCCTTGTGATAAGAGGAGATTGACCGAGCGTAGCATAGGAAACTCCTTTCCTTACAAGAGTATGTCATCCACGTACAATACGAGGAAGACGACCTTACTATCTACTACCCTTTTGTATATACAAGGTTCATCTACCACTTTGATGAAGTCAAACGCTTTGACTACCACATCAAAACAGATGTTCCAACTCCGCAATGCCTGCTTTAACCTGTAAAGCAACTTACACACGTTTCTGCTGCTCCTACTGTCTACGAATCCCCCTGGCTGTGTACTTATAGACGCTCCCTTCTAAATCACTATTTAGAACAGCCGTCATGACACCCAACCCCCAGATATCGTATTCATGGTATGTAGCAGTGGTAAGTAGGGTCTGGATGGACTTAAGCATGGGCACTTAGAAAAGGTTTCATCACAATCCACACCTGGTCAATGATGCAAACCTTTAACAAGTCTAGCTTTGAAAGTCTCAACCTTTCCATGTACACAAAGTAATCTTCTCAAGATATACTTGCTCCTTATGGGGATATAATCCCTTTAGATATAGCAAGTGAAGTCCATAATTCGTTGGTATACATAGATTCCATCTCAGATCGCATAGCATCCAGCCATCCTTACAGAGTCCCCACTCCTGATGGCCTGCTCGAAACTAGTTGGGTCATCATCTCATGATGCAATCCTCACTCCCACTATCATAGAGAAACCAAAGTATCTCTCAGGTGGGTGAGGAACCCTACCAGATCGGCGGAGAGGCTGAGGTTCGTTGGGAACTATTGAAACCTCCGGTTCTACCAAATCATCAGCTGCAGTTTGTATAGCTGGAACTCCTTCCAGTTCTACCTCATGACCACTAATTTCTTCACAAGAAATCCTTTTTCTCAAAAATGTGGCATGTCGAGAAATAAAACAATTTTGTTCCTCGGTGCGGTAGAAGATATTCCCTTGGTAATGCTTGAGATATTCAACAAATTTCTACAGAACTGACCTTGCCTTGAGCTTGTCCGTATTTTGCTTTTAGACATAGGCCGGACAACCCCAAATCTTAACTGACTTAAGAGATGGGCTCTTCTCTTACCATATCTCATATGGAGTGGTAGGCAGCTGATTTGGTTGGAACGCCATTCAATAGGCATGCAGCTTCTCAAGTGCATAACTCCCAAAAGAAAATAAGCAACTCAGTAATACTCATCATAGAGCGCACCATATCTCATAGGGTGCAATTGCTCCGCCCCGATACACCGACGTGTTGTGGTGTATACGGAGGAGTAATGCTGAGAGAGAATCTCATTCTCCTTTAGAATGGTCCAGGAATCCCATGCTCAAGTATTCTCCTCCCTGATCACATCAAAGGACATAATACTTATACCCGTTTTTGGTTCTCTACTTCTAACTTATATTCTGTGATTATCTCAAAAGTTTCGGACTTGTGTTTCAACAGGAACATATGTCTGAATCTTGAGAGATCATCAGTGAATGTAATGAAGTATAAAGAACTGGTCCTTGCATATGTAGACAGGGGACTTTCATACATCAGCATGTATCAATCCCAAGGGTTCACTAACTCTTTCTCTATTTCCAATAAACAGAGCTATGGTCATCTTATCTTCGTGACATGACCGACAAGTTTCATAATAAGTAAATTCAAACTAATTTAAATATGCATCTAAATGTAACTTTAGCTAGTCGGGTCGCATTGATATAACCTAGTCTACACTGCCTCAAGAAGAATTCCTTCATTTCTGAACACTTCCTCTTGTGTGTGTTCTGTATACTAAGAACTGTAGTTTGATTTAGAACATTAATGCTTTTAGATAATGTGCCTGAACCGATCAACTCTTGATATAGGAAATGTTCAAAACATTATCCAACAATACAAAATTATATCCTTCTTTACTAATAAAGAGACTGATATGATGTTGTATATCAGGTTCGGTATCTAATAACATTCGTTCAGAATCAATGTATTCTGATAATACATGGTGATAACTACCAACATACTTGGCTGCAACACTTGCACCATTTCTATCTCATGAAACTTATCACCCGTTCTTAGTTCTCTACCTATCTGTAGCCCATGTAACAGATTACATATGTGGGATCCTGATACGGTATCTAATACCCAGGACGTAAAGGATACTGAGAAACAGTTCTCTATAATGAACAAACCCGAAGAAGATGCATCAGCATGCACTTTCTTCGTTTGGGCGGCATAGCAATTCTGGTAATCCCCAATATCATGTTTAGTCTTATAACTTTTATAAGAAAGAACGGAACCAACGTTCCCCAGCACAGTATAACATGTGGGTTTAGTCAATACATCCATATTATTATCTTGATTAAGGCAGAATATGGTCGCTACCTGGAGAGAGAGAGAAGAAAACACTCTGCGTGCGCTCTTGCAAGATCAGATTAGTTATAATTTTATCTAATCGGGATGGCTCCCACTGTTTTTATCAAATCTTCCTTCAAACCCTAAAAGGAAAGACTAGCCGGGATTAATTACACCCTACAACTTCGCCAATCTTTCAGCCAGGCCAGTGTCGGTACTTTGAGAGAGGTTCCCTGTGCTTTCGCACGGACATAATTAAAGTAAACCTCATTTTCCCATAGGCGTAACCCCGTTGACACCTTTCTAGACACCTAATTGATCGGCTAATTGTCCTATGTAAAACTCTCCCAGGAGTAACAATTACTCGCAGTGGGTATCGGGATCCAACTATCTCATAGAAGGTATGCAATCTCATTGCAAATTTCAACACTTGAAATTCCCGATAATATTTTTCCCCAAACGATCTATGACCTTGACAAGGTCAACAAACCATAGACCGTAAGTCAAGTTCAACCCGTCATTTCTTGATTGAATAAAACCCACCCGCACGACCTTTGACAAGGTCAACAAGGCCGTACGACTACCCAAATCTAATATGCATCATATGCATAAGCAGATAAATAATGGTCAGCTACCGCACACTGTGCCTTGACAAGGTCAACAAACGCAGCACGAATACTAAGCAGGACTTATCTGAAAAGACGGAGGGCTTCGACAGGTTTTTCTGAAAACCTATTGCGTAATGAACTTGATATCATTGTAGAATCAAGTGAATTTTGAAATGGAGTGATTTTGAGGCTTTCATTAGTTTTGCTAAAGAGGTCACTCCCGGTGAAGGGATCTCGGCTCTTTCCTTATGAAATAAGGTGCATGATATATCATATATATCGCTATGCAAAGCAAAAACTCCAAAAGCAATCAAAGGACAAACCGAGTGTTGTAGCATCTGTCAGTTTTGCTAAAGAGGTCACTCCTAGTGAAGGGATCTCGGCTCATTCCTCATCGAATAAGGTGCAGGATATATCATATATATCGCTATGCAAAGCAAAAACAGTAGCTACCCTTTTTGAAAAATTTGATTGTACAATATCTTTTAGGTTTCTTTTCTTTCATTAATCATATTAATGAAGTCCCATCATTTAAGTCACCTAAACATCACAGATAAATACGACGTACACTTATGCCATCCGCATTCGCCTCGATGTCCCCTTGTGCACCGTTAGTTTAGGTAACTAACGACAGAGCGGGGCAGGGCTAGCGCGGGTGTAAAACATAAGTAACGTCTATATAATATATCATATATACTATATACAGTATCCATCTCAACATATCAAATGATCACATCACAGATATCGCAGAAGAAGAATCATATGAAATAATGGATATACTAGGAGGTCCGTGTTTTATTTTGAGCCTCTATAAAACATGGATTCTACGGTCGCGATGAATAGCCAAACCGACACCACTAGACCCCTACGAGAGCGGCAAGCAAGCCTACCAATTCTAGAGTTAGGAGACCCGGACTCGACTCCTCGAGTTGGTCTCCGGCTGTACCCTAGAAACCGATTACTTGTTCTCCCCTCCTTGGGTCTACCTAATGCGGAAAAGTAAATAATATACAATGGTGACATCATCCTCATCCCGGAAGTGCCCCAATAAAAGAATATTACATACAATGAATTTTACATGAATGAAAATAAAAACCCTCATCTCACATAAAACCCCCGCCTATTCAGAACACGACGATCTAATATAACATATCCAGCAACACATAACATCACATGTCATCAACGTAAGTAAATATGCACATCCCAATTGTCGTTGACATATAAGAACGAAACCGGTGATATCACATATTATACTTACGGTCACAGAAAAGAAAGTGTAAAACTACAACATTTGGAATCCACAATTACTTTAGACATCATAAATCTGAAATATCACATACTTCGCATTTCATGCCTAACTATATGAATTCCACATATTGTATCACATTCCAGATAAATAGACAGTATTAAACTTTCCGATCGAATAATCAAATGCCCAAGATTTCCTAAATAGCTCAACACTTGAGCGGAGTTCAAAAATTCCAGAATACGTCACAGTACCAATGGTCCAGCCTTAAAAAGGGTCAAGCCAACGCCTCACATGTGGCACGCCGTACTGCCCCAAACCCTAAGGTTTAAAGGCGGTTCAAACAGTCACATAATCGAGTTAAGGTTTGTGTTCTTCTAGAGGGTCCATCGCGTTACTTGCACGTTTTTCCGAAAGATTTAAACCCAAGAAAAATTCAACACTTGAAAGTTTTTCGTTCCGGGAAAAAATGAGTTAATGATATCCGTTCGAACATTTTAATAGTTTCTAAATTATCCAGAAAAAGAACGAAATTAAATTTTCCGATCGAATCAACGAATTCAAAATAATCCCCAGAACACTCAACACTTGAGTCAGATTAAAAATACCCAGAAATATGCAGGAACAGCTAAGGATAATACTGTGCAAACACGTGTCAATAATGCCAAAGTACGGCCGCGGAACCGCCGCGGGAAGCAGGTTCCTGCCGCGGTTCCACGGCGACTTCATGGTATCATGAGTTCGGGTTCATGGTAATTCTTAGAATTCCCTCCTGATTTTTTAAAGTATTTTTAATGCAGAAAAAATCACATTTCTAAAAATTGTCCAGAGAGGGGTTCAAAGTCGGTGTTTCGGGGTTCGATCGGACTTTTAACTTCGTATACACGTCGCCAAATACTCTAGCTAGGCTCTGATACCACTGAAGGGTTACTAGTCACTCTAACAAGGTTCTACAAGGCATCTACCATGCCCGATTAAAAAATTAGCCGTGCCGAACAACCCTAAACAAGATCTTTGCTAGATAATTAGGGTTTCACATGCAAGTAAACATCTTTACTATCTAAGTGAAGAAGAAAATACAACCTTTGTAGATCGGTCCTTTACTTCATAAGCTCCTTGTAGTAGTCCCTTCGCTGCGATCATCGAACTCCCGGACTCTCGGACGGCTCCTTGAGAAGATGGCAACGGTTTTTCTTGAAGTCTTCGAGGCCGAAGATGATCTACGTCGAGGGAATACAAACTCAAGCTTCTACTTCACTAACTAGAGAATTAGTGAAGCAAACACCCTAAACTAAAGTGCTAGTCTAGTAGAGGATGATGAAATAGGAAATGGGTACACTTTAGAATTTCTTTTCTCACAATATTTCTCTCTCTTTATCAAACCCAAGCAAGCATTTGAAGGAGGAAGAAGATGAGCTCAAGTAAAATGAGAATGAAAAACTAATCAAGAGAGAGAGTGAACCTGTTCAGTTGATTAAACTGCACATTTATTATTACATTTTTCCTACAAATTCCATATTTAAAAAGGTCATTATTATAATATATCATACATATGTGGGTTTATTTGTAAAAATACTATTTTCCATGTGTTGATATATTAAAATTAGCATTTGGTAGGAAAATGTATATAATATTATTTACCTAATCCTAGTAGACTTAGTCTACTAAATATTATTGTTGTGGAGAATTTTCACGTCTTAAATCAAGGAAATCAAGTTGTTAAAGCTAACCTGCCTAATTAAGAAATCAATTCTGGCAGAAGAAAAGAAAAGATTTCCAAATTATGAAGGTTCCAAGGATCGCCAAATGTCAAAACAACAGTTACCCAGAAAAATGATCAATGGAGGAGATTGAATGGTCGTGGATCCGCGGCCTTACCCCCTGGGCCGCGGATCCGCGACAATGTTGAGGATCTAGGGTTTGCAAAAATTGTGGCTGGATCTCTACAGTTAGCTTCCATATTTAGAAGCAAAGGTTCTGGCTTTGGACTATAAATAGGGACCGAGAGCTTCTTGGAAAATTTATCAAGTCGACGCGATCACGAAGTCCAAGACGGCTCACGCATCCAGGCTGATCATCAACTGTTCATCTACCTCCTTGGAAGAGATCGAGAAGCAAGCTAGTCTTTGTAATCATTTTCTAAGGATCAAAGTGTAATGAATATTGTTGATTAATAAAGGTAGTTCTTTTCCTTATTCTATTTCTTCGTAGTTTAATTATGAATTTTCTCTCCATCTCTTTTTCTCCCAACATGCGCGAGTAATTCTCCGCTTGTTAGGGTTCGTAGGATTAGGGTAGGCTAATGGACGATGAACATCCCTAAACCCTTTTTAAGTCCTATAAAGTTTATGAACTTTATCAAAAGAATCATTAACATCCTAATCGGGCGCGCTAACAATTCTTTGTTAGTTCCGACCGCGATTAGAGATTAGATTAGTGATTGTTTTGGTAAAGGCTAGATATGAACGGAGCTCCGTGTCGAGATAAGGGTTAAGAGTGGGATTCCTTTTCCCTCCAGAAACCCTAATCTACACGCATCACCGTCTTTCTAGTTTTAAATCTATTAAAAGATAAAAAGGGTAACTTTTAATTAATCGTCCATGACTACTACATCCTAACGAACCCTACAAGCCCCCTTATTATATTAACTACATCACTAAAATAATCTAAATCTATATTTTTGCATTCTTGCTTAACGTAGATCTAGAAACCATTCCACAAAATTCTTTCTCAACACGTCTAGCTATACGCGACACCGTTCTGATTGAGCTTAACTTTTAATTAATCCCTCCTCTCTTTCTCAACACGTCTAAAGTAAGAATAAAAGGTTCCACGTTTCCCTGAGGACGACCCGTACTCACCTCGGTCTAGCTATACGCGACACCGTTCTGATTGCGGTTACACTACAAAAACACTCTTTCGAACCAATTAAATGGCGCCGTTGCCGGGGATACGTGCGTAATTTTTTATTCCTACTATTTGTGTTGAATTCTTAGACGATTCATATCATTATTAAAACAAAACTGCAAATTGCATATTTAACGATTTGTGTGTGAATTTTGCGAGGGAATCTGGAGTCACGGACTTGAGGAAACAGGAGATTTAGGGTTTCAGTCTTTTTTGGTATCTTTCTTAACTCTTTCTCTCTCCTCTAAAATCCAATAAAATCTATTTTCTGCAGGATTCTTTGCAAAATAGCGCCGCTCAAAAAATCTTTTTGCAAAAGTTTTGTGATTGGTTTTGTTTTGCATATTTTAATACGGACTTTAAGGGGCAAAGACCAAATCAAGATTAGGTGGGGATTTCATCACCCTTCCTAAGCCCCACAAATCACAAACCGAGCATCTGCATCAACCCTAAAATAATTTAAAAAATATCTAGACCAGACTCTAAGGACTGTCGCGCTCATTAAGGACAGAGGAAGGTCGTGGGTAATCTATCGCTTATCCGCATTACTCTTGTAGTGCCTAGGCAAGTGTGTCCAAGGTGAGTGGTTACTTAATTAGGACCACTACTTTCGTAGTGGGGAGCCTCCCACTCACCTGGCACATACCTGGCTATAAGAGTAGTAAAGAGGCGGTAGAGGATTTATCCTGCGGCTTGTCCTTTGGAAGTCTAGGAGCGGTCTAGAGACTGGACCTAGGTGACCTTAGTTCTAGGGTTGCTTGTGAATCTTAGGGAGATTTGTCTTGAGTCCCACTTTTTCAAAAACAAACCAATTTTAAATCACACACACGCTGCCACTTGCACTAAACCCACTTAGTGCATGCTCGGCTGGACACGGGATCCTAGTGCCCGTCTTGTCCGCGTTCCTGCTATCGACGCCGAAGTCGGTACTTCTTCATCTTCTTTTCCCCCACCATACACGACCGAGATGGACGACACTCCATCAGATTATAACACCATGCTGCCGCCGCCCGTAGGTGCGCAGAATCTACAGCGCATCTCTCTCCAAGAGAGATGCTATCCTATCCGTGGTCCTCTTCCCACCTGTCTATCTCTTCCACCACCTAACGGGGATAATTTCGAAATTAAACCCCACTACATCAATCTTCTGCCCAAATTTCACGGGCTTGAATCGGAAGACGCATACGTTTTCATTACCAAATTCAAAAACGTATGCGCAATGATGGGTACTTCACAATTGACTTTAGATGCTATGAGCTTACGTCTTCTCCCATTCACACTGTGCGACTTGGCAGAAAAATGGCTTTACAATACTGCCGCACACTCTATCACTAATTGGGATGAATTCGTCATAGTATTTCTTAAGAAGTTTTACCCAAATCATAAGACTGCCCATGTTAGAAGCGAGATCAACCAGTTCACCCAGCTTCCCAATGAACCATTTTGGAAGTGCTTTGAACGTTTCAAGGATCTGCTTGTCCAATGTCCTCATCATGGAATCAATAGATGGAATTTATGTCGGATTATATATGAAGGCATTAATCCAGTGACAAAGCAGATGCTTGAAACAATGTGTCAATGCAATTTCATGTCTAAAGACGACGGTGAAGCTTGGAAATATCTGGAAGACCTTGCTGAACACACTTTGCAGTAGGAAAGCGTAAAACCACCTTCATCTAGGGGAGGTGTTCACCAGCTCGATGTTTCTATCGCAGTAAAAGCCGAAATGGCAGCGATACAAAAGAAACTCGACGCTATTGAGAACAGATTCTCATCATTATCCTTAAATCAGGTCACGCTTCCTAAGACCGTCTGTGGTTGCTGTTCGGATCCTTCACACTTAACGGAAGAATGTCCTATGAATGCACCATTTCAAGATCACGAGCAAACTAATGCTGCTTTTCAGCAGCGACCTAGAGACGACCCTTATTCTTCCACATACAATCAAGGATGAAGGAATCATCCTAACTTTGCTTGGAATCAAAACCAATAAAGCAATTATCAAAGACCTCCTCCACAGCAACCACAACCACAAAATCAGCCCCCCTTTCAGTCACAGAATTTCCAAAATCCGACCAACATTTCTACACCACAAGTGGCCGGTACTGACAACTCACTTGCACAAACTTTGGATATGTTCATGAAACAATCCATGCAATTGTCGGCTGAGATGAAGTCTTCTATTGATACCATAACGAAAAACTCCGCCTCCCATGGTGAGAGTATTAAATCAATAGAAAACCAAATCGCACAGTTAAACGCCGCAATGAGTGCGAGAGAGAAAGGGAAACTCCCATCTCAACTCATACCTAATCCTGGCCACTCACAAAATTATAATGTGAGTGCTGTTACCACGTTGAGATCGGGAAAAGTGCTGAATAACCGAGTGGGTGAGCAATGTGATGATAGTGACACCAATGATACCCCAGCTTCTTCTTCTTCCCCTAATTCGTCTAATCTCCCACCTTCACCCGAGCCTATTCTCCGTTTTCCCCAAGGCTCGAACATTTCGCCTAATCTATCTAAGTCGATTCCCACTCCAATTTTGGTATCGAATCCGTCCCCACAGTCTTCTTCACAAACGTTGGACCCAAAACTTATTGATCAAGCACCTTATCCAAACAGGTTAAGGGGCAACAGACTGTAAGTGCACGGCGGCGCCCCGGCCGTCAATCCGACGCCGGAATGCGGAAGCGGTGATAAACTTTAATTTTGCGGACTTAGCAACCGGCACCCCCGCGCACTAAACATCCGGATCGTAACCATTAACAAGTCTAAGCTACTAACAAGATAGGGAAGAGAAGTATACCGACAGATCCGAGTCCTCCGGTCTTCTCGTCGTCGTCCCGACCTCCTGCAGAATGTCCCGTTTCCTCCTCGTCGCCGGAAGTGCACCACATCGCCTACTTCTTTTACGGGCTCCCACCTCAATGCCGAGGCAAGTCGGGCACGAAGCCGGCTACTCGACGTGCCCAAGATTTGCTGTAGAATGTATAGTAGAACTTGTGTCTCACTTTGGGGATTGTGGAATTGCCATTGGTGAAGGAGAAGAGAGCAACTTTTGGAAATGAGCTAGAGGACTTTTCTAACAACCATGAGAAGCAAAAATACCACACCACAAATGAATCCCATTCATTCCCCTTCATAGGAATGGACGGCCCCCCTTTTTCAAGTGTGATTGGAGAGAGAAAAAGAAAGGTCAAGGGGGTGGGTGGAATGCAATGATGCAAGCAAGTGATGATGAAAGAATCCAATGATCACAACCATAACCCACACTCCAAAACAAGTAATCAACAACCATGATGGTTACAAAAAGTCAAGCCATCATGAAGATATGAAGTCAAATGATGGGACAAGTATCATGACATGATAATATGCAAAGACCCCCTCCACAAATGCTTATTTGCAACAATGCAAATAAGCCCTCCTCCACCAATCTTCGGCCAATGAACGGAACAATGGAAATCGGCCGAAACGGAAAGCAAACTGGCAACTCCAGAAAACTGGTCCCGTAATAAATTACAGGAAAACCCCGATACTGTGCATACACACATGCATCTGTATTTCGACCGAAATACAAATGCAATGAGACAAAATCTACACTGTACTATACTAGGATCCGGCTTATACCAAAACCGGCTAGTAATATCTGTTCGATCCTGATCCGTGCAATACCGCACGTATCTGATCGAAACCTGCCATATATCCATACGGCCTATAGTACAAACTGTCCGATCCTGATCCGTGCAATACCGCACGTATCTGATCGGACCTTGCCATATCTCCATACGGCCTCTACAACCTTTCGCCCGAAAGCTGAGTAACTGAATGTGGGGGACTCTAAAGACTCGTCAACACCTTGGTTGTGGATTTAACCACTAGTACGTCAGAGGTATAAGCCAATACGTAACGGGCTACCAGGTACTGACTAAAAGGGATGTCTGTGAGTGAACTCAGCCTAACAACCCTACTGAGCCTGTCAGTGACAATATCCGTACAGTCCGGTTCGTTCGTCTATGAGCATCGCATGGCGGGCCTAGGGGGTTGGTAAAAGTCAGACCCCTAAAAGCGGTACAAGTCGTGTCGGAGTGTAGCCCAGAACACCCTGAGATACTAATGGAATACCTACCAGTAAATCTCCTTGCCTCGGCCGAGGGCTTCGTGTAATGGCTCTCCTAGACACAGCACGACCTCACCCCCAATACCGGGAGAGACGAACCCCTGAAGATACGCTCACTGCCTCCATGTGGCTCGGGACTGTACCCAACTAAAACCTGTTTGCACGACTCCTTTGAGCCGTGGTAGGGTAGTAATCAAAGTACAGTGGGAACTCACACAAGACAAATGACGATCCCCAGGTCGATGAACTAACCTGCACACATGTCACCAGGGAACTGCCATCTGACGTCTGGTATATGACCAACTAGCATGTTCCCGGCGAGTCCTGTCCGGTGTACTCATAACCCAATGAGCACATGTATACATCTTAGGTGATCCACCTGACACCAGTGGCTTGTGAGACCGGCCACCGCCCCTCGTCGGGGTCTCGACTGTATACACTAGTCTACTATGGAGTATCGATGCCCTATCTCGAAACTCTCACGACTAGGGACCATTTAAGGATATGCTTATAGACTCCCAGCTCCCACTTATATGATCGCCCTCATACTGCTGGTGGTCAAGCAAGAATTCTAGGGTCTCTATCAACGTGTAATAGCGACTTGTCAGGTCACTTAAAGCAGTACACGATGATAAAGGTAAACCAGATAGTATACTATCATCTCGAGTAAGACTGTCCTACCGGGATAGGTCCTCCATCAATCATTGCAATCACGTACCTGTGATCCAATAATTGACTCTGAGGGCATTATCTCCAACAATCTCCCACTTGCACTCAAGGCTAATTATTGCGATGTCGCATACTCACAGCCCGTGTGATACCGAACACCCAACTCCTCTACTAGTCAGTCTCACAAAGCTCGTTTGCGAAACTATTGCGTTCGAGGAATAGCCTCAGTGAGTGGATCCGCCTTGATGTCTCTTTCTATGTCTCTCTATATCTCAAGTTCGCGGAGAAACCCATTTCCCGAAATGAGAAATACCTGTCTTAGAATGTATCTGGATGTCTGATGGGACATAGCTCATAAATGAACTCCAAATCCAAACTTCTTAGACTGTATCGTCAACTGAACTTAATCAGTATCTTGCGCCATGCCACCCTCAGTATTGCCTTGGACCACCTGTCCAAAATACTGCCCCTCATCAGAGGGAAAACTATAACTCTGACAACCTCCTTGTCGTCCAGGTCACCTTGGAAGCCTGGAATGATAACTGTCTCCCGAATGGGACTGTCGTTATCATATCCCTAGAACATCCACTTATGTTCTAAAACTGCTTCCGACTGTTTCTCCAGGATTGGATTAATGTCAACTTATTGCATCTAGTGCAAGAACAACATCTGGTGTGGTACTTGACATCTCATGATTGACTCAATTGCCTGAGCAAGTGATCTGCCAATCATGCACATCCCTCTCCCCTTTAGTCTGTAAGACACCTTTAGAGGGGGTGACTCCATCTTCTGCAGGTACACTACCGTGCATAGAGTCGTCCATTCTAAATACTCTTAGAATGCTGTCAAGTACCCTGATTGGGAAACCACCCAAATCTAGATCTAAAACCATAGATCTAGTAACCAGTATGTCTGATATAAAATCCATTTCCTTTGTGGAGAAACCATTGTGTGACGACCAAAGTATAACCGATTGTAGTATAGGAGTTTCCTTTCCTACTCTGTGTATGTCATCCAAATACCAGGATATCATACCCTACTACCTTCTCAACAGATCCATCCCCTATTCTGATGAAGTCAAACCCATGACTGTCACGTCAGAAATAGATGATCTATCTCCGCTACATCTGCTTTAGTCTATAAATAGACATAAGCTACCTGTCCACCAATGCTTCCGCTGCTCCCACTGTCTACGACAACCCTTTGGCAGAGTCATATACACGTACACTTCTGAAGCGAGTTCAGAACGACGCTATACTCATCCTCCCGCCGGGTCTCGCAGCCTGGAACAACAGCAATGGTAATTGTGGGTGAACAAGAACTTCCCTGTCACCGTCCTTGAGGCTACCGTAGTACCTCTCGGGTGCCTGAAGTTACCCACCTCATCTGCGGAGTGGTCAATGGAATGTCAATCCAGATTGAATCTTTAGGTTCCTTATCAAATCTTTTGTAATCGTTTGTGGTTCTGGAATCACTTCCAGTTCTACCATACTCCCACTACTGTTTTCTGAAAAAATCCATTTTTAATAAAACTGTGGCGAGTCTAGAACAATATCGCTATTGTTCATCCAGATGGTAGAAAGTCAACCCTCGTCATACCTGGGTCAACCCACAAACCGCCATTACAGAAACGTGCCTTGAGTTATCCAGAGTCTGGTTTTAATCATAAGCTGGACAACTCCCCGTACCTTAACAACGTCAAGATACGAACTGTTCTAAATCCCATATAGGACCAGAGGCACTGATTTAACTGAACCAGATCCAAATCATGCAACTGTCTCCAGTGCATGTCAACTAAATGGAAGGAGGCCGATCAGCGTTACTCAACTTAGGAATGCTTCCAATTATGAGTAACCTGAAAGAGAAGCAAGTTCTCTTAGTCACTACTACTAACCGAATACCGTACACAAGTATCTACATCTTCGATCTCTTTGAAGAATCCCGATACTTGCTACACCTGGTTCTCCACTCTATTCAAATACCTATAACTTCTCAAAATTCGGACCATGTGTTTCTACGAAGCACCTGTCTAAAAACTAGAGAAGTCATAAGTAAACCGAATATAGTACGAGGACCAACCCCTCTGTCCTGATGGACCCTGGATAACATACAATACTCTGTATAAGTCCCTTGAGTTTGATAACTCATTCACTGTGTGTCGTAGGTTGAAAACTGTACTTATGGTTAAGAAGAATTACACCGCTGTTTAATGCTCCTTACCTAACCATCCACTGGTATAGGTAAATGTCATCGACATAATTTCAAAAAGTATATCTCACTCTATGAAAATAGACGTACAGATATATCGATTTGAAATTGGTGCATAACAGCGGATATTCAAAACCAAATATTTGCCGACCGGCAAACAACCCAGGTGATTTCCTCAAATATCACCGATTGCAACGAATCCCGATATAATGAGGATAGTCACCCAATTCCCAACAACTTACTCCCACTCATCATCTGTAAAACCATAAAGATGTGAGAATCATACCTGGTAAATACATACCCTGGAGTAAGTATCTAGTCGGGAAATCAGCTTTCCTTTAACAGTACACAGTGAGACTGAAACATTGAAATGTTTCGTAGGGGTATCCTGGTATTCCTAGTAATGCCTTTTCCATATTCACGACTGTAACCGTATAATTCTTTGCCACCTCTCCAAATCCCTTCATATGTCTTTAGTCATTACCTTCTGCACACCCCTTTAGGCCAAATGGTTTTCTTCCTTCCCTACCGTTCGGCACCAGCCCATGGTTTGGAAGAAGACTATCCAATAAGCATAATGGGTGTACTGTCCCAATCCTAGGAGCACTCGCAATGCGAGAGAAGGTGAAGATAAAAGACACCTGAATAAATCTTACTCCTATTTCTCCTGAACCAGAATCCATCCCCGAACTGGAACAAGTTCCTTTCGAGTTCGTATATAACCATACGATGGAGTATCCAATAAACTGTGGATCTTCGTAGTGATACGGAGTGTCCTGGAGAAATACAAAGGTGATTTTAGGATTGGCGAAGAAATATTTGGGTTGGTCGTGAATATCTGTCGCAATTTACTTTGCCCTCTTACTAATCCCTTGCTTTGTCTTTACTTAATACCTTCTGCACACCATCGTTATGCTAATTGGTTTTCTTCATTCCCTACCGGTCGGCACCAGCCTAAGGTTTGGAAGAAGACAATCCAATTTGCGTAATAGGTGTACAACCCCTAAAACAAGGAGTACTCGTAACTTGAGAGAGGGTAAAAGGAAAAGACAACTGAATAGTCCTATCCGTTTTCTCCAGAACCGGAAACCATCCTCGAATAAATCCCTTCGAGTTCGTATCTAACCATACGATGGTTTTGTCCAATAGAAGTGGACGTTCGTAATAGTACGGGGTGTCCTGGAGAAAAGGGTAAAAGTAGGAGTAGCAATGAGGTTCGCAACTCTGACAATCCAAAAGCCAGTGTTAAGAAGGTTCGGTCAACTTGGTCACTGAGTCATAGTCTTAGGGTCGGGTCAATGGTCGCTACCAAATAGAGAGAGAAAAGAAACACTCAGCGTGCACTCTAACCTAGATCAGAATGGTTACCAATTTATCTAATCTGGAATCCTCCCACTGTACCTCAAATTCTCCTCCAAACCTGAAAGAAGAATTAGTCGGGGTTACCCGAGGAGTAAATTAACTCATCAGTGGGAATCGGGATCCAACTATCATCGCATGATAACGTGACGGAATCCGCTCACGGTATCACACTCCAGAAGGTATGCGCATATCTGGCAAGTTTCAGTTCTTTTGAAACTCCCGATGTGATTTCTGCCCCATGCTCTTATGACCTTGACTTTGGCCAACATATCATAAGTCACATGTCAAGTTCTACCCGTCATTCTCCAGGTTAATTTGAATCCACCCGTACATACCCTTGACTTTGGCCAAAATGGCAGTACGACTGTCCCAAACCAACGCATCTATCTATGATGTATATGAATACCCCAATAGCTACCAATCACTGTGCCTTGACTTTGGCCAACATACACAGCTTGAATACTATTGACCACCCATATGAAACGACGGAGGGCTACGAATGGTTTCTGGCGAAAACCTTTAACGTAAAGAACTTGATATCGTCGAAGGAACGAATAGCTTTTAAAAAATATAGTGACAAAAACCGTTGCTAAAGAGGTCACTCCCGGTGAAGGGATCTCGGCTCTTTCCCCGTAGAATGGGGTGCAGGATATTCCAAATGAATACCGCGATGCAAAGCAAAAGTAATCGGCTATAGTGAAGTTAATGCCCCGACGCAAACTTTTGTCCAAGGGGTCACTCCCGGTGAAGGGATCTCGGCCCTTGCCTCGTCGACTGAGGACAGGATATTCCAACTGAATATCACGATGCAAAACAAAAGTGAAAGTCCATGCAGTAACAGCTTTTTGAAAAGTGTTCCAACAACATCAGATTAGGTTTGTTTTTAACCAGCATTGATCCGAATCAATGCAGTCCCATCAATTGATCACACCACAAAGAACGAAAATATACCGATGTACGTATATGCCATCCGCATTCGCCACTGGGTCCCGTCATTACCCGTTAGGTTAGCTAACTAACGACAGAGCGGGGACTGGACTAGCGCGGATGTAAAACATATACAATATCTACTAATATATATACCAATATATTATATTTCGCTCAAGGCGTGAAAAGAAATGCAACATCACAGAAATGTACAGCATCACAGAACAATACAGATATCTGGGATCCCCGGGTTTCACAGAGCCACTGCTGAAACCCGACGTTCCCCTGGTCGTGTGGATAGCCTGCGCAATGAAATCCTAGACCCCTACGGGCGCGGCAAGTTACCCGCCAAAACCTGAAGCGAGGCAGCCCCCTTCAGCAACGTGAATGGACCACCCAGCACTTCACGGAATCCGGTAACTTGGGCACCCCTCCTGGGTCAACCTGTACCCCCTACGAGTGCGCGAATAGCCCGCCAATCCTAGAGTGAAGCCCCCTCCATCTCAATGCCATGAGATGCGGGCTTGTTGCCCTCTGGAACCCGGCTATCCGTGCACCCCGCCGCGGGGTAATCCTAGTGCAGAAAGTAAAATATACATACAACGGGTGCATCGACCGCAACCTGGCCGTGCCCCAAAATAATAATACAATCAGGCAGTGACGGCAGTCCACATGTCGGACGCTCGCCCCGCAATATCAAATGTACATAATACAACCACATCTGTACTAGCATTGCATCCAGGCTATCCCCCACGACCGATCCGCAACATCACAGCAAAAACAGAACATCAACGTGAAAGTCACGTTCGCAAATCCGTCTAACCGGGCTATAGCAGTTAGACCGGATTTACCGATCGAGTGACATTCACGGTCGCAGATATAATGTAAATACTGTGAAAAATGTGTTTAAAATTTTCCGATTGATCAAAAATTTACAAGTGGGCCCCCAAGCAATACTGTAGCAGATCAAGAAATCCTGGGCCCAAAATTAATATTCCAAAACCCCAATTTTAACCCCAGAAAGCCCCTGTAAAAAATTGGTGCAGTGATCTCCACAGTGCGCGGCGGAACAGCGGCGGGAAGGGGGTTTTCGCGGCGGTTCCGCGCTCCAACTGTGGAGTCACTTCATCGAATTTTTACAGAGCTCTTAGATTTTCCAGTACATCAATATTTTACAACCTGAAAAAAATTTTCGAGACCAAAAATTTTCAACAGAAACTGATGCTAACAAAAATGTAGTTTTGGAACTTTTTGATCGATCGGAAATGCAAACACATTACACAAAGCTAGACTAAGTTAATGGCGAGGCTCTGATACCACTGTAAGTGCACGGCGGCACCCCGGCCGTCAATCCGACGCCGGAATGCGGAAGCAGTGATAAACTTTAATTTTGCGGACTTAGCAACCGGCACCCCCGCGCACTAAACATCCGGATCATAACCATTAACAAGTCTAAGCTACTAACAAGATAGGGAAGAGAAGTATACCGACAGATCCGATTCCTCCGGTCTTCTCGTCGTCGTCCCGACCTCCTGCAGAATGTCCCGTCTCCTCCTCGTCGCCGGAAGTGCACCACCTCGCCTACTTCTTTTACGGGCTCCCACCTCAATGCCGAGGCAACTCGGGCACGAAGCCGGCTACTCGACGTGCCCAAGATTTGCTGTAGAATGTATAGTAGAACTTGTGTCTCACTTTGGGGATTGTGGAATTGCCATTGATGAAGGAGAAGAGAGCAACTTTTGGAAATGAGCTAGAGGACTTTTCTAACAACCATGAGAAGCAAAAATACCACCCCACAAATGAATCCCATTCATTCCCCTTCATAGGAATGGCCGGCCCCCCTTTGTCAAGTGTGATTGGAGAGAGAAAAAGAAAGGTCAAGGGGGTGGGTGGAATGCAATGATGCAAGCAAGTGATGATGAAAGAATCCAATGATCACAACCATAACCCACACTCCAAAACAAGTAATCAACAACCATGATGGTTACAAAAAGTCAAGCCATCATGAAGATATGAAGTCAAATGATGGGACAAGTATCATGACATGATAATATGCAAAGACCCCCTCCACAAATGCTTATTTGCAACAATGCAAATAAGCCCTCCTCCACCAATCTTCGGCCAATGAACGGAACAATGGAAATCGGCCGAAACGGAAAGCAAACTGGCAACTCCAGAAAACTGGTCCCGTAATAAATTACAGGAAAACCCCGATACTGTGCATACACACATGCATCTGTATTTCGACCGAAATACAAATGCAATGAGACAAAATCTACACTGTACTATAATAGGATCCGGCTTATACCAAAACCGGCTAGTAATATCTGTTCGATCCTGATCCGTGCAATACCGCACGTATCTGATCGAACCCTGCCATATATCCATACGGCCTATAGTATAAACTGTCCGATCCTGATCCGTGCAATACCGCACGTATCTGATCGGACCTTGCCATATCTCCATACGGCCTCTACAACCTTTCGCCCGAAAGCTGAGTAACTGAATGTGGGGGACTCTAAAGACTCGTCAACACCTTGGTTGTGGATTTAACCACTAGCACGTCAGAGGTATAAGCCAATACGTAACGGGCTACCAGGTACTGACTAAAAGGGATGTCTGTGAGTGAACTCAGCCTAACAACCCTACTGAGCCTGTCAGTGACAATATCCGTACAGTCCGGTCCGTTCGTCTATGAGCATCGCATGGCGGGCCTAGGGGGTTGGTAAAAGTCAGACCCCCAAAAGCGGTACAAGTCGTGTCGGAGTGTAGCCCAGAACACCCTGAGATACTACTGGAATACCTACCAGTAAATCTCCTTGCCTCGGCCGAGGGCTTCGTGTAATGGCTCTCCTAGACACAGCACGACCTCACCCCCAATACCGGGAGAGACGAACCCCTGAAGATACGCTCACTGCCTCCATGTGGCTCGGGACTGTACCCAACTAAAACCTGTTTGCACGACTCCTTTGAGCCGTGGTAGGGTAGTAATCAAAGTACAGTGGGATCTCACACAAGACAAATGACGATCCCCAGGTCGATGAACTAACCTGCACACATGTCACCAGGGAACTGCCATCTGACGTCTGGTATATGACCAATTAGCATGTTCCCGGTGAGTCCTGTCCGGTGTACTCATAACCCAATGAGCACCTGTATACATCTTAGGTGATCCACCTGACACCAGTGGCTTGTGAGACCGGCCACCGCCCCTCGTCGGGGTCTCGACTGTATACACTAGTCTACTATGGAGTATCGATGCCCTATCTCGAAACTCCCACGACTAGGGACCATTTAAGGATATGCTTATAGACTCCCAGCTCCCACTTATATGATCGCCCTCATACTGCTGGTGGTCAAGCAAGAATCCTAGGGGCTCTATCAACGTGTAATAGCGACTTGTCAGGTCACCTAAAGCAGTACACGATGATAAAGGTAAACCAGATAGCATACTATCATCTCGAGTAAGACTGTCCTACCGGGATAGGTCCTCCATCAATCATTGCAATCACGTACCTATGATCCAATAATTGACTCTGAGGGCATTATCTCCAACACAGACCAAGTCCACAAATGGAGAAGATTGTGGAAATTTTTAAGCAAGTTGACATAAACATTCCTCTCCTAGATGCTATTCAACAAGTTCCGTCATATGCGAAAATCCTAAAGGACTTGTGCACTAGGAAGAGAAAAGTTCAAGTACCTAAAAAAGTTTTCCTTGCGAGTAATGTGAGCACAGCTTTTACACAACAACTACCCAAGAAACGAAAGGACCCCGGAAGTCCTACAATTTCAATTTCTATTGGGGGTAAAAATATCGATCGTGCTCTACTCGATTTAGGTGCTAGTGTTAACTTGCTTCCGTATTCTGTTTATGAGCAATTAGGGATCGGAGAGTTAAAACCTGTGCATTGCACTCTTCAGATGGCCGATCGATCTATCAATCAACCTAGGGGTGAGCTAGAGGATGTGTTAATTAAAGTCGGGGAATTCATATTTCCTGTGGACTTTATCGTTATTGATACACAACCTGTGGCAAACCCACGCAATCAAATCCCGGTGATACTCGGTCGACCCTTTTTGGCCACTTCCAACGCAGTAATCAATTGTAGAAACGACTCTATGACCCTATCCTTTAGAAAGAAGTAAATTGAGCTTAACATTTACAAGTTGGGAAGTGAACCCTCCGAACCCTATGCTCATGTGTGTTCTTTCGAATTAATGGATGTCGACAGCAGCGAATTTGATCAACCTCATAATTCTGACTCTTTTCATATGTTGTTGCTTGACACGGACTCTTCCACCGAGTTTTCCGGGTCAACATCTAACGCTAATAAGGAACTTTTTATAGAGTCTGACGATCACCCCATTTTTTCTGATGACATTATTTTTTGGGGTATCGATGAAAGCTTTGAGGAAATTTTCGCTGATGAACTCGCATTTTTACAAGACACGGGTGTTGAGATGAATCAACTCCAAGATGAAGAAATTAGACCTCCACCCCTTCTTTTGGACAATTATGATAATGCGAGCAATCCATCATTACTATCACTATGTCGTCTCTCCAAATTGAGACGCAATCCTTTTCCATTACACCTCTTACCACCTCCCCACTTCTTCACGTCGAAAGGTGACATGTTCTTCCACCAACCTTGGTACTTCATCGATAAAATTTTTGAATGGTTGGTGTTGACC
This sequence comes from Agapanthus africanus, assembly GCA_030015575.1. Taxonomy (NCBI): domain Eukaryota; kingdom Viridiplantae; phylum Streptophyta; class Magnoliopsida; order Asparagales; family Amaryllidaceae; genus Agapanthus; species Agapanthus africanus. The sequence goes on along the minus strand of JASDDO010000014.1, from coordinate 542,653,030 downwards.
TTCAGTCTTTGCAAAGCTTGGCATTGACCAATAACCTTACCCCCCTCGTGTGATTTTAAAAGATTAACATTGTTTAACTCAAGTTTGGGGAGGGGGTATATTTTGGCTCTTGAAAGAAAATGATTTTTACAAAATTGTGAGCAAAAAAATAAGTTTTGGGGAGGATTTCACTTGCATATATTCTTGCCCCCATTAATAATTTCCTCCCAAGTCTACAGGTTTTTGAGCTTAACGGATGACATCAGTGAGGACACTGCTGTAAACAGGTTTGGGGGAGGTTTGTGCTTATTTACACATACTTTGCATTATACTATATATAAGCACAAAAAAAATTTGATAATAAAAGAATAGAAAGTGAAAAATTACATCCAAAAGATAGGAATAGTTTAAGAAAACCAAGAAAATTAGAAGTTTTCTTAAACGAACTGGTAATAAGTAGTTATGAGCTGTTGTCCCAAGGGTTAGTAAGTTGAAGAAAGTCACTAATCTGAGGATAAAAATAAGTCTGAAAAATAGTTTCTATTCTGGAAGCCAAATATTTGAATGTTGATACCCTACTATATGCACTTACACACGTCTTGAAACTCGGGATAGTAGAGGATACCTTGAAATGCTCTTGTCTAAAAGCCAAAGTATGAAGGAAATAAAAAAATGAAGAAAATATAAAAATGGTGAAAAATGTAATAATGAACACTGGTTTTGTTATCGCCAAGGCAGCAATAAAAAATATAGCGAGGGTGCCTCTTCACCTAGTGCCCTAAGGCCAACTGGTCTGGGAGTCACTGCTAAGCCTTAGGTGGTGCAAGACGAGGAAAATATTATCACCGAATTAGCAAGCACATGAGTAATAGGTCGGTTAGTACCTCAAGAAGTATTAACGGTCGCATGAAAATGTGTGAGCAAATCTAAATATTCATCAAGTTAAAAGTACTGAGGTAGATGGACAAGAGTATGATAACTTGAATTGAATTCTCCGAGTGTAGGGATGTCATTTCACACACGTAGGGGTATATGATCAATGTTTGGACGAATGGTAGGAATGAAGAATAAAGACGATGTTTTATTGAGGGATAATGGGATTTCTAACATCTTTTCATGACTATTAAGATAGGGCTCATGACAACTGAAAAGCTAGTGCAGTTGGAAACACTTATTTTCAAAGTCTTTCTTTTATGGTTCTTATATTTATATGTAAATTTCACCATCTCTCTTTTATTATAGGATTTTGTGGGTGTAATCCGCTGAAAACCCTCAGGAGACAACACTCCTCCTACTAGGGACACCTAGAGGTTTAACGGCTTGTTGCACGTGCTCAGTGCAATCGTGTTTGCCTACGAAAGTGTGCTTAGTTTTCTCTTTTTTCTTCTTCTCCTTCTCTTGAATAAACTAGTTTGCTCGGGACGATCAAAGATAAGTTTGGGGGTATTTGTTCAGTTGATTAAACTGCACATTTATTATTACATTTTTCCTACAAATTCCATATTTAAAAAGGTCTTTATTATAATATATCATACATATGTGGGTTTATTTGTAAAAATACTATTTTCCATGTGTTGATATATTATAATTAGCATTTGGTAGGAAAATGTATATAATATTATTTACCTAATCCTAGTAGACTTAGTCTACTAAATATTATTGTTGTGCAGAATTTTCAGGTCTTAAATCAAGGAAATCAAGTTGTTAAAGCTAACCTGCCTAATTAAGAAATCAATTCTGGCAGAAGAAAAGAAAAGATTTCCAAATTCTGAAGGTTCCAAGGATCGCCAAATGTCAAAACAACAGTTATCCAGAAAAATGATCAATGGAGGAGATTGAATGGTCGCGGATCCGCGGCCTTACCCCCCTTGGTCCGCGGATCCGCGGCAATGTTGAGGATCTAGGGTTTGCAAAAATTGTGGGTGGATCTCTACAGTTAGCTTCCATATTTAGAAGCAAAGGTTCTGGCTTTGGACTATAAATAGGGACCGAGAGCTTCTTTGAAAATTTATCAAGTCGACGCGATCACGAAGTCCAAAACGGCTCACGCATCCAGGTTGATCATCAACTGTTCATCTACCTCCTTGGAAGAGATCGAGAAGCAAGCTAGTCTTTGTAATTATTTTCTAAGGATCAAAGTGTAATGAATATTGTTGATTAATAAAGATAGTTCTTTTTCTTATTCTATTTCTTCGTAGTTTAATTATGCATTTTCTCTCCATCTCTTTTTCTCCTAACATGCGCGAGTAATTCTCCGCTTGTTAGGGTTCGTAGGATTAGGGTAGGCTAATGGATGATGAACGTCCCTAAACCTTTTTTAAGTCCTATAAAGTTTATGAACTTTATCAAAAGAATCATTAACATCCTAATCGGGCGTGCTAACAATTCATTGTTAGTCCCGACCACGATTAGAGATTAGATTAGTGATTGTTTTGGTAAAGGCTAGATATGAACGGAGTTCCGTGTCGAGATAAGGGTTAAGAGTGGGATTCCTTTTCCCTCCAGAAACCCTAATCTACACGCATCACCGTCGTTCTAGTTTAAATCTATTAAAGGATAAAAAGGGTAACTTTTAATTAATCGTCCATGACTACTACATCCTAACGAACCCTACTAGCCCCCTTATTATATTAACTACATCACTAAAATAATCTAGATCTATATTTTTGCATTCTTGCTTAACGTAGATCTAGAAACCTTTCCACAAAATTCTTTATCCCTCCTCTCTTTCTCAACACATCTAAAGTAAGAATAAAAGGTTCCACGTTTCCCTGAGGACGACCCGTACTCACCTCGGTCTAGCTACACGCGACACCGTTCTGATTGCGGTTACACTACAAAAACACTCTTTCGAACCAATCAGAACCATAGGTAAGTTTATATCATATATTAACTCATGTAGAGACACAACCATGGCTACATTATAATGGTTAGGTTAATTAATATCTCAAGTAAAACAAAACTAGTAGACTAAGTCAATGCAACCCTAAGCTTCATGAAGCTTCATGCATGTGAGCTCATCATCCACTAATTTTAGAATTACTTTAAATATAAAAAACCTAACACTATAATTAGTATGGTATAAGTCTTATACACCCATGTAAGTTGTATCAACAACCATGATACAAAAAGAACACAAATAAATATATATCACATATATATTAAGTTGTGCACAAGTGAGAAAAACAAATGTTTAAGTGAACCAATGTTAGTTAGTGTAAATTAGTATATCACATATACAATTATAGACTAAATTATTAAATCAACACTTGACTTAATAATCCGGTTATATCTCATATAACCGACTAACATCAAATGTATCGCCTTATCGAATCAACCCTTGATTCGATAACCTGGTTATATCTGTTGGAGATAGTGCCCTCAAAGTCAATTATTGGATCGCAGGTACGTGATTGTAATGATTGAGGCAGGACCTATACCGATATGACAGTCTTGCTCGAGATGATAGTATGCTATCTGGTTTGACTTTATCATCATATACATGCTTTAGTTCACTATTGCATGATGATAGAGCCCATAGGATTCTTGCTTGACTACCAGCAGTATGATGGCGATCATATACGTGGGAGCTGGGGTCTGTAAGCACATCCTTAAAGTGTCCCTAGTCGTGGGAGTTTCGAGACAGGGCATTGATACTCCAGAGTAGACTAGTGTATACAGTCGAGACCCCGACGAGGGGCAATGGCCGGTCTCACAAGCCATTGGTGTCAGTTAGTTCACCTAAGATGTATACAGGTGCTCATTGGGTTATGAGTACACCGGACAGGACTCGCCAGGAACATGCTAGTTAGTATTATACATATCGTCAGATAGCAGTTCCCTGGTAACATGTGTACAGGTTAGTTCATCGACCTGAGGTCGTCATTTTTCTCGTGTGAGTTCCCACTGTGCTTTGATTTCTAACCTACCACGGCTCAAAGGAGTCGTGCAAACGGGTCTTTTTTGGGTACAGTCCCGAGCCACATGGAGGCAAATGAGCGAATCGGCAGGGGATTCGTCTCTCCCGGTTTTGGGGGTGAGGTCGCGCTATGTCTAGGAGAGCCATTACACAAAGCCCTCGGCCGAGGCAGGAGATTTACTGGTAGATACTCCAGTAGTATCTCAGGGTGTTCTGTACCACTCTCTGAAACGACTTATACCGCTATTGGGGGTCTGACGTTACCAGCCCCTAGGCCGATATGCGATACTCATAGACGAACGGACCAGACTGTATGTATATTGTCACTGTAGGCTCAGTAGGGTTTATAGATGAGTTCGCTCGTCAGCTTCCCTTCCAATCAATACATAGACAACCGTTACGTACAGCTCGTACTTCTGACGTGCTAGTGGTTATACCCAGTGCCAGTGTGTTGATGAGTCATTAGAGTCCCCCACAGACACATTCCCAAGTTCGGGTGAAACGTTGTAGAGGCCGTATAGTTTTATGGCAGGGTTCGGAAAATGCACGTGCGTTTACGCACATGTCATATTTCGGGCAGATAATACTGGTCGGCTTTGGTTTAAGCCAGATCCAAGTATTATGCTGTGTAGATATAATATCTTTGTCTCAGTTGCATTTGTATTCGGTCGTAATACAAATGCGGGTATGTTTATACAGTTATTGGGTTATCCTGAAATTCGTTTCAGGTTCACTTTTGGAAGTTGCCAGTTTCCAGTTTTCTATCGGCCGTATTTAATATTCGGTTAAATACGAATTTATCTTTTCTTGAGATGAGTGTGGAAGTTTCTAGAGGCTTATAGAAGGTAGTGACTAGGTTCATGCATCTTTGTGACTCATTAGCGCATTTAATGATGTTTGATGACTAGGGTTAATGATTCATCATTTGCATTGAATGTGTTCATACAAGGTGTTATTGTGACCCATTCTTTCTTTATCTTATGGTTACCACTCCTTGCTCCTACACTCACTCTCTCCTCTCTATATATTGGCCGGCCATTATGATGGAGGCAATATGGTTGTTCATTTGAGAAAAGAGATAGTTTATAATGTATGGAAATTTCATAGCTCCATTTTTTCCATTACCCGATTCAAATAGCAACTTCATTAACCGTTCGTCCATAGCTTTGGACGTAACGAGACAAAGTGTTCTACTCATTCTCTACATCAATCTGTAGGGTTTTCTTAACACCTCTATGAAGGTTTAGAAGCATCATGCATGCTATAACAATAAATTTTTGAGGTGATAAGCAAACTATACAAAGAATCGAACTAGAATATATGAAGTAACAATTAATAGTATCAAGTTTAAGAATTAAGTTATGCTAAGTGTTGAAACTACAACCTTTGTAGTTCACTTTGGAAGACTCCTAAGCTTTGGAAAGGTCCACTTGATCGACTCCTCGTCCACGACGATCCACCCGAAGCGCTTTGCCCTAAGCTTGATGCTTCCTACGATCTTTGAAAATCCTTGAAGCACAACACCCTACACAAGATGGCTAGGGTTGTGTAGGATGATGAAGTGGTTGATGTTCTTATTTATTACCTTTTCTTTTCTTTTTCTAACTCTTTTTAACTATTAAAAGAGAGCTAGGGTTTGAGGAAGAAGAAAAACTCTCACCCTTTTTTTTTTCTAAGATAATGATAATGTTAAAGGATAATGAGAGAGAGTGAGAGATCTTATCATAACTTTAACCATAGTAGAATAAAAATCTAGATATTTCATCTAAGGTTAAATGGCAAAAGGAATGGAAACTATGGTTGAGTTAAAGAAGTGTGTAGATGAGTGTGGAAGAAATGACTCATTAACCATTCTTTTTGCCTTTAAACTTTAATGAAAAATCTAAACATTATCATGTCTACAATATGATTCTTATATTGCCTTCCTCTTTGTATCAACAACCATGATACATTTCATGCATGTATGTATGTGTGCACATCATCATGTACATATACATCCATGTATCCAAAATAAGAAAAGGATTTAAATAAATAATATAAAAGCCAATATTAAATCAACACTTGATTTAATAAATCCATCATATCTCATATGACCCGACTAATATTAAATGCCCGATTAAAATACAGTATCATATACTAGTATTTAATCGAGGCTCTGCGCATATCTCATATGTGCACCACTTCGTTTCGCCAGAGCCGAGAAACTTCTATGTGGGACTCTAAGACTCGTCAATACGCCAGCAGTAGATGATGATCATATCAAACACCTACAAGCCGCAAGCGGTCAGCTAAACGTAACGGCCACCCGGGTATTGAGCGATCAGAATAAGAACAAGCGAACTTGTCAAAACTCCTGTCAATCCATCTGGCAACACTAACCGTACAGTCCGGTCTCTTCGTCAGATATGCTGCATATCGAGTCTAGGGATGGAATCGTCGACCCCAATAACTCAATAAGTCATGCCGGTATATGGTCTATAACAGATCGAGAAACTTACTGATAACACTTATCAGTAATATCTCAGCAGCCCTGGCCAGGGACTTCCCGTTATAGCCAATCGTGCACAGCACAGCATCAACCCCCAATACCGGGAGAGACGAAACCCCTCCTATCGCTCACTGCCTCCACATGCCTCGAGACTATACCCAAAATCCACCTGTTTGTACGACTCAGTAGAGCCGCAGTAGGGTGGAGATCAAAGTACAGTGGGAGGACACACAAGACTCTATGACGATCTCGGGTCTACAGACTAACCTGTACCAGTGTCACCTGAGAACTGCTATCCGACGTATGATATAATACCATATAGGAGTTCTCGGTGAGTCCGTTCAGTGTACCCAGTCTCACTGAGCACCCGTATACTATCTTCGGTGTCAACACACCAGACGGATATGGGATCATCCATCGCCCATCATATGGAACAAGAATGGTATACGCTAGTCTAAGCTGGAATATCGATGCCCTGTCTCGATATACCTACGACTAGGAACATTTCAAGGATATGCTTATAAACTACAGATGTCCCACTAGTATGATCCGCATCATAATTCCAGTAGTTAAGCCAATATCCTTAGGGCTTTATCAACATGTATCAAATGAATATAAACATGATCAAGTGAACATATGATAAAGTAAAACCAGATAGCATACTATCATTTTGAGCAAGACTGTCACCCGAATATATATATATACACATCAGTACATACACTATCTCATAATGGCCTCTAGGGCATACATATATCCAACAATCTCCCACTTGCACTAAGGCCAGTTATTGGCATATCTCATACCTAACATCTCAAAAAGTCGCTCATGCTGCGGCTGAGGGAGGGCCTTGGTGAATGGATCCGCAGCGTTGTCTTTTGTGTCTACTCTCTTAATCTCGATCTCGCGGCGATCAACTATCTCCCGGATCACATGATATCTCCTCAGGATGTGTCTGGACTTGTGATGGGACCTGGGCTCTTTGGCCAACGCCATAGCCCCATTATTGTCACAATACAGAGGTATTGGATCAATAATGGTTGGAACTACTCCTAGCTCCGCGATGAATTTTCTCATCCAGACAGCTTCCTTGGCAGCATCATTTGCAGCAATATATTCAGCTTCCATCGTTGAGTCTGCAACGGTATCCTGTTTGGAACTCTTCCAACTCACCGTCCCTCCATTGAGGGTAAATGCAAACCCTGAGATAGACTTGCTGTCATCCTTGTCACTCTGGAAGCTCGAATCGGTAAAGGCCTCCATTTGGAGATCCCCATTACCATACACCAAGAACAATTCTTTAGTCCTTCGCAAGTACTTAAGAATGTTCTTTACAGCAATCCAGTGATTCTCCCCTGGGTTAGATTGATACCTGCTTACTACACTAAGTGCATAAGCAACATCAGGGCGTGTACATAACATCGCATACATTATCGATCCTACTGCCGAAGCATAGGGAATAATGCTCATGCGAGCTCTCTCTATATCAGACTTTGGGCAATCGTCTTTTGAGAGAGTGACTCCATGGCAAGCGGGTAAGGCACCCCGCTTGGAGTCTTCCATACTAAATCTCTTTAGGATGGTGTTAATGTACTTGGTTTGGGACAATCCCAATAACCGTTTGGATCTATCCCTATAGATCCGTATACCCAATATGTATGTGGCATCTCCCAGGTCCTTCATGGAGAACCTTTGTGATAAGAATGATTTGACCGACTGTAGCATAGGAATGTCATTTCCTATCAGAAGTATGTCATCTACGTACAATACGAGGATTGCGACATTTCTTCCTACAGTCTTCTTATAAACACAAGGTTCATCTGGATTTTTGATGAAATCAAACTCTTTGATAGCATCATCAAAACAGATGTTCCAACTCCGTGATGCCTGCTTTAATCCATAAATGGATTTAAGTAACTTACATGCTTTACCGCTGCTCCCAATATCAATGAATCCCTCTGGTTGATCCATATAAACGCATTCCTCTAAATCACCATTTAGGAATGCAGTTTTAACGTCCATCTGCCAGATTTCATAGTCGTAGTGAGCAGCAATAGCGAGTAGGATCCGAATGGATTTAAGCATGGCTACCGGAGAGAAAGTCTCGTCATAGTCCAAGCCTGGTCTTTGACGAAAACCTTTCGCTACCAACCTTGCTTTATAGGTCTCTACCTGTCCATCTACACCGATCTTTCTTTTAAAGATCCATTTGCATCCCACAGGTTTTATCCCGGAGGGTACATCTTCCAAAGTCCATACTTTGTTGGTGTACATGGACTCCATTTCGGATCTCATGGCATCCAGCCAATTCACAGAGTCACCACTCGTGATAGCCTGATGAAAACTGGAAGGATCATCATCATCCATGATGCAGTCTTCTCTATCACCATCAATGAGAAAACCGTAGTATCTCTCCGGTGGGCGAGAAATCCTACCAGATCTACGGAGTGGCTGAGGTTCATTAGATTCTGTTATAACTTCAGGTTCAGCCAAGTTGTCATCTGTAATTTGTGTTTCTAGAACTTCTTCTAGATCTACCACATTGCCATTTGTATTGTTTGAAAAAATTTCATCTTCTAAAAAGGTGGCATACTGAGAAACAAACACTTTTTGTTCCTCTTTGTGGTAAAAAAGATACCCAAACGAATGTTTAGGATATCCTACAAATATACATTTGACTGATCGTGTCTCGAGTTTGTCTGGATTCTGCTTTTTAACAAAAGCCGGACAACCCCAAATCTTAACTCTTTTAAGAGATGGTTTCTTCCCATGCCATATCTCATATGGAGTGGTAGACACGGTTTTGGTTGGAACTTTGTTTAACAGAAAAGCTGCTGTTTCCAATGCATGCCCCCAAAACGAGAGAGGTAACTCAGCATCACTCATCATGGATCGTACCATATCTAATAGGGTACGGTTCCTTCGTTCTGACACACCGTTGTGCTGTGGTGTGTAAGGTGGAGTGCGCTGAGAGAGAATCCCATTCTCTTTTAGGAAGTCTAAGAACTCAGTACTTAAGTACTCTCCACCTCGATCCGATCGAAGTATCTTGATACTCTTTCCTGTTTGGTTTTCTACTTCATGTTTATACTCCTTGAATTTCTCAAAAGCTTCAGATTTATGTTTTATCAAATATACATGACCAAATCTTGAGAAATCATCAGTAAAAGTTATGAAGTATGAAAAACCGCCTCTTGCATGTGTAGACATTGGTCCGCATACATCACTATGTATGAGGCCTAGGAGCTCAGTAGCTCTTTCTCCGTGTCCTGTAAACGGGGTTTTGGTCATTTTACCTTTGATACAAGACTGGCAAGTTGCATAAGATTTATACTCAAATGAATTTAAATATCCATCTTTATGAAGCTTGTTGAGTCTTGTTTCATTAATATGACCAAGTCTACAATGCCAAAGAAAAGCTTCATTTATTTCTGAAAATTTCCTTTTATTTTTGTGTTGTATGTTGAAAACTGTGTGTTGATTAAGGACGTATATCCCGTTACTTAATGTACCACAACCAATCAACTCTTGATTCAGTTTAATGTTCATAACATTGTGTTGCACAGCAAAATGATATCCTTCATTGTCTAACAAGGAAACTGATATAATATTACAAAGCATAGTTGGTACAAAATAACACGGGTTCAAAACCAATATACAACCCGAAGGCAAACCTAGGTGATACTCTCCTACTGAAACTGCATTTACATTGGAACCATTTCCAACTTGGAGAGTATGATCACCTGTCTTCAGAACTCTGCTATTTCTCAACGCCTGCACAGAATTGTAAATATGAGAACCTGAACCGGTATCCAATACCCAGGATGCAGAATTAATAGAAAAACAGTTTTCAATTACGAACACACCTGAGGCTGAAGCATCATCATGCTTCTTCTTGAGTGCTAGGTACTCGATACAGTTCCTCTTCCAGTGTCCCGTCTTCTTGCAATGGAAACATTCGCCTTTCTCTGATGCCCCAACCTTGGACTTGCCTTTTCCCTTTACCTTTTTGACTCCACCCTTAGGTTTGGTGGGTTTCTTCTTCATCTTTCCCTTGGCCTTAGCCTTTGGGTAAGATGAGGAGGATTGCCCAACAGACATAACGGGAGTCTTCACTGATTTCAGTGTGCTCTCTGCACTCCTTAACATATTAAGGAGTTCAGGCAGTTCCTTCTCCATGTTGTGCATGTTGAAGTTAACGATGAACTGAGCAAAGGTGGAGGGGAGAGACTGTAGAATGATATCTGTATACTGTTCATTGTCCATTGTCCACCCAAGGTCCTCAAGCTCTTCTATGAGAGCTATCATTTTTAGAACATGGTCTCCTACTGATGTGCCAACGGTCATGCGCATCTGAAACAATTTCTTAGACGCTTCGTATCTTAATACGCGAGATTGCTCTCCATACAACTCTTTTGTATGGAGGAATATGGCTTGTACGTCCATATTCTCGTGCTGCTTCTGATGTGTGTTATCCATCGATGCAAGCGCGAGGCATTTTGCCGTGGCACAGTCAGTGTCCCAGGTTTTGCGGATTTCCCTATCCGCAACTGAAGGTTTAGGACCTAGGGGGGGCAAGGCTGGTGCGGTAAGGACATATGATACTTTATCATAAGTCAAGGCTATGTTTAAATTCCTCAGCCAGTCTTTATAGTTTGTCCCATTCAGCTTGTTTTTGTCTAATAGAAGCTTAAGTCCTGTCATGGGTATCTGCCATTAAGAGAGAGAAAAGAATACACTTAGCGAATGCTCTTGCAAAGATCAGATTGGTTATTATCTTGTCTAATCGATGTCTCCCACTGTTTTTTTTATCAAATTTTCTTTAAAACCTTTTAAAAAGAAAACTAGCCGGGATTAATTACAATCTACAACTTCGCCAACCTCTCAGCCAGGCCAGTGCCGGTACTTGAGGGAGGTTCCCCGTGCTTTCGCACGGACCTAATTAGAGTAAACCTCGTCTTCCCAGAGGCGTAGCCCCGTTTAGCACCTTTCTAGACACCTACCGAGTCAGCTAATTGTAAAGTGCAAAATTCTCCCGGGAACAACATTTGCTCGCAGTGGGATCGGGATCCTATTATCATATAGTAGGTATACAATCTCATTGTAATTTTCAACTCTTGAAATTCCCGATATAATTTATTTTTACCCCTAGTATTTATGACCTTAACTAAAGTCAACATATCATAAGTACTAGTCAAGTTCTTCCCGTCATTTCGTGATTAACTAGACCCACTCATATGACCCTTAACTAAAGTCAACATAATCATATGAATGTCCTAATTATTCAGCATCATATGCAGTGTAGGAAGACATCACTCAGCTACCGTACACTGCGCCTTAACTAAAGTCAAAATACGCAGCACGAATACTAAGTACTCTACTTCCTAAAATGACGGAGGGTTGCGGATAGTTTTTAGAAAAACTTTTGACGCTTTGAACTTGATATCGTTGTAGAATCTAATGAGTTTAAAAGGAGTGGCTTAAGCTCCGCATTTTGAAACTTGCTTTTTTCTTACAAAAAAGGCCGAGTGTGTTTAAAATCTGATTCTACAACATCTTTTTAGGTTCATTTATCTTTTACATTAATCTCATTAATGTAGTCCCATCATTTAAATCCTAAGCCATTACAGAGAGAAACGAAAATATACATTAAAAGATCACATCAGATAATAAAAGCAGCAGAAGCACATAAAGGATATCTAGGAGGTCCGTATTTTATATTTAGCCAGCAATAAAAATACGGATTCCACGGTCGCGATGAATAGCCAAGCCCACATCCCTAGACCCCTACGAGAGCGGCAAGCGACCCTACCAATTCTGGAGTTTAGGAGACCCGGTCTCGACTCCTCGAGATGGCCTCCCACTGAACCCAAGAACCCGGTCACTTGTGCCCTCCACCTTGGGTCTATCCTAATGCGGAAAAGTAAATAATATACAACACTGGTGACATCAACCTCACCCCGGAAGTGTCCCAAATAAAAGAATATTACATACAAATTAATATTACATGAATTGAAAGAATACTCTCATCTCACATAAAAAGAAAACCCCCGGCTATTCATTGCGACAGTCCTGCATATCAAATCTCATTCGACACAGAGAAATAAAAAGGAAATATACAATAATTGGAATCTTTAACCGCCTTTAGACAACACAAATCCGGAATATCACATATACAAGATTTCATGCCTAAACAATGTAAAGCTCGCATTTGGGTCTCATTCAAGAAAACACCTTTTCAAAACTAACCGGATAATTCAACAAGATTTCCGTTATTCCCGAGACCGAATTGCTAGATTTACACGCAACAAACAAATTTGTAGATTTCAATTATTGTAACATATACTATTAAACTAAGCGACGTTGGAACATCGGATCAAACACATTAAACAACCAGAAACTGCTCTGTAATCTCAATACCTGGGCAGATTCTAAATATACCAGTAACACCAGAAAACACATACGGGCCAGCACAAGAAAAATGGGCCCATAATTCAACTATACCGCCGCGGAACCGCCGCAACAAGCCACTCTTGGCCGCGGTTCCGCGGTTGAATAGGTGAATTAGGGCATCGTTTTTCTTGTGGGTCCATACAATTTCCTGCTCTATTTTTTACATATTTTTAATTTGAAAAACACCAGGTTTTTAAAAAATTTCCAGAGAGCACTTTTCGGGTGTCGGTTTTCGTCCGTTCGATGTTTTCAATGTCGTTTAGGCTACTACAAAGCTCTAGCTTGGCTCTGATACCATGTAGGGTTTTCTTAACACCTCTATGAAGGTTTAGAAGCATCATGCATGCTATAACAATAAATTTTTGAGGTGATAAGCAAACTATACAAAGAATCGAACTAGAATATATGAAGTAACAATTAATAGTATCAAGTTTAAGAATTAAGTTATGCTAAGTGTTGAAACTACAACCTTTGTAGTTCACTTTGGAAGACTCCTAAGCTTTGGAAAGGTCCACTTGATCGACTCCTCGTCCACGACGATCCACCCGAAGCGCTTTGCCCTAAGCTTGATGCTTCCTACGATCTTTGAAAATCCTTGAAGCACAACACCCTACACAAGATGGCTAGGGTTGTGTAGGATGATGAAGTGGTTGATGTTCTTATTTATTACCTTTTCTTTTCTTTTTCTAACTCTTTTTAACTATTAAAAGAGAGCTAGGGTTTGAGGAAGAAGAAGAACTCTCACCCTTTTTTTTTTTCTAAGATAATGATAATGTTAAAGGATAATGAGAGAGAGTGAGAGATCTTATCATAACTTTAACCATAGTAGAATAAAAATCTAGATATTTCATCTAAGGTTAAATGGCAAAAGGAATGGAAACTATGGTTGAGTTAAAGAAGTGTGTAGATGAGTGTGGAAGAAATGACTCATTAACCATTCTTTTTGCCTTTAAACTTTAATGAAAAATCTAAACATTATCATGTCTACAATATGATTCTTATATTGCCTTCCTCTTTGTATCAACAACCATGATACATTTCATGCATGTATGTATGTGTGCACATCATCATGTACATATACATCCATGTATCCAAAATAAGAAAAGGATTTAAATAAATAATATAAAAGCCAATATTAAATCAACACTTGATTTAATAAATCCATCATATCTCATATGACCCGACTAATATTAAATGCCCGATTAAAATACAGTATCATATACTAGTATTTAATCGAGGCTCTGCGCATATCTCATATGTGCACCACTTCGTTTCGCCAGAGCCGAGAAACTTCTATGTGGGACTCTAAGACTCGTCAATACGCCAGCAGTAGATGATGATCATATCAAACACCTACAAGCCGCAAGCGGTCAGCTAAACGTAACGGCCACCCGGGTATTGAGCGATCAGAATAAGAACAAGCGAACCTGTCAAAACTCCTGTCAATCCATCTGGCAACACTAACCGTACAGTCCGGTCTCTTCGTCAGATATGCTGCATATCGAGTCTAGGGATGGAATCGTTGACCCCAATAACTCAATAAGTCATGCCGGTATATGGTCTATAACAGATCGAGAAACTTACTGATAACACTTATCAGTAATATCTCAGCAGCCCTGGCCAGGGACTTCCCGTTATAGCCAATCGTGCACAGCACAGCATCAACCCCCAATACCGGGAGAGACGAAACCCCTCCTATCGCTCACTGCCTCCACATGCCTCGAGACTATACCCAAAATCCACCTGTTTGTACGACTCAGTAGAGCCGCAGTAGGGTGGAGATCAAAGTACAGTGGGAGGACACACAAGACTCTATGACGATCTCGGGTCTACAGACTAACCTGTACCAGTGTCACCTGAGAACTGCTATCCGACGTATGATATAATACCATATAGGAGTTCTCGGTGAGTCCGTTCAGTGTACCCAGTCTCACTGAGCACCCGTATACTATCTTCGGTGTCAACACACCAGACGGATATGGGATCATCCATCGCCCATCATATGGAACAAGAATGGTATACGCTAGTCTAAGCTGGAATATCGATGCCCTGTCTCGATATACCTACGACTAGGAACATTTCAAGGATATGCTTATAAACTACAGATGTCCCACTAGTATGATCCGCATCATAATTCCAGTAGTTAAGCCAATATCCTTAGGGCTTTATCAACATGTATCAAATGAATATAAACATGATCAAGTGAACATATGATAAAGTAAAACCAGATAGCATACTATCATTTTGAGCAAGACTGTCACCCGAATATATATATATACACATCAGTACATACACTATCTCATAATGGCCTCTAGGGCATACATATATCCAACATCAATCTTGGTCATCTCTTTTAGCAAACTTGATGATCGAGTTGCCTCGGTTCAGAGGCGGGAGCCCGTTTAAAGATCCGTCGACGTGGTGCCACCTGGACAAGAAGAATGGAGATCGAGGAGATCGGAGCAGCCGCAACAAAGCGTGGGATGATGGTTGAAGATCGAAGGACTCCGATCGTTCGGTATAACATTTCTACCCACTTTGTAGTTTGTTAGTTTAGCTTTAATGGCAGATCCGGGTTATAGTACGCGATAGCGCCAGTTGTAAAAAGATTTTGTTCCGCATTTGGCGTCTGTTAGACGGCCAGGGCGCTACCGTGGACTTACAGTGGTATCAGAGCCTCACTATTAAGCTATACTAATTTGGGCTAACACGTTTAAAATATCAATCGAACGGAATTTCGAAAATCACATTTTTCAGTGCTAAACTTTCTGTCGATTATAATTCAAGTCTAAAAATTATTTTGTATATCACAGAAAATTGAGCAGGGTTTTTGAAGAGTTACGGTAAAATTTGGACACGTGTTACCACTATACCGCCGCGGAACCGCGGTCAAAGCTTGGGTTTGACCGCGGAATCGCGGCCAGTATGTGGCAACAGTGGACCAAATTTTTCCAGTGTGTTCTTCATGTGAAATTGTGGCTTCTGGAATATTTCTTTTGGGCCCAGATTTTGTTACTGTACAGCAGATGTTTATGGGGCCCACTTTGGGATATTTGATCGATCAAAATTTAAACTTGTTAGCATACAGTACTTACTTTATATCTCCGACCGGGAATGTCATTTGAGCGGTAAATTGCGTCTAATTGCTATAGCTCTTTTAGATGGATTTGCGAACGTGACATTCGCGTTGATGTTCTGTGTTGTGCTGTAATGTTGCGGATATGTCGTGGTGGATAGCAGTGTACAATGGTAGTGCAGTTTGGATTTATTTGTACATTTGATATTGCGGGGCGAGCGTCCAACATGTGGACTGCCGTCACTGCCTGTTGTATAATACTCTTTTGGAGCACGACCGGGTTGAGGTTGATGTACCCATTGTACATATTTTTTATTTCTGTACTAGGTTTATCCCGCGAAGGAGTGCACGGATAGCCGGGTTCTGGAGGGCAACGGGTCCGTATCTCATGGCTTTGAGCGGCAGAGGGACCTCACTCTAGAATTGGAAGACTATTCGCCGCACTCGTAAGGTGTACAGGTTGACCCAACGAGGGGTGCTCAATTTACCGGATTCCGTGAAGTGCCGGGTGTTCCATTCACTATGATGTGGGGACTACCTCGCTTCAGGTTTTGGTGGGTAACTTGCCGCACCTGTAGGGGTCTAGGTTTCATTGCACAAGCTATTCATACGACCAGAGGAACGTCGGGTTTCAGTAGAGGCTCTGTGAAACCCGAGAATCCCAGATTATCTGTATTGTTCTGTGATGCTTATTACTTTTCTGTAATGTTGCATATTATCATGCCTGGAGCGATTATTGTATGTTGGTATATATACTATTAGATGTTGTATATGTTTTACACCAGCGGGCGATTATTGTATGTTGGTATATATCCAGCCCCCGGCTCTGTCGTTAGTTAAGTAACCTAACGGGTGATGACGGGACCCAGTGACGAATGTGGATGGCATATACGTACATTTTATTTTCGTTCTTTTCTGGTGTGATTGTTTGATGAGACTGCATTGATTCTTATCAATGCAAGGATAAAACAAACCTATATTTGATGTTGTTGGAACAAATTTTAAAAAGGTGCTATTACAAAGCTGTTTCCTTTTGTTTTGCATAGTGATATTCAGTTAGAATATCCCGCACCTCATTCGACGAGGCAAGGGCCGATATCCCTTCACCGGGAATGACCCCTTAGGCATAAGTTTACGTCAGGGTAATAACTTCACTATAGTCGATTACATGTTGCTTTGCATCGCGGTATTTAGTTGGAATATCCTGCACCTCATTCCACGAGGAAAGAGCCGAGATCCCTTCACCGGGAGTGACCTCTTTAGCAAAGGTTTTCGTCACTATATCTTTATAAAAAGCTATCAGGTTCCTTCAACGAGATCAAGTTCATTACGTTAAAGGTTTTTTGCCAAAAACCAGCCGTAGCCCTCCGTCATTTCTTATGGATGGTCAGTAGTATTCAAGCTATGTTTGTTGACTAAAGTCAAGGCATAGTGTTTGGTAGCCGCTGGGTATTCATCTGTTGCATAGATAGATGCGTTGGTTTAGGACAGTCGTATTACCTTGTTGACTAAAGTCAAGGGTATGTACGGGTGGGTTCAAATCAACCTGGACAATGACGGGTAGAACTTGACATGTGACTTATGATTTGTTGACTAAAGTCAAGTTCATAAAAGCATGAGGCAAAAATCATATCGGGAGTTTTCTAAAGAAACTGAAACTTGCCAAGTATGCGCATACCTTCTGGAGTGTGATAACTTGAGTGGCTTCCATCAAGTTATCATGCGATGATAGTTGGATCCTGATTCTCACTGATGAGTTGGTTTACTCTTCGGGTGATCCCGACTAATTCTTCTTTCAGGTTTGGAGGAGAATTTGAGATAACAGTGGGAGGTTTCCTGATTAGATAAAGTGATAACCATTCTGATCTAGGTTAGAGTACACGCAGAGTGTTTCTTTTCTCTCTCTCTTTGGCAGCGACCTTTGACCGACCCTAGACTATGACTCAGTGACCAAGTTGACCGAACCTTTTTAAAATACTGGCTTTTGGATTGCCCAAGTTGCATAAGTCATTGCCGCTCCTTCTTTTACCCTTTGCATTTCTCAGAACACCCCGTATTACTACGGACATCCACTTCCATTGGATAGATCCATCGTTTGGTTATATACGAACTCGAAGGGACTTCTTCGAGGATGGATCAAGGTTCAGGAGAAATAGAATAAAGTATTATTCAGTTGTCTTTTATTATCACCTTCTCTCAGGTTGCGAGGGCTCCTTAGTCTAGGAGAGTACACCTATTAGGCTTATTTGATAGTCTTATTCCAAACCATAGCCTGGTGCCGAAAGGTAGGGAATGAAAAAAACCAATTAGCCTAAGTAGGGTGTACAGAAGGTAATAACTAAAGAAAAAATAAAGGGATTAGAAAGAGGGCAAAGTAAATTGCGACTGTTACCATTCACGATCAAACCGCGTACTTCATCGCTACTCCTATTTTCACCTTTGCTTTTTCCCAGTTCGGGAGAAAAAGAATAAGGTATTATTCAGTTGTCTTTTATCATCACCTTCTCTCAAGTTGCGAGTACTCCTAGCTTTAGGAGGGTACACCTATTATGCTTACTGGATAGTCTTCTTCCAAACCATAGGCTGGTGCCGAACGGTAGGGAAGAAAGAAAACCATTTAGCCTAACGATGGTGTACAGAAGGTAATGAATAAAGACAAATAAAGGGATTTGGAGAGATGGCAATAAAATATACGGTTAAAGTCATCAATTGGATTATGGAAGAGGCATTACTAGGAATACCAGGATACCCATACGAAACATTTTCATGTTTCAGTGCATTGTTAAAAGAAAACTGATTTCCCGATTAGATACTTACTCCAGGGTATGTATTTACCAGGTATCATTCTCATATCTGTATGGTTTTACAGATGATGAGTGGGAGTAAGTTATTGGGAATTAGGTGATCATCCTCATTATATCGGAATTCGTTGTAATTGGTGATATTTGAGGAAATCGCATGGGTACAGTTTTCAACCTACGATGCACAAGGTTTTGAGTTATTCAACTCAGCGGACTTATACAGAGTATTGTATGTTGTCCAGTGTCCGTCAGGACAGAGGGGTAGGTCCTCGTACTATGTTCTGTTTACTTGTGACTTCTCTAATATTTTAGACAAGTGTTTCGTAGAAATACAATGTCTAAGTTTTGAGAAGTTATGGGTATAACAATAAAGTAGAGAACCAGATGTCGCAAGTATCGGGATTCTTCAAAGAGATCGAAGATGTAGATTCTTGTGATAGGTATTCAGTTGATTGTAATGGTTTTGAGAAACTTGTTTCTCTTTCAGGTTACTCATAATTGGATAGATTCCTAACTTGAGTAATGCTGATAAGCCTCTCTCCATTAAGTTGATATGCACTGGAGACGGTTGCATAGTTTGAATCTGGTTCCAATTAAATTAGTGCCTCAATTTCTATATTGTATATAGAATGGTTCATATCTTAACGATGTTAAGATACGGGGAGTTGTCCGGCTTATGCTTAAAACCAGACTCTGGATAACTCAGGGTACGTTTCTGTAATGGCAGTTTGTGGGTTAACCCGGGCTATGTCGAGGGTTGATTTTCTACCATCTGGAAGATCAATAGTGATATTGTTCTAGACTCGCCACAGTTTTAGTAAAATGGATTTTTTCAGAAAACAGTACTAGGAGTATGGTAGAACCGGAACTGATTCCAGAACTGCAAACGATTACGGAAAATTTAATAGGACCTATATATTCAATCAGGTTTGACATTCCATTAGCCACTCCGCAGATATGGTGGGTAACCTCAGACACCCGAGAGGTACTCCGGTAGCCTCAAGGATGGTGACAGGAAGGTTCTTGTTTACCCAGACTTGACACTACTGTTGTTCCAGACTATGAGACCCGGCAGGAGGATATGTATAGCGTCGTTCTAAACTAGCTTTAGAAGTGTACGTATATATTATTCTGCTAGAGGGTTGTCGTAGTCAGTGGGAGCAGCGGAAGCATAGTGGGCAAGTAGCTTATGTCTATTTATAGGCTTGAACAGAGATAGAGGAAATTAGATCATCTAAATTTGATATGACAGTCATGGCTTTGACTTCATCAGAATAGGGGATGGATCTGGTGAGAAGGTAGTAGAGTGTGATGTCCTGGTATTTGGATGACATACACAAAGTAGGAAGTAAAATTCCTATACTACGATCGGTTGTACTGCGGTAGTCACATAGTTGTTTCTCCACAAAGGATAATGGATATAATATCAAACTTTTTGGTTACTAGATCTATGGTTTTAGATCTAGATTTGGGTAGTTTCCCAATATGGGAACTTTGACAATATTCTAATAGTATTTTAGAATAGATGACTCCTGGCATGGTGGTGTACCTGCAGGTGATGGAGTCACCCTCTCTAAAGGTGTCTTAGAGACTAAAGGAGAGAGGGATGTTCATGATTGGCAGATCACTTGCTCAGGAAATTGAGTCAATCATGAGATGTCAAGTACCACACCAGATGTTGTTTTTGCACTAGATGCGATAAGTTTATATTAATCCAATCCTGGAGAAACATAAGGAAGCAGTTTTAGAACATAAGTGCATGTGCATGTTTTACGGATTTGATGACAACAGCCTCCTTCGGGAGACAGTTATCATTCCAGGCTTCAAAGGTGACATGGTTGACAGAGTGATTGTTAGAGTTATAGTTTTCCCTCCAACGAGGGATAGTATTATGGACAGGTGGTCCAAGAAGATACTGTGGGAGGCATGGTGCTGGATACTGATTAGGTTCAGTGATCGATACAGTCTAAGAAGTTTGGATTTGGAGTTCATTTATGAACTAGGTCCCATCAGATATCCAGACATATTCTAAGATAGATATTAATCAATTCGGGAGATGGCTTTCTCCGCGAACTTGAGATTAAGAGAGACATAGAAAGAAACATCAAGGCGGATCCACTCGCTGAGGCTATTTCTCGAACACAAGAGTTTTACAAACTTTCTTTGTGAAACTGATTAGTAGAGGAGTTGGATGTTCGGTATCACACGGGCTGTGAGTATGCGACATCGCAATAATTAGCCTTAAGTGCAAGTGGGAGATTGTTGGAGATAGTGCCCTCAAAGTCAATTATTGGATCGCATGTATGTGATTGCAATGATTGAGGTAGGACCTATACCGATATGACAGTCTTTCTCGAGATGATAGTATGCTATCTGGTTTGACTTTATCATCGAATACATGCTTTAGTTCACTATTGCATGATGATAGAGCCATAGGATTCTTGCTTGACTACCAGCAGTATGATGGCGATCATATACGTGGGAGCTGGGGTCTGTAAGCACATCCTTAAAGTGTCCCTAGTCGTGGGAGTTTCGAGACATGGCATCGATACTCCAGAGTAGACTAGTGTATACAGTCGAGACCCCGACGAGGGGCAATGGCCGGTCTCACGAGCCATTGGTGTCAGTTAGTTCACCTAAGATGTATACAGGTGCTTATTGAGTTATGAGTACACCGGACAGGACTCGCCGGGAACATGCTAGTTGGTATTATACATATCGTCAGATAGCAGTTCCCTGGTAACATGTGTATAGGTTAGTTCATCGACCTGAGGTCGTCATTTGTCTCGTGTGAGTTCCCACTGTGCTTTGATTTCTACCCTACCATGGCTCAAAGAAGTCATGCAAACAGGTCTTTTTTGGGTACAGTCCCGAGCCACATGGAGGCAAGTGAGCGGATTGGCAGGGGATTCGTCTCTCCCGGTATTGGGGGTGAGATCGCGCTGTGTCTAGGAGAGCCATTACACAAAGCCCTCGGCCGAGGCAGGAGATTTGCTGGTAGGTACTCCAGTAGTATCTCAGGGTGTTCTGGGCCACTCTCTGACACGACTTATACCTCTATTGGGGGTCTGACGTTACCAGCCCCTAGGCCGATATGCGATACTCATAGACGAACGGACCGGAATGTATGTATATTGTCACTGTTAGGCTCAGTAGGGTTTCTGGATGAGTTCGCTCGTCAGCTTCCCTTCCAATCAATATATAGGCAACCGTTACGTACAGCTCGTACCTCTGACGTGCTAGTGGTTATACCCAGTGCCAGTGTGTTGATGAGTCATTAGAGTCCCCCACAAACACTTTCCCAAGTTCGGGTGAAACGTTGTAGAGGCCGTATGGTTTTATGGCAGGGCTCGGAAAATGCACGTGCGTTTACGCACGTGTCATATTTCGGGCAGATAATACTGGTCAGCTTTGGTTTAAGCCGGATCCAAGTATTATGCTGTGTAGATATAATATCTTTGTCTCAGTTGCATTTGTATTCGGTCGTAGTACAAATGTGGGTATGTTTATACTGTTACGGGGTTATCCTGAAATTCGTTTCAGGATCACTTTTGGAAGTTGCCAGTTTCTAGTTTTCTATCGGCCGTATTTAACATTCGGTTAAATACGGATTTATCTTTTCTTGAGATGAGTGTGGAAGTTTCTAGAGGATTCTAGAAGGTAGTGACTAGGTTCATGCATCTTTGTGACTCATTAGTGCATTTAATGATGTTTGATGACTAGGGTTAATGATTCATCCTTTGCATTGAATGTGTTCATACAAGGTGTTATTGTGACCCATTCTTTCTTTATCTTATAGTTACCACTCCTTGCTCCTACACTCACTCTCTCCTCTATATATATTGGCCGACCATTATGATGGAGGCTATATGGTTGTTCATTTGAGAAAAGAGATAGTTTATAGTGTGTGGAAATTTCATAGCTCCATTTTTTCCATCACCCGATTCAAATGGCAACTTCATTAACCGTTCGTCCATAGCTTTGGACGTAACGAGACAAAGTGTTCTACTCATTCTCTACATCAATCTTGGTCATCTCTTTTAGCAAACTTGATGATCGAGTTGCCTCGGTTCAGAGGCGGGAGCCCGTTTAAAGATCCGTCGACGTGGTGCCACGTGGACGAGAAGAATGGAGATCGAAGAGATCGGAGCAGCCGCAACAAAGCGTGGGATGATGGTTGAAGACCGAAGGACTCGGATCGTTCGGTATAAAATTTCTACCCACTTTGTAGTTTGTTAGTTTAGCTTTAATGGCAGATCCGGGTTATAGTACGCGATAGCGCCAGTTGTAAAAAGTTTTTGTTCCGCATTTGGCGTCTTTTAGACGGCCGAGGCGCTACCGTGGACTTACAATATCGCATATAACCGATCGATACAAACATCACGAGAATAGAATACGGTATCTCATACTCTTATTATTCTCGGTCCCGCACATATCACATATGCGCTCCTATTTCGTTTTGCCTGAGCCAGTAAAACCTCTATATAGGACTCTAAAGACTCGTCAATACACCGGCTGTAGTTGATGATCATATCAAGCACCCACAAGCCGTCAGCGGTACTAGCTGGACGTAACGGCTACCCGGGTATTGAGCGATCAGAAGATCAGCAAGCAAGCCCACTCCAACTCCTGCAAAAAGCCTGACAGTTACACTACCGCACAGTCCAGACTCCTCGTCTGATATGTCGCATATCAAGTCTAAGGGTGGTAAACGTCAGACCCCAATAACCGATAAGTCCTGCTGATATGAGGCTTATAACGGATCGAGAAACTATTGGTAACACTTACCAGTAAATCTCTAAACCAGCCCTGGCCAGGGACTTCCCTGTTATGGCCAATCGAGCACAGCGCAACATCAACCCCCAATACCGGGAGAGACGAAACCCCTCCTATCGCTCATTGCCTCTATGCGACTCGGGACTGTACCCAAAAACCACCATTTTGCACGCCCTCTTGGACGTGGTAAGGTGGAAATCAAAGCACAGTAGGAATCACACAAGACACTATGACGATCTCGGGTCTACAGACTAACCTGCACCAGTGTCACCAGGGAACTGCCATCTGACGTGAGGTATAATACCATCTGGGAGTTCTCTGCGAGTCCGTCCAGTGTACCCAGTCTCTACTGAGCACCCATATATCATCTATGATGTCAAACACTAATGGATATGGGATCATCCATCGCCCATCTATATGGGTCGAGAAGCTATACGCTAGTCTACTCTGGTATATCGATGCCCCGTCTCGATACACCGATGACTAGGGACTTTGAAGGATTTACTTATGGACTACCATGTCCCCACTAGTATGATCCGCATCATAGTCCAGGTAGTCAAGTACACATCCTAAGGGCTTTAACAACATGTAGCAGAGAGACAATCAGAGTACACGTTAAAGTAAAGAGTAACCAGATAGCATACTATCATGTCGAGCAAGAAAGTCCTCCCTATATATGTCCAAGCATCCACTACAATATACATCTCATGTATAGTAATGGCCTCTAGGGAATACATATAACTAACAAAAAAAAACCACTGTGGCTCCGGTATCACGAATGAAAGCCAAGAATCCTCGACATCCTTTCCTCAAAAGCCGACTAGCGAAAAAGGCTGAATTCAAGCTGTAGGGGCGGCACCACTGTCCCCTTGCACAACAAGAACTGACTCACTGGGAAAACAAATCCTGACTGTTTTCTCACGGCAGTCCATAGACGCATAGCACGCAGCTAACCAGTCCGTGCCCAGAAGAACGTCAAATCCAACATATCTAGAAGGATCAAAACGACGGACGAATCTCTATCTCCTATCCAATTGGCACACGACCGAAACACGTGTCGCGCACCAAAAGAATCGCTGACACAATTAATACAACAAAAGGCTGATCTAGCTAACACGACTCTTCTCGTCCCAAGCCTCTGCTACTCCCGCGACGTGCACGAAAACCTGTCACGGCGACTGAACCTCTGTCTCGGGACTGTCACACCTGCATAAGCCCTCCTCTGTCTTCAAACTCCTAATGTCTCGGAAAGACGCTCCTCGTCAAATAGGGCTGCGTCTACTAGTGCTATGTAAGTAACACAATGCTGTGTGCTGATAGCAAGGAATAACTGGGTAACAGGGGTAGCAACCTCCTATCGCTGCACTCGACTGGCCTCAACCAACGACCTCATCATCTGGCGCAAGTCCTGCATATCTTTCTCAAGCCTCGCGATAGGATCTATCGAAGACGGATCAAACAGCTCCTGAACAACGAGCGTACCGTACCGGTCAGTCCTCGTCCCAAACGAGTCAACTCTGACCTCGGCTCTCGCTGCCTCTCTCTAAGCCCTCATAGTCATCGGCGGCAAAAGGCTATAAATGGAAACATGATTCGATATGAACACGGAAATCGAATCACAAGGATATGTATCATCAAGGAAGGAATTTCAAGCAATCAGTACTTAGGTCACTTTAGGCGGAGTACCGTGTCGTAAGTATGCCGCGGACATACACACGCTATATTACTCTGCTTAAGCTACCTACTCCATCATACCAAGGTCATCCTACACTCCAAAAGGTAAAACTTAGCGCTCTGATACCAACTTCGTCACGACCCGAAATTGGCATGTGACGGCCCTTAAACTACGCAATGTCTACAGGCATAACACACTTTAAGTAAGCCAAAAACCCAGCAATCTAAACCAACAAAAGTATTAAGTGA
Organism: Agapanthus africanus; assembly: GCA_030015575.1. Taxonomy (NCBI): domain Eukaryota; kingdom Viridiplantae; phylum Streptophyta; class Magnoliopsida; order Asparagales; family Amaryllidaceae; genus Agapanthus; species Agapanthus africanus. The sequence continues at coordinate 542,627,618 of JASDDO010000014.1, read as the reverse complement.
TAAGAACATTGTTAAAACTTTTGAAAATCTCGAATACAAATTCTTTAAAGTCCAAATTTACTTTCTTAAAAATTTTGGCAGCACCTCCTTTGTAAAAACAAACCCCAAAACGGGTACAACATAAAGATAAAGTAAAGCATCCCCAACGGGAGCAAATCCACGCCCAACGGCGGAAAACAACCACCACAACAGATATACGACGCTGTAGCGAAGAAATAAAAGACGATAAAAGTAAAACTGCATAAAAGACATCCAAGTCACCAGAATATACAATATTGTCCTAACATCTCGTCTCTAAGTCAATACATGAGAATGGTAGATGGAGAGTGCAAGGTACAAAGATATACAATGAGCAACATCGGATAACCGCAAAACCCACCTATAGCTAATCTGCACGTAGTCAGCCGAAGCGGTATACGCTGCAAAAGATGATATGAAGGGTAGAAGCCCTGCCTCGACTACCCTGAGAAACAACCTGCAACCCTGTGGCACAACGGGGGTGAGTTTCTAACTCGTGAATAGTAAATAACATATGCAGGTAATCGCAAGTATGCACGTACTGCGCGAATCTATCACATGCAAGTTAATAGCATATGTTCCTCGACGACACATAAATACTCATATCCATATGTTCCTCGAATTGTAAGTGTCCGGTATCGACACCCGTGATCCACGTATCGGTCTTTCTCATACTCATACGTTCCTCGAATCGTAAGGGTCCGGTATCGACACCCGTGATCCACGTATCGTATTTTCTGATATCTATACGTTCCTCGAAACCCAAGTGTCTCACCTCGACACTTGTGTTCCACGTATTGGTATATATGTCCTTCGAATCTTAAGTGGCCCAACATCGACACTCTCGATCCCGTATCGGTTTAAAACAAATCTATGAGTGGATGCATACAAATATCAAATAAAGAATAAGAATACTTACATAATTTCATGAAACAACCACGGTCCTCAAATCCAGAAAACATCATGTGAAATCCATATCTCAATACGAAATTCCATGAATATAACATATGCAATATAAAACAGTAATGTGAGCATATGAAGGAAAAACTGCTATGTAACTGCAACAAGTTATTATATATCATGCGGTTTCTAATTTCTCCAAGTCCATACAACATCAAATAAAAGTGAACATGTAGCTATAGCCAGGTATACGTAACCACGTCGGCATAGCAAGATATGTGTATCTACCTATCAATAATGATGTAATACCCTCCAGATATATGTACAAGTATGTATGCATGATGTACACGTAGCTATGTCTCATATGTGTATATACCTATCACTAATGGTACAATACCATATAGGTATATAGGTAACTAGCATGTAGGCATGTCAAGGCATATGTGTAAGCATGTAGGTTTACAGGTATGTTATATATCATATGCACAATAAAAATAAGGATTTTGTCTCAAGTCCCTAACCAATACAATATCACGTATGCATAGGTGTTGTGCGTGTCATGGCAATTATTGACGGTGTGAGTGGCATATAATCAGTGCTCGTGCAACATGAACCGTCAATAATAGTGCAGTGTCTAAGGGTACAAGTCTAAGCACAACAAGTAATAATATGCAATGAAGTTTTATGCACAATCTCTATATGTGCAATATAAACATGCGGCTAATATCATATCATATCTAGCCCTGACGCATAACGCCATGCGGGCGATTCCCCTGTAAATGTTAAATCTACTCACCAACGCTCCTTGCTAATTAAAGCCAACCACCTGCTTTCCCTTCTTCGCAGCGTCCGAAGTCCCCGCTTGCGACCCTAAAATTTCACAAACACATCACATAAGCTAAATATCCTACGCCGACACAAAGATAACGAAACGCAAGGATAACGCCTAGAAAATTACACTGCACACCTAGTGCACAAAATGCGCACGACATCGGCAAAAACCCTAGCTAGGGTCGCTAAACTACGCAATCACCAAGTCTAGACTCTGATCGTACCGATAGCGCAAACGCAACACAATACTTCGAAAAGAAGATAAAATATATAACCTCGCAACGACCAATTGAACCTACGTCCAAAATTCACCAAAACCTAGTAAGCAACTTATCGCATAAATTAGCACATGTTTAAAGTTAACACAATTCTAGCGATAACAAACATCGCAAAGTAGCTTAACTAAGATATCCAAACCATTTCCATAAATTTAATCTCACCCAAAACTTTCTTTATTAAAACCTAGTTTGCTAAAAACACAATTAGACAAATTAGGAATTAACAACAATTATCATATTCCCACTGGGTTAAGTTTTCCTAATCTTCAATTAACAATTTACCCTTTTTATCAAGTTAAACCCTAACTTAAACTTCACTAAAATTATCATGACACCACAAATCATGCTAATTAAGCTATATTAAACAATTAAATAGCTAATTTAATGATTTAGACATAACAATTAATGATTTGGGTTAGAAATTATACCTCCTCAAGAATACAAAATAGAAACTAGATCCATCATTTTAGCCTCCAAAAATGATTTTTTCTTGAAGATCAAAGCAAGTTTTGTGAAGAAGAATGATGGGTTTGGATTTAATTATGAGTTTGTAGGATTATTTAAGGATTTTTGGTGATTTATTTTAGCTTTGGAGAGATGAAAATGAGCAAGAGAAGAAGGAGGACAGCAAAAAGGGGAGGGCCCGGCCTTGCAAAAGGGAGGGGGGTTTTGTGCAAAGAAATGGAAATATCTAGCTAAAAATGGCAATAAATGCACATTAAAGCAATTAAAGTCTTATGCCACCTCTTTCTTTTCTTTTAAAAATTCAATATCAATTTCAATTATCTAGATATTTTATGGATGGTTGGATTAACTAAAAATATAATGATTAGATTAACATAGATTTATATTAGAAGTAATTAACCCAAGCCCAAAATTGTAATTACCACTAATAAAATGCATAATTAACAACTTAAAATAATATTAAATTAGGGAAAAATTCTATTTGAACCCAAACTTCCAATTGACCCCTAAAGCCCGCAAACTAGCTTCATTCTAGCTAAACTAGGTGTCGTCGAGTCTATACAGAAGTTTGATCACAATCGGGTTAAAACGAAAAACACCGACTATTTCACCCTAAAACGGAAAAATTCGCATAACGATGTCTAAAACGTTACATGAATTCAAACTGATTCAAATATCCATCTTTATGCAACTTAGTGTAAGTCTACGCTAGCGCCCCGGCAGTCTACAGACGCCAAATGCGGAACAAAAACTTTTAACTTTGCGCTATCGTATACTTTAACCCGGATCTGCCATTATTGCTAAACTAACAAACTGTAAAGAGTGTAGAAAGGTTATACCGAACGATCCGAGTCCTTCGTTCTTTAACCATCATCCCACGCTCCGTTGCGGCTGCTCCGATCTCGTCGATCTCCGATTTCCTCATCGAGGTGGCACCACATGATCGGTTCTTTAAACGGGCTCCCGCCTCTGACTCGAGGCAACTCGATCGTCAAGTTTGCTAAAAGAGACGACCAAGAATGATGTAGAGAATGAGTAGATGACTTTGTCTCACTTCGTCCAAATCCGTGGACGATCGGTTAATGAAGTTGCCGTGGAAATCGGGTGATGGAATGAAATGAACTGTGAATTCCATACACCCCAAAACTATCATATCTTTTCTAACCGATGAAATCAACAACCATGAGAGAGAGAGAGGGGCCGACCTCTTATAGTGAAGAGGGAGGTGACCGTAGGAGAGGGGGGTGACCATATGATAAATATCATGAAGAAATATCAAGCATAAAGATCTTTAGCTAAACAAGAAATGGTTAAAATCAAAGCATGACTCAAATTAACATAGTCATCACTTAATAAATGCACCATTAAAGCCAAGATGACTCATTAGCCACTTCATCACTTCTAGAAGCTTCTAGAATGATGACTCACTCATATCAGAAGAAAAGATAAATCCGTCTTTAACCGAATGTTAAAAGACGGCTGATAGAAAACTGGAAACTGGCAACTTCCAAAAGTGATCCTGAAACGACTTTCAGGATAACCCCGAAACTGTATAAATATACCCGCATTTGTATTACGACCGAATACAAATGCAACTGAGACAAAGATATTATACCTACTCAATATAATACTCGGATCCGGCTTAAACCAAAGCCGACCAGTATCATCTGCCCGAAAACTGACACGTGCGTAAACGCACGTGCATTTTCCGAACCCTGCCATAAAACCATACGGCCTCTACAACGTTTCGCCCGAACTTGGGAAACTGTCTGTGGGGGACTCTAATGACTCGTCAGCACCCTGGCAGTGGGTTTAACCACAAACCGTCAGCGGCACTAGCTATGCGTAACGGCTGCCCATGGACTGACCTCAAGGGTGGCCGAGGAGCGAACTCAAGGGAGACCGATGAGCGAACTCCTCCGAAAACCCTACTGAGCCTAACAGTGACAATGTATATACAGTCCGGTCCGGTCCGTTCGTCAATGAGTATCGCATATCCGCCTAGGGGGCTAGCAACGTCAGACCCCCAATAGCAGTATAAGTCGTGTCGGAGTGAAGCCCAATAACACCCTGAGATACTACTGGAGTACCTACCAGTAAATCTCCTGCCACGGCCGTGGGCTTTGTGTAATGGCTCTCCTAGACACAGCACGACCTCGCCCCCAATACCGGGAGAGACGAATCCCCTGCCGATCCGCTCACGTGCCTCCATATGGCTCGGGACTGTACCCAAAAGCTACCTGTTTGCACGACTCCTTTGAGCCGTGGTAGGGTAGGAATCAAAGCACAGTGGGAACTCACACGAGACAAATGACGACCTCAGGTCAATGAACTAACCTGTACACATGTCACCAGGGAACTGCTATCTGACGGTAGATATAATACTAACTAGCAGATTCCCGGCGAGTCCTGTCCGGTGTACTCATAACCCAATGAGCACCTGTATACATCTTACGTGATCCAACTGACACCAGTGGCTTGTGAGACCGGCCACCGCCCCTCGTCGGGGTCTCGACTGTATACACTAGTCTACTCCGGAGTATCGATGCCCTGTCTCGAAACTCCCACGACTAGGGACCACAATTAAGGATATGCATATAAACTACCCAACTCTCACGTATATGATCGCCATCATACTGTTGGTTGTAAAGCAAGATCCTAAGGGCTCTATCAAAGTGTAACATGCAATCAGTCACCTGAACATGTACACGACTGATAAAGGCAAACCAGATAGCAAACTATCATCTCGAGTAAGACTGTTCTACCGGTATAGGTCCTCCGCAATCATTGCAATCACGTACCTGCGATCCAATAATTGATTATGAGGGCACTATCTCCAACAATCTTCCACTTGCACTCAAGGCTAATATTGCGATGTCGACTACTCACAGCCCGTGTGAAACCGAACATCCAACTCCTCTACTAATCAGTTTCACAAAGCCCGTTTGTAAAACTATTGTGTTCGAGAAATAGCCTCGGTGAGTGGATCCGCCTAGAAGTATCTTTCTTTATCTCTCTTAATCTCAAGTTCGCGGAGAAAGCCATCTCCCGAATTGAGTAGTACCTGTCTTAGAATATGTCTGGATATCTGATGGGACCTTAGTTCATAAATGAACTCCATATCCAAACTTCTTAGACTGAATCGATTACTGAACCTAATCAGTATCGGGCACCATGCCACCCACAGTATCCTCTGGAACCACCTGTCCATAATACTGTCCCTCGTCAGAGGGAAAACTAAAACTCTGACAAACACTCTGTCATCTATGTCACCTTTGAAGCCTGGAATGATAACCGTCTCCCGAAAGAGGCTGCCGTTATCAAATCCGCAGAACATGTACCAATGTTCTAAAACTGCTTCCTTATGTTTCTCCAGGATTGGATTAATACAAACTTATTGCATCTAGTGCAAAACCAACATTTGGTGTGGTACTTGACATCTCATGATTGACTCAATTGCCTAAGCAAGTTATCTGCCAATCATGCACATCCCTCTCCCCTTTAGTCTGTACGACACCTTTAGAGAGGGTGACTCCATCACCTGCAGGTACACCACCATGCTAGGAGTCAACTATTCCAAAAACCATTAGAATATCTGTTAAAGTACCCACATTGGGAAACTACCCAAATCCAGATCTAAAACCATAGATCTAGAAACCAGAATGTCAAATATTATATCCATATCCTGTCTGGAGAAATAACTGTGTGACGACCAAAGTACAACCGATCGTAGTATAGGAATTTTACTTCCTACTCTGTGTATGTCATCCAGATACCATGACATCACACCCTACTACCTCCTTAACTGATCCATCCCCTATTCTGATTGAAGTCAAACCCATGACTGTCACATCAAAATTAGATGATCTATCTCCGCTATAACTGCTCAAGTCTATAAATAGATATAAGCATCTTGCCCACTATGCTTCCGTTGCTCCCACTGACTACGACAACCCTCCTACCGGGTCTCATATCCTGGAACAACAGTAGTGTCAAGTCTGGGTAGATAAGAACCTCCTTGTCACCGTCCTTGAGCCTACCGAAGTACCTCTTGGGTGTCTGAGGTTACCTACCATATCTGCGGAGTGGCTATTGGAATGTCAAACTTGATTGAATGTATAGGTCCTATTAAATTTTCCGTAATCGTTCGCGGTTCTGGAATCACTTCCAGTTCTACCATACTCCCACTACTGTTTTCTGAAAAAAGATCCATTTTTACTAAAACTGTGGCGAGTCAAGAACAATATCACTATTGATCTTCCAAATGGTAGAATATCAACCCTCGTCATAGCCAGGGTCAACCCACAAACAGCCATTACAGAAACGTCCCCTGAGTTATCCAGTGTCTGGTTTTAATCATAAGCTGGACAACTCCCCGTACCTTAGTTTCTTTTAAGGTACGAACTATTCTATATCCAATATAGAAACTTTGGCACTTATTTAATTGGATCCATATTCAAACTATGCACCTGTCTCCAGTGCATATCAACTTAATGGAAAAAGGCTAATCAGCATTACTCAACTTAGGAATCCATCCAATTATGAGTAACCTGAAAGAGAAACACGTTTCTCAAAACCATCACTATCATCTGAATACCAATCACAAGAATCTACATCTTCGATCTCTTTGAAGAATCCCGATACTTGTGATACCTGGTTCTCTACTTTATTCTTATACCCACAACTTCTCAAAACTTAGACCTTGTATTTCCACGAAACACTTGTCTAAATACTAGAGAAGTTATAAGTAAGCAGAACATAGTACGAGGACCTACCCCTTTGTCCTGATGGACACTGGACAACATACAATACTCTGTATAAGTCCGCTGAGTTAAACAACTCAAAACCTGTGCGTCGTAGGTAGAAAACTGTACCCTGGCGATTTCCTCAAATATCACCAATTACAACGAATTCCGATATGATGAGGATGATCACCTAATTCCCAATATCTTACTCCCACTCATCATCTGTAAAACCATACAGATATGAGAATGAAACCTGGTAAATACATACCCTTGGAGTAAGTGTCTAATCGGGAAAACAGTTTTTCTTTAACAATGCATTGAAACATGAAAATGTTTCGTAGGGGTATCCTGGTATTCATAGCAATGCCTCTTTCATAATCCAATTCATGACTTCAACCGTATATCTCTTTGCCATCTCTCCAAATCCCCTTTATTTGTCTTTAGTCGTTACCTTCTGTACACCATCGTTAGGCTAAATGGTTTTCTTCCTTCCCTACCGTTCGGCACCAGCCTATGGTTTGGAAGAAGACTATCCAGTAAGCATAATAGGTTTACCCTCCTAAACCAAGGAGTACTCGCATCTCGAGAGAAGGTGACGATAAAAGACAACTGAATAATACCTTATTCTTTTAAAGGTGAAATAGGAGTGGCGATGAAGTACGCGATTTTGGTCGTGAATGATATCAGTCGCAATTTACTTTGCCCTCTTTCTAATCCCTTTATTTTGTCTTTACATGTTACCTTCTGCACACCCTACTTAGGCTAATTGGTTTTCTTCATTCCCTACCTTTCGGCACCAGCCTATGGTTTGGAATAAGACTATCCAATAGGCGTAATAGGTGTACTCTCCTAAACCAAGGAGCTCTCGCAACCTGAGAGAAGGTGATAATAAAAGACAACTGAATAAACCAATTCTATTTCTCCTGAACCTGGATCCATCCCCGAAGAAGTCCCTTCGAGTTTGTATATAACCATACGATGGATCTATCCAATGGAAGTGGATATCCGTAATAATACGGGTGTTCTGAGAAATTCAAAGGGTAGAAGAAGGAGTGGCAATGACTTATGCAACTCAGACAATCCAAAAGCCAGTATTTTAAGAAGGTTCGGTCAACCTGGTCACTGAGTCATAGTCTAGGGTCGGTCAAAGGTCGCTGCCAAAAAGAGAGAGAGAAAAGAAACACTCTGCGTGCACTCTAACCTAGATCAGAATGGTCATCATTTTATCTAATCCGGAAACCTCCCACTGTCCTGTCAAATTCTCCTCCAAACCTAAAGAAGAATCAATCGGGATCACCCGAAGAGTAAACCAACTCATCAGTGGGAATCAGGATCCAACTCTCTTCGCATGATAACGTGATGGAATGCATCCACGTTACTCATACTCCAGAAGGTATGCGCATACTCGGCAAGTTTCAGATTCTTTAGAAACTCCTGATATAGTTTTGCCCCATGCTCTTATAACCTTGGCGTTGGTCAAAATGTCATAAGTCACATGCCAAGTTCTACCCATCACTATCTTGTCAATTTGAACCCACCCGCACATGCCCCTGACGTTGGCCAATCGGCAGAACGACTGTCCCAAACTAACTCATCTATCTATGCAACAATTGAATACCCAGCAGCTACCAAACACTATGCCTTGGCGTTGGTCAAAATGCGTAGCTTGAATACTACTGAATACCCAAAAGAAGTGACGGAGGGCTACGGCTGGTTTTTGGCGAAAAACCTTTAGCGTAGTGAACTTGATATCGCTGAAGGAACCTGATAGCTTTTTAAAATATAGTGGCGAAAACCTTTTGCTAAAGAGGTCACTCCTAGTAAAGGGATCTCGGCTCTTTCCTCGTGGAATGAGGTGCAGGATATTCCACTGAATACCGCTATGCAAAGCAACATGTAATCGACTATAGTGAAGTTATTACCTTGACGCAAACTTCTGCCCAAGGGATCAGTCCCGGTGAAGGGATATCGGCCCTTGCCCCGTCGAATGAGGTGCAGGATATTCCACTGAATACCGCTATGCATAACAAAAGAAAACGTCTTTGCAATAACACTTTTTAAATTGTTCCAACAACTCTAAACAGGTTTGTTTTACTTTGCGTTGATCAGAATCAACACAGTCCCATCAATCAATCACACCAGAAAAGAACGAAAATAAAATGTACGTATATGCCATCCGCATTCGTCACTGGGTCCCGTCATTACTCGTTAGGTTACTTAACTAACGACAGAGCGGGGACTGGACTAGCGCGGGTGTAAAACATATACAACATTTAATAGTATATAAACCAATATACATAATCGCTCCAGGCGTGATAATATGCAACATTACAGAAAAGTAATAAGCATCACAGAACAATACAGATATCTGGGATCCCCGAGTTTCACAGAGCCGCTGCTGAAACTCGACGTTCCCCTGTCGTGTGGATAGCCTGTGCAATGAAACCTAGACCCCTACGGGTGCGGCAATTTACCCGCCAAAACCTGAAGCGAGGCAGTCCCTCACAGCATAGTGAATGGAACACCCGGCACTTCACGGAATCCGGTAAATTGAGCACCCCTCCTTGGGTCAACCTGTACCCCCTACGAGTGCGGCGAATAGTCTGCCAATTCTGAAGTGGGGCCCCTCTGCCTCTCAAAGCCATGAGATGCGGACCCGTTGCTTTCCCGAACCCGGCTATCCGTGCACTCCGTCTCGGGGCAAAACCTAGTACAGTAATGAAAAATAGTACAATAGGTACATCGACCGCAACGTGGTCGTGCCCCAAAAGAATATTATACAACAGGCAGTGACGGCAGTCCACAAGTTGGACGCTCGCCCCGCAATATCAAATGTACAAATAAACTCAAACTGTACTATCATTGCACACTGCTATCCACCACGACAAATCCGCAACACCACAGCACAACACAGAACATCAACGCGAATATCACGTTCGCAAACCCGTCTAAAAGAACTATAGCAATCAGACGCGGTTTACCGATCAAATGACATTCCCGGTCGGAGATATAATGTAAGCACTGTAAACTAACGTGTTTAAATTACGATCGACCAAAGACCAATTATCAAAAAGTGGGCCCCACTGCTTACTGGTGAACAGTAACAAAATCTGGGCCAAAACTTTATATACCAAAAACCCCAAAATCCAACGCAGAACACCCTGACAAAATTTGGGAGCACGTGCTCCCCACGTGGCCGCGGTTGCGCGGCCAAACCATGGGTTTGGCCGCCCTTCCGCGGCAGCATGGAGGGATCACAACCCCAAATTTCGTCGTGGCTCTTAGAATTCCCTGCACAGATTTTTAAGACATCCAGAAATAAATTTTGAGACCGTTTAAAATTTACAGAAACTGTCAGGTAGGATTTTTGCAGTATTGGTTTTTCGGTTCGATCGAAGTTTTGAACACGTTAGCACAAGTTAGTATAGCAAAATGGTTAGTCTCTGATACCACTGTAAGTCTACGCTAGCGCCCCGGCAGTCTACAGACGCCAAATGCGGAACAAAAACTTTTAACTTTGCGCTATCGTATACTTTAACCCGGATCTGCCATTATTGCTAAACTAACAAACTGTAAAGAGTGTAGAAAGGTTATACCGAACGATCCGAGTCCTTCGTTCTTTAACCATCATCCCACGCTCCGTTGCGGCTGCTCCGATCTCGTCGATCTCCGATTTCCTCGTCCAGGTGGCACCACATGATCGGTTCTTTAAACGGGCTCCCGCCTCTGACTCGAGGCAACTCGATCGTCAAGTTTGCTAAAAGAGACGACCAAGAATGATGTAGAGAATGAGTAGATGACTTTGTCTCACTTCGTCCAAATCCGTGGACGATCGGTTAATGAAGTTGCCGTGGAAATCGGGTGATGGAATGAAATGAACTGTGAATTCCATACACCCCAAAACTATCATATCTTTTCTAACCGATGAAATCAACAACCATGAGAGAGAGAGAGGGGCCGGCCTCTTATAGTGAAGAGGGAGGTGACCGTAGGAGAGGGGGGTGACCATATGATAAATATCATGAAGAAATATCAAGCATAAAGATCTTTAGCTAAACAAGAAATGGTTAAAATCAAAGCATGACTCAAATTAACATAGTCATCACTTAATAAATGCACCATTAAAGCCAAGATGACTCATTAGCCACTTCATCACTTCTAGAAGCTTCTAGAATGATGACTCACTCATATCAGAAGAAAAGATAAATCCGTCTTTAACCGAATGTTAAAAGACGGCTGATAGAAAACTGGAAACTGGCAACTTCCAAAAGTGATCCTGAAACGACTTTCAGGATAACCCCGAAACTGTATAAATATACCCGCATTTGTATTACGACCGAATACAAATGCAACTGAGACAAAGATATTATACCTACTCAATATAATACTCGGATCCGGCTTAAACCAAAGCCGACCAGTATCATCTGCCCGAAAACTGACACGTGCGTAAACGCACGTGCATTTTCCGAACCCTGCCATAAAACCATACGGCCTCTACAACGTTTCGCCCGAACTTGGGAAACTGTCTGTGGGGGACTCTAATGACTCGTCAGCACCCTGGCAGTGGGTTTAACCACAAACCGTCAGCGGCACTAGCTATGCGTAACGGCTGCCCATGGACTGACCTCAAGGGTGGCCGAGGAGCGAACTCAAGGGAGACCGATGAGCGAACTCCTCCGAAAACCCTACTGAGCCTAACAGTGACAATGTATATACACTCCGGTCCGTTCGTCAATGAGTATCGCATATCCGCCTAGGGGGCTAGCAACGTCAGACCCCCAATAGCAGTATAAGTCGTGTCGGAGTGAAGCCCAATAACACCCTGAGATACTACTGGAGTACCTACCAGTAAATCTCCTGCCACGGCCGTGGGCTTTGTGTAATGGCTCTCCTAGACACAGCACGACCTCGCCCCCAATACCGGGAGAGACGAATCCCCTGCCGATCCGCTCACGTGCCTCCATATGGCTCGGGACTGTACCCAAAAGCTACCTGTTTGCACGACTCCTTTGAGCCGTGGTAGGGTAGGAATCAAAGCACAGTGGGAACTCACACGAGACAAATGACGACCTCAGGTCGATGAACTAACCTGTACACATGTCACCAGGGAACTGCTATCTGACGGTAGATATAATACTAACTAGCAGATTCCCGGCGAGTCCTGTCCGGTGTACTCATAACCCAATGAGCACCTGTATACATCTTAGGTGATCCAACTGACACCAGTGGCTTGTGAGACCGGCCACCGCCCCTCGTCGGGGTCTCGACTGTATACACTAGTCTACTCCGGAGTATCGATGCCCTGTCTCGAAACTCCCATGACTAGGGACCACAATTAAGGATATGCATATAAACTACCCAACTCTCACGTATATGATCGCCATCATACTGTTGGTAGTAAAGCAAGATCCTAAGGGCTCTATCAAAGTGTAACATGCAATCAGTCACCTGAACATGTACACGACTGATAAAGGCAAACCAGATAGCAAACTATCATCTCGAGTAAGACTGTTCTACCGGTATAGGTCCTCCGCAATCATTGCAATCACGTACCTGCGATCCAATAATTGACTATGAGGGCACTATCTCCAACACTTAGCTAGTCTTGTTGCATTGATATGACCTAGTATACAATGCCATAAGAAGGCTCCGTTCATTTCTGAACTTTTCCTCTTGTGTGTGTTCTGTACGTTTAGAACTGTAGTTTGATTTAGAACGCATATACCGTTACATAACGTACCAAACCCAATCAACACTTGATTTTGGAAAATGTTCATAACATTATCTTCTAATACAAAGTTATATCCTTCTTTATGCAACAAAGAAACTGATATAATATTGCACATCATAGTTAGTACGTAATAACAGTCGTTCAGAATCATTGTATTACCATTTGGTAATACTATGAGATATTCGCCAACAGTTTTGGCTGCAACAATTGCTCCATTCCTTAGTTTTAGAGACATATTACCCTTTCCCAATTCTCTACCACTTCTTAGCCCATGTGAAAAATTACAAACGCGGGATCCTGATCCAGTATCCAATACCCAGGACGTAGAGCAAACTGAGAAACAGTTCTCGGTAACGAACACACCCGAAGAAGATGCATCATCATGCTCCTTCTTCGTTTGGGTATCATTGGAATTCGGTTATTCCCCTATTCCTTTATCAGACTTATGACAGTCATAAGATAGAGCGGAACCAACGTACCCTAGCCCAGTATAATAAGTGTGTTGTTAGTTATATGTATGCCCTAGAGGCCATTACTGTACGGGGGAAGTATATTGTAGTGGATGCATGGACATATATAGGGAGGACTTTCTTGCTCGATATGATAGTATGCTATCTGGTTGCTTTTTATCTTAACATGGACACTTATTGTCTCTCTATTACATGTTGATAAAGCCCTAAAGATGAGTACTTGACTACCAGGATTATGATGCAGATCATACTAGTGGGGACAGGGTAGTCGGTAAGTACATCCTTCAAATGTTCCTAGTCGTTGGAGTATCGAGACAGGGCATCGATACTCCATAGTAGACTGGCGTATATGCTTCTCGACCTTTATGATGGACGATGGATGATCCCACATCTATTGGTGTTTGACATCAGAGAAGGTATACGGCTGCTCAGTGGAGACTGGGTACACTGGACGGACTCGCCGAGAACTATAAGATGGTATTATACCTATCGTCGGATAGCAGTTCTCTGGTGACACTGGTACAGGTTAGTCTATAGATCCGAGATCGTCATAGAGTCTTGTGTGATTCCCACTGTGCTTTGATTTCCACCATACCACGGTCAAGAGATCGTGCAAAAAGGTGGGTTTTGGGTACAGTCCCGAGTCACATGGAGGCAATGAGCGATAGGAGGGGTTTCGTCTCTCCCGGTATTGGGAGTTGATTTTGCGCTATGCTCGATTGGCCATAACATGAAATCCCTGGCCAGGGTTGCTGAGATATACTGGTAAGTGTTATCAGTAGTTTCTCGAACCGTTATGGACCTTGAATCGGCATGCTTATCAGGCTATTGGGGTCTGACGTTATACCACCCCCAGGCTGTGATATGCGACATATCTGACGAAGAAACCAGACTGTACGGTGGTGTTACTGATTGGATTCGCAGGAGTATGAGCAGGATTGCTTGTTGATCTTCTGATCGCTCAATACCCGGGTCGCCGTTACGTTTAGCAGACCGCTTGCGGCTTGTGAGTGTTTGATATGATCATCACCTACTGCCGGCGTATTGACGAGTCTTTAGAGTCCTACACAGAAGTTTCCTGGTTCATGCGAAACGAAGTAGGAGCACATATGTGTTATGTGTGGGACCGAGATTAATGCGTGTATATGATACCGCATTCTATTATCACGACTTGTGACATTGGTCGATTATATGTGATATAGATGGGTTATCGGATCAAGTGTTGATTCGATAAGTTGTTGCATTTGATATTAGTCAGTTATACAGGATATAGCCGGATTATTAAATCAAGTGTTGATTTAATAATTTAATGTATAATTATATATTTGATATATTACATTACAATAACTAATATTTGCTGACTTATGATTTCTTTTTCTCACTTGATTGTACACATAATATATATGTGATATATATTTGTGTATATGTTTTATGTCATGCTTGATGATACATGCTTCTTGGGTGTGTGTGACTTACACCATGCTATGCAAAAAGTAGGGTTTTATTTATTTTAGTAAATCAAAATTGTGGGAATTTTGTCATGGCAAGAAGCTTGTAGAAACTTGCTTGTTCATTAACTTAGTCCACAACTTTTGTTTTGCTTAAGATATTTATAAACCCAACCATTATTATTAGCCATGGTAAAGTCTCTACATGGGTTAATATTTGATATTAACTCACCCATGGTTATCATTCTCCACTTGATTTTGATCATGAGAGATTTCTTCATCTTCTTCCTCAAAGCTCACTAGCTTTTGGAAAATGGAGAAAATATTGTGAGAAAAAGAAAACTAAAGAGAGCCCATTTCCTACTTCATCATCCTCTACTATTAGCCATTTAGTTTAGGGTGTTTGCTTCACTAAATCCTAATTTAGTGAAGAGGTAGCATTAGCTTGAGACTCCTTGACATAGATCATCTTCGGCCTCGAAGACTTCGAGCAAGTTTGCATCTTTCACCTTGTGGAGCCTCTCAAGAGTTCGGGAGATTCTTACTCGCAGCGAAGGGACTTTTACACAGAGCATTTTAAGTGAAGGACCGGACTATAAAGGTTGTATTCCTCATTCACTTGTATGTAAAGTTGTTTACATATCGATTCGTCGGATTTTCTAGTAACGATTCTAGGGTTAGGGTTAGCTAATGCGGAATTTTTTTTAAAATGGCATGGACGATGCCTCCCGAAAACTTGCTGCCATGCTAGACAACCCTACAATGGTATCAGATCCATGCTAGAAAATTAGGCGATGTTTGCTAAGATTACGAAACCGAAACTACTCCGAAACACCTGGTACAAAATCTAGTTTCTGTCGAATTTTTAAAGGTGTAAAAAAAAATTTAAACAACTGCAGAATGTTGTATGTGATATAACATGAACATTGGCAAAATTTGAAGCATTTTAGCTTGATTATGGCCGGCCACATGGGGGTTAAAACCGAGCTCACCGGGTCAAATTTGGAATTCTGTCTTCAAATTTTCATGGTGTTCCAGTCTCTGGGTTTTGGTGTTTCAGGTGTTGTTTGTTTTTGCTAAATTTTCATGTGATGTTAACTTTCTGCAAAATCAATTCGGAGTGTTTCGTAATCGTAATTCTAACATGTATTCGTGTTTTTTAGACGACGTTAAAATGTTTGAACGGATATCAATAACCCAATTTTTCCCCGCTGGAAATTTTCCAAGAGTTGGATATTTTTCGAGTTTAAAATTTCAGAAAATTGATTGTTAGGATACGTGCGTGTTCAAGTTCTAGTTTAAATAACGCAATCAAGACGGTTTCGCTTGTAGCTAGCCGGTTGAGTACGGGTCGTCCGTAGGGAGATGGGAGTCTTTTTCAAAGTGTTTTAACGAGTTAAGTCTGGTTTTCAGATTTTGTTGGATTATCTAAGTGTTGAGTTGATATTTAAAGAGAGCTTGTTAGGGTTAGGATTAGGTTAGTTTGAGTTAGGAGTCTCCACATCTTTCGTTGCCCCACTTAATATCGGTGTTACGGTAATCGGCAACAACGGGGATTAGCATGACTAGGAAGGAACTTGCGAGTATAAGCTAGGCTTTCCAACGCATAGTCCTTCCTTTTGGTGCTTGTCCGTCCGTTCTTGGCTCTTATCCATAACCTCCGGTTAATTCAACCACAACCGTTCTCACTACGGAATCACCGCTATCATGTAGGATAGGGTGCCGTAAGGAGCGGATTGTGGTTCAATTAACGGGAGTTGATTTAAGTTGTTAGGCAAGAAAAGAGTGAGAGAGATTTCCTTCTCTCAAACTTCCCTTATCCTACCCTAACAAGTATAGAACTACTCACACTTCATAATACGGAAAAATAAAACAAACAAAAGAGGAAGATAGAAAGAAGGAGACTAGAAGAATACGACTAACTATTTGCGACCTCACCTTGGCGAGGATCAAGCGTAAGTATCATTGTCGTATGTAAGGATAAAGAAAAAGAGAGAAGAAAGAAATAGCAAGAAAATAACAACAACTACTTAACAATTAAAATTACAACAAGTTACAACAAGTAAATAAAGGGACAAGCATGATAATAAAAATGGTCTTCTTTATTCATCACTCTTCACTCAAAAGCTCACTACAAGTTTTAATGGAGAAGAGGTGAGAAGAGGAAGAAGAACAACACTACAACTAGGCAAAATGAAAATACAAGAATGGACCCCTTCCTTCACAAACTTCTGGGCTATTTATAGGCCATAAAATGAAACCCTAGGGCAACCACCAGAACCTATACAAAAATACCAAAATACCCCCAAAACAACTTTTCCCTTGGCGCCAGAATGGCCGCGGATCCGCGGCCTGGACCCCACTTTGGCCGCGGATCCGCGGCCCTTTGGTGGGGTTGGATGCTCCAATTTCTTGTGCTGGCCTGGTTTGCAGTGCACTTCATTCTGGTACATATAGTTTTTCATAATTTCTTCACGAATTTTCCAGAATTTCTGTTGAGGAAAAGGTGGACATTTTGTCAAGATTTTGTCATGATTGCCTCGAGCTCCGCGTAGATTTCTTGGAAGTTGTTGTTGCCATTGAGCCTTGTGCATGAAGATGACTTTGATTTGACATTTTGTCTTCCTAAACTGGTATCTGGCAACATACGGATGAAGAGCGGAGACCGTGTTTTATCTGTGGTTGGCAGGAACCCGGACTTTTTTCGTGTTTTCCATGAATTTCACCGTTTTAGAACCTAGAACCTGTATCCTGCAATTGACTAGCAAACACGGCTCAAGAGTATCTACGGATATGCAATGTGATAAAAATTGGGCGGTATGAAAATGCAAAAATCTGATATGAACAAATACCCCCAAACTTATCATTTGCTCGTCCCGAGCAAAGCCCATTTATTCACAAAAAATTTCCTAACCTCACTTTCGCAGGGAACGCGATTGCACTGAGCATGTGCAACAAGCCGTTTAACCTCTAGGTGTCCCTAGTAGGAGGAGTGTTGTCTCCTGAGGGTTTTCAGCGGATACTACCCACAAAATCCGGTCAAGTTGGTTTTGCAAAATAACTAAGATTCAAACCCTAAAGTTTTGTTTAGAAAATAACAATTCTATAATCCTAAGTCTAGACCATCGAACCTTTATTTTTCACACCTCGCTTCTTATTTAACTACAGATTTTATATGTCTTTACGTGCAGTGTAAATAGTGTCGTTAAGTTCCCGAAAGGTCGAATAAAGTCCTCATGTCGCACAATAAAGCCCAGATAACAATTTTAAAAGGATCACATAAGTTTTATAAAGAGTTAAGCATTTTTCAAGTTTCGTTTTCCAGTAAGGTTTCAACGTCAGAATTTCTATCTTCCTTAACAGGAAACTAAGTCGTATTTTTCACTCCACATTTTTCTTGTTTTCATTTCATACACACCTCTGTGAACGTGCAATAGTCTTTATCAAAGAGTAAAACCTTCATATCTCCGTTAAAATTTTTTTTTATAAAAGCCTGTCTTTTATCAAGATTATTCTCACACAAAGAACCGTTAAGAATTTTAACTCGGAGAGAACACTTGCTTGACTTTGTTTTAAACTGGACTTTCTAGGCTTCTTAGCGAGCTTTGGGCCAATGCACCCAAACCAGTTGGTTTTAGGGCATTAGGTGTAAAAACACCCCAGCGGACTTAATTACTCAAGTTACCTAGGTCCAAAAACAAAAGACAGATTGGCGTGAAAATCAGATGATTTAATACGAACGGAGATATAACCGGCAGTTCAAATATTTTTTTGGATAAAAGACGTGTCTAGTGGGTTTGGTATGTAATCATTCCAATCAAGTTTTAGATGGGTTATTTTTCAGACTTAGCTCCAATTACGGCATCAATAACATTCCTTCATATTCGCTTTACTTCATAAACTATTCTTGACATTTACTTATTTCAGAACAAACCTATTTGATCCTCAGAAAATCATTTATCTGTTTAAAAGTTTAAACATGAAAGACTTGTCATCTAATTCCCGAAATCTTACGACACGTGTAGTGTGATGTAAAGACGTATATCAGCTATAGTTAACTTCAAAGGAGAGTTATCTTTCAGGTTTTCAAAATCCAAACATAAGATCTAGTTATTCCTATTTTTTAAACAAAAACCGTCGAAATGTTGAATCAAAGTTCTTCCACAAGCTAACTTGACAAAAAAGTTTTTATATTTTTTAGAAAATTTTCCGATTTTTATGGATTTTATGGATTTTTATGCAGATGCAAAATATACATATGAATGCGAAGGTAAGAAATGCGTACCGAGCGTACCCCCAAACTTAAACTGGACAGTGTCCTCACTGTCGTGGCATGAAGAGAGCAGTTGGAAGGTTCAAAATTGTCGGTTAGTGATACACAATTTTTAGTTGTTTTTGGAAAGAAAAAGAATATACACACATATATGCAAAATGGTTTGTACATACCCCCAAACTTATTTGGAACAGTGTCCACTGTTCTTGGCTGGATAACCGAAGTTTGGAGGTAGGCAGAGGAAGATCATTCAGGGTAAACCGGCTCCTGTAAGAACAGGAGCTCCTCTGTTGGTTCGGCGCTAAGGTACGGTTTGCATCGGTGTCCATTTACCTTGAAGAGTGAACCGTCCTTTGGATTTTCCAAATCCACAGCGCCTTGCGGATACACATTCCGCACAAAATACGGCCCTTTCCAGCGAGATCGGAGCTTTCCTGGATGAAAATGAAGTCGGGTGTCGTAAAGAAGTACCTGCTGACCAGGTACGAAGGTTTTGCGCAAAAGGTGTTTATCATGAAACACCTTCATTCGATTCTTAACGACAACCGCGTTGTCGTAAGCCTCATCCCTAAGCTCGCTCAGTTCGTTCAGCTGCAGCTTCCGATGGCCGCCCGCGTCCTCAAGAGATAGATTCAGCTCCTTAATCGCCCAAAATGCGCGATGCTCGATTTCGACAGGAAGGTGGCAGGCTTTTCCGTACACAAGACGATAGGGAGACATGCCAAGGTCGGTCTTATAAGCAGTTCTAAATGCCCAAAGGGCATCAGTGAGTTTTAGAGACCAATCCTTACGGTTCTTGGAAACCGTCTTCTCCAATATCTGCTTGATTTGCCGATTTGAAACTTCGGCCTGCCCACAGGTTTGGGGGTGGTAGGGCGTATAAAGCTTATGATTGATGGAATACTTCCGCATCAAGGCCTCGAAAGTCCTATTGCAGAAATGACTTCCATTGTCGCTAATGATCGCTCGGGGGTGCCCAAACCGTGAGAAAATGTTTTCTTTAAGGAACCTAACGACAACCTTGTTGTCGTTAGTCCGGCTGGGCACAGCCTCGACCCATTTAGAGACGTAATCAACAGCTAGAAGAATGTACAAGTTCCCAAAAGAGTTGGGGAACGGCCCCATGAAGTCTATCCCCCAAACATCGAAAATCTCCACAACCAAGATCGGTTGGAGCGGCATCTCGTTTCTCCGGGATATCCGGCCCATGTGTTGGCACTGGGAGCAAGTCTTGCAATATTCGTGAGCGTCTTTGAAAAGTTGTGGCCAGTAGAAACCACATTGCAAGATCTTCTCTGCTGTCTTTCTGGGCCCAAAATGCCCGCCACACGCTTGATCGTGGCAAAATGACAGCACACTCTTGAATTCCTCATCAGGGACACACCGACGAATAATCTGGTCCGGACAGTACTTGAACAAGTAGGGTTCGTCCCAGTAAAAGTGTTTTACTTGGGATAAGAAGCGAAGTCTGTCCTGACTCGACCATTTGGTCGGTAGTAATCCCGTGGCCAGATAGTTCACAATATCTGCGAACCAGGGTTCGCACGATACTGTCAAGAGTTGTTCATCCGGGAAAACGTCATTAATCGGAATTGGAAGCGAAGGCGAAGAAGGAAGTCGTGATAGATGGTCGGCAACTACGTTTTCACATCCTCGTTTGTCCTTAATGACAAGGTCAAACTCTTGAAGCAAGAGGATCCAACGTATTAACCGAGACTTGGCATCTTTCTTCGCAAAAAGATGGCGCAGAGCTGAATGGTCCGTGTAGACAATGACTGGAGAGCCGATTAGGTAGGGCCTGAACTTTTCTAAAGCAAATACAACAGCTAAGAATTCCTTCTCAGTTGTTGTATAGTTCAGTTGGGCGTCGTTCAGGGTCCGGCTCGTGTAATAGATTATGTGCGGCATCTTGTTGATGTGCTGTCCAAGGACAGCACCGATGGCAAAGTCGGATGCATCGCACATAATCTCGAATGGGTGCGTCCAGTCAGGAGAAGAGAGAACGGGAGCAGAAGTGAGTGAGCGTTTCAGTGACTCGAATGCAGTCACACAGCTCGAGTCGAAGTCGAAAGGCGTGTCCTTGGCCAGCAAAAGCGTCAAGGGCCTAGCAATCTTGCTAAAGTCCTTGATAAACCGTCTATAGAAACCGGTATGGCCAAGGAAGGCTCGGATATCTCTGACGCATCGGGGAGGAGGCAGATTGGAAATGACCTCAATCTTTGCTCTGTCAACCTCTATGCCATTTTGCGAGATGATATGTCCTAAGACAATACCTTCGAGCACCATGAAGTGGCATTTCTCCAAGTTCAAAGTGAGATTCTTATCCTTACATCGGGTAAGGACAGCGTCAAGATGCAGCAAACACTCGTCAAAGGAGTCGCCGAAGATGGAGAAGTCATCCATGAAAATCTCCAGAAATTTCTCCACCATGTCTGAGAAAATTCCCATCATACACCGCTGGAAGGTAGCGGGCGCATTGCATAACCCAAAGGGCATGCGTCGATATGCAAACGTGCCGAAAGGACAAGTGAAAGTGGTCTTGTCCTGGTCTTTTTCGGCGATGGGAATTTGATTATAGCCAGAGTAGCCATCAAGAAAACAATAGTACTCATGTCCGGCCAATCGTTCCAGCATCTGGTCAATGAAAGGTAGCGGAAAGTGGTCTTTCCGCGTTGCGGCGTTGAGTTTTCTGTAATCAATGCAAACTCGCCACCCAGTTTGGGTGCGAGTAGGGATTAACTCATTCGCCTCATTGGTTATGACCGTGATGCCCGACTTTTTGGGGACAACGTGAATGGGGCTAAACCACTGGCTATCAGAGATAGGGTAAATGATACCACTATCTAGACATTTGACGATCTCCTTCTTCACAGCCTCCTTCATGACTGGATTAAGACGTCTTTGTGGATCCTGGGCTGGTTTGGCATCATCCATCAGATGAATGTGATGCTCAACGATCAGGGGACTAATCCCCTTGATGTCCGCCATGGACCAGCCAAAAGCTTGCCTGTTGCCGTGCAAGACCGCGAGAAGGGCTTTCTCTTGCTCGGGAGCTAGAGAAGCCGAAATGATGACAGGGAGGGTCTCGTTCTCACCTAAGTAAGCATACTTAAGGTGAGACGGCAACGGCTTGAGTTCGAGCGTCGGAGGTGAAATGATGGAAGGCAAGACTGGTGCAAAGGTCTCGAACTCAAAGGATTCCAGCAAAGGTTCAAAACGAGTGTAGGCAACCGAGTCGGATGGTTCAGGTAACTCATCCGGAAAGTCGAAAGATTCGAACTCGGATTGTGCGCGGCTAAGATCGTTCGAGAATGTAAAACACTCATATTCGTTATCGGGCGCAGAAACAGCAGCAGGTTCGAAGAGAAACGCACTAGTGGCGTCAAGATTATCGTGATCAAACAGAAACTCCTCGAATTCACACTCTTCTGGTGTGATCTCCTGAATTGAGCAGACGTCCAGTATATGAGCATTAGGTTCGGCGGGCTGATTCCCCAACCTAAAAATGTTGAGTTCAATCGTCATATTTCCAAAAGAGAGGTTCATTGAACCGTTGCGACAATTGATCACAGCATTTGAGGTTGCGAGAAATGGGCGACCGAGTATCACCGGAATTTGATTCCGGGGGTTAGCTACAGGCTGTGTATCTAATACAATGAAGTCGACGGGGAATATGAAGTCCCCGACTCTTATCAACACATCCTCTAGCTCACCCCTAGGGTGGGTGATCGATCGGTCGGCCATTTGGAGAGTGCAGTGTGTGGGTTTCAACTCTCCGACGCCTAATTGCTCGTATACTGAATACGGAAGCAAGTTAACACTGGCACCAAGATCTAATAGTGCGCGGTTGATGTTTTTATCCCCAATGGTAATTGAAATCGTAGGACAGCCAGGGTCCTTCCGTTTTTGTGGTAAAGATTGGGTAAGGGCATCACTCACAGCACTAGCCAAGAAAACTTTCTTGGGTACCTGAGACTTCCTTTTTTTCGTGCACAAGTCCTTCAAGATTTTCGCGTAGGACGGGACTTGTTGGACGGCATCTAAAAGAGGAATATTAATGTTAACCTGCTTGAATAACTCCAGAATCTTCTCCATTTGAGGATTTTGTTTGTTAGACCTCAACCGGTTTGGAAATGGAACATTTTGAAAATTGGTTGAGTCTAATGCTGGAGGAGGAGATTTTGGATTCGGAACGGATCCCAGAATAGGTGTTTTCGTGGAGTGAGAAGTGGGTCCGTTCAGAGCAGAAGAGGAGGAAGGAGAGCCTGTTGAAGAACGGAGAATAGGCTCGGAAGACGAAGAAGAAGAAGGAGAAGAAGAAGAAGCGGCGGCCGGGGTGTCATCGTTGATTCGCTTGCCAATGTTTTTTTGCAGCATCCTTCCCGATCTCAGTGTAGTCACGGCACTCACATTATGGTTTTGTTGTTCAAGAGCAACATGTGCATCATGTGGGTGACCGGGATTTGGAAGTGGCTGGGACGGGAGCTTCCCCTTCTCTCGCTCGCTCAAGGCCGCGTTTAGCTGTGCAATCTGGGCCTCGATGGTCTTGATGCTCTGCCCGTGTGCGGCGGTGTGTTGCACTAAAGATTGGATCGAAGACTGGATGTTGGCGGTGGATTGAGTCGATTGTTTAACAAACGCCTCCAGACTTCGCTCGAGCGAGGAAACCTTATCAGTGTTTGATGGAACAAAGTTGTTGTTTGGTGGAAAAGAATTGTTTGGTGCAAAGTTGTTCGTCTGGTTTTGGTAAGGTTGGGGTTGGAAGGGCTGCTGATACTGAGTTTGTTGTTGCGCTTGTTGTTGCGGCGGAGGGGCTCTTTGGAAATTGTTGCCCTGGAATTGACTCTGATTCTGATTCCAGGAAAAATTGGGGTGGTTCCTCCAACCGGGATTGTAGGTGGAAGAGTATGGATCATTCCTCGGTCTTTGCTGGAAGGCAGCATTAACCTGATCCTGTCCTTGCGAGGGTGGGTTGTAAGGACACTCTTCGGTCAAGTGGGAAGGATCGGAACAACAAGCGCAGATGGTACGAAGGGGGAGAACAGGGGCAGGAGCAGGAGCAGAAAATTTGCTCTCTATCGCTTCAAGCTTTCGTGTTATTGCAGCCATTTCAGCTTTCATCGCGATAGAGACATCGAGTTGGTGGATTCCTACCCTAGACTGACCGGTAGAAGTGGAGGTAGAAGAAGAAGAAGTCGGTCTTGTGCTCTCCCACTGTAGCGTTTGCTCCGCAAGATCGTCAAAGAACTGCCACGCTTCCTCGTCGGATTTCGATAGGAAGTGGCCCTGACAGATGGTTTCCAGCAACTGCTTCGTTGCTGGGTTCAGTCCCTCGTATAAGGTTTGGCAGAATTGCCATTTCTCTATACCGTGGTGAGGACACTGAACAAGAAGGTCTTTGTACCGGTCAAAGTACTTCCAGAAGGGTTCAGAAGGAAGCTGGGAGAATTGGTTGATTTCATTTCGAATTCTTGCGGTCTTATGATTCGGATAGAATTTTTTCAGAAACGCTTTAACAAACTCGGCCCAGCTGGTGATTGAGTGGGAAGTGGTGCTATACAGCCATTTTTCAGCGAGATCGCATAAAGTGAACGGAATGACCCGTAGACGTATAGCATCGTCCGACAGCTGGGTGGTTTTCATCATGGCACAGACATTTTGAAATTTATTGATGAAGATATAGGCATCTTCAGTTTCAAGCCCATGAAAACGTGGAAGCATGTTGATGAAATGGGGCTTAATTTCAAAGTTGTCCCCATTGGCCGGAGGAAGAGAAAGGCAGGTGGGAAGTGCAGAACGGGTGGGGTAGAAACGATCCTGGAGCGCAATTCGCTGCGGCGCTACAACAGGCGGAGGTGGTGGGAGATTGGTCTCCGTAGGAGGTGGAGCCAATCCAGCGGTGGTCAAAGAGATGTTCGGATTAAATCCCGACATCGCGGAAGAAGAGGTTGGTGAAGGTGAAGGTGAAGGTGAAGATGTATGAACAGAATTCCTGTCAACGTCGGAGTTGGCCGGCAAAGGAAGGGGTGAAAGAGGAGTGGACGGAGTATCGACTTCGGAGTCGATCGCGTAGTCGGTCGCGACTAACGTAACGCGGACTAAACGGGCGCTAGTGTCCCGAGTCCAAGCGGACATACACTAAACAAGTTTAGTATAGTCAAAGCGGAGAAGGTGAGGGTAAGAAAACGTCAATAGAGAAAGGCGATGGGTGGTGGGTGAAAATGGATTTGGCGACAAAAGGGCAAGTTTTTATAAAAGTTTTTGATTTTTTTTTTTAGAAAGAGATTTACAGAAGTATTTACGGAAATACGGCTTAAGTAATCACAAACAAGATATGCACAATCACACCTAGATCTACGGTCGCCTAGGTCTACTAGACCTGCTCCTGAACTTGATTTTCGAAGTTAAACAGTGTCGAGAAACAGGCTTAAAAATACACCGATCACGGGGCCAGGTAAGTGCAGAGATAAGGGGAGGTTGTCCAACGCTTTCGCGAAGTTCCTTAATTAAATAACCCTTTCTCTTTCGCCGGTTGCGCCTTTAACACTTTCCTAGACACCCGTAAACAATGTACGGCTAAGCGAGGTTCTAAACACGGTTTATCTTCTCCTAATGAGCGCGAAGTCCTTAGGGCTGAAGTCTAGTATTTTTTAATTTACAATGGACAATGCATATGCTTTAGTGATTTTTAGGGTCCTGGGAAGGGTGATGAAATCCCCACCCAATCTGGATTGGTTTCAAGCCCCTTAAGTCCGTATTAAAGAATGCAAAACAGTAACAAATCAACTGCAAACAATTTTTATTTGCGGCGCAAAGAATCCTGCACAAGAACAGTTTATTGGAAGGGGGAGAAGAATTTGCGCAAAGAAGGCGGCAGAAAACACAGTTTATTGGAGTTCAGAGGAGAGGGGAGAAGCAGAGAGAAGTACCCAAATTTTGGACCACTGAAGCCAATGAATGGCCGCGGTTCCACGGCCAAACAGGTGCTAAGGCCGCGGTTCCGCGGCTGTAATGAGGGATCGAGCTTCCAAACTTTTTGGGTGTGCTGCTGTGGTACTTCTCTGCTTGTAAGGATGTGTGGAATTCTGATTTGCTCACTGTATCTGCTCCAGATTTTTACAGTAGACCGGATGCTTCGTTTTTGTCCGTCGCGGTGTAGCCGCGAAATGTGGGTCTATCTTCCCACGTCTTTGGCACTGTACTTGAACTCCGTATTTCCAACGTCTTTGGCGTCGATCTTGAGCTTCGTATTTCCTTCACACTTGCACAAAAACTAATCAAGAATAACAAGATGGGTTTTTTTTTTTACAAAGTATATTTTTTTTTCGTTTTTTTTTATACTTACAAATTAACCCGAAATTACACAAGGAAATAAACTACCGTCTCCCCGGCAACGGCGCCATTTGATTGTTAGGATACGTGCGTGTTCAAGTTCTAGTTTAAATACCGCAATCAAGACGGTTTCGCTTGTAGCTAGCCGGTTGAGTACGGGTCGTCCGCAGGGAGATGGGAGTCTTTTTCAAAGTGTTTTAACGAGTTAAGTCCGGTTTTCAGATTTTGTTGGATTATCTAAGTGTTGAGTTGATATTTAAAGAGAGCTTGTTAGGGTTAGGATTAGGTTAGTTTGAGTTAGGAGTCTCCACATCTTTCGTTGTCCCACTTAATATCGGTGTTACGGTAATCGGCAACAACGGGGATTAGCACGACTAGGAAGGAACTTGCGAGTATAAGCTAGGCTTTCCAACGCATAGTCCTTCCTTTTGGTGCTTGTCCGTCCGTTCTTGGCTCTTATCCATAACCTCCGGTTAATTCAACCACAACCGGTCTCACTACGGAATCACCGCTATCATGTAGGATAGGGTGCCGTAAGGAGCGGATTGTGGTTCAATTAACGGGAGTTGATTTAAGTTGTTGGGCAAGGAAAGAGTGAGAGAGATTTCCTTCTCTCAAACTTCCCTTATCCTACCCTAACAAGTATAGAACTACTCACACTTCATAATACGGAAAAATAAAACAAACAAAAGAGGAAGATAGAAAGAAGGAGACTAGAAGAATACGACTAACTATTTGCGACCTCACCTTGGCGAGGATCAAGCGTAAGTATTATTGTCGTATGTAAGGATAAAGAAAAAGAGAGAAGAAAGAAATAGCAAGAAAATAACAACAACTACTGAACAATTAAAATTACAACAAGTTACAACAAGTAAATAAAGGGACAAGCATGATAATAAAAATGGTCTTCTTTATTCATCACTCTTCACTCAAAAGCTCACTACAAGTTTTAATGGAGAAGAGGTGAGAAGAGGAAGAACAACAACACTACAACTAGGCAAAATGAAAATACAAGAATGGACCCCTTTCTTCACAAACTTCTGGGCTATTTATAGGCCATAAAATGAAACCCTAGGGCAACCACCAGAACCTATACAAAAATACCAAAATACCCCCAAAACAACTTTTCCCTTGGCGCCAGAATGGCCGCGGATCCGCGGCCTGGACCCCACTTTGGCCGTGGATCCGCGGCCCTTTGGTGGGGTTGGATGCTCCAATTTCTTGTGCTGGCCTGGTTTGCAGTGCACTTCATTCTGGTATATATAGTTTTTCATAATTTCTTCACGAATTTTCCAGAATTTCTGTTGAGGGAAAGGTGGACTTTTTGTCAAGATTTTGTCATGATTGCCTCGAGCTCCGCGTAGATTTCTTGGAAGTTGTTGTTGCCATTGAGCCTTGTGCATGAAGGTGACTTTGATTTGACATTTTGTCTTCCTAAACTGGTATCTGGCAATATACGGATGAAGAGCGGAGACCGTGTTTTATCTGTGGTTGGCAGGAACCCGGACTTTTTTCGTGTTTTCCATGAATTTCACCGTTTTAGAACCGAGAACCTGTATCCTGCAATTGACTAGCAAACACGGCTCAAGAGTATCTACGGATATGCAATGTGATAAAAATTGGGCGGTATGAAAATGCAAAAATCTGATATGAACAAAAATCTTGCAAGCGATTCTGTGGTCCCACTAGAAGAACGAAACCCTAACTCGATTATGTGACCATCAGAACCGCCATCAAACCTTAAGGTTTGTGGTAGTTCAGCGGTGCCACAGGTGAGGCATTGGTTGACCCTTCTACGGCTGGTTCATAAGAACTGTGGCATGATCTGGGTACTTTTTGAACTCCGCTCAAGTGTTAAGCTTGTCGGGAAATTTTGGGTCTTTGCTTATTCGATCGAAAATTTTAACATCGTCTAGCTATCTGTGATTGTGATACAATATTTGGAATCCACATAATTGGCTATGAGATGACTAGTTTGAATTTTATAAATCTAGCAGTTTAGTCTCATTTGATCGGTTGCCACGGAATTTTTATGTGGATCGAAAGTCCGTCGCAATTACGTAGTGTACGCGGATACTCGCCGGGTAAGCTTACTAGATAGCCACGCTCTAAATCCCCGACCAAGTGACTGTAAGAGAACCCCATCGTCAAAAGCATCTGTTCGGGTGCTCGCGGCCGCGGTGTTCCGCCTTAGTGCACTTCGTTGACGGCATCGAGGGCGCAGCCGTCTATTAATGTTTCTGGCGAGCATTCGATCAGGTTATCGGGAATCTTGTTGAATTACCCGACAGGTTATTGGAAAGTGTTTTCAATATCGAGACTAAAATGCGGGGTTTATAATTGTTAGGCATGTGATGTCTAAGGAATTCATTTTATTAGGCATGAAATCCAAAGTATGTGATACATTGGGTTTATGATATCTAAGGTGGTTGCGGATTCCATTTGTTGTAGTTTTTCACTTTCTTTTCTGCGACCGTAAGTGTAATATATGGCGTATCGTCGGTTCGTTGCTATATGTCAACGACAATTGGGATATGCATATTTACTTACGTTGATGACATGTGATGTTATGTGTTGCTGTGATATGTTATATTGGATCGTTGTGTTTTGAATAGCCGGGGATTTTTATGTGAGATGAGAGTTTTTCATTTTTATTCAGGTAAAAGCTTGTATATAATATTCTTTTATTGGGGCACTTCCGGGTTGAGGATGATGTCACCATTGATGTATATTATTTACTTTTCCGCATTAGGATAGACGCAAGGCGGGGAGCATAAGTTACCGGGTTATAAGGTCCAGTGGGAGACCATCTCGAAGAGTCGAGATCGGGTATCCTAACTCTAGAATTGGTAGGGTTGCTTGCCGCTCTTGTAGGGGTCTAGGGATGTAGGTTTGGCTATTCATCACGACCGTGGAACCCGCGTTTTTTATTAGCTTAAATAAAACACGGAATTCCTAATATATCCAATATTTCATATGTGATTCTTCTGTTGCTGATATTCTATGATGTGGTCACTTGATATGTTGAGATGATTGCTTATATTATATATATGAGATATAATAAATATTGATGCTTTCGTTTCTTATGGGATGCTTAGGAAGCATAAATTGATGGGAAATCATTAATGAGATTAATGAAAATAAAAGAAACCTAAAGATGTTGTAGAAACTTGTTTAAAAACTGGTAGCACTAGTTCTTGCTTTGCATAGAAGTATTCCTTGTAGAATATCCAGCACCTTATTCGATAAAGAAAGGGCCAAGATCCCTTCACCGGGAGTGACATCTTTAGCGAAACTGGCAGATGCTACAACCCACTCTGTTTGTCTTTTGATTGCTTCTATAGTTTTTACTTTGCATAGTGGTATTAGTGAAATATCCTGCACCTCATTCGATGAGGAAAGAGCCGAGATCCCTTCACCGGGAGTGACCTCTTTAGCAAAATTAGTAAAAGCCTCAAAAACACTCCTTTCTCAAAATCACTCAATTCTACAACGAGATCAAGTTCATTACGCAATGGGTTTTCTTAAAAACCTGTCGTAGCCCTCCGTCATTTCAGATATGTACTACTTAGTATTTGTGCTAGGTTTGTTGACCTCCGTCAAGGCGTAGTGTGCGGTAGCTGACTAGTGCTTATCTGCTGCATACGATGCGATTGGATTAGGGTAGTTGTGCGGCCTTGTTGACCTCCGTCAAGGGTCGTGCGAGTGTGTTTAATTCAATCAAGAAATGTACGGGTTGAACTTGACTAGTAGCCTATGGTTTGTTGACCTCTGTCAAGGTCACAGGACGCTAGGGGCAAAACATTATCGGGAATTTCAAGTGTTGAAATTTGCAATGAGATTGCATACCTTCTATGAGATAGTTGGATCCCGATACCCACTGCAAGTAAGAGTTACTCCTGGGAGAATTTTACACATTACAATAAACCGATCAAGTAGGTGTCTAGAAAGGTGTTAACGGGGTTACGCCCCTGGAACAATGAGGTTTATTTTAATTAGGTCCATGCGAAAGCACAAGGAACCTCCCTCAAAGTACCGACACTGGCCTGGCCGAAAGATTGGCGAACTTGTAGGGTGTAATTAATCCCGGCTAATTTTACCTTTTAGGGTTTGAAAGTAGATTTGACTAAAACAGAAGGAGCCATCCTGATTAGATAAACTAATAACCAATCTAATCCTGCAAGAGCGCACGCAGAGTGTTTTCTTCTCTCTCTCCCGGTAGCGACCATGTCATGCCTTAATCAAGATAATAATATGGATGCATTGACTGAACCTGCTTATTCTACTGAACTAGGGAACGTTGGATCCGCTCTATCTTATAACTGTTATAAGTCTGAGCAGAAAATAGGGGAATATCCGGATTCCCATGCCACCCAATCGAGGATTAAGCATGTCGATGCATATTCTTCGGGTGTGTTCATTACCGAGAACTGTTTCTCAGTATCCTCTACGTCCTAGGTATGTGATACCGGATTAGGATCCCACATATGTAATATGTTACATAAGCTACAGAAAGGTAGAGAACTGAGAATGTGTGATATGTCTCTAAGTGTTAGAGAATGGTGCAATTGTTGCAGCCAAGTCTGTTGGCAGATATCACCTTGTATTAATACATTGATTCTGGAAAATGTTATTACATACCGAACTGATATACAACATTACATCATATTCTTTACTGAGTTAAAGAAGGATATAATTCTGTATTAGAGGATAATGTTGTGAACGTTTTCCTGAATCAAGAGTTGATTCGATCAGGCACATTAGATAATAGCATATACGTTCTAAATCAAACCGCAGTTCAAAGTATGTAGAACACACAAAAGAGGAGTAGTTCAGAAATGAACGAATCCTTCTTGAGGCATTGTAGACTAGGCCATATCAATGCGACACGACCAGCTAAGTTACATGAGGATAAATATGAGAATCTGTTCGAATTTTCATCTTATGATACTTACCAATCTTGCCTCAAAGGTAAAATGACCAATACTCCGTTTACTGGAAACAAAGAAAGAGTTAGTGAACTCTTGGGATGGATACATAATGATGTATACGGTCTAATGTCTACAAATTCCAGGGTTGGTTCTTTGTACTTCATTACATTCATCGACGATCTCTCAAGATTCGGACATATGTTCCTGTTGAAACACAAGTCTGAAACTTTTGAGAAATTAAAGGAATATAAGCTTGAAGTTGAGAACCAGACGGGTAGAAGTATTAAGTTCTACGATGTGATCGAGGAGGAGAATACTTGCGCATGGAGTTCCTGGATTTTCTAAAAGGAGAATGAGATTCTCTCTTAGCTTACTCCTTTGAATACACCACAGCACAACGGTGTATCGAGGCGGAGGTATCGCACCCTTTGAGATATGGCGCGCTCTATGATGAGTATTGCTGAGTTACCTGTTTCCTTTTGGTGTTATGCATTTGAGAAGCTGCATACCTATTGAATAGGGTTCCATCCAAATCAGTGCCTACCACTACATATGAGATATGGAATGGAAAGAGACAATGTCTTAAACAAGTTAAGATATTGGGTTGTCCGGCCTATGCTAAAAAGAAAAATCCGGACAAGCTTGAGGCAAGGTCAATCCTGTAAGTTTGTTAGGATATCCCAAACAATTGCGAGGGGATATCTTCTACCAAACTGAGGAGCAAAAGGTGTTTTGTTTCTCAGCATGCTACCATTTTAGAAAAGGAATTTCTTGTGAAGAAATTTATGGTCATGAGGTAGAACTGGGAGTTGTTCCATCTAGACAAGCTAACAGCTGATGATTTGGTAGAACCAAAGGATTCAATAGTCTCCAACGAACCTCAGCCTCTCCACAAATCTGGTAGGGTTTCTCATCCACTTGAGAGATACTACTGTATTCTTAGTGACAGTGGGAGCGAGGATTGCATCATGGTAGATGATGGCCCAACTAGGTTCAGGCAGGCTATCACAAGTGGAGACTTTGTGAAATGGCTGGATGCTATGCGATCAAAGATGGAATCCATGTACACCAACAAAGTATAAATTTGAATGTTGCACCTAAAGAGGTAAAACCCATTGGGAGCAAATGGATCTTAAGAAGATTCTTAGTGTAAATGGAAAAATTGATACTTTCAAAGCTATGCTTAAGTCCATCAGGATCAATGCACGCATCGCGGAGTTGGAACTTCTGTTTTGATGTGGTAGTCAAAGAGTTTGACTTTATCAAAATGGTAGATGAACCTTGTATATACAAGAAGGTTGAAGAGAGTAAGGTTGTCTTCCACGTATTTTTACGTAGATGACATACTCTTGATAGGAAATGGTTTCCTATGCTACACTCGGTCAAGCTCCTCTTATCACGGGGATTCTCAATAGAAAATTTGAATGATACCTACTACATATTGTGGATTATGATCTATGATGATAGATCTAAGTGGATGTTGGGAGTGTCCCAAATCCAGATACATTAACACCATACTAAATGGGTTTAGTATGGAAGATTCTAAGTGTGGTGGTTCGCCCACTTACTCATAGATCACTCTCTCCAAAAAGATGTCTCCCAAGACTGATTTGGAAAGAGCTCGCGTGCAAGGGATACCCTATGCTTCGGCAGTAAACTTTGTCATGTGTGCGATGTTATATAGCAGACCAAATGTAGCTGACTCACTAGGGGCAGTGATCAGGAATCAATCGGATCTTAGGAGAATTACTGGATAGCTGTGGAGGACATTCTTAAGTACTTGAGAACTACTAAAAGAATGTTCTTGGTTCGAGCTTCCAGAGTGATAAGGTCGGCTGAGAGTCAGTCACAGGCATTGTCTTTACCCTCAGTAGAGGGACGATATGTTGGAAGAGTTCCAAGCTAGATACCGAGACATACTAGACGATAAAGGCTGAATATATTACTACCAATGATGTTGCCAAAGTGGCTGTCTGGGAATTTTCTTGTTCATGAGACGAATAAGGTTCCTACCATTGAGCGTCTAATAACTGTTATTGTGACAACAATGGAGTTGTGGCTTTGGCCTAGGAACACCGGTCCCATCAGCATTCCAGACATATTCTGAGGCAAGTATCACCTGATCAGGGAGATGGTTGATCTCCAAAGGATTGAGGTCAGGAGAGTTGACACGAAGCATAACACGGCAAATCCACTCACAAAGGCCTTTCCCCTAGAAAGACTTCTTTGGGATGGTTGAGTATGGGATACAACAACCACTGCTATATTGTTGGGTATTGTATACTACAACAGATGACCTTAGTGCAAGTGGGATATTGTTAGTTATATGTATGCCCTATAGGCCATTACTGTACATGGGATGTATATTGTAGTGGATGCTTGGACATATATAGGGAGGACTTTCTTGCTCGATATGATAGTATGCTATCTGGTTGCCCTTTATCTTAACATGTACACTTATTTTCTCTCTATTACATGTTGATAAAGCCCTTAGGATGAGTACTTGACTACCAGGATTATGATACAGATCATACTAGTGGGGACAGGGTAGTTGGTAAGTACATCCTTCAAATGTTCCTAGTTGTGGGAGTATCGAGACAGGGCATCGATACTCCAGAGTAGACTAGCGTATACGCTTCTCGACCCATATGATAGGCGATGGATGATCCCACATACATTGGTGTTTGACATCAGAGAAGGTATATGGGTGCTCAGTGGAGACTGGGTACACTGGACGGACTCGCCGAGAACTCCTAGATGGTATTATACCTATCGTCGGATAGCAGTTCTCTGATGACATTGGTACAGGTTAGTCTGTAGACCCGAGATCGTCATAGAGTCTTGTGTGATTCCCACTGTGCTTTGATTTCCACCATACCACAGTCAAGAGATCATGCAAAAAGGTGGTTTTTGGGTATAGTCCCGAGTCATATGGAGGCAATGAGCGATATGAGGGGTTTCGTCTCTCCCTGTATTGGGAGTTGATGTTGCGCTATGCTCGATTGGCCATAACAGGAAATCCCTGGCCAGGGTTGCTGGGATTTACTACTAAGTGTTATCAGTAGTTTCTCGAACCGTTATGGACCTTGCATCGGCATGACTTATCAGGCTATTGGGGTTTGACGTTATACCACCCCTAGGGTGTGATATACGACATATCTGACGAAGAGACCGGACTACACGGTAGTGTTACTGATTGGATTCGCAGGAGTATGAGCAAACTTGAATGTTGATCTTCTGATCGCTCAATATCCGGGTGGCCGTTACGTTTAGCTGACCGCTTGCAGCTTGTGGGTGTTTGATATGATCATCACCTACTGCCGGCGTATTAACGAGTCTTTAGAGTCCTACACAGAGGTTTCCTGATTCATGCGAAACGGAGTAGGAGCACATATGTGATATGTGCGGGACCGAGATTAATGCGTGTATGTGATACCGCATTCTATTCTCACGACTTGTGACATTGGTCGGTTATTGTTAGTTATGTATATGCCCTAGAGGCCATTGTTGTACATATGATGTATATTATAATGGATGCTTGGTTATATATAGAGAAGACTTTCTTGCTCGTCATGATAGTATGCTATTTGGTTTCACTTTATCTTAACATGTTGACTTGTACTGGTTTACTGTTTTACTCTCACATGTTGATAAAGCCCTTAGGACTTGTACTCGACTACTGGGACTATGATGAGATCATACTAGTGGGGCCGCGGTAGTCGATGAGTACATCCTATAACTGTTCCTAGTCGAGGGTATATCGAGACAGGGCATCGATACACCAGAGTAGACTAGCGTATACGCATCTTGACCCATATGATGGGCGATGGATGATCCCATATCCATCGGTGTTTTGACATCAGAGATGGTGTACGGGTGCTCAGTGGAGACTGGGTACACTGGACGGACTCGCCGAGAACTCCCAGATGGTGATATACCACACGTCAGATGGCAGTTCTCCGGTGACACAGGTACAGGGTAGTCTGAAGACCCGAGATCGTCATAGAGTCTTGTGTGATTCCCACTGTGCTTTGATTTCCACCTTACCACGTCCAAGAGGGCGTGCAAAACGGTGGCTTTTGGGTACAGTCCCGAATCACATGGAGGCAATGAGCGATAGGAGGGGATTCGTCTCTCCCGGTATAGGGAGTTGATGTTGTGCTGTGTTCGATTGGCTATAACTGGAAGTCCCTGGCCAGGGCTGATATAGAGATTTACTGGTAAGTGTTACTAGTAGTTTCTCGACCCGTTATGAGCCATACATCGACACGACTTATCGGTTACTGGGGTCTGACGTATACCACCCCTAGACTTGATATGCGACATATCAGACGAACAGACCGGACTGTACGGGAGTGTTACTGATCGGATTCACAGGAGAACGCACAGGCTAGCTTGTTGATCTTCTGATCGCTCAATACCTGGGTGGCTGTTACGTTTAGCTGACCGCTTGCAGCTTGTGGGTGTTTGATATGATCATCACCTGCTACCGGCGTATTGACGATTCTTTAGAGTCCTACACAGAGGTTTCTTGGCTCAGGCGAAACAGAGTAGTGGCACATATGTGATATGCGCAGGAGCGAGAATAATGCGATATGGTATACCGTATTAGATTCTCGCGATTTATGGAGATGAATCGGGTCATCGGATCAAGTGTTGATTCGATGAATCGGTACATGATATATTAGCCGGTTATATTCGATATAGCCGGATCGTCGGATCAAGTGTTGATTCGATGATTTAATATATAATAATATATATGATATATTATTATATTAACTAATATTGGCTTACTTTATTATTTCATTTTCTCAGTGGATGATACATTGATATATATGCGATATATGTTAATTGTATTATTTTCTTTTGTTGCAAATATATAATATATATATGATATATATTATTGTGACATGATATGATTAATTGTTAAACATGTTTAAGGATGATTAATTGAGGTTAGGGTTTGATTTGGTTTAGTTGCTTCAAGTTGCTTCTAGAAGCATTTTTATTTTGTCATTCTTAAGATCTTTATGGATGACACATTCATTTAACTTAACCAAACCCTAACTCTAGTTAACTCTCTACTCATTCTTATCCTATCATCCTTGACCATGGTTTACAATCAATCATATAATTCATTCTATTCATCACAAAAGGTTTTAAGCTTATGATTATATTTTCCATTATCATCTTCTTCCTTCTTCAAGAAAAGCTCTCTTGAAAATCCTTAAGTGATGAAAGATTATGAGAAAATGATATAAAAGGATAGCTAAATTACTACTCTCTCATCCTCATCTCATCTAGCCCTTGGGATTAGGGTGTTCTTCTCTTTAGAGTGAGATAGCTTGAGTTCTTCGAAACCTCGACGTAGATCATCGGAGATTTGGATTACGACGAGCTAGAATGGATCGTTCGAGTCGTGGAGCCTCTCATGAGTCCGGGAGATCGTGGATCGCGGCAAAGGGACTTCTACTCGGAGCTTGTGAAGTGAAGGAGCGGACTACAAAGGTTGTAATCCCTCACACTTAGATAAAAGTTATCTAATTACATGTTAAACCCTAATAATCTAGCAAAGATCCCGGCTTTGGGTTGTTCGGCACGTCTAAAATTTAATCCGGGCATGTTTGATGCCTTTAGAACCTTCACAAGAGTGCCTAGGAACCCTACAGTGGTATCAGAGCCTAGCTAGAGCATTAGGCGATGTGTTTACGAAGTTAAAACTCCGATCGAACGCGAAACGGACAAAATGGACCCCTCTCTGGAAATTTTTTAAATTTTGGGATTTTTCTGAATTAAAAATATGTGAAAAAATCAGCAGGGAAATCTAAGAATTACCATAAAACCCGAGCCCCTAATTCGACCAAACGGCGGCGGAAGGGCGGCGCAAGCATGGCTTGCGCGGCGCTTCCGCGGCGGAACAGTGAAATCTTGACACGTGGCTTTGATGGTAATTCCCGTAGGTACTTGCTGATGGTTCTGGATATTTTTATTCTATTCCAGGTGTTTAAAATTCTGGGGTTTGTTTTGTAATAGTAGACTCGATCGGAAATTTTAAATTCGTATTTCTTTCCGGATATTTAGAAACTATTAAACTGGTTGAACGGATATCATTAACCCACTTTATTCCGGCACGGCAAACTTTCAAGCGTTGAATTTTTATTGGGTTTAAATCTTTCGGAAAATTGTACAAGTTAAGCGGTGGACCCTCTAGAAGACAACAAACCTTAACTCGATTATGTGACCGTCTTGAACTGCTTTTTGAACCTTCGGGTTTGGGGCAGTACGGCGTGCCACATGTGAGGCGTTGGCTTGGCCCTTCTACGGCTGGATCACTGGTACTGTGACATATTCTGGGATTATTTGAACTCCGCTCAAGAGTTGAGCACTTCGGGAAATTTTGGGTGTTTGATTATCTGTTCAAATAGTTTAATACCGTATATTTATCTGGAATGTGATACAATATGTGGAATTCATAGAGTTAGGCATGAAATGCGGAATATGTGATATTTCGGATTTACGATGTCTAAAGTGATTGTGGATTCCAAATATTGTAGTTTTACACTTTCTTTTCTGTGACCGTAAGCGTAGTATGTGGTGTATCGCCGGCTTCGTTGCTATACATCAACGACAATCGGGATACGCATACTTGCTTACGTTGATGATATGAGATATTATGTGTTGCTGTGATATGTTATATTGGATCGTCGCGATCAGAATAGCCGGGGGTTTTATGTGAGATGAGGGTTTTTATTTTCATTCATGTAAAATTCATTTGTAATATAATATTCTTTTATTTGGGGCACTTCCAGGATGCGGTTGCTGTCACCAGTGTATATTATTTACTTTTCCGCATTAGGTAGACCCAAGGAGGGGAGCACAAGTAACCGGGTTCTAGGGTCCAGTGGGAGGCCATCTCGAGGAGTCGAGACCGGGTCTCCTAACCCTAGAATTGGCAGTGTTACTTGCCGCTCTCGTAGGGGTCTTGGGATGTGGGTTTGGCTATTCGTCGCGACCGTGGAATCCGTGTTTTATACAGGCTCGTATTGAAAACACAGACGTCCTAGTATATCCAATATTTCATATATGTTCTTCTGCTGCTATGTTCTGTGATGAGATCATATTACTGCCTGAGACGAATGCTTATACTATATATATGCTGATATATAAATATTACTGCTTTCGTTTCTTCTGAGATGCTTAGGAAGCATAAGCTGATGGGATTTTTATTAATGAGATTAATAAAAGAAAAGAAACCTAAAGATGTTGTAGAATCAAAAACTTAATAAAAAGGGTAGCTACAGTTTTGCTTTGCACAGTGATATATACGATATATCCTGCACCTTATTCGATGAGGAAAGGACCGAGATCCCTTCACCGGGAGTGACTCCTTTAGCAAAACTGGCAGATGCTACAAAACGCGGTTTGTCTTTTGATTGCTTTAAGTGTTTTGCTTTGCACAGCGGTATATATGATATATCCTGCACCTTATTCGATAAGGAAAGGGCCGACGATCCCTTCACCGGGAGTGACCCCTTTAGCGAAACTAAGAAAAGCCTCAAAAACACTCCTTTTCAAGAACTGCACGATTCTACGACGATATCATGTTCATTACGCTCAGGGTTTTTCTGAAAAACCTGCGTAGCCCTCCGTCATTTCAGATAAAGACTGTTTAGTATTCGTGCTGCGTTTGTTGGCCTTTGTCAAGGCGTAGTGTGCGGTAGCTAACTGGTACTTATCTGTTTAAACATATGATGTGATTGGATTAGGGTATTCGTACGACCTTGTTGGCCTTTCTCAAGGGTCGTGCGGGTGGGTTTGATTTCAATCAAGAAATGACGGGTTGAACTTGACTAGCTTCCTATGGTTTGTTGGCCTTTGTCAAGGTCATAGGGGTTAGGGGCAAAAGCATTATCGGGAATTTCAAGTGTTGAAATTTGCAATGAGAT
Source organism: Agapanthus africanus (assembly GCA_030015575.1). NCBI lineage: Eukaryota > Viridiplantae > Streptophyta > Magnoliopsida > Asparagales > Amaryllidaceae > Agapanthus > Agapanthus africanus. Next base: position 542,588,250 of record JASDDO010000014.1, on the reverse strand, counting down.
TGCATACCTCCTATGAGATAGTTGGATCCTGATACCCACTGCGAGTAAGAGTTACTCCTGGGAGAGTTTTACACAGGACAATTAGTCATTCAAGTAGGTGTCTAGAAAAGTGTTAACGAGGTTACGCCTCTGGGAAAACGAGGTTTACTTTAATTAGGTCCGTGCGAAAGCACGGGGAACCTCCCTCAAAGTACCGACACTGATCTGGCTGAAAGATTGACGAAGTTGTAGGGTGTAATTAATCCCGGCTAATCTTACCTTTTATGGTTTGAAGGTAGATTTGATAAAAACAGTGGGAGACATCCTGATTAGATAAGATAATAACCAATCTAATCTTGCAAGAGCATACGCTAAAGTGTTTTCTTCTCTCTCTCTCCAGGTAGCGACCATTTCAGGCCATAATCAAGATAATAATATGGATGTATTGACTGAACCTGATTATTGTACTGAGCAAGGGAACGTCAGACCCGTTCTTTCTTATAAGAGTTATAAGACTGAACAGGAAACAGGAGAATATCTGGATTCTCACGCCGCCCAAAAGAACATGCATGTTGATGCATCTTCTTCAGGTGTGTTTGTTATTGAGAACTGTTTCTCAGTTCACCTTACGTCCTGGGTATTAGATACCGGATCAGGATCCCACATATGTAAACAGTTACATGGGCTACGTAAAGGTAGAGAACTGGGAAAAGGTGATCATTCCGTTCAAGTAGGGAACGGTGCAAGTATTGTAGCCAAAGCAGTTGGCGAATATCACCTTGTATTACCAAGTCGTAATACACTGATTCTAAATGAGTGCTATTATATACCGAACATGATGTGCAACATTATATCAGTTTCTTTATTGAGTAAAGAGGGATATAATTTTGTAGTACAGGATAATGTTATGAACATATTCCTAGATCAAAAGTTGATTGCATCAGGCTCGTTACATAATGGCATATTCATTCTAAATCAGAATACAGTCCTGAATATACAAAACACACACAAGAGGAAAAGTTCAGATATGAACGAATCCTACTTGTGGCATTGTAGACTTGGTCATATCAATGCGACACGACTGGCTAAGTTACATAAGGATGGTTATTTGAATCCGTTCGAATTATCATCTTATGATACTTGCCATTCATGTCTCAAAGGAAAAATGACCAAAGCTCCGTTTAGTGGACACGGAGAAAGAGTTGCTGAACTCTTAGGACTGGTACATAGTGATGTATGCGGTCCCATGTCTACGCATGCCAGGAACGGTTCTTCCTACTTTATTACATTCACTGACGATCTCTCAAGATTCGGATATGTGTTCCTGATGAAACACAAGTCTGAAGCTTTTGAGAAATTCAGAGAATATAAGCACGAAGTAGAGAACCAAACGGGCAAAAGTATTAAGATTCTTCGATCTGATCGAGGAGGTGAATACTTAAGCAGTGAGTTCCTAGATTATCTAAAAGAGAATGGGATTCTCTCTCAGCTTACTCCTCCTTATACACCACAGCACAACGGTGTATCCGAGCGGAGGAATCGCACCCTATTAGATATGGTGCGCTCTATGATGAGCGAGGCTGAGTTACCTATTTCCTTCTGGGGGTATGCACTGGAGACAGCAGCATACCTATTGAATCAAGTTCCAACTAAATCTGTACCTACCACACCATATGAGATATGGAGTGGGAAGAGACCATGTCTTAAACGAGTTAAGATATGGGGTTGTCTGGCCTATGTCAAAAGGCAAAATCCAGACAAACTCGAGGCACGGTCAGTTCTATGCAAGTTTGTGGGATATCCTAAACATTCACATGGATATCTTTTCTACCATCGCGAGGAACAAAAGGTGTTTGTTTCTCGACATGCCACCTTTTTAGAAAAGGAATTTCTTGCAAAAGAAATTAGTGGCGAAGAGGTAGAACTGGAAGAAGTTCCAGTAACACAAACTGCAACTGATGATTTAGTGGAACCAGAGGATTCAGTAGTACCCGACGAACCCCAGCCTCTCCGCAGATCTAGTAGGGTTTCTCGTCCACCTGAGAGATACTACGGTTTTCTCATTGATGGTGGAAGCGAGGATTGCATCATGGATGATGATGAACCAACTAGTTTCGAGCAGGCCATCACGAGTGGTGACTCTGTGAAATGGCTGGATGCAATGCGATCTGAGATGGAATCCATGTACACCAATAAAGTATGGATTTTAGAAAATGCTCCTGAAGGGGTAAAACCCATTGGGAGCAAGTGGATTTTTAAAAAGAAATTTGGTGTAGATGGAAAAGTTGAGACTTTCAAAGCTAGACTTGTAGCAAAGGGTTTTCGTCAACGTCCAGGTGTGGATTATGACGAAACCTTTTCTCCAGTAGCTATGCTTAAGTCCATCCGGATCTTACTTGCCATTGCTGCATACCATGACTACGAAATCTGGCAAATGGATGTTAAGACCGCCTTTCTAAACGGTGATTTAGAAGAGTGCGTGTACATGACTCAGCCAGAGGGCTTCGTAGATAATGGGAGCAGCGGTAAGGTGTGCAAGCTGCTTAAATCCATTTATGGGTTGAAGCAAGCATCGCGGAGTTGGAACATCTGTTTTGATGTTGTAGTCAAAGAGTTTGACTTCATCAAAAATATAGATGAACCTTGTATCTATAAGAAGGAAGCAGAGGGTAAGGTTGTCTTCCTCGTATTGTACGTGGATGACATACTCTTGATAGGAAATGATATTCCTATGCTGCAATCAGTCAAGCTCTTCTTATCACAGAGATTCTCAATGAAAGATCTAGGTGATGCCTCCTGCATATTGGGAATCATGATCTATAGAGATAGATCTAAACGGATATTGGGATTGTCCCAATCCAGGTACATTGACACCATACTAAAGAGGTTTAGTATGGAAGAATCCAAGCGTGGGAATCAGCCCACGATCTCTGGACTCACTCTCTCCAAAGAGATGTCTCCCAAGACTGATTTGGAGAGAGCTCGCATGCAAGGGATACCCTATGCTTCGGCAGTAGGCTCTATCATGTATGCGATGCTATGTACCAGACCCGATGAAGCATACTCACTAAGTGTAGTGAGTCGGTATCAAGCAGATCCTGGAGAGAGTCATTGGACAGCAGTGAAGAACATTCTCAAGTACTTACGAAGGACTAAGGAGATGTTCTTGGTATATGGTAATGGAGAACTCCAGGTGGAGTCCTTTACCGATTCCAGCTTCCAAAGTGATAAGGACGACTCTAAGTCGCATTCGGGTTTTGTCTTCACCCTCAATGGAGGGGCGGTATGTTGGAAGAGTTCCAAACAGGATACCGTTGCAGACTCAACGATGGAGGCTGAATACATCGCTGCCAACGATGCTGCCAAAGTGGCTGTCTGGATCAAGAAGTTCATTAGTGAACTTGGTGTGGTTCCATCCATTGAGCATCCAATACCTCTGTATTGCGATAACAATGGAGCTGTGGCTTTGGCCAAGGAACCCAGGTCCCATCAGAAGTCCAGACATATTCTGAGGCGGTATCACCTGATCAGGGAGATAGTTGATCGCCGGGAGATCGAGGTCAGGAGAGTAGATACGAAGGACAACACTGCGGATCCATTCACGAAGGCTATTCCCCAGATACAGTTTGAGAGATTATTCGGGATGCTAGGTATGAGATACTACAGCAGCTGGCCTTAGTGCAAGTGGGAGATTGTTAGTTATGTATATGCCCTAGAGGCCATTGTTGTACATATGATGTATATTATAATGGATGCTTGGTTATATATAGAGAAGACTTTCTTGCTCGTCAGGATAGTATGCTATTTGGTTTCACTTTATCTTAACATGTTGACTTGTACTGGTTTACTGTTTTACTCTCACATGTTGATAAAGCCCTTAGGACTTGTACTCGACTACTGGGACTATGATGAGATCATACTAGTGGGGCCGCGGTAGTCGATGAGTACATCCTATAACTGTTCCTAGTCGAGGGTATATCGAGACAGGGCATCGATACACCAGAGTAGACTAGCGTATACGCATCTTGACCCATATGATGGGCGATGGATGATCCCATATCCATCGGTGTTTTGACATCAGAGATGGTGTACGGGTGCTCAGTGGAGACTGGGTACACTGGACGGACTCGCCGAGAACTCCCAGATGGTGATATACCACACGTCAGATGGCAGTTCTCCGGTGACACAGGTACAGGGTAGTCTGAAGACCCGAGATCGTCATAGAGTCTTGTGTGATTCCCACTGTGCTTTGATTTCCACCTTACCACGTCCAAGAGGGCGTGCAAAACGGTGGCTTTTGGGTACAGTCCCGAATCACATGGAGGCAATGAGCGATAGGAGGGGATTCGTCTCTCCCGGTATAGGGAGTTGATGTTGTGCTGTGTTCGATTGGCTATAACTGGAAGTCCCTGGCCAGGGCTGATATAGAGATTTACTGGTAAGTGTTACTAGTAGTTTCTCGACCCGTTATGAGCCATACATCGACACGACTTATCGGTTACTGGGGTCTGACGTATACCACCCCTAGACTTGATATGCGACATATCAGACGAACAGACCGGACTGTACGGGAGTGTTACTGATCGGATTCACAGGAGAACGCACAGGCTAGCTTGTTGATCTTCTGATCGCTCAATACCTGGGTGGCTGTTACGTTTAGCTGACCGCTTGCAGCTTGTGGGTGTTTGATATGATCATCACCTGCTACCGGCGTATTGACGATTCTTTAGAGTCCTACACAGAGGTTTCTTGGCTCAGGCGAAACAGAGTAGTGGCACATATGTGATATGCGCAGGAGCGAGAATAATGCGATATGGGATACCGTATTAGATTCTCGCGATTTATGGAGATGAATCGGGTCATCGGATCAAGTGTTGATTCGATGAATCGGTACATGATATATTAGCCGGTTATATTCGATATAGCCGGATCGTCGGATCAAGTGTTGATTCGATGATTTAATATATAATAATATATATGATATATTATTATATTAACTAATATTGGCTTACTTTATTATTTCATTTTCTCAGTGGATGATACATTGATATATATGCGATATATGTTAATTGTATTATTTTCTTTTGTTGCAAATATATAATATATATATGATATATATTATTGTGACATGATATGATTAATTGTTAAACATGTTTAAGGATGATTAATTGAGGTTAGGGTTTGATTTGGTTTAGTTGCTTCAAGTTGCTTCTAGAAGCATTTTTATTTTGTCATTCTTAAGATCTTTATGGATGACACATTCATTTAACTTAACCAAACCCTAACTCTAGTTAACTCTCTACTCATTCTTATCCTATCATCCTTGACCATGGTTTACAATCAATCATATAATTCATTCTATTCATCACAAAAGGTTTTAAGCTTATGATTATATTTTCCATTATCATCTTCTTCCTTCTTCAAGAAAAGCTCTCTTGAAAATCCTTAAGTGATGAAAGATTATGAGAAAATGATATAAAAGGATAGCTAAATTACTACTCTCTCATCCTCATCTCATCTAGCCCTTGGGATTAGGGTGTTCTTCTCTTTAGAGTGAGATAGCTTGAGTTCTTCGAAACCTCGACGTAGATCATCGGAGATTTGGATTACGACGAGCTAGAATGGATCGTTCGAGTCGTGGAGCCTCTCATGAGTCCGGGAGATCGTGGATCGCGGCAAAGGGACTTCTACTCGGAGCTTGTGAAGTGAAGGAGCGGACTACAAAGGTTGTAATCCCTCACACTTAGATAAAAGTTATCTAATCACATGTTAAACCCTAATAATCTAGCAAAGATCCCGGCTTTGGGTTGTTCGGCACGTCTAAAATTTAATCCGGGCATGTTTGATGCCTTTAGAACCTTCACAAGAGTGCCTAGGAACCCTACAGTTATATGTGATATAACCGGGTTATCGGATCAAGTGTTGATTCGATAAGTTGTTGCATTTGATATTAGTCGGTTATACAGGATATAGCCGGATTATTAAATCAAGTGTTGATTTAATAATTTAATGTATAATTATATATTTGATATATTACATTACATTAACTAATATTTGCTCACTTATGATTTCTTTTTCTCACTTGATTGTACACATAGTATATATGTGATATATATTTGTGTACATGTTTTGTATCATGCTTGATGATACATGCTTCTTGGGTGTGTGTGTGACTTACACCATGCTATGCATAATGTAGGGTTTTATTTATTTTAGTAAATCAAAATTGTGGGAATTTTGTCATGGCAAGAAGCTTGGAGAAGCTTGCTTGTTCATTGACTTAGTCCACAACTTTTGTTTTCCTTAAGATATTTATAAACCGAACCATTATTATTAGCCATGGTAAAGTCTCTACATGGGTTAATATTTGATATTAACTCACCCATGGTTATCATTCTCCCCTTGATTTTGATCATGAGAGATTTCTTCATCTTCTTCCTCAAAGCTCACTAGCTTTCGGAAAATGGAGAAAATATTGTGAGAAAAATAAAACTAAAGAGAGCCCATTTCCTACTTCATCATCCTCTACTATTAGCCATTTAGTTTAGGGTGTTTGCTTCACTAAACCCTAATTTAGTGAAGTGGAAGCATAAGCTTGAGACTCCTCGACGTAGATCATCTTCGGCCTCGAAGACTTCGAGCAAGTTTGCATCTTTCACCTTATGGAGCCTCTCAAGAGTTCGGGAGATTCTTACTCGCAGCGAAGGGACTTCTACACGGAACATTTGAAGTGAAGGACCAGTCTACAAAGGTTGTATTCCTCATTCACTTGTATGTAAAGTTGTTTACATATCGATTCGTCGGATTTTCTAGTAACGATTCTAGGGTTAGGGTTAGATAATACGACATTTTTTTTAAATGGCATGGACGATGCCTCCCGAAAACTTGCTGCCGTGCTAAAAGACCCTACAGGTTCGGTCAATACATCCATATTATTATCTTGATTAAGGCGTGTCATTGGTCGGTACCTGGAGAGAGCGAGAGAGAAGGAAACTCTTTATCATACGCTCTTTGCAAGATTATATTAGTTATTATCTTCTCTAATCAGAATGGCTCCCACTGTTTTTATCAAATATTCCTTCAAACAATAAAAGGTAAGATTAGCCGGGATTAATTACACCTAACAAGTTCGCCAATTGGTCAGCTAGGCAGGTATTGGTACTCTGATGGAGTCTCTCTATGCTTTCGCATGGAACTAATTAAATAACCTCATTTCCGCAGAGGCATAACCCCGTTAACACCTTTCTTAGACACCTATTGGATCAGCTGATTGTAAAGTGGAAAACTCTCCCAGGAGTAACACTTACTCGCGGTGGGCATCGGGATCCAACTATCTCATAGAAGGTATGAAATTTCATTGCGAATTTCAACACTTGAAATTCCCAATATCTGTTTTTACCCCAAGCGATTTATGACCTTGACAAGGTCAACAAACCATAAACCGCAAGTCAAGTTAAACCTGTTCATTTCGTGATTGAATTAAACACATCTGCACGACTCTTGACAAGGTTAATAAGGCCATAGGACTACCCTAGTCCAATCGCATCATATGCGGTAGATAAGCACTAATCAGCTACCACTCACTATGCATTGACAAGGTCAACAAACGTGACACGAATATTAAATAGCACTTATCTGAAATGACGGAAGGCTACGACTGGTTTTGTAGAAAATCTTTAACATAATGAACTTTATATCGTTGTAGAATCTAGTGATTTGAAAAGGAGTGTTTTTAGTAGATTTTACTAGTTTTGCTAAAGAGGTTAGTCCCGGTGAAGAGATCTCGACTCTTTCCTCATCGAATGAGGTGTTGGATATTCATCAAGGAATACCACTATGTAAAACAAGAACTAGAGAAGCTATCAAAAAAAAACCGATTGGGTTATAGCATTTGCTAGTTTTGCTAAAGCGGTCACTCCCGCTGAAGGGATCTCGGCTCTTTCCTCATCGAATGAGGTGCTGGATATTCATCAAGGAATACCACTATGCAAAGCAAGAACTAAAGCTACCTTTTTAAAAAATTTGATTCTACAACATCTTCAGGTTTCTTTTCTTTCCATTAATCTCATTAATGTAGTCCCATCATTTATGTTTCCCTAAACATCATAGAAAAGAAATGAAAATAGAACGTACGCTTATGCCATCCGCATTCGCCACGGGGCCCATCATGCACCGTTGGGTTACTTAACTAACGTTAGAGCGGGGGCTGGACTAGCGCTGGTGCAAAACATAAGCAACGTTTATTATATATATCATATATATATAGCATTCGTCTCACGCAGTTATATGATCACATCACAGAACACAAGCAGCAGAAGTCAACATATGAAATATTGGATTTAGTAGGAGGTCCGTGTTTTAAATTCAGCCGGTAATGAAAAATACGGATTCCACGTTCGTGATGAATAGCCAAACCCACACCCTAGACCCCTACGACAGCGGCAAGCAACCCTGCCAATTCTAGAGTCAGGAGACTCGGTCTCGACTCCTCGAGATGGTCTCCCTCTGGACTCTAGAACCTGGTTACTTGTTCTCCCCGCCTTGGGTCTATCCTAATGCGGAAAAGGAAATAATTTACATCAATGGTGACATCATTCTCAACCCAGAAGTGTCCCAAGAAAAGAATATTACATACATTTCACATGAATGAAAATAGAAAAACTCTCATCTCACGAAAAAAACCCGGCTATTCAATCACGACGATCCAATATTACATATCACAGCAACACATAACATCATATGTCATCAACGTAAGTAAATATGCGTATCCCAAATTCCGTTGACATATAGCAACGAGATCGGGGATACCCCACATATTACACTTACGGTCATAGAAAAGAAATGAAAAACTACAATAATTAGAATACGCATTTTCCTTAGACATCATAAACTCGAAATATCTCATATTCCGAATTTCATGCCTAACACTATAAACCTTTCATTTTAGTCTCAAACTGAAAACTCTTTTCAATAATCAGTCAGATAAATCAACAAGATTCTCGACTGTCGTGTTCGCGTACTATATGCAATTACGACGGAGTTTTGATCCGAATCGAAACTCCGTGACAATCGATCAACCGAGACTAAAATGCTAGATTTATAAAATACTAACTAGTTTTCACAAAACTAATTATTGTGGATTCTAAATATTGTATCATATATCATCATAATCTAGACGACATTAAATATTTCGATCGACTTATCAAATACCCACAAATCCCAGAGACCTCAACAAATTGAGTCTCACTAAAAATATCCTGAAAATGACAAATATGTCAATGGAGCAGCACAAGAAAATAGATCACATAATACCATAAACATGCAGTGGAACCACGGCCAAACTAGGGGTTAGGCCTCGGTTCCGCGGAGCTTTAAAAGAATTAGTGCTTCGAATTTCTTGGGCCTCCATTAAATACCCTGCCCAATTTTCTGACTATTTTTAATCTCGAAAATTTTAAATTTTGAAAAATGGACAGAAACTTGTCAAAAACCGGCTTCGAAAATTCGATCGAACACTTTAACGTTGTAAAGACTTCCCCTAATGTTCTAGCTTGGCTCTGATACCATAAACATGCAGCGGAACCGCAACCAAACTGGGTCTATAGACTAACATGTACCAGTGTCACCAAAGAACTGCTATCAAATGATAGGTATGGTACCATCTAGAAGTTCTCGGCGAGTCTTGTTCGGTGTACCCATTCTCTAATGAGCACATGTGCACAATCTTTGATGTCAAACACCAATGGTTATGGGATCAACCATCGCCCCATACAGGGTCAAGAAACGTACACACTAGTCTACTCTGGAATATCGATACCCTGCCTCGATATCCCCTCGACTAGGAATAATTAAAGGATGTGCTTATGGACTATTCAGGCCCCACTAGTATGATCTGCATCATAGTCGTGGAAGTCAAGTCAACATCCTAAGTGTTAGTGATATATGTCGTAGAGGCCATTATTGTATCATACTGGATTATATATTACTTAATGAGTGCTTGGGATATACACGGATATAGTAACAGTCTTGCTCGAAATGGTAGCATGCTACCTGGTTTGTTTCTACCTCAATATATGCATGTGTTTCTTTTAGCATATCGCTTATACATATTAGTAGAGTACTTAGGATCTTTGCTTGATTACCAGCGTTGTGATGGCAGTCACACTAGTGGGGGATGGGTATTCTATAAGCACATCCTATACAGGTCCCTAGTCGTAGGATTATCAAGACGGTGCATCGATACTCCATAGTAGACTAGTGTATACGCTTCTCATCCCAGCAGGGGAGATGATTTGTCCCACAGTCATTAGTACGTCGTACTGGAGATAATATGCAGGTGCTCATTAGGTTATGAGTACACTGGACAGGACTCATCGGGAACCGTTGGTGGATATTATACCTATCGTTGGGTACCAGTTCCCAAGTGACATGAGTACAGCTTAGTCCGTCGACTTGACACTGCTGCTTCGCCTCGAGTGTATTCCCACTGTACTTTGATTACAAACCTACCACAGCTCAAAGGAGTCATGCAAATAGGTAGTAGTTGTGTTCAGTCCCGAAGCACTTGGAGGCAGTGGCGGTTAGATAGGATTCGTCTCTCTCGGTATTGGGGGTTGATATCACGCTGTGTTCGGAAGGCCATTACACAATGTCCTTGGCCAAGGCAAACGAGATTTACTGGTAGATACTCCAGTAGTTTCTCAGGGTGTTTTGGGCTATTCTCTGACACGACTTATTGCGCTACTAGGGGTCTGACGATGACCGCCCCTAGGCCCGATATGCGATACTTTTAGACGAAAAAACCGGACTATACAGAGATTGTCACATTCAGGCTCATTAGGAGTTCGGATGGGTTTGCTTATCGGCCTTCTTATCGACACATACCCGGGTAGCCGTTACGTGCAGCTAGTACTGCTGGGTTCCCTAGGTCGCCGCTGGGTTTCGGGAGGCATCGACCATGCCATTTTAAAAAAATTAGCATGCTAAAGAACCCTAACCCTAGAATCTAAACTGGTGAATTAGACGAAAGAACATATATACATCTTTACATCTAAGTGAACAAGGAATACAACCTTTGTAGACCGGTCCTTCACTTCAATAGCTCCGTGTAGTAGTCCCTTCGCTCCAAGTAGTGAACTATCGGACTCTAGAAAGGCTGCACAAGATGAACGGAACAACCTTACTTGAAGTCTTCGAGTCCGAAGATGATCTACGCCGAGGAGACACCAACTCAAGCTACATCTTCACTAATTAGGGTTTAGTGAAGCATACACTCTAAACTAAATGGCTAGTATAATAGAGGATGATGAAGTAGGAATTTTGCTCACTTTAGATTTATTTTTCTCACAATATTTCTTCACCTTGATAAAAGCAAGAAAGCATTTTCTTGATGAAGAAGAAGATGAAAATGGAGAAGAGAATGAAACTCATGAGGTGAGAATAGCAACCATGGATGAGTTTTTATCATATACTAACTCATGTACAGACTAAAGTATGGCTAAGGATAATGGTTAGGTTAATAAATATCTTAAGTAAAACAAATTAGTGGACTAAGTCAATGGACACTTCAAGCTTCTACAAGCTTCAACCATGACTAATTCCACCAATTTGTGAATTACTAAAATAAATAAAAACATTTAATTATCAAGAGCATGGTGTGAGTCTTAGATACCCATGTTGCATATATCAACAACCATGACACAATAACATATATCATATATATATATATATATATATATATATATATATATATTAAAGTGTACACAAAAGTGAGAAAAAGAAATGTTTAAGTGAGATAATATTAGTTAATGTAATTCAATATATCAAATATATAATTATACATTAAATTATTAAATAAACACTTGATTTAATAATCCGACTATATCACATACAACCGACGAATATCATATGTATCATATTATCGAATCAACACTTGATCCGATAACCCGGCTATATCTTATATAACCAAACGATATCACATATCGCGAGAATAGAATACGGTATCATATACACGTATTAATCTCGGTCCCTCACATATCACATATGTTCTTCTACTTCGTTTCGCTTGAGCCAGGAAATCTCTGTGTAGAACTCTAAAGACTCGTTAATACACCGGCAGTAGGTGGTGATCATATCAGCCACCTATAAGCCGCAAGCGGTCTACTAAACGTAACTGCCACCCAGGTATTGAGTGATCAGAAGATCAACAAGCAAGCCTGCTCATACTCCTGTGAATCCATCAAGTAACACTACCGTACAGTCCGGTCTCTTCGTCTGATATGTCGCATATCACAGCCTGGGGGTGTTATAACGTCAGAACCCAATAGCATGATAAGTCATGCCGATGTGAGGCTCATAACGATTCGCGAAACTACTGATAACACTTACCAGTAGATCTCAGCAACTCTGGTCAGGGATTTCCTGTTATGGCCAATCAAGCATAGCACAACATCAACCCCCAATACCGGGAGAGACGAAATCCCCTCCTATCGCTCATTACCTCCATGTGACTCAGGACTGTACCCAAAGCCACCGTTTTGCATGATCTCTTGAACGTGATAAGGTAGAAATCAAAGCACGGTGGGAATCACACAAGACTCTATGACGATCTCGGGTCGATAGACTAACCTGTACCAGTGTCACCAGAGAACTGCTATCTGACGATAGGTATAATACCATCTAGGAGTTCTCGGCGAGCCCATTCAGTGTACCCAGTCTCCACTGAGCACCCGTATACCATCTCTGATGTCAAACACCAATGGATATAAGATTATCCATCGCCCATCATATGGGTCGAGAAGCGTATACGCTAGTCTACTCTGGAATATCGACGCCCCGTCTCGATACTCCCATGACTAGGAACAATTGAAGGATGTACTTACCGACTACCTATGCCTAACTAGTATGATCTGCATCATAATCCTGGTAGTCAAGTACTCATCCTAAAGGCTTTATCAACATGTAATAGAGAGACAATAAGTGTACATGTTAAGATAAAGAGCAACCATATAGCATACTATCATGTCGAGCAAGAAAGTCATTCCTATATATGTCCAAGCATCCACTATAATATACATCACATATATAATAATAGCCTCTAGGGCATACATATAACTAATAATCTCCCACTTGCACTAAGGCCATTTGTTGTAGTATCTCATACCCAACGCCCCATAAAAGTCTCTCTAGGGAAAGGCCTCTGTGAGTGGATCCGCCGTGTTATCCTTCGCTTCAACTCTCCTAACCTCGATCCCTTAGAGATCAACCATCTCCCTGATCAGGTGATACTGTCCTCAGAATATGTGTAGATCACTGATGAGACCGGCGTTCCTAAGCCAAAACCACAACTCCATTGATTGTCACAATAACAGTTATTGGACGCTCAATGGTAGGAACTATGTTCATCTTATGAACAATAAATATCCAGACATCCACTTTGGTAGCATCATTGTTAGCGATGTATTCAACCTTTATCGTCTAGTTTGCCACGGTATCTAGATTGGAACACTTCCAACTTACCGTCCCTCCACCAAGGGTAAAGACAAAGCCCGTGACTGACTTTCAGTCGTCCTTATCACTCTAGAAGCTCGAATTAGTAAAGGACTCCCACTGGAGTTCACCGTTACCAAACCCCAAGAACATTTTTTCCGTGCTTCTCAAGTACTTAAGAATGTCCTCCACAGCTTTCCAGTGATTCTCCCAAGATCCGATTGATTCCTGATCACTACACCTAGTGAGTCAGCTACATCTGATCTGGTACATAATATCGCATACATGATAGAGCCTAGTGCTGAAGCATAGGGTATCCCTTGCACGCGAGCTCTCTCCAAATCAGTCTCAGGAGACATCTTTTTGGTGAGAGTGATTCCTGAGTAAGTGGACGAACCACCACGCTTAGAATCTTCCATACTAAACCCCTATAGAATGGTGTTAATGTACCTGGATTTGGGACACTCCCAACATCCACATAGATCTATCACCATAGATCATAATCCATAAGATATAGTAGGTATCATCCAGATCTTCCATGGAGACTCGTGATAAGAGGAGCTTGACCGAATCTAGCATAGGAAACCATTTCCTATCAAGAGTATGCCATCTACGTATAATACGTGGAAGACAACCATACTCTCTACAATCTTCTTGTATATACAAGATCCATCTACCTTTTTGATGAAGTAAAACTCTTTGACTACCACATAAAAATAGATGTTCCAACTTCGCGATGCGTGCTTTAATCCTGATGGACTTAAGCATAGCCACTGGAGAAAAGGTTTCATCATAATCCACACCTGGATATTGACTAAAACCTTTTGCTACAAGTCTAGCTTTGAAAGTCTTAACTTTTCCATTTACACCAAGAATCTTCTCAAGATCAACTTGCTCCCGATGGGTTTTACCCCTTCAAGTGCAACATTCAAAGTCATACTTTGTTGGTGTATATGGATTCCATCTCTGATTGCATAATATCTAACCATTTCACAGAGTCCCCACTCGTGATGGCCTGCATGAATCTAGTAGGGTCATCATCTACCATGATGCAATCCCCGCTCCCACCATCACCGAGGAAACCGTAGTATCTCTCAGGTGGATGAGGAACCCTACCAGATTCACGGAGAGGCTGAGGTTCGTTGGAGACTATTGAATCCTTTGGTTTCACCGAATCATCGGCTGTTAGTTTGTCCAGCTGGAACTCCTTCCAGTTCTACCTCATGACCATAAATTTCTTCATAAGAAATTCCTTTCCTAAAAAGGTGGCATGCTGAGAAACAAAACACCTTTTGCTCCTCAGTGTGGTAGAAGATATTCCCTCACAAATGTTCAGGATATCCAACAAACCTGCAGAACCGACTTTGCCTCAAGTTTGTCCGGATTTTGCTTTTCAACATAGGTCGGACAACCCCATATCTTAACTTGTTTAAGACATGATCTCTTCCCATACCATATCTCATATAGAGTGGTAGGCACTGATTTGGATGGAACCCCATTCAATAGGTATGCAGCCTCTCAAGTGCATAACACCAAAAGGAAACAGGCAACTCAGCAGTACTCATCATAGAGCGCATCATATCTCATAAGGAGCGATACCTCCGCCCCGATTCACCATTGTGTTGTGGTGTATACAAAGGAGTAAGCTGAGAGAGAATCATATTCTCTGTTTAGAAAATCCAAGAACTCCATGCTCAAGTATTTGCCTCCTCGATCACATCGAAGGACTGTAATACTTCCACCCATCTGGTTCTTAACTTCAAGCTTATATTCCTTGAATTTCTCAAAAGTTTGAGACTTGTGTTTCAACAGGAACATATATCTGAATCTTGAGAGATCGTCGATGAATGTAATGAAGTACGAAGAACCAACCCTGGCATTTGTAGACATAGGACCATATACATCATCATGTATCCATCCCAAGAGTTCAGTAACTCTTTCTCTGTTTCCAGTAAACGGGGTATTGGTCATTTTACCTTTGAGACAATACTGGCAAGTATCATAAGATGAAAATTCGAAAAAATTCTAATATTCATCCTTATGTAACTTAGCTAGTCGTGTCGCATTGATATGACCCAGCCTACAATGCCACAAGAAGGATTCGTTTATTTCTGAACTACTCCTCTTGTGTGTGTTCTACATACTTTGAACTGTGGTTTGATTTAGAACGTATTTGCTATTACATAACGTGCCTGACCCAATCAACTCTAAATTAAGGAAAATGTTCACAACATTATCCTCCAATACATAATTATATCCTTCTTTAACTCAATAAAGAATCTGATGTAATGTTGTATATCAGGTTCGGTATCTAATAACATTTCTTCAGAATTAATGTATTTACTATTTGGTAATACAAGGTGATATATGCCAACTGATTTGGCTGCAACAATTGCACCATTCTCTAACACTTAGAGACTTATCACCTTTTCTCAGTTCTCTACCTTTCTGAAGCCTATGTAACAAATTACATATGTGGGATCCTAATTCGGTATCTTATACCTAGGACGTAGAGGATACTGAGAAACAGTTCTCGGTAACGAACACACCCGAAGAATATGCATCAACATGCTCATTCCTCGATTGGGTAGCGTATGAATCCGGATATTCTCATATTTCCTGCTCAGACTTATAACAATTATAAGTTGGAGTGGAACCAACGTTTCATAGCTCAGTATAATAAGCAGGTTCGGTCAATACATCCATATTATTATCTTGATTAAGGCATGACATGGTCGCTACCAGGAGAGAGGGAGAAGAAAACACTCTGCGTATGCTCTTGCAAGATCAGATTGGTTATTATTTTATCTAATCAGGATGGCTCCCACTGTTTTTATCAAATCTTCCTTCAAACCCAAAAAGGTAAGACAGGCCGGGATTAATTACACCCTACAAGTTCGCCAATCTTTCGGCCAGGCCAGTGTCGGTACTTTGATGGAGGTTTCCTGTGCTTTCGCACGGACCTAATTAAAATAAACCTCATTTTCTCAGGGGCTTAACCCCGTTAACACCTTTCTAGACACCTACTTGATCGGCTAATTGTAATGTGTAAAACTCTCCCAGGAGTAACACTTACTCGCAGTGGGTATCGGGATCCAACTATCTCATAGAAGGTATGCAATCTCATTGCAAATTTCAAGACGTTCTTTTGAGGTTTATAATTTATTTGTTCTAGAAAAATGGGAGGGCGGCGTTCGTTCTTATTGATTTGATTGAAGGGGTCGTCTCTGACGGGAGCTGAAGCGACGGTTTTGTGTGAAATTCCCGATAATATTTTTCCCCTGGCAACTTATGACCTTAACAAGGTCAACAAATCATAAGTGCTAGCCAAATTCAACCCGTCATTTCCTGATTGAATTAAACCCACTTGTACGTCCCTTAACATAGTCAACAAAGTCGTACAACTACCCTAATCCAATCGCATTATATGTTTTAGCAGATAAGCACTAATCAGCTACCGCACAATACGTCTTATCATAGTCAACAAATGTAGCACGAATACTAAATAGTACTTATCTGAAATGACGAAGGGCTACGGCGGGTTTTTAAGAAAACCTTTTGCGTAATGAACTTGATATCGTCGTAGAATCGAGTGATTTTGAAAAGGAAAGTTTTTGAGGCTTTTACTAGTTTTGCTAAAGAGGTCACTCCCGGTGAAGGGATCTCGGCTCTTTCCTTATCGAATAAGGTGCAGGATATTTCACAAATACCACTATGCAAATCATGAACTAAAAAGGCAAACAAAAGACAAAACAGAGTGGGTTGTAGCATCTGCCAGTTTCGCTAAAGAGGTCACTCCCGGTGAAGGGATCTCAGCTCTTTCCTTATCAAATAAGGTGATGGATATTCTACAAGGAATACCGCTATGCAAAGCAAGAACTAGAGCTACCTGTTTTTAAAACAAGATTCTGCAACATCTTTAGGATTCTTGTATTTCGTTAATCTCATTAATGAAGTCCCATCAATTATGATTCCTAAGTATCATAGAAGAAACGAAAGCAGCAATATTTATTATATATCATATATATAATATAAACATTAATCTCAAAATATCAAGTGATCACATCACAGAATATTAGCAGCAGAAGAACACATATGAAATATTGGATATACTAGGAATTCTGTGTTTTAATTAAGCCAATAAAAAACGCGGATTCCACGGTCACGATGAATAGCCAAACCCACATCCCTAGCCCCCTACGAGAGTGGCAAGCAACCCTACCAATTCTAGAGTTAGAAGACCCGATCTCAAATCCTTGAGATGGTCTCCTACTGGACTCTAGAACCCGGTTACTTGTGCTCTCCGCCTTGGGTCTATCCTAATGTGGAAAAGTAAATAATATACATCAATGGTGACATCATCTTCAACCCGGAAGTGCCCCAATAAAAGATATTACATACAAGCTTTTACATGAATGAAAATGAAAAACTCTCATCTCACATAAAAAAACCCGGCTATTCAAAACACGGCGATCCAATATAACATATCACAACAACACATAACATCACATGTCATCAACGTAAGTAAATATGCGTATCCCAATTGTCGTTGACATATAACAACGAAACCGGCGATACACCACATATTACACTTACGGTCGCAGAAAAGAAAGTGAAAAACAATAACAATTGGAATCCGCAACCACCTTAGATATCATAAACCCAATGTATCACATACTTTGGATTTCATGCCTAACCAAATGAATTCCTTAGACATCACATGCCTAACAATTATAAACTCCGCATTTTAGTCTCGATATTGAAAACACTTTTCAATAACCAGTCGGGTAATTCAAAAAGATTCCCGACAACATGATCGAATGCTCGTCGGAAACTTTAGTAGACAGCCGCACCCCCGATGCCGTCGATGAAGTGCACTTAGGCAGAACACCGTGGCCGCGAGCACCCTAACGGATGCTTTTGGCGATGGGGTTCTCCTACAGTCACTTAGTTGGGGTTATGGGGTGTGGCTATCTAGTAAGGTTACCCGGCAAGTATCTGCGTACGCTGCGTGATTGTGACAGACTTTTGATCCACATCAAAATCCCGTGGCAACCGATCAAATGAGACTGAATAGCTAGATTTATAAAATTCAAATTAGTTTTCATAAAACTAAATATTGTGGATTCCAATTATTGTATCATAATCATAGATAGTTAGACGATGTTAAACTTTTCCATCGAATCAACAAATACCCAAAATTTCACAAAGAGCTCAACACTTGAGCAGAGTTTAAAAAGAACCCAGAACATGCCACAGCACCTATGGACCAACCATAGAAAGGTCAACCCTTGCCTCACTTATGGCGCCGCGGAACTACCGCAAACCCTAGGGTTTGGTGGTTGTTCCGACTGTCACAGAAACGAGTTAAGGTTTCGTTCTTCTAGAGGGTCCACAGAATCACCTGCATGATTTTCTGAAGATCTTAACTTGGAAAAATCCAACTCTTGGAAAATTTCCAGCGAGGGAAAAAATAAGTTATTGATATCCGTTCGAACTTTTTAACGTCGTCAAAAAACCAGAAATGATGTTAGAATTACGACTACGAAACACTCCGAATTGCCTTTACAGAAATATAACATCACATGCAATATCAGTAAAAACAAGCAACACCTGAAATACCAAAACCCAGAGACTGGAACACCATAGAAATTTGAAGCCAGAATTCCACTACAAATCCGGCGAGCTCGGAAATTATACACATGTCGCCGGCCAAATTCCGACGAGGAGGGTTCAAATTTCTACGGTGTTCATGTTACATCTCATATAACATTCTGCAACTGCTTAAAAAAATTTAGACACTGGAAATTTTGACAGAATCTAGGTTTTTATTTCGAGTATTTCGGATTTGTTTTTGTTTCGTAATTATACAAACATCATTTAATTCTCTAGCATGGCTCTGATACCACTGCAGGGTTCCCTTGGTCACCGCTGGGATTCTGAAGGTATCGACCATGCCATTTTTAAAAAATTGGCGCGCTAAAGAACCCTAACCCTAGAATCTAAACTAGAGAATTAGACGAAATAACATGTAAACATCTTTACATCTAAGTGAACAAGGAATACAACCTTTATAGACCGGTCCTTCACTTCAATAGCTCCATGTAGTAGTCCCTTCGCTCCAAGTAGTGAACTCCCGGACTCTAGAAAGGCTCCACAAGATGAACAGAACAAGCTTGCTTCAAGTCTTCGAGGCCGAAGATGATCTACGTCGATTAGACACCAACTCAAGCTACCTCTTCACTAATTAGGGTTTAGTGAAGCAAACACCCTAAACTAAATGGTTAGTATAGTACAGGATGATGAAGTAGGAATTTTGCTCACTTTAGATTTATTTTTCTCACAATATTTCTTCACCTTGAGAAAAGCAAGAAAGCATTTTCTTGATGAAGAAGAAGATGAAAATGGAGAAGAGAATGAAACTCATGAGGTGAGAATAGCAACCATGGGTGAGTTTGTATCATATACTAACTCATGTAGAGACTAAACAATGGCTAAGGATAATGGTTAGGTTAATAAATATCTTAAGTAAAACAAATTAGTGGACTAAGTCAATGGACACTACAAGCTTCAACCATGACTAATTCCACAAATTTGTGAATTACTAAAATAAATAAAAACCTTTAATTATCAAGAGCATGGTGTGAGTCTTATACACCCATGTTGCATATATCAACAACCATAACATAATATCATAAATCATATATACATTAAAGTGTACACAAAAGTGAGAAAAAGAAATGTTTAAGTGAGATAATATTAGTTAATGTAATTCAATATATCAAATATATAATTATGCATTAAATTATTAAATCAACACTTGATTTAATAATCCGGCTATATCACATACAACCGACTAATATTATATGTATCATCTTATCGAAATAACACTTGATCCGATAACCCGGTTATCTCATATAACCGACCGATATCACATATCGTGAGAATAGAATACGGTATCACATACATGTATTAATCTCGGTCCCGCACATATTACATATGTGCTCCTAATTCGTTTCGCTTGAGCCAGGAAATCTCTGTATAGGACTCTAAAGACTCGTCAATAGGCCGGTAGTATGTGGTGATCATATCAGCCACCCACAAGCCGCAAGCGGTCTACTAAACGTGAGCGATCAGAAGAACAACAAGAAAGCCTGCTCATACTCTTGCGAATCCATCAAATAACACTACCGTACAGTCCAGTCTCTTCGTTTGATATATCGCATATGACAGCCTAGGGGTGGTATAACGTCAGACCCCAATAGCCTGATAAGTCATGCCGATGTGAGGCTCATAACGGTTCAAGAAACTACTGATAACACTTACCAGTAGATCTCAGCAACCCTGGCCAGGGATTTCCTGTTATAGCCAATCGAGCATAGCGCAACATCAACCCCCAATACGGAGAGAAACGAAATCCCCTCCTATCGCTCATTTCCTCCATGTGACTCGGGACTGTACCCAAAAACCACCGTTTTGCACGATCTCTTGAACGTGGTAAGGTGGAAATCAAAGCACAGTAAGAATCAAAAAAGACTCTATGACGATCTCGGGTCGATAGACTAACTTGTACCAGTGTCACCAGAGAACTGCTATCTGACAATAGGTATAATACCATCTAGGAGTTCTCGACAAGTCTGTTCAGTGTACCCAGTCTCCACTGAGCACCCGTATACCATCTCTGATTTCAAACACCAATGGATATGGGATCATCCATCGCCTATCATATGGGTCAAGAAGCGTATACGCTAGTCTACTCTAGAATATCGATGCCCCGTCTCGATACTCCCACGACTAGGAACGATTGAACAATGTACTTACCGACTATCTCTGCCCCACTAGTATGATCTGCATCATAATCCTGGTAGTCAAGTACTCATCCTAAGGGCTTTATCAATATGTAATAGAGAGACAATAAGTATACATGTTAAGATAAAGAGCAACCATATAGCATACTATCATGTCGAGCAAGAAAGTCCTCCCTGTATATGTCCAAGCATCCACTATAATATACATCACATGTATAATAATGGCCTCTAGGGCATACATATAAAACAAGTACCGCTTGCGACTTATGGTTAAACCCACTGCTAGCGTAGTGTCCAGTCTTTAGAGTCCCACATAGAGAGTTTCCCTGCACCGGGAAAAAGGTGTAGAGGCCGTATGGTTTTACGGCAGGGCTTCGATTACTTACATATACTTGTGCACGTATGATGATCGGGCGGATAATACTAGTGGGCTTTGGTTTAACCCGGATCCTAGTATTAAATTGATGGATCAGTTTTGTCTCATAATATTCGTGTTTCTCGAAACACGGATACGGGTATGTATATACGGATGAGAGGGGCATTCTTGTAATTACTCAAGATTGTTTTTTAGAAGGAGATACCTCATTAGGGGTTTGACCATTGACTTGATTAAAACAATTATGAGGTGGAGGAAATTATTTGTTATAAATGATAATTGTTCCATGGCTACTTGGTTTGATTATTTGACTTAAATATTTTGAGAGATATTTTGTGGCACTAGATATTTTGGGTGGGATATTTTTCTTGCCATGCTTGTAGTCATATCAAGAAAGCCATCTCAATTATCATAATGAAAAACATTTTCTTTCTCCTCAAGCCATCTCCTTCTTTTTCATCTCAACCCTTAAGTATCATGAGTTGAGAAACCTAGGGATCCAAGAGACAAAGCACTCCATCTTCTCACTCTACACCCTCTAGGACTTCTATTTTAGCAAACTATAAGCCGTAGTTACCTCGGATTTGAGGTAGGAGCTCGGACTATAGACTCTCGGGTGGATCGTCTTTGACTCGATGAGGCCGTCGAGGTTGCCCGATCCATTTTCGATCCTTGGAGCTAACGACGAGTAGAGGACGGTGATGAAGACCTGAAGGACATGTATCGTGCGGTATAAATTTGTATCCAAGTAGTTAAACCTCAAGTAGTATGCTAGCTATGGTTTATGTTCGATCCTTAGTTCTAGTCGGTGTTGCGAAGCCTGTAAAAATCATTTTTTTTCAATTTCCGCCTCCCCGCGAACACGTGGGGTGCGCCACATCGACTTAAAGTTGTACCAGAGCCTCTCATAAACCTTAAATAGCTTTTTGCGACGTTAGAAATCCGCCGTTTTTGTCGCGCAAAAACTGCCGATAAAAACAGTTTCCAAAAATGATGTTTTGAGTTGTTTGCACACCCTGCGGGGCCACGGTTTGAACCGAAAAGCCGCGTGGTGAAGTGTGCACACCCCGGGGACCCCTCGGGGGGGACCGAACGGCTGTGCCCACTCCCCAATACCACCATAAGGTGGTCTTGGCGGTGGGGACCCGAAACTGCCCCACCTTATGCAGTTTCGGGTCTGCCTCACCCCCTGGCCACCTCGTGGTGGCCTCGGAGGTCGGTTACCCTTTCTAGTCCCCCCAACTCGAATTTAATTTCGTTCTCTAACTCTCCGCGAAGATTCGGGCGGGTTTCGAGTTCGTTTCGACTCCCGGATTGGCTTAAAACGGTCGTTTTTGGAACTTTAACTCACTGGATTTTCAAGTTTTGGAAAATTGGTTAAGTTTGCTAATTGCGTGCGGAATTCTAATGTCACGGTTACTTTACAAGCTTTGTGATGCGTATATGTGTTTGGAAACGTTGACTAATTGCTATACGTCGATTAGTCGAGGTTGCACATATCTGTGATGTTGTTATGTTGATTTGTGTATATGAACTAGTTAGATCGTCGTGGATGAATAGCCGGGAATGTG